>JAUCBN010000001.1:28114029-29441529 GCA_035048815.1 Abelmoschus esculentus
TCAGAGCGTGGCCGTGTGCTAGCTGTCGAGTTTGCCAAGCGCCCCATGTGCTACGGAGCGAGTCGTGTGGACGAGCAAGTGAAGCTCGCACCCTAATGAGAAGGGGGTGTTCGCAAGTGGGTCCTCTAGAAAGAGATTGAGACGAGGACGGGTAGGCAGGAAGCCACAGCGAAAGTTCTCCAGATGGTCGTGCTGCAATGGGACACCTTGTCTAAGTGGCGCGAGTGGCCATGAGGTGGTTGTTGGTCGAGCTGCAATGGGACACCTTGTCTAAGTGGCGAGTGGCCATGAGGTGGTTGCAAGTAGACTGCAATGGGACACCTTGTTGAAGTGGCGAGTGGCCATGAGGTGGTTGCGAGCAGACCTTGGCCCAACAGTGGAGGGCGGCCCCAGTTAGTGGGTGAGTTTGGGAGAATTGCACACTAGTTCCTGGCTACTTTCCAGAAGGGAAAGAGTTTCCTCCCCATGCACGAGGGCGTGCATGAATCAGGTGGGGGAGATTGTCACGGTCCGTGTATCGTAGCAACGCGAGACCGGGTGAGATGCTTTCTGGTTGTGCTTAACTCTTGGGAGCGGGATAGCATTAAGGGTGTAGTACGTACCGAGCAGCCGTCCTATCTTCGGATGGGCGTGTTGATCGCGCACCACACTGGTCGGGAGCTGTCCCCGCTTCCCTGATGAGCCCATGGGAGGGCGAAACCAGTAAGCATCGAGATGGTTAAGGCTGAACCTCGGGTGTGTGAGAGGCCTGAGGTGCCGCACGGGGTGGTTGTCCCTGCGTCAAAACTCTGACCCCGTGACAATATACATTCATGAGAAAACTCAAAGGCCCTGAAAAAAAAAAGTCTTATTTTTGATCCGTTCCGTTACTATCGACCGATATCGAACCAAATTTCACGACGAAATCGGGAAACGCGGGCGGAGCAGCATGATAAGAACCCTCTCCGCCGCCTACGGTGTTCATTTCAGTCAACGTGCACCGTCCGCGGTTACGTCCGGGTATATTCGTGCAAGGATTCCCGGCAGACGGCGGCACCGGACCCCTTTGAAGTGATTGAACTATAAGCTTCTCGTTGAACAAGGTGACTTCATCTTCTTCCTCGAGAGGTCTGGTGGCCAAAACATGTTGGAAGCTCAGAAGCAAAACAATGGCGGAAATGACTGTAACTTTGAAACAAGCCATCAAATTTGGGATTTTTGTGAAAAAAAATATAAATTTTGTTTGTGTTTTTGAAATGAAAGATTTTGTTTTAGGGTTCATAGATTTATATAAAATTTGTTGGTGGTTTGAATACTTAAAAAGCCCTAGGCGAAAGACTTGAATATTAAGGTGGAAAGTCAAGACTTTGAATATTAATAAAATAAAGGGTAAATTATACGGATAATTACGATATTATAGGGTTAATATAAAAATGATCGTCATATTTTAAAACGCGTTAAATACGTACATTAGTCAATTATTAAAATTGTATCAATATAGTCACCGATTAAAAACTAACGGACTGATGACGTGATAGTTTAAAATAAATTAGAATAACTAAAAATAAAAATTTATTTATTTTTAACTGTAACATCATCAGTCTGTTGGTTTTAACGATCGGTGGCTATATTGATACCATTTTAATAGTTGACTAGTGTATTTGACGCGTTTTAAAGTATGATAGTCATTTCGATATTAATCTTATAGTATGATGACTATCTGTGTAATTTACCTTAAAATAAATTAAATAATATATTACCAAGTCTAAATAAATTTTAATTTTAATTTTGTGAATCCAATTTGAATTAGTCAATTTATTTTCCAAAGACACAGTAAATTTATACTATTCTTCCAATAGGTTAATAATGTTTTTAAATGATTTTTTGAAATAAAATATTAGGTATTAATGTTTTATGTATAACGTGTATAATAAATTAATTAGTAACACGACATCGTATAATTAAATTCATTTAAATTGTTTTTTTAATGTTGTAATATTATTTAAGTTTATTTCTTATGTTGTGTTAAAATTTGATTTATTAATGTTTTATTGTTAGAATATTGAATATTGAATTGATTTAAATTTGTCTTCATTGACTCTTAGAATGTGATTAAAATTAATTGGTTGAACCGTGTAGATGAGAAAACAATATTTTCTTTGAAAGGAAATAGATTCTGTTAAATAATTTTTTATAATTATAGTATTATATATTTTTTATATACAAATATCAAGCAGAATTAAAGGACTTATATGAATTTAAAAATAATTCAATAATTATTAAAATTTGAATTATTTAAATTTATATATTTTTTAATTTAGATGAAACTTATAAAATTATGATTCTAATTTTTTTGACATCAAATTTATTAGAAAAATCATTTTTAATTAAATTCTACTCGCCCTTGTTTCCACACTACAAACCCTAAAATAAAAGGATTTTCATAACTCGATTTACATCGTATTGAATGAGTCTATCACGTGTGTTAAATACCATCGTGTCCGTGACAAGTGGTATCAACGATCCTTTAACTGTCCGATTTTATGTCAAGTGCCCATGAGAGGGGTAGACAAGATGAATAACTATAACAAGAGGCCAATCATGAGAGCGAAAACTTGTGACAAGGCGTCACGAGGTTGGTGAGGGAGAATGTCGTGCCTAAAAAGAGGCAAAAAACATTAATCTCACATCGAAAAGAAAAAGAAAGGTCTTAGAATATATATACGGTGGTGTTGTACATTACTAACATTACACGCTATTGAACATCATTAAATTATTTAATAAAAATTAAAAATCTTATAAACTTAATATATAATTAATTTAATTAAAATTTTATTTTAAATTATATGTTAAATTTTTAAGATTTTTACTCTTTATTAATAATATTTAACGATGTTCGACTCCCGTAATAAAATTTTCTCATCGAAATAGTATAAAACTGACAAACACGAAAAATTATTAGGTGAACATTGTTCACCACGTCATCCATGGTCCCAATTAATCAGAACCGTTGATCTTAATTTTTTTTCAAGTGAATCATCTCCTCTTTCCTACATGTACTTAGTCGGTGGGTAGTTATTAGATGGTTATTTAAAGATCAACGATCCTGATTGCTTAGACCATGAATAACGTAATAAACAGGGTTCACCTAATAATCTCTGGACAAACACACGTACACTTCCTCATGATCTGCAAATTAATTCCTACCACAATATACCTTTCGTAACACATCTCGCTACTTTATAAACCAAGACTCCGGCCACCCCTGCTCCCTTCGCCGCCTGATTACACCGTCCCTTCCCGGTTTTACACGTCGTCGCAAAGTGCTCGCAATTATTGAAGTAAAAATTATAATTCCCGAAGCTTTGATTATCAAAGAAATCATACGCTCTCTGAATCACCACATCAGTCTCGTCACACCTCCAAGTAGAGCAACTCCCATTCCTCGTCGTGTTAAAGGTGACGAACGACACATTATATTCGTAGCGAATGATCTCAGTCCCTTTGCTGAAGCAGTTGATGCAGGTTAACACAACTCCAACATCATCCGCCTTGTGGTAACATTTTCGACACCGATCTTCACTCCCGGTGCCGGCTGGCCTGTTCCTCTCGGTTCCTCGGAAATGGATCACTGCGTTTCGTACTTTTCGTTTTTTCTCTTTGTTGTTAGGGTTCACCAAATGGGCTTCGCCCACAAATATGCCTGAAACTTGGTCAGAATTTGCATTCAAGTTTTGCATGTAACGTAAAATATGAAGAAATATATACGTATATCGTACCGTGGTGGTAGTAAGAACCTCGATCGGAATATATGTGATCACCTGGTTTGAGTGTTTCTGTCATCTCTGTTAACATATATGTGATCACCTTGTCCCTTGATTTTGCTGCTTCATAGAACTGCCATTATATAGATAGAAGGCTGAGGATTAGGGTTTAGAGAATCCAATAGATTAACATGAAATAAAGATAAGGTGTTAATAATTTCAGTGTGGAATCGAATCTGGTGATGTAGTGGACTAGAAATAGTTGGTTTTTTGTTTCTTACATAGCTGAGTATTGCTAAAGCTAAAAAAGAATCTTATCTTCATAAAAAGAAAAAGGTTGAATATTGATTTTTTTTAGTTACGGTGATTACAATAGTATATGTTTTAGAGTATATCAACCATTGGTTGGACATTGATCGTTCAATCACTGTGCTAACAGTACTGGTGCTTGAACCTGTGACCTCCACGGAACAACAACTGTTCTTTCAACCGATGAGGCTAGATGGTTCGTGCAAGTCGAATATTAATTAGTCGACACTATGGGGGTAGAATCTAATTTTTTTATTGCTCCTCCGATTTTTAAGATCTTGACCTGATTAATCCGGACAGACCCGTGTCGCATATTTAGTTTTGGTGGGTGAGTCTTTCAAAAGAGATTTTTTGCGTACATAACGTCTCGAACCTAAGACTTACTTAAGCGGAATTAAGTTACTTATCACTTGGAACATGGGGTATAATCTATTATTAATCTACATGATGGTAATGGATGCCACCTTTAAATTTTTATATTGTTTGATTAAACTCGTTTAGTATTTATCATGGCACCTACATTTGCCTAAAGAGGGAATAGGATGCATTTAGTATATCAAAGGGAAGTAAATTTTATTAGTATATCATGGCACCTACATGATGGTATAATCTATTATAATCTATTATTAATCTATTATTAATAATCTATTATTATAATCTATTATTAATCTACAGGAGATGGGGAATATATT
The DNA here is from genome assembly GCA_035048815.1 of Abelmoschus esculentus. Taxonomy (NCBI): domain Eukaryota; kingdom Viridiplantae; phylum Streptophyta; class Magnoliopsida; order Malvales; family Malvaceae; genus Abelmoschus; species Abelmoschus esculentus. The sequence goes on from JAUCBN010000001.1 coordinate 28,118,774, forward strand.
ATTTATACATGATGGTAATGGATGCCACCTTTAAATTTTTATATTGTTTGATTAAACTCGTTTAGTATTTATCATGGCACCTACATTTGCCTAAAGAGGGAATAGGATGCATTTAGTATATCAAAGGGAAGTAAATTTTAGAAATGAATATTACGTATCTTATTGTACGAGAAGTTATTAGATAAATTATATTCATTATATTATCTTTGATTTAATTAATTTAATTCTTTTATCTTAAAATAATTATTTAGTAAATTACTCACTATCTAATTACACGTAAAAAAGAGATAACGATTCATTTTGAAAAAAAGATAAGATAGATGGAGTCCAAATCATATGTCCCTTTCCCATGCCCCCATTTATGCCCCATTTTAAATTATAGGGTTTAGGGTTTTAGGTTAGGGTATAGAGAATTAGGGGTAGGGTGTATTCTTTTAGGTATAGGGTTTAGGGTTTAGGATATAAAAAATATGGGTTAGGGTTTAAAGTTTAATTTTTTAGTAAAATAATAAAAGAGACACAAATGGAGGTATGGGAAAGGGGCAGAAAATTTTTGCTCAGATAGATGAATCTGATTGGTTGGATCATAAATAACGTGATAAATAAGGTTCATCTAATAATTTTTTCATATCGAGAGGGGTAAAAATTTATTAAACATTTAAATTTAAAAATTAGGAAGACAACAACTTTTATTTGATTAACAATTAAACTAAAAGAACTAAAAATACAATTATATCAAAATATAATTACAGAAATACTTAATACCCGATTTAAACGACCCATTAAAAGCTTTAACATTATATTATAGTAGACATTCCAATCTCACTAAATTTGTATGTTTTGTTGTTTAATTTTTTGAATTATTTCCAAACTACTTTTTAGTTCAGTTTCATGATGCTAACCTGGCTTTAAAAAGAGATCATCTGGTGGTTCAGAACTCTATATTTTATGTTACAACAAGCCTGTCATTTAAATTAGGAACTTGACTGCTCAACTAAAACATCCCTACCTTGCTCACGGTCATCTAACCTCATTAGTTAAAGGAACAATTGTTATTCTTGAAGATTACGGGTTCGAACATCAGTATTGTCAACACAGTGATTGAGCGATTAATGTCTAATGATTAAAAGTACTATAAAAAAGAATATTGTCAGTACGAACCATCTAACCTCATCAGTTGAAGGAACAATTATTGTTTTTGGACGTCACGAGTTCGACCACCAGTACGTACTGCTAACACAGTGATTAAACGATTAATATCCAACGATTGAAAATATATACTCTATAACAGATACTACTATAATCATTATAGCTAAATAAAAAAAAACATTGTCAATCTTAGGAACCAAACCACCAAACCTCTAAGATCACAAGAAGTAGCTTCTACAATCAATTTTTATAATCTTCAATCATCTACGATTATTATTCACTTTATCAGTTAATAATATTTTTTTTCTTTCAATGATTTAAATTTTAAAATATTAATTTTAAATATGTTTTCTTGGTCTGCTTCTTTTAGTTAATGTCCTAAGGTTTACGAAACATGTTGTCGGCTATGATTATCTATACGAATTATGACAGGGCATGGGTTTAAGAAACTTCTTGCACGACTTTGCGTAGTCATGTACATAACACCAAACATTTTATATGATTAAATTACAATTTTAATTTTTAAGATTTTATCTCGATTGGTTTAGATTAATTTACGTTTTACATTTAAGTTTAATAATAATTTTTTAATAAAATTTTTTATATATAAAAAAATCTAAATCTTAAGATTTATTTAAAATATACCAAGTTGTTTATAATTTGGACTAACTTGATTAAATTATAATTTTATTGAACCGCGGTTTTAAGTAACTTCGAATCTATAAATAATCAATGATAAAAAAAATAGATATCTCGTAATTTATACATAATTTATGTATATATAATTTTTATAATTTATGTATAGAATTATCGAATTAAATTGAATCGAATCGAATAGTGCAAGAGTTGTCCCTTCTATTTGATCCAAACAAGATTAGCTTAGAGATAACCCATCATCCCATGAAGGGTCAATTTATTGGAATTCATAAAAGCTACAGGATATCTACCTGATTTTGATTCATATTTAATCAAATTACTATAATTAACAATAATCAAGAAGTAATCAACTATATCATCTATATTACTTATTTTTGACATAATTTGTATATCAAAATATTTATATAATTAACAATAAATGAATATTTTAATTAAAATTTTATTTTTCTTATTTTTGGCTATTTATAAATAAAATGAATTTTATTTTCCTTTTATGGATCCCACCTTCCTGTCTGAACTTCATTAATTTGTGTTTTCCGTTCATAATTAAGAAACTACTGGTTTGACTATAATTATTTGCTTATCACATCAAACAAATAAAAAAATCAAAAATGGACCCTACAGATTCATATTTTTTCAATTTGGTCCATACAATACCTATATGAAACCCAGTTTCACTTTCTTCGTTGAAGGGAAAATGAAAGGGCGAAAACAATTGGGTGTGATTCAATTGATACTTTTAGAAGTGATAAAAAAATATAATTATTTATTTTATATAAAAATTTTGATAGTTTAATGATTCAGTCATTGAATTTAATGTTCTATTCATAGAGGTGTTTTACGAGTTGAGCAGTTTGTGAGCTACTCGAATTCGACTCGGTCAAAACTCGATAAATACTCATTTAGATTAGCTCGACTTGAACACAATCTTGACTCGATACCATAATGAGTTGAATCGAGCAAAGTCTAACTCGACTTGATAAGTTCGCGAGTAACTCGATATTTTTTTAACATATTCTTTAGTAATTACTTTAAAATTATTTTATTCAAAAAATAAACCTAAATAATAATTATTAATTTGTTAATTATCACTTTCAAAATTAGACTTTAAAAGTGTTTTATACACTCTTTTTCATATTTTTGGTTAAATTTGTTAATTTATGTTAATATTAATCCTCATGTAGTATTATTAAATTTTATTTTTAGTTAAAAACAAGACAATTTTTTTAGTGAGCTTAACAAGCAACAAGTCGAGCTTAACGAACAACGAGTCGAGTTGAGCAACAAAATATTTTAACGAGCACGAGTCGAGCATTAAAATTTTTTAACGAGCATGAGTCGAGCGATACTTCACTCGCGACCGACTCGCTCGATAAACACCCCTATCTATTCATGCAGATCGTACATATCATATTTCGAGTCAATTAAAATATATATTTTAAAATAAATTTTAAAATTCGAATTCACATAAAATAAGATAATATAATCGTATAATCTTAAAAAAAATGCCTATAAATTTCAAATTTTGTTCAGGAATTATATGATGCTTTCCCACACACTAGGGAACAGGGAAAATATATTAATACACTCACGAAATATACACCAACAAATTAATTATTTACAATTTGGTACAAAAATCACGCTCATACGACTGCTCGATATTAGCAAGGGAAAAAATAAAAAATAATTTTATTTAATAAAATAATAAATAAATCACCGGCAGATATAACGAAATAAAATTAAAAAATATATTAAGATTATATTTAAAATAAAAATAATCACACCACAAACATTAAAAATATAATATAAAGATATAAAAAATATAATCGTGTACGTTCTAAAATAACTTTCAATCTTCTAAATAAAATCTAACAATAATAAATTTTGACCAAATTATTTTATAAAACAAACATAATTTTCGCAGCGAATTTTAGTACATCGATAAATTATTGTATACATTAAAAATATTATATAAAAATAAATAAATTTTATATTTATTTTTAAATACAAAATCAAAATATATTCAAACTATCTTAATACTAATTAATAAATAGTATTATGTAAATTAATTTTACCTCTGTTTGACCGTCCCTCTTACCTATAAAGAAGAATCGTACTATATTTATGCCTTTGCTTTTGGTAAGAAAAGTTATGCGTAAAGTTGAAACATAAGCCCTTCTTCATAAATAACATTTAATTTAATTTATTTACCGAGTATAAAAAAATATTTAAAAAATAAAAAATATATTTTAATGTAAATCATATAAATTTTAATCTATATATATAATTTTAGAGTTTGAGGGTTTCGATTAAGACTTAAAATTTTAAAATTTAAGATTTATGAAATAAGCAAGTTGTGAAGGAAATAAAAATAAAAAATATTTTAATATTTGAACTTTATAAAAAATATTTTTTATTACTATTATTAAAGAATAATTACCTTAAAAATAGAGAGATTATTAAGTGAACCTTGTTCACCACGTCATCTATGATCCAAGCAATCAGGATCGTTGATCTTTAAATAACCACCTAATAACTACCCACCCACTAAATATATGTAGGAAATAGGTAATGATTCACTTGAAAAAAATTAAGATCAACGGTTATGATTAATTTGGACCATGGATGACGTGGTGAACAAGGTTCACCTAATAATTTTTCCTAAAAATAATAATAGTTTTGGTAATAAATTATACTTCTTCCGTCCAAAAAATAATATCCTTTATTGACTTTTTGAAAGTTAATTTTTTTAAACTTTAAAATATATTTAAATAATCAATAATAAAATTTAAATAATCAATAGTCAAAGTTTAAAAAGTTTGACTCCAAAAAGTCAATAAGAAACAATATTTATGGAACAGATAGAGTAGTATTATTTTTGATGTCTATTGTTTAGAATTCGTAATTTATCAAAATATAAATAAACAGTTTAATCAGTCAACTAAATATATTTAATTATATTCGATATACACAACACTATTTATTAACTAATTACAATGACCACCTTCCCTCTTTTACTGTCAAACCAACCATCCATAATTCCCTCCCACTTTCTCATCTTGAATTCAAATATCTACCACTTTTTCCCACCTTCCAAACAGTTCATTTTCACTCTCACAATTATTTTTAAATAAAAAAAAATTAAATTGAATCAATGGCTACCTATTTTTTTTAATGTTTAACCCTAAAAATGTATAATTCCTTTTAATCTGTTTCCATCTTCACTGCATGTGCAAAATTTTGTAATTTAGTTTAGCTTTTTAGAGCTAATTAAGATTAATCAATTGAAACACTAACAACATATGTACAGTAATTAAGTAACTAATTTACAGTATTAATGTACTTAGTATTATATTTTTCCCTACAGAATTGATGGAGCGTTTGGAAAGTAGCTTGAATTTAATGAGTCCAAGTAATTAATTATCCAATATATTACTTGATAATTCTATAATAAATAATATGTATAGTAATATATCACTATTCCTATATACCATTAATTGTTTTAATTAGTACGAACTATCCAATTTTAGTGGTTAAGAAAATGGTTATTTTTAAAAGTTATAGATTCGAATACTAGTAATTCCAATACAATGTTTGAATGGTTAATCAGGGATGAAACCAGGATCAAACATTAAAAGGGACAAAGGTCTATTAAGCCTTTAAATCTATAATTTAGGAGGGTCATAAACCTTATTTTATTATTATTTAAATTAAGAAAAGCCAAATTTGAGAGGGGCAAGAACCCCTCCAACGCACAACATGGCTTCGTCCTGCGGTTAATGTTTAATGTTTGAGAGTATGCTCTAAAACAGGAAAAATTATACGGTGAACCCTGTTCACCACGTCATCCATGGTCCCAAGCAATCAGGACCGTTGATCTTAATTTTTTTAAGTGAATCATCACCTCTTTCCTACATGGACTTAGTGGATGGGTAGTTATTAGGTAGTTATTTAAAGATCTACGGTCCTGATTGCTTGGACCATGGATGACGTGGTGAACAGGGTTCACTGTATAATCTCTCCTAAAACAGATACTATTTAATACTGCAATTAATTAAAAAATTAATTGTTTTAATTAAAAAATAATTGATAAATAAAAATCTATGAAGAAAAATCCAAAAAAATAGGATAGTGTATTATTTCATACGTTATCAACATATTAGACTAACTAATAAACAAATTAAATTAATTTTTCATGATATATTACCGTTTTAAGTTACATGTGCATCCATTTTTTAAAAATTGAAATTAAAAAAAAAACAATTTAATATTAGGAAGAAAATATGGAAAATAACAGTAGTTCCAAAGCTTGTCCTGCGAGCTATATAAAAAGAAAAGACTTTGTCTGCTACAAAGACAGCAAAATAGCAGAGCGAGAGAAACTGTAATAGGAAGAGAGGAGGAGAAAAGGGTTTCAAGATCTTATCAGATCAAGCTAGAAAAACTTGTAAGCTAGATGTTATTTGTATCAAAGTTCTTATCTTTTCTTTTATTTTTGGGTTTTGGGTCTTAAAATGAGCAATGTGGTTCATATGTTCAACTGGTTTTCCAAATTTCTGTTTTTTTTAAGGTTCTATGTTTGGTTTATGTGGATGTTTGCTAGGAAATGAAGAGTTCTTGGTAATTTTTTGTTTTTTTAAGGTTCTGTGTTTGGTTATCTGGGATTGATCTATTCTGGGTTTTCTCAGTTTGGTCTCAAAGTTAAATCTAAAATCTTTCTCTTTCTTTCTTATTGTTAATGTTTGCCAGTAAATGGAACATATCACCATTTTTGTTTCCCAAGGTTGAAAGCATTGTAAGGCTTGGAAAAGAACAATTTTTATTCAATCTTGATTAGGATGCATGTTTTAGCTTAGATGTGAAATTCAGAATTCAGATCATGGTGGGATCTACATGAGGGTCGGTTTTTATGTGATATTCGGGTTTTCGGTCTGTGGATTATCTATGAAACTTGTTGCAAATCTCTTGCAATCATGTAGTACTTGACATTGGTAGTGTAGTTCTTGTTTCCTAGCTAAAGAAAGTTCTGATTTCATGTTGTTCTGATGCTCAACTTGTTTCTATGTAGTGTAATGGGGAGGGAACTCACAGATGCTGACCTGGACGATAAACAAAATGGTGTGGTGAAATCAAATGGTAATCCAAGAGTTTCAAAAGGAAAGGAGTCGAATGGCTACGACGATTGCACATCAAAAAACTCGGCGGTCGAGAATGGTCATGAGAAGCTAGAACTGGTGGGTGTTGAAAGCACTACTTTTGGTACTGACATCCCTGAAGAGAAAAGTGAAAAGGCTGAAGATCATAAGTCCATGGACAACAAGTTTGGCTCGACTGCAGCGATATTGATCGGTGCAAATGGCACCACAAATGTCGACTATGCACTCTCCCCTACTTCTACAAAGGGTTCAGAGGTAACTACAATTCTTGAGTAAGAATGAAATTTTGTGATCCAGTTAATACAATATGTTCCTCGAGTTGGTTTTAGCTTAAATCCGATTTATTTGATATTTAGCTCGGTTTTTGGCACTTGGATTGGCAATTTTCTACATAAGAGGTCTGACCTGTAAGAAAATGATATGCACTCACTAGTCACTTCTTGTGCAGTTGGAGGTTAACATAAGCGGCAATAGTGAATTTTCTGATAGGAAATTTTGATATGTTGAAAAGATTCTGTTGATGTTTTGCTTTTAATGCCTGATGATCCATCCATGGCTGGTTTCCCTTAGTTTCTCTAAATCAGTTTAATTGCTTGGTTTCAGACCATTAATGCTACTTATTTGCTGATATGTGCAAGGTGCTAAACTTTTTATTTTGCCATCTTTTCAGCCATACTCTCCGATGACCCCTTCAATGTCAAGGAAGCCATTGCATCCGTATGGCAGGAAGATTCCTGATGAAGAAGATAATTGGTCCATCACTTCCTCATATCCTTTTATTCGGTGTTATGATATGGTACTATCAGCTTGTTAGTAGCAGTTTTTATTTATTTATTGAGGGACATCCCTACCCGAATTCGATTACCATATTTCTTCCTTAGCTGTATCTTGTACGGCTGCATCTGTTCGAACTGCTAGGTCGAGGGTAACTATTGGATCTGCTCCAAGTTTTAGAAGTGCTGAACGTGCTGAGAAACGGAGGGAGGTACATTCTTAGTCATACTCTATTTGATACTATTTCTTTAGGCGTCGGTTTTTTTCCGTATTTCATTTTCCAAGCTATCCAAATTATGATGTTCATTTTTCAATCCAGTTTTACCAAAAGTTAGAGGAAAAACACCGAGCTTTGGAGGCAGAGAGAAGCCAGTGCGAGGCCCGGACCAAGGTACATGGCATTCAGAATATCTCTTCCTTGTACTTATGATCGACTCGGTTAAATTTAACAAAAATGGGCCTCCATGCTTTCTTGCAGGAAGAGCAAGAAGCAGCACTTAAACAGCTTAGAAAGAGCATGGTTGTCAAAGCAAACCCGATACCTGATTTCTACTATGAAGGACCTCCACGAAGGGTTGAATTGAAGAAGGTACTCCCGGTCGATCTTTTCTCCCTGTTTTTCTCGAGTCTTCGAAGTTGCAAGTTGGGATTTTTTTTCTTGACCTATGTTGCTTTGACTTGAGTATGTGTCGTACAAGTATTTTCAATGTTCATGGAGGATCCTTTAAGATCACATTTCTACACTCATATTCGAACATGCTTCAAATATACCCGTTTGGCTATATATGTTTCATGCAGTCTTGGTGTGTAACAGAACATTTTATTCTTTTTTTTTTTTCATTTCAGCTGCCATTGACTCGGCCAAAGTCACCGAATTTTACCCGGAGAAAGAGCTGTGGCGATGCAGTCCGCCCATCTCAGGACGAAAAAGCAAAAGCTTGCTGCCGGACTCACCGTCACAGTTTAGGTAACCATACCGAACATTCCCCTACTGCAAATGAATTCAAAAGTAATGGCCGGGTTGGTGGACAGAACGGCAATGTAACTGGCAAAGCTAAAGATCGAGCAAAACAGGTCAAAGAGGCAACGAAATCCGCACCTACTAAAATCACCGAGGCGAGTAATGCTAACATCACGGTTCAATCATGAACATCTAGTTTTCGTTTTACTAAATACTAACTATTAAGCTGGGAAATAGACTTGGATTTCCGGACTGTCATGCCATATGGATGTTATGGAACTGAATAGTAATTAGCTTGTTTCACTTTTAGCAGCTACAACCTGTTTTTACGTAGCATATATATATCTGAGACATAATTCGAAATATGGCTTGAAAAATTATGAAAAGACATGAACACGGTAAATTCGGGTTTGAGCACTTTGTATATGGTGGGAAAAGTACTAAAGATTCAACATGTTCTGTTGTTTTCCTTCTTTTTCCCGACAAACAAACAAAGCCATTAAATATCAAAATTAAAACCTTTTTTCTCCCCCAACTTTACAAGGTCAAGATCCTATGAAAACTCATCTTCTACAGGGATGGATTTGGGGTAAACCCTTAACTTAGGCTATCCAAAGAAGAAACTTGGATCCCAATTTTTTTATTCTTCGTTGATTTAGCAACAAAGAAGATTGATCCTATGTTTTTTTTCTCAGGCATGACCAATGAAAGGAAGAAAAAGAGAACATATCTTCATGTATAGTTTGGCTTGTTTTCATTAATTTCCTTATGAAATCTGTACAAAAGGAAAAAAAAATGTGAAGTTCATAACAAGGTTTTCCATTTTTTTTTTCATGTATACTATGAAACAAATACCCCTTTTCATGTTTTTCTTCTCTATTTTTGATTCGAATCGGTTTTCGAATTTGGTTTTTCTTCTCAGCTCAACCATTTATATGAGCAACTCAGAAGCAGCACCTCTCCTCAGGCCACCTTCAGCTAAAACAGATATTTGTGTTAAAGATGAGAATTTGGTCATGTACCACTTCGGATCAGTTTCGAAAATATAACCGAAACAAATGTATTGGAAAATTGTCTAACCATTTAATTAAACAATCAGTAACACAACAAATCTACATTCAAAACTATTTGTTCGATGTTCATCGGTAAACCAGAAACAAATTCAGAAAATTTAGCAACTAAATGATGGTTTTTCGAACTCATACGCTCTCCTTAGAGCTAGAGACCTCAAGATCTGGTTTCTTCTCTTCACTAACAGCAGTGGATTTCTCCTCAGATTGCTCTGCTAGAGACTCGGGATCCTTTTTCAGCTCAGACTCAAACTCCTTTGCAGCCTGCAACAATTACATACTATTGAATTTAGTCTTATCATCGACGTAGCTTGCAAGCAAGGCAACATCAAAATAGAAATATTACTTGAAACATCTTGGCAACATGGAAGCAGAAAGATCTTTTAGTAATTGTCAAGGCAGTTTTGTACATGATAATTCGAAACTGACCTATGCTACGACGACTCTCCATTTTTTTCTATAGTACCCAAGCTTGATACCCCTTATCCAACACAAATACGAGCATGGTTATGCCAATATAACCCTTCAACGACTCTTCAAATACATGAAAAAACTTTGAGAAATTAAGCACACTTGTGTTAGACACATGCTTGTACCCAACACTCGCACGCAAGTCCGAACAACATAAAAGTGGAATAATGTTTACAGAGAGTGACCTGTTCTTTACAGGCTGCAAAATGATTGCTAAGGAAACAAAATCTTAAGGAGGCCATCAAAATGTTTTCCATGAATCATAATGCTCGACTCAATCCGTACAAGAATTCATTGGAAATTCAATCTAAAAGGAAACAATTTCCGGGATACCAAGACAAACAAACAATCTATAACACACATCACTTAATGGAGAAATAAATGGAATTCCTTTTCACCGAGCAAACAAAAAAGAACCTTCTTGAAAACAGGAATAATGTAAAGCAAGCCAAACTAGTCCTGATTCCGAATCATCTAGTTGCATATTCTTCATATTTATTCCATTGAAATTTGAAACTAAAATTTTGGAATGAATGGGTGATATCATACAAAAGAACATAGTTCATTAACAGGAACCAAACCGTCAAGTAATAACCCGTGCATTATGTCAGTTTGAACGCTGAATTAAGGTCATGATTTTACCTCAAATCCAAAACCTGTAAGAAAACAAAGCTGTCTTACACTCGAACTTCCTACATTTTTGACAAAACACAAGAAAGAAGGTACATAATTGTTCTGTTTTAGTTCCATTGGTATTATACTTTGTTTTAGTAAAACAAATGTACTTTAGTGTTATTGTTTATTACATAATTGCTATGTGATTCATACAAGTTTGAAATAAAGACTTCACCAACAAGAAGCAAACCAACTGTGCCATGAACTTCTGCTAGTAGCTCCAACATTTCTGGTGTAAGAGAGGGCTGAAGTAGAGGAGAGGTGGCACAGCACTGCAGACTGCTAAGTCATAGAACTAGCAACCCTACTTATTCAAATAAGGCTCCATGAAGACAAGGAGTTCACCATGAATGACACAGTAAAAAAGGTAATACCGAAGTTACTCAAAGTCAAGGGTGAGAATTTAACAAGATACAAGGTATGTTAACTTTTTCCATGGTTCTAAAATTAATTCAGAAATCATTATTAGTGATCTACAGAAGAAATTTATCTCATGAATGATTACATGTAAACCAAGCTTGTAGAACTACCTTTTGTTATGATTCAAGAAATGCCAAAAAACACTCGAATGCAAACAGAAAATGGGAGTTTACAAAACAATCAAACTAATTTTATCATTTTTTAGCTCAATCATCTCTCAAATTTGAATCTCAATCAAGACAGAATTAAAAAGTCAACCAAATGTTTTAATTGGTCACCTAATTAAACAGCACGAAGAAGTAAAAAAAATCACCACTTTACACTTTTTTCTAGTAAAGTTTCTCAGTCAAAACACCAAAGCTTCCATTTTTACAACAACCCTATAACAAAAGAACCATTTTTGAACAGAAAAAAAAAAATCAAATTCTAGATCAATTTACATATTAAGCAAAATCCAGATGAGGAAATCGACAGACCTGCTGAAAACTCTTGACAGTTTTCCCAATAGTCTTCCCTACTTCAGGCAACTGCTTTGGTCCAAACACAAGAGCAGCCACTCCAGCAATAACGACAAGTTCTGGCACACCAAGACCAAACAAAGCATTGCAAGTAAGACCCTTTTTAGCAGGCTCGGCTGTTTTCCTCCATCTTGGTCGACCAAAAACAAAGGAAACAGATTTGTTCTGGGATTTTGCTCTGCTCATCAAAGAAATGGTGTTACTGCTGGTGATAAATTTGGATTGGGAAGAAGACAAAGGAAGAGAAGCTGCTGCTGGGGGTCTTGAAAGAGAAAGAGTTAAAGAAGAAATCTCCATGGTATTCCCAGTCAAGATCTTTGAATTCGAAAAACTTTTATTTGTTTTCGAGATTATAAGAGTTTTATACTAGTGTGAAGCCGAGGCTTTGAGCAAAGAAAATATCAGAGAGGAAAAGATAAACAGAGAGCGTAGGGTTGGAAAGTAATCAAGACATGGACCCTCACCCTTTATGAGCAAAAAAAATGGCATGGACCCTTTGATGAGAAGTTTTTTTGACATGGACCCTTTTTACCATTGGTTATAATTTTTTTAATTAATTAAAATTGATTATCAAATGTTTAGTTAATTAAATACATAATTAATCTAAAATTTTAAAATTTAATTATATATTCAAGTCTAGAGATATAATTAGTGATATATGATATAATTTATATTTCTATTTGAATTAAATTGATTCGAAGATATGAGTAGTAACCCATACGGATCAAGACTCATGGCCATGAAGTTAGAACAAACATCCGAAATAGGAAACTACCACCAAACAAAACATTGAAATGTCAGACCAAGCAACCCCTGAAAATCTAACCAGATTTTGTCAAAATTCCCTCCTTTTCCCCTTGTCTCAAATACCCAGCAAAAGTTTCCCTTTTTATTACCCCCTTTTCTTACAAAGATGTCTTTGTATTGGTTATTGATATGCCATGGAATGATGACTATTACGATAGCTGTTTCCTTCCTCTGTGGACAGTGGCCTATCTTCCAAGGAACACCCATCAGCTGCATCCATCGTTTCCTCACTTTTGGAGCATATCGACACTTCCTGTAACTTCCATCTTTTTCCTTGATGTGTTCTTATTTATATCTTGGGTTTGGGCATGATTCTTGGTTGTTTTAATTTGTTTCAGGAAGTTTGTTGGGGTTGTTTGTGGAGATAGAGGGAAAAATGTGGTCTTTTCTGTTGAGTATTATTGCTGTAATAGGGCTAATCCCATCTTACAGGTATAATTCTACACCGATTGAAATGATTCAATTGAAGCCCCTGGAAAGCGATTTTTTGTTCTTGTAATGAGAGAGTTTCAATGAATTTTTAGTGTTTTATTGTAGAATCAGAATTAGGATGCGTGAAAGTCATTGTAATGATGTTTGATTTCAGTTAATTTTGATGCTATAACATTGAACTGCAAGATTCATTCCCTATACATTAATATGTGGAGGTCTTGGGGTAGAGGGAAAATTCAAAGCATGTGCATTAAATTTGATGAATGAGGATCAACCGAATTGATGTTGGTTCTGTCTCTGCCCTATGTAATTTCATTTCAATGTCAAAACCTTTGCAATGCTATTCAAAACAAATTGCTTTGTGATGCAAGCATCCGGCATTCAAACCGTGGGTTGCAAAGATGATCTTATAAATGGTTGTTCTATACAGAAGGGGTGATTTTTCTTATTGTGGTTAACCATTTTTATGAGTTTCTCTCTATGACAGATTTTATACTTGGCTATAATTGGAACGACTTATTATATTGTAGTGAAGACGTCTTTTAGCTATATTCCCGGGCACTATCTAAGTGAAGTGCATAGGTATGTGCTAATAAGTGAGTTATCTACTGTAACCTGATTTCTTTGAAGTGATTCTCTACCCTTTTTCCCTTAGATTTTTTTATTTTTTTTTGTAGGTACGCAAGTTTTTTTGCGGTTGCTATTGGCATTTTTCTCTTTCTATTGACCAGCTTTTCTGATCCGGGAACTGTGACGGCTGAGAATGTTTCACAATATCTCTCTGCTTATCCTTATGACAATATGATATTTACCAGGAAAGAATGCCCCACTTGTAAAATTCCAAAGTAGGTTCATTGCTATGGTTTTATATTTATTTTTGGCCTTTTTGTTTGCATAAGATGTGATGTTGCTATTGTTACAGACCTGCTAGATCGAAGCACTGCAGCTTATGCAAGCGATGTGTTGCCCGCTTTGATCATCATTGTGGATGGATGGTTTGACCGACATCTCAATTTACTTTTTTCTTCACTATTTTATTTTGTTTTGCAAGTTGTTCTATGTACAAGATGTTAACATTCCTAATATTCGATGTCTACTCAAGATGGTGTCACTGATTACAGAATAACTGTATTGGGGAGAGGAATACCCGATACTTCTTGGCTTTTCTTATATGGTGAGTTCTGCACTATTTATCTGCAGACGATCTATATTTTAAATTTGATTCACTTGAGTTCCCTTTTACATTTTGGTCACCCTTCTATTCAATATACTTATGATGTTGATGTTCACTTTGAGAACATGAGCAGCCTCTTTTTACCTTTTGGTTATGCTGCTTTGACTCTTCATTTTTCCTGAGCTATTCATGTCCAGCGTTAGGACCCTCCAAATGCATAATTATGGAAATACTTAGCGAAGGTTGAACGTATCCATGTCACACACATATACGAGTCCAAGTAACATAGCTCGGTGGAAACAATTCAACACTAACATCCATTTCTGTATTGCATTGATTTTGGTTCGAGTAATGATCTTAATCTAGTAAATGAGAGACACATATCTTGCATTTCAATTTTAGTGTTCAAAATTCATCTTTAGCATTTCTTCAGGCATTCCCTTCTTTGTGTGTATGGGACGATTGCTGTCGGATTGGTTCTTGCTGGACGAGTGGAAGAATTGCAACTCGTGCATATTTTAATCGGTGAATCTATTTGGACCAACATTTTTTAGTTTCTTTATAATCTACCAACTAAACATTTGATTCTGTTTGCTTCTCTCTTTTTTTCCCCCAGTTTATTATGGTGTAGATAATTCTATTAGCAGTTTAGCTCCTTATATCGCACAGGTGAGTGTCAAATGTATGATATCATCTGAGTTTTTTTGTGACTTTAACTTCCTATAGTGTCTTTGTTTTATGACTGTTCATGTTTAGGTAATTTTCATTCGGTTTTTGCAGTGGCTACTAGACGCCCATAACACCCAAATACTTCTTATGGTGTTCTTGGCTATAGTTTCTCTCTTATTGGCGGGTTTCTTCGCATATCACACAAATCTTTGTCTCACAAACACGACAACAAACGAGGTGATATCTGTTTAGACCTTGTTCATTACGTAGTTTGCTACCTTAATCCGAATAAAAACCCTGAAACACTTGTCTCCTCTAATGTGTTTTGAAATTCCAGACCTTCAAGTGGCAAGACTACGTAATCTGGCAGAAGAAACTGAATGAAGCACGAGCAGCATTGAATGTGAACACCACTGGGATGACTACCGAAGGAAAGCCTCAAGAGAGTAAATGTAAATCCTTCTTCAGAAGGTTCCTTCTGCAGGAGACTGAAGTTGTTGTAAGAAGAAATGTGTATGATAAAGGGTTCTTTCACAATATCTACGAGGTCATTTTCCCAGTTTCGACAAGAGCGTCGTTTATGCTGACGAAATCAAAATCGGGCTGAGATTTTGTCGACCGTTAATACATATTTCATTCACTCGGAACCTCCTATTATGATGCTGTTAGCCAGAAGTTCCAGATGGATGGATGGAGTCGAAATCACGAGGTTCACATTTGGAGTATGGTCTATTTATACAGCTTCTTGATGACTTGATATTATCGTTCTGGAAAATGGAAATCGATACAGAACTGTTGATAACTTAAGCTTGTTTTTTTTTTCCCTGAAATCTAATGCAAAGGGCAGTTCTGTTAGAAAGAAAGTTAAAGAAAGTGGACTTGTATTTTTGTGATTGTATTCCATGGCTGGTGGTGATACTTTTCTGGTATGTTTTCTCTGGTCTCCAACTCTTTATTTTTCTGTAAATTTCAGGTATTCTAGCAGAGATTATACTTGGATAGACTCCATTCATAACAAGGTGAAGTACAAAAGAACAGAATTTTCATCTGTTTAGATTCCAGATTCCAGATCTCATAATGTCTGAAACTCCATTTTCTATTCTTAAATGCTTTCTAATAGCTGCTAGCTTTCTTCTCATTCTTCAATTCCTTGAAATTCCTCCACCAATACCTCTCACTAGCCCAGAATCCATTCTGAAAGTCATGAACAAGACAAATTAGAACCAGAAAACTAGAAAAAAATGACAAAAGAAACTATTTCAACATATACCCTTTTGGAACTGAGCTCTTGATTATCATTGCCAACCATCTTCCATGAGTTCTCAGAAACTCCATTGCCACTGCTATCGATGTGGGATGATGAACGTACCATCCTCCATGCAACATACCCTGCTAAAACTGCTGAGAAAAAGACCAACACAAACCTCAGAGGACACATCTCTCCTTTCCCCCCCTGCTTTTAAAACCAACGAGATTGACAAAGGATTGAAGATTCTGAAAACCCCAATTTTATTTGGTTCTGTGGATGTTGATGGTGGGAAAAAATGGGATGAATCTTGTTCTTGAAGGCAAGCCTATCCATTATCAATCTATCATTGTCTGGTATAACCAAGTTTGTAGTGGGTCACCAACTACATTAACAAACTGGTTAGCATTTGCTTGTTTTAGTAGTGTTTTGGAGGGATGGAATATGTACAAAAATAGCATCTTGGAGTCCAGATGACCTAAAATAACACGATAAATAATTAGTTTAATAGGATGAAACATCAGATGTTTTACATTTCTTAAAATACCTACCGGGAGTTTCTTGTGTAACTAGACAAGTGAGATGTATTAAATTAAATCTTCGAAACTCAATTTTAGATACCTATAAGAAACATCAAAATTTATCGAGTTTAACATTATATATTTTAGAGTTATGTGACCGGAATTAAACTATTCATTTTAATATATTCTACGTAATGATAATAAAATGATCGATTAAATGACAATTAAAGTAGATGATGATTTGGATATTTATATTTTTCCCACTCAATTTTTAGATTTTTATAACCATAATATAGTAAAATTTAATTTTTATTTTTTTAATTTTAGTTTATCATAATAAGAGACTGTATCCCACTGGTTCTGTTTCAAGGTGACGTGAATCGTGATGATAAAGATGAAAACTTGATGTGCAAGTCTAATTATTGAGTGCACCAACACATGTACGTGAATGGAAGTAGTTGGGGTTTAAACATAAATCATTTATTTTTTTCATTATTTATGCTTATAAAATTGATGATTTAAATTTAAGATTAGATTTAAAAAATTTAAGGTAAAATTTAAAGATAAAATTAAAATTTAATTTTTTAATTTTAAATAATTAAAAATAAACACCAAAAAGAAGTAAAAGAATTTTATCCTTAAGCCTAAAACCACCCGTAGACAATGGAAGATGTAGCAAGGGTTCAGGGGTGTCATATGTGCACCTAAAATTTTAAATATTTTTATTAATTTTCATTTTATTAAATATGTCTGTTTTAAAATTTTATTTGTATCTATTTATGCATAACTTTTTTATATAATTCATACTTAACAAATTCTCTGCCTCTTTTCTATGCAGTCTTTTATGCCTTTGTTAAAATTTTTTTAAAAATAAATTTTAAATATAACCCTAATTTTCTATATCCTAAATCCTAACACCCTAAAAATATACCTTACTCTAATTCCCTAAACCCTAACCACAACTCCTAACCTTAAACTCTAAACTCTTTAATTTAAACGGAGTCACAAATGAATGCATAAAAAAGAGGTAAACGATTTACACCTAACATATGTGTTTATCTTAAAAAATATTTCCGAATTGATTAATACCCACAAAGACTAGACTACAGGTCTACAACCTCTAAAACTCGAACAAAAATCCTCTGCCTCTTCCTCATACCTCCTTTGGTGCCTCCTTTGATTTTTTTTAAAAAATTTTAATTTTAAACCTTAAACCCTTATTTTTTATATTCTAAATCCTAAACCTTATACCCTAAAAAATATACTTTACCCCTAATTCCTTAAACTCTAATAAAACCCTAATCTAGAACTCTAAACCTTTAATTTAAAATGAGACATAAATAATGATATGGAAGGTTAAGATGATTTGCGCTCGTAAAACTCCCCTTCAACTGTTCATTTTCCTTTCAATTCCTCTTCTTATTTTCTCCAAATTAACCCTGGTGAATCACCTACAGGCTACAGCTCTCAGGTCTCACCCTCCCATTTCTTGCTGTGGAGCTCGGCCATAATTACACCTTCACTGTCATCATACACAAAATTTATTCATATACAGCTCGGCATGGAACTATAATAAAGGTGACACCAACTAACTGTTAACACGTGTCGATTTCCATTGGCACCCCCTTCCAAACACCCACCGCTCATCCTCTTTCTCCTCCATAAATTTCTGCAATTTATCACCCCAACTGCATCATAAATACATATACAGATGGTAGCTATCATTAGCCCCGGTGCCTGTTCTATGCCATCTGCTGTTGCTTAATGCTTCACCTAAACATGCAAAAACGCCAAACGCAGACAAAAATCCAGACACCATGCATGCCTAGAGGCTATTTATGCTATTAGAGTCTAATACAACCCTAAAGGACAATTAGGCCGACGTGAACTGTTGTAGAGGTTTGTCGGAATGGCATTATGGAAATATTTTAGTACCCACAGGGGTGAATAAATAGCTCAACAAGTATATAATGACCCCAAGCGTATTGCTCTTACGGGACTCATCATTGAGTAATCATCGTCTTCCTCGTCGACAGTTTTATAGAAAAGATGTCGCTTGTGACGGCAGAGATTAAAGCTAGTGCATCGGAGATATACCATGGCGATGAGATGTGCCAGGAGAAATCCAAGTTTCTGCTCCAGGAAATAGGGCTGCCGAGGGGTCTTCTGCCATTGAAAGACATCGAGGAATGCGGGTACGTGAAGGACACAGGCTTTGTCTGGTTGAAACAGAAGAAGAGCATCACCCACAAGTTTGAAAAGATCGGGAAGCCAGTCATCTATGCCACCGAGGTCACCGCCGTTGTCGAGAAGAACAAGATCAAGAAGCTGACTGGGGTGAAGACGAAGGAGCTGTTAGTGTGGGTCTCACTGAGCGATATCTACGTGGATGATCCACCCACGGGGAAAATCACTTTCCAGACCCCGACAGGGCTTTACAGGAGTTTCCCTGTGTCAGCTTTTGAGATCGAAGGTGAAGTTATTAAGGAGAAAAGTAAGGAAGAAAAAGAAGTGAATGCCGCAGCAGCCGCCACTGCTGCCGTGGGAGTGAAAGAGGTTTAGAGCGAGGCTTTCTTTTGCCTTTCAGCTATGGTATGGATGTCGCCATTAGTGGCAATCAATAAAAATGCAGGAGGTGTTTCTATTTATGTTTTTACATTTTTTATTTTCTGGTACTACAAGAAGAAGAAAGGACCTGAGAAATGATGGTGGAACTGTAACCAAACGGGGTTCTAACTTCTAAGTGAAAAACCTGTTTTTCAACAAGATTTGTCTTTACTTTGATTCCGACATAAAATACCCCAAGCTGGCATGTTGTTGACACCTCTCCTTCTGCAGTAACTAGGATTTTAATGTCTGAGTAGGAAACAAGTAACAATCAACCAAAACAAATCAGTAAAAAGTAAAAACTAGCACTTTCAGAACTGGTGCATGGAACACAGTTTCTGTTATGGAGTCAATTAATCAAAACATGGAAGAAAGAATTGGGTGTGGGATAAGACACATTATGAGAGTTACCAACTACTAACGACATGGAAAAGATGGAAAACGTTGACATCATTACTTGGCTATTGGATTAGCCACAACAAAATTAAGATCAACTTCCTGACCGAACCATTCAGAAACCAATTGGTAACACCATTTTTTTCATGTTCCTTTCATTTTGTTGATCAAGTTACAGTGTCTGAGATTATGATTCCATGCATTTGTTCATGTAATAATACACGAAATGGTGAAAAGGAAGCATCTTTGAGTTGTTTTTGCAAACGGGTTATTGACTTATTGTATGAACCAATCGTTGTTGTTAGAATGCTAATGTTTTCTCTCCCTATTATATAATCAGATTACAGCTTTGATGGGTATTCATTGAAGAACACTCAGAACTGGATTCAAGTTCGAGGTGCTGGAGCTGATATATTCTTCAGGGACCCTTTTGTTCTGGATGAGAATCTATCTTCATCTTCCAGGTACAAGATTGTTGAAGATTTGGGTCCTCCAGAAGAAGCTGGAAAGAAAGTACTTAAGCAGTACTCGAGGTCGACGAGGTTCGGTGTTATGTGTGAATCGAATATACTTTCCAATTCCTCAAGAGTTGCTGATGATGGGAAGCTGTATTATGAAGTCATATGCAAACACCAATGAAGTTGCTGGTGCCACAAGACATAGTTGCTGGATTCGAATGGGACCGGCGGTACCTTTCTGTTCTTGGAGTTGAAAACAACCGGCTATACGAGTTGAGATTACAAACACCAGAAAGTGTATTTGCAGAAGAAGAAACTGATCTGAGGCAAGTTATGGATTCTTTTAGGGTCAACAAGGTGGCTGGCTGATAAGTTTTTAACTTGAAACTTCCTACCTTTGTAGTTTTGTTTTCACAGGATCAGGTTTTGATTCTTTTCTGGTAACAGTCTTTTTTGTTGCAAAGATGTATATTGTATCAAGTTTGGGTTATCATCTAAAAGACTATTTGCTCCAATTTTCTTGCACTGTGTTAGAAACATACATAAATTCGACACTTACATCCAAATCCGAATATATTCGTTCAAGAATTCCCTTGCATGGGATGAAGTAATCCAGCTAAAGATTATGAGCAAACATTTCCTGAAATTGGAAATGGAAGGAAAGGAGCCATATTGTGTCAAAAGGTACTCGTAGAAAAAGGGGCAGTGTCAAACTACCAGTAAACAAGTCCCTCACCAACTCATCTTGATACAAACATCCAACTTATGACCTCACTTCGAATTCCCCTGCTCGTGTTAGAGCTCGAAAACCTTTGTAGAGACGATTTGGTGCTGTTTTCAGATCCAATTTATCTATTTGCAAGCCAGAGAGTGCAACACCCATAATCTTAAAACCTACTCGGAACATGGGGAAAACATGAAGACGCTCTAGTTCTGATTCAAGCACTAATGTGCCAGACAACAATGGAGTTTTATCCTTAGGAATCCGACCGATCGACCAAGAGCAGGTCTGCAGAGCCATGTCAAAACAAATAATCTGATACAGCTCTAGAGGATATGATATTAATATCTACAAACTATACTGATCAATATCATACTCTAAATAAAGTTATACGGTTTATATCGTGTTCAGAAAGTAATAAATACCTTGTTTCCAAGAATGTTTACAGTACCCGTATTTGAAGTCAAATCAGCAGATAAAATGCAAGGAGGTAGTTGAAACTGCAGGGTTATTGAGTCAATTGTCTTTCCGGGATCATTTCTTATACCAACCAACACGTTAACACGACATTTCCCGGCATCTGAAGACAGTTGTGGCTTTACATATATGGGAGTACTCTTCAACTTTTTAACTCTGCATGGGAATAAAGATGTTTTATAGATAATATTTAGCAGCATCAGCTGAAATTTAACAGAAGGTCAAATGTACGAGAGAACCTGTAACTCATAAGCTTAAACTCTCCGTCAGGAGGTACGAATGACAGAATTTGATGGGATTCCCATGGTCGAAAACGAACACAGGGATGAAATCTGACATCATCTAGAACTGACGGATTTGCAAAAGAA
Organism: Abelmoschus esculentus; assembly: GCA_035048815.1. Classification (NCBI taxonomy): domain Eukaryota; kingdom Viridiplantae; phylum Streptophyta; class Magnoliopsida; order Malvales; family Malvaceae; genus Abelmoschus; species Abelmoschus esculentus. The sequence goes on from JAUCBN010000001.1 coordinate 28,140,501, forward strand.
AGTGTCAAATCGGGAAGGCCTGACAGATGGGAGTTTACTCGAACTTCACCATTAACTTCACATTTGACCAACACCCCATCCCTAAACAGCACATGCAAAAGAAGCAGGCTCAGGACATCGATTCAAAACTATGCAATACAAAGCAAATGAGACATTCTACAATTGCGCATTAAATTAACATAAGAAGGAAAGTTCCAGTAAGATCAGAGAACCAACCTGTTTATAACTGCGTCCATTTCTTCCACAAGGTCAACATAAACTTCATTGTTTGCATATTTCGGATCTGCAGCTCTCCATGGTATGCAAGACCCTGTAGCACCAGGAAGTGTATCACTTACATTGGAACTATTACCAGTCACCACACTCAAAACTTTGCTGACAATATTTGGTGGAGCAATCATCTCTCTTAGAATGTTTGGTTCCGTTGTGAGAGGGAAGCCATTGTCTATCATCTCATCCAGAAGCTGCAACAAACATGCTAGTTCAACTTGATGAGCGGCACAAATTAGCTCATGGAACGCAACCCACATTTCACCTAGTGATAAACAGGCATGTAGAAGAAAAAGACCAAAATTTTTGACTATTTTGTTGTGCATTCCATGTAAAATGACAATTTCCCTAGGCACATAGATGAATGCTAGAATTAATTTTCACATTAACTCATCTTAGCAATGCATCCACACAGAAGAGCAAATCACTTTGATCGCCTTCCCGAGAAATTCCAATGAGCACATAACATATAGTAACAAATACCTCATAAAGGATTACAAAGTTATCCTTTATCACATCTTCATTCAGCCCACCAAGATAATCTGAGAGGACATCCGATACTCTGCAAAGGAACTGGAAATCAAGTGGTTAAATAGCAAGAACAGGAATTGGTTCAAGCATACATAATCATAACAAAGGATAACATATTTACCTCAATTCCCATTAAAGGAGGCATTTCAACTTGGGTGCAAGCTAAAAATGTAATCCCCTCTCGAACTACTTGGAAAAGATAATGAGTAGGTGAAGCAATCACTGGCTGTGACTGTACAAACAATCAACAACAAAGAACAAAAAGAATTGAAAAAGAAAACATAAAATGAAAAACCCAGAAATCAAAATTAGATCAAAAACCATATGGAGCTGGATTGACTGTGAAATTGGGTACCTTGAAGGAATCACCTTGAGAGATAACATGATCCCAAAACCAATCACATATTGATCTATCAACCCGATGTCCGGTTAGCTGTTTCTCTAGCATCACCTCTCTGTATATTTAATTCGATTTCAGATTTTTAAATTAATTTAACTAAAATCTAAACGAAATTGGAGTTGAAAAGATTGAATAAAGGAAGAAACTTTGAATTGAAAAGATCCCAACCTACCCAGAATCTGAGAGAAGAAATATACACTGCAACATATCTGATTTGTTCTCAGTCCTCTTTCAGTTCTTCGACTTCCAGCAACAATTCAACAATGGCAATCTGTATTGTCTCCCAAGCTGAATTGGGTATTACAGAATGTTCAAATTATAAATCTTATTGTAAATTAATCTACTTAAAAATTCTAATTTTATATTTAAATTATCGATATATAAAAACCATAATATTAATACACAATACATATCATATTAATATAATGGTTAATAATTTTATTTACAATGATCATTGTTAAAATATATTAACAGTTTGTGATGAAATTTGAAATGAACAAAAATTTAAGATTAATTTAGAATAAAAATTTAGAAATAAAATTAAAATATTTAAAAAATTAATATAAATTTAGAATGAATTATAATTTAAGAATGAAATTAAAATATTTTAAAATTTATGAATCAATTTAGTAAAATATAAGATAGCTACAAAACCCTATTTTGAGTCCCCAAACCAGGTCTGCTCCCCTCTTAAACAGCAGTTGACACAGTAACATCCAATCCCAGCCTTACTGTCTATAGACCTCTTGGCTACTCTTAAAGTTTGTTTTGTTGTTGTTGCCGGATTATCTGAACATGTTATACAGGACATTTACAGGCTCCTCCCTCGGCTCCAACTTACAACCTGGTCATGGCATGGCATCACCCTGAGAACATTAATCCATAAGGCAAGGTGGTTTCACTACTGTGCTGCTGAGTCCAAGACATGGAGGTTTACCTAGAAGGAAGAGAACATGGAGAGGGATGACATTAAGAAGCCGGTGGCAAAATGGTAGGACATTTACAATGATGAGTCACTTCACTAGTCTAATGTTGGTGAAGCCGATGAGGACGAACGTCTGGACATAGCGTTTATGGCTGCCTTGGCAGAGGCTGGCTTTCTTCACTACATTAATAACATCCCATCTGCATAAAGTTTGTGGCCTTCAATTGCATATATATACATTGAATGTAAAAATATTTGTACAGTAAGAGCACATTGCAATTTATGAAGATTATGTTTCTTTCATTTTGTTTTCCCTTCAGAATCAACTTCGATTCGATATCCGGCAAGCAAATAGTAAATGCTATTTGATGTTGTGATCAACACGTCTAGGATGCAAAGTGTTACAGCTCTGGACAATAAAAAAGATTATTTGAGAAAACAATCTACAAGGCAGGCCAAATGCCTGGTTTTCAGTTCAGTGTAATATACAACATAATCTGATACATTTTCCTGTAGAACTTTAAGGAAACAGAAAATAACTCCGATCGCTGCCTGAGATATGACTGAACATTCAACCAACCCTCAAGCCTATGAAATAAGAAAGATAGGAAACAAGAAATAAGTTAGAACAGAAAAATATCATAATGGATTAACATATGTGAATTGTGAGTCTCATACTACCTTGTTAGCTATGTTGTTGGAGAGCCAGTCCAGTCCCTCGTACAGCCCTTCGCCAGAGGTTGCACATGTACTCTGGATATACCTGCAAGAGAAGCACAAGAATGAATGATTGAATGCATTTTTCGAATACAAACAAATGCCCTTAATAAGTTGTAGATAAACAAATAGTTCATGATAAGCTACCAGTGGCGCTGTCGGAGGGAGTGAAGACCAAGCTTATCAGTAATCTCAGCGGCATTCATAGCATTTGGTAGATCTTGCTTGTTAGCAAATACAAGCAGCACAGCATCCCTCAGCTCATCCTAATCATGACAAAGAAACATAATGATTTGTAAAGCAATTGCATGTGTATAAAACAATAAACAGCTAATGTAGACTACAGCCTCATAATTTCTCTCACTTAAAATCCCCATACATAAGAGAAACCGCAACCCACAAAAGCAATGCCCAAACAGAGTTGGAATTTGGAAAACATCCCAGTGTCAAACAATGAGCTGTTAGGACCCAAATAAAACTCAGAAACACGCATAAAGCAAATTAGTATTACCTCATTCAGCATTCAATGAAGCTCATCTCTGGCCTCAACCACACGGTCAAGATCATTGCTATCAACAACAAAGATTAGCCCCTGAGTATTTTGGAAGTAGTGCCTCCACAAAGGTCGAATCTGAAAGTGTCCAAAGATAAGGTATGTGATGTTGCCACAAAATGAATAGATTTCATCATTTAGCAAAGAAGAAAACAGAGAACATACGGTAGCTTATGAATAAGTTATGTGCATATAGATAACAATCTAATAAGCACAAGAAAACTACAAAACAGAAGTAGTTAGTTTTTGTAACAGCCAACCCGTGGATAGCCTTTCCTTGTATATTCCAAAGGAAAAAATTCAAAAGGCAAAGTAGCATAAATAAGAGAAACCATACGCACAGCTGACAGTTAAAAGTTTAAACATCAGAGCTTCAATTCACAATAAAATAACATGGAACTATAATGTTTCAGCAGGAACTAGAATGTAGTTGGTAAATCTAAAACCGTAGAGTTTGGGATAAGACTTAAGCTAATAGCTGGCCTACAGCACTGATTAAAAAGGAGAAACCACAGAGAATCATTGCTATGTAAACAGATATAAAAGGTAAATAGGTATGTAATGTTTGCCACAGAATGAGTAGACTTCATCCTTCAGTGAAGAGGAGAAAAAGAAAACATAACGTGTCTATACATGTAGCTTATGAATATGTTATGTGCTGACGGAGAACATTCTAATCAGCACAGGACCGTCCATAAGCACATTAATAACATGGAAAATCAAGATGATGAGCTTAAGAATATTAATTACAACTAAACAGATATAAAAGGTAAAGACGTATGTAATGTTTGCCACAGAATGAATATACTTCCTCAATCAATGAAGAGGAGAACAAAAAATCTTAACATGGCCGTACATGTAGCTTATGAATATGTTATGTGCTGATGGAGAACAGTCTAATCAGCACAGGACCGTACATAAGCACATTTATAACAAGGAAAATCAAGATGAAGTGCTTAAGAATATTAATTACAACTAAATAAAACTACTACTAAAACTGACATGAAGATATATAGGTATGTAATGTTAGCCAAAGAATAAATAATCTCCCTCATTCGGTGAATAGGAGAACAAAAAACATGATATGGCCATGTAGCTTATGAATATATTATTTACTGACTGAGAACAAACTAATCAGCACAGGACCTTCCATAAGCACATTAATAACATGGAAATACAAGATGAAGAGGACAGTTTCCATGTGTCAGCCACAAACTTGGATAGCCTTTCCTCATACAATAAACAAGAAAACCTTGCAAGACAAGGTGGCATTGCTTATGTTTATGTCCTATGCTGAAGATGAAAAAATGAATCTGCATAAGATAGTCCATAAGCACATCCAACAATTTTAACAAGAAAACATGAGACAAAGAGGACCGTTATTATGAGTCAGCCACGATGTGGATAGCATTTCCTCATACAATCAGTGCTAAACCATAAACTTTGAAAGACAAGGTGGGATCGGTTGATGTAACTTATGTTTATGTCCCATGGTGATGATGAAATTGAATCCACATAAAATAACATCGAAAAATATGTTGCTTCCATCAAGCAAGTCCAGCAAAACAGTATAATGGTAGAAGTAAGAATGTTTAAGGTTGGTTCCACAAAATATTTTAGTATATATTGTATTACCTTATCCTGACCGCCAACATCCCAAACAGTGAAACTAATGTTCTTATATTCTACTGTCTCCACATTAAACCCTGCAAATATACATGGTTGCCATAAGCATCAACATTAACAATCAATCAAATCATCAAAACTACATAAACCGACAAAGAAAAAGAAAGGGGCATACCTATAGTGGGAATGGTAGTGACAATCTCACCGAGCTTGAGCTTGTACAAGATGGTAGTCTTACCAGCAGCATCAAGACCCACCATAAGAATTCTCATCTCTTTCTTGGCAAAAAGCCGACTGAACAGCTTAGCAAAAGACAGCCCCATCCTTCTACCTTGGCTGACACCCACAATAAAATATATGGTCAATCGTAATTTATTCGTTTAATTGATGCTATCAAAACATAGGAACAAAAACCATGATAAACTCCCATTTCCCATCTTAAAAATGCATGGCATTGCACAAAATGGAAGAGATGAATAACTCAAAAACAAACCCGGGTGGAAATATAAGCATAACAAAGAAAACCCAAATCAAGATCAAGATCTTGCATCAAATAGTCAAAGACCCATCGACACAAATCAAAGCACGCGCCTTTTTTATACATATAAAATCTAAATAAGAAATTAGAGATGAGAACACAGATCAAGATTCATACATTAGTGAGAAACCGAGAGGCTGCCCACTGCAGGGAGGAAGGAACAAACGAAGTTAAAAACTTAAAAATATAAAATTTAAGGACCTTAGGGATATTTATTACGCAATGGGAGGCGGGGAGTGATTTCAGATTCAGATTAGGGTTTTTTTCCTTGAACGTTGAGACTCCCTTAGATCAGATCCAAACGCTGTCGTTTTTGCTATCCTAAAAAACCTAATTAAACCATCTTTTCCCTGGGGTAAAACACACAATTGGTCACTAATTAAGCAAACACTATCTTTTTAGTCACTGAAACTTTAGAAAATATAAAACTACCATTAAATTTTTTTATTATTATAAAATGATTACTAAATTCTATCAAACTATTATAAAATAGAAATTAAAATTTATCAAGATATTATAAAATTAGTCCAAACCTATTAAAATTTATTAATATTTTAAATAAATTTAATAATAATTTTACAACCTTAGAAACTTTAGTGAACAACATCATGTAATTTACCTTCAATTTATCCAATTTTGGTCAAAATAAGATACTAGTGAACATTTTTGGTGCCAAATCTATGAGTTAATTAACTAAATTTCAGATTATTTTAATCCATTTTCTTTCATGAATTTATTTATAAGCTTAAATAGAACAAATTTAGATAAATTATTAATAATTATTTTAAAGGGAAAAAAGATTATTAATGGCTAAACATACTAGAAAGTCTTTAACAGAATCTGAATAAACCACTAAAAGCTCTGCTGTGACAACAGTGCTACATTCATACGTAGTTAACATTTCCATTCCGACCATCCAACCGCCTAGTTAACCACCGTGCTGCCACCCCCGCCACCACCGAGCTGGTTGCCCTTCAACGGCGGCTGCAGCTGCAACTCCAAGTCATTGTCTGTGTCACCAGCTTTAGTGACTTCAACTATCTCTTCTCCTCCTTCCTCACCCCCTTTCATCTGTTTCTCCTCTTTATCTTTTCCCCACAGGACAGCATACAGCCCACCAACAATCAAAAGTGACCCCACGACACTGTTTCATTATTACAGATTAATCAAACATGATTAAGACAACATAACAGCTGATTAATGGATGTTTAATGAGTGTGTACGAATACGTACGTTCCGACGTATAATTTCTCTCGAAGCAAGGCCCAGCTTACAACAGCCACAATGACAAGCAACAAAGGGCTGAACACTGATACATAGAGAGGACCCCTTTTCTGTATGCTCCATGACATAACACAGAACGCTACCGCATTGCATATAATTCCCTGGAAAAGATAAATCAATAGGAAACATTATCATTATTTCCTTCTTAATCAGAGTGACACGAGTGTGTTCGAATGCTTACTGCGTAAAGAGCTGCAATAAGCCTCATGGGGGAGCTCAATGACCAAGCCGATGGTTTGTGATCCGAAAATATGCCGATTATCGTACACTCGATGCTGGCCATGAAGCACATTATAGTGGTGCATGTGTAGGGAGCTGGGAAGTTCTTGCTTGTTTGTCCCTGGGAAATTGTTAAATGTTAACCTATTGATTATTGTGTTGAGATTGACAGATTAGTTTTTGATGTGCCATATTGGTGTTTCTACTTTACCTGGATTATAAACCATATGGACCAAGCCATAGCACTGGCCATGATGAGGAATGGACCGAGGAAGAAGTTCGATCCCTTAGCACCGGAACTGTCATTAGCCGACATTCTCTCGGCATAGTGCCAGTGAATTTTCGATTCTCCGATGCCTATGATATGTCCGTGGTAAAACGACAGCAACATGGCTCCACCAACACATATGATAGTACCTGATACCTTGGCCAGCCCTGATGCTTTCTTTATTCCCACGACTTCTTGCCTAGTGAACATCAAATTCAACAATTTAGCAGAGGAAAAGGAAAAAAGGGAAAAGTTTATCAATGGTTGCAGTAGGAAAAAGAATGTTTTTCAGAAAGCAGCAGCTTATTCTTGGCTTGGATCCTAAAGGACTTTCGAAAAAGGTAAATTGATGACCAAAGCCCCTATGTTTTACTTTTTCTGTCAAAAAAGGTCCTTTTGTACAGACAAAAGCAATTGCTAAAACACAACCTTATGGCCTTATCATGCATAACTTGCAGAGAGCAGAAATAACATTGGGACGGACCTGCAAAGAGCAGCAAGGACAAACGTGGCTGCCGGGAGTACATTGTTCAATGCACATGCAACCGTTGCCGTTGTATTTTCCAGCCCGACGAAGTAAAAAACCTGGTTTGCCGTCGCCCTGCATCGATCGAATTTTAGTTTGAAGTTAGCCATATGAAAGAATATATGTGCCTAATGACATGCAAAAGAGAACACCAACAACAGTAGACTTACCCTGTCACTGAACATAAGAAAATCTGGAAAAGAATAGGCATAGTGATCCTGGGTCTTGTTTTGCTGCATAAAAAATAGTGGGGGGAAAACAAGGTTAATTCCCCACAGAAAACACAAAAAAAAGGAACTGCAAATTATCAACATGTTGACATGCATATGTAAATACATTATACACGGCCATCATGCATAGCTGCTGCTTCCTGTACGTTACAGATATAAAAGAAAAAAACCATCAAGACGAAATGACATGGCAGCCATGCATGGAGTAAAAATCTGCTCTCTTTTTTTCAAAGAATCTCCTTTCAGCAACCGATTAAACAGAGCTCTCTGTGTTACTTAGACCATACGGATTCATATATTAGAGCCTCTTTTCCCTCAGTTTCTCAGAAACCAAACATACAAAGTTACAAACAATACCACTGCATGCTGGTATACGGGTGTCTCCTGGAAGAAACTTCAAGAAAGCTTAATCTAATTAACAAACACTGAAAACGGTAAACCGATTAACTGGACCCCTCTTTATCCATTGATTATAAACAGATTAGAAACATCATTTCTTCAGGAAAGTGGAAGCATGCTACAACCTACATGCAATGTGCAGGAAAGAAAGAACAGATGAAAGGGTTTCTTGATGAACAAGTCACAAACGATTTACCGCTCTAAGAAGAAGGCAAAAGGAGCAATGGCGAGAGTGGCAAAGATTTGCCTGTAGGCCACAAGAACAAGGGGTTTCATTCCATCTTCCAGGGCCAGCTTTGATGTGATGTTCATCCCGGCATACCCTACTTGCAGTAGGACATTGGCCAAGAACGGCATGAAATCAGCCAACATTGTTTCTTTAATTCTCTTTAAAACAACCCCTCAGAAGAGTTAAAGAAAGCAAAGCTAGCCTTGGCAAGAAAAAGAAGAACCAAAAACACTTATAATGTGAAGTGAAAGAAACAGAAACCAACACCCCCATATATAAAGAGGTTTTCAAGTCCTGCATGAAAGATGTGAAAATTGTTGAGGGTTTTCTTGCAACACCTGGGCACTTGCATGGGACAAATGCTTGTCAGTGTCATCACTTGAGGGATATTAAAGTAGCTTTCAGTTAGCAACAACCGGCTCATCTTACGGGATGAGGTACTAAATCTTTTAAACAAATTCAGAGGTTTGAATTTACATATTTTAAATAAAAAAAGTTTAAGGAAGTCATACTATATTAAATTCCTTCAAAACTCAATTTAAATTAATCGATCAATAAATCAAATACCGGTAATAAATCAACTTTCAGTTCCTTTTTGGTTTTCGTGTCTTGGGCTAGGCATCATACGTTTGAAACAAAACTTGAAGCAAGCAAACTTGCTCAAATGCCCTGTCAGCAACACCTCCAGGTGGGGTCCAACCATCCCTATACTGGGGTCCCCTACCCTAAACTCATCAATCTGCATGGCTTCCATTCAAGCATCTCCCCAAAGTCAAAACCTTGAACAAATCCCTTCTGCTGCTGTCCCCATTCAATTCTCCAACAGGTTAAAGTAGGTAAACCAGTGGCCATTAATTGAAAAACTATAATATCTAATACCAAAAGAAAAATATACTAAATTTTCGAGTGGGGGTAATCCATTAAATGCAATAATCTCCCATAATTTAATGTTATCAGATCTTTAGCTCCAGGTCCAGACTCCTCCTCCAATGTACAATGCCTTTGGATTCTCTCAACTTTTTCCATGCTTGATATAAATTAACCAGAAAGCTATATTAAAAAGGGGAGGGAAGGGTGATAAACCATGCTTGTCTTTCATTATTTTATTTTATTTTTCGGCAAATTGTGATGATATTATGGAAATTTACATCAGCATATAATTATACATATAGAAATGGAAAAGGAATGGATTATGGGATCCATGTCCGAAGGCACTATAATCTAGCTGTCGTTGCCTTTTTCTTCCATGTTTTCTCGGCTTGATTTTCTGCCACGTTAGTGACTTTACGTATAGATGTGTATAACATTTCTCAGGTAAGGCATTGGGGGTGGTATCCTTGTTTATTCATGTGAAGTAACTCGATCGTTTCTTAAAGGAAAACGTGATCCTACACTGCATTATATAGAAATACATATACTGACAAAAAATAACCGTCCCTAAAGCTAGGCTAGCGACGGATTTAAGTTTCATAGGTGTTGATACTAGTTATTAGAGTCTATTATTATACCAATCAATGTGAGATTCATTAATTAGTTGAATGGTCAATGATATTTATGTTGTCTCATTGTGTATATATTCGAATTCCAACATTTGGGTTGGAATATAAATATCTATTTATTTAATAGAAAATTATCAATCATTATACTTTATATTTATACTGACGATAGCACAGTAATTACTCATCTTCGTTAGATTATATAGGAATAGATTGAACATTTGGGGGAAAATGCAAATAAAAGTTGCAGAAAAATAGTTGCTACTTCTGTCGACGGTGAATTTGTCATTAGTATTGTCTAAAATAGTCGTCGCTATAGATAAACCCTACCAAAAAGTCTTTTAGCGACATTTTTTTATAGAATAGCCTTTGTTCGTCGTACAAAAGAGTTTTGGGCATTTTGCTGATGGATTTTAACCGTCCCTATATGTATATAATTTTTGTTTTAATAACATATGTTTAAAATTTACTAAGTTGTTTCAAAATTTATTTGTACTAAAATTAAATGTATTTAAATTTAGATTTAAATACAATACATAGCGAAAAAAAAAACTTACTCGAACGCTTTAGTTTTAGTGTTTAGGGTTAAATTTTATGATTTGTAGGTTAAAGGTGTAGAATTTAAATGTCATGATTAGAATTTAGGGTTTATAGTTATGGTTTAAGTTTTAGATATAATTACAGTTTAAAGTCTAGGATAATAAGGTTAGCGTTCAGGGTTTAACCCATAAACCTTAAATTTTAACTCAAACAATAAGTTATAAACATAACCATCAATTTTGAATCTTTAAACTTAAACCTCTAATTTTCGAGCCTTAAAATTTGTATCTCTGCTTTTATAGCACGTTTTTTCTGTCCTTGTGACACGTTTTCTTTTGTCTTTGTGACATGTTTTCGTTTTGTGGTTTGATTCATCTGCTCTTGTGGCACGTTGCAACATAGTGATTGATTGTTGTTTGTCGGTGGTTTGATTTATCCAATCTTGTGGTTTGATTCAATGGCGCTAGTTTCTGATTTATATTTCTATTGGTGGTCTTTCAAAAAATTATATCCCTACTCCGGTTGATGGTTGTTTGCCGATGAAATCAGTCTTGGGTAGCGATGCTTTTTACATGACAGTTTGGATCGTCTACAACTTTTTCTTCCTTCTTTATACGTCTCGTTTGGACAGAGACAAGGAGATTCAAGAAGCTTCTGAATTTTATTGGTATGCTTATTTCCATAAGAATTTTATTTTCTCTGTTTTTGGGTGTAAAATAGTTGGATTATTTAATCCAATTTTTCACTCTTGAAGACGATGTAATTATAATTTTTATAAATTTAATAAAATACAGTAGCATTTGTCAAAAAAAAATTATTTTCTTCGATTGTGCATAGGATAATTACTCTTTAAATATTTATCGATTAGTGTCACTCTAAAACATTCTTAGAGAAAAATATAAGTGTAAACTACACATTTAATCTTATATTTTAAAATTAACAATTTAAATCAAGTAATCAAATATGATTATTAAAAATAATAGCTCTATCAAACCTCAATCAAAATATATGACATTAATTTAAAATTTTCAGTAATATAAAATGTTGGTCCAACTCATTATATAAATTAATGTAACAATATCCTTTGTCCTTTATCAGATTGAGTCCAATAATTTATGCTAATTAATGTTTGGATGATATCAAGTACTAAAAATGGGTATTAACATTAATTAATTTTTTTAACAATATGAACTGATTAAAGATCCAAAGGATTAATGTTAAAGATTAGTATGGGACTGCAATGATTAATTGTCTTAGTAAAATTGTAAGGATAAGATTGCAGAATCTAGTGGTACAAGTTTCTTTTTTGGTTAATTAATCTTTATAATCTAGGCATGCATGAACACAAAATATAAGTGTTACCATAGATTACGTATTTCAGAGGAACAACTTAGTTCATTAATAGGTACAGAAAATAGAAAGATACGTAGAAAAATAATATAATACATGCATGTATATATGTTATGCACTTGTATTTAGGGATGGGATTAGAGTTCGATACGACAATGATAAAATTGTTTAATTTTAAATTAATAAAAATATAATAAATATTACACGAGTCCTCTAGCCTAAGCGGTTAACGGAACTGTTGTTGTTTCTCGAGCTCCCGAGTTTGAAAACTAGCGATGGTAGAGATTATATTTTAGAACAGATATTACTGTAATTACTATTAGCTTATTAAAAAAATATGATAAATATTTAATCTAAAATTAAAAAAATAAAATTTGATTTAATAAGTACTTAAAGTGATTTAAATCAAATCATCGTTGGATTGACGAGAATTCTATGTTTGACATTCAATTATTGGTGGTTAATTAAATGTTCCAATAATTGTATAGATCACGGTCGTGGGGTTTTTAGTGGGAATCGTTTTATAAGGTTATAAGAATTTTTATATTGATTTATATATATATATATATATATTAAAAATTTTATACATTTCAATTTTTATAAGAAATTCAATATATATCAAAAAATTAATACTGGATTTTTATAAAATTTATGTTGTATTTTATTTTAGTTTTATTCAAAACGTTTCACCTAAAACTTCCCTATGATTAGGTTTAGGGGTGAGTAAAATTCGATTCGAAAAAATTGAATAACTCGACTCGACTCGTTTTGATTTGACTAGAGTCGAAAAAAGTTTTAAATAAAGTTCGAGTTGTAAAATAGAAATTCGATAACTTGAATAACTCAAAATTTTTAATAATTAAATGATTAATTTTTAAGTTTGAGATGAGTCTATCAATTTTTTTATGATATATATACATTGATATATAAAAATATAAAGAAATATTGCTACATATGAAAAATATATATACATATCTTATATGATTAGAGAAAGTCGTTTAAATTGAAATCAAATCATACTATAACATGATAAATATTTACAATTACATATTTATAGGAATTCAAAAACTCGACTCGACTCAAATTTTTTGAACTCGACTCAAACCCAAAATATTTCAAATAAAGTTTGAGTTGTAAAATATGACTCGTCAACTCGAATAACTTAAATTTTTTTACTCAACTTGACTCGATCGAATACTCACCCCTAATCAGTTCTAGGCTTAAGTATTGGTTTGTGACATGTTATTTCAGTTCAACCTAACAAATTTTATCTAGAATTAGGTTGAGTTTAAATCTTAAAAAAGTTGTCAAATTCAATTTATTCATTTTAATCTTTGGTAAAACATAAAATTAGTAATCTAAATGAAATTTTAATTATTCTATATTTATTTTAAGTTTTAAACAATAAAGCAAGCTAGATTCTAGGGTAGCTGTGGATGATGAATTCCTTCTAATGATATAATTAATTGGCATTGCATTCTGGATTTTAATTCAACAAATTTTCACTATTCTGTAACAATCTAATTCTAATCTATTAATTCTATATTAATCTTAGGGTCCAAACAACATTTGTCGTATTAATCTTAATTAGAGCCATTAATGCTCACATATGCAAATACAATTAAATAACATAGATTAATCATAGATGTAAAATATAGAAAATTATGTATATGTGATCCATATCTATTTTTAATGGGTCATCTTAAATTTTTCATAAATTTTATTAAAATCAGAATGCGTATAAACGATCAAGTAAATTTTACCATTCAACTTGTTTTAAAGGTGGAGTCGGGATTTGAGGTTGAAGGACAAAATACAAATGATTGAAAGTGAAATTAAATAGAAAAACAAAAAAAAATCTTTGGGTAGAAGGTGATCGCCTTTCCTCACCTTCACTTCGCTTTTCTCTTATATTTTCTTAGGTCATGAGTTCTAGACCTACTGTCGGTAAAATTAGAACTAAAATTTAATTAAAAAAAGGTGCATAAAAGAAAAGAATCGAAGGTAAGGCCATCTTATGCCCCAATTTGAATTTTACAAGCTTAGATAATCCTTTGTATCTGTCTTGATGCACCAACCTAGTTGCTTCAAACACACCTTATTGTGTCTCTATCTTTGCCTAAAATTAGCCTCTAAATCCATCACAAAACTCCAAATAAACCTCTTGCATGGGTAGAATCATTGGATGGGGCCAGGTCTTGTCGTGTAGAAAGACTACAATTCAAGTTACGTACGAGGGGGGGTCTTGTTTGGGGCATAACTTGGGGTATTCATCATTGGTATCCTAATAAGATATTTATAGAAGATAGAACTTACTATAAAGTTTCAATAGGTAATATATTTTTTTAAAAGTTAATACATTTGTTTATATGATATTATTATCAGGAACGAAGTTAGGATTTAAAGTTGAATAAGGCAAAACATAAATATTAGAAGTAAAGGATAAATTCATAAAAAAATAATTTCTTTAAAAAAATTAAATGAGAGGATAAAAGTTTTAAAAAAAATTCATCAGGGGTAGGGGCGATTGTCCCTCTCCACTCCCATGTAGTTTCGCCCCTGACTATTATGTTAGCATGCATTGTCATATAAATTTACTATATAATTTTAAGTTATTTACTGTTAGTGATTAATAATTATCATCCGCAGATGGGTTTTTGACCCAAAATAAAATATTAATAGTTAAATTACCGTTATAAAATAAAAATCAAAATAACTATTCAATTAAACCGACAGATATTTATTAAAAACTAGTAATGCTATAAATCGAGATCTACCGATAACCTTATGGATGTAAAATTTAAAATTATTTTAAATTAAAATAGAGACATGGACCTCAAATTTTTATCACAAATAAACTTAAAATTAGGCCTAAAGAGAACTTATATTGATAATATACTATGTTGCCAACAACTACTATACCGTTCAAGACCCAAAGATGGCCTAAACTTAATGTTTCAATTTACTAAGCAAGTGTATACATTCCAATTTCAAAGGCCCTAAACACCACCAAATTTGTTTGAGCAAGGAACCCAATAGACTTGAATCTATTAGACACCTTTAATACGAATGGTAACGGGTCGGGTCGGGTTTTTGGTCGTCCCAATTCCAACTCGAAACTTAAGTATTTCGATTCGATCCCGATCTGATTCGACCTTAACTTTTTATCCCGACACGACCCAATATTAAAAATATCTTAATTTAACTCTGATATTTTAATAATAAACTCGAGAAAACCCTACCCGACCCAGAAAAATTAATAAAAATATTAAATATTATATATAAATATACTGGGTCGGAACATAAAATTTTTACCATAAAACCGACCCCAACCCAACCCAAATTTTAAAATAAAAAATCTCACCCCGATCAATTCGGGTCGAGACCCGAAAGAAACGAATCAAATTATCATCCTACCTTCTAAACCTACTTATTGAATGAAAAATGTACATAAATTATTTATTATTTATAATCTATACTTTAACTTCATATATTTTAATCATCCCGCTTTTATAATATTAATAGAGTCGATTTAACATCTTTACTTGTTGGAGGTTATGCATTTCATTTACCATTGTTAATCGATCATGTTTAATTAATAATAGGGTAAATTATAAATTTATCATTAAATTTTTAAAATATCAATTTAATACGTATATATTATATATTTTTTAATTTTGAGGGTAAAGTTTTAATTATAATGTTTAAAATTTAAGGTTTACGTTTTAATTAAAAAATAAATATATAAATTTGTGTATTTTTTTTATATATAATTTATGCATGTGTGTGAAAAAAATGCTATTCCTTTCATTCATAATATTTCCTTATTTATCAAATTACTCTAATATCACGAGTTTACTTCATTCTTTGTTTATTTCTAAACGATTGATAACTGGATTATTTAATTTGATTTTATTTAAATAATATATAATTACGCAACCTAATTTTATTGTACTTTTTATTTAATTATCGATATCTGATTTATTGATTGACTAATTCAAATGTAGAAGGTCAGTATAAAAACGACCTCCTCAATTCAATTTTCTTCATTGATAGCGTTAGAATTCAATCTCATGATCTTATTTAAGAGACATAGCTAATACCGAAACTATATAGAGGAAGGGAAATCGCCCTCCATTCCCGTAAAAAAAATCACCTTTATCTTTTTATTATACTTTATCCTAACCTCAAATCTTAGTTTTGTCCCTAAATCTAATGCCTCGTAACGTTAGATCGAATAGTATACCCTAATTTTGTTAACAATTATAACCTATAAATGCCATTGTGATATTAAAAAGTTTATATTATTAACTAGGCCCAATTTATTAATGTAAAAAATAAAAAAATAAATGGAAATTAAAATTGAGATATCAAATCAAGTGCCTCGAACCAAAATTAGATCAAAATTTACACTATGTTCCACTAAATTACTGCAAAGACAACGAAAGGTTAAGGTCTAAACCACTACCACCGCCGCCGCCGTCCTTCCTTTCTTTTCCGGGTCCATGTTTGGTTTCCGAGGAAGGGTTTGCGTCCTTCAACACCAAAGAACTCTTAGATCCTGAAACAGAATCCTCCATGAAATCTTCTGGTCGGAACGTCGGATTCCACTGACCGCCACCACCACCAGTAGCAGCTGACACCTTCTCTTCCTCTTTGGATCCATTTGGTTGTACTTGTACCACCCCGTTCCTTATACGATCACGTACTTCCCTTGTGCTTCTTACCAAAGCAAAGAACTTCTCCACTTTCTCTTCTTCTTCTTCTTCATCATCTTCTTCGTTCCCCATTTTTCTCTTCCTTCCTCCACTCTCCTCCATTATCAAGCTTGACTTCACCTGGTTTAGAGCATGAAGCAGTACCTATATATTGAATTAAAGTAAACTAATGTTAGGTTCAGAGTAAGAATGGAGGAAAGTGAGATGAAGTAGAAACCGTGTTGGTTGACTGATTTTATAGTGTCGTCAGTCATCACCATTAGTTTTATGGAAGAAGGCTCTGCCTCAAGGAAGGGCCACTACTTGACAAGGATGCCCATGTGATTCTCTGAAAAGAATGGAATAGGGATATTAATCCAAGTAATAAACAGTTTAATATTATTTAAATATATTTTTAATTTAATTTTTATATTAAAATTATATAAAAAATATTTATTAAAATTAAATATACAATATAGTTTAATTTAATTAATAAAATAATTTTTTTAAGGTAAAAAATTGCAAATTGGGATAATATGATGTATGTAATATAATGTTTTTATTTTTTGGGTGTGGGACCAAGTGTGTATTGTTTACGTACCATGCTGCTAAGCGCTAACAACTCAAGCTGACAGCCTTCATTGTGACATCGGAAACACAGCC
Organism: Abelmoschus esculentus; assembly: GCA_035048815.1. Taxonomy (NCBI): domain Eukaryota; kingdom Viridiplantae; phylum Streptophyta; class Magnoliopsida; order Malvales; family Malvaceae; genus Abelmoschus; species Abelmoschus esculentus. The sequence goes on from JAUCBN010000001.1 coordinate 28,157,962, forward strand.
TATTGCTGGCGGCTCCGTTCATCATTAGGAATCCTTTAGGTCATCCCGGGCGGGCACGGGGCGGGGTACATCTTTAAAAAAATCAACTTTTATATCCGAATAATTTACATGTAAAATTAGTAATAAATAATAGGGTAAACTACCTCAATGACCACTCAATTATTTGGAGATACCTATTTTAGTCACTCAACTAAAGAACTCGTCAATCAGGTATCCCAACTTTAAAACCCTACCTATTTGAGTCACTCGCCGTTAAAAAATTAACGATGAATCTGACGTGGCTGTTAAAAACAAACGACAATGTATATGTGTCAATTAATAATAATTTTTTTTCACGTTTGAAAATGGATATCTAACGTCACAGGGAGTTGTGGAGCACTCAAAGGAAGCTTGCAAGCCATGGTCCATGAGTTTAGCACCAAGTCTTTGAGAGAAAACGCTCCAGGAAGAAGTCGACGATCGGCTGATACCGTTGCTTGAATCGGCGATGAAAACAGAGGAAGTTCTTGATTTGCAGGATGTGTTTAGAAGATTTGCTTTTGACAGTGTGTGTAAAGTATCATTGGGTTACGATCCTTATTGCTTGGATATCTCGAAGCCGCAACCACCACTCATTAGGGCGTTCGATACGGCGACGGAGATATCCGCCATGAGGGGAATGACACCCATATTCGTGGTGTGGAAATTAAAGAGAACGTTTAATGTCGGGTCAAAAAAGAAACTCAAGGAAGCGATTAGCTCGTTCACGACTGTGTTTTGGAGATCATTTGGAACAAAAAAAAGGTCTTGAAGAAGTGAAAATCCAAAACGACGTCGTTATTGGCGGTGATGATCTCCTGTCGAGGCTTTTAATAGCTGGCCACGAAGAGAAAGTCCTGAGAGATATGTTGATAAGCTTCATAATTGCCGGAAGAGACACCACTTCCTCCGCCATGACGTGGTTGTTCTAGCTGCTCTCGAAGCATCAAATTGTTGAAAAAATGATGGTTAAAGAAGTAAACTCATGGTTAACAATGGCGGAAAACGGATTAGATTTTGAAACGTTGAAGGAAATGAATTGCATCAAGGCCGACATTTACGAATTGATGCGGCTTTACCCTCCGGTAGCATGGGACTCCAAGCATGCTTTAAACGACGATGTTTTCTCGACGAAATAAGGAGGATGTAGGCGTTATGGGGGAAGGACTGGTACGAGTTTAAACCGAATCGGTGGTTCCAAGAATCGGGTGCTGAGAACGAGTTGTTAAAGCCAATCAACCCTTTCAAGTTCTCAATCTTTCAAGCCGGTCCAATAGTTTGCCTTGGTAAAGAAATGGCGTTCATTCAGATGAAGTATGTGGTGGCTTCTATTCTGAAACTGTTCGAGATCAGACCGGTGAACGGGGATCAGTCGGATTTTATTCCTCTCTTGACCGGTCATATGACCGGTGGTCTCAATGTCATGGTAAAGATAAGGAAACTGAATTAGTGAGACAAATGGTCAAACTTTAGTCAACATAACTATTTTCTACTAAATTATGTGGCATTATGTGTCCAACAAAGCATAAAAAAATTTTTTTTTACAACCACGTTAGCTTTATCGTTAGTTTTTTAACGACGAATGACACCAATAGGTAGGGTTTCAAAGTTGGGATACCTGATTGACGAGTTCTTTAGTTGGGTGACCAAAATAAGTATCCCCAAATAGTTGGGTGGTCACTGGGATAGTTTACCCTAAATATAATATTTAAGGGACATTCGATTCATGAAAAAAATATTATTTTGAAGAATAATTTTTTAGTAAAACTTTTACTTATATTTAGTTAAAAACATTCTCGAACAGGGAGCAATGAAGTGTCACGCCTAAAAAGAGGTAAGAAATATTAATCTCACATCGAAAAGAAAAAGGTAGGTCTTGTGATATATATACGGTGACGTCGCACATTCTATCAGATACGTCTTTTAAGAAGAGGGTAATGACCCCGTAACAAGTGGTATCGGAGCGACCCTTTGACTGTCCGATTTCACAACGAGTTCCCATGAGAGGGATAGACAGGGTGAACAACCATGACAAGAAGTCAATCACGAGAACGAAAGCTCATGACGAGAGCGTCACAAGGTTGAGTGAGAGAGAATGTCACGACTAAAAAGAGGCAAGAATCATTAATCTCACATCGAAAAAGAAAGAGGTCCTGAGATACATATTCTCTTATAAATCTTAGATATTTATTTATTCTCGTTGAATTTATAAAAATAAAAATCATTTAAATAAAAATTCTAACTCGAATAAAATTTTATAAATTTAATTTAATAAAAATAAAACACATTTTTAAATATTGGAATTCTAACACCCCCCACACATGTGCTTCTGCCTCACTGACTTGACATCACATGACTTGTTCCAGAATCACTGACTTCTGAGTGTCTTGAAACGGACGCCAGGACATGACTGATTGCAGGCGACAGTAAAGGATGGGAGGGTGTACACCATAAATGGGAGTAGGATACAACTAGAATAACATGCCGATTATAGGAGGAGAGTGACGTCATAAAAAATATGTCAAAATAAAAATAAAAAAATAAATCAAAGTAAAACGCTTGAAAATATGTAAAAAAAAAAAATATATGTTTTTTTAGATCTAAATTAAATTAAATATACGTGTTTTAAAAAATCTTAAAAATTTAAACTCTAACTTTTAACCTTAATTTTTATATTTTAAATATTAAAATTTACACCTTAAAATTCTATTATACCCTTAATTCTCTAAACATAAATTTTAAATCTATTAGTTTAAAGTAAAAACATTAAAAAAAACAGAATTAAAAATTTTAATCTCATACACATTTTTTTAAATTTTTGTGTTACTTTATTTATAAAAGAGATGTCATCTATATTTATATATTTATTTTGTATAAATAAATTATATAAAGAATATTTTGTGTGTCATCAGATACACTATTCCATAATTTGACTAATTAAATCGATTTTTAAAATTTTATGTAAATTTAATTATAATTATTATTATATTATAATTTAATTTAATTTTAATTTAAATAATTTTTTAATTATATAAAATATATGTATATATCATTAAAATTTTATGTGATATATATTTTTATATTAATATATAAAAAATTAAAAAATTTAATTCAAACTTAAGAAATAATTTATTAATTAGATTTTTTTTAATTGTTGTCAATTTTAAGTAATTCAAAATTTTATAATTTAAATTTTATTTTTTTAAATAACTGTTTTTTAAATCTTGAGTCATTTTGATTTTTTTTTTCTCTTGTTTTTTCGTCAACCTTACCGGCTTGCAAATACTTCGTAAATCTTCTTTCGCCATTTTTTTTCCCATTTCGCAGGTGAAATGTTGTAATCTCTGGTCCTTTCTTTCCAGGTAGAGTTCTGGGTTATCTCTTTCTCTTTCCTATCTGGGTATTTCATCAATTTTCTATCTTGATTTGTGTTTCAAGCACTGTTTGATCTTGTATTGGATTACTAATAATATAATTTCACATTAAATTTATAGGTCTAAGATTGAATTATCCGAATTTTCAGATTGTTAATTGGTGAATTTTGGAGCAGGTTCTGGTCTTTTGCTCGCCAGAATTTTAGTTTTTAACCTTTTGTTTCCCCTCAGCTTGTTCCTTTCTGCAGATTCATGAATTTTGGGTTTAAATTTTTCTTCTTTTGTATCTATATGCATTCTAGGCTTTAAAAGTTTTGGGGTTTTAAAGCTTTTATTGATTTATATATGATTATCATTTGGAACATGATAAAAAATGATTTTTTTTCATCAGAATTTAGTGTTAATATACATTGTCAGGGGGAGTGAGATATAAATTTGTTAACCATGAAAGTTCTTAAATTTGAAACTGGGAAGAGGTCCCAGTTTCCTGTTTTATCAAGCTTATGTGTACCTGGTTGTGTAACATATGATCTTCTGCTTAAGCAGGTACTTTGATAACTAAATCAACTTTTCATGTGATAGCAAATTGTCATTATCATCCAGAAAAAAGTCGATTGATGGGGTCCGAAGGACCGGCAGCTGTAACAATCCATGTGACTGGTTTTAAGAAGTTTCATGGAGTTTCAGAGAATCCAACTGAAACAGTTGTTAGTAATTTAAAGGAGTATACAGAAAAGAAAGGTTTGCCGAAAGGTGTAATTCTAGGCAGCTGTAGTGTTCTTGAGACTGCTGGACAGGGAGCACTCACTCAACTATACCAGACATTGCGATCTGCCTTAACTGGGAAGGATTCTGAATCTTCTTTTGGGAGAATTATTTGGGTTAGTTAATCACTTTCAGTTGTCTAGTAATTGCTTACTTTCATGTCAATGGTGATTGCAGCAATGAATCTTCAACATGAAATGATTCGTTTTAGCTTTGTGTAAAGTAGGCTGAAGCCTTTTCCGGTACCTGCTTAATGCGATAAAAAGTGTCTTATTTTTTTAATTACCTTCCTTTCATGTATTCTCAAAAAGTGCCAAAAGTGAAGGGTAAAAAATTATCTGTAATGTGATGTGGATAATGTACCTGTTAAATCCATAGTAAAATGCATGTTATGGCCTATGGGATTGGAATCTATGATTAGCCAATCAGCTAAAACAAAGGTTTGTCCGTTTCTTTCCCGGTAAATTCTTTGTGCTTTCTTTGCTATCTCAGTACATGAACAAAGCACACTTGCAATAAGTAAGGTCCATTTTATGGATTTTATTGGGGATTTCAACAGATGTTATCTTATTTACTTGTCATTGGTGCAATCAAACTCTTTGCATGACAAATTCAAGCTTCACATATCTTAGTTACTGTTACAATCTTCTTCAGCTACATTTTGGAGTCAATAGTGGTGCAAGTAGATTTGCTATTGAGCGTCAAGCTGCAAATGAAGCTACTTTCCGTTGCCCTGATGAGATGGGATGGAAACCTCAGGTTAGATATATCCCTTTTCCACTTTTATGGTGCATGTGCAATTTGGCATGCCTCTTTCTCCCTTTTCTGAACACTATGTTTTGATTGCAGAAGGTACCCATAATTCCTGCAGATGGTGGAATTTCACGTGTACGAGAGGTGGTATCGTTATGGTTAAAGTATCTTTTGTTACTAAGCATGGTTAAAATTACACCTGATGATAATGTTCCTCTCTTATCTCCATCCTTAGTATGTTCCTTTGTTACCACTGTGCAGACTTCTCTTCCTGCTGAAGAGATTACAAAGGCATTATCAAAGAAGGGATTCGAGGTGATGACCTCTGAAGATGCAGGCCGATTTGTGTGCAATTATGTTTACTATCACTCCCTCCGGTTTGCTGAGCAGAGTGGGGTCAAATCTCTCTTTGTCCACGTCCCTCTCTTCTTGACCATAGATGAGGAGACCCAAATGAAATTTGCTGCTTCCTTGTTGGAGGTACTTGCTTCTCTCTGTCAGTAACATCCTGCATCCACTCAGCTTTATGTCCAGGAATTGATACAGTGGTATGGTTGTATGAGAGGGTGGATAGAAGGATGCATGTTTATTGAAAGGCTTTTAATAAAAGGGTAAGTGTATGTGAATGAATAAAAAATGTATTTCTGCACATACACCACACCATATGTATTTCTTTCGTTTCTCTAAATATTTCCTCGGGTGCTTGACAGCTTGGTAATTTCTCTGAATCCTTACGTTAATATGCCAATAAATTCCTGTTTGCTTCTATTACCAGAAACATTTGCTTATTCTACTCACTTCCGAGTATATCTTCTTGCACTATTTCTTAAGCCTGATTGGGTGTAGTGCAGAAACTAAAATGAATTAGGACTGAACTATAGTGTTCAGGGGAGGATAATCAAACTCAAGATCAGACCATTAAACTGAGGCTGCCCCCATGGAAGCCAAGTTCCCTAAGAGGCTGATCAAACTCAAGATTGAGACCATTAAACTGAGGCTGCCCCCAGAGATCATTCATCCGATTCACGAAATTCTGAAAACCCATGTTTATCTTATTCTCCCTCTCCCTTTGCTCTTCTTCAATCTCATCTGGATCATAAGCAGACCTCCTTGCCCCTCCCAATGTCTGGACTACATCCATAACCTCAACATAAAATTGCACCTCCCCCCCCCCCCCCTTATATGTTTGTGCAGATGAAAGTGAAAGAGAGTGGTCATTTCTTTTTCTGCAGACTGGAAGAAGGCATGCTTTATATTCCCGTACATAACATTAACATGCTCATCGGCTCTAGTAGTAGAATACCGGAAACCATTAACACGAGCTTCAGTTGTCCCTGGTATCTTTCTCCCACGACCACCAAAAACAGGTCGAATCCAAAGGCCGGGTAGCCTTATAGGCTTGAACCTGTTTCCTGCAAGTTGGAGTTTCACCTGAGTAACCAAGGTTGCCCTCTCAGCTTTCTCAGACGCCCTAGCAACAACATGCCGGAGAAGTTTTTTAATCTGTTGTACCACTTCACTTATGTGCCTTGGATCCTTGGAACGGAATGAGACTTCTTTTAAATATATTGCTGCTTGATTCTTTAAAGAGCTGTTTGAATCTCGGGAACATTAAATATGATCCGGATAGCAATTTCGATTTGTATCCTGCTGGCTTGAAACTGTCCTTATAGTACCCCTGTGGAAAGGAACCATAATACCGTATCTTGGCAAGAGCACACCCTCATTCTTATGGTAGGTCATTGACATTCTTGTAGGCAATCAAATCTACTGAAGTCTTTGCAACTGATCTATTGTCTCCAGTCCCATGTCCACCTGCAAGCCGTCTACCTGTTTCTTCATTCTTCTGACGACCAAGTTCAGCTTGGTGCTGCCTCCTTAACTCCTTGAAGATCTCATGATTATCTGACCTGAGTACTGTCTTAGACATGAAGGGGGCAGAACCATTAGTTTCAACCTTCACATACTTGTCTTCCTCTTCATCATCCTCATTGAACGAGTAAGCTACGTCTTAACAGCCTTGGAACTCTTTCCGGTGACAACTTCTGTATTTTGCTCACCAACAATAACTGTATCAGCAAGTACCAGAGAAAATTATCTGCTCTTTGGATTTTTATTATCACACTGCAAGTTCTGAAAACCAAGTGACACATTAAAAAACCATTCCAGATTTCACCGCGCACTCATTCTTCTCATCGAGATTAAGCCGACTCAAGAAACTCAAGACCAATTCCAGTCCCAGCAGAATTTGTTAGATTTGGATCCAAATAAGGAGCTTCCTTCTCAACAAATGAAACTGCCGCTTGATATGCAGCACTGATTCTGTTCTTAGGTTTCAACATACTGGTTGCAGCTTCTTGGGCTTTAAGAAAACCTCATATGCCTAGCTCTGCAGTGGAGTGACATCAATCAAGGAAGTCATGGCAATATTTGAGCAAGAACTGTTATAGCGAGCTCCAACTGCACACAAGATAACACTAGCAGAATCATAGTACAGATTCTCTTCATTACTTGCAGCACAAGATCTGAGGTCAAACTCACCCCCATTTTGAAATATGGGAAGATAACAAATATCAACATTCTCTGGCTTGAGCTTCACTTTAGCTTACTGAGGATTCACAACGGCTTTCTCTGCTTCATCCATCAAGGTAGCATGAGTGATTTTCTTTTCCTCATCAATAAGAATCTCAAGCCTTGGAACCACAATATTGTTCATCACATTGTAACTTAAATAAGCCGATTTCTTCACGTTCATATGCTCTTCTTTATCCTTCAAAGCAAACAGATCAGATAACTCGTTTGTAAAAGCTTTACTTCAAGAGATTAAAGTATGAGAGAGGAAGAGGGTCGCACCACAGGCTGCATATGTATATTGACCAAAGCTGCAGCTGTATATACCATTCAGTAGTTTGATATCTGTAAGAATACTGATCACTGTTGTTGATCTTCTTGAATGTAACACTGGTCTTGAGACTTCACTGTGTATTTTTTATATATATATATATGTTAAAGTTAACCTCTTTGCTTACACTACGGGTTTAAGGGGTGTGAATAATGCAGAAACAAAAAAAAATAAGCTAATACTGTTTTCTTTTCATAGTTCCTGCTTCATTACTTGGTTAAAGTTTTCATACTTCATAAAAAGGTGGTCCCGGCGGGGCTCGAACCCGCGACCTTCGGCTCATAAGACCAACGCTCTAACCAACTGAGCTACGGGACCTATGCCTTCAGGCTTATTTTGTATCTACTTGTACATAGAAACTGCTTTACTCTGCACTGATGGATCAAATGGGGAAAATGGAACTCACCAATATTGGATTCTGAATTGGCTAGGCAAATGGGGAAAAGGTTGGTGACCCTATAGGGCCACTTGATGTTTTTGTAACACACAGGTTAGCTGATAAGTAGTAGGGGTGTAATTGAGTCGACTGCCGAGTTTGACTCATTTCGTTAATAACTCGAGTATAATATTAACCGAATTTAGTTCGTGGACTCAAATAGTTCGTGATTTGTCTCGTCTCGTTTATAATTTTAACAATTAGTATAAAGAATTGAAGAACACACCGTGGCTTGTTAACATCTGATCGAACTCTTCTAATCCCGTGTGCTAGGCATGGATTTAAAACTCTGCTACATCAATGATAAGGTGGGTTCCAGTAAGTCTCAATAGGCATTCAAAAGTTTGAACAACTAGATTTTGAACATTAGAGTAATCGTTTGTTTGTTGAATAGGGAAGCCGAATGGATGGCCCTTGGAGCGTATAGAAAAAGGAGATATAATCAATCAGTTCCGATTGCAACTTCACAGGAAGATCGCTTCTCAAATGTACTAATGGAGGCTCCCATCGATGCGGTCGTGTGTACGGAGACTTACACCAACCTTCAACGTGTAAGTCTGTTCTTAACTCATGTTTATTCTTTCACAATATAGACCTGTAAGTCTTTTGATCAGAATGTTCATGGTGTTTTCCACATTGAGGTTCAACTTCAACATTTTGATCAATATCTCATTTGCTTATGATTAATCATGTCTTTTACCAAATATTTGATCTTATTAAGTAGGATTGGGGGTTACAGATTAATCATGAGATCATAAATATATATATTGCAACTGCCATCAACCACCATATCGATGAACTACATCGTCCTTCATTTTTGAACTCAAATGAATTTAGAACTTCTGACAAACCAGCTCATGGTCATTTTTTTTTTTTTTTGTAATAGAGAAGATCCATCAGAAGTAGTTGCATGAGTAAGAAATGCAATAACACAGGGAAGATGCAAATATACTTAAAAGGAACACATACACAGGGTGGCAGCCCAAGATTTTAAGGCTAAGCAGACCTATTTATGTCTTGTTAGGTAAGGATTCATAAATACAACAGCAACACCATAAAATCTACCTCAAATGATCCATGGTTAATACTGTTGATCTGTAGAACAATAGGCATCAGATACTGTTAATACTAGAATCCTCCAGTATTGTATCATATGATAGGCATCAGATATAAGCTTCTCTTCAACCCCTCCTCCTCATCAGCATACGCCTTCGATACACATCAGATATAAGCTGACTAACAATTCCCTGCTAGAAGAAAACATGCGAGCTTGGTTGTGTACTTACTGTTGTTTCATGTGAGCTTATTGAAGGTACAATTGAATTGAATGACAATGTTAGATTTGATGTCTTAGCTGTATCCTTTAGTGACCACAACATAATTTCCATTTGAAGACATCCTTTTTTTCTTTTGCCGAGTAACAAATTAGGCTTACATTAATAGAAGTGAAACTTTTGGTGCTATAAAGATGGGGGCAGAGTTGGCTACTTGACTCACATACTAACCAGTTACAAACTGTGAGTGAGAGGTTTTCGTAATGGAAAGAGTTGCAAGGATGCTCTTGATCTCAGCCATGGTCCTGCTGTCCCTTGCTTCAAATTCTGAAGCGAGAAGACTCAAAGAGGAAGCTTACCACCCTCAGAACTTCCTCGGAGGCTTCGGTACAACTGGAGGGTTAGTTCCAACCCCTGGTGGAGGTGTTGCCCTTGGCTTCGGACCATCAGTCTTTTGTTCTTTCCCCGGGACCGGATGTGTTCATGTCCAGCCTACTATCCCTGGTGGTACTGGTACCGTTGGGACTGGCACACCACCATGATCAATGTCCTGATTCGGAGCTACAGAGGGTCATGCAAGTTTCAGTTACGGAGGTCTAAGCTGTTGTCTCTTTGGTTTGGTGTTCTCTAGAGTGTGTGGTTTAGGAGTAGCACCCTCATGTTTGTCAACAGCAAATGTCTATCCTTTACAGATAACCATTTGCCAAATAAATCAAAACATGAAGGCTCTAGTAGTCTAGTTTCAGGTTTCATATCTATTATTACCATGTAATATTAGCCAATCTGCAGCATGATCCATGTCTCAGTTTAGTTGTTTGTTTTCCACTTTCCTCATTATATATAATGTTTGATGGTTTGTTCAAACTTTCATCCCAGCACTCTCTCATCTCTAAAACAAGAACATGAAAAAATGATGTCCTAAAACAAGCATTAATCTGAAACTAGTCAATACAAGAGAAATTCACCTTCTCTGCAAGAAAAACTGTGAAATTTTATCTTGCATCCCAAGTTTCAAAGCTTCCAAACATAAACCAGGAAAAAGGTAACAGATAATACATGAAAAACTTCTGGTTAAGGAAACCAATACTCTTATTACATCTCAAATCAAAGTATGCTGTGTTTGCTTCAAGTTCTCATTTCTCTATAAACAAACATAAAGGATAAAACAACAATGATTCTAACAATTATTATCCTCAAACCAACAGATTGTGGCTTAAACAGAGGTATTTCTCTGCTGCAAACATGTAATACAAGCAAAGAAGATGGTGAAGAAATGAATATAAATGTACAACCTTTTTGTTTCAAGCTTTTGAATTTGATGCCTCCAAGAAAAACAAAAATGGAAATGGAAATGGAAACCCAGTTGAGTTTTAGCATCAGTCGTCGACTTTAACAAGACTATCTTCTATTTGTCGCACGAGATCAATATCGATGTCCACGTCTCCATCACCATCACCATCTTCATCGCCATTGTCAAAGTCCGGGTCTTCAACCTTGGCGGGAGCAAGGTTTTCACTCTCCTTTCGAGTAACGAGTAGGTGTTCGAGGGCCTCCCTTGCCCGCTTTCTTGCAAGCGCCGCTTCCCTTACTTTCCGATCAGCATCCGCCCATGCTACGGTGACGGCTTTCTCAATAGAGGATGAGGAAATCTTGGCAGCGCAGAGCAAAGCGAGGGAAAGCTTCTTGTCAATCTTGCCGTTCTTAAGAGGGAAGAAAGAGAATGAGGAGTCCTTGCAGGGTGGGCAGAGGAAAGAGGTGAGCAAGGTGTTTCCGGCGCAGTGAGAGTGCGTGATGGAGCAGCAGTTGGAGCATGCGACGCGTTTGGTAGGTTGAGGAGGAGAGCCGGCGTAGAATACGAAGCAGATGGGGCAGAATGAGGAAGGGTGGAGGCGGAGGACGCAGGCAGTACAGAGGCGGCGGAGGATGCCTAAATGGCGAACTTGGTGGAGAAAGAAGGGAACGTTGGCACCGCAGTTGCTGCATTCTTTGGATGTTAACGGAATGTTGAATTTGGCGGCTGCGGCAGGGAGGTTCATCCCAATCTGACCATTCCTAGCAGTGAAACTCGTAGCCATGGCGGCGGAGGATCGTCTTCTTTTGCCCTCCCTCCGCCTCTGGTTTTAAGCTTCCAAGTAACGTCTTGCTTTGTTAATACTAAAACTGTATTAGGGTTTTATCATGTTTTATAGTCTTCTCAACTAGGCAGGCATTGACTAGGGTAAACACGTAATGTATGGTACACACGTGTCTATTATTTTTTTTTAAATTTATATATTTATCTTCAATTTTCTTAATTCTTACAATTTAGTCCCTCTAAAAATTTGAAATTTTAAATATATTCACTCACCTCAAATATATATTTAGATCCGCCTAGCTTGGATTCCGTAGCTGAACAATCGTGTTTTTAATTAATCGAGTGATCTCTAGGATTCCGTAGCTGAACAATCGTGTTTTTAATTAATCGAGTGATCAAAGATGCTCATCATATTATAACTTATAGCAAGGGGAGCAGTGGAATTCAAGAACACTTTAAATGGAAAATTCGACATCGAAGAACACCATCCGTACATAACATTAACATCATGGATCCAAATGTGTCTTTCAATCACTTCCAGAACTGTTGTTGGATGTACAGTACATTGTTAATGAACACAACAAGAAATTTCGTGTTCGTGTTTGTTCATTTGTTCGGTCAAAATTAAACGAACAAACATGCGTTCGTTCGGTTCGTTTACGGGCCTAGTAGGTGCACCTGATCCTTGATCTGATCTGTACAAAACACAGCACGTACTGTACATCCAATGAAGTTCTGAGACTGGTGACAGCACAGATATAAGCATGCATTATACAGAAAGTCGGATACTCATCTCAAAGCTCCATGCAAACAATGAACATAAAGTGCCAAACGCACAAGCTGGCTATTAAAAATAAGCTCTCAATGCCATGATACTGAAATATTCAGAGATAACTGGTGCAAGATTTAAATAACAAAAGAGAGAATACTAGGGCTTACTAGGGCATTTCTAGTTCCCTAGTCAATAACTGGTACAAGAGATCTTCGCAAGGGAACTTCTAGTTCCTAGGATCATTGCATCTACAGCACTAGAGTTTGCGCTTAGGCCGACCTGGTGCTTACCGAGTTGGTGGACTTACTATGGCTTGGGAAGAATCTTTCTGCACAGACCTGCTCACATCTGGAATAGGTTGGACAGATTTTGCATAGGTCAATCTGTAGCGTTCAGTTGTAAAGTATCTGGAGCAATAATCATAAGGGTTTAGCCCGTTGCTATTGATAACAGCAATAGCATGGCAGCATGGTAAACCGGTAAGTTGCCAACCTTTACAACTACAATCCCAACAACGATCCATGTCAATCACTTCAGTGGACTCGCCTTGAACCTCAAATAGGCTATCAGTAGTTGGTAGCACTAGAAGGGAACAAACTTTCAAGCTCTCCCTTTCTAGTTTTTCCTCCATGGATGGAGTCAGCCTTGTTAACCAGTGATCCGATTCAACCCTCCGGGTATAAATTAATTCCATAATCTTTCCCTGTATGACATCAACCATCTGCGTTATAGGTAATTCATGTGCATCTGGTACGCAGCTGTAAAAACGTTCACCAAAGTTTGATGTCATATGGTTATATCTGGCACCCTGGAAAAATGAATTTGCCCAATTCTGGGGCTCGCTTTGCATGATCCAATTGTAAGCTTCCGATGAAATTTCTTTGATGCTCTCAACACTCGTTCGGAAATCTTCAAGTTTAGGTGCAGCAGCAGCCTGATAAAGGTATTCAACCATAGTATTTTTAACCTCATGAGAAAATTGCCCTTCCAAGTCTCTAACAAATTCCTCAGCTAAGTAGCGCAGGCAATAACCATGATATGAACCATTGAAAATTTCCGAGATCGACACCTGCAGCCCCTTCTGTCTGGCTGCAATAAATGTTAGAGAACAAGATGTTGACACAACTGATTTGAGTTGTAACAAAAACCAATGCCAGTTATCATTGTTTTCTGCATCCACAACAGCGAAAGCAACAGGAAATACACCATCATCTCCATCTGCAGCAGTTGCAGTCAACAACATTCCTTGATATTTGGACTTCAAGGGGATGCTATCAAGGAAAAGGAGAGGCCTACAACCTTGTACAAAACCACTCCAAGAAGCTTGGAATGAGATAAAGAGGCGATGGAAACTCGAGTCTTCCTTAGTGGCGAATATAGCAAGACTGCCAGGATTGGTCTCTGTTATCATGTCACAGAAAAATGGTAACTGACTATATGCATCCTTATATGAACCCTGAAGCCGCTCCATGGCAATTTCATTCGCGCGCCGAGCCTGATGGTAGTTCAGATCCATTCCATATTCTTGTTTAATATCCGGTGGAAGATCAATGTGTACATCAATTAGGTTGGTGTCATCAACAATATCTAGAGAGGTCGCAAGAGGACTATTGGGTTGAATAAAATCATCCACAACAACGCATGGCTGATCAAATGGAGGCACTTCTTCAGACAAAGTTGTTCTACTAGACCTGTAAAAAAGCAAAAAAACACTCTCAGCATCAAGTTAATACATCAAGACTTACAACGAAGTTTTAGTTCCGGAACAAAGAAAACTACCTACTGGCTGACATGTTAGAAACATCAGGAGCAACAATTCCTTCCATTACAACATATACATAAACCATTATAAAATCGGCATGAAACTTTAACATCTGCTTTAAATCCTCGTCATCGGAGACAGTAATGAGAGTCTTTGTATTACCAGGTACAAAGTATTTGATAGACATAGTACTAACACTACAATCAAACATTTCAGTTACTTCCATCTTGAAGTCGTCGAACATCATTTGATCATCAACGCCTATTGCATGCGCATCTCCACCTCTATATGACAAAGAACCATCCTTTTCAGTCACAAATTCACCACCAGATTGACAAATTACTATTAGGCTTTTTGTAGCCATGACCTGCCAACCATTTAAAGAATTCGAACAATGCTTAGCCTTAGCACAAACCATAAAACCAAACAAAATGTTTTAATTATATGGTTATAGAACTTGATCAAACGATGACCAATAAATGGGGAAGAAGGGTCAGTTTGGACACTGTAAACAATACAGGAAAAAAATCTCCTTTTTTTCCTAAAGCAAGGAAGAAAGTGATTTTCTGTAGATTTTGGTGATATATTCAGCTAACCTGGTGACCTGTAACCCATTCTTACCACATTTAGTATGCACATAAATGGATCTGAGAGAGAAATCAAAGATTGTGTTTTTCCTTCTGATTTTTCAAATTCCAGGCCATCTCCATAACCATAAATGGTAGTTTAGAATTGGCTCAAAAAAAACTGGAATCTTTTGTTCTCTGTTTTTGGTTTAAAGAGGAGAAATGTAATTTAATCCATAATGACAGGAATTAAAGGAACCCCAACAAAAGAAGACATGCAAATATTGGAAAATTGTTATAAAGAGCTTACCTTGAACTCTGAGGAATAGGGTTCTTAAAATCTCCAATAGTCAGGGTTTTCATTTGGGTAAATGTAAATAATCCATTTTGGTCACACACTATCTCTCTCTAACGGTGCATGAGACAAATCTCCAGAGATTGAGACAGGGGAGGGGGAAGAGGAGAAGGGAACAAGGTAAGGTCATAAGCACCAAGGTACTACAAACATTGGTACTAAAGTGAATTAAATGTCACATTCATGGTAGTATCTGTTTTAAAATATAATCTCTATTATTTAATATTATAGTTTAATCACTTTGATGCTCGAATATCCAATCAAAGTGAATATACGATGTGAGATTAATTGAGCTAAATATAAATCGATTTTTCTTGATCATCGAATATCCAATTCAATTCAATAACTTTTAATATATATATATTAAATTTAAATTACACTTTATTTTAAATACTTTAATATTTATATTTAAAATTAAATTTAAAATTTTAAGTTAATATTTTTTATGGTAAACTTTAATATATATATTCTAAAACTAGCTTTAAATCATTAATCTTTATTTTAATTATGTATTTAATAATTGATTTTTTAAATTTTAAAAAACATAAAAAAGCCCCACAAATCGAATATCAATTATCCAATTAACCGAGAATTTTACGGATACTCGATTTATATGAGCCGACCCAACAAATAGACATCTAAAAAGAGGGTACCGGTCACTAACACCCGGACCAACGAGTGATTAGTACTTTACTTTCAAACCTTCGAAGCACATTATTAGAAAATACAACCTTGAACTTCTAACATCGAACTTAAATAGACAAAAAAGATCTAGGTAAACAAACCTGCATTTCCACTACATCTCGTACAAACAGTATCCTTCCACCATCAGAGTTTCTTTAGCTGACCATTTCCATAATTCAAAATCTTAAAAAACATCAATCTCTTCCTCATTATACACCGATAAAAATCGATCATGTTGACAATATTTAGTATTAGTTTCTCTGTAAAGGGGGTATAAAAAATAGCTAGTTTAACCAACCATTGTTTCCCTATTGACTAGTGTCATGTACAACAGCCATAACTTTGGAATACAAGAAAACCTGAAAAAGTATCATTCAACTTTGAAGAACAACCATGGCGCTCATTGTTAATATTAACACCATAGCTCCCAATGTCTTTGGACCAATTCCAAAAGAGTTGTTGGATGTACAGTATGGGATGCACTTGATCCTTATTGTGATCCCTACAAAACACAACATATAAGAAGAATAGTAGGCGATATGCGACAGCAAAACACATTATGCAAAAACTACAGAATATTCAGACATGAAAACCCTTCAAAATCTTGTAGGTTATGGACCTTCTGGTACAGGACAGATATAAACATGCATTATGCAAAAATTGGACACTCTTCTCAAAACTGCACATAAAATGCTAAATACACAAGCTGGCTATTAAGAATAGGTTCTCTCAATGAACCAGTCTTCGATCAAATATAAAAGATTAAAGCAATGCCATTATATTGACATATTCAGTTATAAGTGATGTAAGAGTTAAATAACAAAAAGCAAATACTTACGGTATACAACACTTTACAAGAGCTCTTTGCAAGTGGCCTTGTTATGCCCAAAGCCCTTGCATCTACTGCATTGTAATTGGCGCTTCATTACATCCTGGGATAATAATTTCTTTGCGGTAGGCTGACCTGGAGGACGACGTGGTGGTGGAGTTACTAGAGTTTGTGAAGAATATTTCGGCATAGGGCTGTCCACATCCGGAATAGGTTGGACAGATTCCGCATAGGTCAATCTGTAGCTCTCAGTTGTAAAGTATCTGGAGCAATAATCATAAGGACTTTGCCCAATGCAATGGATAACAGCAATAGCATGGCAGCATGGTAGACCAGTAAGTTGCCAACCTTTACAGCTACAATCCCAACGATCCATGTCAACCACTTCGGTGGACTCACCTTGAACCTGAAATATGCTACCAGTACTCAGGTGCACTTGAAAGGAACTGACTTTCAAGCTCTCCTTTTCCAACTTTTCCTCCATGGATGGAGTCAGCCTTGTTAACCAGCGATCAGAATCAGCCCTCCGGGTATAAATTAACTCCATAATCTTTCCCCGTATGACATCAATCATCCGAGTTATAGGTAATTCATGCGCATCTGATGCCCAGTTGTAAACGCATTCACCAAAGTTTGATGTCATATGGTTATATCTGGCACCCTGGAAAAATGAATTTGCCCAATTCTTGGGCTCACTTTGCATGACCCAATTGTAAGCTTCCAGTGAAATCATTTTGATGCTCTCAACACATGCATGGAAATCTTCAGGTTTAGGTGCAGAAGCTGCACGATAAACGTCTTCAATCATGATACGTTTAACCTCACGGGAAAACTGCCCTTTTAAGTCTCTAACAAGTTCCTCGGTTAAGTAGCGCAGACAATAACCATGATACGAGCACTCAAAAATTTCCGAGATCGACTCCCGCAACCCCTTCTGTCTGTCTGCAATAACAGTTAGAGGACAAGATGTTGACACAGCTGATTTGAGTTGTAACAAAAACCAATACCAGTTATCATTGGTTTCTGCATCCACAACAGCAGAAGCAACCGGAAATACACCCTCATCTCCGTCTGCAGCAGTTGCTGTCAACAACATTCCTTGATATTTGGACTTCAAGGGTATGCTATCAAGGAAAAGTAGAGGCCTGCAACCTTTTACAAAGCCACTCAAAGAGGCATGGAATGAGATAAAGAGACGATGGAAACTTGAGTCTTCCTTAGTTCTGAAGGTGGCAACACTTCCAGGATTGGTGTCCATTATCCTGTCACATAAAGATGGTAACTGACTATATGCATCCTTAATGAACCCTGAAGCTTCCCAAAGGCAATTTCTTTACCACGCCGAGCCTGGGAGTAGTTCAGTTGTATTCCATATTCTTGTTTAATGTCATTTACAATGTCCTTGGGTTTGTAATCTGGAAAAACTTTCAACTTCTCCTTAATTACACTAGCTACCCAACTACTAGTTGCGTGATACCCACCTGTCAAGGCAGGCCCTCCACAAGTATGTGTTGGATTCATCTTCTTGATACTTATCAGCTCAGTTGTTGACAACCTTGATGCATGAATTCTCCAAGGGCAACCTTCTACTTTGCACTTAGCAGCCACACGACGGCTATCATTCTTTTTATACTTAAATGCAAACTGATGTGCAATGGCATATTTACGCAGTGACTCACGAAATTCAGCAACACCACTGAATCTTTGCCCCACCCCTGTAATTGTGTTCTGCCACTGTTCAGCACCTTTAGCATGCTTCTCATATGGTATAACAGAAATAGGAAGAACAGATGCAATATGAGGTGGCAAACCAACATCTGCATCAATATGGTTGGAGTCCTCAACAATATCAAAAGAGGGCTCGAGAGGAATACTGGGTTGAGTGGTATCATCCACAACACCTGGAGGTTGATCTAACAGAGGCACTTCTTCAGACAAAGTTGTTCTACTTGACCTGTAAGGGGGGGGGGGGGGGACACTCTCGGCATCAAGTTAATCTATCAAGAATTACAACGAAGCTTTAGGTTAAAAACAAAGAAAACTACCTACTGGCTGGCATGTTAGAAATATCGGGAGCAACAATGTCTTCTATTATGATATACACATCAACAGTTATAGAATGATCCACATGGAATTTTATCATTCGCTTTAAATCCTTGTCATTGGCGACAGTAACGAGAGTCTTTCTATTACCAGGAACAAAGTATTTGATATACATAGTACTCATGGTACAATCAAACATTTCTTCTACTTCCATCTTGAAGTCAATGAAGTTTGTTTGATCATCAATGTCTATTGCACGAGCATCCCCGCCTCTATACGACAATGAACCATCCTTTTCAGTCACAAATTCACCACCAGATTGACAAAGTGCTATTAGCTTCTTTGTAGCCATGACCTGCCAGTCATTTGCATAATTCAAAAAGTGCTCATAACAGTCCATAAAACAAATCAAAAAGAAGAAAAACAAAAGGTTTTAACGAACAAACAGAGCTTGAACTATGCACCGATATTCAGCTTACTTTTTGACTTGCATCTCATTCCTAACACAATAAGTATGTACATATATGGATTCGAAAATCAACTCAAAGATTTTGTTTCCCTCTAATTTTGCAAATTCAAGCTATCTCCGTAGCTAATCAGATCGTGAAGTCATGAACAAACAGCAACAGAATAGCAAAGAAAAAATCAGACTAACAGAGGCCAAAAATCGGAAATTGCAATCTAGCATAGGGGCTAAAAGCTGGAATCTTATGTATTTCATACATAAAGGGAATGAATTAAAGAAACCCCAATACAAGAAGATATGTAAACATCGTAAAGATGTTAGAAAGCGCTTACCTTGAATTGTGAGGAACAGGGATCTCAAAATCCCCAAAAATTAGGGTTTTCCCCCTGGTAAATAAAATAATCAATTCGAAACAACAATCTCCCTCAAACGGTAGAAGAAACAAAATTCGTCAGAGATTGAGATGGAGAGGGAAGACGTAAGCTCCAAGTATGACTTTGATGCCGTAGATGCAGGGTTGATAGACTTTAGATACCTAATTTATACATATAAAATACTTAAGGGACTTGGTCAAAATAATATAAGATTTGGATACCTAATTTTTATATGGGTAAATTACAAAAATGGTCCCTAAACTATGATCCTATTCTGGAGTATGCTTGAGGTTTTAATTATTTTTAATTTTAATTCATTTTTCCATCATCATTTGCACAACGACGATAGTCGAAGGTGGGGTGAAGGAACTATGGGGTAAATCAGCCGAGTCAAGTTCGAGTAGTGCCAAGCTCGGCTCGACTCGTTAAGATTTTAAGTCGAGTTCGAGTTTGAATAATTTTAAATAAGCCTAAAAAATCTGAGCTCGGTTCGACTCGTTTAGAACTCGAGTCGAGTTTGAGCTTTTTTCGAGCCTAATCGACCTAAATATTAACCGATCTTTGATCATGTTAGACTTGAGTAACTCTTATCTCTCACGTCTCATTTAAAGCCTAACGGAGAAAATTTTTTTATACACAAGTGTAAACTCAAGCTTGTTAATTTTAAGTTTTAGTATGCTAATTTAGAGTGTAAGACTTATGTTTAGGGTTTAAATTTTAGGGTTTCAAAGTATATTTATATTTTCGAGTAGATCGTGAGCTTTTCGAGTAGTTCGTCAGCTTTTCGAGTCGAGTATCATGTAACTCAGCTCGTCTTGTCAAGAACTCGAGCCGAATCCAATCGAATCGAGTTTTGGCCGAACTTTGACCGAGTCAAACTTGAGTGGTTCGCGATCTGTTTCGTCTTATTTACAAAACTAGAAGGAAAAATGGGAGATACAACAGTGGAGAAGACATTTAGAATATAGATTAAATTGATTATTTTTTTTTATAATTGAGACTAAATTATAATAGTGTAAAATTTAAAGGTTAACTATGTAATTATAGTTAATTTATATTAATTATCTCAATCATTCCTCTTTAAATTATTAAATAACATCGGAATAATTTATTTTTTTTAACTTAAAAATTTTATAATTTTTAATAGTAAAGGATTTAATAAAACATCGAGTCATAGTTAAGTAATATTTTAATCTAAATATTTAAAGTATTTTTATTTAATAAGTAAATAATTATACTTAATAGTAAAAATCTGTACTCTAATTTTTTTTTATCGTACCAAAAATATATATATATTTATCATAATAGGCACCTAAAAGTTTTAAAAACCTATTTTGACTAATAAATCATCTACAATACCTAAAATATATATTTTTTAAATAACTATCTATAGTATATATTTTTTTTTTATCAAAATACACCCGTAAAAATTTTAAGAATTTATTTTAACCAAAAAACATATATTTTAGTTATATAATTTAACTAAAAACATACTTTAAATATTTATTTTTATCAAAAAAAATACTATGTATAAGTCTACAAAAGTTGGGTACTTAAATGTATTGAAAAATAAATATAAGTTTAATTGTATTATAAAATAAGTTTATAAAATATACGTTAATTATTTCTTCGGTATAATTTAGGTACTTAATTGTGTTGCTTTTTTCGATTTAATTTTTAATATTTTTCGGACTTATATCACAAATAAGTAGCTAAATATATCATATTTTTATCTAAATATTTAAATTATTTTTTATTAAAATAAATATATAAAATATTTTATGGTTCTAATATGTACCTACACTATATTTTTAAGGATCAAAATAGATTTTTAAAAGTAACCTGTAATATTGATTAAAAAATGATATATTCTGAACACTTATTCTGACGAAAAATACTTTAAGTATCTAAACGAAAATTAATATATTTTAAATATTTATTTATAATACAACCTTTTTAAATGCTAGGTACTTAGCTGTAAAAAAATTAAATATCTAATTATACCAAAAAAGTTAAATAGTTAATTGCACAAGAAATAGGTACCTAATTGTACTAAATGAAAGTTAGGTTCTTACTTAAGCAAAAGTTAGGCACCAGATTTATTTTTGGTGCAATTAGGTATGTAATATATTATAAGTTACACGTGTCTCATTTTAATTGGTTCATGCATATAATTATAACCATAAATAGACAACTATATATTACAAATTCAAAAGTAATACATTAAAATTTAAAATATAAAAACATATCATTCAAATATATGTTATGAATATATTTATTCATGGTGGATATCCATATATTAAGTTAGAGTTTAATGGGCTTTATTATTAGGGTTTAATACCCATTAAATTAGGGTTTTTATCGTATGCCTATAAATATAGACTTTTGGACAAAGCATTGTACACAACCATACTTTGAGAATATAATACAAATATCTCTCTTTTGTCTTTCATCTTTATTCTCCTATTTTATACTTGTTCTTTACTCACAACACGTTATCAGCACGAGAATCTAACCAACGGAGGTGTTTGTCGTTTGAATCTTGAAGGAGTTATTGAAAAGAATTTGTTACTAGCATAAATCAAAGATAAGTTCTTCTCCTTCAATTATATTTTAATTATCGATTATTTTTCTCTCTTGATCTTTGACTTGATTTTTAATTTATTAAAAATCTTTGGTTGTTTGGTGTTTGTGTAGCGATAAAGTGACTCAATTATCGTGGTTCTTGTCGATAATTCTCGAAAAGATTTTAACAAGATATTGGTACTTAATCTACCATATAGTGGAAAGTTCGGTATGTTTTACTTATTTAATTTGAGATTTTTTTTTCTTTATAACCATTATTTTTTTATTCTATTATTACGATGAAAGTTTATGTTTTTAATCATGTTCTAAGTATTACATGATATTGGAACAAATATTAAATCTTTAATTAATTAATATATTCTTTTTATATTGGTTTAATTCGAGTATATTGGCTGGACATCCCGCTCTACGAGGCTATTGGTCTCAAAGGAGGTTCTTTTTAAAGGACCTTGTGGACTGGTTTAACAACGCCACGTATAAGGATTAAATTTTTGTTTATTATATGTATTGTATATATATTGGTTGATCAATTACTATTTAATAGTATGAATATTATAAAGTTTATATTTGTTTGAAAGCAATACTAATTTTATGTCGAAAAAAAAACTCGACTATAAACTTCTCCCAAGTTCAAGTTATGAAAATCGTCTTGATCAAAGAATTTTTATGAGAGGCATTCCCTGAAGTGAATGCAAGCGTGATGCTTATTCTATGCGATTATTGGATTTATGACATTCCTTGAAGTGAATGCAAGCATGATGATTATTCCATGCGATTATCAAATTTATATCATTCCTTGAAGTGAATGAAAGCATGATATTTATTCCATATGATTATGCAAACATGATGTTTATCCTATGGAATTATACAAGCATGAATTTATTCCATGCGATTGTCGAATTTATATCATTCCTTGAAGTGAATACAAACATGATATTTATTCCATACGATTATGCAAGCATGATGTTTATCCTATGCAATTATACAAGCATGAATTTATTCCATGCGATTATCGAATTTATATCATTCCTTGAAGTGAATGCAAGCATGATATTTATTTCATACGATTATGCAAGCATAATGTTTATCCTATGCAATTATATAAGCATGAATTTTCATGCGATTATTAAATTTGTTTCATTCCTTGAAGTAAATGCAAACGTGATAATTCATTATATGGTTAGTGAATAAAACTCAATTATGTGCCAGAGTATCACTGATGAGGATATGTTAGAAAAACATACTCAACTTTTCACACATTAATGTTGTCTTACAGACACAATATCATACAAGAGTTTTAAATATCTATCAGTCTCCGCTCCATCCCCTGAAGTGAATGTGATATTTTATAGCGGAAAGAATAAATGTCACATTAGTAATTGTGATCATGATTGAGATCATAAAATAGACATGGATAAGGTGATTATTTTGAGAATACTTATATCCACAAGAAGTGGAATTATAAAGATGACAAGAATGATAGAGATCATATTAAAATCTTTATGTTATCAATGCGATGGTACAAACTATTGATCTCGTATTTGTCAAACACCAAAGTATTATGGACTTTATCCATAATCATGAATGATAAATTAAAGAAAATATAAACATATTTTCTTTGTGGCGAAAATAATGGCGTTATTGATCCAACTCAATTGGATATTGATAATTTTCTCATAATCCTTTAAGAGAATAATCCGTCATTTATTTTATTTTCTTTAGATCTTTTATTTATTTTATTTTGTGTTAATTTATTTTTATTTATTATTTATTTATGTTAACTTACTTTATATATTTTTTATTTATCTTTTATGTTAATTTTTTTTCCTTAAAAGAATATGATTACTTCTGGACTAAAATATGCAATAATTTATGGCGATTTATGCTTAGTAGAAAGTGCAAGTACTCATACAATACTTAAGTATAAGAAATATTTTCCCATTTAAATACAAGGAAAATATTAGTACTATATCTCAAAGTACTAAAACATCAGTGCTTCGGAAGAGCTCGTGAGAGCTTATCTTTGATTCGATTTTATATGATATGC
Organism: Abelmoschus esculentus; assembly: GCA_035048815.1. Taxonomy (NCBI): domain Eukaryota; kingdom Viridiplantae; phylum Streptophyta; class Magnoliopsida; order Malvales; family Malvaceae; genus Abelmoschus; species Abelmoschus esculentus. Next base: position 28,182,042 of record JAUCBN010000001.1, read on the forward strand.
TATTTTTTAATAGTTTTCCATTCTTCGAAGCGAATGATATAAATCACATATTTTTCATTTCCCGAAATGAATGAAATAAAGCACGTACTAAAAGGTGCATAATTATGCATATTTTCTCATTTTAAATACAATAGAATAATATGAGTACTATATCCAGAAGTACTAATATCACAGAAAGCTCCGACTAAGCAAATATGTTATTTGCCAAATGAGATTTTATCTCATATTTATAGTATATTATACTCGTTGAGCAAATATGTTATTGCCAAATGAAATTTTATTCCATATTTACAGTGAATTATACTCGTCATAAAGAGATATTGAGTTTTAAAGATATTTATAGAAATATATTGAGAATATCAGTTAAAGGCATGATGACTATCTCAATATTACGAGTATGACTCAAGACAATAATGAAATTTTGGCAAAATTACATGTACTGTCATCCATATTGTACTATATAAGAATTAGTATAAATTGAAGCTCATACTACTGTAAACTAGATGTTTACTGATAATTTTATTTGGCATGATCGGTTAGACCATCCCGGTTCAATTATGATGCGAAAAATTGTTGATACTTTCATGTGGTCATTTATTGAAGAACTAGGAGTTTCTTCAAGGTAATTTTTCTTGTGATACTTGCTATGAAAGCATTTTGATTATTCAATCATCAACAACTATGATAGAGTGCAAATCTATTAATTTTCTGGAACGGATACAAGGTGATATATATGGGCCCATACACCTTTCATATAGTCCATCTAGATATTTTATGATTTTTATCAATGCATCAACTAGATGGTTACATGTATCCTTGTTATTAACCCGTAACTTGGTGTTTGCGAGACTACTTGCTCAATTGATAAAATTATGAGTATATTTTCCAGATTATCTTATAAAGACAATGGTCTTGATAATGTTGATGACATATCATTTTATATGTAGTATCACTAATTCGCATCAAGCCAACAAATGATTATAAATTCTCCCCATTATAAATGGTTTTTGGTCAGTAACCAAATATTTCTCATCTCAATTTTTTGGGTGTACAATATATATTCTAATTGCTCCACCACAATGCACAAAGATGAGTTTTGTTGGCATATATATAAGAGATTCTAATAGAGGATTTATTTACAATCCGATTTATTGACTATCATTTTAATGAGTCAATTTACCCAACATTAGGAAGAGAAAATAAATAGCTGAGAAAAGAAATAATTTGAAATGAATTATCATTTTCTCTTTTTGATCCACGTAATACACAATGTGAACTATAAGTTCAATGGATAATTCATTTAGCAAATCAATTGACAGATGATTTTGCTGACCCTAAAAGAGTGACTAAGTCACGTATACCAGCTATGAATACTCCGATTAAATTTGATGTCATGGAAGGACAAACTCTAGTTGCTAATGAGTCTAACTTATACTTAAAACATAGTAGACAAGTAAGTTCCAAAGATAAGAGATCCTCGAAAAGGAAAAAGAGTTATATTTTATGATGGTCTGATCGAGGAATCAATGATTATAAAAATCTTTAGAAGAGATTAAATGGTCTCTAACAGAGATATTGACATGCAGGTACCTGACAATAAAAAGATCTTAATAGATTATGTCATGCCTGGTAATAAATGAAATTGAAATTAAATCGACGTCGTTAATATATTTGCATGCAATATAGCACTAGAGATTTTATTTGATGATATGGATTATGAATCATTATCAATTGGACAAAGAAATGATTGACCATCATAAAAGAGGATTGAGGTGAAACTAAAAATCTCTTTTCAAAAAGAGAAGTATTTGGCTCTATAGCCCGTACATTGAAATATGTAAAGCTCGTAAATATAAAAGAGTCTTTGTGAGAAAGAGAGATCAAAAGGGGGAAATCATGAGATATAAGCTCATTTGGTTGCACAAGGATTCCCACAAAGACATGAAATTGAATGAGAAAAATATATTCCTCGGTGATGGATGCAATTACTTTTAGATATTTTGGCAATAAATGAAATGACTTAGTTTCGTCTAATGGATGTTGTTATATCTTATTTGTGTGAGCCTCTTAATAAAAACATTTACATGAAGCTTCTAAAAGGATTTAGACTACTAGAAGCAGTTAATTCAAGTTCTCAAGGATATTATTCAACCATATTAAATATATCTTTTATGGATTGAAAGATTGAGGCGTATTTGATATAATCGCCTCATTGAATACTTATTAGCATAATGTTATATGAATTGTTTAATTTTCACGAGCATTTTGATTAAGTGAATCAATTCTGAATTTTTATTGTTTCCGATGATTTGAATATAGTTGAGACTTGTGAAGAGATCTCCTCAAATCCTTGTGCATCAATCAGCATACAGAAAAATATGAAAGAGACTTTACATGAATAATACATATTCATTGATCAACCTTATGGTTTCTAGGTCTCTTAATATAGACAAAGATTCTTTCTTCCTCAAGAAAAGGTAATGATATTCTTGGTCTAAAGCAAAATATACACATTATTTGATCTGTAAGCATCATATCTTATCTGGTCCATAAATATTATTTAAGTGATACGAGATCATTATCTTTAAATAATTGTTATGCATGAGGCAAAGCCGAAATATGTGTTTGGCTAAATATATCCTGAAGATATGTGAATGTTTTTCATAAGATAAGATGCAAGCTATCTTGTAAAAAGATAATACAAAATTTATATCTCAAGGTGGATATATATCAAATATGATAAAACGAAATATATTTCTTCAAGTTTCGTCCCTCATGATTTTTAGATGAATATTATTCAATAAATCATTTCAAGTAATGATTTGGAAGATTTACCCACTAGTGTATGATCTACTTCAACATTTGAAGTTTATATTCAATATTGAATTATGAAGATTCAAAGGTCTTATGTGATATTTTCATGAGGAGACTAAATACGCATTGCACTCTTTTTTCCTTAACCGAGCTTTTGTCCCAATGGGTTTTCCTGATAAGGTTTTAAATGGGACACATATTATGCGTATCAAAGATGTGTACTCTTTTTCCTTCAATAAGATTTTTTTTCCCACATGGTTTTTATCTTAGTAAGGTTTTAACGAGGCACATTATCTTCATGGATATCCAAGGGTGTGTGTTATGAATATATTTATTCATGGTGGATATCCATATATTAAGTTAAAGTTTAATGAGCTTTATTATTAGGGTTTAATACCCATTGAAATTAGGGTTTTCATCTTCTGCCTATAAATATAGACTTTTGGACAAAGCATTGTACACAACCCTACTTTAAGAGTATAATACAAATCTCTCTCTTTTGTCTCTCATCTTTATTCTCCTATTTTATTCTTGTTCTTTATTCACAACAATATATATTTAATTACAACAAAAATAAAAATTAAATACCGGATTTAAATTTACTTTATAGTACCCTATTAATTACCTAATATATATTTTTTGTTTAATTACTTTTTAGTACCTATCAATTTAGAATTAGGTAAGTTAAGGATTAGCTCTAAACTTGTTCAAGGGAGGGTTAGGCTACTCATCCAAAATTTAAAAGGGTTCGGAGAAAAGATATTAATTTAGGCCTTAAAATGGGGATGTAAATCGTCTACTCTTTCTTCGTGCCTCTATTTATGTTTCCGCTTTAAAATATAGGTTTAAGGTTTAGGGTTTTGATTTAGGGGTTTTGGTTAGGGATTAAGGAATTAGGGGTAGAGTGTATTTTTTGGGTTTAGGTTTAAGATATAAAAATATGGGTTAGGGTTTAAAATTCAATTTTTTAATAAATTTTCAAAGGATGCATAAAAGGAGGCAAGAAAAGAGGCAAAAGATTTTTGCTCCAAAATGGGTTTGGATGAAAGACATATTTTAATATTTAAGACTCGAGCTCGGTCTGACATATTTTATAAGATTATGTTATATGAGTTATATTTTGATATACAAGTTGCGTCAAAAATTTATACAACTATTTTATAAATTTTAAAAATTAAATCTTAAACTTTAAATTTTAAACCTTAAACTCTGAATTCTAATCATAAATCTTAAATTTTATACACTACACACTATATCCTTAAACTCTAACTTCGAACCCTAAAATTAAAGGAACAATGTAAATTAAATTAAGGGTAAACTGCAATGAAGGTCATTTAATTATGGGTAGGATTACATTTAGGTCACCTAATTGTTGAAAGTTACATTTGGATCACTCATTTATGAGTAAGGTTATATTTGGGTCACCCAATTATTAAAGGTTACATTTAGATCACTCAATTATAAGTAAAGTTACATTTGGGTCACTCTTCATATTTGAAAAAAGTTTATCAGTTCGCGTATTAGATTAATTAATAATGATTTCAAATGAAGTGTTTTAACGTTGACAAGGGTATACAAATGATTTATAAGAAAAAACGACCAAATTGATGTACTTTTTCAAATATGAAGAGTGATCCAAATGTAACATTACTTATAATTGAACGACCTAAATGTAACATTTGGTGACACAAATGTAACTTTCAATAATTTGGTGACCCAAATATAACTATATTCATAATTAAGTGACCTTTGTTGCAATTTACCCCTAAATTAAAACCCAAACTTGTTTAATCCTAATTCATTCAACTTGAAAGTAATCCTACCCATCTAAACCAACCAAAACTTTGAGAAGATGCTTATAAGGTACCAATTTTTATTATAATACTCACCCACAAACCAAACAAAACCAATGGATTAGAAGGTAAGCCAAGGTGAATATTTCTACAACTACAGGTATAGTTACACACAGGATGCCAAGTTGCCAATCATTGTATTTCTCAGCACTGGAACATGGCAATGGAATGGAACAAATACAGGCAAAGACCCAAGAAATGGGGTACTTCTTTCCCAACCAGTGCTTTTCTTACAGTCAAACAAAGCAACCAACGAATCAAAAGTCACAACACATGGCTTGGATTTTCAAAGTTCAACACCAGTTCATCCTACCCTAAACGTGTCCTCATCTCACCCCACCATTAGCTTTGCATATACAGGACACCCCTATAAAAGGACAGCCTCTACCCCGAACCAGACTGCACTGCAATACTCATACCCTAAACTAGCAGTGTAGCCACCCCAAAGACAGAGAGATACACAGATAGTTATGGCTGGGAACAAGAGCAAGAAGTCCTTCTCCTTCTTCAGCTTCTTCAAAGCAAATAAGGGTCGTAGAGAACAAGAGTATTATTCCGGTGGTGATGATGTTTGGGGCGGCAGAAAAGTGTATCCTAGCGATGAAGACAACACTCTCCGGGTGGTTGCAGAGCCTGGCATCGACAAGAAAGCTTCGGCTTTCATCGCTAATTTCCATGCAACGCGTGTTTCTGAGGCAATTCACCACCAACAAGCTGGCTGAATAAACCAAGAGGCCTGCCTTCACAGCGCTCATGTCCAACACTCCTTTTCTCCTCTAGGCTCTAGCTAGTTTCCCTCCTATCATCTTTTCTTTCTGTCTTGTCTGTAAGACAGGCGATTGTTCCTCAATTGTTATATCAGTTTGTTAATAGTTTGTGAATGGGAAATAAAACATTATGTAGATTCTTACGGCAGAAACTGCTCTTCTTCATACAGTTTTGATGAATTATTGTTTCCATCTTTGACACAAATGCAATAGCAGCCTATCCAATATTCAATCCATTGGCTAATGGCTTTAAGTGGACATGTTAAGTAAAAATATGTTCTCCTCGAACGAGTGACGGATCGAGAAATATTTCAGATTTCGGGGTGTATACAGTCAGTAAAATGGATGACTAAGCTAACAGAAGAAATTTCAGATTTCAGTGTCCACCCTTCGTCATACATGGATCCGCCCTCCCAATAGTGATGAGCGTTGAGTTCCTTAAACCTGGAAAGAAATGCTGAAATGGCCATTTCTATGGGGGCCAGAAACAGTCTTTCATATCAATGTCATGGTTTGAAATTGAGGGGAAAAGCTACGGATCCAAGATATGTTTTTTTCTCCACTCCACAGGTTTTAATTGATTAAGCTTTGATCAATAAGAGAACCAACATGAGCATCCTGCAGGCTGCCTGCATGTCGAGGAATCTGACAAATCTCCACGAGCAGAGGTTGTGCCTTGCTCCCAACACTAATTATTGTACTAACATGATGTATCTATACAGATATCAGTTATCATTTCAGTTTGCATTTCACCATCGGTCTTGCTTTAATTTAAGGTCAAATTATGATTTCGGTCCTTTACTATACTCAAATTTGAGAAATAGTTTCTTTTACTTAAATTTGGGGTAAAAATCTTTTGCCTCTTTATCATGCTCCCTTCATGCCTTCTATTGAAAATTTCTAAAAAATTTAATTTTTTAACTCTAATCCTTATTTTCTATGTCGTAAACCCTATACCCTAAAAAATACACCTTACCCTTAATTTCATAAATCTAACCACAACCTCTAACCTTGAACCCTAAACCCTCTAATTTAAAGCGAAGACACAAATAGAGGCACGAGAAAAGCTAGACGATTTACGCCCTAAATTTGGTGTGCATTGATTCTTTTACCTTTATGATTTCATTTATTAGTAATACCATTAATTATTCCGGTTATAATGTTGGTATGAATTTTTCTTAAAAACTTCCCTTAAAATAGATGAAATCTCAAATTATAGCATAATAAAAGGACCAAAATAACAATTTAACCTTAATTCAACTAAACATTTCAATTCAGGCATCACGAGTCACGTCCTTTTCTCTATTCTTTATTCCTGTTAGAGTGTTAGGTTTTAGCTCCTTTGTGTCGTACTACAAATATAATCTTTCTGATGAACAAATATATATGCATATATGTTCGATTCATTAATTTATTAATCTTGATCGAATACTAAAAAAACAAGATTTATACTCGAATCAGTTAGCAAGATTCGATCATGTATTTAGCCAACTACACGAAAAATTATTAGGTGAACCCTGTTCGACACGTCATCTGTGGTCTCAAGAAATCAGAATCGTTCATCTTAATTTTTTAAGGTGAATCATCACCTCTTTCCTACATGTAATTAGTGGGTGAGTTGTTATTTAAAGATGGACGATTCTAATTCTTAGACCATGAATAACATGATGAACGTGGTTCACCTAATAATCTCTCCGACTACATATATCTCAATTTCCTATCAATATATTGAAAGCTAAATAAAAAAAATATAAAAGCAACCGTACAATAAAAAATGGCGTAGTACTGTCGAGCACTCGGATACCAACGGCGAGGGTTGGTCCTAAAACCACCTGAAAAATACATTCCAAAAGAAATGTGCCTTGGCATCCAGCCTTGAGTCAATTCCTTGTAGCGAACTGCATGACTTTAGAATTGCTTCGGCCTTTTGCACTTAGCCAAAGACTTTGTTCATTTCTTTACTAAAAGCAAATACTACTATATGTTAATTATCTGTTGGTTCTATACGTATATAATCATGTACGTGTTTCCATAAGTACATATATGACATTACTTGACTGCAAATATGTCATCCGGTGTAGGTTTCCATATCTAACCTGAAGGCGATCGAAGTTTGTTGATGTCAAAAATATCGAACACCGAATATTAGGATTGTTCATAATTGACTCGATGAATATCTAGAGGACTAATAAGTTCAATATAACTACTATCGTATTACTATTTTCATTCATCTCTTTCACTTTATTTACTTGCATTATAAGCTTATGAATCTTTGAATACCGATTGAACCAATTATGAATACCCTTATCGAACAAGGAGGTGAAAATAAAAGCAGAAATATGTTTGACGGCGGTGGTTGATGGTAGTTTGTGGTGGTTCATCTATTCTGATGTCGATGAAGAGTCGCAAACAATAGAAAGAAGATGACAGGCGGAGGAACGACTGTAAACGAAAATATGGCATCTCTAAGCGGAGGTATAACAATGTTTATGCATGACATACATAAATGCATGCATGCATGCATGCATTAACATACATGTGCTTTTGCTTGTCTCCTGGTACAGCTGTATGCATGTATGGTTGGAATGGTGACCATTAAAAGTAATACAAGTAGAGGTGTATGTGCTTTGCTTTCCATTCGGATCCCTTTAGGGAACCTTTTAACATTATTGATGGCTGATGGCTCACTTCTGTTCTGTCTGCTTGGACAACTCGCAGCACATCTAATTAAACCCTTCGATTCTCATTGATTTGTACCCCACACTATCAGTCTAGGACTGCACTCTACAATGGTTCTGGCCTCCTCCAGGCAGTACTTTTCTCCTTCCTTTTGATTTCTGCAATTATTTTCTCTTACCCTTTTTCATTAATTAATTACTAATCACTTCATTTTTATATATTAAACTACCTGCAACCGAAAAATTATTAGGTGAACACTATTCACCACGTCATTTATGGTCTCAAACAATCAAGACCGTTGATTTTAATTTTTTTTAAGTGAATCATCATCTCTTTCCTACATAGACTTAATGGGTGGGTAGTTATTAGGTAGTTATTTCAAGGTCAACGGTCCTGATTACTTGACCATAAATGACGTGGTGGATAAGGTTCACCTAATAATCTCTCGCTGCAATAGGTTATTAAAATGGATAATATCAGAAGAAAATCTTAATTAATTAATTAATGGTAACCTGAGAAAGCTTTCTTTTGAAGCACATTATATATATATATATATGAGATAGGATTAAATTACAATGTAAAATTCTCTATGTTTTACATTTTGTTGGATCATTAAATGACTAAAACGGATGATTCGTATTAACTTTTTATTTTTTCAAGTGATAATCTTCACCGAATGTTAATCTGAACTATTTATTTCAACCATCCAACAATTAAAAAAATTATAAAACTTAAATAACTTTATATTATATAACTTTATCTTATCCATATATTTCAAGTTTTTCTTTTGTGCCGCATTGTTTAGTCGTATCAGATTCTCATATTTTGGCAGCACTTGCATGATATATCAGGCCATGAACTATGAGCCTCAAGCTTTCATTTCAATTAAGACTAGACTATGCTAATCCATCTATAGTGGAGGATTAAAATCTTTCTTGCTGGCCAATTAGGTATCAATAAACCATGTTCATGTGACTTATCATTACCATACATACATACAAAGCGCGTTCTTATACATGAAGTATATTTTGTGAGTAAAATGTTTAGTGTAATCGGTAAATGAAAACATGTTAATGTTTTATATTAATTTTGAATTGTTAAATTACAGTTATAAAATTAGAAAAGCTTGGGAGATTTTAAGATATAAAAGGGAGAAAATGGGATAGTTTCGTATTATATGGAGTGAGTTAATTTTTCTTAGACACTCCTTTATTGCTTGGTTGGCTCTGAAAATTAGTCTACCTACTAAGGACCATATGTTACTTTGGGGTTGCATGATTGATCCCAAGTGTATGCGCTTTGTGAGGGTTCTATAGAAACAAGGAACCGTCTTTTTTATGATTGTTGGTTTGCACATGATGTTTGACAATTAATCCTGTAGGCTTGTGATATTAGGCCTATAATGAGTGGATGGAAAGTGCTACTTGACTGGATGCAAACACATAGTAAATGTAAATCTTTGAAAGCTGCTATTTTTTTAAAGTTGAAAGCTGCTATTATTCGTATAGCTTGGGAGCATCTTTGTATTATGTTTCATTTTTTAACTGATACCTATATCGTTAAAAAAATAATGATATACTGACTGGGAGAGAAAAATTTTAACGTCAAAATACCAAAATAGAAATAAACCGTAACTTTAGATACCATTTTACAAAAAAACACACACTAAAATAGAAACATCAATAAAAAGTGGTACCAAATGTGTGATTTACCGTATGTATAATGAGTGTTTAGGTATTCAACTTTATATAATATCATATACGTACTTCTACGAGTAGAAGTCCTCTAACTCTTTATTATGTCTACATCCATGTCTTCTATTGAAAATTTTTAAAATATTTAATTTTCAACCCTAACTCTTATCTTCTATATCCTAACCCTAAATTCTATATCTTAATTAAAAATATACATACCCGTAATCCCCTAAACCCTAACCATAACCACTAACATAGAACCCTAAACTTTACTCCTTAAATCTCTAATTTAAAGCGGAAGCACGAATAAAGATATAAGAAAGAGGTACACGATTTACGCCCGATTTCTAATTGTTGTATTATCAAAAGGCCTTCACCTTTTGATTCTCAATCATGTCACCAATCTCCTCCATTCAGTCATTACCCAAACCTTGCATTATTTCACTGCTCAACTCAAAAGACAAGAATCATACACAAGACAAACTCAAGAAATGTCCAAAGGCAATTGATTCCCCCACTATCAAACAATATATTTTATAGGTTTCAGATTGTAAAAGCATCTGTTCACAAAGACAGATAACGTTGAGAAAAGTTACTCCATTTAAATAAGGGGTGGTTTAAGCACTGTGTTGTAGATTCAAAGACCATAAAAAGATAAGCATTCAATTGGAGACAAAGTGACAAAACTTCCTTAAATCTCAGACAGATTTCACTGCATGTTGACAGTAAAAAGCAGGAAGATTCATTCAGACATAGTTGAAAGGTCAAGCTCCCACTATGGTAGGTTTCCAATACTTTAGAATCAGAACCAGTCAACAGCTTAATCTCTGACCAGTCCTATACATATATATTATGTATATATAACTTGCTTTTCCATGCTTTTGATTTGGTATCTGCAGATTATTAATTCTATATGTTAGGCACAAGCGGTGTAGATTTTATAATGGCAGCTGCTTCTTTTACACTCGAGTATAATCCAGTCAGAAGAAGCAAAGCCTTTGCTTTTTCTTTTGTATATGTAGACTGTAGAGTATATCAGTTTGTTAGTCGTATACAGCTGTGCTTACTGAGACAAATGAATATAGGTAAGAAACAGGCTAGGAATAGTGGGGAATTACCTAACTATGAGACAAATATCAATGTCTTTTGGAAATTTTAAGATTAAACTTAAGCATTTCATTACAGTCAGCTGTTCTGGATTGCCACGCTTCAGTGGAGTAGGGTTTGCTTAATAATGGCAGAGAAATTTAAGAATCTGGGTCTGTTATTCTGTGGACTGTGGAGTACTAATGGCTATAGAGTTGTATAACTTAGTAATTTAGTTCAATTCATCTGCATCATGATTAAGCTGTTCAGGATCTTTAAAATCTTTGAATCGCCTGGTAATACTCAACATGAAATTTATTTAAGTTTATTAGATTCAAGGGGTGACAGAGTTTGAGCTACTAAAATCCCATGGTCGACACAACACAAGCAAACATCGAACTAATCAGACAATTTTCCTCAAAAGGCATAGGGTTTAATAAGTGTATGAACCTTCTTGTCTATATCCTTCAAGTTTTGATCAATCAGCCACCCTAGCTCGTCCAGATCCTCCTTCTTCACCTTGTGTAACCCATTTCCACTAAGATTTTGGAACATGACTTGAGCTAGCTCCTTCTTACGATTCTCTTCCCTGAGTTTCTCGAGTTGTTCATTGGCTTTCGCCAACCATTGCTCGAGGAAACTTTCTTGGGTCACCATCCTATTGACGGGCAACTTTTTGTACTCAGACAACATGCGATGAGCTACGGCCGCTGACGGCCAGGCTTCTGGTTGGGAGCCATGACCAGAAGGGTAGAGAACAGAACAAGCTTCAATTCCACAAAGGGTTGTGAGTTCGCTCAGCTTCTTCATCAAACCCTTCTTTCTTTTCTTGTAGGTAGCATTCCTTGCAGCATTATTGGTGATGTAGTCAAGCTTTATCTTCTTTCTAGTCATGGTGAATTGAAAGTTTAGCTTGTATGTAATTGCATCTTAGTGTGTGTTTATATATTAATATGAGAGGATACGGTTTCCCCACCAACCCTCAAACAAAAACCCTATACTATGTTTTTTTTTCATGTTAAAAAGTATTTAAAAATTAAAATTTAAACCCTAACCCTAATTTTTAGGTCTTAAACTCTACCCTTAAAAAAATACACAATACGTCTAATTTCCTAAATCCTATAAAAACTCTTAACCTTGAACCTTAAACCCTAAACTTATTATTTTAAAATAAAGACATCAATGGAGACACAATAAAAAGGTAAGCGATTTGCACTCAATCCTCACAAGACATGATAAACGTGACTCAAAAAATAATGTGAAAATAAGGTAACTTATTTGGTAGTAATGCTACGTCCACCATAACTGTAAATCTTATCGGAAATTAAATGGATAAGTATCAAAGGGTATTCAAAAACGGCTCAATGGATATTCGGTAGCCTAATAAACTCATAACACAAGTTAAAAAGTAAAAGGAAAGATAAAATATAATACTGATATAGTGATATTAGATTTATTGGACCTTTAGGTATCCATTGGGTCGATTTTAAACATCGGTGTTAATTTTACACCAATCTCTCGGGGAATCCTCCCAAGTCCCAACGAACCACCTGTCGATTGAGGCTACCTAGTCGAGTGAACCGTCTCATGTCCGTTCAGGATCAAACTCTAAGGTTTCGGTTTCACCACAAGTACTAACATGGCATAAAACTAACAAGAATTACAATGATTTGGCTGGAAATAACATGCATGAAGGTTGTCTGTAGGCTGCAACAACGTGATATATATGTGATGTTGAATCTGCTCCATTCTTTAGTATATTGGATAGTTATAAGCAAGCATCCATAGATATATGAAGGTAAAAAAAACATATATAATGCTCAAATTATATGGATATTATTTATTTTTATTAGGTTTAAAGCAAACTGTAATCTTAGATCAGATTACAAGGTCGACACAACACAAGCAAACATCGAAACTAGTCCTCTTGTTTCACCGAAAAGGCATTGGGTTTAGTAAGCATATGAACCCTCTTGTCTATATCTTTCAAGTGTTCATCAATCAACCATCCCAGCTTGTCTAAATCGTCATTCTTCACATTTTGCAGCTTCTTTCCACCAAGGTTTTGGTACATGACCAAAGCCAACTCTTTCGTACGATTCTCGTCGCACAGTTTTTCGAGTTGTTCGTTGGCTTTTTTTACCCATTTCTCAAGAAAACTCTCTTGGTTCACCATCGTATTAACAGGCAAGTTCTTGTACTCGGACAACATGCGATGAGATGCGGCAGCCGACGGCCAGGCCTCCGGTTGAGAGTCACGACCCTGAGGGTAGAGTACAACACAAGCTTCAGTCCCACAAAGGGTAGTGAGTTCGCTTAGTTTCTTCACCAGACCCTTCTTTCTTTTCTTGTAGGTAGCATTCCTTGAAGCATCATTGGTAATGTAGGCAAGCTTTATTTTCTTTCTAGTCATGGTGGATTGAAAGCTTAGTTTGTATATAATTGCATGTTAGTGTATGCTTATATAGACATGGGAAGAAAGGTAATCTTCGCTGGACATTGTTAATAGTGACCTGAAAAGGAAAGTAAAATTAAGGTAATTCAAATATAATGATGAGGTATATTACATATTTGGTAATAAAAATAAGTTAATCATAGCTGTAAATTTTATCAAGAATTAAATGACTTTTTCTTAGTGAGGAGACAAATTGTATATTTAGTAATATAATAATAAGTATTTATGTTCAGTTATTTCTGTCAATCACTTATAGATCAACCAATCAAATATATTAATTTTATTTTAATGTTTTATCAAGTGAACTTTTATTTAGTAAAAATTGTTACAGTAAATATCACTGAAGATCGACTTGATAAAAAGATAAGATAAAAAAAATTAGTAAAATGAATATATTTGATTAGTTTGTCTTATGAAAGACGTTACAAGAATGACCCATGATATAATTTCTCTAGAGTAATAATCTTTTCCAAACTTACTTTATCATGTTTGGTTTAAAAATATTCCCAATTAAGAGAAGAAATTATATTACGAGAATGTCATCAATGCATGAAAAGGCAGAAATATTTTATTTTAATTTTTTTTTAATTCATTCACTGTGGCTTGGCGTCTTACTCCTCCTCTCCTAGATGTAGGGAATTGAAAATCTTTCTTTGCGAGTTTGTTCAAAATTTCAATAGCTTCCTCAGGTGCTTTATCAAGGACTGTTCCATTGTCAGAAACATCTAACATCATCCTTGTTGAGGCATTGGTAACATTATAAAACATGGTCAATAGCGTCCATAGTGGAAATCCATGCAAAAGACACTTGTGCACTAACTCTCTGTAGCGCTCTCATGCCTCGTACATAGGTTCATCATCTGCCTGTCAAAAAGAAGTAATTTCATTACGAATTCGATCATATAAATTTGTAGGATTAAAGCGGGTAATAAAATCTCGGCATAATTCACTCCAAGACCCTATTAATCCTGCTGGAATACTGTTTAACCAGGTTTTTGCCCTATCCCTCAGTGAATAGTGGAATAATTTCAATCCCAAGACATCTTCATGGACTCCTTGGATTTTGAAAGAGTTACAGATCTCCATGAATGACTTAAAATGTTGCCTGGCATCTTCTGTCATAGACCCACCAAACTGTCCAATAGTACTGAGCATATTAAATTTTAAATCATGACTCTAATTTTTACGTCCTAAACTCTACACCCTAAAAAATACACAATATTCCTAATTACCTAAATCTTATCACAACTCTTAACCTTAAAACCTAAATTTATTATTTTAAAATAAGGACATCAATGGAGACACAATAAAAAGGTAAGCGTTTTGTACTCAACCCTCACCGGACATGATAAACGTGACTCGAAAAAGAATGTGAAAATAAGGTAACTTATTTGGTAGTAATGCTACGTCCATCATAGCTGTAAATCTTATCGGAAATTAAATGGATAAGTATCAAAGGGTATTAAAAAACGGCTCAATGGATATTCGGTAGCCTAATAAACTCATAACACAAGTTAAAAAGTAAAAGAAAAGATAAAATATAATAATGATATAGTGATATTAGATTTATTGGGCCTTTAGGTATTTATTGAGTCGATTTTAAACATTATTAATGAGTATGCATGTTTGGGGTTCATAAATCAAATATAATTGAACATGTGTAATTAAAAAAATTACTAGGTACTTAATTACAATGTTAAAAGAGCTAGGCACCTACTTGCACTAAAACAAATTATCACAATGCACACAAATATAAAAGTCGTGCACCAAAAGTTATATATAATTAATTTTACCCTTCCACAGGACCCAATGCCCAAAGACAATTATTATCTACCTTTTTATTATGTTTTTGGTTAAAAATTTTAAAGTAATTGAATTTTGAACCCTAACCTTTATTTTCTAAATTTTATACTTTAAATCATATACCCTAAAAAACACACCATACCCTTAATTCCTTAAACTCTAACCCTAACCCTAACCCTAACCCTACACCCTACGCCTTAAAATCTCTAATTTAAAACGGATGCACAAATAGAGTCATAGGAAAGTGGTAGAAGATTTGTAGCCGAAACCCAAACATCCACAATGGGAATTCAGACAACTTGAGTGCGCTCGTGGTTAGACAAAGTTTTCTCTTCCCAGTGCCCAAATAGGAAAGGCATCACTGTGTACCGTAACATTCTTGATTCGAATGTTATATTGGACCTTAAACTTCAACCTAAACAAATTTGTTAATTTAAAGTTTTATTTCATTGATCAAACAGCTTTTAAACTATCAGCTTCAAGGCCAAAAACAGCCTGCCACGTCTGAGTGAGACCTTCTAACATGCCCCCATAATTCTATCTAAGCCACGGAGAGCAAAACCAAGAATCCAAAGAACACCGGCATCTCTTATAAGACTAACACAATTAGAAAAACCAGACGTCCCCTGGTATAACAGTACCATCAGTGTTAATTTTACACCAATCTCTCGGGGGATCTTTCCAAGTCCCAACGAACCACCTGTCGATTGTGGCTAGCTAGTCGAGTGAACCGTCTCATGTCCGTTCAGGATCAAACTCTAAGGTTTCGGTTTCACCACAAGTACTAACATGGCATAAAACTAACAAGAATTACAATGATTTGTCTGGAAATGACATACATGAAGGTTATCTGCAGTTGTAGCAATGTGATATATATGTGATGTTGAATCTGTTCCATTCTTTTGTATATTGGATAGTTATAAGCAAGCATCCATAGATATATGAAGGTAAAAAAAAACATATATAATGCTCAAATTATATGGATATCATTTATTTTTATTAGGCTCAAAGCAAACTGTAATCTTAGATCAGACTACAAGGTCGACACAACACAAGTAAACATCGAAGCTAGTCCTCTTGTTTCACCGAAAAGGCATAGGGTTTAGTAGGCATATGAACCCTCTTGTCTATATCCTTCAAGTGTTCATCAATCAAGCATCCCAACTCGTCTAAATCATCCTTCTTCACATTTTGCATGTTAGTGTATGCTTATATATAGACATGGGAAGAAAGGTAATCTTCGCTAGACATTGTTAATGGTGACCTGAAAAGGAAAGTGAAATTAAGGTAATTCAAATCTAATGATGAGGTATATTACATATTTGGTAATAAAAATAAGTTAATCATAGATGTAAATTTTATCAAGAATTAAATGACTTTTTCTTAGTGAGGAGACAAATTGTATATTTAGTAATATAATAATAAGTATTTATGTTCAGTTATTTCTGTCAATCACTTATAGATCAACCAATCAAATATATTAATTTTATTTTAATGTTTTATCAAGTGAACTTTTATTTAGTAAAAATTGTTACAGTAAATATCAATGAAGATCGACTTGATAAAAAGATAAGATAAAAAAATAGTAAAATGAATATATTTGATTAGTTTGTCTTATGAAAGACGTTACAAGAATGACCCATGATATAATTTCTCTAGAGTAATAATCTTTTCCAAACTTACATTATCATGTTTGGTTTAAAAATATTCCTAATTAAGAGAAGAAATTATATTACGAGAATGTCGTTAATGCATGAAAATGCAGAAATATTTTATTTTAATTTTTCTAATTCATTCACTGTGGCTTGGCGTCTTACTCCTCCTCGCCTAGATGTAGGGAATTGAAAATCTTTCTTTGCGAGTTTGCTCAAAATTTCAATAGCTTTCTCAGATGCTTTATCAAGGAGTGTTCTATTGGCAGAAGCATCTAACATCATCCTTGTTGGGGAATTGGTAGCATTATAAAATATGGTCACTAGTGTCCATAATATAAATCCATGCAAAGGACACTTGTGCAGTAACTCTCTGTAGCGCTCCCATGCCTCGTACATAGGTTCATCATCTATCTGCCGAAAAGAAGTAATTTTATTACGAATTCGATCATATATATTTGTAGGATTAAAGCATGTAATGAAATCTCGGCATAATTCACTCCAAGACCCTATTGATCCTGTTGGAATACTATTTAACCAGGTTTTTGCCCTATCTCTTAGTGAATATGAGTATAATTTCAATCTCAAGATATCTTCATGGACTCCTTGGATTTTAAAAGAATTACAGATCTCAATGAATGACTTAAGATGTTGCCTGGCATCTTCTGTCATAGATCCACCAAACTGTCCATTAGTATTGAGCATATTGAACATGATAGGTTTCAGTTATAAGTGGGCTACCTCTATTTCTGGTGTGACCACTTTAGGATTTAACCCATTTAAATCCTCTTTCAGGAAATCTCTGACAGTGAGATGTTGCGGCATTGGTGGCGGCGGAAGGCCTCCACTACCGGCAGGTAAGTTCTGATCTCCTTGATTTCCTGTCATAGCTCTTTGGATCTATCTCCTCAACCTTTGACGTGTACGTTCAATTTCTGGATCTAACTCATACAAAGGGTTGGTTGGGTTGGCCCTGGTCATACACCAAGAAAAACCAAAGTAAAATAAAAATAAAAATTAACTAAAAGCAAGAAAATAAAGAAAACAAAATTTAGTTGTCAATTCTCCGACAACGACGCCAAAAACTTGTTGCGTGTCAAATATGCGCAAATTGTGCAAGTGAACACGTCGTAAGTAATAAAATGATGAGTAAATCAGATATCGTCCCACAAGGATTGGTATACTCAATATGCCTTCTTTTGTCTTCTTGCTCTAAAAAGTAAATAAAGTAAAGAACACAAGTAATTTTGGGGTTTGATTAAACTAAATAGAGAAAACTAATTAATAAGATAATAAACAGAGAAAGAGAGTGGCCAGGATTCAGTGGTTTTTTATAGTGGATTCAATTGACTTGTTTTTTTCTAATGCAATCGCACATCATTGCCTCGGCAAAACTACAGATTACTGCCTCGACAGTGATGATGCTCGTCTGCCGCGACAATCTCTTGCTCTTGGGCAGACTTTATCAAGATTCAACAAAGTGTCCTTTTATGACTCCGCTTATCTCTAAGTCGAAGTACTGTTGATGACCATTCCTTAATGATACCTCTCGGTGTGAATCAATTATACTCATCAACCAATCCCACACTTCTTTTAGCCGCTGAAACTCTAATTTATCTCTAGGCCGAGTTAGTGTTTCTTGATTGAAACACCGTACTTATTCCTTTCTTGAATCTAACTCTCTCGATATTAGATAAATGAATTACTCACAAACTTCTCTCTCGAGCTTGAATGCAAGAACAAAGAATGACAAAGAATAAGCAAACCTTGATATTTTATTACATTAAAACAAGAAACAAAGTTCAATATCTTCACACTAATACTCTACAACCTTCACCTATGCCTAAAGAAAATTAGAACATAATGTAAAGAAAAGAAAACTTTAAAAGATGAAGTCGGCCTATGGTTCTAAGTCTAGGTCTAAGTCTTAGCTCTCTTCTCCTTAGACGGCTATGGCTTATATAGGCTTGGCCTAGGGCAAACCTTTCCTAAGTAAGAATAAAACTTGGATTAGGACACAGGTCAAGTACATAAATAAAATATTTTCAAGTTTATTCCTACTAGGAGGCTTTCCCGCATGACCTTTATCTTGGGCTTTCCACGTGCTATCCAGCTCCGATCCTTAGCTGCTTGTCCAAAAACATTCTCCTTATTTTTCTCCTTAGCTCGCCTACAACATCGCTACTTGTCCTTAGCTGTTGCCTCGATATCAGGTCCTGCCTTGTCCTCATTTTCTGTCACGACAATAGTTTTTCCTGCAAAGACATAAAAATGCAGTATAGCTTGCCTTTTCTATAAATATCATCTTTATAAGTTACAATAGCAAAATCTCTAAATATCTCACATTAAGTATATGTATTGGTCCAAGTACGTGTGGATTTGGTGATTATTACCCATGAAAGGTGTAAAAAGTGATAGTGAGTTGAGCACTTATCAGCATAGTTGAGCATTTGTTTTATTGCCTCCACTAAAGGTATATTGATATGTACTTGTTTATGTAAGTCTAGAAATTTCTTAAATTGATACTCTTGTTTTTGTTGTTTTATCTTTTATGAGAAAAGTGGTGGTAAACGCAGATCCTCAATCTTTTCATTGCTGTAATCACTAATTTTATCCGGGGTATAACCGTTTATTTTTGTTTTTATCCTAAATAATAGGCTTTAATTATTCAATTAATTACCTTATGATTTCTAATTATTTGTTTTGAAAAATCCAAAATATTATATATGTAAATATTATTATGTTTTACATTTTTATTTTATTTTTTCTTACTTTTATTGTCAAAACCCAAAATTCCATAATATTATTATTTTTAATATAGGCATGTACATATTTATTTTGTTTTCTTTATTTTATCATTACCTATTATCTATTCTGTCTTATTTCGTTGATATTATATTACCATTAGTATTACTATAATGACTCTTTATTAATTATTACTATTATTTTCTTTTTCGGTTCGTATTACTATTTATATTATTAGTATTATTAATATCATTATATTATCTTTATAAATATAAAAACAAATTTAATAACAGAAATAAATGCGCCCAAATAATAATTTACACTTTACAAAGCCAATCTGAAATAAATAAAACAATATAATAAATACATGAATCTATAATAATTAGATCAACCCAAAGAATATACAAGGCCCGATTGTCAAGCCCAAACCGGATAAAGCCATTAACCCTAATACCCTTTCTTGTATCTGCGCAGCCAACATCTGGCCGTTGGATCTAATCCAGATCCGACGGTCCAAATCCAAGGGGGAAGCCGGTTCAGCTCCAGCCACGCGCCGACGCGCCCGCGTTTCACATTCCACGCGCGCGTGTCCTTCACGCGAAGAACTCTTCAGATGCTCCGACCGTTCGTCTTCTCGTCGTCGTCGCCTTCGCCGATGATCCTCTCGTACTCCCGGTGATGACTCATGAAAAAATACAAAAAAAAGAGGTCAGAACGTACGAAATTCACAGCACATTTTAGAGGACTTCGGCATATTTTCAACAGATTTCAGAGGGTAATCAGAGACCATTCGACCACAATTTCCAAAAAAAGGCAGAGAGCACACATACATCCAAAAGTCAGAAAAAACCAGAGCAAATTAGGAACCCTATTTCATATAATTCTTCAATCGGCTATAAAGGGGACCGATTTTCATTTTGTAAGGCTCTCGGCCAGATTTGAAATCAAATAGAAAAAGAAAAGTTCATAAGGTAACTTCAACTCTTTATGTATGTAAAAAAGGGGGTCTAGAAACGAAGTTTTTTTTTTTTTTACCTCTGGTGATCTTGTCTGAACTTTCGCCGCTCATCTTTATATCTGGCAACAAGCCTCGCGGCTCCCAAGCCGTCATCGGTGAGCCGAGATAGAAGGAGGGTGTTTCTCCGCCTCTTTCTCTTCGAACCAAAAGGGTTCTTTCGCTGGTTTTCAAAGACGCTTTGTTTTCCATTTTAAAATGACTTCGAAACTGAAAAGGGGAAAGATTTTGTAGCAATTTCGGTCTCGGTTTTGTAGGATAAGGTTTTAAAACGTTTCAGGCTTTCAAAAGGGTTCTTTTTGGGATCGTTTTAAGGTTGCCGACCACCGTGAGTGGTGGCCGGAACCTGGGTTTCATGGTGGTCCTGGTGGTCGGTTTCTGGAAAAACCAAAGAACAGTTGAATGTTCTTGGCTTTCATCTAGGTTTTGGGTTAAACGTTTCAGTGAAAAGGGTAATGTTTTATCTCTGTTTTCGATCAAATGAAAAGGGGTTCAATTTTGAAAATCTTGTTTGTGTTATATAGTGAAGGACTATTTAAAAATGGGTTAATCTCCTAAATAAATCCCTCCGTGTCAAAATATTCTCTCTTTCGGTCCCTAAAAGTTTTGGATTGGTTTTATTTTGGTCCTGATTTTAATAATAATCATGTTTAAAATTGGTTTTATCCGTCCCCGGTCCCTCCGTGTTCTGTACCTTTTTTTTAGGTTCTTCCCCCTAGTTTATTTGCTTTACAGGTCCCTATGTACTATTTTGTTTTATAATTTAGTCATTTACAGTGTTTCATATTTATTTTTTTTCACCTTATTGTATATTTATCCTTTTTCTTATGTTATTATATGTTCTTATTATTGATGCATCTCCTTTTATTGCATATGTTCATTTACACCCGTATGTTTATTTCTTTACTTGTTCATTATTTGTAGACTAGCATTCCGTTATATATTTATTTCCTTTTGTTATGCTTCTAATTTATTATATCTTATCCTTGCATGTTTATCTTAATATATTGTATGTATGTATTTTATGTTTGTTTTTTTTATTTTTTTGGCATACATCTTTTTATGTTTCATTTATATCATGATATGCAATGTTGTCACCATTTCTTGTTGTTATTCACATGTATTATTTTGTATATAGGTTTGTCATCATTTGTTTTATTATTATTATTGTTCTCTACTTGTTGTACATCCTCATATTTATTTTGGCCCGCGCATTTTAACTATTACATTTTATTTAGTTGCTCACACACACGTATTTATTTTATAATTATTGTCATGTTTATTTCGCTAAATCACATCACCATTTTAATTAATGAACTTAATTTTAAATATCTTCACTCGGTCGTAAGGGGCCCGTGTTCCAATTAAATGGTCGCGGTGTATGCGTTGCCTTCGAGTGAAGACACGGTAAAAATAAAATTGAATTCGAATACTAAACAAAATCTAATTTAATGTCATTTTAATCCGTATACTTTAAAATTAATTAAGCGGTAATTTGATAAAGGTGCCAATTTTGGGCGGTTTTAAACCCTAAACCCGTTTTTAACCATAACCGACTCTCGAACCCAAATCATTTCAAATCTCTGGTTTTTACGGTGTCCGGTCTACCAAAAGTGACCGGTGGCGACTCCACCTTTTTTTAAATCCCTAATTTCAAAATTTCCCTTTTCACTCTAAAATTTCCTTTTTAAACTCAAATCCCTAATTTTAACTTTCCAATTCATATTTTTTAAAGAACCCTAGATTTTAAATTTCCTTCAACATTTCAAAATTCCCAATTTTTGAACACAATTTAAAAACCTAATTTTTAATTTTTAATTTTTAATTTTCAAATCCTAATTTTCTAAATTTTCCCAAAATTTCATTTCAAATCCAAATCCCTAAATTCCACTTTTCAAACCCTAATTTCAATTCCACTAGTGACCCCTTTCCCTTTTTTTATTATACCTATTATTATTTTTAAGAAATTTAGGGTCGCTACAGTTGGCGACTTCGCTGAGGACCTAATTTTCAAACGAGTCAAGGCTTGTTTTTAAATACCGCTTAATTAATTTTGGAAGTTTGAATTAAAGTGGTAATTAAATTATCATTTGTTTATTTGAAGTTATATCATTTCAACCCGTCTCTTTAAGTGGGGGGAAAATACTAAGGCTTTCGTAAGGATATTGTTCCTTCGTATGAGCCTAGTAAAGTACCTTCGGGGCTCGACTACCCTATGTCTTCGTGGGGATATTGTTTCCCCGTATGGGCATAGCAAAAGGGTCCTCCCGGATTGAACTCGATTGAGATGAGCCTATAATGGGTGATGATCGGGGGCCTTGCTACTCTTAGAAGAGGACAGCAAGGACAATTCGGGTACCTCCCAGTACCAAAATTGCATATAGAGAATATAGTCAACCCACCCTGTTAGAGCCATGCGGATAACCTAGGTGAATTATGTATAATATCTAGATCTTGTTTATCTTTCTCTTCTTCCATGTCATTTGTTTGTTTCATTTACTTATGCTTCTGTTATTTTTGGTATCCTTACTAACACATTTACCTTTTCTATTGTTTGTTTTGTTTTCTTCCTTTTCTCGCATTCTTTTTGCATTCCTTTTTAAAGGTGTTGATTCGAGTGGTTTGCCCGCATTGAGAGCTTTCATTATGGATAAAAGTCTTCTAGGTTCCCAAGATAAGAACTCAGTAATCCGATATTGGTCCGAAGTCAATCAAAAAGCCTTTGGAGACAGTCAACCTAGTGAGCGCATAGTGCCCGGTTACACGTATTTCAGTCTGCAACAGAACGATCTGTATGAGCTAAAAGAAAGATGGGAAAGATGGGAAGCGAGAGTACAAAACTTGTTCCGTGAGAATTATGGGGATATAGCTCAATTAATATATGTTAGAATTAACCAGCCTTTGCTTAGAGCCGCTTTTCAGTTCTGGAATCCTGCTTTCTGCTGTTTCACCTTCAATGGAAATGATTTGATGCCAACAATAGAAGAATATACAACTTTGATAAATAGAAGAAATGTCAACAAGGATTGGATCTATTCGAAGCCTCCTAAGTCTCAGAACTATCATTCGAAGTTGAGTTCTCTAGCCGGAATGAGTGATGCGTGGGCTAAAGGAATAATTCAGGTTCGGGGAGAAAGTATCGCGTTTTCATGGGAGAGCATTCGGGATATAATACCCGTGCATCCAGATGAGGAAATGAAGATGGATTTATTTGCCATAGGCATATACGGGTTGGTTATTTTTCCCCGAGTGTTGGGTAACATAGATGTGGCCATTCTTGATTTATTCGATCGTTTAAAGAAGAAAGCTAACCCGGTAATGGCCATATTGACAGAAACTTTCATTTCTTTGAATGCTTGTCGGAAACATGAAGAATGACGTTTTAGAGGGTGTGCACAACTTCTTCAGATATGGATACAGAGTCACTTTTGGAAGGAGCCAACCCAGGTCTTGTCTGGTATCTTTCAGGGAAGTTTCTCCCCGGTACGAGAATATTTAGCTAGAGAGTGGCGAGAGGATCTTGATAAAAGAAAATGGTCAGAAATCTTCAGGAATCTGCGGGATGATGACATTGTGTGGAGAGTCCCGTGGATGGGTCATGAGTTTCATTTCCTTTACAGAATCGGTGACTACAATTGGGTCATGATGATCGGCTTACATGGAGGAATTGCTTGTGCACCCCTTCTGGTATCTAGACAGTTTGGTTCTCGTCAATTTATTCCTTTTACGACAGGTTTGAGTGAAGCCGAGTTCCCTTTTAAGAATGAGTATCGACCTAAGGTCCAAAAGATAACAAGGGCGTGGGGTTACTGTTACCGTATTCGAGTAGAAGGAAGTAATCAAGGAATGACCACACCGGATTACGACCTTTGGAGACGTATCAGGGTTAATGACAAAATCCCGATATCCGACCACAGGCCTACAATGACGTTGGAGGAGCACATGCGCATTGTCCCTTCTGAAGCTGATATACTAAGAAGTGAGATGAATGAAGTCAAAAAACAGATGAAGGAAATGAAAGCCCAGTATGCGGAAGAACTATACAAAGTAAGTTTGGATCTCGATGTCAAGGCTGGGACAATTAAACAGCTAAAGAAGGCTAATGAAGATTTGAGTGAGAAAAATGCCTTATACCAGAAAGACACCATCAAGCTGTATACTCAGGTACAAACTGCTAACCGAAAGAAATTTCTCGCTGTGGAAAGGGAAAGGATGAACGGGATTCGTATCCTAGAAGAAGAAAAGGAAAGGGGTAAGCAAGCCATGAATAAGGAAATAGAAATCCGAGAGGCTGAAATTGAGAAAGAAAAGAGAGATGCTAGGAGAGCAATCAACCAAGAGAGGGAAATGTACCGGGAAGAAAAAGAGAAAGGAAAACAAACCGTAGTCTGGGAAAGGGAAAATACTAACGCGTGGAAGAGAAGGGCTCAGGAAAATAAGAACCGTTTCTGTGAGATGCAAGATCTGTATGTCTCTACTTCTGAAATTCTGAAACAATGTCAAGCTCGGAATGCTCTGTTGGAACACAAGGTCGAGGATTTGGACCACTCTTTAGAGAAATATGTGGCCAGAAATGGGTTTTTGGAATTATAGCTCAGTCAACAAGAGAACGCATCGCTTCAAGCACGGATAGGAGAGTTAGAAGCCAAGGTTCAAGACTATTTGGGACGACTAGTGGTCCTCGAGGGGGCTGCACAAGGGGGGGATAATTATTGGTTGCGTCGTCTTCGTGATGCCACCCGCATGATACAAGACCGAGATGATTACAACACCACTCTAATGGTGCAAGTACAAGAAGTGACCCAATATGTGAAAAACCTAGCCGCGGAAGCTGAGGCCTTAACACCCTTTGTGGCACAAGACATGAAGGAAGCCGCCCGATTCATTCAACTACTCAAAGCAATTCAAGATTTAGGAACTAGGGCTGACCCCTATCTGTAGTTTCTATTTCCCTATGTAATGAAGACTTTTTTTAAAGTTTAATGAAAGTTGGTTCAAGGACGATCACTAAATGAGAACACCTTTACTTGCATATCTTTTCTTTTTTCGAAGCATTTCATCATTTGCATGCATCCGTTCATACATTTTATATATGCCTTAATCATGTATACAATTAAATTAACCCAGAAAATGTTGTAAAACAGAATTTGCAATCATTCTGCATCAATATTGCACTCCATCTCAAGTGAGAAAAATGGAAGAACACTTCAGTAGGTTAGAAGCAGATCTGAGAAGCCAGATAGAAAGATCGCAGTTGGAATTGAAAGAATCCATGTTGAAAGCTCAGCAAGACATGCTGGAACAGCTCACCCAAATGTTAGGACTTAAGCCATCAGACGATGCAAAAGGAAAAGGAACGGTAGAGAATCCGCTTCAAACCGGGATAGAACCAGCATATTCCCCCATTGTTATCGGCTCAGCCCCCGTCCCACAAAAGGGAGCGACGTTTAGTTTCCGAGACGGAACATCGATCCAGAATCCGTTATTTGGAACGGCTGAAAGTGATGAGAATGCCGGCGAAAATGTGCTTGATTTGGATGAGCTCGAGAAATTCAGTAAAGTAAAAGCAGAATTCTCTAAACAACTCGAGGAAACTAGGAAAGACCTTGAAGAAAAAAGCTCCGGGTTAGAGAAGTGGAGGAGGATTCTCTTGGTTTGAACGCGGGCGACCTTAGCCTAGTCCCCGATGTAGAGATTCCCCCGAAATTCAGAACACCTGAGTTTGAAAAGTATGACGCCACAACATGCCCCACCGCACATGTGACCATGTTCTGTCGGAAGATGGCCGGATTTACCAGTAATGAAAAGCTTGTCATTCATTGCTTCTAGGACAGCTTGATAGGATCCGCGGCGAGATGGTATAATCAGTTGACCCGTGCACAGATTAAGTCATGGAAAGACTTAGCAAAAGCCTTCATTGATCAGTACAAGCATGTTACTGATATGATTCCCAACAGACTTATGTTGCAGAATTTAGAACAAAAGAAAAGTGAAAGCCTTCGTGAATATGCTCAGCGATGGCGAGATCTCGCGGCACAAGTACAGCCACCACTTCGTGAAAACGAAATCACTCCCATGTTTGTGGATACTTTGAAAGGAGTGTTGTACGATCGACTAATCAGTAACCCGATAAGTAACTTTGCCGAATTGGTCATGACCGGTGAGCGCATTGAGGCAGCCATCAAAAGCGGTAGGATTGAGGGAGGTGAGCCCCCCAAAAAGCAATTTAAGAGAAAGGAGCATGAAGTAAATGCCTTCGAAACATGTCAGAATTTAACAATATCGCAACCACAACCGGCCAGCAATACTCAGGGAGGCGGTAGAAGAGATGATAGGAAGCCGAAGAAAGAATTCGAGAAGACGACCTTCACCCCTATCCCGATCCCGTACAAGGAGTTGTACGCTCAGTTACACAAAGCTGATTTGGTGCAACCTTTCCATGTGACTCCTTTAAGTCCACCATATCCAGCATGGTATGATGCAAAAGCACATTGCGAATATCATGCCGGTGTTCCTGGTCATAACATTGAGAACTGTATAGCTTTCAAGAAGCTTGTTCAGAATTTGTTGAATACGGGAGTCTTATAGTTGGGAGAACCAAGTACCACTAGTAACTCGCTTCTTAATCACGGGAATCAGGGGATTAATAGTATCGAAAAAGAATCCCCTAAAAAGGTCATATCTATGGTGTCAGAGATACGATCCCTTTTAAGGTGGGTGTTCCGACATTTGTGCATGGTACGTCTAATTGACCGAGGGATGGTAATTGTAAAGGAGGGATGCGGTCGATACTGCGAATACCATCAGTCTAGTAATCATGACATCCAAGCTTGCTCAGAATTTCGTAGTAAGGTGCAAGCACTCATGGATACCAAAGAAATCGAGTTCTTTGCAAAATACGAGGAGGAAAAGCCAGAAATCTGTATGACGGAAATTCCAAGCAACAAATACACAGCTCGGAGACCCTTTATCATCAGTCGTAGGATGGACGAAGAAGGGTCGTCTAGCCAAAATCTCCGAGACTCATAATTTCTCCTCCCACGACTTTTCCCTTTAAAAGCACACAGAGGGTGCCTTGGAATTAAACCGCTAATATCTCTATGCTCGGAAATCTAGGAACGCAAGAAGCAATTATACCAAAAGAGGGGAAGCCAGTTCAGGAAGGTGATGTATTGGGACAAAACTCCGAAATCGTGAATGAAGTAGGGCACTTTACAAGGAGCGGGAGATGTTATTCCCCTCAGGAGGAGAAGAAACCCGACGAACAAAAGGGTAAGGGCAAACTCATTGAGCCAGAATCAGTAAAAGTATTCGGGGATGATCCCCCCTCAAGGATTCTCGAGCCAGTGACTGAGGCTCAAGCCCAAGAGTTTTTAAGGTTCCTGAAGCACAGTGAGTACAACGTGGTTGATCAACTTCGAAAGCAACCGGACAGAATCACGGTGCTCGACCTATTACTGAATTCGAAAAAGCACCGAGAAGCGTTGCTAAAGGTGTTGAATCAAACTTTTGTAGAACAAGATATCACTGTCAAGAAGCTTGATCAGATTGTGAACCACATAGCTGCTGATAATTATATCACTTTCAGTGATGATGAAATCCCAGAGGAAGGAAGAGGCTCAACTAAAGCTCTCAATATCACAACTCACTGCAAGGGGCATGTTTTGCCAGGAGTGCTTATCGATAACGGGTCTGCCCTTAATGTTATGCCCATGGCTACTTTACAACGACTGCCTATTGATAACTCCCATATGAAGTTTTGTCAGAACATTGTCCGGGCATTTGACGACACTCAGAGGGAAGTGGGCGGGAAGATTGAGATACCTCTGCTTATAGACCCAGTCTAATATGTTATAGAGTTCGTGGTTATGAACATCCGACCGTCGTACAATTACTTATTAGGGAGGCCATGGATTCATGCAGCCGGGGCTGTCTCTTCTTCCCTTCATCAGAAGCTGAAATATGTGATGGAAGGAAAACTTGTGTCAGTCAACGCGGAACAAGACGTCATTGCTGCTGTAATTTCGGATGTTCCCTATGTTCCCCCTGCTGAAGATGCCCTAGAATGTTTCTTTCGAGCCTTGGAATTCATCAACGCCACTTTTGTGGCAGAGGGGAGTTGGATTCCAACCCCGAAATATTCAAACTGCACTAAGATGGTAGTGATTGAGACTGTTGGAAAAGGAGCTAGGAAAGGGAGAGGACTCGGAAAGAACTTACAAGGATGTCTGAAAGTCAGAAGTGTTATTGACAAAAGGGATAGGTTTGGGTTAGGCTTTCACCCTACCTATCTGCAAAGGAAACAAGAAAGAAAGAAGAGGGAGGAGCAAAGAAGAGCTCGACTCAGGGGAGAAGACATCCAATGGAAACTAATAGTCAAAACTGATCTTAAAAATAGTTTCACCTTCGGAGGGATTGAGAATTCTGAGGAGAAAGTGCACCAAGCCAATTTAGAATGGCAGAAGTTTTATGAGGATGAGCTTATGAGTGAAATTTTCGAAATGATGAATGTAAATATGATCTCCCAGAATGCCAAGGGAAAGTCGGTGCTATTTGCCATTCGTCCATGTCTCCCGGATGAAAAGCTCAACAATTGGACAAGCATCAATCTGCCTGTAGTTGCTAAGAATGAATCAAAGTAATGTCTAAAAAACACCTCCCATTCGCTTTCGCCCCAAAGCAATGGGATTTCTTTGTAAAGGGCATCTATGTTAATCTGCATTTCAATGAAAACAAAGGGCTTCACGCTCTTTTTCTCAAATGACAAACAATCTTCTTTTCATACATTTTGTTCCTTGTATTCTTTATCTTTTTATTCTTTATTTGTAAAATATGTATACTTTTTCCCAACATAGGAAATTTAAATTCTTGCAGGTTCGATAATATCGATTGTATGAATGATACTGAACTTAATCATGTACCGAATTTCGAACGACCCGTACTTGTCGCAGAAGCCGAAGAGGAGGAAGAGGATTTAGAGATCCCCGATGAGTTAATAAGGTTGATGGCCAGTGAGGAAAAGCAGATACTGCCTCATCAGGAGGATCTGGAGATAATAAATTTGGGATCCGAAGAAGAAAGAAGAGAGATAAAAATAGGTACCACTTTAGCACCAGACTCAAAGGAAAAATTAATTGGGTTGCTTTCGGAGTTTAAAGATGTTTTTGCTTGGACGTATCAAGATATGCCAGGTCTAAATACAGATATTGTTGTACACAAGCTACCCACACGACCGGAGAATAAGCCCGTCCAACAAAAGCTCCGTAGGTTGAGAACGGATATGTTGTTAAAAATTAAAGAAGAAGTAAGAAAGCAGTTCGGAGCCGGGTTCTTGAAAGTAGCGAAGTACCCAGAGTGGGTTGCGAATATCGTGCCGGTACCCAAAAAGGATGGGAAAGTACGCATGTGTGTAGATTATCGTGACCTTAATAAGGCCAGTCCCAAAGACAATTTTCCTCTCCCGCATATTGACACCCTTGTTGATAATACTGCGGGGCATTCATGGTTTTCTTTTATGGATGGTTTTTCGGGTTATAATCAGATCAAGATGTGCCCTAATGATATGGAAAAAACCACCTTTGTGACACTGTGGGGTACGTTCTGCTATTAAGTAATGCCTTTTGGGTTGAAGAATGCCGGGGCCACATATCAAAGAGCAATGGTGACTCTTTTTCATGACATGATGCACAAAGAGATTGAAGTGTATGTGGAAGACATGATCGCCAAATCCAAGACGGAGAATGAACATATTCAGAATCTGCAAAAGTTGTTTCTGAGGTTAAGAAAATATCAGTTGAAGCTCAATCCCACCAAATGTACTTTCGCGGTAACATCCGGAAAACTCCTCGGGTTCGTAGTTAGCCGAAGAGGGATAGAAATTGATCCGGATAAGGTCAAAGCCATAAGGGACCTCCCGCCACCGTAAACCCAAAAGGAAGTTCGTGGTTTCTTAGGAAGATTAAACTACATCTCCCGTTTCATATCTCAGTTAACGGATAAATGTGACCCCATTTTCAGGCTTCTCCGTAAAAATGACCCGAGAACATGGGATGAAGATTGTCAGGCAGCGTTTGAGAAAGTTAAGGATTATCTAACTAAAGCCCCAGTTTTAGTGGCTCCCGTGCCTGACCGACCATTGATTTTATACCTAACGGTTTTCGAGAACTCAATGGGCTGTGTGTTAGGCCAACTAGACGAGTCAGGTAGGAAGGAAAAAGCAATCTACTATTTAAGTAAGAAGTTCACAGAAGGCGAATCTCGATATCCACAGACCCAAAAGTTGTGTTGTGCCCTTGTTTGGGCAACTAAAAGGTTGAGACAGTATATGTTGTATCACACCACCTATCTGATATCACGGTCTGATCCCTTAAAAGCCCTAATGGAAGCACCAACGTTGACAGGAAAGATGGCTCGATGGCAGATGCTTTTGTCTGAATTCAATATTGTGTATGTGAATCAAAAATCCGTAAAGGGCAGTGCAGTGGCCGATTTCTTGGCAAGTCGGGTTGCGAAGAATTATGAACCCCTGAACTTTGATTTCCCGGATGAAGATTTGGTATCTTCCATAGCCGAGGGTGAAATAACCGAAACCATATTGCCATGGAAACTATATTTTGATGGGGCTTCTAATGCCCTCGGGCACGGTATAGGGGCAATGTTGGTCTCCTTGGAGGAAGTTCATTATTCGCTCACGAGCAGGTTGAATTTCTTTTGCACTAATAATATGGCAGAATATGAAGCCTGTATAATGGGTATAAACGCAGCTATCGAACGGAAGGTTCGTGTCCTTTAGGTGTTCGGAGATTCTTCGCTAGTCATTTATCAGTTACGGCAAGAGTGGGAAACCAAGGACCGCAAGTTGATCAAATATTATAATCTGATTCAGGATTTGATTCAGAATTTTGAAAGAATCAGTTTTGAATATCTACCGAGGGAGGATAACCAAATGGCTGATGCTTTGGCCACTTTGGCCGCGACTTTCAAGACAAACACAAAGGCTCAAATGAGGACACTAGAGATGCAAAGCATCGAATTGCCCGCCCATTGTGATGGAGTGGAAGAGGAGAAAGATGAGAATCCTTGGTATCACGATATTTTGCAGTACATCAAATCTCAAGTTTATCCTGAAGGAGCCACAGATATTGATAAAAGGACTATTAGGAGAATGGCATCAGGGTATGTCCTCGATGGGGATATCTTATACAAAAGAGGGAGTGATCAGGTGTTAATGAGATGTGTTGGCGCCCAAGAAGCTAAAACCATAGTGACAGAAATACACGAAGGCATATGCGGGACTCATGCTAATGGTTTTGCAATGGCTAGAAAAATCATGAGATGTGGCTATTATTGGTCAACGATGGAAGGAGACTGTATTAGTCATGCCAAAAGATGTCACAAATGTCAGACCTATGCGGATAAAATTCACTCCCCGCCATTGCCGTTACATACTTTGAACGCACCTTGGCCTTTTGCCGCCTGGGGGATAGATGTCATCGGACAAATTCATCTTAAGGCATCTAATGGACACCGTTTCATTTTAGTAGCAATTGATTATTTCACCAAATGGGTAGAGGCTGCCTCCTATGCCAACATCACGCGAGCCACGGTCTGTAGATTTTTGAAAAAAGAGATTATTTGTCGTTATGGTTTGCCAGAGAGAATTATTACCGATAATGCCATAAATCTGAACAACAAAATGATTTCTGAGGTGTGTGAACAGTTTAAGGTTATGCATCATAACTCTACCGCATACCGTCCGAAGATGAATGAAGCAGTTGAGGCCGCTAATAAGAACATTAAGAGGATCGTAGCGAAAACTACAGATACTTTCAAGGATTGGCATGAGAAGTTGCCTTTTGCGTTGTTTGCTTATCGAACCTCAATACGAACTTCGGTCGGGGCAACCCCATACTCACTGGTTTACGGTATGGAAGCAGTCCTACCACTCGAAGTTGAAATACCTTCTCTCTGAATTCTGAGCGAATCCAAATTGAAAGATGCTGAATGGATACAGGTCATGATAGATAATCTGAATCTGATAGAGGAAAAGAGATTGAACGTCATTTGTCATGGTCAGATGTATCAGAAAAGAATGATGCAAGCCTATAATAAGAAGGTTAGGCCTCGTGAATTTCAGGAAGGGGATATGGTGCTTAAAAGGGTCCTACCTATTCAAAAGGACTTCCGAGGGAAATGGATGCCTAACTGGGAGGGGCCGTACATCGTAAAGAGGATCTTTTCAGGGGGAGCTGTCATTCTGACAGAGATGGACGAGAATGAGCTGAATAATCCTGTGAATTCCGATTCGATCAAGAGTTATTATGCTTGAGAGAAGAAAAAGAAAAAGAAAAAGAAAGGAAAAAGAAGAAAAAGAGAAAAAAAAAGAAAAAACGAAAAAAAAACGGAGGGTCCAGGGTGAAAACCCGAAAAGGGTACCTTAGGACCATAAGAGGGTTTAAGGTGAAAATCCGAAAAGGACGCCTTAGAACCGAAGGGGATTTTGAGTTGAAAACCCGAAAGGGTAGATCAAATATTTGCAAGACCTGACACTTCGTCAATCTTCTCGAAGGCTACTGTGATCAAGTCGGGAAGTGAGATCTTCGCTGCGGTTGATGAGTTCTCGTATCATTCATACCTTCAATATTGTAAAGTCTGTTTTGAGTTTAATTCTCCTCCTTCTCTTGCATATTTTGTGTTTGCCATGACTTTTGAAATATAATAGCTATATTAAATATTCTTGTTGCGTCATATTTATTCCTTTTCAGTATATTCGTAGATAAATCAACCCGGAATATCAACAAACAAAGTTTTTTCAAAATTGCTATGATTTATCCCATCAGCTACAGGTCAGAGAGAAGCGAAGTCGAAGTCAACCCGCAGTAATCAACAGAGATCATCAAAGATTCAACTCTACAAGGTGAAAACCCGAAAAAGGGCGCCTAAAGGAAGGAAAAAAGAAAAGAAAAAAGAAAAAGAAAGAGGAAAAAAAAAGAAAAGAAAAAAGAAAAAGGAAAAAGAAGGAAAAGAAAAAGGAAAAAGAAGAAAAAAGAAAAGAAAAAGGAAAAAGAAAAAGAAAAAGGAAGAGAAAAAGAAAAAAGGGGAGAAAAAGTCGTCAAAACGAAAACTTGCGAATGGGCGCTCCGAAAGAAGTAAATTTAGAGATCACGTTCGTTGGAGTGGGAAAGCGATGTCAGTAGATGGCTTGATTCCTAACGTAGGGAGCGATTACAGAGAAGACATGAAACCAAAGAGGCCAGATCCGAACAACTCTCGTCTGTGACCCGAACATGTATCATGTAGAATAGGAGCATGCTAACCCATACCATGTCATATCATATGCATTTACAGGAAAGAAGAACACTAGCACTTCAATGCTCGCCCATTACGGTATACGCTCGAAGAGAGGGACCGTCAGATACTGCGATGATCAGAAATCAGAGCATCTCGAAGATGTGGATTCTACGGAGAAGGGATCAACATTGTTTTTGCGACATACGCTCGAAGAGAGGGGTCGCCCACCACGGTATACGCTCGAAGAGAGGGACCATCAGATGCTACAATGATCAAAAATCAGAGCATCTTGAAGATGTGGATTCTACGGAGAAGGGATCAACATTGTTAGAATTCTAGATTTAGGGTTTCATATAGGAGAGACTCAGATCGAAGACTATTGCGAAGAGTTTTATATAGGAAAGACTCGAAGTTTCTCTTCATAAATTGGTTCTATATAGGAAGGATCATTTTATTCAACAGCTCAGAGTTTAAAGTCTCATAGAGGGGGGACCTACAGCTCAAAATCCTTAAATTTGCTCAAAATGTCTAAATAAGGGAATCAAGGTTGCTTCTAAAATTTCTCTTTTAATGTGTGTAGGTGACCTCAAGTCGAAACATTGTCTGGCCAAGTAAATCAGGGGATCAAGGAACGGAAGGGCTGTCAAAATTACAGAGAAAAGACTTTCGGATCAGGTTCTTCAAAGAGGGAAGTCGGATCAGGGGATCCTCAATCTTTTCATTGCATTGGAATCTTATCTGCGGTACGGTTGCGACATCTTCTACTACGGCATCATCGTCGACAGTGTTTGTTGGTTCTTTTACCTCAGGTTTTTCTTCAGTAGCCTCGTGCGGTGCTACTGTTTCAGTATTCATACCTACTGCTCTAGCAAGTATTTCGGGGTCCTTCAGTTGTAAACCACTTCTGGTAGATATGGCTTTACATTGTTCATGTGGGCCTATTCTAGCGACTTCAGTATCGTTGGGTAGACCTCTTATAGGTTGGTTTTTCATATTCTGTGCCATCTGAACTACAACGATTTTTAGTTTTTGGAGAGCAGACTCATTATTCTGTATTCGCATCTCTACTCGATCCATGAAAGTGTCCGCTTTCTAGATGAACTTATTGGTGTTGGCTATATAAGCACCAGCCTGAGCCATGAACGTTTGTAGCGTATTTTCCAAAGTTCAGACATCTGATGATTGCAGAGGCGACAATGCCTACCGCGGCATCTGTTGCTAAATCGTTCTGTTATTCTGCTGGAATCAAGTATTTTTCACAGGTTGATGTTGCGGGTTTAGTGCATTATTGGGGTTACTCCATGGGATATTTGGGTGTTTCTTCCATGATGGATTATAGTTGTTGGACATATTATTTCTATTAAAATTTCCAACATAGAAGAAGGATTCTAGGTTTTGTGGGCAGCCGTTCGCGTTGTGGATGTCACCACATGTTTTATAGAAAACCATAATTGCTTTTACTTCTCGAACATGACTCGGTTTGTGCAAATCCTTAACCATTTTTGCTAAAGCTGACAGTTGTGCTAAGATAGATTTAGAAGAGTTGAGATTTGTCATACCTTGCCTTGTTATGCCGCGTCTGGTTGTTGGGTGCTGATACATCAAACATGGGGTATTTTCTATATAATTCTATGTATCTTTTCTAAGCCTCATACATAGATTCGTCTTCTTGCCTAAAAGATGTTATATCATTTCTGAGCTTATCAGTCATATTAGTATAACTGAAACGGGCAAGAAAATTTTGACATAGTTTTGTCCATGAATCCAACGATTCTGAATGGAGGTTATTTAACCAAGACTTTTGCCTATCCCTCAGGGAATAGGGGAACAATTTCAGTTTAAGGATGTCAGCTAAGCCTCCCGACAGTTTAAACGATTTACAGATTTTCAAAAAGGATTTAAGATGTTGCTGAGCATCTTCAATAGTCGATCCCTCAAACTGGCCTAGGGTGTTGATCATGTTGAACATGATCGATTTTAACTCGAAGTGTTCTGCCTCTATATTAGGCATCACAACGACAAGAGTTAATCCATCCAAATCTTCCTCTAAATAATCACGGACGATACGTGCATGTTCTTGTCTTGGAAGATTTACTGGGTCAACAATTGTGAATGCGCCGTGGTTGTCTACCTCGGCGGCATTCATGCCAGTGTTGTTCTGTTGGCCAAGTACTACGCTCATTCTTTCGCGTACCCTACGTTTCAGATTTCTTGTTGTTCTTTCGATTTCTAGATTGTAAGGGTATTGATCAATCGACGAATTAGACCTAGTCATACACAGAACAACCCCAGTATGTTAAAAAAAGAAAAAAAAACTAAAACTAAATAATAAAAGAAAAGAAAAGAAAATGGTTGCAAAAATAATTAGTAGTAAAATAGAGCGTCAGTCCCCGACACCTGTACCAAATCTGATGAAGGCTCGAAAGTCCTTTTAATTCCATCTTTCGCCAAATTGTAATATTTTAGATTGTCAAACCCACAGAGACTGTGTCGACTTTACTACTGCTTAAACTTGCACAATTGAAAATAAAAACACAAGTAATTCGTTGAGTTGGGATAACTAAATTAACTACTTGAAAACTAAATAAAAGAAGAGATAGATATGATAGAAGTGAGATTAGGTTGAGTTCTTTGTAGATGGGAATCCAGTTGTATCATTTATCCACTTATTAATGCAATGGGTTGAATTGTCGCCTCGGCGGTTCGCACTAAGAGTCGCCGCAGCTTCCTAGGCAGGGTTATATCTTATCGACAAATCAACTTTCTATAGTTCGACAGAGCATCCTTGTATGTATCCTCTTTATCCCCAAGCGAAGAGAACTGTTGAAGTCCACGTCTTGATGATACCTCCCGACGTGAATCAAGGATGAACAACAACCAAACACATGAGTCTTATTAGTTGTTGAAATCCTGGGTGGTTTATCTCTAAACCGGATTAGTCAATGCCATTACACAAAGACCATATTCTCTCGTTTCGTGAGCCTAACTCTTCCGATATTAGACAAATAGATTTTTCTTCACATACTATCATCTCGAGCTCATATGCAAAAAAGAGTAAATGCTAAGAGAGAATAAACTATGAAATAAGTTTTGCATTAATAAATATCAAAAATAATACAACCTTCTTCTCCAACTACTCCGTAAACAACCTAAACCTCGGAAGGGTTTTAGAACATGGTGTAGTCGGCGGCTTAATAGTTTATGCTATAGAGAATCCGACTCGACTCTCCAAACCTAGACCTAATGTGTGCCTTATATAGGCCAAGTCCTAGGTTAAAGTCTTCCACATAAGGAAAGAGTTATACAAAGAAAAGAATACAACTCATAATTAAACTAGGACACTTTATTCTATTTCTTAAAATAACTCTTTATTCCCGCGTTGACTTTTGACTAGGGCTTGACTCCTTTGATCGGCTTCGTCTTTCTCTCGCTTTATGTTTGTTACGATCAGTATCTTTTCTCTTTCTG
Organism: Abelmoschus esculentus; assembly: GCA_035048815.1. NCBI lineage: Eukaryota > Viridiplantae > Streptophyta > Magnoliopsida > Malvales > Malvaceae > Abelmoschus > Abelmoschus esculentus. The sequence continues at coordinate 28,219,363 of JAUCBN010000001.1, forward strand.
TTGAGCACCAGTTATTATCTTTATTCTGCTGTCGCGACCTCTAAAGTGTTGTCGTGGCGGGTGTTAATCTACAATTCGGTATCTATCCTCTTATCTTGCCATTCTTTTGATGTATTTCCTGTCTAAGAAAGAAAATCATCAAATGCATCTATTTTATGTCAAATAATAAATAAATTCATAAATTACGTAATTGGATACTGAATTATGGAAAATAAGCAGAATTGCCTATTATTGTCCTTAAATATGTCTTTAATTGACAATAAACGAGTGAAAAAATGATATAAAAATTAAGACTTTTATGCACTTATAATATATACTTCTACGAGTATAAATCTTCTACCTTTTTATTATGTCTCCATCCATGTCTTCTATTGAAAATTTTCAAAAAATTTAATTTTCAGCCTAACCTTATTTTCTATATCCTAACCCCTAAATCATATACCCTAAAAATACACCTACCCATAATTCTCTAAAAATACTATTTAAACTTCTGATTCAGAACAGAAACACGAATAAAGACATGAGAAAAAGATACATGATTTACACCGTATTTCTACTTGTTCTAATATCAAAAGGCCTTCACCTTTTGATTCTCATGCAGGTACTTTTCATTTTTCAATCATGTCACCAATCTCCTCCATTCCGTCATTACCCAAACCTTGCATTATTTCACTGCTCAACTCAAAAGATAAGAATCATACACAAGACAAACTCAAGAAATGTCCAAAGGCAATTGATTCCCCCAGTTTCAAACAATATAGTTTATAGGTTTCAGATTGTAAAAGCATATCAGTTAACAAAGACAGATAACGTTGAGAAAAGTTACTCCAGTTAATTAAAGGGTGATTTAAACAATGTGTTATAGATTTAAAGACCATAAAAAGCAAAGCATTCAATTGGAGACAAAGTGACAAAACTTCCTTAAATCTCAGACAGATTTCACTGCATGTTGACAGTAAAAAGGAGGAAGATTCATTCAGACATAGTTGAAAGGTCAAGCTCCCACTATGGTAGGTTTCCAATACTTTAGAATCAGAACCAGTCAACAGCTTAATCTCTAACCAGTCCTATACATATATATTATGTATATATAACTTGCTTTTCCATGCTTTTGATTTGGTATCTGCAGATTATTAATTCTATATGTTAGACACAAGCGGTGTAGATTTTATAATGGCAGCTGCTTCTTTTACACTCGAGTATAATCCAGTCAGAAGAAGCAAAGCCTTTGCTTGCTTTCTTTTGTATATGTAGACTGTAGAGTATATCAGTTTGTTAGTCGTATACAGCTGTGCTTACTGAGACAAATGAATATAGGTAAGAAACAGGCTAGGAATAGTGGGGAATTACCTAACTATGAGACAAATATCAATGTCTTTTGGAAATTTTAAGATTAAACTTAAGCATTTCATTACAGTCAGCTGTTCTGGATTGCCACGCTTCAGTGGAGTAGGGTTTGCTTAATAATGGCAGAGAAATTTAAGAATCTGGGTCTGTTATTCTGTGGACTGTGGAGTACTAATGGCTATAGAGTTGTATAACTTGGTAATTTAGTTCAATTCATCTGCATCATGATTAAGCTGTTCAGGATCTTTAAAATCTTTGAATCGCCTGGTAATACTCAACATGAAATTTATTTAAGTTTATTAGATTCAAGGGGTGACAGACTTTGAGCTACTAAAATCCCATGGTCGACACAACACAAGCAAACATCGAACTAATCAGACAATTTTCCTCAAAAGGCATAGGGTTTAATAAGTGTATGAACCTTCTTGTCTATATCCTTCAAGTTTTGATCAATCAGCCACCCTAGCTCGTCAAGATCCTCCTTTACATTGTGTAACCCATTTCCACTAAGATTTTGGAACATGACTTGAGCTAGCTCCTTCTTACGATTCTCTTCCCTGAGTTTCTCGAGTTGTTCATTGGCTTTCGCCAACCATTGCTCGAGGAAACTTTCTTGGGTCACCATCCTATTGACGGGCAACTTCTTGTACTCAGACAACATGCGATGAGCTACGGCGGCTGACGGCCAGGCTTCTGGTTGGGAGCCATGACCAGAAGGGTAGAGAACAGAACAAGCTTCAATTCCACAAAGGGTTGTGAGTTCGCTCAGCTTCTTCATCAAACCCTTCTTTCTTTTCTTGTAGGTAGCATTCCTTGCAGCATTGTTGGTGATGTAGGCAAGCTTTATCTTCTTTCTAGTCGTGGTGAATTGAAAGTTTAGATTGTATGTAATTGCATCTTAGTGTGTGTTTATATATTAATGAGAGGATACGGTTTCCCCACCAACCCTCAAACAAAAATCCAATACTATGTTTTCTTTTTCATGTTAAAAAATACTTAAAAATTAAATTTTAAACCCTGACTTTAATTTTTACGTCCTAAACTCTACACCTTAAAAAATACACAATATTCCTAATTCCTTAAATCCTATCACAACTCTTAACCTTAAACCCTAAATTTATTATTTTAAAATAAGGACATCAATGGAGACACAATAAAAAGGTAAGCGATTTGCACTCAACCCTCACTGGACATAATAAACGTGACTCGAAAAAGAATGTGAAAATAAGGTAACTTATTTGATAGTAATGCTACGTCCATCATAGCTATAAATCTTATCGGAAATTAAATGGATAAATATCAAAGTGTATTCAAAAACAGCTCAATGGATATTCGGTAGCCTAATAAACTCATAACACAAGTTAAAAATTAAAAGGAAAGATAAAATATAATAATGATATGTGATATTAGATTTATTGGACCTTTAGGTATCCATTGGGTCGATTTAAAACATCAGTGTTAATTTTACACCAATCTCTCAGGGGATCCTCCCAAGTCCCAACAAACCACCTGTCGATTGAGGCTAGCTAGTCGAGTGAACCGTCTCATGTCCGTTCAGGATCAAACTCTAAGGTTTCGATTTCACCACAAGTACTAACATGGCATAAAACTAACAAGAATTACAATGATTTGGCTTGAAATAACATGCATGAAGGTTGTCTGTAGGCTGTAGCAACGTGATATATATGTGATGTTGAATCTGTTCCATTCTTTTGTATATTGGATAGTTATAAGCAAGCATCCATAGATATATGAAGATAAAAAAAACATATATAATGCTCAAATTATATGGATATTATTTATTTTTATTAGGTTCAAAGCAAAATGTAATCTTAGATCAGACTACAAGGTCGACACAACACAACCAAACATCGAAACTAATCCTCTTGTTTCACCGAAAAGGCATTGGATTTAGTAAGCATATGAACCCTCTTGTCTATATCCTTCAAGTGTTCATCAATCAACCATCCCAGCTCGTCTAAATCGTCATTCTTCACATTTTGCAGCTTCTTTCCACCAAGGTTCTGGTACATGACCAGAGCCAACTCTTTCGTACGATTCTCGTTGCACAATTTTTCGAGTTGCTCGTTAGCTTTTTTTACCCATTGCTCAAGAAAACTCTCTTGGTTCACCATCGTATTAACAGGCAAGTTCTTGTATTCGGACAACATGCGATGAGATGCGGCAGCCGACGGCCAGGCCTCCGGTTGAGAGTCACGACCCTGAGGGTAGAGTACAACACAAGCTTCAGTCCCACAAAGGGTAGTGAGTTCACTCATTTTCTTCACCAGACCCTTCTTTCTTTTCTTGTAGGTAGCATTCCTTGAAGCATCATTGGTAATGTAGGCAAGCTTTATTTTCTTTCTAGTCATGGTGGATTGAAAGCTTAGTTTGTATATAATTGCATGTTAGTGTATGCTTATATATAGACATGGGAAGAAAGGTAATCTTCGCTGGACAATGTTAATGGTGACCTGAAAAGGAAAGTGAAATTATGGTAATTCAAATATAATGATGAGGTATATTACATATTTGGTATTAAAAATAAGTTAATCATAGCTGTAAATTTTATCAAGAATTAAATGACTTTTTCTTAGTGATGAGGCAAATTGTATATTTAGTTATTTGTGTCAATCACTTATAGATCAACCAATCAAATATATTAATTTTATTAAATATTTTATTTTAATGTTTTATCAAGTGAACTTTTATTTAGTAAATATTGTTACAGTAAATATTAATGAAGATCGACTTGATAAAAAGATAAGATAAAAAAAATAGTAAAATGAATATATTTGATTAGTTTGTCTTATGAAAGACGTTATAAGAATGACCCATGATATAATTTCTCTAGAGTAATAATCTTTTCCAAACTTACATTATCATGTTTGGTTTAAAAATATTCCCAATTAAGAGAAGATATTATATTACGAGAATGTCGTCAATGCATGAAAAGACAGAAATATTTTATTTTAATTTTTTTAATTCATTCACTGTGGCTTGGCATCTTACTCTTCTCCTAGATGTAGGGAATTGAAAATCGTTCTTTGCGAGTTTATTCAAAATTTCAATAGCTTCCTCAGGTGCTTTATCAAGGAGTGTTCCATTGTCAGAAGCATCTAACATCATCCTTGTTGGGACATTGGTAGCTTTATAAAACATGGTCACTAGAGTGCATAGTGGTAATCCATGCAAAGAACACTTGTGCAATAACTCTCTGTAGCGCTCCCATGCCTCGTACATAGGTTCATCATCTGCCTGTCAAAAAGAAGTAATTTCATTAAGAATTCGATCATATAAATTTGTAGGATTAAAGCGGGTAATGAAATCTTGGCATAATTTACTCCAAGACCCTATTGATTCTGCTGGGATACTATTTAACCAGGTTTTTGCCCTATCCTCTCAGTGAATAGGGGAATAATTTCAATCTCAAGACATCTTCATGGACTCCTTGGATTTTGAAAGAGTTACAGATCTCCATGAATGACTTTAGATGTTGCCTGGCATCTTCTGTCATAGACCCACCAAACTTTCCAATAGTACTGAGCATATTAAATTTTAAACCATGACTCTAATTTTTACGTCCTAAACTCTACACCCTAAAAAATACACAATATTCCTAATTCCCTAAATCCTATCACAACTCTTAACCTTAAACCCTAAATTTATTATTTTAAAATAAGGACATCAATGGAGACACAATAAAAAGGTAAGCGCTTTGCACTCAACCCTCAGCGGACATGATAAACGTGACTCGAAAAAGAATGTGAAAATAAGGTAACTTATTTGGTAGTAATGCTACGTCCATCATAGCTGTAAATCTTATCGAAAATTAAATGGATAAGTATCAAAGGGTATTCAAAAACGGCTCAATGGATATTCGGTAGCCTAATAAACTCATAACACAAGTTAAAAAGTAAAAGGAAAGATAAAATATAATAATGATATAGTGATATTAGATTTATTGGGCCTTTAGGTATTTATTGAGTCGGTTTTAAACATTGTTAATGAGTATGCATGTTTGGGGTTCATGAATCAAATATAATTGATCATGTGTAATTAAAAAATTACTAGGTACTTAATTACAATGTTAAAAGAGCTAGGCACCAACTTGCACTAAAACAAATTATCACAACGAACACAAATATAAAAGTTGTGCACCAAAAGTTATATATAAATAATTTTACACTTCCACAAGACCCAATGCCCAAAGAAATTTATTATCTACCTTTTTATTATGTTTTTGGTTAAAAATTTTAAAGTAATTGAATTTTGAACCCTAACCTTTATTTTCTAAATTTTATACTCTAAATCATATACCCTAAAAAATACACCATACCCTTAATTCCTTAAACTCTAACCCTAACCCCTAACCCTACACCCTACGCCCTAAAATCTCTAATTTAAAATGGAGGCACAAATAGAGTCATTGGAAAGTGGTAGAAGATTTGCAGCCGAAACTCGGACATCCACAATGGGACTTCAAACAACTTGAGTGCGCTCGTGGTTAGACAAAGTTTGCTCTTCCCAGTGCCCAAACAGGAAAGGCATAACTGTGTACCGTAACATTCTCGATTCGAATGTTATATTGTACCTTAAACCTCAATCCAAACAACTTTGTTAATTTAAAGTTTTATTTCATTGATCAAACAGCTTCTAAACTATCAGCTTCAAGGCCCAAACCAGTCTGCCACGTCTGAGTGAGACCTTCTAACATGCCCCCACAATTTTGTCTAAGCCACGGAGAGCAAAACCAAGAATCCAGAGAACATCAACATCTCTTATAAGACTAATACAATTAGCAAAACTAGACGTCCCCTGGTATAACAGTACCATCGATGTTAATTTTACAGCAATCTCTCGGGGGATCCTCCCAAGTCCCAATGAACCACCTGTCGATTGAGGCTAGCTAGTCGAGTGAACCGTCTCATGTCCGTTTAGGATCAAACTCTAAGGTTTCGGTTTCACCACAAGTACTAACATGGCATAAAACTAACAAGAATTACAATAATTTGGCTGGAAATGACATGCATGAAGGTTGTCTGCAGGCTGCAGCAGCGTGATATATATGTAATGTTGAATCTGTTCCATTCTTATGTATATTGGATAGTTATAAGCAAGCATCCATAGATATATGAAGGTAAAAAAACATATATAATGCTCAAATTATATGGATATCATTTATTTTTATTAGGTTCAAAGCAAACTGTAATCTTAGATCAGACTACAAGGTCGACACAACACAAGCATACATCGAAGTTAGTCCTCTTGTTTCACCGAAAAGGCATAGGGTTTAGTAAGCATATGAACCCTCTTGTCTATATACTTCAAGTGTTCATAAATCAATCATCCCAACTCGTCTAAATCGTCCTTCTTCATATTTTGCAACTTCTTTCCACCAAGGTTCTGGTACATGTCCAGAGCCAACTCTTTCGTACGATTCTCGTTGCACAGTTTTTCGAGTTGTTCGTTTGCTTTTTTTACCCTTTACTCAAGAAAACTCTCTTGGTTCACCATCGTATTGACAGGCAAGTTCTTGTACTCGGATAACATGCGATAAGTTGCGGCAGCCAACGGCCAGGCCTCCGGTTGAGAGTCACGACCCTGAGGGTAGAGTACAACACAAGCTTCAGTCCCAAAAAGGGTAGTGAGTTCACTCAGTTTCTTCACCAGACCCTTCTTTCTTTTCTTGTAGGTAGCATTCCTTGAAGCATCATTGGTAATGTAGGCAAGCTTTATTTTCTTTCTAGTCATGATGGATTAAAAGCTTAGTTTGTATATAATTGTATGTTAGTGTATGCTTATAGACATGGGAAGAAAGGTAATCTTCGCTGGACATTGTTAATGGTGACCTGAAAAGGAAAGTGAAATTAAGGAAATTCAAATCTAATGATGAGGTATATTAAATTTTTGGTAATAAAAATAAGTTAATCATAGTTGTACATTTTATCAAGAATTAAATGACTTTTTCTTAGTTACGAGGAAAATTGTATATTTAGTAATATAGTAATGAGTATTTATGTTTAGTTATTTCTATCAATCACTTATAGATCAACCAATCAAATATATTAATTTTACTAAATATTTTATTTTAATGTTTTATCAAGTGAACTTTTATTTAATAAAAATTGTTACAGTAAATATTAATGAAGATCGACTTGATAAAAAGATAAGATAAAAAAATTAGTAAAATGAATATATTTGATTAGTTTTTCTTATGAAAGAAGTTACAAGAATGACCCATGATATAATTTCTCTAGAGTAATTGTGACACCCTCGCCCCGGGTTAGGAGACGGAGGTGTCGACCGTACGTTTAACTCGTATTTTAAACCGAATTCACATTCAATTATATAACCTTATAAATTATTTATATGACTTTCGATTTGTTGTAAAACATTATGAGATAATTTATTGTATCTCCGAACGATTTTGTGGCTAATTTAAAACTTTTCGATTACGATTATACTCATTAATTCTAAATTAACTACCATTCCAATTCAATCTCCCTATTCAATGTTAATGTATCATCAATTCAAGTCTCGTTATAGATCTTAATTCAATTTGTTTAATCACCCTTAAGGATATTTTATCGATCAAGTCAATTTTTCATTTTCAAATTTAACTTCATTAGCTATAGGTATCGATACCCCTATAAGAAGGTATCGGAACAGGGGTATCGAACCTGGTTTCGATATAGGTTGTCTACGTTGACTCGTTGACCAAGACTGGGGAGCCTGTTTCGATACTAGTGCCGATACCAAAAGTTACTGGAAACTCCAGTATCGAAACAGGTATCGATACTGGCCTTCCTTATGAATTCAAGGCTTAAGGCATGAAGGTTTGGTATCGAAACAAGAATCGATACCAAATGTTACTGCCAAGATTGGTATCGATAGCCAAGCTAGTGGTATCGATACCCCTACTCGAAATGGGCAAATTTCAAGCCTATCAAACACTTAGACACATTTCTAAAGACCTTCTTTTAGTCTTAATCACCCCTAGACCTTAAGGGACATTTCTAACACACTAGACACCTATGGCAACTTACCTAGACCACTTATCAAGCCTAGATTCTTTAGCTCTAGGCATTAATCAAGCCAACACTTATGTTATTTCATTTTCCTCTATGGCAATCAAACTATCATCTCTTTAACTTAAATGCATGCACACCTACCATATGCATGTGTCAAGGGTCACTCTAGGTGCAACTTTATGTTATTCCTAACCTTAAGGGACCATTTTAACATATTTAGGTTCCAACTAACGACCTAACCAATGCATATAATGTCCAATTCAATGTACATGCCATTATCTAATCCAATTTTACTTTGTCATGCCCATGGCCAATAGTTAATCATACATTAGCCTTATGACCTACATGTTAGACCATAGGACTCATCATTTGTATATTAACATACATCACCCTAGCTAAGGTTCCATGAACAATCCTCAACCATATTAAAAGCTAGCCAACACATGGTGTTGCCTTATGGCTTACAAACCAAGTCAATAACAAGCTACATGAACAAATCTATACAAACCATGGGCCGAGCCCTCGAATGCATAAGCTAACAAAATATGGTTACTAATGCCACCATTCTAGGAGTTAACAAGAGTTCAAAATACCATACTCTAGCTTGCTTTGTGTCCTTGCTCCGTTTCAATCTCGATCTAAGTCTTTAACTCGTGAACCTGTTGTTTGGGAATGAGGAAACAAGAGAGTATAAGTACTAAGAAGTACTTAGTGAGGCAGCCCTAGTCTAACCATATTTAGACATGAATCGATCAACAAGAATAACATGCTACAACAAGCAAATAAATCAATTCATAACATGTTTCAATCAATGAATGGGGTTATCATGCTTTACATGTCAATCACAAGTCTAGCATACTGTTTAAATTTGTACTCTATATGCTAAGCATTAACTAGCATGTATTCAATGCATGGTCTTTAATCAATTCTCATTCTCAAGCTTACAATATTCAATTTATTTCAAGGGCCACTTATAGCCATATATTCGTTCTCATTATCAACAGCCATTTCCCATGCTTATTATCCATTTCATATGCAAGTGCTACTCATAGCAATGATCACATATCAACTTTCTATATCAATGCATGATCAAGTGTCAATGCTCCTCAGGCCAATACATGTACATTCAATTTATATTTAAACTTTAATTTCTCATTTTAGTTTCGAGTATTGTCTTGGTATAGTAGAACTAGGTAAACGGGTCAACAAGAGTGTCATAAAGACACTAAACAAGAGTACCACAAAGGCACTATCAAGAGTATCATAAGATACTAACAAGAGATACCCAAGGTATCTAACAATTGGTGATTAACCACGAAATCACGGTACCCATAGTACCAAACAAGAGTACCGAAGTACTAAACAAGAGTGCTAAGCACTAATCAATGAGCTCAAGACCCTAGGCATACCGTACTACCTATGACCACTATAGACCAAGGCTCGATAACATTTCAATATCCATTGATTTATATTCAATTCATACAATCAAGTTCACATTGCCAAGAGCAAGTATTCATTATATGCCAATAAATAAACAATTGTCATGTTTGTATCATCTCGTTTATAGTAATCCAATTCATTTTACCCATGCCAAGTGTTCATAACATATTTTCAATACATGTACATCATATTAGCAACAACAAGCATATCAAGTTATTCAACCAATGTTCACATCATTACAATCGTGCTTCATGCATGGTTCGCGTACCTGGAAATCGTAGTCGCATGCCGTTACTTACCTCGGTATTTTCAAGTAATACATATGTGCTAAGCTAGTAATAATAATCTAGCAAACAAGTTATAAAATCAAACAAGTCATTTAACATTAGCCCTCCTTCCCTTTTTACCGGATATAGGTTAATCAATTTACATGGCATATTAATTTCAATTAACAAAAGATGGTTAGGACCCTAGGTCTAACCCTAAGGTTTGCCACACTCACCAATTCTCCAAGCTACTAAGGGTTGTAGATCGCAACCCCTTTGCCTCGTTTCTTTGTTGCTTCGAGCCTCTCTTGCTCTTCAACTTCTTCTCTCGGGTTATCTAACAATCCATATACAATAGCTATGTATCAATACATTTTCAATCACCTATTTCAAGTGTTTTCAAGCTTTACAAGTATAATCATCTGCATTTGTTCGTTACGGACAATTTTGCTACCCTTTGGCGAAACGATCGTATCTCCTAGCTCCGATATCCGATTTTAGTCCATTTTACCTTGTTAGAAAGCTAGAAGAATCCTCTACAAGTTAAAATTAACCTTAAATTTTTTTATTAATCGATGAGCTCCAGATTTCATCCGAAACAGACCCGGACGGATTTCCGGGACTACTCGGGTAGCTCTATGGAACAGCTTATATCTTTCTCTACCGGACTCGGATTAAGGTCCCGTAAATTTTCACTTAAACTAGGTATACATGAGTATCATATTCTAAAATTTCAACTCTAAATTCCTTAAATCCCGACCTTGAAAAATTATCAAAGTTGGCTACTCGGAATAGCATTTCTAGGCTATTTTCAGCTAAATTCCCTTTTTGTAGTTCAATCCCTAATTCTCAACCCTTCTCCAAGAACTTACAGCACCTTCACATGAACTTAATGTCTAATATTACACATGCAATATTTATAAAAAGATCTAAATCTCAAACCTTTAGCTCATTGCTCATGATTCAAAGAACCCACAAACAAATATGTTCTAATTTTGGATTAAGCCTTCAACAACCCAATCTAACTTAAAAGTATCAAAAAGTTTCTAAAATCCAAGAACCAAAGCTTTTAACATTTCGATTAGGGAGAAAGGAGCTTACCAAAGCCTTTTAAACTTGATTCCTCTTGTCTATCTATCTAACCATGCATGGGTTTGAAGCTCTCTCCCTCTACTTCCATGGAGACTTCTCCCTCTTCTTTTTTTTTTGTTTAATGTGAAATGGAGATGAGGAAGAGAAAAATGGGCTGATTTTGTTTCTCAATTAATGGGTGTAAAATGCTATTTTGCCCTTAATGACATAACTTGACTCAATTTATTATGAGGGTACTCTAGGGAATCTTCAATTTTATCATGCAATCCTCATTTTCCTTATCTAATTCAATTTAATCCTTCACTTACCATCCAATTATTGTATGATTTAATTTAATTTAATATTTATTTGAACCGTTTTATCAACTCGATTTTTAGGGTGTTACAGTAATAATCTTTTCCAAACTTACATTATCATGTTTGGTTTAAGAATATTCCCAATTAAGATAACAAATTATATTACGAGAATGTCGTCAATGCATGAAAAGGTAGAAATATTTTATTTTAATTTTTCTAATTCATTCATTGTGGCTTGGCGTCTTACTCCTACTCTCCTAGATGTAGGGAACTGAAAATCGTTCTTTGCGAGTTTGTTCAAAATTTCAATAGCTTCCTCAGGTGCTTTATCAAGGAGTGTTCCATTGGTAGAAGCATCTAACATCATCCTTGTTGGGGCATTGGTAGCATTATAAAATAGGGTCACTAGTGTCCATAGTGGAAATCCATGCAAAGGACACTTGTGCAGTAACTCTCTGTAGCGCTCACATGCCTCGTATATAGGTTCATCATCTACCTGTCAAAAAGACGTAATTTCATTATGAATTTGATCATATAAATTTGTAGGATTAAAGCGGGTAATGAAATCTTGGCATAATTTACTCCAAGACCCTATTGATTCTGCTAGGATACTATTTAACCAGGTTTTTTCCCTATCCCTCAATTAATAGGGAATAATTTCAATCTCAAGACATCTTTATGGACTCCTTGGATTTTGAAAGAGTTACAGATCTCCATGAATGACTTAAGATGTTGTCTGGCATCTTCTGTCATAGACCCACCAAACTGTCCAATAGCATTGAGCATATTAAATTTTAAACCCTCACTCTAAGTTTTACGTCCTAAACTCTACACCCTTAAAATACACAATATTCCTAATTCCGTAAACTCTATCACAACTCTTAACCTTAAACCCTAAATTTATTGTTTTAAAATAAGGACATCAATGGAGACACAATAAAAAGGTAAGCGATTTGCACTCAACCCTCAGCGGACATGATAAACTTGACTCAAAAAATAATGTGAACATAAGATAACTTATTTGGTAGTAATGATACGTCCATCATAACTATAAATCTTATCGGAAATTAAATGGATAAGTATCAAAGGGTATTCAAAAATGGCTCAATGGATATTCGGTAGCCTAATAAACTCATAACACAAGTTAAAAAGTAAAAGGAAAGATAAAATATAATAACGATATAGTGATATTAAATTTATTGGGCCTTTAGGTATCCTTTGAATCGGTTTAAACATTATTAATGAGTATGCATGTTTGGGGTTCATAAATAAAAATATAATTGAACATGTGTAATTAAAAAATCATTAGGTATTTAATTACAATGTTAAAAGAGCTAGGCACCTACTTGCACCTAAACAAATTATCACAATGCACATAAATATAAAAGTTGTGCACTGATGAGTGCCTAAAAGGCAGTTATTTACTACCCTTCTCATGGTACTTTATGCATCTATTATACACCAACTTGAACCAAATTATGAACTCTTTTCGCAAATACTGGATATTCTGTTATCATTACTTATAAAGTCAATATTTATAAAGAATGCAGATATTATTACATATTTTGTACATGTAGGAATATCCAGGGCAGAAGCGGCAGCGAAGCGATGTTGAGGCCGAGGCTGACGACAAGCCGCGGCAGAATTCAGTGTGGCAGCACTAATAATGGAGGCATAATGAAAGATAAAAATATAGAGAATAATCTGGAAGATGCAGCACACAAATTGGACCAGGCTAGCGCGCTAAAAGCCCAAGTCAAAGACGAAGCGGGAAAACCCTTCTAGAAGGCGGCAAACTTAGAAATATCAGATTCCTTGAAGAAGACTTGTTCCTTACTCCAAGTAGAAGTCTATTTAGGAAAGGTTTGCCCTAGGTTAAGACTATTTATACCCTAGCCGGCCACATTGTTTAAGAGAGCCGATTTTTAGAGAAAACCTTTCTCCCTAAGAATTGTACTTAACGATAATATGTTTTAAATTTCTTAGGGATAGGTGAAGGTTGTCGATATTAGTGAGAGGAGATTGATTCTTATATCTTTGTTCTTATGCAATAATAATATCAAAGTTTACTTATCCTATTGTCATTCTTTGTTCTTGCATTCAAGCTCGAGAGGGAAGTTTGCAAGTAATCTATTTATCTAGCATCGAGAGGTGTAGATTCACGAAAGGGATAAGTACGGTGTTGTAGACACTAACTCGGCCTAGAGATAGGTTAAGAGTTTCAGCCGCTAAAAGAAATGTTGGATTGGTTGCTGGTTATCGTTGGTTTACGCTGAGAGGTATCGTCAAGGACTGATCATCAACAACACTTTGACTCAGTAATGAGAGGAGTCACTGACGGACACTTTGTTGAACTTTGATACCTCTGCCCAAGAGCAAGAGATTGTCGCGGCAGGGGAACACCAATGCTGCCGAGGAGGTATCTGCAGTACTGTCGAAGCAGTGTTGTCTAATTGCATTGGACAAGAAGAAGATCAATTGAATCCACTAATTGACGCAGCTGGATCCTACCCATTTTCTCTATATCGTCTTCAACCTTTTATTTTATGTCTTGTTATTTAATTATTTATTTAGTTAGAAAAATCAACTTATTTGTGTTTTTACTTTATTTTCAAGAGCAAGGAAACTAAGGAAGACATATTAAGTATACCAATCCCTGTGGAGACGATACACGATATACTTATCATTTTATTACTTGGCGACGTGTACACTTACACTCAAATTGCGCTTTTATTACATGCATCAAGTTTTTGGCGCCTTGCCGGGGATTGATAACTAATTTTTTTTCTTTATCTTCTTGCTCTTTAATTATTCTTTATCTAACTTTAACTTTAACTAATTATTTATTTTATTCTTTACTAACTTTGATTTATTTGGTTTATGACCAGGGCAAACCCGAGTGGACTATTGTACGAGTTGGATCCTGAGATTGAACGCACAAGACATCATTTGAGACGCAATTTGTTCCAAGTCATGGATAATCCACCAAGAGGACAAATTCCACCTGTTGATCATAATGTTCTGCCAGCAATGCTGTAGCAGCCACTGCCGCAACCATTACCGAGGTAGCCCACTATTCGAGACTATCTGGTGGAAGATCTAAACAGACTCAACCCTGGTGTAGTCACCCCAGAAATCGAAGCAACTCACTTTGAGCTCAAACCAGTGATGTTCAACATGTTGAACACAATTGGACAGTTTAGTGGGTCTGCTACTTAAGATGCAAGGCAACATCTTAAATCTTTCATGAAAGTGTGCAACTCTTTCAAGATTCAAGGAGTCCATGAAGATATTCTATGATTAAAATTGTTCCCCTATTCACTGAGGGATAGGGCGAAAACTTGGTTGAATGGTATCCCAGCAGGATCCATAGGATCTTGGGAGGAACTCTGCCGAGAATTCATTACGAGGTTTAACCCGACAAATCTCTATGATCGCATACGTAATGAAATCACATCATTCCGGTAAGATGAAGATGAACCGATGTATGAGGCATGGGAACGTTACAGAGAATTGCTAAACAAATGCCCACTACATGGTTTTCCCTTGTGGACGCAAGTCTCCATGTTTTATAATGCTACCGCCGCCTCCACAAGAATGATGCTAGACGCTTCCGCAAATGGGACACTTTTGGATAGAGCACTCGCGGAGACCATTGAAATTCTGAACAAACTCGCAAGGAACGATTTCCAATTTCCCATATCAAGGCGAGGAGGAATGAAACGTCATGCCACAGCTCATGAATTAGATACATCCAGTTCGGTGGCAGCACAATTGGCTTCTCTGACCAAGATGGTTCAGAACATGCAAGCTCAGAGAAACATACATGAGGTTAAGACAGTTAACTCATCGGATTACATGCAAGATGAGGAGACCAGCCTATATGTTGGAAACTATAATAGAAACAATCCAATGATGTCCAACAATTACAACCCATTCTGGAAAAGGCATCCAAACTTTTCATAGAGTAACCCTAACAATACCTTAAATCCAATTACTCAATCCCCTAGTTTCCAGCATCAAAACCAGAACCTGTCGCAGCAGAACACTCAGCAGTCCATGCCACAATAGTAGGTACAACAACAACAGTCTCTGAATGCATTTCCAAGATCCTGTCACGCTTTTATGTCAAAGACTGATGCTTACATGATGAAGAATAACCGTTTCATGAAGCGTACTGATGACTTCATGAACCGAACCGAGATGAGGCTGCAGAACCAGGAGGCCGCAATAAAATCTTTAGAAACCCAAGTTGGTCAATTTTCCTAACGAAAAAACACTAGACTACCAGGGGGTTTACCTAGCAATATTGAAGTTTCTAAGGTGTTAGGCCACGAGCAATGCAAGGTAATCACAACTAGAAGTGGCCTAGAATTGAAAGAAGGAACCTAAACCGATAGAGTCCAACCAGAAAAGAAACATCATAAGGACTCAGAAGCTAAGCAGGACCCTGTCGAAAGCACTGCCAAGGCAGCAGAACCAGTAGAACCAGAACCACTTGTCGAGGCAGCTGTAGATAAGTTCACCCCAGGTATTAAACTTAATATCCAAGGAAATCTAGAGGATATCAGACCTCCACCTCCTTTCCCGCAGAGGCTAAAGAAGCACAAACAGGACCACCAATTTCAGAAATTCCTAGACATATTGAAGCAGGTCCATATCAACTTGCCACTAGTTGAGGTTATTGAACAAATGCCCAATTATGCTAAGTTTTTAAAGGACATAGTATCCAAAGGACGAAGGCTAGGAGAATTTAAAACAGTGACAGACACTGAAGGTTGCATGGCCATGTTGCATAATTGCATGTCGCCCAAACTAAAGTATCTTGAATGCTTCACAATCCCCTGTGCGATTGGAGATGGTTATAAAGGAAAGGCCCTATGCGACTTGGGAGCAACCATTAACCTTACGCCCAAATCAGTTTTTTAGAAACTCGGAATAGAACGGGAAAAACCAACAACAGTACTGCTCCAACTTGCGGATCGGTCCTATGTGCATCCTAAAGGCAAAATCGAGGACATTCTGGTAAAAGTTGATAAGTTTATATTTCCTGTCGACTTTCTTGTCCTTGAATGTGAGGCCGAAGACAATGCACCGATCATATTAGGTCAACCTTTCCTTGCTACTGGACACACCATCATTGATGTGGAAAATGGTGAGCTCACAATGCGGATAAATAATCAACAAGTCAAGTTGAACGCCTTTCACAATCTTCCAAATCCAAACGCTCTAGTAGAATGTAAGGCTATCCATACACCGAATAAGGGTACTAAAACATCCTGCCTGGGCAGCACACTCGGTAGACTATTCGGTAAACAAATAAAACCCAAAGGAGAGGCTGAATGCACTGAAGGGACTGGCCAACTCATGAAGAAAGATACGGTCCAACAAGAGAGAATGAAAGTGGGAGATGCATTCACATGCACTCCACAAGTAACATAATCTCTTCCCTTCAATTTTAATTATTATATTAGGAATAGTTTATATATTATTATTTTCAGTATTTTTTGTTGTCATGCTTTATTTTTAGTATTTCATGTTTTTTGTCTTATTTTTTTAGAATAAATAAAGCAATGAATGCAGAAAAATTATGCCACAGCAGGAAGACTGCAGCCGCGGTAGTACACTGTGTCAGAGCTATAGAGATCCTAACGGGTAGAAACAGTGTAACGGCTCTCTACCGAGAAACCCGTCGCGGCAGTAACTGTGCAACAAGGTAGTAAATACCTAACGGCTATATTTTTAACAGTCATATTTTTATAGCCTATATAAGCAGACTCACTGATGTGTATTATTTACTCTTGCATTCTTGCTACTTTTGCTTTATTGAACAATCTTGCTCTCACTAAATCTCCAATCGCTTGAAATTTCTAGAATTCTCTATTACTCCAGAATTTCTCAAACCATTCACCACGAACAACTAATGGCTTCTTACACAAGATTCACTCCGGCCACTGTTGCTGACCAATTCAACCGCTTGTTTGTTGCTCGGCAATTATGGGAAGAGCAGGGATTTCAACAGAACGATGAAATATACTTCGGCATTGAATCATACTTGTTCAACACGATTCAACATCAGGATTAGGAGGCTTTTAGCCTACAGCCTCAACCGGCGAATGCCACAATTGTAAGGGAATTTTATGTACATGGGCCGAGCAAGAATACCCTCTTTTTCCACTGTCGAGGCAAACCTGTGCAACTTAATGCCAAAGTCATCAACGAATTCTATGGCCTCACACCCACACGGGATGATCATGCCAAATTCGTAGACAATATCACCACTCAAGACTATGAAGAGATTAAAGATGACCTTTGTTATAGCAACACTTCATGGGAAACCGATGCCCATAAGGGTTCAGTAACACAACAGGGTCTAATACCCGAGGCTAAGATGTGGTGTAACTTTGTCAAAAGATGGCTTATCCCAACCTCCCATAACAGCACAGTGGATCGCAAAAGACTGGTGTTGATTCAGTCTATCATCAAGAAGAGAAGCATCAACATTGGAGAGATCATTCTTCATGAAATTCATGAATGTGGTAAGAAGGAACGTGGACCGCTTTACTTCCCATGTTTAATCTCTGCCTTATGCATTAATGCAGGAGTTCCGGTCGAAGACACGGATGAATACAAGTCAACTCGGCAAGGATGAACAAGAGATTTCTACCACCGAGTTATGCAGATCACGCATGCAGAACCTGTCCAGACAACACCTCAACAATTCACTGTCGACTTCACCGTCGGAGGGCAGTATTCAACAGAAGCACCAGCCTCTGCCGAGCCAACTACCGCAGCAGACTCATACCAAGAAATTCTGCAAAGGATAGAAGTCATGGACCTTCGCCAACAATGCTACATAGAGTACCAGCACAACTTCAACACGTCTCTAGCCAACATAATGATGCAGAGCTTCCCACATCAAGGGGCACAATTTCCTGAATTCCCAGCCAAATGTTCGTTACTACCACCCCTTATACTGAAACAACACCTGCCCTAGGGCCGCAACCATTTTTCCAGTCACGGCCGCATCAATAGTTTCATGCTTTCGGACCTTCCAGGCCAGCTAGATCTGCCGAAGTATCATCTACCAGCAAAAGGCCATCCAAGAGGCGAGTTTTCTTTAACTCTCCCCAAAGGGAACCAATCCTATGTCCAGTCTCAGGAGAGATACACTATCTCGTGAGATTGATGAATACCACAGTTCATCCTATGAATCAACAATACCCACTGCCACGGTAGGGGGTAGAACGGAAATCATGGGCACAGACAATATGGACGATGTGGAAGAAGGGGATGAGGTTACGGTACCGATGTACCGCACATCGCTCAGTAGAGTTCAACCGTATCGGCAGGCCAAACAACAACAATCACCAGCACAAGGATCCAGACGAAAGGCACCAACAGCAAGGCCTAGGAGAATGCTCTGTACAAGCAGCTCCTCGGAGTCATTATAAATATTTCCTTTACTGCCTTTGTCTTTGTCCATATTTTAATTACTATTTGCCTTATATTTTTTGCCTTATCTTTTGAGCATTGAGGATAATGCTCAGTTTGAGTTTGGGGGAGATTGTAGGTGCAGAAATACTACCGAGGCTACCCACTACCGCGATATTGCCATGAAAAGGGAGTAAATTTTTTCCGAATTTTTTTTACAATATTCCCTTTTCTTGAATTTCTGTTTGTAATCTTGCATTTCCCTACGTCAGCTTTGCTTTAGTTTACTTCTTTAAGGCTATAGAAATCTTTCTCCTTACCATGGCCAAGTTCTTTTTTGAAGGTATAACCATAGGATACTCATGGAATAAAACTTAAAAGCTTGCTTTAGGGTTAGAAAGAAAATAAACACTTTTTGGACTTGTTTGATTTAGGAGTTCTTTTAATAAACTTAGGTGATAAAGACTTAGAAACTTTTGGAAAAATAACTAGAGGTGCCTATCATTGACTCTAGTTTTGCTCTCCTTCGTGCTAGAAGTACCCGAAATTGGCTCTAGTATGCTAAATAGGTGGTTAATAAGAAACAAATAAGAAAAAGAAGAAAATAGAAAATGCATATCTTGAGGTCCCCGAAATTGGCTCAAGACTTGTTATTTTAAGGAGATAGCTTTAGTCTAAGATTCTATTTGTCTTAAACTTAGAGTTTATCTAAAAAAGCTTCGAATCAGCCTAGTCCATAAAACAAACACATTCACATAGCCCTATAGCTTATTTCTTAGTAAAAGTCCTTGAGTAAACTAATGGCTAAAACGGAGAGATAGAAATGACCTTGGTGGGGAGAATAGATGGAAAAGTAAGACCAAAGGGGAGTAAGGTTCAGCAATTTGATATTTTGAATTGCTTGAAGACAAGCAATAGTTCAAGTTTGGGGGTATTTGATGAGTGCCTAAAAGGCAGTAATTTACTATCCTTCTCATGGTACTTTATGCATCTATTATACACCAACTTGAACCAAATTATGAACTCTTTGTGCAAATACTAGATATTCTGTTATCATTACTTACAAAGTCAATATTTATAGAGAATGCAGATATTATTACATTGTACATGCAGAAATATCCAGGGCAGAAGCGGCAACGAAGCGATGTTGAGGCCGAGGCAGACGACAAGGCCGCAGCAGAATCCAGTGTGGCAGCACCAACAATGGAGACGTAATGAAAGATAAAAATATAGAGAATATTTTGAAAGATGCAGCGCACAAATTGGACCAGGCTAGCGCGCTAAAAGCCCAAGTCAAAGACCAAACGGGAAAATCCTTCTAGAAGGCGGCAAACTTGGAAATATCATATTCCTTGAAGAAGACTTGTTTCTTACTCCAAGTAGAAGTCTATTTAGGAAAGGTTTGCCCTAGGTTAAGATTATTTATACCCTAGCCGGCCATATTGTTTAAGAGAGGTAATTTTTAGAGAAAACCTTTCTCCCTAAGAATTGTACTTAACGATAATATGTTCTAAATTTCTTAGGGATAGGTGAAGGTTGTTGATATTAGTGAGAGGAGATTGATTCTTGTATCTTTTTTCTTATGCAATAATAATATCAAAGTTTGCTTATCCTATTGTCATTCTTTTTTCTTGCATTCAAGATCGAGAGGGAAGTTTGCAAGTAATCTATTTATCTAGCATCGAGAGGTGTAGATTCATGAAAGGGATAAGTACGGTGTTGTAGACACTAACTTGGCCTAGAGATAGGTTAAGAGTTTCAGCAGCTAAAAGAAGTATTGGATTGGTTGGTGGTTATCGTTGGTTTACGCCGAGAGGTATCGTGAAGGACTGGTCGTCAACAGCACTCTGACTCAGAGATGAGCGGAGTCACTTACGGACACTTTGCTGAACATTGATACCTCTGCCCAAGAGCAAGAGATTGTCGCAGTAGGGGAACACCAATGCTGCCGAGGCGGTATCTGCAGTACTGTCGAAGCAGTGTTGTCTAATTGCATTGGACAAGAAGAAGATCAATTGAATTCACTAATTCACGTAGCTGGATCCTACCCATTTTCTTTATATCGTCTTCAACATTTTATTTTATGTTTTGTTATTTAATTATTTAGTTAGTTAGACAAATCAACTTATTTGTGTTTTTACTTTATTTTAAGGAGCAAGGGAACTAAGGAAGACATATTAAGTATACCAATCTCTGTGGAGACGATACACGATATACTTATCATTTTATTACTTGGCGAAGTGTACACTTGCACTCAAATTGCGCTTTTATTACACGCATCATGCACCAAAAGTTATATATAATTAATTTTACCCTTCCACAGAACCTAATGCCCAAAGACAGTTATTATCTACCTTTTTATTATGTTTTTGGTTAAAAAATTTAAAGTAATTGAATTTTAAACACTAACCTTTATTTTCTAAATTTTATACTCTAAATTATATACCCTAAAAAATACACCATACCCTTAATTTCTTAAACTCTAACCTTAACCCCTAACCCTACACCCTACGCCCTAAAATCTCTAATTTAAAACGGATGCACAAATAGAGTCATAGGAAAGTGGTAGAAGATTTGCAACTGAACCGTGGACATTCACAATGGGACTTCAGACAACTTTAGTGCGCTCATGGTTAGATAAGTTTTGCTCTTCCCAGTGCCCAAATAGGAAAGGCATCATTGTATACCTTAATATTCTCGATTCGAATGTTATATTGGACCGTAAACCTCAGCCCAAACAAATTTGTTAATTTAAAGTTTTATTTCATTGATCAAACAGCTTGTAAACTATCAGCTTCAAGGCGAAAACCAGCCTGCCACGTCTGAGTGAGACCTTCTAACATGCCGCCACAATTCTGTCTAAGCCACGGAGAGCAAAACCAAGAATCCAAAGAACATCAGCATTTCCTATAAGACTAACACAATTAGCAAAACCAGACGTCCCCTGGAAAACTATTTGGTACGATTCTCGTCGCACAGTTTTTCGAGTTGTTCGTTGGCTTTTTTTACCCATTGCTCAAGAAAACTCTCTTGGTTCACCATCCTATTGACAGGCAAGTTCTTATACTCGGAAAACATGCGATGAGATGCGGCAGTCGACGGCCAGGCCTTCGTTTGAGAGTCACAACCCTTAGGATAGAATACAACACAAGCTTCAGTCCCATAAAGGGTAGTGACTTCACTCAGTTTCTTCACCAGACCCTTCTTTCTTTTCTTGTAGGTAGCATGCCTTGAAGCATCATTGATAATGTAGGCAAGCTTTATTTTCTTTATAGTCATAGTGGATTGAAAGCTTAGTTTGTATATAATTGCATGTTAGTGTAATATAGACATGGGAAGAAAGGTAATCTTCGCTAGACATTGTTAATTTTAACCTGAGAAGGAAAGTGAAATTAAGGTAATACAAATCTAATGATGAGGTATATTACATATTTGGTAAAAAAAATAATTAATCATAGCTGTAAATTTTATCAAGAATTAAATGGCTTTTCTTAGTGATGAGGCAAATTGTATATTTAGTAATATAGTAATCAGAATTTATGTTTAGTTATTTATGTCAATCACTTATAGATCAACCAATCAAATATATTTATTTTATTAAATATTTTATTTTAATGTTTTATCAAGTGAACTTTTATTTAGTAAAAATTGTTACAGTATATATTAATGAATATCGACTTGATAAAAAGATAAGATAAAAAAATTAGTAAAATGAATATATTTGATTAGTTTGTCTTATGAAAGACATTACAAGAATGACCCATGATATAATTTCTCTAAAGTAATAATCTTTTCCAAACTTACATTATCATGTTTGGTTAAAAAATATTCCCAATTAAGAGAAGAAATTATATTACGAGAATGTCGTCAATGCATGAAAAGGCAGAAATATTTTATTTTAATTTTTCTAATTCATTCACTATAGCTTGGCGTCTTACTCCTACTCTCCTAGATGTAGGGAATTGAAAATCGTTCTTTGCGAGTTTGTTCAAAATTTCAATAGCTTCCTTAGGTGTTTTTATCAAGGAGTGTTCCATTGGCAGAAGCATCTAACATCATCCTTCTTGGGGCATTGGTAGTATTATAAAACACGGTCACTAGTGTCCATAATGGAAATCCATGCAAAGGACACTTGTGCAGTAACTCTCTGTAACGCTCTCATGCCTCGTACATAGGTTCATCATATTCCTGTCAAAAAGAAGTAATTTCATTACGAATTTGATCATACATTTGTAGGATTAAAGCGGGTAATGAAATCTCGGCATAATTCACCCCAAGACCCTATTGATCCTGCTGGAATACTATTTAACCAGTTTTTTGCCCTATCCCTCAGTGAATAAGGGAATAATTTTAATCTCAAGACATCTTCATGGACTCCTATGATTTTGAAAGAGTTACAGATCTCCATGAATGACTTAAGATGTTGCCTGGCATCTTTTATCATAGACCCACCAAACTGTTCAATAGTATTGAGCATATTAAATTTTAAACCCTGACTCTAATTTTTACGTCCTAAATTCTACACCCTAAAAAATACACAATATTCCTAATTCCGTAAATCCTATCGCAACTCTTAACCTTAAACCCTAAATTTATTATTTTAAAATAAGGACATCAATGGAGACACAATAAAAAGGTAAGCAATTTGCACTCAACCTCACCGGACTTGATAAAGGTGACTCGAAAAAGAATGTGAAAATAAGGTAACTTATTTGGTAGTAATGCTACGTCCATCATAGCTGTAAATCTTATCGGAAATTAAATGGATAAGTATCAAAGGGCATTCAAAAACGGCTCAATGTATATTCGGTAGCCTAATAAACTCATAACACAAGTTAAAAAGTAAAAGGAAAGATAAAATATAATAATGATATAGTGATATTAGATTTATTGGGCCTTTAGTTATCCACTGAGTCGTTTTAAACATTGTTAATGAGTATGCATGCTTGGGGTTTATAAATCAAGTATAATTGAACATGTGTAATTAAAAAATTACTAGGTACTTAATTACAATGTTAAAAGAGCTAGGCACCTACTTGCACTAAAAAAAATTATCACAATGCACACAAATATAAAAGTTGTGCACCAAAAGTTATATATAATTAATTTTACCCTTCCACAGGACCCAATGCCCAAAGATAGTTGGGTAGAGAGAAACTAAAATATTGAACTTGAAAGTCGGGATAGAAATCGTAGAGACCTTTTTTTAAAAAAATATTAAGTATGGTGAAAAAGGGGTGTTAATTTGAAAAGATGAAAAATTAGGGTTTTTGAAATGTTAACCCTAAATTGGGAATTTAAGGTTTCTTTTAAAAAGGGATTTTTAGATTAAAAAGGGAAATTTTGAAATTATGGATTTAAAAAAAGGTTTTTAAAAA
This sequence comes from Abelmoschus esculentus, assembly GCA_035048815.1. Taxonomy (NCBI): domain Eukaryota; kingdom Viridiplantae; phylum Streptophyta; class Magnoliopsida; order Malvales; family Malvaceae; genus Abelmoschus; species Abelmoschus esculentus. The sequence continues at coordinate 28,243,650 of JAUCBN010000001.1, forward strand.
AGGGTAAAGTCGCTACCGGTCACTTTTGATAGACCAGATACCGTATAAACCAGATATTCGAAATGGTTTGGGTTCGAGAGTCGGTTACGGTTAAAAATGGGTTTAGCATTTAAAACCGCCCAAAATTGGCACCTTTATCAAAATAATCGCTTAATTAATTTTGGATTTTCTAGTTTAAAGTGACATTTAAATTAATGTTTGTTTAAATATTCAAATTTTATTTTATTTTTACCGTGTCTTTATTCGTAAGCAATGCATACGCCGCCACAAATACGTTGGAAGACGGGCTCGTTACGACCGAATATAGACGTAGTTATTAGGTTCATTTAATGATAAGGTGTGAACATAGCAAAAATAAAATGAGTGTTACAATGTACAAAATACAAGATATATGTACATGAAAGATAATAAGCAACAAGGTAAGTATATATAAAAAAAAACATGGAAACGCAACACAAACCCAATACTCGAAAGGAATCGAATGATCACCACCACCGTGATTGGTACTAGTCAAATTCACTCCCTAACAATAAAAATAAGCAATCAACACATTAATATCCACCATTCGAACTAATAAGGTAACTTATTTGGTAGTAATGCTACGTCCATCATAGCTGTAAATCTTATCAGAAATTAAATGGATAAGTATCAAAGGGTATTCAAAAATGGCTCAATGGATATTCAGTAGCCTAATAAACTCATAACACAAGTTAAAAAGTAAAAGGAAAGATAAAATAAAATAATGATATAGTGATATTAGATTTATTGGGTCTTTAGGTATCATTGAGTAGATTTTAAACATCGTTAATGAGTATGCATGTTTGGAGTCCATAAATCAAGTGTAATTGAACATGTGCAATTAAAAAATTACTAGGTACTTAATTACAATGTTAAAAGAGCTAGACACCTACTTGCACTAAAACAAATTATCACAATGCACACAAATATTAAAGTTGTGCACCAAAAGTTATATATAATTAATTTTAGCCTTCTACAGGACTCAAAGCACAAAGACAGTTGGGTTTAGAGGAACCAAAATATTTAAATTGAAAGTCGGATGGAAATTATCTACCTTTTTATTATGTTTTTAGATAAAAAATTTAAAGTAATTGAATTTTAAATCATAATCTTTATTTTTTAAATTTTATACTCTAAATCATATATCCTAAAAAATACATCATACCCTTAATTCTTTAAACTCTAACCCTAACCCTACACCCTACGCCCTAAAATCAATAATTTAAAACGGATGCACAAATAGAATCATAGGAAAATGGTAGAAGATTTACAGCCGAAACCCGAACATCCACAATGGGACTTCAGACAACTTGAGCGAGCTCGTCGTTGGACAAGGTTTGCTCTTCCCAGTGCCCAAATAGGAAAGGCGTCACTATGTACCGTAATATTCTCGATTCGAATATTATATTGGACCTTAAACCTCAACCCAAACAAATTTGTTAATTTAAAGTTTTATTTCATTGATCAAACAGCTTCTAAACTATCAGCTTCAAGGCGAAAACCAGCCTGCCACGTCTGAGTGAGACCTTCTAACATGCCCCCACAATTCTGTCTAAGCCACGGAGAGCAAAACCAGGAATCCAAAGAACATCAGTATTTCTTATAAGATTAACACAATTAGCAAAACCAGACGTCCCCTGGTATAACAGTACCATCGGTGTTAATTTTACATCGATCTCTTGGGGGATCCTCCCAAGTCTCAAAGAACAACCTGTCGATTGAGGCTAGCTAGTCGAGTACTAAACCATCTCATGTCCGTTCAAGATCAAATTCTAAGTTCTTGTACTCGGACAACCTACGATGAGATGCGGCAGCCGACGGCCAGGCCTCCGGTTGAGAGTCACGACCCTGAGGATAGACTACAACACAAGCTTCAGTCCCACAAAGGGTAGTGAGTTCACTCAGTTTCTTCACCAGACCCTTCTTTCTTTTCTTGTAGGTAGCATTCCTTGAAGCATCATTGGTAATGTAGGCAAGCTTTATTTTCTTTCTAGTCATGGTGGATTGAAAGCTTAGTTTGTATATAATTGCATGTTAGTGTATGATTATATATAGACATGGGAAGAAAGGTAATCTTCGCTGGACATTGTCAATGGTGACCTGAAAAGGAAAGTGAAATTAAGGTAATTCAAATCTAATGATGAGGTATATTACATATTTGGTAAAAAAAAATAAGTTAATCATAGCTGTAAATTTTATCAAGAATTAAATTACTTTTCTTAGTGATGAGACAAATTGTATATTTAGTAATATAGTAATGAGTATTTATGTTTAGTTATTTCTGTCAAGTCACTTATAGATCAACCAATCAAATATATTAATTTTATTAAATATTTTATTATAATGTTTTATCAAGTGAACTTTTATTTAGTAAAAATTGTTACAGAAAATATTAATGAAGATCGACTTGAAAAAAAAGATAAGATAAAAAAATTAGTAAAATGAATATATTTGATTAGTTTGTCTTATGAAAGACGTTACAAGAATGGCTCATGATATAATTTCTCTAGAGTAATAATCTTTTCCAAACTTACATTATCATGTCTGGTTTAAAAATATTCCCAATTAAGAGAAGAAATTATATTACGAGAATGTCGTCAATGCATGAAAAGGCGGAAATATTTTATTTTAATTTTTCTAATTCATTCACTTTGGCTTGGCTTCTTACTCCTCCTCGCCTAGATGTAGGGAATTGAAAATCGTTCTTTCCGAGTTTGTTCAAAATTTCAATAGCTTCCTTAGGTGCTTTACCAAGGAGTTTTCTATTAGCAGAAGCATCTAGCATCATCCTTATTGAGGCATTGGTAGCATTATAAAACATGGTCACTAGAGTGCATAGTGGTAATCCATGCAAAGGACACTTGTGCAGTAACTCTCTGTAGCGCTCCCATGCCTCGTACATAGGTTCATCATCTGTCTGTCAAAAGAAGTAATCTCATTACGAATTCGATCGTATAAACTTGTAGGATTAAAACGGGTAATGAAATCTCATTCCCTCTAAGACCCTATTGATCCTGCTGGAATACTATTTAATCAGGTTTTTGCTCTATCCCTTAGTGAATAGAGGAATAATTTCAATCTGAAGACATCTTCATGGACTCCTTGGATTTTGAAAGAGTTACAGATCTCCATGAATGACTTAAGATGTTACCTGACATCTTCTATCATAGACCCACCAAACTGTCCAATATTATTGAGCATATTAAATTTTAAACCCTGACTCTAATTTTTACGTCCTAAACTCTACATCATAAAAATACACAATATTCCTAACTCCCTAAATCCTATCACAACTCTTAACCTTAAACCCTAAATTTATTATTTTAAAATAAGGACATCAATGGAGACACAATAAAAAGGTAAGCGGTTTGCACTCAACCCTCACCGGACATGATAAACATGACTCGAAAGAGAATGTGAAAATAAGGTAACTTATTTGGTAGTAATGCTACGTCCATCATAGCTGTAAATCTTATTGAAAATTAAATGGATAAGTATCAATGGGTATTCAAAAACGGCTCAATGGATATTCGGTAGCCTAATAAACTCATAACACAAGTTAAAAAGTAAAAGGAAAGATAAAATATAATAATGATACAGTGATATTTGATTTATTGGGTCTTTAGTTATCCATTGAGTCGTTTTAAGCATTGTTAATGAGTATGCATGTTTGGGGTTTACAAATCAAGTATAATCGAACATGTGTAATTAAAAAATTACTAGGTACTTAATTACAATGTTAAAAGAGCTAGGCACCTACTTGCACTAAAACAAATTATCACAATGCACACAAATATAAAAGTTGTGCACCAAAAGTTATATATAATTAATTTTACCCTTCTACAGGACCCAATGCCCAAAGATAGTTGGGTTTAGAGAAACCAAAATATTGAACTTGAAAGTCGGGATTGAAATTGTAGAGACCATTTTTTAAAAAAATATTATTTTTTATTGAAATAAAAAATAATATTTTTTTAATTTTAAGTTTGGTGAAAAAGGGGTTCTAATTTGAAAAGATGAAAAATTAGGGTTTTTGAAATGTTAGCCCTAAATTGGGAATCTAAGGTTTTTTAAAAAAGGATTTTTAGATTAAAAAGGGAAATTTTAAAATTATGGATTTAAAAAAAGGTTTTAAAAAAGGGTAAAGTTACCACCGGTCACTTTTGGTAGACCAGACACCGTATAAACTAGAAATTTGAAATAGTTTGGGTTCGAGAGTCGGTTACGTTTAAAAATGAGTTTAGCATTTAAAATCGCCCAAAATTAGCACCTTTATCAAAATAACCGTTTAATTAATTTTGGATTTTCCAGATTAAAGTGACATTTAAATTAATGTTTGTTTAAATATTCGAATTTTATTTTATTTTTACCTTGTCTTTATTCGTAAGCAATGCATACGCCGCCACTAATACGTTGGAAGACGGGCCCGTTACGATCGAATAAAGACGTAGTTATTAGGTTCATTTAATGATAAGGTGTGAACATAGCAAAAATAAAATGAGTGTTACAATGTACAAAATACAAGATATATGTACATGAAAATAAGGAACAAGGCAAGTATATATAAAAAAACATGGAAACGAAACACAAACCCAATACTCGAAAGGAATCGAATGATCACCACCACCGCGATTGGTACACTAACAATAAAAATAAACAATCAACACATTAATATCCACCATTCGAACAAATAAGACATGGGAGCCAAAACGAACAAGAGAACATAAACGTGTGACCTCAAATATGTACACATACAAAAATATTATATGTATGTAAACAACATACAATGACATAAATCAAATAAACATACATTGATTAAATACATGAATATGTCATGAAACAAAAACATAAATAAAATTATACACCGTTATATAAGATGGACAATAAAACATAAGACTAAAACATGCAAACAACATTATGTGACGTATAATAACATGTACCAAAAAATATTATTTTAACAATAGTGAATATTTTATACTAATATATAATGCATAAAAGAAACATGTAATACATTAACTAGAGTACGTACTATATAATAAATATATATTACAACTAAAAAGAAAACAATGTGTAAAATCTACATTACGAATGGAAATTATAATATATATTAGAAAGCTGCATAATATAAAAAATACATGTTTGAACAAATAAATTAACAACTAATATACTTATGATAAAAAAGATAAATCAAATGAAAGGAAATAGAATAAGTGAATAAAATAATAAAACGGTTATACTGAAAATACAAACAAATGAAACATGATGGCAATGACATTAATAAAAGAGTCGGTTCATGATAAAAAGGATATTCATAACCCAGATGTTTGGATTTGAGCCGAACGGTTTCCTTGGGTTGAATCGAAGTTTGCCCATAACAAAGACAAACCGAGTCATGGATCTGGGTTTGGTACGGGTACCGCGGATACACAGGCCAACCACGAAAGAAGGATTAATTATCCTTCTCGTTTGTTTCATTCCTCGGCAAAAGAAACAAAGTTATCCTCTTTCTAACAATCCTTAAACGTAGTATCTTGTCCATCACCCTCATCGTCGCTCCGGTGGTTGTTTCTGAGAAGTGAAACCGTCAAGCATAAACCCTCACTGCCCTTTTTCTTGTCACGGTTCTCATTTCAAAAGGGTTAGCTTAGATCCTTAATTTTAAAAGGCGCGAGGCGCTTCGAGGCGCAAAAGGTCCCTCAAGCCGAGGCGAGAGGCGAAGGCGTTCGCCTATCGTAGGCGAGGTGTTTTTTTTAATTTATAAATTAGCCATATGACATATTTTGTGCTTAAAAACATGATAATTATATTATTGATTTTAAATAAAAAATATTTTCTTCTTAAATTAGATAAGTTGGTATAAGAAAACACCTAAGTATATACACTTCATAACATGTTCGGGACATTGAACTTGATCTCAAATTCATTATTTAAATTTTAAATAACTTGAAAATCAAATTGTAATAACAGTCTTACCATAGAGGAGATTGACGTATTTTTACGAATATAGTTTTATTTTGATTTAAAAAGAGAACAGCCAACAATAATTATAATACTAAAAATAATAATAATATATAAAAATAATAAATATTAAACAAATAATATTATATAATATTAATAACAATAGTATTAATAATAAGAAACAACAAAAATGATATATAGAAAAATAATAAAAATTATTTTAATAGTAGTATTTAACAGTAAATATAATTATATAATAATATTTAATAATAATATATATAATAATAATATATAAAAAATAAAAATTATGATAATAATATTTAAAATAATATTAATAATAAAAAACATTAATATAAAGATAGAAAATAGTGAACAATATGTGAAAAAACGCCTCAGGGACAAGAGGAGTCGCCTCCAGCGCCTCACGCCTCAGGCAAAAGCGCTATGAGACGCGCGCTTCTAGTATAGCGCCTCGCTTCAGCCCTCAGATGCGTTAGCCTCAACGCCTCGACGCCTCGAGCGCCTCAGGCGCGCCTTTTAGAACTAAGGTTAGATCTTCATGAAACCGACATGGGTTTTCAAGCTTTCTCACCGCCGATCTAGACGACAAGTCGTTAGATCATCGTGATTCCGAAGTATGTGGTTCGTTGTGCCGTGAGCTACTTTTCCACCGTTGGCATTCGCCGTCAAAGGCTCCGATTGTCGGTGACTATCTTGGTCGAATATAAAGACCCTCTTCTTGATTTGCTTCTCTTGAGATGCTTGTTGGTTAAGTTTCGAATAGGAATAGAGAAGAAAACTCTTTTTTGCCCTGCCTTCAAACAGAAAGAAGATGAAAATAGAGTTTAAATTTTCTGTAACTATTTGTTGATATTAGGGTTTCTTTGCTAAGAAGTAGAACAAACTATGTTTTTTGTGTGTATATTTATGTTGGTGAAAAAATGAGTACGTGAAGAAGAAGAAGAACTCCGGAAATTCTTTGTTCTTCATTTCTGGTAGGAGAAAAAAACCCTTCTTTTTACAATGGTTGAACCGATTCTTATAACCCAATTACATTGAAAATAAAAAGGGGAAATAAAATTACAATATGTTCTTTTGTCTTCATTCTCTGCCATTCCTTTCTATTGCCTCTGAAATTTGTTGTATTTCTGTTAATTCTGAATTTTGATTGTTTTGTTTTCATATGGAGTTGGACAGGGGACCACCTTTGTTGTCGATTCCAGTATCTTCGCGGGTGCAAAAGTATGTATAAGGGGTATGGCCATGGGTGTTGTTGATCGCAGCCCGAGTAAGCTGTAGACCAAGAGGTGCGAGACAAGCACCTAGAGTGCAGCATCGGTTAGAGCGTAGGGTGTGGGAAAGAGGCACCTGGGGGTGCTGGTGGAGGTCCTTAAGGTTCTGCAAGTCTGTAGCAGTAGAGAAATAACAAAATTGACATTTTTGTATTTTTTTAATTAATTTATAATATTTTTGAATTTTTTTAATATTGTAAACAGGCTTTTTTTCCTTAAAAAAATAGGCTTTATTTAGACTTTATTTAATTGTGTAATATATAATAAAAAGAAAATAATATGATAGTAATATTAATATAAGTCTAAATATAATAATAGGATGATTATTTAATTATAATATGGTAGCATTTTTAAATTTTGGATTTTGACTTTAATCAAAGAGAAACTAAAGGAAGACATAGAAACACTAGTACGACGATAATAGAAAATTTACAACTTAATATAATTAATATATTTCTATTTTTTCAAATAATATCATATATTAACTATATATTACTAGTTATAATATTTTTGCACAAATATAAAACGGATGCACAAATAGAGACATAAGAAAGTGGTAGAAGATTTGCAACCGAAACCTGAACATCCATAATGGGACTTCAGACAACTTAAGTGCGCTCGTCGTTAGACAAGGTTTTCTCTTCCCAGTGCCCAAATAGGAAAGGCATCACTGTGTACCGTAATATTCTCGATTCGAATGTTATATTGGACCTTAAACCTCAACCTAAACAAATTTGTTAATTTAAAGTTTTATTTCATTGATCAAACAGCTTCTAAACTATCAGCTTCAAGGCGAAAACCAATCTGCCATGTCTGAGTGAGACCTTCTAACATACCCCCACAATTTTGTCTAAGCCACGGAGAGCAAAACCAAGAATCCAAAGAACATCGGCATTTTTTATAAGACTAACACAATTAGCAAAACCAGACGTCCCCTGGTATAACAGTACCATCGGTGTTAATTTTACACCAATCTTTCGGGGATCCTCCCAAGTACCAACGAACCACCTTTCGATTGAGGCTAGCTAGTCGAGCGAACCGACTCATGTACGTTCAGGATCAAACTCTAAGGTTTCGGTTTCACCACAAGTACTAACATGGCATAAAACTAACACGAATTACAATGATTTGGCTGGAAATGACATGCATGAAGGTTGTCTACAAGCTGCAGCAACGTGATATATATGTGATGTTGAATCTGTTCCATTCTTTTGTATATTGGATAGTTATAAGCAAGCATCCATAGATATATGAAGGTAAAAAAACATATATAATGCTCAAATTATATGGATATCATTTATTTTTACTAGGTTCAAAGCAAACTGTAAATCTTAGATCAGACTATAAGGTCGACACAACATAAGCAAACATCAAAGCTAGTCCACTTGTTTCACCTAAAAGGCATAGGGTTTAGTAAGCATATGAACTCTCTTGTCTATATCCTTCAAGTGTTCATCAATCAACCGTCCCAGCTCATCTAAATCGTCCTTCTTCACATTTTGTAGCTTCTCTCCACCAAGGTTTTGGTACATGACTACAGCCAACTCTTTCGTACGATTCTCGTTGCACAGTTTTTCGAGTTGTTCGTTAGCTTTTTGTACCCATTACTCAAGAAAACTCTCTTGGTTCACCATCCTATTGACAGGCAAGTTCTTATACTCGGACAACATGCGATGAGATGCGACAGCCGACGGCCAGGCCTCCAGTTGAGAGTCACGACCCTGAGGGTAGAGTACAGCACAAGCACAAGCTTCAGTCCCACAAAGGGTAGTGAGTTCACTCAGTTTCTTCACCAGACCCTTCTTTCTTTTCTTGTAGGTAGCATTCCTTGAAGCATCATTGGTAATGTAGGCAAGCTTTATTTTCTTTCTAGTCATGGTGGATTGAAAGCTTAGTTTGTATATAATTGCATGTTAGTGTATGATTATATATAGACATGAGAAGAAAGGTAATCTTCGCTGGACATTGTCAATGGTGACCTGAAAAGGAAAGTGAAATTAAGGTAATTCAAATCTAATGATGAGGTATATTACATATTTGGTAATAAAAATAAGTTAATCTAGCTGTAAATTTTATCAAGAATTAAATGACTTTTCTTAGTGATGAGGCTAATTTTATATTTAGTAATATAGTAATGAGTATTTATGTTTAGTTATTTCTGTCAATCACTTATAGATCAACCAATCAAATATATTAATTTTATTAAATATTTTATTTTAATGTTTTATCAAGTGAACTTTTATTTAGTAAAAATTGTTATAGTAAATATTAATGAAGATCGACTTAATAAAAAGATAAGATAAAAAAATTAATAAAATGAATACATTTGATTAGATTATCTTGTGAAAGACGTTACGAGAATGATCCATACATTTGATTATTTTATCTTGTGAAAGACGTTATGATAATGATCCATGATATAATTTCTCTAGAGACTACTAGGAGTAATAATCTTTTCGAAACTTACATTCTCATATTTGGTTTTAAAATATTCCTATTAAGAGAAGAAATTATATTATGGGTAAGTCTCACCACTTGTCCAAGGACCAACCACTAAAAATCACATATAACATATTTTTTCATGTCATATATTTTTTAAAGTGATTCACTTTGAAAAACTGTTCTTAAAATGAATTAACAGTAAATATGAGTGAAGATTTGCTTTGGAAAATATATGATATGAAAAAATATGATATGGATGATTTTTAGTGATTAGTCTCATAGATGACGTGGTGGAACTTACCCATAATATAATTTTTTTCATTGAGAGGTATTATTCTTTTTCTTGATAATAACTATTTTTACCTTAAATGGTTAGAATGTCATTCCCCCCATTCTCTTAGATATTACGTAATTCTAGGGGTACGCAAAAAATCCAATAAATTGAAACCGATTTCGAAATATGGAAAAATCGAACCGAAAAATGGTTAATTGAATTAAAAAATTTGATTTAGGGCGAGTTTTTATTCTTTTTATAAAAATCAATTCGTTTACGGTTTACGATTATAGAAAAAATAGTTAACCGAACCGACCGACTATATAATATATATTATTATATTATATATCATTTTAATATTTTATATTAAAAATTTTATTTTAATTTATTTTTTAATTTTAAAAAATTAAAATTGTAATCTCATTTTATAAAATTTAAGTGTTTAACTTGCTAATAGTAAAAAATATACTAATGTCATGTGTTTTTTTAAAATTATATTTTTTCTAATATGTTATTAAAATTTATATCGTTAATAAATAAAATAAAAAAATATTACCCAAACCAAAATTTTCGGTTAATCAAATAAACGGTTAACTGGTTGAATAATTACGATTTAAAGTCGACAATTGGATGACCTGAATTTATCGAATAACTGAAATAATTTATTAATGGTTAGCCGAAACCGGTTTTATACACCCCACAAAATTCCCTCCTAAGATAAGTTTAGCCTTGTAATAATGAATTATATTTATGTTAATTATTTATTGTATTTAATTAGGCAATTAATTATTTATATTATAAATTTATTAAAAAATATTTAATATTATTTTAATATGCGAACGGTGTATATATTTAAATAATAATATAATATGTAATAATATATTTTTATTAACATTATATTTATGATATTTTTAAGGATATAAGATGAGATTAAATGTTACTTGAGATTGAATACATTAATTAATTAATTTATAAGATATTTTCATCTTAAAAAATTCAGTAGATTAATTTATTTTATTATTTTTATTATTTTCATCTCTAACACCCTCGACCCGATGTCATATCAGGCCTCCGGCCCAAAACCTGTATTTCAAAATTTCTTTCAAAAATCCTGTTAAGATGAGTCCAAATCTATTTTCCAACATAAAATAATAAAATCCAAATCCATTAAAACATAAATCCGAGTAAACTAAAATAGTGGAGCTTCAAAATATTACAACCCGTTTGAAAACATTCGAAAATAAATAAAACAAAGTTACATATTACATATATAGGGTCCTAAGTACAAGCCCATTAATGTCTAATAACAGTACTCTGACAACAGATGTCGATGTTGAACCCACCACGATGATGCTCCTCCGAAAGCCTCCTTAACCTACGCACGAAAACACATTTCGAATGTTGAACTACTAAAGCTCAGTGGGTACTCGACCAACCGGTACACATAAAGCATAGCATAAAATGAGCATAACAACATGAATGATGGCATGGCATGAGTACGATGGCGCTATCATAATCGCCTAAACACATGATATCATGATGTCATATATCGGCACATAGCATATGCATGACAAGAGAAGACCACACAGCATCTCAAGTTCTTACCCCGTATTTATATCTCATATATATATTTATATTTATATTTATATTTATATTTATATTTATATATAACGGTATCTATATCAGCTCATAGTAGTATAGAAGTGACTCATCAGCACTAAGCAAGGTCCGTGGCATGTCACTCCATATAATCCGCTAAGGAACCCATCAGCACTAAGCAAGGTCCTAGTTGGTCTTCCGCATAATATATTATCGATAAGTCATCGGCACTAAGCAAGGTTATTAGTTTTATCATCATATAATATATCACTAGTAACCCATCAGCACTAAGTAAGGTTACTAGGTATTATATCTCGTATATATATATATATATATATATATATAATATACTCTAGACAACCCATCAGCACGAAGCAAGGTTCCTAGTAAATCACATGACTCGAATATCACACTGCCCTTTTACAGTTCCACATACCGGTTTATACCACTAGACTCCTTTTATTATTTAATTATCTCATTAATGGTGTTATAAGCCTAGCTTCCGATTTAATTATTCATTTTAGAGTTTACACGACTCTTAGGAACCTCTAAGATTTCATTACGAGACTTTACCACTTTTTTTCACAAGAATCGGGCTAATTTGCCCTGGGGTATTGATACCCCTACTTGGAGTATCAAAACACTAGGCATCGAAACCCTCCCAAAGGGGTATCGGAACAACGGTATCGATACTAGTATCGAACCCCTTTGACCCACTTAAAAGTCAACAAAAGAGGACCTCCTATTTTGATACTAGTATCGAACCAAAATGGTCACTAGACGACTCGGGATCGAATCATGGTTTGATACACCTACTCTTGTAGCTTAAATTTCTCTCAGGGGTATCGATACACGGGTCACCGATATCGATACCCCCTGCACGATAAGTGCAGTTTTGCATTTTTAAACACCTAGAACCTTACCAAAAATCGATCCAATCAATACCAAATTGATCCTTGACTGTAATGGGACTTTCCTAAGAATGTTACATTGTTTTTATGGAGGTTCACCAACCATAATCAATTCCACCATTAGAGACCCCTTTTAAGCTACCATACACACAACAAACAATCAACCATGCAACAAGCTTATAACATGATATGCATGATGTTTTAGAGTTGGAAGAGAACCAACCTTAAGCAAAAACAGCAACAACTCGTCCTTCTTCCTCAACCTCAAGCCTTCTCCTTCCCCAAGCCTTTGGAAGACTCTCCAAGATCTTTCTCTACAAGGCAAGGATACACAACGATTAAGGGTGACTTGAGATGATTTACATAGATTAAAAACACTAACAAAGCTGGAATTTAAGCTTCCCAAAAGCCAAATCCCAAACTCAACCCAAAATATCTCTTAAACCTTCATCCTCACCAAACCTATACATTCTTACCTTATATTATAAATCCTTGGTAGCTTTATGACTTCACTACTAACACCAAAACGAGATTCCAACTCAAGACTTCAAAGATTCAACCTTTAGACTATCTTTTTTTGTAACAAGATAGATAGAAGACGGAAAGAAAAGAGAAAAGGGAGGTGATATCATCTCTGCAGGAGAAATAAAACCCCCACCTCTTACATTCATCCCAAAATGGTATTTATCAAAATACACTTCTCAACCAAACCTTACATAAAACCCAACTTAAGCCAAACAACTTAAGACCCAACAAGGACCAAACTACACCAACCCGGGGTCCAAAACCGAAGCCTAACCCCTCGGTTAACCTGACACTCAGATCTAAATCCGGGTTGTGACATTATCTTTGCTACGGTATTTATTTTAATTTATTCAGCAAATGATTTAATGTAATAAAAAATAAAAATTTTAAAACGTTTAATATTTTGTTGTTCAAAAAGATTAAAATAGAATAAAGGTATATAAATATATATTTAAAAAAATAATTTGATATACTAATTATATTATAAATATAAAGTTTTATAAAATTAAGATAATACAACAAAAATAGCTTTATAAATTTTTATGCAAAAATTTTTAATTTAATAATTAAAATTTAATTTGTTAGAAAAGTATATCATAAAGATAAGTCGGTAAATGTTACTTTCAATTAATTTTATCTTTTTCTAACCAAACACTACGATTTTATATTCTTATCAAATAAGCCAAACAAAGTAATGTAATATTTTTAAGGCATAAAGACAATTTTAACCCTTAACGTTTGTAATTTTTATTGTTTTGGCCCTTATTCTTTTGGGGATAAATTTAGCTCTTAATCTATATCTTTTTGACAAATAGCTTATTTTTAACTACCATGATAATTGGACCGTTAAAAATCTAATAATGATGACATGTCATATGCATATGATATTATATTTTAAATAACATGGCATCTAACCTATCAAATACATATATATAATATAATTTTATTCTAATATAAAATATAAAAAAATTAAAATTTAAATAAAATATTAAAAAATTAATTAATTCTAAAATAATTGTTACTAAATATTCTCAATCCTTAATAAGATAAAATCAAAATCTTATCTTAAAAAATTAATTAATTTAGTAGTTAGGGCTGGGAATATTTAATAGCCTTTTATTTTAGAATTAATTATTTTTTAATATTTTATTTGAATTTTAATTATTTTATATTTTATATTAGAATAAAATTATATTATATATATACATGTATTTGATAGGTTAGATGTCATGTTATTTAAAATAATATTATCATATGCATATGACATGTCATCATTGTTAGATTCTTAACGGCCTTATTATCATGATAGTTAAAAAATAAGCTATTTGTCAAAAAAGATATAGGTTAAGGGCTAAATTTATCCCAAAAAAGAATAAGGGTCAAAACGATAAAAATTATAAACGTCAAAGGTTAAAATTATCTTTATGTCTATTTTTAATAATGTGTTATGTTATATATCGGTAATCCTATTCTTTAAAGAGTAATGTTATATTTCATGAACCAAACACCCCTTAATTCTTAAATAACAAATTTCAACAACGATATAAAAGAAAAAAAAATAAATTACAAGATTCTTCACCAAATTAAATAAAAATATTTTTTTGTTCCTAAGTTTTAAAATTTACAAACTAATTGCTATTATTTTAGATTGTTAAAAATAGTCATTAATTTTATCCTACTATATTACAAATGGTCCTTAAACTTTGATTTAAAATTGTGTGTTTTCTAACAATCCTTGACATCGTGAGTTAGTTTTGCTTACATGTTTATTTTGTGATGGCATATACGACATAAATCTTTAAGCCTAAAATTTTAAAATTAAATCTTTAATTTTAAAAAAAAATTATATACTCTAAAGACTATATAATATGTAGAAAATAATACTCTTGTTTATTGAATTGTAAGTTTTACAATGACTCAACGTGTACTTAGACTATGAGCCAAGGTTCTTATTTATACAAGGGAATTACAACTAACTTCTAACCAACTAACTGTATTGAGCGATGAAGCATTCTGTTAGCCCCCCTCATGGCAATTGGTGGATATCAACCAGTCTCATCTTGATAATGAACTCAGAGAATACAAGAGAGTGTAGGGCTTTTGTCAGTATGTCTGCAAGTTGACCATTATATCGCACATGAAACAATCTGAGAAAACCATTGTTGATGTGTTCTCGAATGAAATGACAATCAATTTCGATATGTTTTGTACGTTCATGGAAGACTTGATTTGTGGCAAGATGTACGGCGGCTTGATTGTCGCAATAAAGAAACACATTTGCAGTTAGAATGTTAAAAGAGGAGAGAAGAGCAGTAATCCAGATTAGCTCACAAGTTGCAAAAGCCATAGCTCGATATTCGAATTCACAAGAGGAACGACTTACGGTTTTCTGCTTCTTGTAAATTAGTCACAAGAGAATTCATGGCTTGTAACTCGTCATGCATCGCTGCTCTCCATTCAGGTGACTTGGCAGCTTGATGATAAAATGATGGCTCGGATATAGAATAAACGTTGGCAATAAAAGCTTTATAAGAAGGAGACAAACGCTAAGATGAAACATGGTTTTCAATTGGATGAGGGCATGATGAAACCTCGTTACAGTGATAATGTTGTAAATAAGAAGGCCTTTGAATAAGACGAGTTGACCGACGTGGTTAAGACGAATTATATCAAGCTGAATCACAGGAAGTTGAACCTCAATAATAGGAAGTTGATCGTCAATCCTGGGAGATTGAGTTGCAAATCGATCACTTCTTGGAACAATCCCTGGAGAACCAATTGGGGCAGCAACATGTGGATCAATAAGAGTATTAATTGAATCATTAGTCTGAACATCATCTTGAGGATTGAATGGAATGTCGGATGGAGTATTCATGTCAATAATAAAGGGTGAAGATTGAACGTCAGGATCCATAGTAGGTGAAGGCGTATCTAACCTAGAAGAACTATCATCGAGACTCTGAGTTGCCTGAAACTTAACATAAGCATCATCATTCATTGTAGCAAGTAAAGAAACATGTGGAAACGGATCAAGCAAAACATCCTTAGAAGTAATAGTGTGAAAGGGAAATATATTCTCATGGAATGTGACATTTCTGGAGAGCACAATGGCACCTGTGCGAATAACATATATCTTGTAACCTTTCATTCTTGGAGCATAACCAATGAAAACTCCAAGGAGCGCCCTTTCGGAAAATTTGTTACGCCCGTCATTTAATGTCGAAACGAAACATAAACAACCAAAAACCTTGAGATGCTTGTAATCTGGAAGTAATACGCTGTAACAGTTTGGTTGAAGCAAGTTCGTCCCACAAGATCTCGAGCTACGTGTAATACGTTGTAACAGTCATGGAACCTTGTACAAGTTCATTAAGTCGCTTCTTGAGATAAAAGAGACGAGTATCATTAATTTTTTAAAAACGATCTTCAAGATCTTTTCAGATTGCAGCAGCAGTGAAACAGTATAAAAGACTCGCAACAATCTCCTTTGAAACCGAATTGAGAATCCAAGAACTTACCAAATTATTAGCCCTAGACCAAGCACTATGTTTATCGGTCGGGAGAAGAGGAGGAACGGCAATAGAACCATTTACAAATCTCAATTTGTTCTTTGCCGAAAATGCCATCACCATCGAACGCTTCCAACTGT
Organism: Abelmoschus esculentus; assembly: GCA_035048815.1. Taxonomy (NCBI): domain Eukaryota; kingdom Viridiplantae; phylum Streptophyta; class Magnoliopsida; order Malvales; family Malvaceae; genus Abelmoschus; species Abelmoschus esculentus. Next base: position 28,260,318 of record JAUCBN010000001.1, read on the forward strand.
TGTAGTTATCGTTTGTCAAAGGCTGTGTGACGAGAATCATTTCCAGATTATCAGATTGATGGAGATAATAGGGATTATCACCATTCTCAAACTCATCATTAAGAGCCATTCGCAAAAGCTTTGTTTACAAAACAAAGAACATAAGATATAAAATCTTTGAAGAAAACAAAAATTACGCAGGAAGAAAAAAACTATTGGTACCATGTAAAAAATAATACTCTTGTTTACTGAATTGTAAGTTTTACAATGATTTAACGTGTACTTAGACTATGAACCAAGGTTCTTATTTATACAAGGAAATTACAACTAACTTCTAACCAACTAACTGCATTGAGTGATGAAGCATTCTAATATAATATATGTATTAAATAATTTTATATTTAAATAATTATATAGCTAATAATTTTTATACATTTGATTTTGATGTATTTTAAATTAAGATAAACTATACAAATAATCATTGTACTATAAGATTAGTATCTAAATGTCTATCATATTTTAAAAAATGTCAAATCTATCAGTTAATTATTAAAACGGTATCAATATAATCACCTACCGTTAAAAATTAACGAAATGATTGGATGAGAAAAATAAATTTAATAAATTAAATATATATATAATTAATTTAAATTTATAAACTTGACTGAAAAATTTTAAAATAACGTTTGAGTTATAAAATATAATTCTTAAACTCGAATAACTCAAAAACTTTTTACCCGATAAATCAAATGCCCACACACTTATTTGGAAGACATATTGTCCCACTGCCTAGGCTCAACTAGCTTTATCGGTTCCTTTTCTTCATGCATTAGTATCTCCTTGTAAATACTTCCTTTCTGCATGCTTTCAAGAGCCATTATTGATGTTAAAGAGAAAGGAGCATTTCATCATTTCAACCAGACAACAGCATTTGGTAAGTAATGATTGCCATAAATTTCATTTTAATTTGCCAGCAAAGGGTTGGCAAATATGCTACTATCCAAATCCAATGAACCAGGCCATAGTTACAGATTACCAAATATCAATGGGGAATAGATCATACAGAATGATTCATGAACCATTACCTGAAGCAGTGTATAGAGATAAATAAACCAGCAATAACGACTACGAGCGATGCTTGTAGACGTCGGTCGAGGGATTTGCATTTCCTCAGCAACCTTCCCTCTTATTTATTGTCTTGTATTTAGTTTCATTGAATTGCAGGGTTGGTCCGTTCGGATATAGCTACTTCTAGCACAGTCAAGTAAGTCATCTGAAAACCAGATTATGGCATGTTTTGTCACAAGGATACGGACAGTCGATGGACTTCACTCCTGCTCTGTCAAAATACCAATCTCCAACAGCTATTGCAATTGGCTGACACATTGTAAATTGCAGAGTTGTTTACATATCCTTTGCAAATTCATATAAATTTGATGAAATCAGATTGTTTAGTAGACATACCTTGTTTCTGATTTCGGGAGAATCATCGGCAAACCATGTGTCTTGCCTTTCTGACTGGCAGTGAGCGAAGCACGAATTTATAAATAATCCGTTCCGTCGGGACATCGCGAACCCTTTTATGGCATTAAGCATCTGCGTGCGGAAGCCTGTTTCACGAGCATGAGATTCACTTATGCTAACCTAGATTATTGAGTAGTGTGTAAAATGAAAAATAAGTTATGCTTAAGGAAATCACCTTGTAAAAAACTGATCTGGGAAGGAGAACATTTTGCATGGTTCAATCTGCAATCATGCCAATAACCATGTGGATCCGCCGATGGTGGAGCGATACTGGATTGAATCTGATTTCAAGGAACAAAACCAGTTCATTCAATATTATGCACTATCAAGTCCTAATTTATAATTCGGTAAAGCTATTCTGCAGGCAAGGATCATTACCTGCCATGAATCGTATGCTGCATTAAGAATAAACAGTGGAGTTTGGATGTGGTTGATTAGGTTTTGTGGAAAGAAACACTGAAACAAGGAAGTTTGATACAAGAGAACGATGAGTCAAATTCACATGATGTTTCTTGTTAATCACTAAAACGAAAGAAACGATAAAACGGATATACCGAAGTTGGATAAAGGTGGTTGGTGCATATATGTGGCAGGTTGTGTTGCAGACCCTGTGATATCAAAAAGAAACAGGACTTGAGCACTAAAAAATCCAAGTTTTTCGATAGGAAAAAGTGAGAAAAACTTATAAATCTTGAACCTGCAAGCCAACCACGCCGCTGTACATACTCCGAAGTGTCCGACCACCAGAGACATCAACCCTACAGTTCAAAGAGGATATAATGAAAATATACTAAGAACCAAGAAACAATCTCGGTAACCGGTGCTTAAAACAAGCCCCTGAAAGGATAATGATGCTTACGTATCAAGGAATAGACCAGCATCGGCAAGGCATTTAACTCTAGTGGCTCCGGGAAACATGTTCCTAAACTCATCACAGTGTAGAATTGCTGCTAGACCCCCAGCAGAACAACCAGAAAGAAGAGCCTGCAATTTAATCCTTCTTTTTTACAACAAAAAGCAAATACAAAAACGTGGTGAGGCATAGCCTAATGGCTAATACTTGCCTTATACCTCCAACTACAAGAAAATAGAAATAAACATATAGAAAGGTAATCCTTTTTTGAAAGAAAGTTACATCAGAAATAAATGCAAACCTGATTTGCATGGCGCATTCCTTTCGACATTAAGTCTTCCATTGCAGCTAGCCATATACGTTGGCCTCTAAATTGCAGCTGGGCAGCCTAAACATAGAGTAGCAATATTAACAACAAACATTGAACTAAGACACTGACAAGCAGATAAAAGTTATCAATGAACTGATTCATAAATTTTAATATTCAGGTTACCTTATTTTCGCTGTCCCCGGTAAAAGAGGCACCGTCACAGTAACGAAGCTTTATTCTGTTCCAATTGAAAAAGTCTGCAATTTTAATAAGATGATGATCAGGAATGGTACTACTTATAAAGCTTACTTAGAACGAATCTTTTGTTAGAGGAAGAAGAGGAAACCGGGATTTTCTTCAGCCTTTTCACTTAATATTCCAGTAAATGGTATCTGCTTTTCCATGTAAGTAGATGATCCTCGTCTGGTTCTTTTGCGGTAGACACACGTTCTAATGCTATTGCACCATCCTCCTCCCTGCCACAACACAATGAAAAAGAACATTTTAGAGAAATAGACAACTTCATGCAGTCAAGTAATAACTATATATTTCCATAATTTATTTACTGTCACAGACCTCCAATTGAATGAGCCAGCTATTTGCTCCTGATCCATATCCACGATGCCAATGATACCCTGGCAAGGTTCCATCCAGGCAGACTGGAAAATTGAAAGAACAAAAAAAAAACTTAAATTAGGACAAATACCAAGACAGTTTCGGTGGACTAAACTTATATTACTCAGACTTGTGTGCCAGTGTCGGATAAGGGTGCATATCGAACATGAGTATAGTTAGCTTTCTAAGGTTTTCCATGTATTTGGAAGATCTTTAGAGGTCAGATACCTATATCTATGAATCAAATACAAGCAGTTCAAGAAAATTGAAGAGTCCGAGCAAAATATCCGGCTAAGCTTAGTTAATTCTCAGTATGTGTGTGCAAAAATGATGTGCAGGCTGAAGAAGGTGAGGGCAGCAGATGAAATCATCCAAAAAGGGGAGTCTTAACAAAAGATGATGTGAAATTGTATAGTGACTAAACTTAATCATTACAAGTGGAAACAAGTGCATTTCATGGCTAATATAAAATTGGTAGCAAATGGATTATATGTATTTTCTCTGTCTCAACAATCACCAGCTGAAGATCTGATAATACTTTTTTATTAACTAAATATTACTAATTATTATTATTTTCCCAACACTATATTGGTAAAGTAGAGCACAAGTAAACAATAAATAAACAGGGGAAATCGATGTTCAAAAGGAATGAAACGAAGCTGAAGCTGAAGCAGAAGCAAACTTCAATTAACAACAGAATAACAGCATAGCTGAAACATAACAAGCAAAATGCTACATAGTGTTATTTCTAAGAAAACCCAGATTTTTTTTCTTGGAAAAAACAAGACAAATAACCCAAAATCTGGAGTAAAATATAAAGAAAGAACAGAAATGTACCAGCTCCTTTAGCACCAGCAGTGTGAATAAGGGTGAGTCCAACCATGAGAGGATTAGAGTTGATTTTGGAGGCTCCATATTCCAAAGACTCCAGAAATGACAGCTCAGTTTCATTAAAATCTAAAAACGCAGTAACCAGCTGAGCAAAAGCAAATGCTAAAACAACCCAACCCCCAAAAAGCTTCATTGTAGCTTTGTTTATTCTTCTCCCCCAAAATGAGTAAAGAGAGAAGACGAAACAGAAAAAACCAAAGCTTGGAACTTTCAGATTCGTTTGTAAAGGAAAAGGAACGGCAATGCAATTTAAAGAAAATGGTACTTTAGTAAGGCTAAATTAGATTAAAAAATATTGCTCCTTTTAAGTGAAGGAACTAGGTAGGGGAAGAGAAGAAACAAGAACATATACGAATGTATCAACAACAAGCAAGCAAGCGAGTAAATTTGCAGATTGAAGGAGGTGTTTAAGGGTCGTTGATTGGAGAGAGAAAGATGCAAAACAAAGCACAGTGGACACCAACTACACTAAACTACAGTCTGTACGGGGCTTTTTCCATCTTACATGTATAATTATGTACTACTTTGTGCCTGTAATTACACAATATTTAACCAAATAGCTCGCATGGAATCTCTTTATGTGGTTGATGGGTGTTGATAACATTATTATATGGATGAGCGAATCAATAAAGAAGCAATAGATTATTCATGAATTATGTAGCTGATTTAGTTTTCTGTGAATGTAGTTCTGCAGTGGCATACAGACAGACAGACAGTCGCTTTTGCTCTTTTCATTTTCCATTTCTTAGATTTTATTATTTCTTTGTGTGGTGTGATCAGGACTAACCAGACATTTGCCTTCCAGCTGTTGGCTGAATTTAAAGAAAAATTAGTAATATTTTTGCAAAATTTAATGGATAATCTTAACTCAAGTTAATATCGTAGGTATATGAGAAAATTTATAAATTCACGATAAAAATTATATAAAAAACATCAGGTGATATTTTATTATTTTAATAGAAAAATAATAATTTTTTTCCAACAAGTTTTAGAACCCAAATTACATTTTATTCACGTTTATATGTTTATATAGTACTTTTGAGTTTTGAGTTGAGCAGACCCTTTTCCAAGAAGAATGGAGTTGCCCTGTTAGGGTGAGTAAGGATCTTCCCATTTAAGATCAAACTTCAAAGAAAAAAATTCCTTGGGGAAATATTTTTTTCACTCTTGTAATATGAGATTCGGGTTTTAAATAAATATTGTTTTTTAATTGAAATTTCAAAGATAAAAACATATTTTTTATAGTTGAAGATTTATGATAAAAACTACAGTAACTTAAAGACGTCACGTGCAAGTTGCGTTTTTTAATTCTTTTATTAATAGATTTTAAATTTTAATATGCGTATTTTATCTTTATCGTAATTTAACAATTTAAATTTCGTAATTTGACTCAAGATATCACTTGCAGGTAGCATATTTCAGCTATTATAGTTTTTGTTATAAATCCCTAATGATAAAACAACGTGCTTTATATCACTAATATTTTAATATTACCCAAAAAGCTCTTCCCTTTGATGTATATAAATATATGTTTAGTTTTGTATTATCTGAGAGATCCAATAGTAATTTGATTCTCTTCTGACATTGTGACTTATAGTAACTCAGTTACTTGCGAATTTAATATATACAATATTATTTTAAAATATATATATATATTCACTCTTAAGATATGCGAGAAAATATTTTTTACACTAATAATGAAAATAAACAAAATTATAAATAATTTATTTATTATTTTAATTACTAAGCCTTCCTTTCCTTACCGCTCCTAAACCGTGACCTTAGGCATTGACTATCCCTCACGGTCCCCGTGACTTGTTTTGAATCTTATGCACATTACCATGTGGCATGTGCCGCCATTGATTAGATTCAACTTTATTTAGTTCGTTAGGTAGTCGTCGGTGGATAATTAGACGCTGTAGGGTAGGAATGACACAAGTTAAAATTAATGACAGGCAATTATACACATCATAATTTTTTAACATAGATTTATTAATTTTATTAAATAAAAATATATCCGAAAATATAATAAAAATTCATTAAATCTAAATATATACCTAGTAAATAAAATTAGTAAAACGAGATCATAAAAAATCAGATAAAAAAGGTAAGATAAAATTATTAATAAATAATATCAAAATGCATATTATAATAAAGGTACGTTAACAATAAAAATATTATTAATGTTCAATCGTGTGAAAAAAAATAGATATAATCGTATATCTAAATCTCGATTGAAAATCTAAAATAAAGAGATAACAATATAAAAGAAGGGTCCAAACCATTTATTTAATCTTGTGGCTTTGGTTGTTCATACTGACACAGACAGCAAGGGTCAGGAGGATATAAATGGGCTTCACACTTGGCCCAAAATGGGATGATGTCTTGATATTGTCAGGTGACGTTATGTTACGATGATGATGCCCACATTTCCACAGCCAGACCTAAGGGAGAGTCTTTAAAAAAAATTAAGGGTAAAAAGGATGAAAAATCAAAAAAATGTGAAAATTTAAATCAATAAAAATGAAAAATAATTAAAATATTTATTTATATGGACGAGAACAAAAAAGAATATCATCAAAATTTATATAAGATAAAAATTATTATTTTAAACTATGAGAATAATTAAACCGTAATCGTGTAAATAACTATAAAAACTCTCAAAAAATATCTTCAAAGCTCAAAGATCTTTAATAGTTTACAAAACTTTTAATATATATAATTAACTTTCATTTACATTAATATATTTTTTTATTATCAATATTCTAATCCATTAAAATATATTCATCTTTAATTTAAAATTTATTAATTTGGAGTGACCTCTCTAGTATTTTTTTTTTGTTAATTAAGAATATATAATTAATTTATCTCACTATTTCTATAATTCATATTACACAAAATCTTGTTCTCCTTAGATCATATATTTAAGTGTTTTGAGTACATAACTTATAAATTAAAACCTTCATATATTTTGATTAATAAAATAATATTTTTTCAACTTTTTAGGAATATTAGACAAGAAATAAATAATGGAATACAACAATGAAAAGCTTTTAGCTAATCAAAATTCTAAGCTAGAAATTGAACCTCTTCACAATAGTTTATTGGAAACCAGAGTGGCATAGATGAGCTCATTCCAGGCATCAGGAACCCCTGGAAGACACCAGTGGCTGCAATCTTCCCGCCTTGTGGATTTCGTTGTCCCGTCTGTTGATTTCCTCCCATACATTGATGGATGGCCGTCCTTGCGAGAATTGGTCAACCTCGTTATGTTCAACAGGATCACAGGGACCTTCATTTCCCGAATCACTTCTTGCACTATCTTCATTTTCAAAGGATACGTATCCAGTGCGGCTCCGCTCGAGATTGGTTCAGTTTCCCCAGTACATGATCCACCTGAGTTCCAATCTCCGCCGCTATTTGAAGCAGCAGAAATTAATTAGCCAATACAATCCTATATATCTGCAGCAATCTGTGTTCATATGTTCTGTGCATAGTTCATGTAAAATACTTGTGTTTAAAAGATATAGAATTCTTGAAAAGCCTACTGACCATATGGTAAGCAAGCAGAGTATGAATTTTCATCTTGGGATTCAATGAAACACATGAATCTTAATCTGATTTTCTAGTATGATTTTTTTTCTAAAAGGGTTTATTATACATTTAGTCCCTATAGCATAGCACTTTCCTCCATTAGAGTTTAAGGTTTAATCATACACTAACTCCTATAGTATAGCTAGTTAGTTTGATGATAATAAAATGGGTTCCAATATACCTGAAATGAGCAGAAGAGTATCCACGATAGAACACCAACTTTTTTTCCAGATTAAAGTTTTCATCGATCCATTTTGCCCATGTCTTCAAAGCTCTCCGGTAAGCTTCAACAGCATCAAATTTCGGATAAAGATAATCACCCTCTTTGAAATAATTTATCCTGCATCGACATATCAGATTCTTCATTCTCCATAAAAAAGGTGCTAAGTTGTTTTGAGGAGATACAATATAGGAACAAAAAGTAAAAAAAAAAAGACGAAGCTAGAATTTTTTTTTTCCTGTGCATTGCTATATGAGAATGCATCAATGCTAGTAAACAAGTCTACTAAAAACAACTTATAATCGAACGGAAGGAGAACGAGGACTCTGAATATCACTGATCAGAAGAAGTAAACAAATGTAGCATAAAAGTAAAACAGGTATAACCATAGTCAGTTCAGTGATGTACCCTCAGGATGTCTTTCCATGAACCCACCAGTGAGCAGTATTGAAAACGAGAATATCAGCTCGCTTCCATCGATCTGATGTCTTGTCAATTTTATCTATTGATAGAGTAGGATTTGAGTTCCCCTGCTCATTAATGCGGACTCCTTCTTTAACAAGAAAATGTGACAATACATATACCATTGTACAGTTATAGTCCTGCTCAAAATTCCATAGTTCAGATCTTCTTGAAATTACAAAGTGTTGCGTGTTATGAAAACCAATTCTGTTTAGTGTTATCTTGTAGTAAAAAGAGCTTATAAATTATAGGGAAATTTTCTGCTATACTTCTGATTGAGTGCATTTGAGGGCAGCAGTGCAGCACTCTGACATCTAAAAGGAAAATTGCAGCTCTGGTTTAAAGCTTAAGTAAATAAAGAAATATAACAAGCATATTGTTACCTCAAATTTAAATATATAGTTCCCTCTTTCTTTAGTTATTTTATATCCATGGACCTCATACATTTTGCTCTTATTCGTAAGGCCTTCGTGCAGGAGGCATAAGAGTGATTCAAACTGATTGCGGTTCATGGAGTCCCCAACCAACATCAAGCTTTTACCTCTTAGTCTATCCAAGAAGTCAGTAGCATTAAACCTGCAACCAGTAAGTAAATGCATGAAAGACAATTACAATTAAATAGGGAAGAAACTACAGCTAGGCAAGCAATAAGACTCTACAAGGACAATACACCCATCTACACAAACACATTTGTGTGTGTGTATATATATTTAATGAATCTCAATTTCGGCTTCTAATTCACAAATCACAAGAGTTAAGTGACAATGACAGCCTTGTCAATACAGACAATAATTCAGAGTGATGGTTACACTGTATTTCTTGCTTCAAATATGAATTAAAAGATTTGTAGTGAGGAAGGTACACCTTGTTTTGAAGTCCAAAACTCAACGACCAGCCCTCGTTAATCCTAGTTATCAACATATATTATAATTTATAAAGCTTTAAAGTATTGGACTTCTAGTCTTGTACTCCACAAACCAAAAATCTGCATTCGCGTGCAATAAGCACATCTTATCCCTTAAAACAACACAAAAACAAATGAAACGGATAATTAGAAAGAAAATTATTTTCTCTTCTCTGTTTTTCAGCGAATAATTTGATCTATATAGACCAAAATAACCAAAGACCAGACATTCCTGCTATGGCACAATTCAAACTTACATCTATACACAGGCCAAACGCCAAATAATGTAAACTGTAAACATCTGTAGTTTGGGGGGAATTTTCAAGACATTGTCTGGGGAATACAATGCATTTGACCAACTAGGGTACTACATGTTTCTCGAGAAAAAAATACATTACTCTTAAGGATCCAATGGATACTATACCAGCACGCTCAGAAAAGCATAACCAACAAGCCTAACTTGAAATTTTAAGTCTCAAGAATCAATTTCTATGACCTTGATCCAAAAGCTAGGTAAACATAAAACAAAAACTCCATATGGTGCTATTATAAAATAAAAACATAGATGCAATTTGGCATAATAATTTCTGATCAACTTCTAGAAGCTTGAAACTTGAAACTGGTACTCTCAATGCTCAACCAGACAAAAGGCTTAAGCTAGTGACATACTTTTCAGCCAAAGTAGACAGTGTCACCTTTGTGAAGCTCGTTAATTCAGTTGTTAGTAAGCTAAACGAAAGTAATAACTTGAAGAAACATCTGAATTTACATACAGAAGAATCGGAAGGCAGTTTAAGCTTACTCTGATTCAAATTTGAAATATAACCCATAAAACATAAAATGGTCTCACCTTCATCTCTATACCTTCTCTCAAATACAATGTAGTATAAAGCAAATGGTTTCCTAAAGAGGAATATGCTAGATTTCTGGTTAAGCCAATTTTTAGCAGAGCAAATAGCTCATCAACTAGATCTTTGTTGATTTATTAAATACTTAAACAAGGAGGTCACCTCAAATTAACAATAATCATTAGTGTATGCAACTAACTGTAACCTGTAGGATTTAGGAGGCAATTATGCTTATAGGCAACTACAATCAAATCAATAACAATTTCATTAGTCATCTGTATTATACTACATAACTTGATCGAAATGAAAGAAAACGCAGACCTGGGAAGATCACAGCCATCGGGCTTCCAACGCCATCTCAAGTAATCAGAATCAGGCCTTCCATTGCTTTGGCAATCAAAAGCCTCATCAACATACGGGCAGGAACCCGGTTTATAAATCGGGTATCCATCGTCTTTCACCCAAGTTCCAGTGTAAAAATCACACTTTTCCCTCTTCTTCACCCCGACATTAGCAACGGCTTCGTTATCCGCTGGTGGGTTCTGCTTATCACGAATGGTTGTGGCATTTGAAGAGCGGATTTGGGATTTGGGAAACCAAAAGGAGGGCCGGTAGAGTGAGAGTGAGGGTTCGAGTGCACCCTTGCTGAAAAGGAAAATGGTGAAGAGGAAGAGCAGAATGAAGCAAAGGGAGGTAACTGTGTAACGGGTTTTGCGAGAAACGTACTTGCTCATTTGGATTTGGCTGGCGTAACCCGAGATCTATATGGCAGTAGTCCAGTAGAGTAAACTTAAACCCCGTTGGAAATCGTATACCTTTTTCATCTTTCTTCTCTGCCATCATTTCAAATTAAAAGTATAGGGTTTAAGATTATAAATTGTAAATAGGGTTAAAAAATTAAAAATAAGGTATATTTTTTAAAGAGTACTGTTTAAAATTTAAGCTAGAAAATAAAGATTTTGATTAAAAATTATTTTTTTAAATTTTTTATAGGAAGCGACATGAAAATGAGACATAATTTTTAATTTTTTTAAAAGTCTCGAATTTAAAGAATTTTTACCTGTTAAAGTAACATTATATTAATTTATCATAATTCGAAAAGTAATATGAAAGTTATCCAATCACATGCAGATAAAACACATATATTATAAATATAATAATTTAAATTTGAGTCTTTTAAGAACATTATCGTCTTTCTATTATAACCAGTTATTGGATTTTATTTCAAATTAAGATTAAATTAATATCTTATAAATTTTAATGATTTAAGCTATTATTAATTATTAGAGTAAAATTTTGATACGCAAAATATATAAAATTATTTTCACATAAACTTGCATATTTATATTAAAATTTAGGCATAAAGATAATTTTAACCCTTAACGTTTATAGTTTTTGTCGTTTTGGCCCTTATTTTTTTTGGGATAAATTTAACCCTTAACCTATATCTTTTTGACAAAGAGCTTATTTTTTAACTAACTTGATGACTAGACCGTTAAAAATTTAACGATGATATATATATATATATATGGAATATAATTTTAAATGACATGGAATATAACTTCAAATACATATATATATGGAATATAATTTTATTCTAATATAAAATATAAAACAATTAAAATTTAAATAAAATATTAAAAATCAATTAATTTTAAAATAAAAGATTATTAAACATTCTTAACCCTAACTACGATAAAATCAAAATCTTATTTAAATTGTGTTTATATTTTTTATATATTTTTATATTTTTTATATTCGAATTGTGTTTATATTTTTTTATTATATTTATTTTAAAATAAAAATATAAGCACAATTCGAATAAGATTTTTATTTTATCGTAGTTAGAGTTAATGTTTAATAATCTTTTATTTTAGAATTAATTAATTTTTAATATTTTATTTGAATTTTAATTATTTTATATTTTATATTAGAATAAAATTATATTTCATATATATATATATGATAGGTTACATTCCATGTCATTTAAAATTATATTTCATATATATATTATCGTTAAATTTTTAACGGTTTAGTCATCAAGCTAGTTAAAAAATAAACTATTTGTCAAAAAGATATAGGTTAAGGGCTAAATTTATCCCCAAAAAAATAAGGGTCAAAATGACAAAAATTATAAACGTTAGGGGTTAAAATTATCTTTATACCTAAAATTTAAACCCTAAATAATTTACTCTAAATTATAAACATTAATATTGCATGCCCTATAATCTAAATCCATAAACTAAAAACCTAACCCCTAAATTGAAACACATGTAATTTTTTTTTCAAATTATTATACTCTAACAATTTACTATTTCATATACTAATATTTAACAATTAATGACTTTTTATATCAATCATTATCTTTTTTAAAGTCAAACACATAAATATTTTTTAAAATTTTTTTTTTTTTTTTTAAAAAGGAATACAACTACGAGCCTCGTTAAAAACCTCCCTAAACATAATTGAAGGAAAAGAGTACTCGTAACGACATTAAACAAATTTAAACAAAAACTTAAACCCCTAAAACATCAAGCCAAATCTATGAACTTGTCCCGATCAAGTAAAATCCGAATTATATTAGGTGGTTCCAAGAACACTCGCACTAAATCCTTACTATTTCGTATGATAATAAATATCTAAATTTAATAAATATGTATAAACAACAAATTTATGTGTCAACTTTTTTTCACTTATAACAATATTTTAATTAAACGAATAATAATAATAATAATAATAATAATAATAATAATAATAATAATAATAATAATAATAATAATAATAATAACAATAACAACAACAATAACAACAACGCTATACGGAAATAAAATCATATATAATAAGCGGTTTTCTAAATTTTCCGACCCGCTCTTAACTCCCTCGCTCATCCCCGCCGCCAAGCAACCCTCCTATTTCTCTTCCTCCGATTTCATCCCTCTCCTCGACCCAAGCCATCTCTTGCCTTCGAGTTTTCAACAGTCCAGGGAATTAAACAAGGTAATTTTTGAAACCCTAAACTTTACTTGCACTTGAGGCGTGATATTTTGAGCACCAATTTTAAGATTTTGAGCTGCTTTTTGAAACCCTGTTTCGGTAAAACCCTTAGAATGGAACAAGAATCTGCTGCAATAGGGAAACGAAAATCACCTGAAAAGCCAGATGTTACGGAGACCCCTAAACAAGAATCTGCCGCCAAACGGAGAACGCTAGCACGGACATGCGTGCACGAGGTTGCAGTTCCTAGTGGGTACGTTTCAGCTAAAGATGAATCCATTCACGGGACACTCTCGAATCCTGCATACAATGGGGAAATGGCTAAAACTTACCCGTTTCAGCTTGATCCGTTTCAGAGTGTATCTGTAGCGTGCTTAGAGAGAAAGGAATCAGTTTTGGTGTCGGCACATACTTCTGCAGGTAAAACAGCGGTTGCCGAGTATGCCATTGCTATGGCCTTTAGAGACAAGCAAAGGGTCATATATACTTCACCATTGAAAGCTTTGAGTAACCAGAAGTACAGAGAGCTGCATCAAGAGTTCGAAGATGTGGGGCTGATGACTGGTGATGTTACCTTGTCTCCCAATGCTAGTGTTCTGGTCATGACCACAGAAATTCTTAGAGGGATGCTTTACAGGGGCTCAGAGGTTCTGAAGGAGGTTGCTTGGGTTATTTTTGATGAAATTCATTATATGAAAGATAGAGAAAGAGGAGTTGTTTGGGAAGAGAGTATAATATTTTTGCCACCAGCAATAAAAATGGTTTTCCTTTCGGCAACAATGTCCAATGCCACTGAGTTTGCAGAGTGGATTTGTCATTTACACAAACAGCCTTGCCATGTGGTGTACACAGATTTCCGGCCAACTCCTTTGCAGCATTATGTTTTCCCCATGGGTGGCAGTGGATTGTACCTTGTGGTTGATGAGAATGAGCAATTTAGGGACGACAATTTTATGAAGCTCCAGGATTCATTTGTAAAGCAGAGACCAGGCGATTTTAGCAAGAATAAAGAAGGGAAGAGTGGTGGGAGAGCTGCCAAAGGGGGGAGTTCTTCAGGGGGTTCTGACATATACAAAATTGTGAAGGTGTTACTTCTACTTTCAAATGCTGCCCGATTGCTATATTATGATGCTTTTTGTTATTGTTCAAAATATGATCTTTTGTTTTCCCTCTGCTTTACAACTCACCTCTAGTTGTCTGATCCTTTGGGTCAGTTTTCTAGTAGGAATAAATATCTGAAAACTTTTATCAATTGGCAAGCAACTTTTTTCTTGAGGATTTAGATTTGACATGGTCGAGTCGGCTATCTATGTTCCTTATGAAGCAAAGCTTCCAAGTACAAAAGTTTGCTTGCTCAATATGATATTTCCATTTAGAATACCCAAAACGTTTTAGTGGGATGGTTTCTTGTGTCAACGTAATTATATTATATTTTATCTTAGCATGTGGTCTGGTTTTGCACTATTGGGAATTGGATCTTATTGTCTGTTGTAATTTTCTTACAAAGTTAAGCATTTTGAATGGGATCAGAATCAGGGTAGAGCATGCTCCATTTGTAATATTCCTTCATTTCTCATTAATTTGCTTATGGATGTTGACCTTGTATTCCTTGGAGTATGCTCTCATTTGTTTGGTGCGAAGATGTAAACTGTCAAATGATTTCAATAACTAGTTTATGATTAAGTTTTAGCTGAGGGAAAACGACTCCCGTAGTCTTTGGTTTTTATCCTACAAGTATTAATAGATAGAGAAGGGGAGAATAAAGGAAAAAGGTAAAGTAGATGTTTGGTTTTCAAGAACTATGTGTAGGTTGAACATTTTGAAATAATTAGACCACCGTTTTTAATCTATGTTACTAATCATTAGGATCTTTATGGTAGAGGCTATGGACCATTTTTCATTAGAAGAATGCCTTGCCATATTCTGAACAATAATAAAGATCATCTTATTGGGGTAATAATGTGCCCAGAAATGTCAAAGAAAGCGCAGCAGTGCAAATCTCTTTATGGCATTCTTTTGTCTATGATTTTGAGGATCCCGCTGTTGATATGCAATTAATCTTATTTGTGGCAAGTCTGATCCTTCAATATTTAGCTTGCACACTGTGGATTGTGGTCTTTCCTAAATAATTATTTCATTTAATCATAGTAAGAACACTATCAAAATTGGTAATCTTTGGTCATCTATACCTGCTGCTATCAATAGTTAACATTTGATTTTATTGTTTTGGAATTTCAGATGATTATGGAACGGAAATTTCATCCAGTCATTGTTTTTAGCTTCAGTAGAAGAGAGTGTGAGTATCATGCAATGTCTATGTCAAAGCTGGACTTTAATACGAAGGAGGAGAAGGATGATGTAGAACAAGTTTTCCGCAATGCAGTACAGTGCTTGAATGAAGAAGATAGAAATTTGCCTGCCATTGAGCTAATGTTACCTCTGCTTATGAGAGGCATTGCTGTACATCATTCTGGTCTTCTTCCTGTTATCAAGGAATTGGTTGAGCTTCTCTTCCAGGAAGGCCTTATAAAGGCACTTTTTGCCACAGAAACTGTAAGATCATCACAAGGCACCCAACCAACTCTCTTTCATGATATGCACTTCATTTTACTGTTCATTTATTTATAGTTCAAATATTAATGTTGAAGATCTTCCATGTTGAATTTTGTTTAATACAGTTTGCAATGGGTTTAAATATGCCGGCCAAAACTGTTGTATTCACTTCTGTTAAGAAGTGGGATGGTGATAGCCATCGTTATATTGGATCTGGTGAGTATATCCAGGTGAGTAAATATTCTGTTACCTTTACTTTCAATCAATTGAAACCTTTTTCAAAAGGCTGAAGTTCATACACTTTGTTCTAAACCTTGTAGATGAGTGGAAGGGCAGGACGCCGTGGAAAAGACGAACGTGGTATTTGTATTATCATGGTTGATGAACAGGTAATTTTATGAATTGTTTTTATGTGCATTTGAAGTCTGCAACCATTCGTCACTGTTTTACCCAATTTAGAAAGCCCTCGGAGATTACCGTTTAATTTTTTAACCTTCCAAGATTTCTTGTTGTGTATTGCCTTTTTCACTGTTTACTTTTATTTGTTGAAGTACTTTTTTTTTGGGATTTGAATCTTAGCTGGCAGTATATGAAGACTCTTTCTGTATGTTTTTGAAGAAGCAAACAAGTTTTCGTTGCATCTTCTTTCAGATGTATATTACCCTTTCATTGTGACCATCCAGGGTTTCATGTTGTGTACTGCCTTTTTATTGAAGTACTTCCCATTGGAGTAGAATCTTCCAGGATTTCATGTTGTTTACTGCCTTTTTTCATTGTAAATTTGCAATTGTTGGACTAACTGGAGTAGAATCTTGGGTAGCATATATTGGGTATTCTGGCTATGTGTTTTTAGAAAGGCAAACAAGTTTACATTGCCTCTTCTTGCAGATGGAGATGAATACACTCAAGGACATGGTTTTGGGTAAACCAGCTCCTTTAGTCAGTACTTTCAGACTGAGCTACTATTCAATTTTGAATTTAATGAGCCGTGCGGAAGGGCAGATGACTGCTGAGCATGTGATAAGGAATTCATTCCACCAGTTTCAGCATGAGAAGGTTTCTGTCGAATTTTTGCCTTCTTTTGCATAAGCATATCGGGCATGCATTAACTTGTGGATCTTTATCTGTTTCAGGCCTTACCTGATATAGGGAAGAAGGTTTCCAAGCTGGAGCAGGAAGCTACTTTGCTAGATGCTTCTGGAGAGGTAATCACATTCCCTTTATGAACATTTTTTAAAACCTTTTGAGTCAATACAGAGGATTTTTTTTATTTGCAGGCTGAAGTGGCTGAATATCATAAACTAAAACTTGAATTAGCCCAGTTAGAGAAGAAGTTGATGTCAGAAATTACTAGGCCTGAAAGAGTTCTTTATTATCTTGATCCTGGACGGCTGGTATGTGCTCATTTGTAGTGTTGATTATTGTTACTGTTTTTTCTTTAGTTTTTAACATGCTGTACAAAAGATAAGCCTATTGTTGCGTATGTTTATGCATCATTGTATTCTTTCTCATTATTAGTTGCTAGTGGTTATGCCAAAAGCTCCTTAAAATATAATTTTCTGTCATAAAACATCCATAAGAAAGTTCTGTATTTAGCATTTCAGTCAATTATTTTTATATATTTCTTTTGAAATGGAGTTGTCATGTATTTAGGTATGGCTGCAAAGGAAATGCAGCTTGTCCCTATCATTTCAATTGGTCCATGTACCGATTCATATCGGAAATTCTTTTGTCCGGAGTTCGATACAGCAAATATACCAAGTTGTTATCACATCAAAATGAATGTTATTAAAATGCCATCCATGAATAGGTTGCTTATTTATGTTTGGAAAGATGAATTTGAGATACTGGATTTGGATTTAATTTGCTAAATAAATTGTGAGAATGAATTGCCTACGTCGTGCATAATCAAATTAAGATTTAAATGCCTATATATTATAAAGCTATAAAGGATTTATTTTAAATTTGCATATACCTATAGGCCTTTCAAGTTCTCTAGTAAATAGGGATCCAACGAATTCATGAATGTGAAAATAATCATGAAGGATATATTTGCATATGTTTTTGTACACAATTTGTATTAAAATTAAAAAATCTAGGTCCCTTCTTTTAGTTCATATTTATCCCCCACAAATATGCTTTTTATTTAACATGTGGCGGAGTGCTTTGAATAGAAAATTATGTTTCAGTAACTAGTTAAACAGCTGTGTGCTTTCTTGATGATTATTTTATCTAAATACATTAATTCTTGTATATTCTCAAGAATTATTTTATTCAGTTTGTTGCCGAATGATTTTAGGTCCAAATGTTTTGCTCTCTGTTTCTGGAAGAATTTTTTTGTAGTGTGCATGTTCGTGTATCTATAACAAATATACATCTTGCTTGCCACTTAAGTATTTCCGGTCTCATTGATGTCTAGGTTGTTTAAACACTTGGATTCGTGCTTACGTATCATAACTTGAATAATGTGTCCTGCTATTAAGTGTAGATGTTGGATACACATTAAATTTTGGGTCACTTTATTTCACATAACTTGGAGATGTACTGCTAGATTTTTACTTAGCAGTTTTGACACGTGGATTCAACATTGCTTATTGCAGATCAAAGTAAGGGAAGGCAGTACAGACTGGGGTTGGGGAGTTGTAGTTAATGTTGTTAAAAGAACTTCTGCAGGAATTGGTACATTGCCTGCACGTGGTGGTGGTTATATCGTGGATACATTACTTAATTGTTCTCCTAGTTCTACTGAAAATGGTGCTCGACCAAAACCATGCCCACCCTGTCCAGGAGAGAAGGGTGAAATGCATGTGGTAAGTTGACATGGGATGGTTGTCAAATTTAAACTTCAGCTTGGTCCTTTGAAGTACCTAATCTTCAATCTTTGTATGCATTAGGTTCCTGTCCAATTGCCTCTTGTTTCTGCTCTGAGTAAAATTAAAGTATCCATACCTGCTGATCTTCGGCCACCTGAAGCCAGACAGAGTTTATTACTTGCAGTTCAGGAGCTAGGAACTCGATTTCCTCAAGGCCTTCCAAAACTTAATCCTGTTACGGTAATTATTCATGATATCAATATATTGTTAGATGTTTTTCCTAGTTAAACCAAGAGTGATATACTGATATAATGCTGAAAGCTTTTCTTTTTAGTTCATTTGATTGATAATTGGAATGTGCACTATATTTGTTCCATGCTCTCATAGTTCAATCATTCTATGATAAATTATCCAAGAACTCTTCATAATTAAAATCTTAATTAAAGATCAACTCTACCAAATCTAGCAATAGAGGAGATATAAATAAGTATTAACCTATCCTCATCAATGAATTCCTTTTGCACATTAGAATTGGGAAAGACTCAACTAAGAACAAGGTAAAACCCTAATAATTTATTTAAACTCAAAATAAGACATTGTGGCTGGTGACTGAGGGCTGAGGCCCAGTTGGGCAGTGTGATTGAGAACAATTACAATTTCAGTCCCTTTGCTGGTTTTGTGATTTGGAACAAATTTACCTCGATTGGATTTTATATATTGTATCTAGTTTTGCATTTTGTTAGAGGATAAAATATTAATTTTTTTGGTAATTAAGATGAAATTCAATTTGATTGCAATGCCAAGTGAGCCCTAATGCCCTATGACTCATTCCAACTAAAATGAAAATTGCCAGAATTACCCTAGGAGCACATGTATGAGAAAGAAACTACTCTAACCTTCTATATGACAATTGGCAATAATCCATCTGCCTGAAATAGAGTGCTAAATTACTGGTTCAAATTATTACAAATATGAATTGTTTTCATAGCTGCATTATCTGTAGTAGCTGTCACTTAACTGGCGTTTCTACAGAATTTGTATCCATTCTACATTTTTCTCTCTTCATTGTTCTTTATTGCTTAAAAGCATTCTCAGTATTCTTTTTTCCTATGAGCATCATACATATCGAGTAGTAGAAGAGCTTTAAATTGTAAATTTAGTTCTGGTGAGAGAACCTTGGGTAAGTAAAAACTTATTGTTGATTTATATTGATTTGCAGGACATGAAAATTGAAGATCAAGATATTGTCGAGTTAATGAAACAAATCGAGGAGAATGAGAGGAAATTGTTTTCTCATCCACTCCATAAGGTTTGTCATGTCACTTTGAATTTGGATTTCTGTTTCTAATGTTTCTATTAGAAGGGCTTGTATATGATAATAGATACTGACATGTTTTTTTTAAGATGTCAATTAACCGTTACATTTATTCTGCTCCATGCATTGTAGTCGCAAGATGAGAATCAAATTAGATCTTTCCAGCGGAAGGCAGAGGTGAATCATGAGATTCAACAGCTCAAGTCAAAAATGCGTGATTCGCAGGTAATGCAGTACATTCTTTTAGTTATATCTGAGGTGTAATTTCTTATTATTGTTTCTTTTCTTGTCTCCATTGCCTTTTTCACACCGTGTGGTTTTGATTAAAGTTTCCTTTTCCTCTTGCAGCTGCAAAAATTCCGTGATGAACTCAAGAATCGTTCAAGGGTCTTGAAGAAGTTAGGCCATATTGATGCTGATGGTGTTGTTCAGTTGAAGGGACGGGCAGCCTGCTTGATAGACACTGGAGATGAACTGCTTGTAACTGAACTGATGTTTAATGGTGAGTTTTTGTACTACTGTTGCCCAATCCAATTTGTCGTGCATTAGGTTATCATATGAATAGGTATTTTCCTTGCCTGGTTGGAGTGGTTCTTCTAGTTATGTTAGAGTTTCATTTCACAGAAGGGCTGCTAATCCAAACCATATTTGTTGGGTATTTTTAGATAAGTGAAAAGTACATGTTAGCATTAGAGAAAATTATTTGAACATGACAAAATTAGATATTAAGCATATTGAATACGTTTTTTCTGGTATTTACTGATAATCCCAAATAATTGTAATCTATGATTTTATAATATTTTACATGTCATAGGAGGTTAAATAACACTTACACGTGAACTTGTTTCTTTGTGGAATCATCAACTATTCTAATGAACTTACATAATATGCATCAGTATTGGGTTTTGATGTTTTAAGCAGTATGATTTTTATGGCTTGTTATTTTGTGACTGCATGCAAGTTCCACTTGTAGAGCTAATATGGCAAAGCTTTGCACTTGGTGTTTTTGAGTTCTCTATTGGGTTATAGTTCGAACATATTTTAATCAGGTACATTCAACGATCTGGATCATCACCAAGTAGCAGCCCTTGCAAGTTGTTTCATTCCGGTAGATAAATCAAGTGAACAAATACAGTTGAGGACAGAGATCGCTAAACCATTACAGCAACTCCAAGAAAGCGCAAGAAAAATAGCAGAGGTTCTTCACCTGTCAAGTTCTCTCATTCATATACCATTATTTACTTCCATGAATAAGATAATGAGAAGTATCTCTTGTTTCAGATACAACATGAATGCAAATTGGATGTAAACATTGACGAGTATGTAGAATCAACAGTGAGACCATTCTTGATGGACGTGATTTATTGTTGGTCAAAGGTTAGTGCTTCTGCTAGGAAATGTTGCCGTGTGTTCAATATTTGCATCCGGATTATTTTTAAATTTATATCTTGAAATCTATTTCCACTATAATTCATCTGATTGCCTATGGACTCTTTCTCCAACATATTTTGATGCGACTTTTAATAACATATTTTGTTCTGCCATTCAAATAATTATTCGGATGTATGCTTAAGTGCCAGCTCTGTTTTAGCATGCAAGTTCTTTTTTCAGTTTATTAATTTATTGTTGGTTGACTCATGTTTTGATTGTTTTCCTCAGGGTGCAACTTTTGCAGAGGTAATACAGATGACTGATATATTTGAGGGTAGCATTATTAGGAGTGCTAGAAGGCTTGATGAGTTTCTGAACCAGGTAAGTTCATTAGAAATGTCTAATATTTTGCTCCTCTTCCTATATTATTGTCATACGGATGCTTCTCTGCTTTTGTTATCCATTTTTGTTCTATTAGGACTTTTGGAAACACAGGATTGAGAGTTTATTGAACTTTATTTTCCAGTGTTGACTATTTTCTAATATTGAACTGGTATGGCTATAGATCTAGCTATTTTGTCTTGACCGGTCCAGTACTTTAGTTAGGATTTTGTATAACTCTGTAATATCATCATCTTGTGGGCCCATTTTTATTTGTGTGAATTTCAACTGTGATTTTGGTTTTATTTGGATGCAAGATTACAAGTTTAGAAAGGGTGGTTATATGACCCTTATTTTGTAAGCATCTTCTATCGAGTCATTCCAAGTCTCGTTCCGACATGTTGAATAATTTTTTTAGTATGGTGGAACCTGCTTCAAAAGCATGTTTCATACCCAAGGTGTCGATACAATCGTGTCATGTTTGTCTCAACCCAGTTGTCGTCTTTATGCTACTATTCGAGGATACAACTACTTGAATTGCAATCCCTGGGCATGGGTTTCTTAAAGAATCAAAAACCCCTCTTACGCGGATGTTAACGATAGATTGTCTCCGGTGGGAGGGCATGTCAATATGGAAGATGGCTGCCCTCTGCTGCTTTGATTAACTCAAACTTGAAGGGAAATGCGTTTAACACTTGTATTTTCTGTTCCCAGCTCCGTGCTGCTGCTCAAGCTGTTGGAGAATCCGACTTGGAGAAGAAGTTTGGCGCAGCCAGTGACAGCCTTCGTCGCGGCATCATGTTCGCCAACTCCCTTTATCTGTAGATGTGTTCTTCATTATGCAATGGACGAAAAGCTTTGTATGGTCTGATTGTATGCTGACACCATAGGTTTTCTCCTCAACTTTTACCCTGTCTTCCCCATTCAGGACCTTCTTAGTTTCCATGGCACTGCAGCTCGAAATTTTGTTTGTTTCCATCAGATTTGTAATATGATATTTATTAGCTTAAGATGATTGTTCTTTTGTTTCTGAAACATAAGTACAGTTCTGAGGTCAGACAGTAATGGATGATAATGGTTTGGACCCGAGTTTAGGGCGAAAAAAATTAGGGTTATTATGCTGTATTTCTGTTCTGAAAATGGAACCGGAACGAAATATAAAAGATATCGGAAAAAATCGGATAAATTGCTTGAACTCGAGTATAGTGAAAAATGGATTGAATAAAGAAGCATCTAATATTATTCATATGTATTAAAGTATTATATGTTCAATAACCATAAAGTCGAAGATTATAATATCATTGATTCGAATATAGATAACCATCGGTTATGGTAGAGCATTTAGTTAAGTTAAAAAAAATTGAACGAGTTTTATTTTATAATTTAAATTTTATTTATTTTTTTTTATAAAGAATTGATTTGTTTTAATTCTTATTTGAATTTAGTTTATAAATATTTATAATATTATTAGATTAAATTAATTTTAATTTAAAAAACACAAATTTTATTTAAAATATTTAATAAAATTAAGTATTGGGTTTTGAACTCTCTATATTGGGCTCAACACAGTGTAGAAACCTAAGGAAACCCTAATTCGTGTTTATTTATCTTCCCGTTCTTGGATTTTACATCATCTTCAAAACTTGTGTTGTTTCTTCGATTCTGGTGGCCAGTTAGCCGTTCACATCATCTCCCAGAATCCATATGTGAATGGTAGTAGGCTCACCGAAATCATTGTGTTGACAACATTCATCGTGAAACTTCATCTTCCTCAGTTTCACTGACGAGATGTCAACAACAGTTTCCCTTTATCTTCACTTTTTTCAAATTTGTCAAATTTATTACTTTGATCATTCTGATGAGGAAATCTTCTTCTGGATTTTATG
Organism: Abelmoschus esculentus; assembly: GCA_035048815.1. Lineage (NCBI taxonomy): Eukaryota > Viridiplantae > Streptophyta > Magnoliopsida > Malvales > Malvaceae > Abelmoschus > Abelmoschus esculentus. The sequence continues at coordinate 28,283,831 of JAUCBN010000001.1, forward strand.
ATTTGTTTTAACTAAATTTCAGTTTTGAGTGATTCGGCTGTTTCAACTGTCAGGGAGAAGAGAGGAAAAAAAAAGAATATTCTTCCCAACATTTTAGATTCAATTTTATGAGGTCCCAAAGTGTGCATTTACAGTGTTGGAAGGTTTTTGCTAGCCAAAGCCATCCGAGCTTGCATCTGAATCCTTGTAGTTGGCGGTAGCACGAATGAGACCCAAGATTGGGTTAGTCGGTCGGAAATAGTATGAGTCTCACCGACAACAAAAGGAGCATCGTCGGCGCTGCTGATCTTGATGGATTCACAATGCTTTTGATATCAATGTAAAAAGTCAGGGAGAGAGTCCTTGAGTCATTCAGCTACGGTCCAAAGTTGGAATCAATTTATATGATGTTCTCTTAATTCACATCTGACTTTAGTTTTAGGGTTAAAAATTGAGGTAATACTATAATTTAAAATATAAATATGACGATAAGATATACAATATTATTATTTATATATTTCAGATTTTTTTAATGTGGGATCAGTACCTTATTTCTTTTATGTGATTTTTTGCACATTCAATCATGTAATAGATTATTGTCACAGTTAATAGTTGGTATTCTATTCGAATTAAATAATTAAAAAATTATTCTGATTTTTTTAAAAAAGACAGTTATATAAAATTAGTATCAAAATTTTACCCCTATAATAATGAGATAACGTCTAGATATAAAAGTTTCGACATTTAAATATATTTTTATCTTAAACTCCAATCCAAACTTTTCTTTTAAAAACATCTTAGGAGTTCATCAAAACCTGTCGAGTTCGGATAAAATGTTAAAATAACGATCCCTTTGTACAACCAGCTCAGCCATTGTTCCAGTTATAAGCTGTTGACATAGACGCATAATTGCTATTATATTATTATAATATAATTAAAATTCAAAAAGTTTTTTTTATTGAAAAAAAATCAATACTGATTGCTTATATCTCTATTTTTATTTTCTTATACCATTAGAAAAAGACAAGTGAAGAAGAATCGTCTGTAAATTTACAGTTAATAGTTAATGGTTTCAATTTATTTATCCTGAATTTTTACTTTTCTCACTGAGAATCCACATTTTCTTTTTCAATAGAAAAAAGAAAGGGAAAGTTTTTAGATATTGTGTGTCTTGAGATACTATAACCAATTGAAGGCATGCATCCGATCTAAAAATAAAAAAGGGATACACTTATATTTTTGTTTGTAGCCTTTTGGCGACATGGCCGAGCGGTAAGGCGGGGGACTGCAAATCCCTTATTCCCCAGTTCAAATCCGAGTGTCGCCTGATCAACAAAAAACTCGAAATCCTAACGTCTCTTAATGTCCAGGATTCAATGAAAAACCAAAGTAGTGGAAGGGAATCAGTAAATCTTGATATGGGAGCCCCTCGGATCTCCAAGATTAACAAGCCATGTAATTGCAGCCTAAAATGGTGTTATTTTACCAAAATACTAATACCACAGATAGAACAGGAGGTAGGAAGTAGCAAATGTACTAAAATATTAACTGTAATCCATGCAATCTAAGGTTTCATAAGGGTATAACGGTAACTCAAATTTTGTACATGCAAAACATACAAGTCAACACTTAATCCATCCCTACTGGCATAGGACCCCAGCCCAGACAACTACAGGAAACGAATACGACTCGACTAGTTCATATAGAATGATAATAAAAGTGCAAACTTTCTTTGCTTTCTTCTGTCACTGCTTCTGTGGTCACCATGAGTTTGTTCTCGGTGTCTGCCGAGGTGGTGGTGGTCTAGGTCCTACGGCTTTATGGAAAGTATCAAAGACAAAATTGGGCTGGGGAAGGGACATTGGCAGCAACCTTTCCTACTATCTGCTTGCACAAATACAACATTTTACGAATCATTCATTTGTTTCGCCGTAAAAACCAGAAAACCAAATACTAAGAAGCGCTCGAATGACGATGCAGCTAGTATAAAACATGAAGACTAGTGGTGATGTCATCGGATGACATAATCGACATTCAAACATCTATTCATGGTTTACCAACCATGGCACCTTAATTGCACTAGAGCTTTTTTCATAGCTCAAGAAATGCATAAAAAATGAATGATAAAGGAGGATAAAAGAGATGCATATACAGAATATAACATTCAAAAGTATGCACATGTAAATAGGGCTATGGCAACTTACCTCCTAACACTCGAATCAAAACATTCCATGATTTCTTCTTCCAGCATCAAATCTACACAAGTATACTTTCATCTAAACAACTTGAGATGAAATATTTGCCGTCAGGAGAGTTCCCCGAAATCCTCCTTCAATATTTTCAACATTCATTTTCTGGTCGGACAGCTCATCTGTGCACCGCAAAAGGACCAGCAAACAATGCAATTCATTAATGAAATAGTTAGGTGATAAAGCTATAAACATTAAAACAGACAACAGTTTCTCTAGTTTCATTTAAATCACATCCAAATGAGGAGCAAAAATGAAAAGAGAAGTTACCAGCGATATCTCGATCTTCATGGATTTCAGAATCTTTCACCCAAAGCTTATCTCCAGGAAATATATTCATGTCAGCAAGAGTAGCAGTTTCCTGATCAATTATTTGGGATCCTTTGTGAAGTATTTGGTTTTCCTTAACAACCTATATATAGTGACTGTCAACAAGGCTGGCTACTGAAATAAAACCTATTTCCCTATACTGACAACAAATGCTCACTACAAATGCATCCAATAGAAATTAAGATGAAAATAGCAATATCTCAATTTCAGGAAGACAATCAAGCAAACCTTGTCAAAAAGGAAATCTTTAAGAAATTGTGTAAAGCCACACTTCCAAACAAAGATTGGAATGATCGAGCAATTCAAGTGATTTTAAATTCCACATATTTAACACTAATTTTACATTCAAGTGATTTTAAATTCCACAAAGCTAATTTGCAATGATCGAGTAATTCAAAAAATTAGTGCTGCTCTGCATGATAACCTTCTAATATCTTATAAGTGAAAACACACCATAATAAGAATGAAGAGACTGAAGATCAATGCAACGTTATAAATGGTTTGTAGCGGGGAAATGGTTTGTAGGCAAAGACAAGATTGTCAACCCCAATTAAAGTAGTCTGAAACGTGAGATTTGAGAACACAAAGTTCTAAACAGAAAAGGAGGAATACAAGTTCATAGCTCTGCAACATAAAGATATCTAATTAGTTGGGGAAAAGAAGCACACAAAACAAGCACAAGTTCTAGGGGGGGAATTATAAAGTTAAATTACACAAACTTAACATTGCTTACCCCAAGTGATTCCCAAATCATCATTTTCAACTGGTATATTGATGTAGTTGCAGAAACGTTTAAATTTACTAGATTTCCACTGTTTGTCCTCCGAGAGCGCTTGGAGGTTCGTCGATCAAGCTCAGAGGACTTTGATGCTTGTAAGATTGACTTTGGAGCTTCTTTTCCACGTATGAGATAAACATAAATTTCTTCATTAGCATAGTTAAGCTTTTGCATTAACTCACAGCTTTCTCTTTCTCCAATGCACTCCTCACATACCTGGAAAATATCAAGAAGAGTCACTCAAATTTACAAATGCAAGCAATGACTGTCGAAAATGCAACCATGCAATCATTCTCCTTATTTGATAAGCATTATTAAATATAAAAAAAAAAAATCATTTGTGTACATTCCTTTCTATGAAATTGTTTCTCCGACCAGGACCAGCAATCCATAACTTGCCCCATCCATGGGGGTATCTAACACACCCAAAATGTTCTATGAACCACCAAGGCAATCATACAAAATAATTTCCTGAAAGCACTATTTACATTTATTTAAATGTGGTTGCCAAGTCTCAACAGACTCGGCAGATGTTACCATCCCACCCTATCCCGCATACATTATTCAAGTTTCATAACTTCTGAGGCCTCACAGAAAGTTCAAATACTATGAAGCAACAAATTATTCTTGCCCTTAAAATCATGAGGAACCTATAACCAGAAGGATGAAAAAGCAAATATTTCCTTCTTCCAGCATCTATAATCATATTTTTCAATTATTTCTGCTTGAACGCATAAAAACTCACCTGTCTACTCAAAGAACAATAAATAATTAAAATATATATAGCATTCTCGCTTCCTATTGTTTTTTCTAGTTCTTCAATTTTGCGTCTGTCTTCCATGCAAGAAAAAAAAGCCATCCTGCACACCTCAGGGTGTGCACATCACATTTCATTACGGAAAGTTAACAACACCAACAACCAACACTTATAGCCTCCAACACTAGAAAAGTAATTCTTTTCCCTGTCAACTATAGTATTAACTAAATATCATCAATTTTAACTTCGGGGAAAAAATCCAATGCTCATAAGTTCTAAAACAAAATAGGCTACATGGATCACAGAACAGGGAGAAATTTTCAGTATTACCTCTGGGCAGGTCCTAATCACTGGTTGTGACTCAATCTCAGTATTTACTTCATTTGAAAGATCATGCTGCTGCTCACATATTGGAATGTCCCCACAGCATCCAGCCAAATCAATAGAGCTACTGAGCTCAATCATAGCAGATATACCATTCTCCACAGTACCACCCCATTCTTCACAAAAGCATTTCCAGTCGTGCTCAGTGATAATGGTCAACCTATCTGTCTAAAATCCAAAGATGATAAACTTCAAGTTTTGAACTAATATTTTAGATGAAGTAAATTGGATATTGCAATTTTGAACTAATATTTTAGATGAAGTAAATTAGATATATCAATATATGTACATGTATATAAATATATGTATAAATTTAAAATTAATTAAAATAATAAAGAACAATAAATAGCACTAGCAAGTATCATTATCTTCAAACACAACCAAATGTATTACACCCATATACTTACAGAAGAACCCTTCAGGGAAAAGGAACCACGTTTGTAATCCACTTTAGGCGGCCTCTCCAGAAGGCGTAAATGCTGGTGAAAACAAATTAGGAAGAAGGATAGTACAACCATTATCCTCATGATTGATAAAATAAAATAAATGAAAATATCAAAAACTAAAAGCAATATAAGCCCAATAATCTACGGATAAAAAAATAACTTCTGAAAGCAAATTCCTCACCAGAAGGGGTAACAGTCAATTTTAACTATAAAGTGGTTGTTGGCCCATTCATAAGTTCAATATTTCAGAAAATTTCTTTAACTAACTACTGCAGAAAAATATCATTATCGAATAATAGAAAGCAACAGAATGCATATCAAGGAAGATTGGTTACTTCCCCCACCAAACTAAACCAACAAGGTTTAATTCCAATATATTCGGGGTTGGCTAAAAATTGAGCATGAGGTGAGAGGAGGCTCAAACTGCAATATAAATAAGCATCAATCCTATTCCCAGGTAGGGATAGGAAATCATCACTGATGGCACTAAACTATATAAAAAGAGCTAATAGAAAAGTTGCAAGTGACCTTTTCACATTTAAGCAAATTAATGATGACATCAAGAATCTCAGGTTCCATAGATGAATTATGCTTGCTGCTTGTATTGATATAGCTCCTCCATTTAGAAACCCAAGAAGAAGGCAGCAAGTAGTACTTGCAGTTAGAAGACAGTGTGATACTCTTGCCTGTGGCTAATTTTTCATGGCTCTGACGCTGTTTAAGCTTCATTTCTCTGCAGCATGAACAACAGAAGTCAATCAACCGTGAAAGAATATTAGCACATAGCAACAAACTACAAATGAGAGCTCAGTTCAGATAACCTTCTAGAATCCTCCAAGCATGCAACTTCCGAAAGTGCATTGCTGCACTCGGAACACTCTTTAGAGTCAAAAGGAAAAGTTGGACAACCTGAAGGATCATCAGGCTTTACTGTAACTGCATCCTCATAAAAGAATAGCCATAGCTTCTCAGGAACCAACAATCGCTTGGCACCAGCAGCTTGCTCTGGCATCAAGTTCCCATGAGGACAACTAATAGACACGGTTGGTCCGGCATCAGCTTCACTAGGTGCATCGAGGTTTTTTCTTTTCACCCACTGTTGCAACCTACAAGTAGAAAATGTTCGACATCACTATAAAATAGAAACCAAAAGGCTAAATGGTGGATTTTTTCCTACAACTGTCAGATGAAGAATAAGAAGAAAATGACCCTCGCAAACAATAATCTAATGCAGCCAGGCAAGGTAATCAAAGCAGCGAAACTATTTAAAGTGGAAATAAAATAGAAATGGCTGTAGTCATACCATGCCTTAGAAACATAGTACGCTCCATCTTCGCACTTGGCCGAAAGTACATTGTCTGCAATCTCTTTCATCAATTTCCTTCGATCTCTATAGCTGTCAGCACAAACAACTGTACGTGCCACATCAATAAGGCAGTCCATGCAGTAGTCATCTTTGGCAAATGTTGGGCCCCCATTGTACTGCTTTGCACAAGCACCATCAAAATGAATATGAGGTGATTAAAATCACACCTTAGAGGCAATCAAGAGATCACAGTGGAAAATCAAAAATATCTACACATGTACAAAAACACTTGCATAAAAAATTATTAATTAAACAAACAATAAAATAAGGTACATTTGCAACAATAACAAAAGAAAAAGTTATTATTATAAATTTATAATCACTATATAGCCAGGGGGCTCTAGAAAAGCATGCAAAGCTTGCATCAATTATCCATTCTTCTAGGAAACTGTATATCATGGAAAACATCAATTGCAGGCAATCTAACTAAAAAAGAAGGCATTGAAATAAGAATTTCTATGTCTATGAATAAAGTAGAGATCCAGTTTATTAGAAATTTAACCAAACACCAAAGATAAAAAGATAAAAAGACAAGTATCAAAGTGTAACCAAAGAAAGTTTGAGCAAAAAATTCAAGATGATTACAATGAAGCTACCTTAGAGAACAATTTCATCCAGGCTTCAGCTGACAATCGCTTCACAGAGCCAGATTTGGAGATTGGTAATTTTCCATGAGAACATTGGATAGATGAATTATTTAAAACACTGCAATACATCAACCATGAGGCTATAAAGTGCAGATGGGAAAATGCGTGAACCTTGCAACAGTTGCCATGGGGAATTACAAAATATGCACAAACTTAAGTAAGATCACTAGCATGCAATGCATTTGTCCACACCTAGAGAACAATTATTTAATCCACACATGCAGGAGCAAATTATAAGGCCAGATTCATATAAAATGCACACTATACTTACGGTGGAGAAATATTATCAGCCCATTGACGAAGCCAATCTGTGGAAATCCAATAGAATGGTTCTTCAACAGAATGAACAGGAGCTTTAGATAGCACTGATCTCACTTCCTCTCTTCTTGATGTTATGTGTTCTAGTTCTCTTTTCTTTTTCAATTTGAATTGTTCACAAGCATCAACATATGATGAATTCAAGGTTGTTATCTCCTGAAAAAGATGAGATGGGAGCGAAAGTCCATCATGTAAGAAAACTGCATCGCCTTCTATTTCCATGGTGCTGCCACCATTCTTCTTAACACAACTACGATTGTACATTAGCATGTAGGCATCAGTAGATGAAAACATCTCTACATGACTCCTACCACTGGATTCTTCATGTTGCAGATTAATGGGGTCCAAAAGATTTCCATTGGCAGTGCCATCCACTCCTATGCAAGATGAATGTACTGGATCGGTTCGATTAGATTTAGTATTGGAAGTCGAAGAGCCTTCTCCAAATGGATGATGACCCAAGTCTGATACATGTTCATCATCAAACTCCCACCACTGACCTGTATTTTCATCCTTAATATGAGCTATGTAGTGGCCACTGTTTGTGGCACTTCCTTTGTGAATAAGAACAGCCGACAAGTCGTATATTAACTCAACTTGAGAAGGCTTCGACAACCTTCCTCGCATATCTAGCTTTCCAGGAAAAGAAAAATGAGAAGTGATCTTCTTCTTTGATGTAGTCTACTGACACATTGAAGCACAGAAAATATTATAAGTCTTATGACTGTTTGATGAAGCATGCAATAGACAGGGCTTCTACTACAGACAACACAAAATGGAATTGGCTGTGCATTGAATCAAAGATTACAATAGAAAGGAGAGGATCTGCTAATTTTATTAATTATAAAATGTTAAAGCAAACAAACTGATACCAAATGCCCCGACAATTACCTTTTGAAGGAAATCATAGCGCTTAAGATGGAAATTAAGCACATCAGGCAGTGTACGCAGCTTGATACTCCGTGAAGCATCAACTCTAGCACTACATGACTCACAAAAATATTGGTTATCGCCATGCAGCTCTTCAACACTCAGGTAATCAGTTAAACTCTCGTCTAGCGTTTTCAGGCCCTTTACATTCAACTCAAGCTCATAAAAATCTTCCATCTTTGAAGAAGCATCAGAATCTTTGCCACATTTTGAGCACCTATAAAAGCAGGATAATACATAAAATCACATTTGTCTACCTCAGATTTAGTTACATCCATAAGATTAATCACAAGCTTACAGTATCAAATAACATACGCAGGAAGACCATATATATTCAAAGGTGTAAGCAAATAAATGACTGAATAAGGTAAACTGCATACCTCAATACATATTACTGACACAGAAACAACCAAGACATTAACAAATAACCTCACTACAGAAAGTGCATACAGACGCATTAATGAAATGTTTAGAAGGTAGCTGCTACAATACATTAGGTTTGTAAATAGTAGTTGGTTGATAAAAAATTGTCTATTCATGCACCTCCTATAAACTAATGCTAAACCAAGCATAACGAAGACTTAGACTAAAGCAAGTTCACATTGAAGGAATTATTTGACACATGGATACAAGAAAGAGCATTCATGGTAACTTAAATAAACCTTAATCAATTATATTTTAGAACAAGGGTTCTCAAATAGTCAAATAGCATAAATTCAGTTTGCTCTAAAACTCACATGGAGGAAGAACCTATTTAATGGACAAATGCAAGCAAGTATTAAATGGCATACAATATCTCTTTAAACACCATACAAGTAGTACAAACTAAAGTTTTTCTTCATATTGAAGAGTGGGGTTTCTTTAGATCACTCAGTTTTCTTCTCGTTTTAGGTTAGTCCTTTTTCTCTCTCATATATGAGGATCATATAAGCCTCCAAAACATATCAAACCAAGTAGAAGGAAGAAAAGTAGCAATAATTCCAGAGGGGGTCGGAAATTGTAATTTGCAAACTAACAATGATGAAATCTATCTTACGTTGTAACATGGGATACACTTCCTCGAAAGAGATCTTGAACAATTGTCCTTGCCTTGGGAACTTTAGAATCACTTAGACATCTCTCAAGCAAAGAAAAAAGTAAAGTCAGAAATTCATGGCTATCCTGTTGAACTCCATTATCTAACTCAAGTGTTTGTATAAATGGGGCGGAGTCGATGAAAGCCATTTTACTAGCATGCAGTTGCACAAAAAGTCGTGCAAGTTGATCCAAGACAGGATGCTGATTCAAAACATTAGGTTCAACAGAGAAGACTCCTTGTCGAAATGATTTGTTCATGTACAGACACTGTAAAATGCTGTTAGCATAGCATGTTGCACCCAGATTAGTAAGACCTGCAGGTGAATGAGCAGAAGCACGGAGATCTTTACATGGATCTGGACCAAGAGCTTGGATAAAATCTGACATTTTCTGCCATAAGCCAGTTTTCCTACTTCCATTTGTAGGTGGAGTCAGCCCACAAAAACAATTAGGGTTGTCCTTAGTATTCACACGACAGCCCTGACAAACCGGTTTTGTGATCATATACAGTCGATTTACATCATCATCAGTTATTTCACCAGTCAGGTGAATTTTCCTGCACATTACAAGACGAAAAAAATTCAAAAATATCACCAATTCAAAGCTTAGCAACTCCCCCCACCCTGCACCCCGTGGGGTGGAAATAAGTAAAATAATTCTTACTCTTGAGTCTTGAACACATAACAGCCAGTACCTTAATATTTCAGTAGTTGTATCATCATTCTCCACCTGTCTGTGCCTTTTATTTTTACTTCGGGTTGTTGGTCGGCTCATTTTATGATTGACCGACCTTGCTGTGGGCACAACAAAGAGACATCTGTCATATAATGCTGTTGATGGAATACAGCAAATTTGCAAGTTCAATTGAAAGTTTCAACCTTTGAGCACAAGCATTAAATTCATACGTCAAAGAAAGGGGAAAACGAAACAAGACGATAGGAACAACAATCACCAAGAGTCAGAAGAACATTTATTAGCAAAATAAGGAACAGTCTCGCGGCCGCTATTTCATCATCCGCCACCACTAAAGACCCCAGTACCGGAGTAAACAAATTTCACATCAACAGCAGCGGATCACCGCCGCAAATGGCAGTGTAACGGGAAAAAAAAAAGCGAACATGATAGTCCCCATCTCCGATAAACCGACCGATACATTTTATTAAAAAAATCCATCTTTTCAACAAGGTAAACAGATAGAATACAATGAAACGTAATACAAAGCAGCACGATCTAGAATAGAAAAATCAAATATAGCAGAGTGATCAGATACAAAAAACGGATAATACAAACCAAGTCACAACTCAAAATCCAATGAATCAAGTACAAATATTAAGTCTAGGGTTTTAAAAATGACCTTGTTTGATTTTCCGGTGTTTGGTTCCGTATGCCGGAAACTTGGATGCAAAAGAGGGCTTGGGTTAGGGATTAGAGGAGGGAGAGAAAGGGGAGGGTGGGACAGAGCGGTGGTGAGAGGCTTATTTGGCGGGGATGTGAAGAGAGTGGGTCGGGAATTTTCATGGGAGTTTTCAAAATTAAATTAGTATTTGATTTTTAAGTTTTTTTTTTCTAATAATTTAAATGAATTAAATTTATAGTTATTGTTTAAGATTAAATACAAAATTGAAGCTAATAAGCGATTAAATATATATATTACTTTATTTTAAATATATAAATTTAGCTATTTTATCTATAAACATATAAATTATTAAATAGTTAAAAATATTATCACGTTTAAAAAATATATACAATACTATCACTTAAAAAAATATTAAAAAGTATAAATAATGGTACTACAAATTTTATTACATATTTAGAAAAATAAATTTAAATCTAAATTGATATCGTATCTATATTAATAGTAAAATTATATTTATTTTTTAAAATATATAAAATATAATTTATTATTATATAAAAAATATAAAATTTTACTCGACGATTCGATAAACACATTTAAATCTAAAGAAAATAATTTTAATTCAGATTATATAAATCGAAAATTTTCATTCACAACGCGATATAAACTACTTCTCAATAAAAATAAATAAATCTATTCTACTTCCACTTTATTTTTTTCTCTAAAACTAATTTTTTATTTATATTTTTAAATATTTAACTTTTTTTTATAACTTTATATATTTTTTAACAAGCTAATAGTGATTTTAGTAGTATATGTTTTAGAATATAATCTTTCACCTAGGTTTGTAAATGAGACGAGACAGATCGTGAGTTACTCGGGCTCGAGTTCTTAACGAGACGAGCTACATGATACCCCACTCGAAAAGTTCGATCAATACATGGCTCGAAAAAAGCTCAAACTTGACTCAAAATCTTAACGAGCCGAGCTTAGTACTACTCGAGCTCAACTCGGCTCGTTTACACCCCTATTTTCACCATTTAACAGTAATCGCTCAATCACTTTGTTAAAATCGCTCATACTTAAACTTATAACCTCTAAAAATAACGATTATTCTATTAACCGCTCGGCTAAAATTCTCGTGCTCGATAACTTTATATTGCTCCTGTTATATGTGTCCTACTCTTCCTCTACATTTGAAAAGGAAATCTTCATGTACAAGTTAAGATGTGGTGGTTGCATTTGAATGCGGAGAAGTGTGAATCCTTGAATCTCTTGGGACACGTGTTTAGGCACCCACTAGATTCATGGACTCGTGTAACGATACCTTAATCCCATCAGTTTGACCAGGAATGAGGAGTTATTGTATGAAGGATGAAGAATACATCGATTATTATATCTGTCGTTAGACTATCACAATAATTTACCTCCTTATTTTATTATTATAAAATAAATTTATTCAAATAATTTACGATAAACTGTAAAATAATAAATGATGAATGAATTGTTTGTCAATAGAAATATAATATATTTCGTCATCAGAAACATAATCAACGTTAACAATAATAATTGAATTGGGGTTTAAAGATTATTTAAAATATTTTTTTCATATATATTATTTTATATTTATTTTAAATATAGTTTTAAATATATAAGAAGCTGATACGTAATAATTAACGATAAAAATTAATAAACAATAACAATGAAACACATATTTAAATAACATTAAAAATATTTAAAAATAAATAGATAATATTAAGCACCAAAATAGGAAAACATGTATATATTAAATACCTTTTTAAGAAAAAAAATATTAGGTAAACGATGTTCATCACGTCATCTGTAATTTTAATTAATATTGTTTATCTCAAATTTTTTCAAGATGAATCATCACCTCTTTCCTACATTTAATTAGTGGTTAATAGGGGTGGGCAAGACCAGGTACCCGACCAATTTGAAAAGAATTGGTCCTGGTCCCGGTAACCACCGATTCTTGAAAATTGGAACTAGTCTCGGTCTCAGTCACGTCGGGTCCTAAATTTTAAGAATTGATTATGTTACTGATTGGTACCGGTTCCTATACCGGGTACCAAGTCAAATAGCTTTTTTTAAAAAATGGAATAGTTGAAGAAAAAAATTTCAAACACCAATAATAAAATTAAAATATTATAGACTTGAAAATTAAAGTTTTAAAACTAGTCATACTCATAATATTCATACATAAAAGAAAAAGTTTGATAAGAAAAATAAACAAAAGAAAACCAATACCAGATATTTGGTATTGCTCCAATTTCTACTGAGTACCGGGTCCAAAAAATCAAGATCCAGTCACATTCCCGGTTATGATCGGGACCTAAATTTGGGATCTAGTCCCGATCCTACCGGAACCAATACCAGATAAAATTTCATTGGGTCTTACTGAGTCCGAAACTGAGACCGGATAATCAAATTTTTTACCCACCCCTAATAACTAAACAATTAGATAATTAATTTAAAATGAACGACTTTAATTATTTGGATCGTAAATAACGTAATCAACGTAGTTGACCGAGTGTTAAGCATTTTCTCAACATTAATAAAACAGTCCCTAAATGATAAAATCAAGAACAAATTACATTAATAATCCCTAAATTATATAAAATAATAATTTTACTCATTACCCTTTTAAAATTATAAAACAGTCATTATATTTTTTAAATTATTGTAAAATATCATTGGAAACAATAAAATAATATTATCGACTTAATTAATTTAATAATTATTTTATAATAATTTAATAAATTTAATGATTAATTTATTTTTAAAAGATTAGTGGCTAAAACAATTTTTTATAGTTTAGGGTCTCATTCTGTACTTTACCCTAAGATCAATTGAGAGAGTAGAAGAAGAATAAGGAGGAAGGAGGGGTAGGGTAGGAGAAGAGGACGACCAGATCTGCAACTTTAATCTCAATTATTGAAGAAAACTTCGATTCTATAATAAAAAAGCTACACGAGGAAAGGGAAGGAGAGGAGAATTACAGGTATTTCTTCTTTATTTTATTGTTCATACTTCTTAAATTGAAAAACAAATGATCCTCTGATTTCTTTGTGTATGAAATGATTGATTTGGTTATGGCAATGGATTGATTTTGAGTTGTGTTTGAAAAGACAACAGAGACGATGGCGGAGGACAAGGGCATTTCCGACGGTGAAAAAAGCAAGGAATCCAGTCCCCCGCCGCCGGTGGTCAAGAAACCTAGGGGAGTCCTCTCCCGCGTTTGGAGTGCAATATTCAGAACCGGAGGGGACAATTTCGAGAAGAGGCTTGAACATATTACCAAGGAAGAGACTGCTGTTCTCACGCGAATGAAAAGAAGATCTCAGACTTGGAGGGGAGCAATCAGGCGTCTCATTGTATTTTCCGTCGTTTTGGAGGTACTCATCATCTCATCAGTCATCACTTTCTCTCTATTGTATGCAACTCATTGCTCCACGTTTCTCACACATTGCTACTTAGTAGTACTTGTCTTGGTAATCATATGCAGCTTTCTTGTTCTGTTTAATCTGGCATGTGTCTACTATCTGTCTTTTACTCGGAAAAGCTCATGAAAGATATCATTGCTGATTTTCTTCTCACTCTGCAATCTGGATCCAGAATTTATATTAGCTATCTCTTTAACTTTCATTTTTTTCCCATCCAACATGGTTTATGTTTGAATCCAATAGATGTACTATCAACTTCTTTTCTTGTTAATTTACAGGTTATTGCAATTGCTTATGCCATAATGACAACAAGATCCGTGGATTTAAACTGGAAGATGAGGGCATTTAGGATTTTGCCAATGTTCCTTTTGCCTGCCTTTTCTTCCATTGCTTATTCTGCACTTGCAAGCATCATAAAGATGCGTAAGTAACTCAATTCAATATCTTTTAAAAAAATCATGCTGTTGTTATATGTCTGACTTGTTTGATCTAGTTTTTGTTGTTTATGATGTTAAATGGTAGCAGATATTGGATATTTACTACTGAGCTGAATCAAATAACATTATAGTAAAGTAGCATAGTAGTAGTAGTTCCAGCATTACAAAAATCTGATTTGATCCTAAATCATTTCAGTACATTTTTCATGTGATGTGTGAACTTCTAGCCTTTCATTTATTGTTTCACCAGTGTAAGTCCTTTCAGAGTGCAATCCTTCATTGTTTTATCTATCTTTTGATGATCAAAGTCTCTTTCATGTTCTCCTTATGTGATCAGTCGGTTCTTAATTTTTTTGCCAAGCTTGTCATGTTAGTCGAAACTCTCTCTGATTGAAGCGCAAACAGCATGAGCGGCCTTTCCGTGGTTATTTTTATTACTATTCAAAATGCTTTCTATCTTTTACATACTTCTTTACATTGGATTGCATTTATTTAAAGAATTCTGTACCCCGGAAGTTTAGCTGCTTGGATGATGCTGAATTATGAATTTGATATAACAAGTTCCACCCATTTATGGTTTCCTAAACTATGGGATATCATGTTAATTTGTGATTTTATCTTATAGGTGATGAGAAGGACAAGAAAACTCTAGAAAGACTTCGCGCTGAAAGGCAAGCAAAAATTAATGAACTTAAGGAGAAGACAAATTATTACATTACGCAACAGCTTATTCAGGTAATTCAGAAACCTAGGAATTGGTTTCATCAAATGACCTTTAAGTCACGCGGCTGAATTTTTCCCGAATTTTCGTCTATTATTACTGCTATGAAACTGAAAGCATGAGGTAAAACTTTCCTGGTACATATTGATGTAAAAAGTATTTCCTAATGGAAGCCACCTTTTAGATTGTTAGAAGAAGAGCTATCTTGGAAATGTTGTCACTCGAGTAAATAATAGGCAAAAGCTTGTTTTGAAAAAAAATCTAATATAATTTCATGCAATAAATGAAGTTTGTCTTTTTTATTTTCTCAATCTGAAATGAAGAAAATGGGAAATTCTTTTGCTCATGAGCTAGATGATTGAGTACATCTTTGAATGCATTATATTATTTGAAAATCAAACTTATTTAAATCATTTTGATGCAGAGATATGATCCTGACCCAGCAGCAAAGGCTGCTGCTGCAACTGTCCTTGCATCTAAATTGGGTGCAGATTCAGGTCTGAAATTCTATGTTGAAGATGAATCTAAGCTTAATGTCCCCGGGGGGAAGAGCAACAATGTTGAGGTAGTGCCATCAGGTGGACTACGCCAAAGAAAGCACAGTAGACCCAATAGTATGGCATGCACTCCTTTGGTTCATTCTGATGACGAAACAACACCTCATTCTTCTTCAGGAAATGACGGTCCTCAAGCTTCTGAGCAAGGTCAAGTAGTTGTTAACCATTACAATCCACAGGGACCTTCTGCAATGGACGGGGGATGGCTTGCTCGTTTTGCGGCCTTGCTTGTGGGTGAAGATCCAACACAATCCTATGCACTTATATGTGGCAATTGCCACATGCACAACGGTTAGTGGTGTTCAGTTTCTCTGTTATATTATCAACACTGATTCAACACATTTACACACATGTACACTGCATGTTAGTGTTCTTGAAGACGAATGTTGAACTTCAAACTGTATTTCTTTTTGGTTGTTTGTTCAGGACTTGCCAGGAAGGAGGATTTCCCATATATAACTTACTACTGCCCACACTGCCATGCCCTGAACAAGCCAAAAGAATCGGTGGAAGAAATTTATAGATCTAGCTCCCTTCCAATTAACCCCTTGAAACCAGAAGGAGCTGGTGAAGCTGTTGAAAATTCCAGTGGCAGCATGGATGGGGGGGCACTCACGAGCAACAACCCTGTGAAATCTAGTTCCGAGATTGAGGAAGTGGCTGAAAAGTTATTGCCGAGTGATCCAGTTGGATAAAATGCATACTCAGATGGGACAATGAGATTGTTTAAAGTGTTCTATCTGCTTTGATCTCATCTGTGTCCTGTAGGACACCGTGTATGAACTTGTGATATCTGGGATATGCAGTGGTTTTGGTTCTTGCTTTGTTGTTTGACTAAAACATTGAGATGTCTTACTAGGAACTTGTGATTAGTATACACATGACATGTTGATATAGATGATACATATTTGTATGGTTCCTGTTTTGTTGTTTGAGAATAGACAGACCAAAATCTTTGTTTAAAATTTATATTTTTCTAATCTTGTTGAGAACATGTATTTTTTTTTTTATTATATCATCAACCAGCTTATGCATAGAAAAAAAAAAGAGTGAATGAATTCTAGACAGGTGGATGCATATATAGCACACAAAATGAAATTGAGAAGGAATCGCACTGGCAGGCGCGGTATCGAAGCTTTTCCCTTGTTTCAGGTGTATTATTCATTGGCCTTTTAAAGTCACTGGAAGTTGCTTTATTCTTAACCAAATGGGGCTTCCTTTGATCACAGGCTCTGTAAAATGGTATCGATAATCCGTCCTCCAACTGTGAGGACATCATGAACAGATACGACTGCGATATCGGTCATGATTACGATACCAACAGTTTGAAAGAACCCTTCTACTCCGATATGGGTCATGCAATATCAATGTCTTTGCTCTGTTATGAGTTGCGCAGCTTCAGAATATGCCTCCGTTGGTGCGTGTTAGATCACTCCACATGCATAGGCAGATTCGTATCCTATCTCACGTTTGCCTTCCTTGGCCCTTGCCATTCTCGTCCCCATCCGAGTTCCCTCCCGGTTTGGTTCCAATTCCCCTCTGCATTTCCCTTGGAAAGCACTGACTTCCACCTCCTGGTTCAATTCCCCGAGTCAGCCTTGCCTTTTTCACCTTAACCCGCTTCTTCAGAAAATACAGGTTGAGGCCGCTGTTGTTTCTCGACACCCCCGACATCCATGAGAGCTGGACCAGGCGTTCCGTTACTTCACATGCATACTTCTACCCTCTTTCTTTGTCGAAATCGTTCATAAGTTTATTTTCTTCTCTACCTGTCGCGACCTCTTTAAAAAACGCGATTAAGTGAAAAATGACTTGGCTATTAATTTCGAAAATATGAATTTTATCAAGAAAAACCCAAATTTTAAGAAAAATGTAATTTAATTTTTAAAAAAAATTGACTTGGAGTCGCCACCGGCCACTTAGGTAGGCCAGACACCATAAAATAAACCAGAGATTCGTTTAAAAAATGTTGGGTTCGGGAGTCGGTTACGTGTAAGGACGACCCTTACAAACGCCCAAAAAAAATTGGTACCTTGGAAAAATTTACGTGGCATTGACACTTTGAAGATAGATATTAATTTAATTTTTCATTGTTAACTGAACATTATTTGAATTTCGGATATCCTTTTGATTTAGAAGTTACACCACCTTTAAACTTGAGCTGAACGAGACGTCCTCTAGATAGGAAACCTCACCCAAATTCAAAGGAATGTAACTTCCGCCTCAAAAGGCTAAAGCAATATGCATGACCGTTTTTATCTTGTTCATTTTAAGTTCTAATCCTAAAAAGGCTCCATTGCTTTAAGTGTTTAAAACCTAAGTTACTAATGTGACTAGTTACTTACCTATCAATTTTATCTAAGCCTAAGTTATTTTATCAAAATTCTAGGTTTTAATAGCACATGAATTCGATGCCAAGGTACACTCTCTAGGTCAGCATCATGGTACGTCAAAACACCAACCTCTTTAGTGTATCCGAGACATAAGATTCAAATGCTATGTTACTAAATTATCTCCCTAATTAAATTAATTAATTAAAGCGACTAGTCCTAGAGGGCTCTAAATTAATTAACTTAAATGCTTTATTAGGTGACCTCCCTAAGTATGCCATGCAAAAACATAATAAAATAAAAAAACAAGATAAAAAGGAACTTGATAATTTTATTTGAATCATGGGAGTACAACATTACAAAAATTTCATCATAGATGAGTACAAGGGACTTGTGTTGAAAATAAGATCAAAAGGGACTAGGAAGCAAACCTTGAACGATTGATTAGATTTAATTAGGTGAAATTTTAATTTAATTAATTAATTAAATTTTCCTAACTTTGAATTTAAATTAGAACCTAATTAGAATCTAACTTGGTGAATTTTAAGTTCAAAGGTTCGATTAGGGTTGGATTAAACTTAATTAAGTCAATTTTTAAACCTTATCTTAGAAATTTTAAATTAATTAAGAGTCTTAATTAAAATAATTTCTAAGTTTTAAGCATTTAATTTAACCTAATTAAAGTTTAGTTTGGTGAAATTAGGGTTAATTAGACCTAATTAGTTTTAAATCTTATCTTAGAAAATTAAAATTAATTAAAATAATTAATTAAAATCATCTTCTAATTTTAAGAATTAAAAAGCCTATTTAAAGTCTAATTTGATGAGTGTTTTAAGGTTTAAGGCTAAACTAGACCTAATTAAGTTTAATTAATCTTAAAACCTATTTTTTAGAAATTAATTAAAATTAATTAAAAATTAATTAAAATTATTTCCAAAAACTTTAAGAATTAAATTAAACCTATTTTAAGTCTAATTTTTAAGTCTTAGGGATCAAATTAATTTTATACTAGACTTAATTAAGTTAAATTAATTTTAAAGTTTTCTTAAAAGTTAAATTAAATTCTAATTAAGAACCTAATAGAATTTTTTAAGTCTTTAAAATTGATTTTAAGCCCTAATTTTAAGTCTAAAATAAATTAATTCGAATCCTAGGGGTTAATTAAGGGTCTAGGGGGCCTAATTGTATGAAAATTAAAGCTCTAGGGACCTAATTGCAAATTTAGGGGCCTAATTGGGGTTCTAGGGGATTAAATTGCAAAGCATCTCAAACCTAGGAGGACTAAATGGGCTATTAGCCCATTACTGCCCAAGATGCGCGAATCCGGATTAAACCCGGATCCGACCCGCGAGCTCACACCTTCCAAAACGGTGTCATATCAGGGGAGGATAAAAGCCTCTTTCTCGAGTTGACTCGGCCAGATGAGCCTCCCCCAACTCGCTTAACTCGGTTTTCTCCCAACCCTAACACTAAAAAACCAAAAACCTTGAGCAAAATGGATCAAAATTCATGTTTTTGAATGGTGTTCATCCATGTTCATCATGAACAAGATGAACATGGATGAACACAGTTTCGATCGCCGCGGGCTCCGTCGTCCAATCCAACCTGCCGCCGTCCGGCGTCGCTCCGGCGTGTTCGCCGGCCACCGCGAATCACGTCGGACGTCACCCTGAGATCGTCGGTGACCATTTTCGACGCCGACGAGGCCGTCTGGAACCCTAAAACACCCCAAAAACCGCCGATAAACACCTCTAGAGTCCTAAAAACACCGATCAAAACCTACACTAATCATCAGAACCAATGGCCGAACCCCTAAACCAGAAATTAAGCACCAAAACAGAGAAAGAACCACAAGAATCGATTCAAGGCTTACCTTCCAAGGATTCCGATTGCAAAAACTCCTCAACTGTCGATCAATTCCTCTCCAATGATTTCTAGATTTCTCTCCGATTCAATCTCCTCTTCGATTCTGCTTTTTTTCCAAACCAACCAATTGAATCCCTTTTAAAGGGATTCAAACCTAAAATCCTAAACTCAATCAAATTCTAATCCTCTAAAACTCTACCCAACAACTTAATCCAATCCTCAACAACCGGCCACAAATCCTATCTCCTAAGAATCCGGCCATGATTCACGATCAAACTCTGTTTTTTGATTTTTTGATTTTTTTTTATTTTAATATTTTAATATTATTTATTTATTAATAATATTCTATTATTTATTTATTATTTATTATTCAAATTAAATTCGTGTTGACACTACCTATGTTAGCACGGGCTTCCTGTCGAATTCCATCGCGTTCCTGTTGGTGTAGGTTGGGCTGAGCATAGTTAACCGTAAAATCGAAAACCAATCTGAGACATTATGGTTTATAAATTTACGAATCGTGGTTAATCAAAGTAAATCGAATTTGATTATTTAATTGATTTTTAATTATTTTTACAAGATAAAAATATATATTTTATACTTAAAATATTATATATATTTTTTATTTTTTTACTTAAAAATAAGTTTTTAATAAATATTTATGAAAAATATCTCAAAATTTTTATTTTTCAATGTTTAAAAGTCATAAGAAATTATTCTGTCAAGATAAAATTAACGTTAATATAAAAAATATCAAAAAACAATATTAATCAAACCAAAAATCAATGATTACTAAATTAATTTACTGAATTAAACCAAAATCGAATCAAATACACCCCTAGTTGTTGCGGTCATGGATTTATAGGACGGACTATGGACTTTGATGGGCCAAAAGGGAAAAGGGTTTTGCTTCCACCAGCAGTATATATATAGTTCATCCTCCGCATCCAATCTCTTTGAGCCTGGTTAGGGTTTTCACTTTGCAATCCCTAATTTTTTCTCTACCGCCATAGATGAAGAAAACCCCTAGTTTCCTTGTTTCTTTTCTTTGTTTCATACTTTGCAAACTTGTCTCCTAGGTTAAATCAAAATCATTCAATGGAGATGAATGCAGTTCCCCATATCAAAACCCTTCAACCTGGATCCATAATTCCGTTACCATGTAGCGGATTTCATGAGGTGAGACTGATACAGCTCTTTTTTTCCTTTGAATTCTAAATATTTGGAGTAGTAATTCAGGCAGCCTGGTTGCCTTAAATCCTCATGGCAACGAAGGTGTTAAACTGCTCGGATAATGAGTATTGCTTGTGCTCTTCAGTCTTGCTGAGATCCATTGATGAAGCTGGACTAGTAAGCTTAAGCACAGTAGCCCCGATTAAACTAAGGTTCCGATTATCACATCTAAATTACAAAATTAGGGTAATTAATTTTATGAGAAATTGACATTAATATTGAAGAAAAATATTATTTCGAAAAATATTTCTTAAAATATTAAATTTTTTATAATAATTTTAAAGTCGGATTCAAAAGAATTCGATTATAAATAATATTTTTAAAAAAAAATAAATGAAAGAAGGGTTTAACGCTCATTGTTTACTGTACTGTTTTTTTAATCGCTCTTTATAGTCAAAATTTAAATTTACCTAAAAATATTTTTAGTATTCCATATTTTGAGAAATAATTTTTTTCTATAATATTTTTATCAATTTGCCTAATTTTATGTTTTATTTTAGATGATTTTAATTCTGGTAAAAATATATATTTTCTAATTATTAATTCAAAATACTAATCATAGGTTGAAATTTAATCATATTATCAATTTGATTTTAACTTAATATAGGTATTTTTTAAGAAAAAAATACTCAAATAAATTATTTAAATTGACTTGAATAAATTTTAAATTAGTTAATAGTGATTACAGTAATATCTGTTTAAAAGTAAATTATAATCTCTATCATTTAATATTGATTGTACAGTCATTCTGCTGACATCATTGGTGTTCAAACTCGTGATCTCTAAGAACAATAATCGTTTTTTTCAAACTCTAAGAATAACAACTGTTTCTTTAACCACTTAAGCTAGAGGGTTCGTATAAATTTTAAAAATTTTAAATTAACTCAAATATATATTATTAAATATATTTTATCTTTCTATCTTAAATTCTGATTTTGTTTTATTTTCAGATATACATAATGCGGTGAGCTTGAGGAACCAAATATTCTTTATTATATTCATATTTAATTAGTGTTACACTATCAAAGGAGAATTCATGAACAAATAGTAATAAAATTGTATTTAAAGGGACTTAAGTTGAATTATTAATTTTTAGGGTGACTTAAAGGTATATTTTGGTCCATTTAACTAAAAGCTATAAATAATTAAATATTTATTAATTTTGGGAGAAGATAACAATCATATTTTTTATGCAACCAAGGGTCAAGATTTCTTTCTTGAGTTTGTTCCTGTAAAATAATATTAAAGGTAAATTATATAAATAATCATTCAACTTTTAAATATTAATGTTTTGGTCATTAAAATGTTAATTCTCATGGATATTCATTTTAAATATAATTTTCTTGACAAATTTATTTGAAAAGCCCTTAAATTATCATAACTTGTTTAAATTAGCCCTTGTATTTTCACTAACCTTTCATGGTATTCATAGAAGCCCTTGATTTTAACTAATTGACATCTTTATTTTTGAAAATATGTTACAAGTTTATTTATAATCGAGAATTGAAATATAAACAATTCATTTGAAACCGTGATTTTATTTTTGAGAGAAGAAATGGTTGACGGTAGGCATGATTTCTGGGGGACGAGTTCAAAGGAATTTACAAAGTCTATGTTCTGCGTATTTTTCTTCTTCGTCGTAGTTTTCTAGCACTGCCTTGTTACGGTCGGATTTATTGATCCTGTCCAAACAGAAATTTAAAGAATTTTCAAAATAAGAAAATCATTCACTAATAATATTCGTCTTATTGATCGATCAATCTAAAACATATATTACAAAAATTATCGTAAAACGGCTCTTGCAATCCTTTTTTTCGTAACTTGAATAATCGAACCTCTTATCTTACTTAAATAACTTTAATACTACACCAATAGAGCTTGTAATTTACCTAACTGCAGGGTTTAAGAAAACATTCCTGGTAAGCTGGAAGATACACATGCTTGTTACAAATGTCATTGCCCCAATTAGAGAAAAAACTATATTATGGGTCAGTCTCATTAGCTGTTCATAGGATCAACTAATAAAAACTGTCCACTTTATCAATTTTTTTCATGTCATAATTTTTTTCTAAGTGAATCTTCACTTGAAAAATTAAAAAATAATGAGGTAGACAGTTTTTATTGGTTGATCCCATAAATGACGTGATGAGACTGACTCATGATATAATTTCTTCAATTAGGGGTACACCTACCCATCAATTAAACAAAATAAAATAAATAAAATGGAAATTTATGAAAAAAATTAAAATAATATTTTTTAAAAAATATATAAATAAATCCTGAGATTAGGCTCTCTTCTGGCCTACTCCATGTTACCTCTGGCTTCATCCAACGACCCATTATGATTTATTTTAGATGCTGAATTTGGAGCTGAGCTACTGTTTGTAATTCCATGGGGATGTGATTTTAGTATTTAGTGTTAAAATATGATGTGAGACAGGTGCTGTAGGCATATGGGTTTTCTTTCCTTTTCTTGACTAAATCTAAAACCATGAGAACAGGTCGGATTGGCACAGATTTTAGATGTTCAAATCATGATCTAAAAATAAAAATATCTATCACAATTTTAATTCAATCTAATCTTAATATATATTTTTAATACAATTTGAAATAGTAAAATCTATAATCGACTTCGATATATTAATAAAAAACATAACTAAACCTAATTTGGTTCGTGAAAAATTAATAAAAATATTAAATATTATAACATATAATAAAATTATATACATATATCAAGATGTGTCAAAAAAAATATCCTAAACTCAATCCTAACTCAACTTTATTTTTATAATAACCAAAACCCAAATTCAATTTTTTAATAAAAAAACTTAATTTTATCAGGTCAGAACAAAACCCAACGGGACGGATCAAATCACCATCCCTCGTCTATTTTGAATTGATACAAGTATATAAATTTGTGTACCCTTTTAAATTTTCCAAAATAAAATGAATTTTAATAATTTTTTAAAAAAAATATTTTTTCAAGTTAGTTTTTCAGCTAATAATATTTTTCAAATAATTTAAAAGGCAATAATACTTTTTATATAACATTTTCATTAGTACTCACAAGTCACAACCATCATCAATAACACCATTTGTTAATTTCATGTCAATTCTATGATAAATAGCATCCGGTGTCAGTGACTACAGACCCTGTTCCAAGCTAAGCTAAGCTATTCTCTTCAGATTTAAAGACCTTCTACAGCCTTATAGTGATAATCATCAATGGAGGAGTAAACCAAACCTTCTCTTTCCAGGAACTCAATAGCATCCCTATACCACAGAAGAAGAAGAAATGAATAAAACAAGTCGAATCGAAACAACGAATTCTCGCTTTCATCGTATAGATACATACTTGATCTTCGCAACAGGAACTTTCAATTGTTGTGAAAGTTCGTCGACATGTATCCCCATTTCTCGATCACTGTAAAGAGTAGAAACATATTAGCAGTTTAGCACCAATGAAAGTATTTTTGAGGTCATGTTGGTTCAGAACTTACATGTTTGAAGGTTGCTGGAGATAGTTCAGGACCATTTTATCAAAACTCTTGAGTCCATCAGAATTATATTGCATAGAGAACTGGAAAAGAGAAAGGATGATGTTTAATGGGGGGAAGCGAGGAGGAAACAATAAAGTTCTATATTTTGATATCATACATCGTTTGTTGATGCTGGTTGGTGTCCATTTGATGCACCGCGCACAGGAGTGCTGAATGATGAATCTGCCTTCTGTGGGGACAAGACGGCACCCTGTGACTACAATTAGCACAAGAACACCAATCAGAAGACATACTCATCTCCAAGTGAATAAACCAAATGTCTTGATATGCAAATTTAATCAGTTTTAGACATAAATACCCGTGCTTTGGAATTCTTCAGATGGAAATGAATGCATTCAATAAAGTGGCAAGTAACTTCATCAAAATTTGTCACCAACCTAGAATTGCAAAAAAATAAAACAAAGAAATGATTGCCATTACTCACTAATGCTTAGGCAGTGTATTAATAGTTGCCAATGTTACAAAATAAGCTCATTGGTTCACTTCTAGATGGTACACAAAGGTGCCCATGGATACAGAGAGTAGGCTCCTTTGCCTTTGGCACCCAATTTCTTATTGGAACACAAAATCAGAGCAGGCAAAGGAATAAAACACAAGTTCTTAAGCAGTAAAATGTTCCAAGCTGGCATAAAACAACAATCTTATCCAATTTTCAGCTCCTGGTTGGTTCAATGAAGTTTACATAAAGGTAATTTGACAAGCACATAAAGGACTATATATGAACAATTTGTGACATTACATGGATCAGATGCCATTGAGACTCTTAGTAACATCAGATTTAAGCACAGAGCGTATACTAACACCGATTCATTGAATGTGGTAACAATAAATAGGAGATCCAAACTGTAGAAATCTATTGAAAAAGCTGAAATTTTATTTATGAAACCACACCTTACGGAGAAAGCACTTAATTGTTTCTTGCCTTGATAACTTTGCAAGTGTCCATTAACACGAACATAGGTCCCATCTCTGTTGCACGAAGAAAATAAAGAATGTAACAGCAAATAGAAATGTATAAACAACAAATGCTTGATTGAGTTCAATGAAGGAGAGAACTTACTCTAGTGCATCCATTTCTCTTGTATCAATCTTTTCAGTTACCCTGGTTCAAAAAAAACATTTAAATAACAATTTTATCAAATCAAAACTGATTCTCTAATTTAAATACTGTTGTTTAATGCAGTGAAGAAACAAAAAAATCCAATGGTATCAGTACTACAAAAGAAAACAAGTTAAATAACAATAGGATGGTATTCATAAGCTAATTTGATTCAGATGGAATCTGCCGCATTACCATCTTATGCATTCGATTCGGCCCGTTCCATCATCCAGTTGGAAACGAATATCTGAGGGCCTTGAGTTTTTGTTAAACGCCATGCCAACCGCCGTAACCTGAACCAGCAAAACACACAAAGTTAAAAATAAAAGAAACAAAGCTGAACAAATCAAATAACCAAGCGAGTTATCAAGAACCTCTTCAAATAAGCTGCAGAGAATTGTATCTATAGGTGCCAAGATTTTAACACTACGATTCTTTTCATGCGAACCAAACAAATAAGCAAGGGGATCAGAGAAAGGATTTGAGAAAATGTACATTGGCAGCATCAACACCGTCAATTATGAAATTGGATTTCTCGTCACCAGATTGAGATGCTTCACTTATCATCTTCACCGTCGCTGGTACCAACCCCTGTGTATCACGACTCAGCTAAACACCAAGCAAGTACAACAAAAAGGTAAAATTAGATCGATCAACTACAAAAAGATATTCAAAATTTCAAACCTCCACTACAAAATTTATTTTATTTCCCTGTGAGCCGCGAAACAATTTTGCCATTATTTTCAAGGTTGCCAAACAGAACATATTAGAAAAGTCTGAATATAGAGAGTTGACTTACTCTTGCAGGAGACGGAGTTGAGTTAGCAAACTGAGAAGGCGTGAATCCATCCAGCTGACTGCTAGAGAACATGTTTGGAGCCCTAAAAGCAGAGGATAAAGAGAGGGGAAGAGACGATAATGAGATTGAAATTGGAATTAATTCAACTGTATATAAGTGCAGGGGGTCTCTTACCGCTTTAAACTTTTCCCGCCAATTAGTTAGGAATTTTCCCGCCTGAATTTACATTTTAAGAAAGAAAAGATATTGTAAGGGAAGAAGATGAAGATATTGTAATTTGTAACCCTCGATATTAGTGATTAATCTTTATTTTATCTTAAGTAATTTTATTTGAGGATAAACTAATCATAAAATGTAATTTTTTTTGATAAAAAATTATTTTTATATTATCGATTTGTTTGATTATTTTTATTTGATTTTCTATAAGGATTGAATATGATGTCACCAAGACGCTCTTTTGGTTATCTCAGTTGATTTTTTATTTAAGACCCACAAATTTATTTTGAATACGCGATCGTAATCACTGTTTCATTATCGATATTCGATAATACTTGTATCCATCTTTAGTTTTAAGTTTTTATTTTTATTTTCTTGTATGTACATGTTATGATCTCTAAACACAAATTTTATTTATTATAAATATATTCGAATTAGGTATTATATTTACTAAAATATAATTTTTTATTATAATTTTAAAAACATTACTTTTAACTAAAACTAATAAATTTCAATTTAAAAAATAATTTTGCAAATAGAAAATTAATTTGAAAGCATATCTGTCAACCTCGAGCTTTAAAAGCTATCTATCACAAGAAAGGCTTGATATCATACTCTCCAAACAAATTTCTTTTAATTTATATAAATTATTAGTATTTTTTAAACACATTAAAGTAGATGGTGATTAATAATTATATAAAAGTATTCATTAATTAATTTAATAATTTTAAAAAATTATATCATTCTATTTTGTAAGAGTTTAAATCCCTGTATAATAATAAATTTATTTAATTAAAAATATTAATTAATAAAAAACAATAACTCTATAATAATTAATAAATTGATACATGTGTTTTAATGTGTGGCTTTAATAACCAATTAAATTGCTAACATGACATTCATAAATTAAAATAACATCATTAAGTATCACATCAAAATTAAATGACAATAAGGTATTTTTTAATAATATAGGTATCTAATTGAATAAAATTATAAACTTGAGGTACTAATTGTGTAATACACCCTTTTACCCTTTTATCAAATTGAATAAAATTATAAACTTGAGGTACTAATTGGTTGAAGGCTTCTCAGGCTCATAGCCAGCGTTAGAAATTTCCAAAACCCTGGCTTTAGGGCTTATCAGAAAGATTCTCCCTCTAAATTCCACTGTCTCAGCTATTGAAATGGCCAAGGAAGCTCAATCTTTACGCCCATGGTTTCTGGATTTGGTACCCTTATTGGTGGTTCTCCTGATAGCCGCTCATGTCTTCGCTTTGGCAAGTCTCCCCTCTTCTGATTTAACCATTTTTTTTTCTTTTTATACTCTCAAAATTGACATTTGATTCGTCGTTTTCCTTGTTATAGGTCTACTGGATCTTCAGATTAGCTACTGACAAGCAGCCTCAAAGAAGAAAGGCACACTAAGGTACATCGTGTTGCAAATTTGAGAAACATTAGGTTCGTGTGCAACAATTGTTTTAATTCGTTTTCGGTTACTGGTTTCATTATATTTGAGGGATTATGGTTAATTGCAAGTCTGCTGCAATGAATTATGCATAGAAGATCTAGAAATGCCATCCATATGCTTCTGGATCCAACGAATTATGTACCGGACACGTTTTCGATTTTCGATTCAGTGGTTTGATCTGATTTCACAGAGCTAGGAGGGTTACATTATGGAGTTCTATAGAGTAGTCTGTGGGTTCCCAATTCACTTTGGTATGGTGTTTGTAACTTTGTAGTGGACAAGTTTTCAATTTTGATTCAGAGGTTTGATCTGATTTCTCAGCGCTAGAAGGGTTGCATTGTGCTGTATTAAGAGTAGTCGGTGGATTCCAAAGTCCCTTTAGTATGATATTTTTGATCTTGCATTGGACAAGTTTTCAGTTTTTGAGGTCTGAGCTGATTTTCCTGAGCTTGGAGCATTTCGTTGTATTCGACAGTAGTCTGCGTGTGCAAAAGTCTTTTTAGCCTAATATTGGTGATCTTGTACTGTCTCAAATGCCTTTTCCTGAAAGTATCTAGGAATTTTTAGGTTAATCGCAAGTATGATGTCTGTCTCGATTCGTCAAACAATAGTGTTTCTCTAGAAATATGTTGGTTACTGTTTTATTACGGCCTAGTTAAATAGAATATACAAATGGTAGCGAAAAACGTATATTCTCACCGATGGTTATCGTTCTTCACGAAGATCACTGATCACCATTGAGTATGAGCTTTAGGGTTGCACTATGATTGTTGGGAAAATTTGATATCTGCCAAAGTTGATGTTAATAGTTTTACATTGATCATAGCCTTTTTTTCTAACAAAAGCTAACAATTGAGGATTTACGATGATTTAATGACATTTTTGTGAGAATGGTTTAACCTTTCATCTTTCAAGACAAATTGTGGTTAATATAAACCGGTTAGAAAGAATTTTCTTTTTCTTTCTCTCTAAATTATTGATTTGCAAGTACACGGGGACTTGCAGAAATGGGGAAGATTTTGTAGAAAATGGGAGAAACTGCATGTAAAGAGTACTATGCTTAAAACGTCGAAGCCCCATTTAAAGAGGTAAGACGATAAAAGGAGTGAACTTTTTTGTCTTAATTGCTTCCACTGCTTGGATACAGTTATTATATAGATTTAAGCTTTGGTGTTTCCTTGTTTGATCTGTCCTTGGTGGTTGTAATCGTGGGTAATCCTAGTCTCCCCCCCCCCCCCCTGTTAATTCTCAAGGAAAACAAACTAAATGTTATCCTTTTTGCTTCACAGGAGGTTCCTAATGCTGGGTTTGATTCTATGTAGAGACAGGTTTATAAAATGATTACAGGAAGTTTCTATGCATCCATGATTTCCCATGTAACTTCATGTTTCATTGAACCTTAGATTTGTTTTGTATTCCATGATGGTACATTGTTCTTCGAAAAGTTCTCGACTTTTACCTTTATGCTTACCCTCTCGTGTTGGATTATTATTGCTACCGTGTGTGTCGATTAATGTGGTTCATGTTCTTTCTTCCATTAGCCAGGCCACACCAGGCTAGGCCAAGGGACATATCTGTTTGGATATGCATCCTACCGTTCATGTTTTGCAATTACCTTCAACAACAGCCTGATTACACTTGTTACCTGAGAGATCTTGTTGTTATCTGGGAGATCTTGTGATTGAATGTGAGATTGTGCATCCTGTGTTTTTGGTTTTGCACTATACGTAGGGTAAGCATTCGGTCGGTTCAATTTATATATCGAAAACCGAACGAATCGGCCAAAAAAACCGAATCATATGTATTTGGTTTGGTTTAGACCGTTTTTTTAAGATTTATTTATAGAAAAATGTTACCTCTTAAATTGAATTTAATATAATTAAAAAGTTGTTTTGCTTAATTAAATAAAACATTTGTAGAATATTAATTTTGGGTTGGGTATTTGAGTTATGTAATGGATTAAATTAATTTTTGGTTGGATTTGGATATGGGTTTTACCGTTTTGGTTCAGCCTAGGAAATAAACGTGTCAGTTAGGAAATACTATATAAAAAAATACCTTTAAGATCAAAAAAATAAATGAAAAATAGTTTTTTACCTTATTAAATTTGTCATTTATAATTTTCTTTGCATTTATTCGATATTAACATTTTATTGATTAAAATTTATTATTGATAAATATATATATAAATAGTTTACAAACTTTAAATCAAATAGTTTATAAATATATTTAATAAATAATTTAATTAAATATTTAAAATAATTGCGATCATTTTTTTGATTGTTAGCAAAACGGTCTGTCATTTATTTCTAATAGTGAAGAAATTATTAGATGAATCATGTTAATTAAAATTATTTATCTTTAAATATTATTTAATTATTATTCATTTATAAATTATATACAGGAAATATATGATAATTTACTTTAAAAAAATTAATTAAGATAAACGGTCTAATTAATTAAAATGGTGGATAACATGATAAATAGAGTTTACAAAATATTTTTTTCGGACAGTGGCTCCATCGTAATTTAATGTAAACGTAAGGTCAATTTTACTTGTATCCTCCATTACTGCCTCCTCCCCTCCTCTCGCTCGGCATACAAAGTATAGCGCTCTCTCTCTCTCTTTCCCTCATTCTGTTTTCGTATTAAAGAGACAGAAAAGGTTGGTAAAAGTATAAATATCATGTGCCCGACGACTCAGCAAAAACACCGAGGCTCCGACGTGGATTCCGCCGCCAAATTCTCTGCATCCACCCCCGATTGGATCACAGACTGTATAAACGGCGGATCCTTGCGACACGTCGACCTTGATACCGGAACTAACGGCTGGGCCTCACCTCCCGGTGACCTCTTCTCTCTCCGTTCCGTTAACTATCTCACTAAACGACAAAAATCACCCGGCGGAGATTACCTACTGGCTCCTCTCGGTATGGATTGGTTGAAGTCAACTTCCAAGCTCGACAACGTACTCGCCCGTCCTGACAATCGTGTTTCTCACGCGCTCAGAAAAGCTCAATCCCTAAGAAAATCCATGAAAAGCTTTATTTTCGCAGTCAATCTTCAAGTTCCCGGGAAAGATCATTATAGCGCCGTGTTCTATTTCGCTACTGAGGATCCAATCCCTCCTGGTTCTTTACTTTACCGATTCGTCAACGGCGATGATGCTTTCAGGAACCAAAGGTTCAAGATCGTCAACCGGATTGTCAAAGGGCCGTGGATCGTCAAAAAGGCAGTTGGCAATTACGCCGCTTGCTTGTTAGGTAAAGCTTTGACGTGTAATTACCATAGAGGACCTGATTATTTGGAAATTGATGTAGATATCGCCAGCTCGGCAATTGCTAACGCGATTTTGCGCCTCGCATTGGGATACGTGACGAGCGTTACAATCGATATGGGATTTTTGGTGGAAGCGCAGACCGAGAATGAGTTGCCGGAAAAGTTGATCGGTGCGGTTAGGGTTTGCCAGATGGAAATGTCGTCCGCGACTGTTATTGATGAGTTTACCCCGACACCGGTTCAGACAACTGCGGTGGCGACGCGAGGAATGGGTTGCTCGAAGGTTAATCACCATAAGTCCGGTGATGACGACGTCGACGATAAATGATGTAACGGAGATAAATTAAAAAAAAAAAAACATTTTCTATTTTTTAAAATTTAATAACAAGTTTTTTCATTTCTGTTCTTTCTTTCGTTTTCTTGGACTTCGCAAAGGCATCGGGAAAACCAAATGGCAGGTGCTGATCGGCGACATCTGCTTTGTTTTGTCACTGTCTGGTACTGATGAGATTTGATTGGTGAAAGTTATGTCAGTCAAGATGGAGTGGGACGGTTGGCTGTGCGGCAGTTCCCGCCTAACCAATTAGATAGATCATCTCTGGGTTTAATTACTTATATTTAGAGTTAAACGTTGGATTGAGTTAAATTAAAAAATAAATTATTAAAGTTAATGTTTTTATATTTTTAATTTTATTTAGTAGAGTTGTTCAATTAATAATCATATTTGAATTTTATTTAAATTTAATTATAATCATTTATTATATTATAGTTAATTTTAATTTTAATTTAAATGATTGTATTTAATCATATAAGATATCTAAATATATTTTTTATGTGATATATATTTTTTTTATATCAATATATGTAATAAAAAATTTAACTCAAATTTAAATTAATTCCCTAATTAATGATATTTTATATTATTTTTTATTTTGTAATTATGTTTTATTTGAATTTTTTAAATTAAGTTGATATTTATAAAATTTTAAATCAATAAGTTTTTTAAAATCTCAAATTGGATCGAATTTTATTTACCTTAAAAAATAAAAATGGATTTTTATTTCAGAGTATAGAATAAAAAATAAAAATATTTATTTTGTTTTTAGAGATAAAAAATACTCCCCCTCAATAGCGTACCGATTATGCAATTTTGTAGATTGGTTTACAAGCTAAATAAATAATGCATTGAATATTTTTAAGAGATTTAAGTTCAAAATTTTTATTTGTTTGTTGTGCGTATATTTTTAAAATGTTATTGAATGTTTTTTTGAATAATTTATCTACACAATATATATCAAACTGTTAAGGTTAAAGTCGAATCCTGATTTCATCCCGTTTATTGTTAGTATCATACACGTATTAAGATTTATTATTTTTGCCAATCCAATTCTGTTCTTAATAGGAGTGTGTATTCGATCAAGTTGAGTCGAATTGAGTCAAAAAATTTTGAGTTATTCTAGTTGACGAGTCATATTTTACGACTCAAATTTTATTTAAAATTTTTTCGGTTCGAGTCGAGTTTAAGAAATTTGAGTCGAATCGAATTTTCGAGTTCCTATAAATATTTAATTATAATTATTTATCATGTTATAGTATGATTTGATTTTAATTTCAACGACTTTCTCTAATCATAATATATATATATATTTATATAGTATCAATATTTCTTTATATTTTTATATATCAATGTATATATATATATCATAAAAAAATAATAGACTCATCTCAAACTTAAAAATTAATCCTTTAATTACTAAAAACTTCGAGTTATTCGAATTTCCATTTTACAACTTGAATTTTATTTGAAATTTTTTCGAATCGGGTTGAGTCTATAAAATTTTGAATCGAGTAAAAACGAATCGAGTATTTTCGTCTCGAGTCGAGTTTTGCTCACCCCTGGTTCTTAAACATCTTCGTAGACCACTTCATATGCTCTCTGAAGAAGATTTCCAAATATGGCAACTTCACTTGCACAATTATTTCCGGTGATCGCCGGACATCCACGGCCGCCTTTAAACATCATACCAACTGTTGCATCTGTTTCCGAAATGCCGATCTGAATTGCACGTCTGCCGTTGGAGGAAGCAGTGTGATTACCGTCATTGGAATCTTGTTATACCAATGAAGCAAGCAACATGTTGAAGTCCATGAAAAGCTTAATCCCATGAAGCTTTTAGCACTCGGCCAAGGAACCAAGGAACCATGAAGACCAGACAACTCTGCTAGAAAGGATCCAAACCAGCGAAGTTGATGGACCAATGT
Organism: Abelmoschus esculentus; assembly: GCA_035048815.1. Lineage (NCBI taxonomy): Eukaryota > Viridiplantae > Streptophyta > Magnoliopsida > Malvales > Malvaceae > Abelmoschus > Abelmoschus esculentus. Next base: position 28,317,737 of record JAUCBN010000001.1, read on the forward strand.
GACCGGAATGACGATCAATGACCATAAATCCGACATCCTAAACTCAAATGCGACTCTCACAACATCTACCTACACCTTCAGCCTCCCCACTGTCTTCAACTATCCTGCTTTCTTGGGAATGAGCATGAACCCAACGCCTCCAAAGCTTATGCACAAGTTGCATACTACAAGCTCGGCCACCACTAGTGTTAAGCCTAATTTCATGGCCGAAACAGTAAACAGAACACAAATAAAGGCAATCATCACCATACAAGACCAAGAAGCAAACATTAAGTATCTCAATTTTTATTTAACCCTTCAATAATTTTTAATGTAAGACATAAATAGAGAACGTAGATGATTTATGCTCGAAACCAAGCACAAAACAAACCATTAAGTATCTCGATTTTATGCTGGCATAGAAAGTAGCAGATATATTTTTACCATAAACCAAACACAGAGGGTAAACACAGAGGGTTGTGATTTCAAGAGTCAACGCGGCCGGCAATCGGGTACTTAGCTTCGAATTTCTTGACCCAATCGTCGAGGACAACCATCTCCATTGCGGATAGGCCATCAAGATTGGCGCACACGTCTTCTTCATTTTTGCTCATCTACGCCAGAGCTTTGCCGGGGAAAATGGTGTAGGAGCCGGAGCCACCGGGACCACGCCAGAGCTTTGCCGGGGAAAATGGTGTAGGAGCCGGAGCCACCGGGATCATAGAAGGAATTGCCGGCAGTGGCATCATAGTTCCACATAATACAACATATTTGCTGTGATTGCTCATTCGGGAATGTTGGTCAGGACCATTACGAGACATATCTACAGCTAAAGAACCTGTGGTACGAAGGTGATGATGCTGGGATATCCGAGGTCGATGAAGGAACAGTGAGAGCTTCAGTGTTCTATGCTGTTTTATGTACACAAGCTGCTTTACTACAAAGCAAAGGAGGATTTAAGTAAAAATTTAGGGGGAAAAAGCTTATAGTATTATTACATAATCATCGAATTTAGAAAATTTCAATACAATACGAGAATGAAAAAAAGAATGACAACAAAAATCAGAATGAAATGTAAAAATGTTCCTTTCAAGAAAACTATAGAGATACGAACTCAGTTCAAAAACGGGCATATTAAGGTTTACGTTTGAAAGCACCAAGTATATCTTAATTCTTAACCTAAGACAATGTTTCGTTGATGACAACAGAACCATAAAGCATAACCCATTTTTACATGCTAATCGATCTTCACAGACGAGTAGATAAGTCGGGTGAACCAAAAGCATGCATAGAATCCGATGGTGCCCGTTAGAACAAAAAACGCATACGAAGCGATCAGCATGTACCCAAAGTATAGGAGACCTGAAACCAGCTTAGTGATCTCAAGCTTTGTGAAGAAGTAGAATGTAGCATAGAGGAAGAGGTACAAAGCCGAGGAGCCGGATGTGAGGTATGACCTCCACCACCATAGATAATCCTCGCTGCATAACTGGAAGTAGCAAAGCACGATGGTTATTTCAGCACAAGTGATAAGGAGGATAATGAATACCAAGAAGAGGAAACCGAAGATGTAGTAGAACTGGTTCAGCCAGATTGAGGTAAGAATGAAGAACAGCTCGATGAACACAGCTCCGAATGGAAGTATTCCTCCGATCAGAACAGAGAAAGTCGGGTTCATATACCAAGCTTGCTCTGGTATTTGCCTAGGGATTTTGTTCGTCCTAACAGGATCCTCGATTGCTGGCTTCTTGAAACCGACATAACCACCCACAAAAACAAGTGGAACAGAAATTCCAAACCACAGGAGGACTAGAGCAAACATTGTCCCAAATGGCACAGCCCCAGAAGACTTTTGCCCCCATATGAGAGCATTTAAGACAAAGAAGATGGCAAAGACAATGCCTGGGAACATGCATGCGGTCCTGAAAGCTACTTTCTTCCACTCTGTTCCTTTAAACATTTTGTATAGACGGGCAGAGGCATAGCCAGCAAAAATGCCCATGAAGACCCAAAGTAATAGCATAGCAGTCATAACACCACCTCGGTTGGAAGGGGAAAGGAATCCAAAAACAGCAAAGATCATGGTAACAAGTACCATGCCCAAAAACTGAACACCAGTGCCAACATAGACACACAGTAGATCAGAATTAGATGGAGGCCTGAAAACATCTCCATGGACAAGCTTCCACCCAGTCTCCTCTTGGGCTTCTTCCTGAGTCTCAAGTTCGTTATACCGAGATATATCACGGTAAAGTGTCCTTAGCATGATCATTGCTACCATACCCGAGAGGAAGAGAACAATCATCAAAGAATTGACAATTGAGAACCAGTGTATTTGGTCATCATTCATTAGAAGATATGCATCCCATCTAGATGCCCACTTCACATCACTTTCCTGAAAGCCGCACAGGAAAATTTAAGAATATTAGTACCTCATAAGTGACTGATGGTAGCCTTACTTCAGGAAACGGAAAAACAATACAGAAATTCACAAAGGAATATCACCTTTAAGGTATTCAGCTTATGGCTGACACAGAAAAAATTGAACGTTGCAACTGTCAACACTAAAAACTATTTAAAGTTCTTACCTGGTATTCAACGTCATATGTGAATATTATCTCATTGTTTCCTTCAACTTCTTGAGGAGTGTTAGAGTTAACAACTGTGCGCTTATTATGGGGATCGCATGTTGTCAAACGAGTTTTTTCATTCCATGTCCCCTCATATTCATGTTTAATACTGCATTGGTTTAGAACATAAACAAAAATGCATAAAAACTTATTACTAGAATCTCGGCTGCATAAACCTAGAATTAAAAATAATGGAATATGGTAGAATTCAAATGAACTGACCTGTATGGTTTAACCTCAAATCCCACAATTCTAGCAGATTCAGTTTGCGGATCCCTATGATACTTGACAGTAAATGCTAAATGGTTGTGAATGAAATATTTTTCTTCCTTGCTCTGTATGTAATAAGAAAACATAAGCATGCGGAAACATAGTAGCAAATACATCTAGAAACTAGGGAACTTTTGCCTTTAATAGGTAGAATGTTTACCCCAGTGTATTGACCTTTGAGCCCAACATGGTAGCCGAGCTGATAAACAACAGAAGAATCTTGATCCGACCTTCTAATAGGAACAACAAGGGGGAGGTTATCCAGTATCCTGTAAAGTGAATCACAAACTAATTAGAAGGAGAACCTAGGAACTAGTTTTTAAAAGATTGAACGATGAATTCCATGTCGGAATAAACAAATAGCATACATATTGACTCGATATTCATCACCAATCTTTTCCTTGAACTGCTTTGCAGTTTTGGCATCAAGTGTAATGCGGCAAAGAACAGTACACATTTGTGGCTCTCGCATTTTGAACTGCAATAAAGTCCATGTGTTAATTCCCATAAAACAAACAATCAGCCATAAATCAACAGAAAAACTAGCAACTGACCACATAAGGAGAGTTCTCAATTCGGTCACCGCGAAGCACTTCCCCAAGATTCTCCGCACTGTCAACTATCTTTTGGGGTGGACAGAAAGGAAGAGAATAGTATGAGTAAGGAAGTTGAGTCTTAATAGATGTCAATTTGTTCACCTTCACCTTCAAAGAATCTCCCTGCAAACCCATCAAAAGAATCAAAACTGAAGTGGTTTAGCAAAAGTCATTATTCATAACCAATAAGGAATGTATGATAAGCATCATGTAAACAATCACCATAAAGATCAAGTATGCTTTGGTGCTTCCATTAAAACATAACGTTAATTAAATCACTTTCCAAGATAAAATTTCAAAACGGTCAGCAATAATTATTCTAGGTAGCATTAAAGAGCGTGATCAGCATAAAGTACAATTACAGTTACAGATGCCATAGATAAAAGCCAAAAACGGAATAGAAGTACAGATTACCTAAATCAGGGCTCGCTCAACGTTTCCAAATAAAACAACAGAACAGGAAACAAAATGATCAAGTGAAAAATTAAGTTAACTAGTTCTAATGAAAAAAACAGCTGAATCTAAGAAACCATTCCCATTTCCAACGCAGAAAACATTCATTAACTCCCCTTCTCGTAAGGATCCTATACGAACTCCGTTATTCAATCCAATTAAAACAGATCCGGCATAAAAAAGCAAGAAACGGAGGTGAAAAAAAAAAAAGATAAAGCGGATGTCTACCTTCTGGAAATCCTCTGGAGCGACACCAGGGAGGTAGAAGCAGTGAGAGCCGTGGATCAAAAATATGAAGAGAAGCAGCCCTACAATCGTGTTGATAGATCTGGATCGATACTCCATTTTGACGGTGGAGGAACTCTCTCGTTGAGAAGGGAGAGGGTGAAATGAGATCTGGAGAGGAGAAGAGAAGGAAAAGGAAACGAAAGTATTTATTTATCTATTTATTAATTCCCTTTTATGCCCCTGGGAGTTTGATTTTTCTTATCCACCGGGCGAGTCTATTCGCAATCGACCGTCATTGGTTATGGACCTTAAGGTCACGGACTCATCGAGATTAGGCCCATTGTTATAATTTATAAACCTTTAAATTTTTATTCTTTAAATTTAGCACCTTTTTGTATTTATTTTATTTCAGCACATTTATTGCTTGATATTTAAATTTTATGTTATTTTTAATTATACCTAGTAAATTTGATCTGAAATCCGAAAATTAAATCGGCATATCCGGACTAAAATCTAAAGTTGACTTGAACGTATGATTTAAATTAACTTAAAATCTGAACCGAATTAAACCGAAATGAATATGAACTCTAGTTGAACTGAAAATGGACCTGAATTGATTTTCAACCAAAACGTCAAACCGAATGGACTCGAAATAAAAAGGAAAGATAAGATGTGAGTTATCGCAAAATTACCAAAAACAAATATACATATTATACAAAATGATATATATGGTCCCAAAACCTAACTCGGTCTAAGAATCTGACATAAATTGATTGATCTCTTGCTACCTAAATATTGATACGATCCGAATCAATCAACAAAAAATAACCGAACTTATATTAATTGAATCGAAACTCAATCGAACCCTAAACCAACTAACTTGACCCAATAATTGAACCGAAATCAACGCAGACCTGAACTTAAATAAAAAAATTTAAACCAAACCCGAACCGATCCAAACCAAATTTAAACCAATCATAATCAAAACTGAAATGATCCAAATCGAATAACCCGTTTACCACTTATATTTTTAATTTTGTATTTTATTTATTCTTATGTTTATTTTTGGGACTGTTTGTACATATCTTGATTGTTTTTTCTTTTCTTGTATACCTTCTTTACGTAGATATACTATTTAGATCTTATGCTTTAATTTTATATGTACATCTCTCTCACCATAAATCTTGTACTTAAATTTTGGCATGCTTTCTACATGCATCTTCACCCTATATGTATATTAATAATTTACCTCATATATATAGTGTATGTATAGTAATAATATTAATAATATGTATAGCTTTTTTTTTCCCCTTTAGATGTGTGTAATTTTATTGCATTTTTTTTATTTACTTTCGTTCGTTAATTTTGTTTGTATTATATGCAAGTTCGAATATATTAGTTGTAAATATTGTATCTCAACAGCACGAGCCACCTAACCTCAGTGATTAAAAAACGATTGTTACCAGAACAGATACTACTATAATCACTGTATAGTTGAATAAAAAAAAATTACATCTAGCCAAAAAGAATATTCTCCTTTATATGTAATCAACTCTTAAACTTATTTTTTGTAATTTTATAAATTAAAATTATTATTTTAATAAGAAATATTTTTAAATAATCTAATCACACCTAGAAAAAGATGTGGGAATCATTGATATGTAAGTAATGCAGATCTTCACTTCATCTCAACCACTATGCCCTTGATTTCAACCCCCCATCACAGTGTTGTAGCAGCATCAAGGCCTTCCCAAAGGCAACATGAAGTACACAACTTGTGGTGAGAGCATAATAGTGATTTTTGAGAGAGAAATCACCACCCAACGTCCACAACATCATCAGCAAGTGTCTAGAAAATATCTGCATGGTTAGCAACCCAGAACCCTATAACCTAATAGTATCTCAGAATCAGAAATGGATCTATAATGAATCTGCTCCTACGGATGCTATGAGTTTAGTTGCTAGGGACAATTCTGGTCCCCTCCCCTCCTGTAGAACATCTACAAAATCCCTACAGCTGAGTTTTGCCTGTACTTAACTCATTGCAAGGGAATTACAGAAAGAGATGAGTAATTATTTGTATTATCAAGCGCAACAGGAACAACAGAAAACAATACTTAAGTTACCTTTTAAGGAGGTAGAGAGATTCTGAAACTAGAAGCACAGATCCACGTAGTCATGTGTAGGGCAGTAAATGAGACGAGACAGATCGCGAGCTACTTGAACTCGATTCGGTCAAAGCTCGGTTAAAATTCGACTCAATTGAACTCGGCTCGAGTTCTTGACGAGCCGAGCCGCATGATACTCGACTCGAAAAGTTCACAAGCTACTCGAAAACATATACTTTAAAACCCTAAAATCTAAACTCTAAACATAAGTCTTACACTCTAAATTAACGTACTAAAACCTAAAATTAACAAACTTGAGTTTACACAACTTGTGTATCAAAGTTTTTCTCCATTAAGCTTTAAATGAGACGTAAGAGATAAGATTTACTCAAGTCTAACATGGTCAAAAATCGGTTAAGATTTAGCTCGATTAGGCTCGAAAAAAGCTCGAACTCAGGCTCGAGATTTAAAAGAGTCGAGTCGAGCTCAGATTTTTTAAGCTCGTTTAAAATTATTCAAGCTCGAACTCGACTCGAAATCTTAACGAGTCGAGCCGAGCTTGACACTACTCAAGCTCGACTTGGCTTGTTTGCGCCCTAGTCACGTGGAACACACTCACGCTTCATTTAAACAAATTGGTCCCTGAAGAAACTAAAAATTTCAGACAAATTAAACACAGCAGATGTTAGAGTTTGAATTTTAACAGGAAAGGTTATAAGAGACCCTATGTCATAAGTGCAATGACACCAGATTTATAAAAGCAAGCACACCTTGAAACCTGAATCAACATTAATGGTTATTTAGAAAATACCCCTTTCAGTCCAAGTAAGGCAAACTCGAATGGTGTATTTTTGGTATAATTACATTTTTAGTCTTTTAGTTTAAATATTAGTTAAATAAAGCTATTGTCCTTATCAAATTTTAGATTTAAAGGCATATAAATAGACTCTTATCTCTCCCAACGCTAAATCCTAATTCCGCCCCCACAACTGTCGGACAAAATCAAACAAAGACGGTAGAAATTTCGTAATACATTTATCTCGACACGAAAATTTTGATTTCAGAAATCTGCACACAAAGAATGCAAGCAGGATATTCAACAAATTAAAAGCACAACATCTATGATGAGAAAGCAAAATGTTTTCCATTTCCCAAAAGAAAACCTCACTGTTTGAAATAGGTTGATTGCATGTATGATACAAGAAACAACAAAGTAGAGTGATGTCAAATATTAAGTTGCTTTTAACGTAACAACTAAGGGCCAGTTTGGCATTGCTTATAAAAAGTACTGACAACAACCTCAAACAATTCATTTTTGGCTCTAAACGAATGTTTATCGGTCGGTTTTCTCGTTTAAAGGGCCGTTTCGGAAAAACCCGAAAATCTGGCTTCTACAATTAGGCATTTGCCCCCAATCCTAGGTCTGGGACTTTAACAGCAAACAAAGCATAAGTACTGAATAGATGCAAGTTCTTGAAATAAAACAAGATCAGCCTTTCCAAATAGATACCTAACAGATTGTTACCTATGAACAAACCAATCTCTAGACAGCATTACAGAACTAAAAAATTCAGTGTCTCCCTGCAAAAGGAACATGAAAGGCAAACAGTTTAAAACATGCTACTGTGTTATAAGGATAGGTTAGAAATTAGAATTGAACTGACGAAAAGCTTCATCTGCAACCGAGAGTACAAACAACCTGATACTGTTGGATTCAGGTGAAACAAACTCCAAGCAATTAAGCAATACAAATTTCTAGGTGATACTGAATATGATTGTATGCGTGGGGATAAAATAAAGTAAAAGATGAAGAAGATAATATACTAAAATAAGCAAATTTCCAGGTGGTTTAGCTAGGGAGCACCATACTAGCTACTAATAGGCCATGGAAAACGAGACTGGTCCCATGCTAATCCGTCGTTTAGCCCTAAATTTGCACAGGAATCTTGTACTTAAACAGTGAATATAAATTAATCATATTGAGAGAGTTAAATAGGTATAGAAAATAACCAAAAGATACAGTCAAATCATCAGTATACAGTATACACACCATCTTCACTGGCTCCTGCAGTCAAATTGGACTTCTCCGAGACAAATACAAAATCATTGGCAAAGATAGAAGGGAAAGGAAGGAGATAAAATGGAACAAAAACAGGCCGAAAAGAGACCAGAAGGTAAAATTCCGGCACCGGAAGTTGACAGAAAGAGAAGTGAGCACGCAAAAGTAATAGTATAGCCTTATACAAGTGCCTCTGTGTGCTCACTCTCTTCTGTCAAATTCTATGCCCGAAAATGAGAAATTGAGAACACGATCGAAGATGAAGAACAAAAGAGTAAATGTGAGAGATAAAGCGTTTGCCACAGAAGGATACAATTATACAAACAAAAAGGAAAGAACCAGAACTGAAAACACATAGACACCCATTTACGGGAAAAAGTACCAGAAGACAGAAGGAAGACCATAAAATCCACGATCCATGCCGTTTTGAGTAAAAAATGGTTTAGACATGACATGTTTTAGGGTTTTTATTCCCTCCAGTTTAAAAGGCAAAACAAAAACCAGACTCGGTAAGAATCATAAGCCAGGAAAATGGAAGAATACAAAACCCAACATTCAAACAACAATAAAAGGAGAAAAACTCTTCCCCCTTTATCTGTTCACCATCAGGCATCATCCACCACCACAAGTAAATTTCACTCATCTTTCAAAATCTCTCTCTCTCTCTCTCTCTATCATGCACTCAGCAGTATGTACAGGTGTCGTGACAGGTATCCAAGTGTCTTTCACAGGACAACAAATCCAACAGTTATGTTGATGTAATAACGCATCAACAACATAATCAACACACAATCAGACAGTATAAGAGTAAAACTCCAACGACAATAGAAAAGGGTAAGAACTAAGAACAACTGAGAGAACTGGAGGAGATGGAAGAAGGAAGACACTCCCCACTGCATATAGAGAGAGAACAGAACATACTTCGTCTTAAATTACTCGTATGAAAAGGGAAAAGAAGAAGTAAAATCACTGGTTCACTCACTTGTGTGTTGGAAATTTATTGGCCGGTTGACCGTGAGATGCATTTTCTTTTGAGTTGATTGAGAATCAACACCGGCCGTCGGATGTGAGGGGACCATGGCTTCTTGGGAACTGGGCTGATTGGACTGCGTCATTTCAGGAGACGAGTTGAGCGGACGGGGTTTATCGGTTACTCACGTCCACTGCCTGCTTTGGGCTGAGGTCAGTACAAACCGCCATTATAGACTAATCAGATCCTTTGCTTTCTAAGGGTATAAATGTCTTATTGTCAAAAACAGACATTTCAATCTCTGATTTGCTTTTTTTAGCGGATAAGGTGGTCTTCTTATTAAGGAAAAGTATATTATAGATTTTTTTATGATTTTATTTATTAAATTTTAATTATCTAATTCTTATATTATTTTTAAAAATAATTTTTTTATTTTTTATATTATATAAATAGAGAGTAACAAGTTATAAATAAATAGATTATAAATGCATTAATAATATAAAAATAAATAAATAATTTAATTTTAGTGAACAAGATCATAAATAATATGATAAAAAAATTTACAGAATAATTTTTTAGTAATTAGGGTTTTCAAAAGCTAAGAACATATTTAGAAATTTAGAGATAGAACTATCATCATTTTCTCGACGAATACAAAAAAATAATGGTGATTAAATTAATGGTGGATAAACAAAAATTAAAGATTAGAGATTTATAATATAGGTTCAGAGGTTTTTAAAAAATTAAAAATTTTAATTTTTTATATAAAATTAAATAATTTTATTTTTAATAAAAAAATACCGTGCCACTTGATCATTTCATTCGATAAAGGCAAAAAAATATGTCACGGTAAAATCTAACATTTAGATACTATTGTGGTTTAAAAAATTAGACGTTAAAGTAAAAAAAAAAACACGTTAGACATTTTTTTATTAGATATAAAGATAATTTTAATTCTACGTTTATAGTTTTTGTCGTTTTGGCCCTTATTCTTTTTTTTGATAAATTTAGCCCTTAACTTATATTTTTTTTTAACAAATATCTTATTTTTTAACTAGTTTAATGACTGGACCGTTAAAAATTTAACGATGATACATATATATGGAATATAAGTTTAAGTGACATGGCATGTAACCTATCAAATGCATATATATATATGGAATATAATTTTATTTCAATATAAAATATAAAACAATTAAAGTTCAAACAAAATATTAAAAATTAATTAATTCTAAAATAAAAAATTATTAAACATTCTTAACCCTAACTACGATAGAATCAAAATCTTATTCGAATTTTGTTTATATTTTTTAAGATGAGATTTTGATTCTATCGTAGTTAGGGTTAAGAATGTTTAATAATTTTTTATTTTAGAATTAATTAATTTTTAATATTTTGTTTGAACTTTAATTGTTTTATATTTTATATTGAAATAAAATTATATTCCATATATATATATATATATATGTATTTGATAGGTTACATTCCATGTCATTTAAAATTATATTCCATATATATATCATCGTTAAATTTTTAACGGTCCAGTCATCAAGCTAGTTTAAAAATAAGATATTTGTCAAAAAGATATAGGTTAAGGGCTAAATTTATCCAAAAAAAGAATAAGGGCTAAAACGATAAAAACTCCAAACGTTAAGGGTTAAAATTATCTCTATACCTTTTGATTATTCAGCGTAAAAAGAATAAGTCTATTATTTTTATATGGATCATTAAATTTATAAATAAAATTATTTAAATTTAAATCTTTTAAGATAAAATTTATTTTTTATTGAATAACTTGTTAAGTTCTTAATGTTTAAATTTTTAACTACGATATTAAGTTTTAAAATAATCTTAAAATGTTTATAATATAAAATATATTTATATATTTTAAATAATTTATCAATATATAAATAGTTTAAATTTAAATTTCTTAAAGTAAATATTATTTATTTTTATACCAAAACTACTTATTAAATTTAAATATAATATTAAATTAAAACTTTATATAAATTTTAAATATCATAAAACATCAACCGTTATGAATTATTTTTTTTAATTATTTAATAGTGATTAAAGTAATATCTGTTCTAAAATATAATTTTTATCATTTGATATTAATTGTTCAATCACTCTGATGACATTATTGGTGTTCAAACTTATAACCTCTAAAATAACAACCATTTTTTTAACAATTTAGGCTAAAAGGCTCGTGTAACGTTATGGACTATTAATATAATTGGTATATGGAAACCCCATATGCTCTTGCTTTATAATGATAAGTTTTTTTATTTAAAAAAAGCATAAAGATAATTTTCACCCTTAACGTTTATAATTTTTGTCATTTTTGCCCATATTCTTTTTTGGGATAAATTTAGCCCTTGATCTATATCTTTTTAACAAATAACTCATTTTTTAAGTATTATGATAACTGAACCATTAAAAATTTAATAATAATAACATGTCATATATATGTGATAATATGTTTTAAATGACATATAGTCTAACCTATTAAATATACACATATATATAGAATATAATTTTATTCCAGTATAAAACATAAAACAATTAAAATTTAAATAAAATATTAAAAATTAATTAAATCCAAAAAAAAATAACTAAATATTCTCAACCCTAACTAAAATATCTTTATGAAACCCTAAAACTCCAATTTAGATTAAAACTAAAATACTTAAATTTTTAACTAAAATAATAAAAATCTAATTGATTATTATCAAAATCATTTATCTTTGATTCACCGGTAACAAACTATACAAAACACTATCTTTTCAGATTATGTTCATACATATTTAGATAAAATTTTGATTTTACTATAATTAAGGTTGGAAATGTTTAATAGCCTTTTGTTTTAGATTTAATTAACTTTTAATAAAAAAATAATTTTTTATTTTTTATTTAAATTTTAATTGTTTTATATTTTTAGATTGGAATAAAACTATATTCCGCGTGTATGTATTAAATATATTAGATGTTAAGTCATTTAAAATATATTATTACATATATATAACATGTCTCATTATTAAATTTTTAACGGTTCAGTTATTATGGTAGTTAAAAAATAAGTTATTTATTAAAAAAACATAGATTAAGGGCTAAATTTATCAAAAAAAAAAAATAAGAACCAAAATAACAAAAACTACAAAAATTAAGAGTAAAAATTATTTTTATGCCTAAAAAAAATATAAACATCATCTTTAAACAAGTACCGTTATTTCCGCATCCTACTTATTAATATTTTAATGTATAATACTTTGAAAACAATACTGATGCTACATTTTCCATTTTCCTAAGAATGCCAATGTCCCGCAATATTGAAAGATTATATCATAGGCTTCGCCTATCACGTCAGTTGTGGTTCTTAATAAGAGTGTTTAAAATTATCTGACTCGATTGGTTCGACCCGATGACCCAAAATAAAAATAGTGGGTGATTCTCGAAAAAAATTACCCAACCGAACTGAGTATCCGACCCGAAAATTAGTGGGTCGGGCTTGGATCAAATTTTTTAATTTCCGGGTACCTGACCCGACTAGTTTCATTATATATATTTTTTAATTTTAAATTATATTTTTATTTTAGATTTCTTTAATATGTATACATAAAATTAAATTTAAATCTCTAAATTAGTTTTATGTTTATGTTATATATTTTTAAGTTTTAAAATTTTTAAATATATTTTTATTAATTTACTAATACCGAAAGAAAAACGAGATTAATAATTTTAATATTATTTTAGTAATAAAATTTAATAAATATAAATATTTATATACATCTAAATATTCTAAAATTAACTTTAAATCACTTTTTTTATATTTGGTTATGTATTATAAAATTATAAAATTTATATATTTAATATATAATTCTTTTTTAATTTTGAAATAAAAATAATAATAATTGTGAACCGGGTACCCGTTACCCGATTAGCCGGGTACTCGGGTTTTACGGGTACCCGATAACAAATACTTGATTTAAATGGGCCGGAACACGGTACAAATTTTTATGACCCGAATGAACTGGGTACGCAGTAATAAACACCCCTAGTCAATAAAAGTTACCCATTTCGTCACTAATCACCCATATAGTTAATATAATTTTCAGAAATTATATTTTTAAAATAACATAAAAATTATGAATAAATATTATTTGTTAAAAAAAGTGAGTTAAAAATTAATGATGAAGTAAGTGATTATTATTTAATGGGACCACGACTGACGTGGTAGACCAGCCCATTATATAATTTCTCCGCAAAATGTGTTAGCATTTTAATATCATAATTACCAAGGGTCCAAGCTCCATCAGCAATGGAATCATTTTACACCGTTGACTCATAAATAGTTTAATATTTTTAAAGCTTAATATTATGGATAAAAAAGATCATTCTTCACATATTATATGGGATAGTTGGGTATATAATCTTATTCTCCACCTTAGAGTCTTGAGACCGTAACAACAAATTTATGTAAAATGACAACATATTGAGATGTCTGATAGTTGAGAGTAGAGATAAGTATTCGATCGAGTCGAGTTAAAAAATTTTGAGTTATTTGAGTTGAAGACTCAAATATTTGATTTTTTTTTGTTCGAGTCGAGTTTAAGAAATTTGAGTCAAATGAAGTCGAATTTTCGAGTTCCTATAAATATTTAATTGTAATTATTTATCATAGTATGATTTGATTCAATTTAAACTACTTTTTCTAATCATATAATATATGTATATATATATATTTATCATATGTAGCAATATTCTTTATATTTTTTACATATCAATGTATATATATCATAAGAAATAATAGACTCGTCTCAAACTTTATAATTAATCATTTAATTATTAAAAAATTTGAGTTATTTGAATTTTTATTTTACAACTCGAACTTTATTTGAAATTTTTTCGAGTCGAATCAAAACAAGTCAAGTATTTCCGCCTCGAATCGACTCGAATTGAGTTTTGCTCACTCCTAATTGAGAGGATACTTTATAATAGATATTAGTGTAACCACTACAGCTGAATCAAAATATATATAATAATCTAATAAATTTATAATATTGATTAAAAAATTTAAAAATATAATACAATAATAATAATTAGGAATTATAATAAGGTATAAATAAAATTTTACTCAATTAAATTTTAATTATTATTTTATATATTTGATTCAAACAATTTTTAAATAAAATTTATATTATAAAATGAGAATTTAAATAATTTAAAATGTTTAATAATTTTTAGAATGATTTTCAACTTTGAGTTAGTCTTATAATTTTTATTTGATATACATATATCACATATAAAAAATATGTATATATATCATATATGATTATATTTTTTAAGTTAATATAGATTACAATCATAAAGTTATTAAATATCTATAATTACATTTAAACATAAAACTCGAACAATTTAATTTGATTAAAAGTTAAATAAAATTTCTAACCTCGATTAATTCATAATTTTTAACTCGATTAATGCACACCCTAAATACAACTATAATTACTATTGTTTTATAACAATAATAATTTTCTTGGGCCGACAACAAATCTTACACTGAAGCTGGTGGGCGTTTTGGGCCATAGAGGCGGCGACACGTTTCGTGGCCCTGTTAACCACTACCCTTTCGAGTCTTTAAGAACGCACCGCAATGGCTTAGACCTCGTTCGCGTTTCGCTCCTTTCCCTCCCCCTCCCCCTCCCCCTCCCCCTTCTGATTCTTTGACCGAAAATATCAAATATACGCAGCAATCAGACCGCGCAAAGCTCCGAGATCTGTTATTTACAACGCCCGATTTCACAAATCCAAGGTCAGATCTATTCTCCTTTAATTCCATTCCTTTTCATCTGTTCTTTGTTTCTAGGGTTTCATATCGCACATCCAAAGTTCTAATCATCTGACTGTCGTTTTGCTTTACTCTTTTATCTGGCTTTTGTTTTTCAGATCTGCTTCCGACGTTGAGAACGCGACTGGTTTTGGGACTTCAACTTTAAAGCCTTTCGCCTTTCAGGTTTGGGATTTTGGATGTTGCTTATGTTTTGGTCACAGATCTGGATTTGGTATTGTTTCTCGCTTTGATTTGGTCTGCTGGAAATGTCGGATTTGCCCAAACTTGATTCGGTTCAAATTCGGGAAGTTTGGAACGATAATCTAGAAGAAGAGTTTGCTCTGATCCGTGAAACTGTTGATAAATACAATTATGTGGCTATGGATACGGAGTTCCCGGGTGTTGTTCTACGCCCCGTGGGAGCTTTCAAGAATATAAACGATTACAACTACCAAACTTTGAAGGATAATGTGGATATGTTGAAATTGATCCAATTAGGTCTTACTTTTTCTGATGAGCACGGGAATCTGCCAACTTGTGGAACTGATAACTTTTGCATATGGCAATTCAATTTCCGTGAGTTTAATTTAAGTGAAGATATCTTTGCCAGTGATTCGATTGAGTTGTTGCGCCAATGTGGGATTGATTTCCAGAAGTATAACGAGAAAGGCATTGATGTGAAGCGGTTCGGTGAGCTCTTGATGTCGTCCGGGGTCGTGTTGAATGATGGTGTGAATTGGGTAACCTTTCATAGTGGATATGACTTCGGGTATTTGCTTAAGCTGTTGACTTGCAGGAGTTTGCCTGATAGTCAAACCGGGTTCTTTGATCTGATCAATATATATTTTCCGGTGGTATATGATATCAAGCATATGATGAAGTTTTGCAACAGCCTTCACGGTGGGTTGAACAAGCTTGCCGAGTTGTTGGAAGTGGAAAGAGTTGGTGTGTGTCATCAAGCCGGCTCGGATAGCTTGCTCACATCTTGTACGTTTAGGAAGTTGAGAGAGAACTTTTTCAACGGCTCCACAGAGAAATATGCAGGTGTATTGTATGGCTTAGGTGTCCAGAATGGACAAACTAATTAAAAGAAATAAAAAATATTGGGAAAAAAATGTTGATGGATGTAGACTACATGAGTTTGAGAGTTTCGATTTTCTTTGTATACTTTGGCAGAAAGGGATTGTTGATTTAGCTTGTGACTTTGTCTTCTTTACTTGCATTGTAGCTGATACCTTAACTGGTTCTCCAGTTGAAGTCCAGTGTAAATTATGAAGTTAGTGCTTCTATCTTTTCAATAATAATTATCATATTTTGCATTTTATTGACTATTCTATTTTCATGGCTTGATTGCTATTATCAGTAAGTATTACATTTTGTTGCTGTTTATAGACCTTGTCCATTCCTATTATTCTTGCAACAGTTCTTTTGAGCCATCAGAAAGAGAAGTTTTGGTTTAATTATTTTTTCGGTTTAGGTCTGATTATTTTTTATTGTCACACAACTTATCTTTGTGTTGTAGAATGTAGCACATGTGCATTGAACTTGTTGGTCCTATTATCTTAGGATGAGCATAAGAAACTAGTTTGTCATCTCTCCATAGCTATGTAAAACTCGGGATGCGTCTCCATCGGAGGAAGTGTATCTTCAACAATTGGAGATGACTAGTTTGTGGAGACCTAGGAATTGGAATTAATGCGCCGAGATGGCATAATGATGGATGAGCTGGTCATTGCCGCTTGAATTCTGTTATGGTGCATATACACAATTGTCTTATATATATTGTTGTTAAGGACTTACTATTATGATGTGTGAATATTGTTAGATGCTCTCTGAGCAAAGCTTGATGCTCATCCTGGGAATGAAAGAAGGATTGCCTCTTGAGATGTGTTCAACTAGAGAACTAGAATACTTGAATTTGTGTGGTGTTTTTAGATGTAGGGTTTAACCATTGAAGTGAGTTCCTGTTTCATGCATTACAGGTTTTGTTGAGCTGGTTCTTTACCTTCTGGTAGGTTAAGCGAATCGAAACATGCTTAAAAGGAAAAGCTTCCAAGTCCTTTACTGGATCAGTATGCAAGGCACAATGCAGGTAAGAAAAAGCTCAGAGACCAGATCGGAACGCTTCACGGTTCATGCATTATGGGCTCTGTTGCATTTAATACGAACGGTTACAAGAATCCGAAGCGAGCATACAAGGAAATGCTGGTGTTGCAAGGCCTCTACTCGATCGGGACGGCCGAAGGTGTTCATGCACCTCTCGACCCGACAGTTGTGAGTTCTTGTGACATGTTTATCCAATGTTTGAATGTGGTTTGCAGTCTGTGTATGTTTTATCCATGTGCTCTGTTCTTGATCTCTGAATGTATCAATTCAGACATAGGAAAACAATAGTTAATGCTTAGTGATATTGCTTAATGAATCCATTAAAACTGATTATTGCATTCATTAATCAAATCCTGCCTAAATGTTTACCTTAATTAGTTTCTTTATTAATTTTGAAATATTGCACTCTCCATATTTGGTTTACATTGAAGAAATTAAATTTCGAAAGACAAAAAGAAATAATTTAATTAATTAATTAAAGGCTGCACTAATGAGTAGAATTTGGGATTTTCACATTTTAGATTTTTTTTAAATAAAAAATATCGATTGAATTTAATTTTGGCATAAAGATAATTTTAACTTAACTTTTATAATTTTATCATTTTGACCCTCATTCTTTTTCAGATAAGTTTAACCCTTAACCTAATATTTTGACAAATAATATATTTTTTAATTAATATAATAATTAGACCATTAAAAATTTAACGATGTTTATATGTTACATGTATGTGATAATATATTTTAAATAACATGACATCTATCCTTTAACGATAATGACAAATATATAAATATAAAATATAATTTTATTCTAACATAAAATATAAAATAATTAAAATTTAAATAAAATATTAAAAATTAATTAAATCTAAAATAAAAAACTATTAAACATCCTCAAATCTTAAATATCATTTTACATATATATGATATATCATTATCGCTAATTTTTAACTATCTAATTATTATACTACTTAAAAATAAATATTTGTTAAAAAATATAAATTAAAGACTAAATTCATCTTGAAAAATAAAGATTAAAATATAAAAATCATAAACGTTAAAATTATTTTATGTTAAAAAAAAATTTTATATTAAAAATATAAAAAATATTTTTATCAATATACCAGACATTAAACAAGTTTGTCTTATATAAACGATTTAAGGTTATTTTTTTAAATAAGGCAGGTAAAGGGTATTTTTGTACATAAGAATTAAAAAAGTTTTTCATTTGAAATAACCTACTTATCAAGTAAAAGACCATAATGCCCAAATCAACTTGTCGCTTTTAATTAATAAAGTTACTCATCTTAACATTTACACCAAATGCCTATAAATTATTCATGGTCTGTGTAAATTTAAGCTGAAAGGACAACATTACCCCCATAGATCATCTTTATTATCAAGCACTTCACCGCAATTGCGTCACTTCAAAGCCCTCAATAAAATCCGGGAGATCCATCATCCATGTTGTTGTTTTTGCACAGCTTCGGCTTTTTTGGCGATTCTTTCTTCTCCGCCGTTTCCTCGCTGTCTCGGTGAAACTACGGTTTTCGGCTTTGATACAACTTCAACGTACTTGAAAGGAGTTCAGATCTAGGTAATTCGCTTTGTTTACGTTGTACACATCTAAAGTTATTCTTACGTTCGACATATTAGTTCTTTAGATTCAAAATATCTGAGAATGCTAGGAATGGAATGAGGTTCTAGTTTTTTTAAATTCCTTTGAGCTATATCAGCTGAGGATTGCGATTTTTGCATGATTTTTTCTGTTTCTGTGAAGAATTGTTTCATTCGGATATGTTTTTTGGTATTACTGTTTACGTGTTACCTTGAGAGTTCAGTTTTAGGGGTGATAATTAGGATTTCTAATTGGATTCTTTATTTTTTAGATGCATGTATTGATGTGAGTGTATGTCCTTTTCGGGGTGAATATGTTTTTTAGGTTTATAGGCGAGTGGATACGTGTTTTGAGTCAAGTCTGGGAGCTTAGGGTAGTTTTCAATCCTATCATTTTAGTTGATTCAGTTTGTTATCGTGCTTGGGTGTTTTGATCAGAATTCATGATTTAGGTTTGCCTATCTCAACAGTTGGATGTTGTCACTTAGCATGTTTTCATTTTAAGTATTGCTAATTTCATTTTTGTTTCAAGTTTGTTTTCATTTTCTGTACTACATGGTGTTTCATCAACCCCTGTGGTGTTTTGCCCTGATCTGATTGACTTTTATTTTTGAATCATTCCCCTTATTTTCCTGTAGTGTTTGTAGCAGAAAGTGTCAATCGTTTAGAATATTTTATCATTTACTGTTACTTTTGTGGTTCTGCTCGTTTCATAAGCTTATGCAATCACGAGCCTTTGAGGGTTGATATGGCTCTAAATTCTTGTCTCTGCATTTTTGCTCCACGTGTACGCAAAATTTCCGTGCTATTTTATTAAAGCCTTTTAACAAAGAGACAAGTGACATGAATGACCGTTTTAGGTTAAATCTGTGTTTTTTCCTTTCTTTGTGTGTCTGTGGTGGGTGGTGCGGGTATCATACTTTTTCCCAATTTCGTCTTGCTCTATGTTTTATGTTTTTGGGCAAGGCACATTTGTACGGAAAAAAAACTCCCTTTCCTTGTTTGCTATCTGGGCAGACTCTCTTTAGTTTCACAGTAGATTTGAGTGATACATCCGTTCCTTTTTATGCGGATAGTAACTGCTGGTTTTATTTGTTAATTTACCTAGCTTTCCTTTTTTATACACTTCCTGTAAGTGGCTGCTAAATTTGGTACAAAGCAAGGTTTAAACTTTAAAAAGTTAGCGCAATGAATAATTGTTCTAGATTACGCTTTTAAGTCGTTTTTGTCATCTCTCAATAATATCAAGGAAAAAAGATACCACCGTATCTTCAACCTCTTCTTCAAGGTTGGAATAAGGTCTGTATTCTTTTTTATTGTTGGAATGAATCAATACTTTCTTCTAATAAATTGAAGTAATTAAACCTTAAAAAAATAATTAATTAAAATTATTAAAATCCAGAAATTCCTACTTTATTGTTCAAGTTTAATCCTTATGTTTACAGGTTATATAAGTGGATACTAGTTTTGGTACTTTAAGTATTTAAAATGTAATTTTTGTGTCTTTGCTGCAGAGGATGAGTAGCTTGGTTGAGAGGCTTCGGATTAGATCAGACCGAAGACCTGTTTACAATTTGGATGAATCAGATGACGATGCTGATTTTGTGTCTGGAAAATCTGGTAAAACTGAGCAGAAGTTTGAAAGGATAGTCAGAACTGATGCGGTCAGTTTTCTGTGATATTTGTTTCTGTTTTTCCTATAAACAATATTATCTCTAAATAATTAGATGCCTATTCTTCTTTTCCTCCTTGTATCACATTTAATCTTTATATAACAGCTTTCTGTTGCGAAATGCTGAAGGTTAATTGTGTAGAGTAATGTTGCCATGTTGCATCCTTTGGATTTATTTTGTTGTTCTTCTTAATTAGTTAATTTAGATATGGGATGTTTTGATTGATTATTGATAATTTAGTTTTACTTCCAATTTACTACTTTTTAATGATTAAAATCACAGAAAGAAAACTCATGCCAAGCCTGTGGAGAGAGTGAAGATCTCTCGAGTTGCGCATCATGTACTTATTCATATCACCCAAAGTGTTTACTTCCTCCGTTAAAAGCTTCTCCGCTTCCTGACAACTGGAGATGCCCTGAATGCGTATGATTCAGTAGTACTTTGTGATTTAGTGCATATATCTGTTGGATAATTTCGATAGTTTACTGCAGCTGAGATTTACCTTTTCACTCTTGCAGGTTAGCCCTCTGAATGGAATTGAAAAGATATTGGATTGTGAAATGCGTCCTACTGTGGCTGATGATAATGATGCTTCTAAACTGGGTTCAAAGCAAATATTTGTCAAGCAGTATCTTGTGAAGTGGAAAGGATTATCATATTTGCATTGTACTTGGTGATTTTCTGGCTATCGTCTTTGTGATATTTTATTGGCCTAACATTGACTATATATCTGCTCGCTGTGTTAGGGTACCTGAGAAAGAATTCTTGAAAGCTTTCAAGTCCAATCCTCGTCTAAGGACTAAGGTGAACAATTTCCACCGACAAATGGCATCAAACAATAACTCTGAAGATGACTTTGTTGCCATTAGACCTGAGTGGACTACAGTTGATCGTATTCTTGCTTGCAGGTTTGCCTTCTATAATTTTCTTATTTCGATGATAGTTATATATACAAACACACACACATCTAAGTCACAGGTCTTCAATTTTGATTTGGATGATTGTTTCACTTTGAAGTTTTCTGCTTGTGGGGCTTCTGTCTCTCTTTTGGTTTTTCATTTTTTTCTTTGTGGTCTTATTTTGTATTTTCTTATTATTGGTGAGGGGGTAAAATGACATCATCAATATAAAATTACTAAGAAGTAAGACCTTGAAGGAGTGATATTATAGTTAAAGTTGGAATATGCATGTATATAGTTATTATTTTCACTTATTTTACATCGCCTGAATTCTTGATGGTGATACACTTTAGTGTTCGTAAATCTGGATTGGTTCTTTGTGTGCTGTTTTTTAGCAATTGGTTGCTGGTTCAGTAGCTGATGTAGAATTCTGATATGCATACTTAATTTGTTCAGGGGAGATGATGATGGTGAGAAGGAGTATCTTGTGAAGTATAAAGAACTTTCCTATGATGAATGTTATTGGGAGTTTGAATCGGACATATCTGCATTTCAACCCGAAATCGAAAGATTTAATAAAATTCAATCCAGATCTCGTAAATCTTCTGGTAGTAAGCAAAAAAGCAGCCTTCAAGACGCTGTCGAGTCCAAGAAGAAGTCGAAGGAATTTCAACAATATGAACAAAGTCCTGAATTTCTTTCTGGAGGTACATTCAGATTTTTTTTCACCTGCAATATGGAACTTGTCCCAGTATGCTCATGCATATTTTGGTCGTTATTAATCGCTAACAGCATTTTCATGGAGTTCTAGGTTCGCTGCATCCTTACCAACTTGAAGGGTTGAACTTCCTGCGTTTTTCTTGGTCCAAACAAACACATGTAATTCTTGCCGATGAGATGGGCCTTGGTATGCCCTGTTTGATGATAGATTGCTTTTAAAGGTTTTGAGTAGTTTATATCTTGACGATGGGATTGCTACTGCTTTACTTTTGTTTGGTTGCAGGTAAAACTATCCAGAGCATTGCCTTTTTAGCATCACTTTTTGAAGAGTACGTTGGTCCTCATTTGGTAGTAGCACCACTTTCAACACTACGGAACTGGGAAAGGGAGTTTGCTACGTGGGCTCCCCAAATGAATGTTGTACGTACATGAACAATATCAAGTTTTTGCTTTTGATCACCAATATATGCTATTTTAATTGAGGATACGCATGATGCAGGTTATGTATGTTGGTTCTTCTCAAGCTCGTGCAATTATAAGGGAATATGAATTTTACCACCCCAAAAGTCACAAGAAGATCAAGAAAAAGAAATCTGGTCTAATTATTAGTGAAAGCAAGCAAGACAGAATAAAGTTTGATGTCCTGTTGACATCATATGAGATGATTAACTTAGACACAACGTCGTTGAAGCCAATAAAGTGGGAGTGCATGGTGAAGTTTTGTTGCTCATTAAGTCCTTTTAATAGTTCTCAAGTGATTTTGCTAATACTTGCATCAATTTATAGATTGTTGATGAAGGTCATCGGCTCAAGAATAAGGACTCAAAGTTGTTTCTTTCATTGAAGCAGTATACTACGAACCACCGGACTCTTTTAACTGGAACTCCTCTTCAGGTAAATTCTTTGTCTAGAAATAAAATGCATCCAGTGTATTGTGTTTGTATTTAAATGGAAGCTTGTTTAGAAATAAAATGCTCATCTCTAGAAGTGTCTAGATTACTTTGTCTTTGTTTGTAGTCTCCTGGGTCACCATTCTTTCCTCTGGTTGTGGCTTTCTGGTTGCTGATCTTAATATTTTATTTACTCTAGGTTGTTATCTATTTGAGTCAGAATAGTAAATTTTAGTGGAGTTAGATGCTTAAATTTGTATGGGTTGTGTAATTTACATACGCTCATGTGTGTCTGCATGTAATATTACGATCTATGACTTACTCATGCATATTTGTTTTGTTCTAGAACAATCTTGATGAACTTTTCATGCTAATGCACTTCCTTGATGCCGGAAAGGTTAGTATCCTGTGGCTGTTAGTTCTGTAGAATATGGATTGTTAATCAAGAAGGGTTGCAGGAAGATTCTACAGGTTTTAATTTGTTCACGTGCTTGCAGTTTGGAAGTTTAGAGGAGTTCCAGGAGGAATTTAAGGATATCAGTCAGGAGGAGCAGATTTCAAGACTTCATAAAATGTTGGCCCCACATCTCCTTAGAAGTATATCTCTTAAACCGTTCCACACAGGATCATATATATTATTGTGCTTGTTTACTTACTTCTTATGAACAAAATGTTGTCTAACTAGTAGTGGCTTTGATTTCACCACCTCCCATATCTTGTGCACATCCTGTTTATTCAGTGGACTTTTGTTTTTTTGGGAACTAATATTTATATGTCTTCAGACTTGCTAAAAGCTTTAGTTCCTTGATCTGTATTTTTTGTGTATTTACTGGTTAAACTTATGGTCTAGCTGAAAAAATTGGTGCAAATTATTTATGAATGCAGGGGTGAAAAAGGATGTCATGAAGGATCTTCCACCCAAGAAGGAACTTATTTTACGTGTTGATTTGAGTAGCAAGCAGAAAGAATATTACAAGGCTATTTTGACTCGCAACTATCAGATACTTACCCGCCGTGGTGGTGCGCAAGTAAGTTAGCATGTTTTGAAATATGTGTCAGTTTATTCCTCCACAACTGTATTAGCAGGGAAGGGTGACCTAGTACTTAGCTAATGTATTTTTTCCTTGGGTTAGATATCTCTAATCAATGTGGTTATGGAGTTGCGAAAGCTATGCTGTCATCCTTATATGTTGGAAGGGGTTGAACCAAATATTGAAGATGCAAATGAAGCTTACAAGTAAGATTATATGCGTACTTTTCTTTTGCTTTATTAGCATTCATTTGCTATGATGAGAATTGCTCATTTTGACATTCCACTGAAAGTATTCTTTATGTACTTTATATATCTATTTCAAACTTTTAAATCATCTAAGATTATATACTGTATTTATTGAATGCACATCTTTTTCACTCCTACCTTTTCTTTGTGGCTTTACAGACAACTCATAGAATCTTCTGGTAAATTGCAACTGTTGGACAAGATGATGGTAAAGCTCAAAGAACAAGGACATAGAGTTCTTATATATTCACAATTCCAGCACATGTTGGACTTACTGGAGGATTACTGCACTTACAAGGTGTTAACATGATACTGTTCTTGTTTACATCCTTTTGTGTAGGCATGAAGTTTGTATGCAGAAATGGTTAGTTCACGGACAGGTGGAGGCATTGTACTAATTATGTTGTTGTCCCTTATTTTTTTAGAACTGGCAATATGAACGAATAGATGGGAAGGTTGGTGGAGCTGAAAGGCAAATACGCATAGATCGGTTTAATTCCAATAATTCATCCCGGTTTTGTTTTTTGCTTTCAACAAGAGCCGGTGGCTTGGGTATAAATCTTGCAACTGCTGATACAGTTATCATTTATGATAGGTTGGACAATCACCTTATTTTTGCTTTGCATTTTTTTGTTTCCCCTTTTTTCTGTTTGTACCTTGAATTTTATATGATGGAAATGTTTCTGTCATAATAGTTATTTTTGGTTCACTTAGTCTCACTGAGAGAATTATATTGTCTCTACAGTGATTGGAATCCACATGCTGATTTACAAGCAATGGCTAGAGCTCATCGACTTGGACAAACAAACAAGGTTGAAGTTGATTAATTGATTTATATAAGGCAAAGCTTAATTTATATTTTGATAATGAGAAATATCTGCGTTATAGGTGATGATATATCGGCTCATAACAAGAGGATCCATAGAAGAAAGGATGATGCAAATGACTAAGAAGAAAATGGTTTTGGAGCATCTTGTTGTTGGGAGGCTAAAAGCTCAAAGTATTAATCAGGTATTGTAGGTTTATGATACAATGGTGAATACAAAGATTGAGAAATTAACAGAATTGTTAGATAGACATGATGATAGAATAATTGCACGGTCTAGAACAATATAACTTAAAACGTTTCTATATCGAGTGTGTTTAAAGTTATTACATTGGAAGTGGGTTTAGAAGAATAATTCGAAGAGTTCTAATTTAATTGATTACTAGAGAATGATAACACCAAGTTAAAACTCAAGATGAAAGGAGATTATAATTTCAGCAATCCCTACAATGATATAAATGCATTTTTCTTGGGCTATCCTTGCTAAGTGTCTATGGCTCTGTGGAGTGTTAATAAACTGGTACATTGTGTTGCGACTCCTTGAAACTCCAATCCTTTGTGCACTTTCTATTTCTCATACTTGTACTATTGAATGAAAGCAAGTTGTTTGGTGTTTGCTCAGAGATGGGGGTTAGAGTACGATCTTACTGTCTCATCTTGCTTCTTCTCCAAAAAATAAAGAAATAAAATCATGTAGCTGAAAATGTATTTGGTTGTTACTTGTTTAATTTAGGAGGAGTTGGATGATATCATCAGATATGGTTCAAAGGAACTATTTGCTGATGAGAATGATGAAGCAGGAAAGTCACGCCAAATTCATTATGATGCTGCTGCTATTGATAGGTAGTCTGTTTTCCTCTATTTTCCCTAAATTTGATTGATGTCTAGCCTCTGCAGCTTAGAAGTTTAATTCCTTTCTTCCCCTTTGATAGATTGTTGGATCGTGAACAAGCTGGTGATGAAGAGGCTGCAGTGGATGATGAAGAGGATGATGGATTTTTGAAGGCCTTCAAGGTTTTCTCTCTCTTAATATCTTAATTTGTTATGATGTAGTGTAGTTATATCTTATTGGCTATGCATCCTTCTTACTGGTTGATCGATTAACATGGCTTGGGTAATGGACCATAGCTTCACAAAAGTATGACATGATACATATTGCTAATTCAATTGTTCTCGTATTTCACATCTTTAAAATGCCAAAATTAGCACGTCTAAAACAAACATCTTTTCGAAGAAAGAGTATACTTTAGTGCCTCCCTGGTACATACATTGGTCTGCTTTGCATGGCACTTTGTTTGCAGTATACCTTCACTAATAGTATATTATGTACAATGAAAGTCGATTGGGCTGTAGTGTTGCCTTTTGGGGTTTAGCGAAATCTGTTCCCATGGCAAAATAGGAGCTGACACAAGCATTACATCTTTTGTATGTTCTTTCTTTGTGGAGTTGTAATAAGAAATGGGTGTACTCTTGATTTTGGATGTACTTGGAATGCAATAATTATTTTTTGGCCATGTTCAACAAGTAGCATCTAAAACATTAGTATGCATGATGTTTGAACTGGTAGAGGATTTGAGCAAGTCTGACCAGTCATTAGATAATTGAGTTTCGTGGTCAAGCATGATTAAATTGCTGTATATAGAATTTTACCAACTATAGTGACAGTATATTGGCGGTGTTGCAAGTTTGTGAAATCTCAGGGATTTACTGCTTTCCAGTTGTTACTTATATTTCACTGCCTTTGGTTTCTTACAGCAAAGAACTGCTGTTATTTGTTGCAGGTAGCCAATTTTGAATATATTGAGGAAACAGAAACTATTGCAGAGGAAGAAACTCAAAATGTGGCCGTTGAAAATAAAAATACCATGAACAACTCTGAAAGAACAAGTTATTGGGAAGAGTTGTTACGAGACAGATATGAAGTTAATAAAGTTGAGGAGTTCAATGCTCTGGGTAAAGGAAAGAGAAGCCGTAAGCAGGTATATTTCTATTATCAACATTACATGAAAATTTGATTGATCCAGATAGTGGTTTGTTTAGGAGTCGAATGACTTTTCTCCACCCTGGTTATTGTTTTGTTGTTGTGGTACAATTGATTTCCTTGCAGTATCTTTGGAAGATTTATTTTCTATTCCTTTTATTAAGGAATTTGACTTAAGCTCTCTGAATTTCTTCAGATGGTTTCTGTTGAAGATGATGACCTTGCTGGTTTGGAAGATGTAAGCTCTGATGGTGAGGACTTTGAAACTGAACTGACTGATGGTGATACTTCATCTGGAATTCAATATGTGAATCAACCTGGGAGGAAGCCTTATAGGAAAAGAGTTCGCAGTATGTTTTGTCTGTCCTCTTAAGGTGTTAATGCGCCAGTTACAAAACTTCATTATATTTTGATTACTTTTCTGGTTTTCTAACCTAATTTGTAGTGGATAATTCGGAGCCACTTCCTCTAATGGAAGGTGAAGGAAAATCATTCAGGGTTCTCGGCTTCAATCAAAGTCAGAGGACCGCATTTGTAAAAATATTGATGAGGTGAGTGTTTCTGTATAATATATTAATATTTGGGTGCTATTTGGCGAATTATGAATTTCATCCTTCCCTCTCTTTGTGTGGGTGAATGTATTTACCACCCTTTTACTTTAGACAGTTTTTATTGCAAGAAACTGAAGCTTTGATGTGTATTATATTCTGAGTCTCATTGTGGTATTTTGGCTTTTACTTCAGGTTTGGTGTAGGGGATTATGACTGGAAGGAGTTCACATCTCGCTTAAAACAGAAGACTTACGACGAAATAAAAGAGTATGTGATGTGACTTCTTATTTGTTTTTTTCTTGCCAGATATGTATATAATATAGATGTTTTAGATATGCTATACTGAAGTCTTAGCCAGTATATTACAGACAGTGTCATTTTTTGTTTGTTCTCTGTTGGGTTTGAATGGTCTGTGCATAGAAAACACAGTGTGGAGTTTTTAACGTCTTATCAGTTGTGTTTGTTGTAGAATGGGTGGTTTGTCAGAATTCATTCTTGCTTGTGCATTTTAAGCATCTCTTCTATTGATTGGTTCCTTTACATTCTATCAATCTTAGTTTCCTTTTCATGCTATGTTTCTGTTATGGCATGTGTGGAAGCATGAGAACACCAATAGTCGATTCTTTTGCTATTGGGTTTGAACTGTTTGTGCATATATGTGATTGGAGTTTGTAGAAAATGCAGATGTGGAGTTTGTATGTCTGGTGTGCGGTAGAATGGGTGTGTTGTAATTCATTCTAACCTGCTTATTTACTCCTTTTTGGTCTCCTTGTCTTCTAATGATTGGTTCCAACTCTTCTTATCTGTCCTAATTTCCTATGTTGTTATTTGCTTGTGCTAATCTTGTTTTATTGCTTGTGTGAGAACATGAACACACAAAATAGTCATTTATTCCTCTTTTTTCTATCTTATTTTCAGTTATGGTACTCTTTTCCTGACGCATATTACTGAAGATATAACCGATTCTCCTACATTTGCCGGTGATTGATCAGTGCTGCATGCCCCTCCTCTCTTATACTTTCAATATTTGGTTTCTTCTCTTGGTGTTTGACATTCAGTCTTTGGTTGTAGATGGTGTTCCTAAAGAAGGTCTCAGAATTCAAGATGTTCTAGTTAGGATAGCTGTCCTGCTCTTATTAAGTAAGAAGGTGAGTGTTGCCAAGTTGGACTCCTGGGGTTTGGCTCCTCCATTTTCTTTTATAAATTATGAATCTGAAACATCATGTTGCTTGGAGAAATGTTGATTTTTCATGCACGAAGTAACATTTTGGATCTTATGCTTTTTGAAGTGTGCTTTACTATAATTTTTTTCAGGCAACTAAAAGTTTAAAGAAAACATAAATTAAATTTAGTTAAATTATGGTCGAGAGTTACTACTTCTTTCGAATTAATGGGAAAAGTATACCCATACCTTTTGGAATCAACTCATTGAATATCTTGCCTTGTTATGTTGATATTTTGATAAACAGGTGAAGGATGCATCAGAAAAGCCTGGCACCCGCCTTTTTACAGAAGATATAATAACGCGTTACCCAACATTAAAGGGTGGAAAACTTTGGAAAGAGGAACATGATTTGTTGTTACTGCGTGCAGTTTTAAAGTAGGTATCTCTGAAGTTCTTGGACATTCACTGCAGCTACTATATGGTTACAATTACATTTCTGATACATTTTCATTTTAGTTAACAATGAAATGTTAGTGACTGGTTGATGAGGAAAGTAATGCTTAACAGTTGGTACTTAATGTAGAGGTGCATTGTTGGAGCCCCATCCTTTTATGTAATAAATTATGGCTTAAAGTGTTTGTATTCTACTGAAGTTGGAGAATCTTATGCATGCAAGTCAAATCACACCCTAGCATACATGTCTAACCAATCTAAATCCAACCTAGTTGACTTTGAATGACATGCTCCACCCTTGTGGCTCTCTGTTCGATACACAGCTCTTTATGCAGTTTATGATAGGGTAGTGTTAGATGTAGAAAGAAGCGCGTACTATGTTCATTGAATCTAATAAGTTATCATGTGACCTAAATTAGTTTTGTTATTTGTTGGTGCCTGTTTGTTATATTCCTATGCTAGTTGTTTCTGCCTGTTGGTATTATACATTTAGTATACAGGGGTCATAAAGAATGTGTGTACGAATTATGATGTGATAATTTTCGTAAAATTTATGATAGACGTTAGTATTAACCAGTTCTATGCGCGATGTAGTCTAATACACTATTTACTCTAATGCAATTGTTATGCTGTTATGAGTCATGATTTGAGTTGCAGTTTATATTAATACTTATTTGGTTGTTAGGCATGGGTATGGAAGATGGCAGGCTATCGTTGATGATAAAAGCTTGAAGATTCAAGAGATCATCTGTCAAGAGTTGAATCTTCCGATTATAAATCTTCCTGTCTCGGGACAAGCTGGCTCTCAAGTACTGAATGGCGCTAATACAATCAATACTGAATCAACAGGAAACCAGACTCGGGGAAATGGCTCAGGGAATGGTGTAGGAAGTGAGGTAGCCCAGGAAGTTGCTGATGCTGCGAACCAAACACGGTTGTACCAAGATTCTTCTATTTTGTATCATTTTAGAGATATGCAGAGAAGGCAGGTTGAATATGTGAAGAAAAGGGTGCTTCTTTTGGAAAAGGGACTCAATGCAGAGTATCAGAAAGAATATTATGTAAGTTAAATTACTGTTAACAGTAGTTCTGGCCTAAGCAATTCTTAAAGAACTTTGACTTATAGTGCTCAATGCCTTTTTACCTCCTTTTAATAATAAGTAAGAAAACTACATATTATGTTATATGTAATGACGTCCATCTACAGTGGAAAAAGGGGAAGCAAACAGTAGAGTCAACAGAAATAGGTTGCTCCTTTATGCTAATGGTTTGGACAGAGGAGCTGTCCTCACCCACCATTTTTTTGTCACTTTAGAGCCTGTGCTGACAAATATTTTCTTATATATGGGACTGTACCATTAGTAACATGTGCTGCAGTAGTGTCATTCTATTTTCGTTTTAAAGCTTTCCTCATCACTGTTGGCCTGATTAATTATTAATGAATTTTGTTAAGTGATCATTTCTTAATGATTGTTGAACAACAGGATGAAAAGAGTTCTTTTTTTGTGTGTGATTTTTGGCATGATTTTTATATTTGGAGCTTTGATTCTTGAATATGAAGGTTGAAAGTTGGCAGCATTTGGAATTAGTTGAAATGAAAATTGAACCTAGGCATGTCATTTCTCTTGTACATTTGTATTTAATTACTGGTTTTGTGCATTGGGGTTACTTAGACTTCCTAAATTTTGAAGTGCATTCTACATTTAAATTCATTATTCAAGCCATTTTAATTCTTCTTATTTTGCAAAGATTTTTGTTGTTTTATCTAGTTCCGAGGTTGGTTA
This sequence comes from Abelmoschus esculentus, assembly GCA_035048815.1. NCBI lineage: Eukaryota > Viridiplantae > Streptophyta > Magnoliopsida > Malvales > Malvaceae > Abelmoschus > Abelmoschus esculentus. Next base: position 28,348,801 of record JAUCBN010000001.1, read on the forward strand.
TGCAGCGTGAAACTATATTCTAGTTTCTTCTATCATGATCTCCATGTTTCGATGTTAAACCTATTATGAATTTGCATATTCTACATTGCTAAAACCGGCTTTTAGCTGCGTCATGAAATTGAAATTATCGAATTTTATAGTTGCTTGACTTACTGTTCTCTCTTATCCTTAAATTCTCTCTTAGGGTGAGATGAGAACAAATGAAGCGGCAAGCGAACAACAAGAGAATGTACAAAAGGTTGCAGATATGCCAAACACAAGGCCAACAGAGATGCCTTCCCAAGTGATCGACAGTTTACCGCCGATAGAAGTAATTGGTTAGTATAATCTCTTGAAGTATAAAATTCGTTTAGAATAGTGATTATCGATTCACAATTTGTCTGGCACCATTCGTACATGATTATCCTTGTGTTGAAGGAGAATCTTGTCCTTTCAACTATGGGGAGTTTGCTTTCCAGATTACCAGATAATCATCTGTAGTCTTGAATATAAGAAGTAAGAACAATTACACATAGTTCATAATCTGAAAGGAGGGTAGATAAAAGAAAGAGGGAGCTGGTTCTCTATCATCCTCCCTTCACCTCTAAGCTTTCTTTGTGTTGATTAAAGAATTGCTGTGATCGGTGATATGAATATGATTTTAGTTGCCCTGTTTACTGTGGCGATGACGAGAATTATCCTTTTGCAGCATCAGAAGAAATCTCAGCAGCTGCTTGCGATGACGATGCTGATCGATTGGAACTACCTCGGCAATACAACAAGGTACATCTTGTGTTTGAAGGGGCTTGAACATATAGGATGAAGCTGAGAGAGGATGTAATTGTACTCTTTGTTTAGAGTCCTCGAAATGGAAATTAGGTCGACACCGTGTTTTAGTTGACAGTTTTTTTTCTTCGTTGCAGATGTGCAAGATATTGGAGGAGGACAATGTTCAGTCTAGCCTCAATTTAAAGACTAACCTCCATTCTCTGGAAGAAATTTTCGGGTACATATCACGTATTCTTTCACCTGAAGAGCAGCCTGTACTTGGTGCAGCCACAGGATCACAGAGCTGTGCGGCAGGGTCCATTTCATCACCTAACCAACAGCCTGCCGTCGTGACCGAAATTGAGATGGAGGACGCATCAAAAGATTCTGAACCGGAGAAACCGGCTATCGGAGATGACATAAATGTGGATTTAACAGGATATGGTCCACTCGAAGATAGCAGCCTAAAGGAATATGGAGGTTCAAGCTCAGATCCCATGGAAATAGCAGCAGATTCATTGCAGATTGACCCTAATGGTACCGGAAATGACGATATAGTGATGGAAGAGACGAGGAAAGAAGATGGCGCTACGACCGAGTCTGTGGCCAAGGCTAGTGGAAGTGAACGGGAGAACATCTGAGATACTAGGTCATCTTCCTGACCCAATCTTGTTCAGAACATAATGTAATTGAAGTTCTGAGCCAGGTCTTTCAAGACGGATATTGTAATAGCAATTATACCAATAAAAAATCAGACTCAAACAGATACTCGTACGATATACTCCATGTTATGTGTATCTTAGGGTGAACTTCTATTTATCATGAATTTTTTAAACTTTTGACTTAATTTTTATGAGTTAGTCCTTAAATTTTTTAACATTTATAAATTATGTCTACTTTGACATTTTGAGATTTTATATGTTCACTCTTAAAAATATTTCTAGATCTGTTATTGTGTATTATAGCATCTAGGGTCTAGAAGTAGATTCCCTCCCACATGGTTGAGTTAGTCCCTGCTGCTGGCATATAGGGTCTATTATTTTTATGAGTTCGTCCTGTATCTTGGAAAAGTAGAAAGGATAAGTGTGGTGACAGGTGAAGTTTAGCCAAGACTGTCTCACACATGGTTGACTACTGGCCTACTGGGTGGAGTGGGAAGACAGGAAAGGTCACACAGTCGAAGGGATAAAATGGAATGAAATCAAGCTTTGGGTATATTGAGGGGAGCTAATTGAGGGAACATCTTACTCGAGTTTAATATGTGTACAATAATGATGATAATAATAAAAGAGAAGAAAAAACACTAAAAAAATATATCTTTTTATTTCTCATGTAATTTTCGAATGGTTATATATGATAAATAAATTACATGGTTGGTACGTGTAATATGTTATTAAATTTAGGGTTTAAGATTTAACCACTACATGATACGTGGCTAAATGTTGAGAATGAACCTTAATTATTCAAATGAGATCTAAAAATTATAAGAAAAATAAAACTCCTCCTCCACCTCAAGCTCCTTCCTGCTACTCCCATGCTGTTAAAGCTGTTCATGGTAAAAAACAATACGAGATGGTTTATAATTTAAGGTTTAATATTTATTTTCTAAAAACTTAATAATTATATTAAACTAATGTTAACTATTTATAGATAAAATTATTTATTTATACGATATATATTATTAAAAAGATTAAAATTATTAAGATATCCGAGTTCAAACAATAATTCTCACCTTGTCTTGATAGAGCCCAATCCTTGTCATAACTGACAGCCCAAAAGAAATATCCAGCCAAGCCTTTCCCCCTCGCGAACCAGACCTTCCACTTAATGGACTTAACATCATCGTACCCAATCCACGAGTCTCCGGCGTACGAGTAATACGACACGGTGGTCCGATCATACTGAACAGTCGCATTATTCGCTTTGTTATAATCCAAAATGGCATAATAATTAAAGAAACCATCTTCATCTCCTGGCCCTACGCCCGTTGCCGGCGCCCCAATCCCGTTAACATTCGGATCCTCCAGCTTCCATGTATGTCCGTACGAAGCTAGACCCATAACCAGTTTTCCAGGCGGCATCCCGGACCGAATCCAAGACCCGATTCCATGGCTGCTGCTGTCAGTACTATTGGGATCGAACAGTGCTGAATGAATCCCGGTGAAGTTATCCCATTTCCCGTGATAATCGAAACACATCGGACTCGCCCAATCTAAGTATTCCGCCATAGCATGGGCTGGATAAGACCGAGGCAAACCGTAGTTGGTGAACTCAGAAGAGTAATACACTGCGGAAGTTAGAAGCAAACGTGGTTTTCCACTGGTTTCGGCTTCGTTTTCAACCGCTTCTCTCCATTCCTTGAACAACAAAGCAAGGTTCGCCATGTCGTCGCCGGTTGCAGGGAACTCCCAGTCCAAGTCAACGCCGTCGAACTGGTAATAACGAGCGACTTCGATGGTTGAATTAATGAATACCCCACGTGTTTCTTCAGTCCTTGCCATGAGAGCAAATACATCCGGGTAGTTCCCGCCTCCTCCTATGGAGAGTATGGTATTCACCGGTGGGTATTTAGCGGATAACGCCGACATAAATTCTGGTAACTTTTGTTGGTCCAATGCTGTGATGTTGAGCTTGAAAGTGTAGGGTTCGGGTAAGAGAAAGGCGTAGTAAATATGTGTGAAAAATGAAGTGTCGATGCTGGCAGCTGGGAAGGATTCAAAGGCTGGCCAATAAGCAGCTTTGATTCCTCGGGCAACCGGAGAAATTGCCGGCGCCGGCACAGGCGGGTAAGTGGGACTTGAAGCTGCTGTTGGCTCGGGAGAAACTGGTTCAGAAAATTCTGCAAATAAGCAAATCATGACAAGAAACAAATAACTCATAGACTTAAGGTTGGCCATAATCGATATAGGATTCGGGCTTGAGTGCAGGAATTTAAAGTATGCATATAAACTCTGGATTCATCGACATTTTCTAACCGGCATTGTTGTTGTTTTTCGAGGTTTTGTGTTTGTTTGTTTGGGGAATTGGTTAAACGGACTGCATCGAATGAACTGACCGAAGGCAATCAGCCAAACTATATGCCAGACACAGGGAAAGACGACACAGTTGTTAGGGTTTGAATCGAATGTCACGATGTCTAAGTGACTTTCATATGCAAACTCTAGTTGAAAAAGACAAACCTAAGAACTGGATTGTGTTGCCGTCTTGTCCTGTGTTCTAGTTTTGTAGGTAAACTATACGAGCAAAAATCTTCTACTTTTTTATGTATATTTTTGTGCTCTAACCTTAATTAAATTTTTTTAAAAATAATTTTAAATCATAATTCTCATTTTTTATATCCTAAACCTTACATTCTAAAAATATACCCTACCCTTGATTCTCTAAACCCTAACCACAACTCTTAGCCTTAAACCTTAAACCCTAAACCCTACGCCTTACATCCTCTAATTTAAAGCGGAGACATAAATAGATGCATGAAAAAGAGGTAGACGATTTGCACCCAAATTATATAACATGTTATTCAATTATAAATAAATTTTTTTTATTCAGCTACAATAGTTAGATTAATATCTATTCTAAAATATACTCTCAACTATTGAACATTGATCGCTCAATCATTATACTGATTTTACTGATATTCGGGTTTTTAACCTTTAAGAATAATAACCGTCCTTTTAACCGAATGTAATAAATAAATTGTTGGTTTGTTAAATGGCATACGACTTTCCCAGGCAAAATGTTTTATTCATTAAAAAGATATTACATCTTGAAGAGTTGTAATTAAATTAATTAATTAATTATAACAATAAAGTTATGTGTTATCGAATCAATTAGTTGATAAAACTCTAAACTCTATTTATAATATTTACCTTGATCTCTTTATTTAATTTATCAAATTAAATTCACACAAATAAAGAAAGTTCTCTGGACTTCATAATTAATGTTTCCACAACGCTAGGGCATTTGAGTTGACCCAAACTAGTGGATTTGGAATCCATTTCAAAATAAATGGGCCCATTCTTTTTTTTAATATTTATTTTTAATTTCGACCCCATTGAGAAAGGAATCCCACCTTCGCAATCAATTTATATCGATGGAATCCTTTATTCTTTTCTATTTCTTTTTATGTATCTTTTAAAATTTTATTAAAAAATTAAATTTTAAACCTTAATCTTTATTTTTTATATCCTAAATCTTAAATCCTATACCCTAAAAAATACACTTTATCTCTAAACCCTAATCAAACTCATAACCTAAAACCCTAAACCCTCTCTAATTTGAAGCAGAAACACGAATGAAGGCATGTGAAAGTAGTAGACAATTTGCGCTCATATTGATGAGTGACATATTTTACGAAACCTAGACTCGATACTCTTATCAGTATATCACTAATATAATCGTGAGATAAGATCTAATAATGAATTAATCATAATTTTTTACGTTATTCATTTCTTAATTTACGCTTGATCTAATCCCTATATTTAGAGAAATTATTACACGGACCCATTCCACCACCTAAGATATGATCTCAATCAATTAAATTAAGACATATAATATATTTTTTATATCATATTCACAAATCACACATAAACATGATCCAAATCATTCACTTTAATGCCTTTGATTTAAAAAAGAAAAAAAATATTACTAAAAATTTTTGTTGTTGTCTTCCTCTTTATTGTTTAATTTTTTAATTAATTTTTTTAACCCCTATCCGTAACCCTTAAACTTTGACCCTAAACTATAACCCTAAACCCTAACCCTAAACCCTAAACCCTAATCCTAACCCCTAAACCTAAACCCTAGACCCTAACCACTGACCCTAAATTCTAGACTATAAACCTTAAACCCCAGAACTATAAAAAAAGAATTAATTAGAAAAATTTTAAAGAACAAAAAGAAATATGACACAAGAAATCTTTGATAATATTTTTTCTTTCTTTTTTAAATCAAAGACATTAAATTGGATGATACTATGCTTATGTATAAATATGATATAAAAAATATATTATTTATCTTAATTTAATTGATTGAAAATCATACCTAGATAATAGAACGAATTCATATAATAATTTTTACTGTATTTATATAAACCCTAATCAAAACCGCGGAGTTTTAAACATGATTAACATGCAAGTTGGCTGTCTTAATGCATGTCTTAGTTGTGTCCTCTTCAAAAAGAAGCTTAATGGTCTCTTGAGATAGGTTTTGATGTGCAAGTGATGTTGATTTTAGGTTCTTCGAAAGACTGCTTCATTTGAAAAGCCAGACAGAAAAATCTTAAAAGGAGATACGGTTGAACTTGATTAGACAGCTACTTGTCTTAAAAGATCATCATGTGGGTTGTTTTGTATTACATGAACCAGTGGAAGTGAAATACCCTAATCCGCCTCTTCTGTCAAAACCAAACCTCTTGTAGGGTTCGGATTGGTTGATGTTTAGTAGGGTAAAAATGACATTTGCTTTGAGATAATCATCGTCTTAAACAAAGAAAAGCTAAGATTATGCTTATCTCAAGGGTTAATCCTTTAAGGTAGCACTATCATTCCTTGAGGGGCTCCACCTTGACCTCAGCTTCACTATTTCTTTGTCGGCCATTTGTCATTAGGTTCCACACCACAACTTGAGTTTCTCCCACATGCGACAAATGAAGGTATGTTTTAAAACATGTAAGATGAGATGACCTTGTGCATGCATGGGGGGAATTCTTTTCAAGTATGTGTGTACGTGTCACCCCTTGAGTGGTTTTTGACGGTTTATACATATTAAAAGAAAAAATTTAAGGGAATAACGATATTTAAAGTTATATTTAAAAAATATATAAATTAAAGCTATTTTTAAACAGGTGACGAGATTCATATTGACCGTTGGATTAAACTGAAATCAATAGTGTACATGAATATCGCCACCTGTTGATGGCGAGGTCCAAAGGACACTATTCCTTTTGACCTACTCTCCTAAATATTTTCTAAATACATATTTTTTTAATTTTTTTCCAACTTTTATTATTCATCTAAATTAACCATTAAAAGGAGTTGTTCTACATTCTTTATGAATACTATACAAAGTCATGGTGTTGATGGCTTTAGAAGAGTTTAGGTGTTCCAATGAAATAAAACTCCCCCAAGTTGCTATTACATGAAGTTAACCTGGTTTAATGTCATGGGTTATTTCTTTAAGAGGCCCCTCTAATTGTATCTTTTAGTTCGAATTAGGGATTGAATGAGTTCTTATACGAAAAACAATGAATCAAAGAAAAAGTGTGTATTAAATGTTTAAGATAATTTTATGGGTTGATTTGATTATAATTGTTTAAATAAGGACTTAAGTTGATACATGGAGGGAGCCACATGATTTTTTAGAAAACTATTTTTATATAATTTATATAATAAAAATTATAAATGATATTGTATTATAAATAATTGATTCTTCTTAAATATTATTAAAAATAGTATTTCTTAAATAAATTTTAACTTTATCTTAAATTGACATATGATCAAATTAGGAGCTTGCATGAATTTTTAGTACAATTTGAGGGACTTATTTATATAAAAATCTAAGATATTTTTTTAATTATTGATTAGTGTACTTTTCACTACTAAAGACAGTTTTTCAGTTGATACTTGATAAATACGTATTATAATTTAAAAATAATTATAATTAAATTTGTATAAAAACTCAAAAACTTATCTTAATTCAAATTTTATAAGCTCGAATAAAAAATAAATAAAATTTAAATCATAAAATATAATATTTTAATCCAAATACCTTAAAAAATTTTTATGTAATTTGACCGGATTCAAAACTCACCCTTAATTAATAATTAGGTCCTTAAATCAAATCAAATCCATGAGAAGGATAGATGCCCCATTCCCCACATGTGCACCGATTAGTGTTCCATCAAATCACGACGAAAAATAATGTCTCTTTTTTATATTTTTTTTTATGTATCTTTTTAAAAAAATTTTAAAAAATTTAATTTTCGACCTTTAATATTTACTTTTTATATTCTAAACTTTAGATTTTATATCGTAAAAATACACCATATTTCTAATTCTATGAACTTTAACCATAATTTTTATCCTTAAATCTTAAATTTCAAATCTTTGATTTAAAATAGAGGTATAAAAGGAGGCGTAAAAAAATACCGAACCATGACATTATGGTGAAAAGGAAAGAAATCTTCCTGCAACAAATCATGGGTTTCTGCAGGTGGAGTTTGGTTCTGTAACAAAAGTACCTTTCAACTAGACAAAGAAACCTAAACTGAACCCTTTTTTTAAGTCATACTGTAGGATAGTAGTGCATCAGGACAGGGTCTTATTTAATATTCCCATAGCCATACATAGGAATATTATTTGGTTCCCTTCAACAAACAAACAGAACAAAACATTTCATTTTCCAGCAACAATCATGGAGTATGTAAGGAAAGAACCTAGTCCCTCTGAGAGCTCTTCGTGTGTTGTTGATCGAGGACAAGAGGTGAAACCTAGTTTCCGAATAGATCTAAATTTGGCTGCCAACGGTTGTGATCGTGGTTTGGATCAAGAAGAACTCAGCCTTATTGATTCGTTGAACACGGACGTCGGTGGTGGCGAGCAACGGTTTTTCTCGTGCAACTATTGCCAGAGGAAATTCTACAGTTCACAAGCTCTCGGCGGCCACCAGAATGCGCACAAGAGAGAGAGGACTTTGGCAAAAAGAGAGCAGAGGATAGGTGCTCACATAGCAGCTTCGGCTGCTGCTTTCGGCCACACTTATTTTCGTCATGGCAGCCAGTATTCAAGCTTGGCTTCTCTTCCACTAAACAGTGCATACCATAGATCCCTGGGAATTCAGGTGCATTCGATGATCCATAAACCTAATAATCCTCATCTCTCTTATGGACGTCATAGTTGGTCAAGGCCACCTATAGACCAACAACCGGCGGTGGGGAAGTTGTCGTTGGAGAATTCGACATCTCGGGCGAGTGTCGGTCGGTTCAACGTAAAGAGGACGATGATGGGTGGTTCTCCGGCTGATGAATTGATGGGTAATTGTTGGTGGTCTAGGGGTACAAGTCTGCATACTAGGCAGGAAGATGTTATACCCAAGGTTGACCTATCCCTCAAGCTCTAGTAGAGTACATATTGTATATGTTAATTAAGAACACACCACATATACATATATTGCATTTTCTGGTTCAGATTTCTGTTCTAATCCTAATTCATTTGGGAATTGTAATTGTTTGGGTATGTTCTGATGATTATAGAAAAGTTTTTTGAAGTTTGCTACTTAATGATTTTATTGTTCTTAGATTCTGTGCTCGCAAGCACGGACGGACTTAAAACGGACAATTATCTTTAATTAATCAATCTATCGACAAGCACAGACGAACTTAAAACGGACAATTATCTTCAATTAATCAATCTATCTTTTCGTAATTTAATTTTAAATTTATTCTCGTCTATGAAATAATTTTCCCATAGGTGTCCATAATTTTAGGTTTTTGTTCAAATTGACATTTTTAGCTTTGGGTTCATTTCACAACTTTGAGTCCTGCCTGTTAGCCATCACTACCAGATGAACATTCGATAATTTTTCAAGTAATAATTTTATAAGTTGATAATTTCTCTTTATTATTTTAATTTTATTTAAAGTGTTTTTTAAACAAAATTATGAAAATAATAGTTTGTTAATGAAATGTTAGATTAATTATTAAAATAATAAAACATGTTTTTGTTGTATAGACTCTAATCACTATTTTTGCTTAACTCCAATAATGGAGAATGGTGTTCCTATTTATACTTTGGCACTAAAAAATTAAGTTTAAGATTTATAGTTAAAGAGTTTGGGTTAAAAGATTAAGAAATTGTAATTAAATAATATATATTTTTATGGTTTAAATTTTATAATTTATGATGTAAAATTAGGATTATAATTTAAAATTTATTTTTTTAATGTTAAGGCGTAAAAATAATAAGGAAAGAGGAACCATAGATTTAGAGTTTATACAACAAAAATGGTAATGAAGGCACATGTCTTTTGGTTGAGTCGACCCAATGTTGGATACATCAATAAAATAACAATTCGACCCCCATAGGCCATAATCAACATAAAAGATCTAAATACACGAGTTCTCTAGCTCAAGTAGTTAAAGGAACTATTGTTGTTTCTAGAGGTCACGGGTTCGAGCACCAGCGATGTCAGCAGAGTGGTTGAGAGATCAATGTTAAATGATAAAAATTATATTTTAAAACAGATATTACTGTAATCACTATTAACTTGTTCAAAAAAATAAAAAATCCAAATTTCCACTATTCATTGGAAGATCCCTTTGCACCAAAACTAAGAAACACTTGGGGTATTTGGGTCTGTCCATGTTCTTAGGCTTGTTGATTCGGGCCGACAACAAAACATCTAACGAAACAGTCCAACACCCCCACCCTATAGTTTTGATTCAAATCTACGTGTACATGCACATGCACGAAACATCTAGCTTCAGTGATTAAAGGAATAATTATTATTCTTAAAGATGACGGATTCAAACACCAGTGATACTAATAAAATGATTAAGCGATCAATATCCATTGATTGAGAGTATACTCTAAAACAGATACTACTGTAATTATTATTGGCTGATTCAAAAAAAATCTATCTCCATGTGAGCATGAAGGAAACAGACTACCACCAGGTTTCACCCAGCAGTAATTGTCTAGCATGAAACACTGAGTTCCTTGTAGCAAAGAAAACGATGTGACATTACACAACAAGAGAGGAAAAACACAACCCCATGGTCGTAGAAATCTTCAAATATCGTGTCCTTTGATCACACATTTATTTCGACTCATCCATCGTTGTCACCTGCGGTGGTTTGTCCAGCCAACACCATGGTCTGCCCCAAATTGTCTTCCATTCCATTCCTTAATTGATTATTGTCACGCCTAGACCCTTAGCCTTGGCCCTTGGCATTGATGAGAAGTTTAAACGGACAATTCAAGTAAATAAAATGTCTTAAAAATGATATATTTAATCTTTAAAACCTATATATTCTATTAAGTTGGTCTTAATTTAAAATAATTTAATAAATTTGACCATTAAATTTTTTAAGATTGTACCATCCTCGCACACCCTCCGACCACTTGTCACATTCCGTGCAATTGTTCATCTTCCCAACAATCAATTGATGTGATAACTTGACAAACACAATCATTTCATTACTAGACAATTGATGAACTGATAAAATAAACTCTTTATGACCTTAACGCCACCTACTATTACATACAATCACTTCATTATAGTATTTTTAAATATAAAAGGTTAAATTTATTGAATTATTTTTGAATTATGACTAAATTAATATAATACATAAGTTTCAGTGACTGAAAATATTATTATATCAAACCCTTATTTCAATTTTAGTGATAATGTAACTTGAGTCATTCATTCGTTACTTTCAAAAGAAAAATAACATATTAATTCACAAACCTATAATCAAATGATTCAATTGTTATTTTTAAAAAGTATATATCATAAAACTTATAACTAAGTGATCCCTAATGTAATTTACCTTTTTTATTTTGACAATTGAAACCCTGTTTTTAAGGTACCTATACAAGTTTTAGGCATTTGATTAGTTGAGAAAATGTGTGTGTTTCCATTCCTTTTGAATTGAAGTTGATGTAAAGTTGAAAACTCAAGTTGCAAGTGGATTTGTGGTCCATCAAGAAACAATGCATAACTTTGAAGGTGACACACAAAGGTGTGGGGACAAGTTTACAAAGGAACAAGAGGGGTACCATAATTTCGAGCGATAAAGAGTTCGATATTTCTTAAATGAAATATCGAATTCGAGAATTATAAATGCTTTAATATGATAAATCAAAAGAATCAAACTTTTGTCCCGGTAAACCCAAATTCCCAATACATCCATTATTGGATGAGTAGAGAGTTAGTCTTTAAACACTAAAACGGTGACGTTTTAATCATGATTGGAGAAAGCAAATTACGTAAGGTTCCTTTGGTGGTGGGGTTGGCAATTCACCCTTTGTCGCGTGTAACAGAATTTGACAGTTCCATGTCTTTTCTTTATTCATTTCTTTGATGGTTTAGGAAAAAAAACTTGAGAAAAAAATAATTTAAATCAGTTCGTATCGTAGACCTGATCTGGTCAGGTATAAGGTGGAGAGGGATAATTGTTCTTTCCATCCCCAAAAATTTTTTTCTACCTTTATTTTTCTATTTTTTAAATTTAGGTTTATTTATGAATTTATCTTTTACCTTCAAATATTTATGTTTTTGCCCCTCAACCTTAAATCTCGACTCCGTCTTAAGCTCTCAATGAAAATTTTCTACATAAACAAGGCTTTAACTCGAGATTTACTTAAACGATACAATTTATTTACCACTTAGATGAATCTCGTCGATAATTTTTTTTTTTTTACAAATTCAATATTTTTTTAGATTTTTCTGCACATCAAAAGTTGATGATTTGAACCGTTTGTCTATTCTTTCACCACTTTGTGTTAAATTTTTTGGATCAAAAAGGCAAACCTTTGCTTGGTTCAATTTGGTCCCATTCAAGGACGGAGCTAGGATTTAATACTGGGAGGGGCAATAGTCTATTAAACCTTTAAATTTAAAATTTTGGAGGGACAAAAACTCTATTTAATTAATATTTAAACTAAAAGAGACCTAAAGTGTAATTATACCAAAAATTTTGGGAGGCTAACCCCTACACAGCTCCATCCCTATTCCGGTTTTTAGTGAAGGTTTTTAGTGAAAGTTTGAAGAAGATTGATAGCTGAAAATATCACGTTGGAACAATCAAAACCAACTATATCTATCAATATGTTCGGTTACAATACTAGTCATGGACACATGATTCTTAATAAAGGTCAATTCTTTTTTTTTTTTTAGTTTATGAAATTTAGTAATTTTGTATTTATACTATTTTAGTCATAATTCAAAATTCGGAAAAGTACATAAATGATATTAATCAATTTAGAGAGTAGGGACTGAATACAAAAGTTACAATGATACAAGGACTAATGACAAAATTTGAGCTTTCATTAGATCATGCCTTGAATGCTCACATTTACTGATGAACATGGGTTAATTTCTTTATAAGCCCTCAATCTATGATCCAAAATTTGAACTAATCCTAAAAATTTAAAATGTTTTAATATTGTTGATAAGGAATACTTTATAAATTCAATTTTAGCATTTTTGAAGTTTGAAAAACTAAACAATAATTTAAGGGCTTATGGTGCAATTAAGCCATATCCATGGGCGGAGTCATGTATGAAATTGGGTGTATGATGACACCCCAAAATTTTTGGAAAATTATATATTTTTATACAATTTATATATAAAAATTTAAAAAATATATGTAATTGACACCCCAAAATTTTTAAAAAATTATATTTTTCTATACAATCTATATATAAAAATTTAAAAATACATGTAATGGACACCCCCTTTATGAATAATATGACGCCCCTTTATAAATAATTAACTATTTTTAAATATCGTTTAAAAAATGACATCCCTTAAATAAATTTTTGACTCCGTCTCTGACCATATCCTTGGTAAAGGTAAACTTCCATTAGGAGTTTTTTTAAAACACGTGAAATCAAGACAAATCATTTGATACTTATACATACTTGCAATTTGATCCATATGTTTATCGATATGTTACTCATCATATTCGAAACAACTTTTAACACATAAATCGAGAGTTAATTAACGTAAAATATTAATTAGGAAATTTTTATAACAGGCATCGAACATTATTGAATACCACTAATATTAAACATTGTTAAACAATATTAAATTAATTAATAAAAATTAAAAATCTTAAGGACTCAATATGTAATTAATAAAAAAGTGATAAACTCAAAATATAATTAATAATTGTGTTGAGTATTTAAGATTTTTAATTTTTATTAATTAGTTTAATAATGTTCAACGCTAGCGGTGTTCAACGGTGTTCGACGCCCGTTATAGACTCATCCAATTAATTAATACACTATCAATATCTCAATTAACATTTTTAATTTACATACCATGTTAGAATCTAAACAATCATATAGGACTTTTGCGTAGTTAAACCTAGGGATGGACACGGGTCGGATCGGATTTTCGGCCCACCCGCACTCGACCCGAAAAATCACACCCGTCACCCGATTCGACACGGGTTTAGGGTAAAAAAAATCCGACCCGACCCGACTCGATTTTTAATCTTTAAAATCTGACCCGATCCAAATCATTAAAAAATTAAAATTTTAGGGACTAAACTGTAAAAAATAAAATTTAGGGATCTAATTATAAAAAATATTTAATTTTAGTGATCTAATTGTATAAAATATATATATAAAGATGGGTCATTATTGAAAATATTCCTAAAATGTATATGAGAAAATTAAACTATTAGTCTCGGGTCGGGTTAGATTTTTTTCACCTTAAACTCGAATCCAACCCGATCCGTGATCACCCTTAAAAAATTCCGACCCGATCAGACCGGATCGGGTTGAAACCCATCGGGTTCAGATTTCGTGACCATCCCTAGTTAAACCATTCGTTATCTCCAACTTGGCCTAACTTTTTTTTTTCCTCACAAATAAAACGATATATCATTTCAAAATTTCAATTGCATACTATATACTATAAATATAAATGGTTCCATGAAGGAGACTAGCTTCCACCGTTCAGAGTTCCACCAAGGAGGGTGATCCTAAACAAGACATTATATTATTAGTACAAGAAATCTGGCAACGGAGAAAAGGACAGGAAAAAGACAAAGGTAATATAAATATTTAATAAAAATAATAAATGCCAATTATCATATTAATCTCTTACTTAAAAATGTTTGGACCCACGCAATTTAACATTTCCCGTGTGATACGATACAAAAAGAATGACTCCACACACAGTAATTAATACTTCGAATCAATAGGGACGTGGTGGCGGTAAACAGGGTTGGCTACTCTAAAACGTGTGGGTCCACAGTGTAAGACTTTTTGTTTAAGTTTTTATTTTAAATCATAAATTTATATTCAGTTTAACTTTTTTTTGTTAAAAATAAAAATGAAAAATAAAAAAAAACATGGTCAAAATGAAAGAAAATTTGTGAATTATTGAAAAATATTTAAAAATTTCTCCTATATGAACCGATTTTTTTTAATTAGCTACAATATTACAATAGTATCTATTTTAGAGTATATTTTTAATCATTAGACATCGATCGTCAAACATTACGTTAGTGGGTGCGATCATACCAGCACTAATACACCAAATCCTATCAGAACTCCGCAGTTAAGCATACTTGGGCGAGAATAATACTAGGACGGGTGACCTCCTGGGAAGTCCTCGTGTTACACCCCCTTTGAATCCGTAAAAAAAATACTATATTAATATTATTAATATTAAAACCCGTAAACTTTAGAAATAACAATCGTTCCCTTGACCACTGAAGTTAAATGATTCGTGCATTTGAACCGACCTTGTCTTGTGTGAGTTATGTGATTGTGAATACGACACGTGTCTGCTACATAGCCATTCACTTTACTGTTCAGATATCTTGTTGGAATTCATGTTAACGCAACTTCATTGGTTCATCCAATCTTAGAAGCGCGTGGATTACAGTCGATACAATACTTTTTGAATATTATAAAATTAATATTATTTAAATACCCACTGAATTACGTATGCCCAATTGCCCATCCTCTTCCTTTTTAACCTTTCTCCCTGTCTCTGCCGATTGCCTGACGACAGGTCATTGGTCACCTACAGTAGCAATCTATAACATCCCTAGTCCCTACCCTACGGAGTCTATACTCTTATTTTTAATTAATATTCAACGAACTCCTTCGACTTCTACTATATTACTGGTCACACTTCAAAAATATAATCTAGTAGGTCAAGTTAAATATAATATTCTCAGGCTATATATTTGTGACACATATAACTACTCTTGAATATTTTAAAAAATTTAATTTAATTTTTAAATTTTATTATTCGATCAATAAACAGAGCTCATTAATCACTCAATAAATGAACATATCTGATTTACGAGACTTTAATAGTTTCATGACTAAAAACGATTATCACTGATACGATTGAAAGTTGTAACTTCGAAGGCAAAATGAAATGATGAATTTATAATAGATGGACTAAATTTAAAAAAAAATTGTCCGAGGACTTGTTATTGAATTCAACCATTTTATTAGGATCTTGTTATTTATAAACAGTGAAAATAGTAGTAAGTAGGTAGGGGACCAACCTTTTTCATATAGCTGCTCTGTTTTTGCCATAAACACACCTTACATTCTTTTTCCTTTTCTGAAAAATATTTTTTTAGTCTTCTTCTAATTTTAGGGGTTCGTTCCGATTACTTCGAATCAACTCATATTGTATATCTAATTTTAAAGATCGAATATTTTAGCAACAATTTTTACGTATGCTATATCTTAAACCCAAAAATTGATTAATTGAAACTCAATTATTTATCACTTGAATTAATCTTTATCGTTTAATAAATAATTTAAATTCATTTTGTGTGGACCCCACTTCCTCATAGGGATCATCTACAGTTTGATTCATTTTATCCGTCGTCTGTCGTAGAAGGAACGAAATTTTGTAGTTTTTAATGATTTGTTTAAGAAATTTTGCAGTTGAGAATTCCGATGGTCCCCATCCCTCATCGCTCCACGTGCACGACCCTGATTCGATCATCCCCATTAGCTCGTGCTTCCGGCAGTAGGGGACCACCGTTGTGGTCCAACCACCGTTTCTCTCGACGAGTGTCTCACGTGTCGTTGTCACGCGAGGGTCAAAAATAAGAGACGTCGTTTACGGTCCCCGCCTTTTTCTTCTTCCTTTTTTTCACACCGCCGATAACAGTCCGATCAAGAAAATTGAAAACAGCATTGCGAATGACAACTCACGCGATGTAGAGTAATGTGGGAAGCACGCTCCTAGGTTTAAATAGCATAGTTAGTATTTATTACAACGAAAACTAGGCTACTTGTTTTTAGAGACGATGATACAAATTTGTACTTTGCTGGTTTATGTACCGTTTACATGCATGCTACGCGGGAGATTCTGACGGGCGGTAATTTTATGTACGGTTAAAATTAAATAGTTTTATATAATAATTTTTATAATTTATTTATTTTTTTATTAAAATAATAAGAATTTAAGTTATAATATATCTTGAATAAAATTTATATAAAATTTTAATTAATTAGTAAAAAATAGTAGAATCAATTTTTACCCGATTCAACATAATTTTTTATTATTTTATTGTATTTCAGGTGTTTTTTTTAGATTTTTTTATGCTACATAATTATTAACAGAATTAAGATTTAAAGTTAGAGAGGCAAAACTAATTTATATAAAATAATCGAAGTGAAAAAAACTCATCCCTTAATATTTATTTATTTTATTTTTTATAAAATTATTTTATAAATTATTTAGAAAGAGACTCTGGGGTTGATTTCCATATATTTATCAAGGAAATACTATTTCAACAGCTTTCAACCCTATTGCAACTAGGGCATGCACTTAGTACAGGAAAGGAGCTATTGACCCATTTTTTTTAGTTTAATTATACTTTAAGTTATTGATAATTATATTTTTTATAATTAATTAAAAATAGTTTTTATTAAATTGAGTTAAATAAAAAACAGTTTATGATATTTACGAATTTTATTTTATAACTTAAATCGTAATTAAAAATTTTAATTTAACTTTAAAAATTTTAAGTTACGTGAAGTCATCTAAATATTTAGATTATTAGGATATTAATTAATTTTAATTTAAACAATCTTTTATATTCATATACATATTTACCTACCTCTACTATTATTATAAATAATATAAAATTTTAATTTTAAAAAATAATTTTATAATAAATACTTATTTAATTTAAAATATAGTATATTATAATAATACAATTACATCGTCATCATGAGACTAAAAAAATAAAATAATTAAAATGGTCCCCCCCTCCTCCTCGCTCTCTCCCTTAAACCTTCACCATTTTGATGGTCTGCAGATTTCTTCACCTGAAAAACCACTTTCATCTCCTTCCTTCTTCTCTTGGAATCTCTCTCTTTAATTATTACAGCATATATCCTCAAAGGTCTCACCTTTGTTACTATTCTTACGTTCTTTCTCTCTCTTGGAATAAAAACACTGTAATAATCACAGTTTTATGTTAGAGAAACTCAAATCTTTTCAATCCTTTCCTTAGCAAACCATGAAATTATAACCATCTGCTTCATCTTGTCTGTGTTGCGAATACGCTGAGAGGAAGAAGAAGATAAGCTAAGGGTATATACATGGCGTTTCATCATAATCATCTTTCTGGTCATCACGACCTTCCTCTCCATCACTTTTCCGACCAACAACAGCAACAGCAGGCGAGTCAACTGCAGGAAACTAACGGCCCCAATTGGTTAAACACCGCCCTTCTCCGTTCCCAGCGGGCCGAACCGCCGCAGCCTCACTCTCAGTTTTCTTCCGACCCTAACTTTCTTAACCTTCATACTACTACGGCTGCTGCTTCGGACTCCACCACGGTTTCACAAGCTCCTAACCAGTGGCTCTCCCGTACATCCTCCTCGCTTCTTCATCGAAACCACAGTGACCTCATGGACGACGTTGGTGCCGCCGCGGAAGCAGCTAGGGGAGGTGGGGCGGAATCCATGATCGCCATGGAATCGGATGATTTCAAAAACGGAGGAAACGATATTATGAACAACAACAAGAGCGAAGGTGTTGTGGTGGAGAGCGGGGGAGATGGGATCGTGAATTGGCAGAATGCAAGGTACAAGGCGGATATATTAGCTCATCCTTTGTGCGAGCAGCTGTTGTCTGCACACGTCGCGTGCCTTAGGGTCGCTACCCCAGTGGATCAGCTTCGGAGGATCGACGCTCAGTTGGCACAGTCGCAGCATGTGGTGGCTAAGTACTCTACCCTCGGTGGTGGATCCCATGGCTTGGTCGCCGACGACAAAGAAATCGATCAGTTCTTGGTATGATACTACTATACAAATGAGTCTGGTTCTAGTTGGTAACCATTTCTTTGATTTTAATGTTGATTAATTTGATACTCATGTGGTACTCCGGTCCAACTTGTATTCAAATTCGAGTCTCACCGACAATTTTATTAGTACTTGATAAGTATTGGAGTTCGAGTTTCACCGACAAGTCTGTTTAACGAATAATCTGTAAGTATCACTTTAGCCTCCCTAGTCCCTCACCTAAACTTCTAGTTATCCAGGAATGTTTGATTAATTCAATGGAATGGGAAAGACAAGTTTACTACTTGATGTTGCATTTGGTATTTTGTTAAATAGGATGAGTAGTTGATTGGTAGCAAGGAAAAAGTTGGAAAATTTATGTTTATGGGTTCCATTGTAGCCAAATCTCATGTTTCAGACATTGATATCTCATTCTTGGTAATGCAGACACATTATGTTCTGTTGTTATGTTCTTTCAAAGAACAATTGCAGCAACATGTTCGAGTTCATGCAATGGAAGCTGTTATGGCTTGCTGGGAAATTGAACAATCCTTACAAAGCTTAACAGGTAAAAGTGATCTACATTGATATTCTGTCAGGTTTTGGGAGATTAAGCCATGGCCAAACCTATTCTTAAATGCTGGTTCTGATATATCTCTGCAATGACACATAAAACAGGTGTTTCTCCGGGCGAAGGCACAGGTGCAACAATGTCTGATGACGATGATGACCAAGTAGACAGTGATGCCAACTTATTTGATGGAAGCTTGGAGGGTCCAGATTCGATGGGGTTCGGTCCTCTGATCTTAACAGACAGTGAAAAGTCTTTGATGGAGCGAGTGAGACATGAACTCAAACATGAACTCAAACAGGTAATGGATGGAACTTATATATTTGTAACATTTTTTTAACTTTTGGGAATCAATGTGAATGCCTTGTATGTATATGTATATGTATGTACACTCCTCTACAGGGTTACAAGGAGAAGATTGTTGACATAAGAGAGGAAATTTTGCGAAAAAGAAGGGCCGGGAAACTGCCCGGCGACACGACATCGGTTTTGAAAGCTTGGTGGCAATCACATTCCAAATGGCCATACCCTACTGTAAGTAGATCAAGCAACCTTATGTAGGATGCACTGGTTGTTGTTGCTGATCAATTTGCTTAACATGTTCAGGAGGAAGATAAGGCAAGATTGGTTCAGGAAACTGGTTTACAATTGAAACAGATAAACAATTGGTTCATCAATCAGAGGAAGAGGAACTGGAATAGCAATCCATCGACTTCCACCGTGTCGAAGAGCAAACGTAAAAGGTACGATAACCGGACTTTACTTACACGACGGAACGATGCGAGTTTTTCACACTAACCTAGTTCTGAAAAAAGTAATGCAGGTGAAAACAATGGTGATAGGTTCATGTAAATGGAGGGTTGGTCAGAAGGAACATAAGATTTTGGTTCAAGAGAAGAAAAAGGGGCTAAGCACAGAGGAGGGGAGTTGTTTTTGATGGTTCTATTTTGTAGTGCAAATATTATATTGATGGGAAGTTAAAAGGAATTGTATTTACTATTTACAGATCATGATTTTTGTTATAATTATTCTGTTACTTCAAACTTCATGTTCATAATTTTTGTTATCACTTACCGTCGTATTAAGGGTTCGTTCAACTATGTTTAATGAACGCAGGGACGGAGTTATTTTATCGCCCCCGCCTCGAAGAATTTTTTTTTACTTTTGTTCCTTTATTTAAATTCTTTTAAAAAATATTTTTTTTAAAAATTTGTCTCCCTACTTTTAAATATTTATGTTTTGCCCCTCAACCTCAAATCTTAACTCCGTCCCCGAATGAACGTCCATTTTCATTAAACACTTATTTGAACAGAAAAGCTGAAATTTTCAGCTGCGGGAAAACGTCCGTTTGGACAATAAATCCAGCGGAGAATCAAGAAAAACGTGTGTTTTTTGTACACGTTCGACGTTGCTTCAGCTATTAAATCTTCGACGCCTGTTTGAATAGCGATGCTAAACGAGCCCTAAAATTCCGTTCAGTATAACTTTTCAAACGGCGATTTGAGTAAGAATGATAGTTTCCGTTTAAGATCAAATCAGACGTAAAAATATCCGTTTGAAACGTTTTCTTTGATCGTCCGGTATAATTTTTTGACAATAAAAGCTATGACCCTAAGATCATTATATCTTTTTATTGACGTTGCGACACTAAGTACAATCTGTAGCAAAAACTGTGTTGACCTTTACAAATCTGTAGGAAAATTACTGTACTAAGGAAATATGGATGTAAATAACGAATTGAAAAGCTGCAGTTTCTGATCTTGTGTATCTCTCTGTTTCCCGGTACATGAACATGTCACTTGGTTCCCATAACCGTGTGTTCTAACTTCTACGTCCGAATTTTGCCATGGAATGAAACCACAGCTGCGAAAAATTATTAGGTGAACACTGTTTACCGCGTCATTTGTGTTCCCAAATAATCAGAACTGTTTATCTCAAATTTTTTAAGGTGAATCATTATCTCTTTTTTATATGTAATTAATAGATAATAATTATTAGATAATTATTTAAAGACGAACGATTTTAATTACTTAAACCATAAATGACGGATGAATAAGGTTCACCTAATAATCTGTCAGTTGCAGGAGACATGACCCTGTATTCCCGGTAGAGGGATGAGCTTGAAATGTATTGGGCCAGGACCGAATATTTGGATAGCAGGCTTATATGTCAGCCCAATGAATATCTCTAGATACAGCTAGTTCTTTATAAAATAAATCAATATTTAATTAAATCTTCAATAATAAAGGAAATCAATATTAGATCAATTAATATATGGGCGTCATAAATATTTATTATTATTTTTTGAACAGATTTGCTGAATGTACCAGTTATACTATATAGACTAGAATGTAATTTTTTTAAAAATATAAGTAATTTTTTAAATAAATATTATATTTTTTAAAAAATTACTTGTTAAATTTATTTTAATCAAAAATTAAATTATAAAAAAAACTGATAATTTGATTAACTCGAATTAAATTTTATTCGAACGGATTATTTTTAAATTGAATTTTAGATGTTATTTTGAAAAATATTATCAAAAAAGAGCTATTTTGGATTTGTGCCGGGAATCCTACGGTGTCAATTCTAACTGTCATTTATCACACCAAGACCGACAGTAACTTTATCTCTGACCTCAAGCTTTTTAATTTTAACAGTATTCTGGATAATAATTTATAATATCTTCAAAACCCTAATTTAAACCCCCAAAATGTCAAAAAACCTAATTCAGTCTTTAATTGTATCTCTTCAATTGGGGTTCTTTCTCTAGATTTCTCGCTTCCGCCTACGATATGTCGAAGGTCACGCTAGCGGAAAGTACTACAAACGGTGCCGTTTTCGGCAATTCTGTGGGATTTGCACTGCAAGCTATGGTTGTCGAGACCGCCATTGTTGCTACAAAGTCTGTCGCTTGGCTGCTCATGATGGTAATATTCTCTTTCCCTTCGTTTCCCCCCTTCCAATTTACCTCAAATTTCGAATTTGCATTTTTTTCCAGGTCAATGGTTTGAGGACCGAGTCTTTGCTTTATCAGGATTTATTACTTTCCTTGAATTTGTTGGTAAATTAACAATTTTATTTTCTGTGATAATTTGTTCTTTTTCGATTTTGCCTAATAGCTTGTCTAGGTTATTTGATTCTCATATTTTATTGGTATAGTAGTATAGTGAGATGTCAAGGAAGAACTTAATTAGGCTTTTTTTAAGGTACTATAAGTTTGTGAAGCATTGGTAGAGTTGGAACGGAATTTTAAAGGTACTTGTTTGTTTGTCAAAGTATGTTTGTAATTCATGTGGCAATGGGTAATTCCGTGTTTCGGATTACTGAAGTTGTGTCCTTTGGGATGGTTATCTGCTTACATTTACTTGTTGCTTGCGAACTGCACTCGAAAAACTTGTTTTGCTGCTCAGCAAGTGTTGGGTGTTTTTTTCCAGATGGGAACTCTGCCTAATGGAATGGATGTAATCAATCAAGAGCCTGAAGCTTATGCAGGGTTAGTTGCATTAATTGTTTTGCCTAACTCTTTTTGTTCTTCTGTGGAATGGGGAAAAATGGTGAATTTTCTTTTGTAGGTTTCTGCTTTCTCAGCTTGTCGCGATGACTAAACCTGGTCCTGAAAACAAGGATGCCAGCGATACCGAGGATGATGAGGATGAGGATGAAGATGAAGCAGCGGATGAACAAGATGAAGATGCAGTTGAGGAGGAAGATGAATCTGGTGAAGAAGGTGAAGAGGAAGGGGATCCAGAGGATGAACCTGAAACCAATGGTGATGGTGGCAGTGATGATGAGGATGAGGATGACGATGATGACGACGACGATGATGAGGGCGAGGAAGAGGAGGAAGAAGATGAGGAGGAGGAAGAGCTCCAGCCACCAGCTAAAAAGCGGAAATGAGCTTGGAACTTCTCTTGTTTTTTTCGTTGATGAGGTTAGAGGTGTGGTGTAGTGAGAAGTTATGATGGGTATCTGTCTAAATTAGATTAGAGAAGATTGTGACATTTCTGCAAATCAGACTTGTTTCATATTTCCTTGTATGCAACTCTGGTATCATTATATAAACTCTGCTTCATTCTTGTCATTTGAGGTTCACAAAGTAAATCAATGACAAAACATACCCTTAAAATAAGGTAATATCTGCAGCCTTTTACAATAGCATAATGTAGCTATGAAGTAATTGTCCTTTCCATCTAATCCTCAAGTGCCTCGATTACATTTTCTTCCGAAAAAGTTGCCTTTTCTATTATTGGTAGTGAGAAGTTATATAGCTTGGCTTGCAGATTAGCAAAGTGGTTATTCCGGTCCTCTCGTCTGCGTCTGCAGATTGTTTCATTGTCCCATTCTTTCTGCAATCAAGCATCCCGAAATAGTAACTGAGGACTCCATTTTAGATGGAGCAAAAGCTTTCCTGATTTAGCACCATCTAATGGAAAACTGTCTTGAACTTCCCCTTCCAGAAGAACCCTGGTGAGTGTCATGATACATCTTCCAATTTTTTCCTGAACGTTTTGTTGTCTTAGCATGGTTAACAAGGCTTGTTTAGCAGAAGAGAGAAAGAGAAAATGAAAGCAAAGTAAGAATTTTACCTTCTTTAAAGTGTCATAGTCCCAGACTTCCAAAATTAGCATCTCATGTAATGCATCCTCCACAACAAAGTCAAATGTCTGGTCCCAAACTGGATTCAAGGTCTCATTAGCAACCTGAGAAGAAAAAAAATGTGAAATAAAAGCTCTTTCAGACCTTCTAATTGATCATCTTGCAAAAGAGCCTGCAAGTGCTTATGTAGAGGATAGAAATTTACAGGCCAACAGGCAATAACCTAAAAACTTATGGGATTCTGAATTGTGATTGCTTTAATGGGGGAAATATATGATATATCTCACCCTTGTCATGGCTCTTGTTTCGGATTTCTTCAATGTGATGACGACAAAAGGATCCGCCTTTCCCATATAATCAACTGCCGGCAAGTCTTCAGCTGCTATAACTGTTACTGATAGTACTCCTCTAACAATAACATCACTTTTCCTTTGCCTCGTAATCTTGTCAAGGTCAACAGCCTCAGTTTCGGCAGTCGCAGTTTTAAGGGCCTTTTCCAATGATGTCAATGAGAAATCAGGGTTAAATGGGTTCTTAAAGCTGCTTTCTGTGCCAAAAGGACAGTAAAGGAGCTCAAGTTGCACCTATTAGGAAGAAAATCATGGAACTTATCAGTCACTACAAACTTCAAGTTGTTCTGCATATTGTAAAAGACTGAACTTCACAACAGATGCAAGAAAGAAATGAATAAGAACTATGATCAACATCTTTTTACCTGTCCCCTGTTTTTAGTATCTTTTTGGACCACCAAATCCTTGACCAGTTTCAACCAGATATCCTTCACTTTTCCAGGCTCAAGGTCCTTCAACGCGACGTGTGCACAGCCGATCAGTTCCGGGGCCTGAAGCCCTTCGTCGTCGAAGATTCTCACGGTCAAATGTTGAGTGGATGCATCTTCTACAATGAACTCAAAGTGCTCGTTCCAAATTGGATTCAATGTGTTATTCTGAAGAACTATAGGAGTTAAACATCAATCCTAGAGAAATTGATAGCATATGCAGTAAGTAAAGCATCTTACAATGGTTTTACTGGTTTCCGTTTTATGCCGAAGTGGACGCACAAATAATTTGGCGAAAGGATCGGATTTCCCTACCATATCCTTATTTGCTAAGTCCTTGGCTTGAACAAGCTTCACATCTAATGTTCCAACAGGTTTGAGCTCCAGATCACTGGTAGATGTTATGATTACAGACAAACCAGTCTCATCAATAGGAAGAATACACTTATGTGAAACAAACACTTCAGACATTAAAAAGAGACGGCAAGAAAAAACTCAACACCAGTGACTAACCTGTAATCTCCAGGCAATATAGGTATAATTTTCCTAACAGGCCACATTATAGAATCTTTGATAGCATTCCGAATTGTGTCCTGTACTTGCAAAACCGAAAGACCAGTTCGTAAGAACTATATCTCATCATAATCTAAACTTCCAGTGATTAGAAAACCAATGACAACTTCAAGCAAATAACACTTGCTTTATGTAAAATACCATTCATTATACATTTATGAATTCTAGCTCATGAATGCTTACTAATATACAGTATTGTTCTCTTCATTGTTGACAGATAACTACCATATTGCCTAGAAACATAAACAATGCGCCTTCGTATTATATATATATATACAGATGTATATATATGTGTGTGTGAATACATGAAAACTAATTTGAATGGAACATATAAGCAATTAGTGAAAGCCAAACATGGAAAAAAAGGGTTTCCTCGCACCTCGATAGCATCAGAAATCCCTGGTATTGTTGATATATCACCTCCAACTACTTTAAGTGTAAAATCAAGATCTTTCTGTAGAAAGAAGCAGATCATCATGATATAGATATAATATTTAGTTGCATCATGTAGATAAATTCATATACATATTAGTAATGATAAAAGAGTATGGACGCTTGCCTTTTCTCTCAAGGAATATGAAACAGCTCCAAAACAAGGAAACTGATCAACAAGTGGCTTGAAGACTAACCTAAAGACCCCGGTTAATCCGAAATTTTTTACCTAGATGAACAAGGTAAACCAAGAGATGATAAGATAACACCTTCAACGGAGTACACAGAGAAGAAAGCTAAGAATACCACAAGAAAGACACATTGGATCATGAACAGAATGCAAATAATAGTTTGATGACAAATTGAAGAACCAAACATCGATACAAACTGAAAATGTGCTTAGTCTTAATCAACAAGAATTGACAGAACTCAGAAGAGTGTTTTCTTTTATCAAGTACATTGAACATAAACAACAAAGACTCTTTAGTATGAGCAGCAAGTTTACCTGCACAGGCAGGGAGACCCCCAGTCTAGTGTTGATATTAAGCACAATATTTGGGTTACCATCCCACTTCATCTCCAATTCCATTGTGATTCCCCCGGAACCACTTTCGCTCTCGACGATGGAAACACCTAAAGGGTATGAACAACATATGCATCAACATCAAACCATATAGGAAATAAATCAAATCCAAAACCATTCTCAATTTCCTCAACGTACAGAAACCTATATTGCAGTTAAGAAAAAGAACCTGTAAATTGTGGAGCAATTGTACCAAGGGTCAACTTTCCAAACTTCATAGATGATATGACTGCTGGTGTATATTGTTCTAGAGTTGGCTCAACACTCACACTTATTAGCTCTGATGCTGCCTACGCCATTGTATAGATGAATCAGAAGAAAGATATAAAACAAATTGCATTTGGAATTTGGTTTTTAGCAAAAAAAAAATGGAAGAATATTACCTCGTTAACATAAGGCCAAATCTTTTTAAGTTGAACATTGAGCCACATTAACTGTGTTTAGGAAGAAACTGATATCAGTTGACAGATACAGAGATATTTTGATAATATTATGTATCGGATATAATTACAACTCAACTTCTGGCGTTGAGAAAAGACGACCCAAGGTGGATAAAACTGCGGTGGAAGGATTTTTCTTGTGTCTTGCACCGTCATTCTTGCGAATGAAGCAACCGTCTTTGCCTACATAGTGTTTCAGTTCATCCAAACATGAAAAAACTACATGTTATCATCCAAAAACGGGAGGAAAAGAAATAGAATTATTTTCTTCAAATCCAAACTATAAGGATATCTACTAGCATGAATTCACCAGAAATATAATGTTGCATCGGGAAATACCATATGAGAACGTTGAGAGGAACGGATTTTCTCATATCGAGCAAAAGCAACAACCAATCCGATACCGATGATGAGTCCAATGAACATAGCAGAAATGAAAGCCATATTCTTTTAGTGTGGTTTTTTCATACAATCCCAGATAAATGATATGATGAATGTAGGTGAAATAGATTGGTGCTCTGCGATTTTGGTTTCAAGGCATTGTATGACAGAGAAGATGTTTTTGCTTAGGGAGAAAGGAAAAGGAAATGAGAATTTGGATTGATTAAAAATGCAAGTTAGTAGTGGACCGGTGGGGAAAGTTTTGTAAGTTGGTATGGTATTAGCTTGAGTGAAGATGACACAATCACTTGGACATTAATTTTATTAATCATATTCTGATCTGGAATGAAGAAAGTAATTTGTTCTCTTCTTTTCTTTTCCTTTTTCTCTTGTCTATTTGCTTGCTTTTGAATTTCACTTACTTTCTGTTGCTATGCTTTTCCAGATCCCCTTGGAACAAATTTTCTAATGTTTTCTTCAAATTATACGTTAAAAAATATTGATCCCTATTCTTTAATTTTTAGAGTTGAGGCGCCAACCATCTAACCTCGATGGTTAAGGGAACAATTGTTATTCTTAGAGTTTATGAATTCGAGCACTAGTAATACCAATACAATGTTTGAGCAATTAATGTCTAATGGTTGAAAGTATACTTTAAAATAGATATTACTATAACATTGTAACTGATAAAAAAATAGTTAAAAGTTTAAGAGATTAATACGTAAAGCGTAAAATTTAAAGTTTATGGTTAGAATTTAGTGTTTAAGATTTATATTTTAAGTTTACTGGATTTTGGATCCAACACAATCAAGGCCTCACCGGCCATATAGATTGTCCCTTTTTGTCACCACCCTTGGTATCTGATTCTTTGCTTGGTCATTGGGGAGGAATAGCCTGGCAGTCGAAGACAAACTAAAAGAAATACACGCATTTGCCTGGGTGGATAAAACATAGAATCTTATCTTAGTTTAACCAAAACCCTTTTCCAAAGGCCTGTAGTTAACTCTCTTTTTTATATATAAAAATTGAAGCAAAGAGGCATTTCAAACTGTTAGTTCTATCGGGACATCTTTCGGTCTCTTATTGTTTCGTGCTCCACGCAGCTTGCATCCAACAGATCTACCAGTAACAAATACCCACAGGAAAGTAAAAAGAAAGGGACATCTCTCTGTCTGTCTAATCGAGATGGGCTGATCAGGGGGCTATGGGGGTAACTAAAACCACTTGTGGTGGTGGTGGTCCTACAAGACTCATGCATGGTTAAACCAAGGCCCAACGGCACCGTTCACATGGCCATTGTTGTGTCCGTTGGGGACGAGGGAAGGAGGCAGACCAACGGTCATGGGGGACGAGGGTGTTGTAGGGTATAACCCGTGATTGTGTGGTATGGTATGCGGACTCAGAAGCGGACTGCTAGCTGGACTTCCTTTACGCTGCTGGAGTGTGTGGATTTGCCTCAGCCCTTCCTCGTGAATCCTTGACAATGTTTCTAATTCCTTCATGGACAGAGCTTCCAAACCAGCACCATAGAGCGGAGCATGTCGTGACATTTCTTCTTGAAGTGAGGCTTCAAGGGTGTGGATGTATTGCTGCAGGAGAAGAGGCACAAATGAGAAACACAAATCATTCAAATTAGACTTCGTAAGCTCATAACTTTCAATGAGAGCCCAAAAATGAGGGTTCAGATGCAAACTAGACACCTTGTGACAAGTTCGACAATGATTATGAAATAGAAAAGGCAGTGTGTACGGTGAGGAAAAAACCTGGCACGCCTGCAATTTTGATTCCATGCCATCAATATATGCTTCACACCTAGCAACCTGTTCTTCCTTTTCCCTCTTTTCACCTTCCGTTTGCCCAACCGTTTGCTTCAATCTGCGAACCTCGTCCTCAAGCGAATGGCGAATTTCTTCTCGAGTCACATTCTCTGTGGCATACCGTTTTAATTCTTCGTCAAATCTTTTACGGGCAGCTTCAGCACTCTTCAATCTTTCAGCAAGAGCATTCTTCTCCTTTACTACCCTCTGTCACATAACAAGACTGGTCAGATAGAGAATAAGATAGCAGTCAGCAAAAATCATCACAATGGAAAAGCAGGAACACATTTATCATCACAAGTACCTTCAACTCATCACGTTTCCGAGACTTCAAGTGGGAGAGCTGTGCCTCTGCATCATGAAGACGATCTTGAAGTGCTTTCTTATCAGTATTGAGTTTTGCTATTTCATCATCCCTTTCTGAGCGGAACCACTCAAGTTGACTCTCAACATCGCGTATTTGTTCAGAAAGTTCCTTCTTCTCCCGAGCAAAGCGATCCATGTCAGCCTTCATTTCAGACTGCCGATTTACATAATAGGTTAATTAAGAACTTTCTGAATCATAAGCCTAATCATTAACCTTTCATAAAATAAAAATAAAAGATAGAAATATAAACCTTATCATTAGTTTAAGACATGTACCTTGAGTCGGTTATTTGTAGCTTCAGATTCACTTAATTTCTGGGATAAAGCAGATTTTTCCTTGGCCATATTAGAAATTCCAAGCTTTGTCTCTTCACGAATGCGGATAATCACATCTTCGCTAGCGCATAACTGGTGCCAAAGTGCTGCCCGATCAACATTTGCAAGCTCAGCAACTTCCCGCATCATGCTGAGAACAGGTTTAACAATTTCTTGCTCCTCAGAAACCAAAGTAACCAAAATACCTAAATATAAGTCTGCTTCACAACTATTTTCTGTAGTGCTGATGGCACGATCAACTAGTCTCTTCAGCATCCTCACTCGGTAGGACTCGTCGACATACCACTTCAATAATATTGTATAAAGCATCTTCACAAAATTCCCGACACGAAGGTCTCTAGAGAGAGCCAATGTCTCAGCAAGACCCAGAAGTGAAGTGAAATCGTCCTGTTGAACACTAAGTTGTTCACTGGCCTCTCCCTCTACTACAGCATCCCCTTGCTGAAAACTTTCAGCAACATATCTGGCAGTACGATCAAGTCCATGGGCTAGACGCCTTTCCAAAACCATGGCTACCGACTGAGCCACAAAGGCTCCTCGAGCCACAGCTCTCTCAAATGTTTGAGCAGCTTCAACAGCAAGGCAAGGTATGGATAGCATCTCAACCAGGACATAAATGTCAGAAAAATGCTGGCAATCACAAAAGGCCTGCTCATCCAGCACACTCAATCTTTCAGGAGGAGATCCATTTTCACCAAATAAGAAGATTCCACAGGGCATTGCTGAGCAATTTTCAACGAAATCATCATCACAATCAATATCTCTTAGTATGGTCTCAGCAACATCACCCCAGCCATTTACAGTTTTACTTAAAAAATCAAGAACACAAGGAGACACCTCTATGCCCAAGTTTTTTAGCCTAACACGGACAGATCTAATCTACAGAAGAGAAAAGAAGTAGTTATATAAGCTTCCCAAAATTATGTTGATATGCTGAATAGAATGATGACAAAAGAAATCAAAAACATACTGCTTCTGGAAGATGTTGGCATTGGGATGCAGCTTTAAAGATAAAATCTATGGCTGCAACCAGAGGTTCATCATTTGAATCAGCCAAGAGTTCAAAAGATTGAAATAAGACACGTTCCCACACTTCACCGTCGCATTCCAGTTGACTGAGGGCCCCAAATACCTGAAATAGACAAATATCATTAACATATTAAAGTAAATATATATAAAAAAAATTGAAAAAAAAAAGCGAGGAAACAACACTACATTCAATTTTTGAGGCAAATGTTCAGAAACTCCCTCATTTTCTTAGAGTGCATCCTAGTGACACAACCCCTAAATACTACATCAGTAAAGAAATTAAGTCATCAACAAAGCCAATCTTACAGGTATTCGCAAAGCAGGCTCAGCATCTGGCTTTTGAAGTCGATCAAGAAGAGCATAAGCAGCCAATGGGTGCTCTGAATGCTCTACCAATTTAGGCACCAATGCGACTAGGTCAGGTTGCAGATGCTTAGGAGCTTTATCCAATACAAGAGCAATCTTTTGTGCGGACCGGGGCCTACGCCTGGGCTCAGGACAGCCTTGTGGAACAGCTCCATCCAGGGCTCTCAATGAATTGACAATCAAACCTAAAAGCTCCTCAGATTGCTCCGAGCACTTGGTCTGGAAATTCAAATTATTCTAGTCAATGATGATTAATAATCAAGTGAAGCAAAGTAATTTCCAAATCATA
The DNA here is from genome assembly GCA_035048815.1 of Abelmoschus esculentus. Lineage (NCBI taxonomy): Eukaryota > Viridiplantae > Streptophyta > Magnoliopsida > Malvales > Malvaceae > Abelmoschus > Abelmoschus esculentus. The sequence goes on from JAUCBN010000001.1 coordinate 28,380,116, forward strand.
CCTTTGAGCGAAGCGAGGAATTCTCCAAAGAACTCCCAGCAGAGGTTTCTGGTGGAGAAGTAGGATGACCAGGAACAGCTTTTCCAGAGGTATCATTCATGTCAGAACTTCGTACAGCAGATGTGGTGCTACCATCATTAACAAAAGAATCGACTCTTTCATACATAGGGAATTGAGCAGATTTGGCAGATCCATCCTCCCGTTCACAATTCAATGTACTAGCAGCTTCGTTACCATCAAAAGGTTTTAAATTTCCATCTGAAGAATCAGCATTAGCACCTCCTTGTGAGGGTTGGCAACATTCAACCATGATCTCCAGGAGCAGATCAATAATTGCTTGCTGCAAAACTTTAACACCCATTAGCAAATTCATCAAACTCGGGGAAGATTCATCAGCCTTTGAAACCTTCTTTCCATCACCACTTCCAGAAAGCTTTGCTGGAAGCAGCAAACGCTTTACTTTGGCCGGGTCATCAAGGTAAACACGAAGCCCGGTCAGAAAACCAGCAATTGCCCCAGCATCCATCAAAAGCTTCTCTTGTAAAGTGACCTGCGGTTGTGATGGATTATCCCCATAGGTAAGGTGAAATCCAGCTTGGGAAAGAAGGTTTCTAAAGATATCTTCTTCATCTCCACTTATTCCTTCACTGTCTTCAGCAGCAATGAGTTCATCTGGATCAGTAGTTAGAGCATCTTGATCATCCTCAGAAGCCCAAACCTGTCATAGTGGAGAGAGTAAACAATAAAATGCTGATTAGGAATATAATAAGAAAATAAATCCCATTCCACACTGGAAAGAAGAAGATATCATGGATAAACTTATGGTAGCTTTTATTAGTTCCTTCCAGGTTCAATGAAAGTATTCATGGCATTGCACGCAAAAGAGTGATTCAGTAGAATCAAGCCAATATTTGGGGGGAAATCAGGTTTATGCAAGCAACATTCAGGGCAAATTATAAACACTTTAGTAGTGGCACTTAGTGGAAATATATATATCTATATACATACATATAATATCATTTCTCTACCATAAGTTCTGTGATAAAAAAACTGAATACCAACATGTAAATCTGAAGAAAAAAACTTATCATGTGAATGGTAAAAAACACATGTGGAAGAGATCCAAAAGTGACTAACCTCAAGGTCTGAAAACTCAAACCAAGGGCAGCAATCCAGTATTTCACAAACAAAAACAACAGCATCACGCACAAGGAACCCTGCATCTGCTTCTAACATATCCGATACCTTCATGAATTGCAAAACAGAGTTATTCCATGTCTTTGTACAAATAGAAGATTCTTTCCAGACAGTCTTGGCTGGATTTTTTTGATTCATGATGGCCATTCTGTATCTAACCCAGAAGTTTTTGTCTGGGTCACTACCAGCTGACTGATCGCTCTCTAAGTATATACATATAGTGTCAAAGGATTCATATACACCTGCATAATGATAAGCAATCAATTAATCAACAAAAACATTTACACGGACATATTCAGTGGAGAATTGCCAGGAAATAATCACCTACCAATTCGAAGCTCACATCCACCAGCTTGAAAAAATTTGCTAAAAATCTTGCGGTTTTCCATTATTTCCTTGAAAGATAAGAAGTTCTCCACCTTCCAAGTGAATATACTTCTATTTCCAATGCTTCCTATCTGGGAAGCAGTATTTGCTGACTCAGCATCCTGACCAGTTAAATCCTGCATTGTTGATGTTTCTTTCAGTATAAGAACCTCAGCAGAAAATACAACAGTATCCTGAACAAGAAATCCAGAATCCTGATCAAAGAGGCTGGTAAGAGTCACAAATTCACGCCAGCCCCAGTCTTTGGCAGCTTTAGAGTAGCGGTTCTGAGATTCTTTTGTAACTGACTTCTCCTCCACCTTTTGATTCATAACTGACAGTCGATGACTCACAAAACAGCTCCAGTCACTAGAAGTATTTCGAGAATCAGTAACCTCAAGGAACACAGAAAGGTGGCATGGTGGCTGAGACTGCCCTGATCCCAATCAAGCCCATAGAAAATTTCAATCAGTTCGCTTCCAATATATAATTTAGAGACGACCAGATCAAGTCACCTTGCTTCGGATGCAAGAGTCATAAGACTGATCGTTAACCAGATTACAAAGGTAAAATATAACGTTTGCTCCAACGGCACAATAAAATAAGAATTCAAATGGTTTTGCATTATCACATTATGAGTATAAAGTGACAGATAACTGCACTACAAGTATAGAAGCTAGCTTATTTCAAAAAAAAAAAAAGTATAGAAGCTAGCAGAATCTGTAACAATTTCCATAAAGGAGGCTTAAGCAAGTTGATATTAAATCCAAAACCATTTCCAAGACACTTATATATGAATCTAGAGACAAAAGACATGGATGATTGAGCTAATCCATTACCCATGGGATTCAAAAAGAAATAGTAGGCTGACAGCAACCATAAGCAAGCAACCACCATACACTCAATCCAATAAGATAAAAAAGAAGAGGGGCAAAATGGAAATGCATATAACTTCCTGAAACTTGAAAAACCATGCTCAGTTCGTTACTAAAGAATTGTGATTATTCTTACATACCTCGAGGATAAACAATGAGACGGCAATCCCAATTTCCAATCTGAAACCTTCTGCTCTTGATGCAAAGACCTGTTATCTTCCTTTTCTTCAGAAGATCTTTCAACCTTGTAAAATTCTCAATCCTCCAAGTAAATTTCCCCATATGCCCATCAGACTTCCTTGCACTACTCCCACCCCTCCCTGCAATCAACCCACCATTCTTGGAGAAACTACTAAACTCCTTGATCACATGAAAGGAGGTGCTAAATACTGCAGTATCATCCACCAAAAACCCTGCCTCCATCCCAACAAAATCTGGCATCTTCATGTAGTCATTCCACCCCAAGCTTGTATTATCCCCGCTCTTATTGTCAGCGGCAAACCTCCCATAGGAGTCTCTATGCATATGATTTGACCCTGGTTTCTGATTCAGCACTGACATTCTAAACAAACACCAACAACTCCTGTCGGAAGCAACCGTTTTCTCAGTATCCTTGCTCTCCAAACACATAGACAAATAGTCCTGCCCATTAACCGAGCTTTGATACACACTAATCCTTAGATTACACTCCCCAGCAGGGAAAACCGGGCTCATTATCTTCTGTGTCTTAATCATTTCCTTAAACAAACTAAAGTTACGCACTCTCCAAGTGAATTTACCACTCAAAACATCGGAAACGGGACTGGAAACAACTGATGACGACATCATAGAGGACAATGAGGATTGAACATCGTTAGTATCACGCGTGAAATTAACGGTTTCATTCAAGATTAAGATATCGGCGGTGATTAAAACGGAGTCGTAGTTGGAAAGGTAACCTAATTTGGAATCGAAAACAGTAGAAGAGGGAGTGAAATCGCACCAACCGTGAGATTTCTTCTTGCTAGAAAACCGATGCCATGAATCGCGATGAATTGTCTTGGACTCGTCCGATAGGTTAACAATCGCTAATCGGTAGCTAGCGAAGCAGTCCCATTTCGACGACGACGTACCCCGCGGATCCATGATTTGGAGATAAACCGATATATATCCCGGCAGAGCCTGGGAGTCTCCTTTTGGATACACCAATAAACGGCAATCGTAACCGCCAACCTCGAAGTACCTACTCCACAGTGCCCTAGCTTTTACTCTCGGAAAATTATGAACCGTCCATCTACAAACGGCCGAGTATTCCCCTCGCCGATCGACGGTTACGGTTTCCTGGGCCCCACCGCTACCGTCTCTTAACCCCAATCCAGCTAAGTCGTCCGCCGCCGATATCGATGCCAAGGATTTGCTGTTGTTATTGTTATAATCTGATACCGATGCTGAGGTGGCGGGTTGTGATTGGTCAGGTAAGCTCGACGATGGGGAGACTGCCTCAAGCGTGCTCTGCTTCATTGATCCTTTCTCACTTTTTTTGGCTTAGAAATTCTCTGGTTTTATACCTTTCAAACTATGGTTTTAGGCCCCCCTTTTTTTCTTTCCTTCTCTACTTTATATAAAAAAAAAGAGGCGTGAGCTTTGTATTATATCTTGTGTTTCGAAGGTAAGAGAGGGGTGCACCGTATTTTAACCTGCACCTCGCTGTACCCTTGACCTTCCCAGTACGCTGCGTTTTAGTGATTATCCAGTGCGGTCAGTTGAAGAGGAATTTCGTAGGTCTACAGCCCCATAGAGGATTCGGACGCTTTGAGTCCATTTGGACACGTGTCATAATTTCCAGAACTTTCGGGACCCATCCTCCTCAATATCTTCTGTTTTTTTAATCGACGGCTGAGATAAAAAGTATAAATTAAATAAAAAACGTATAAACATATATAGTAATGGAAGGATCTTTTTATTATTTAAATTATATATCCAGGGAAAGCATATTATCTTTTGAGTCCCTTGGCCCATTAATTTAGTGGCTCTTAATTAATTATTTAAAAATAGGGTACGAAGTAGTACAGTTTTAGGCATAGAACCGATGCTACTTTTGTTACAAACTTTTAACGACCGTCTTTACATTCATAACATATGACTTTAACATCAAACTATATACAAATGAATAATTATACCATTTTTTCTGAAAAAAAAATATTAAAGATCAAAGGGTTAAAAAATTCTCAGGAGATTAATAGTTTTGTCTCTACCTATGAACTTTAAATATTAATTATAAATCATAAATTCTAATTGCACTAATTAATTAAGTTCTTTGTTTTTTTGTCTCTCGAGTAGCTAGGAGTAGTTAAACTAGTGCTAGCTTTCACATTCATCGAAACCTCTAGGGCTTGTTCAGGCCTTTACGAGTAAGAGTTCTCGCAAGGCTAGTTGAAGGTTGATTTAGTCGCTGAGATTGAAAATTTTCCCATGCATGGATAAATACCTATCATTTATATACATGTAACTTTGCATAAATTTGGAGTTATCAAGCCATGTCTTTGAAAGAACAAGACCAACCAAATTTAAGTTGCCTGGCGAAACATGGCTACACAGGCACAGCACGAAAGTTGTACCTCTTTCACTTGAATAAATACGAAAGGCAATACATGTTGCTGCAGACGAAGTCGAAACAGACAGATCCCATGTATGCTACACCTCAAGCAGAGGTTAAAGAACACACAACCAAAGAAAATGGGGGCATGGCCACGCGGAAGTCGGAAGTTGTTCGAATCTCTTGCCATCATTTTAGACATGAAGGTATCATTCTACCGTCGCAAAGAAAAGCCAGCACCACATAGACAATAATTAGGAGCAGAATTATCAGAGCAACCCTGCAAATGTGCAAAGCAAGTGAGTAAATTTCACTTCCAAACTTAATGCAGTGCATGTAAATATACAACAACAAAGGGGGATCAAGTTCAGAACTGTATGTAAATTTCCCTTGCATATTAGCAGTTTTGTCAACCAGCAATTCCAAGACTGTCAATGTTCTCTATCATAACGTTTCGAATCTATTAGAGTATAGTTAGCATATTAGACCAGTGTTCAGAAAAGGTAAAATGATGAGTTAGAATGAGAACAAGAAGGACATAATCAAGCTATTCAAGTACAATTACATGAAGGGTTCCCCTTGAATATTAATGATTATATGGTTGACAAACAAATGAAATGAAGAAATTTCATATCCTATGTGATCTGGAAATCAGATTAGTTCATCTTTAAAGAAGGTACAAGCTTGTGCTTAGGCATGCAAATGAAAATCATGAATGATTAGAAGGTTGGATAAGAGGGACTGACCAACGGCAACCTAGCAGAAATAGTATACTAGTACTCATAACCTGATTCCAATTTTCAAGCATCAAAACCTACCTGGTTCATTTCACCTTTCAAACGATTTAGCTTATCAGCATTGCGATTGCTGGTGTAATATACCATTTTCTGGCTCAAAACCCTTGAAAATTCATCATTCATGTCATAAGGGCGGTCAGAAAATACCGCTCAGCCATAAGTCCTAACAAATCTCTGTTGAATGTCTTCAAGATATGCAGATGGAATTCGCCCTGCAAAAAAAGAACATGATAAACACATCAATTAGGAACAAAACAATTTATCATTAACGACTATCAGGAGCTAAACAGTCCTTAACAAAGAAGAGTCACAATCACAAAGTAATTGCAGTTATAAATTCTCAATTTGATTAGTGAAATATCCTTGGAATGTTGCTGAAGAACATATAAATTTACGTCTCCAACTCATCATTCAAGACACAGTAAAAGGGAAGTATTCTGTTATAGTCTAGAACAGAAATTAAGAGAAGGTGTAGAGAAGAGATTGAGGAACAGAAATCAGAGTAAGAGCTAGAGAAAAGAGAGCAGTTTATAGATAATTTTCATTCATTCAATCAATAAGGTAATTTGTATGACTCAAACTGTCATACAAATGTTAATGTCATCACATGATATTTTGTCTAGAATTTGCCTGGCGACTGTGCTGGTGTTAGTCGATGCCGCCGTGAACTCCACCAGCATAACCGATCCACACGCAACCGGCACGTATAATATTGCCATCTAAAGTCGAAACTCTCCCTATATATTGCTTCCACTGATGTATAGTAGCCTTTAGCCTCTTATCTTAGATTTTCTTTTCAATTCTTCATCTTTCTGAAAGCATATAAATTTAACACGGAGAAAATTCAGGTTCAAACCTTATAAGGATATTATTGAAAAGGATAGCTATGAACCTTAAACATAGACAATAAAACGGACATGAAAGATAAGAAATATAAAATTAACAAAAAACTTATAACATTCTATATGTAGCAAAAACACTTGCATGTATGTATGTGTGTGAATAAGTTTAACAAATTACCTATTGGGTGCATAACTAGATATTAGTCATTAAACAAGGGGAATGATGAAGCAATTAATAATAGACAAACAAAAAAATTAAACAACAAAGTGAGATATTATTGAAAATGAGTTAAACAAGGGGAATGATGAAGCAATTAATATCACAAACACATGTACAAGTTGAAACAGATAGGTTTGTTTTTATTACTATTTTATGCATTTCTTATATCTCCTTTCTAGCCCTTGAGCCAATATCCAATTAACTCATTTTCAGGAGTGTGTTAGAAGTTCACTCATATCCTTAACGTCTGAAAATTTACTGTATAATAATTATGTTAATCAAACTAATACTCATCATTCAGTTAACCATTAGGGATGTTCATGGTGGCATGGACTGATCGATGCCGACCATGACCATACCATTCCCAAATCTTAAGGATGCTCATGATAGGTTAATTGTATTGTTTAATCTAAACAATCGTTAACTGTTATAGCAGTTATTAACCGTTAAGAAATGTTTAACTTATAATCTATTATAATTTTTTTCACATATTCACTTCTTTTGAGAATAATGAAACTATCTCTACAATAAATATTATATTAAAATTTTTAGGGAAAATACTTAGAAAGATTCTAAACACAAACTTCATACTTAATTAAAAAAAGTACCTATAAGTTAACTGTTAACCATCATTTTAACAGTTTGACTAACTAAACCCGTTTAACATTAACGGTTAAGTTAATTAACCTATAAAATGTAACAATTATACCAGTTAACGGAGTTTATTTCGTACACCCTGCTAGAGATCATTGGCCCGGCAATGAGATTCGATTACATGTGAGCTGAGCTGCAATACAATACTCCTATTGCTATATCAATTATTGCAAACAAATCATGAACCAATCATGGACAGAGAACAGCACAAGTAGACAAAAATCATTCATGTTTATTGTCACCACCCTCAAGAAGCTGGAATCCATGCATTGGGTGAAAAAAATATCACCTTAGCTTCCTTTGGTTACCACTAAAACTTGTTTAAATAACCATCACAAATCATCATTCACAACAATACAAGTTAGCTTAATTACATGACATTTATGATCATTCTTGGATGCTTCACTAATTTGGATATATATAAAAATATATAGTATATGAAAGTGATGGAATTTTACCTTGAGTTAAGAGTAGGGGCCATGGATGATTAACTCTACACTGCATGTATTTTCATTCCGAGTGATGTGTGGCGAATCTTCTTCAACTTGGTTAGGCAATGTTGCTTAACAAAGAAAAAGGAAAGAAAAAAGGATACTCACAAGTTTCCTCCCCAGAAGCTTACAAAAATCCAACTAGTATTCCTCTCTTCCACTCAATCAGTTCCCAGCTCAGCAGCCTCACAATTTTCTTTAAAACCCCCACTTCTGGTTCTCGAGTAAATGCACCAGTATCTCTCTTGAGCATATCATCAGTCACTTGTAGAACAGCAATGGCATCCACCAAAACCTTTGCTCTCTTCATGGTTTTCTCTCTTCTTCTCCATTCATCATTCACCAGCGCTTGTAACTCATGCAAGCCTCCGAAACCCATTCCACCTCCAGCATGCCCTCCGCCGGCAAAGCCCGCTTCTTGCCCTAAGGACACGTTGAAGCTAGGAGTCTGTGCTGACCTCCTTGGACTGGTGAACATCGTTGTGGGAACACCCCCATCGAGCAAATGCTGCGCTTTGCTCCAAGGCTTGGCTGATTTGGAGGCTGCCCTCTGCCTTTGCACCGCCATTAAAGCTAACGTGCTTGGTATCAACCTCAACGTCCCTGTTACCCTTAGCTTACTCCTTAGTGCATGCCAGAAGGAAATCCCTGCAGGCTTCAAATGCTGATAGATTTCACCACAACCGGTTCCTGCTGGCTAAGTTTGCTCTACTTCAGTATCCATTACAGTCTTTGTTTTAGCAATTTATTGCCTTTTCATCAGTACATTCCGAAGTTGGAATAGGAATTTGTTTGTCTCTATGTGGTTTTTGTGTCTTGGTTTTATGATTATGTATCGTCTTTACAGAGATCCTGGGATTCTGTGAAATTTGTTCAAGCTGATTAAGGCATGTGGGTTTACATTCAACTCTGCCGAATGTAATTTTTTTTTTGTTAATGTTCATCAACATAAGTTGATTTTGTCTATATAAGTCTTTCGAATCCAATATAAATATACGATAAATAAAAAATAAAAAAATATTTAAAATATAAAAATAATTATTAGATAATACGATAAATAATATCACGGGTTATATTTATTTAATATTTTTATGTTATTCTGACGTAGTAAAATAGAATATATAATTCTGAGTAGGAAAATAAGTCTTTAAAATATCAAATTTATGATTTTACGTAAGAAAGTTGTAATACATATTCTATTGATGATATTTTTATCGATTATGCTTATTTATATTTACTTAAATAATATTAAATTATTTATAATTTCGATTAATCTAATTAATAAGACAACACCATTAATTAACATGAATTACCAGAGAAATACATACTCGTAAAAATTATTGGTACAAATTTTTGAAATTAAGTGAAACAGAATCAATCGATTTAATAATATAAAAACACTCTTAAAGTAATTAAAATTTTATATTAGAAAAGTCACTTTAAAATTAATAAACAGAGTATTAATCTAAATTTAATAATTAATTAGTTAAATATCAATATTTAGTAAATATATTAGGTGGAGTCTAATCAACGTACAACGGATTATGATACGAAATTAAGAAAAATATTATTAATACAAAACCTAAATTTTATAATTTTTGATAATATTTTAGTATGATGATTTCATGACAAACATAGATACCCGAAGTTAAATTTTGATTCTTATCTAATAACATAAAATATAATAAAAATATAATATCTTAAAATTATTTTATAATATTATAATTGATGTTGTACTATAACATATTTATTGCACTTTAAACTCACCTATAATATCAATCTAAATTACATTTTTAATTTTTATCAATAAATTTTATCCCCTTTCAGTAGTAACACTTTTTTTCTTTCTTTCCATATCTATAATGTTTTCCATCGATACTTGCGTGTGATTAGGGATGAGCACGAAACTTAAATTTGATGGGTTCTGACTCGGTCTAATCGGGTCGGATTTTTTGGTTAAAAATTCGGGGTTGGGTCGGGTTTTTTAAGGTGATTCCGGGTCGGTCGAGTTCGGGTTTAAGGTGAAAAAAATTTGATCCGACTTGACCTGAGATTAATAGTGTAATTTTCTCATATATATTTTAGGGATATTTGCAATAATGATCCCTTTTATATATTTTTTATACAATTAGATCACTAAAATTAATTTTTTTTATAATTAGGTCACTAAAATTAAATATTTTTATAACTAGATCCCTAAATTTTATTTTTTTATAATTTAATCCTTAAAATTTTTAATTTTTAATGATTCGGGTCGGATCGGATCGGGTCAAGTTTTTTACTCTAAACCTAGATCGGGTCGAATAGTAAATGAAAGGTATGATTTTTCGGATCAAGTGTGGGTGGACCGAAAATCCGATCCGACCCGTGCCCTGCATGTGACTGTGATTTCCCATAGCTTTCTTTGTGATTGGACTCCCTTGGCTTTAATTTCATTGTGTAAGCTTTTGCTATTTCAATCTTCTTTAAGAAAAAATAGGGTGGATGCATGCAGCATGCATAGTCATAAGGGCGGAGTCTTTTAAACTTTTTTAAATTTACGTATTTATTTTTATTTTTTATAAAATAGTTTTTTAATTCTTTGTAATATTTATGACTTATCTTAAAATTTTAAAATTTTACGTATATTCAGGGATAAAAACACATAAGGGTAGAGAAGGACAATCGTACCCTACCTCTAATTCTTTTTGTTCTTTTATTTAAATTTTTTAAAATAGTTTTTTTATGAATTTACCTTTTATTTTTAAATATTTAAACTTTATCTTTTTTTTCTTGCATGAATCATCTAATCTCAATGGTTAAAAAAACGGTTATTCCTAGAGATTACAGGTTTAAACACTAATACTGTTAATACAATGATTGAATAATCAATGTCGAATAATTAAAAATATATTTTAAAACAGATATTATTATAACATAAAATTTCTTCTCTTTTATCCTCCAAATCCGCAAGCTTTACACCAAGTCAGCCGAGAAATATGGAATCTTCAACAGTTTAGATTTAATTTTATTAATATTTTTATTCCAATTTATAAACTTTAAACTTAAATTTTAAATTAAAAAAATATAATATATTTAATTTTTTAAACTAATAATAAATTATAACATTAAACATTATACTTATATTTTTTTAGTATAATTTTTACATGCATTTTCCTTGTCGCTTGAATCCCAAGTATTTTTCCCGTAAAAAGATGAAACATTGGAAATGGGAGTTGCAGAAGAACCTGAACTGTTTGGTGTTTTACAAGGATTCTAGCTTTTAAAAACGTTTCGTGTTTACTCGTACTCCGACCGAGTTCACTCAAATACACAAAAGCAAACTCACTGAGCCACTGGGTTTTTGTTTCCCAGCTATTTCCTGGCTTTTTATATATGTTTTTAGTTTTCACTTTAACAGTCTAAAGAAAGAAAAAGGGGGGAAATGCCGCCGTCGTGTCACTTTCACAATCGGTTAATCCTTGAATATGACGGGGATTGCTATTTTCAACAATGGATGGATTGACTCCGGCGAGAACTTCCGAGCAAACAAGAACGGGAAATGCCGCCGTCGTGTTACTTGCGAATCAGAGCCGTTGGTTCCGTCGTCGCCGTATCGAGGTTTCTCATTTCTCAGCCGTGAGATCAATTGTGGCGTGACCTCAGACTCCACGTACATCCGCGGGTGACCATCGAAGCTGCCGTTCCAGTCCACGTGTGTCAGAGTGACTGGGATTACGCCACGTGGATCCCTCATGTGTACGAGAGTGGGAAAATAGTTCTCCTCCGGGTAACACGTGTCCCAAACCACACACGGTTGGTTGAACTTCGCCCAAACCATCTCGTCACCAACGATAAGCCTCGCATGCTTACGTGTCAGTGACCAAAACTGGGACCCGATCCTGAAATCCTCAAGCTTAACCACCGGTAACATCGCGTCCTGTCCACGCGCCGCCCATCTATCGAAATTCCCGACCTCGTTTTCCAGGACTTCGATGAAACTCTTCTTGGACCGAGTTAGGGTTTCGTAGGTGAAGTTAAAAGAGTGAATGGGTATGCAACTGGCGGAGAAGAGGGCAAACATGTAATTCGATCGATCATGAAGCAGCGCGTGAGCCAATAACCTCCGCGCAGCGGAGGCCAAAGTAGGGGTGAAACGAAGAGAGGGTTTAGAAGGGATGACTCGGTGAGCGAACACACCCGAGAACGGCGGGTCGTAATTATAACTCGGGTCGGCATGGACGTAAACATTGAAGAGATTTCGAGGTGCCTGGTTAAAATAAATTTCCCAAAGGCGAGCGAAAGGAAGAGGCGAAATAGTAAGGAATAAAAACGCAACCTTTTTGGGTGAGTCAGGAGGGAGTTTCGAGTCGACTCGGGAAGCGACTCTGAGGAGTGCATCATCATCATACAGTGTTAAAGACATCGGCTTGGATGAGAATCTTTGGTGGGTTTTTGGTGGAGGGACCAAATCTGGAACTGGTTTGCCACCGGTGACGGTGGATGTCGGAGAATTGACGGTAATAATGACTGCTAAAGGAAAGCAAAGGAGTACAGCACACAGAACAGAGAGTGGGGTCGGTGCCAGCATGTTTTTTCTTCCTTTTTCTGTTCCTTTGAATTGAAAGACTGCTCAGACTGTAAGGGAACGTCAATTTTAAAGAAAGCAACCAAAAGAATTGGATTTTGGTATATTATTTTATGGGAAGAAAATCTTTGTTGTTAGTTTCCCTATCAAACTCAAAATTAAAGTTAATTTTAATTTACTAGAGTATTAGGTTAACTGGTTCAGCATCAATGCCATTTAATAAAGTTTAATACTTTAAAGATATGGCCACAAATTTAGCACTTCATTTTATAATCATTAATTAGTTAACTGTTGTGCCTAATTTGGAGACTGGGCCTGAGCTTGCATAAACATGGACTGGGTTGGATGGGAACAAAGATTTGAGACAAAGAAAGTGACAGAAATCCAGACATTGAGCTAGACAAGAAGCCTAACAAAACTCACACACCAAAAATAATGGGCAATGGTGGTTCCTTGAGTGACAATGTCGTCAAAAACATCATCCTCTCCTACACCTACGTCTTCATCTGGATCTTCCTCAGCTTCACCGTCATCGTCTACAACAAATAAATCCTAGACAAGAAGATCTACAACTGGCCTTTCCCAATTTCACATGTCCTTTTGCGCCTCACTCGCTTTCATCATCGTCGATCCCGTTTCCATGTCTAAAGAACTTTATCTCTCCTCCGTCGTACCAATCGGCGCCCTGTATTCTCTCAGCCTATGGCTCTCCAATTCTGCTTACATTTACTTGTCTGTCTCCTTCATTCAGATGCTCAAGGCCCTGATGCCCGTGGCTGTTTATTCCGTTGGGGTTCTTTTCAAAAAAGAGAGCTTTAAGACGGATACGATGGTTAACATGGTGTCCATCTCTTTTGGGGTCGCCGTTGCGGCTTATGGGGAAGCTAGATTCGATACCTGGGGTGTAATGTTGCAGCTTGGTGCCGTTGCTTTCGAGGCTACCAGGTTAGTTATGATCCAAATCCTGCTTACTTCTAAAGGGATCACCTTGAATCCGATTACTTCTCTATACTATGTTGCCCCATGCTGCTTAGTTTTCTTGTTGGTGCCGTGGATTTTCGTTGAGTACCCTGTATTGAAACAGTCATCTAGTTTCGAATTCGATTTCGTTATATTTGGAACCAATTCCTTGTGTGCTTTTGCTCTGAACCTAGCTGTTTTCCTTCTTGTCGGAAAGACTTCTGCTTTGACTATGAATGTAGCTGGGGTTGTAAAGGATTGGCCGATTGGCTGTTGATTGCCTTCTCTTGGTCTATTATTAAGGATACATTGACACCAATTAACTCGTTTGGCTATGGACTTGCTTTTCTCGGTGTTGCTTACTATAACCATGCAAAGTTACAGGTTTTGAAGGCCAAAGAAGCAGAGAGGAAAGTTGCACAAACTGATGAGGAAGCTGACAGATTGTTGGGGGAAAAGCAAGGTCAAGGAAATGATAAGTGAGTGTGTGAGACTGAAGAGTCCCATAATTTAGAACATATGGGCAATTGTTTTTTATAGGATATGAAATTATGGAAAGAGAGGTTGCTAATAAGGATTATAAAGGGAGATAGGAGTGGTTTGGATGATGATCAAAAGGGTTCAGTTTTCTTTTGCTCTTTTGGCTGCATTTGAGTTTTGGTATGCTGCTCTTAGGTCTCTACTCTCTAGTTAATATGACCATTTCTTAGTAATATAAAGGGGGATGGGATTCACATCTGTTGCTTATTGCACCAATTAATGTATGTTAGGAGAGGAAGAAGAAGAAGCTCACATTCTCTGTATTTTGTTCATTTGTTTATTCATTTATTTGTCTCTTCTCTTTCAGATATTGACAAGTGTTTCTGTAAGTACTCCTTCCATTGATACATACATGTTTCTTACTTCTCAATTCTCATCTGGTTACTTGGTTTTGCTTATGCTGTGATTGGTATTTCTTCAACAATTGTCTCTATAGTATCCTTTCCATGATCATTTGAAACTGAAAATCTTGGAACAATTCAAAAAGGTTGTAATCTCTACTGGAAAATTAGCTTTATATTTCTGTTATATGATACTTTCTCCCTCAGGTAGCTCTCCAGGTTGTATCTAACATAGTATTTGCTATATTGCATGTGACTGGTAGGATAGTCTAATCTATTATAATATTTTCTTACCTGTAAAGCTTGTGTGATTTGGAAATGCTTGTTCTTATCATTGTGGAAATCCATTAGATACTCAAAAAGTGCCCCATTCTTTCCCTGATGTTCGATCTATCGGTCGAATATTCGTAAGTTGGATAAAATTACAATAATATTTGTTCTAAAATATAATCTTTACCATTTGACATTGATAGTTCAATCACTCTGTTGGTATCACTAGTGCTCAAACTCGTAATCTCTAGGAACAACAACTATTCTTTTAACCACTTAGACTAGAAGGATCGTGCTAATTGATACGAATGTTAACTCAAGGTAACAAAATAAAATACAATACAATATGATTAAACACACCTAATATTCTATTTTGCATGTAATTTCCACGTGGACATCATCAAGTATTAGCCTGTATCCATGTCAAATCCTGTAAGAAAAATCATATATTAATTTCTCATATAACATGTGATTAAATTAAAGTATAATGTAATATTTAGTCTATAAACTTGACAGTTTTTCATTTCTGAACTCGTTTTAATTCATGAACTTTAATTTTTAGTAATTTTAAAGATTTTTCAAGTTCAGTAACTAATGAAAAAAAATCAAGGACTAAATTATAAAAATATTAAATTTAGGGATTAAATGAGCAAATATTTTTTAATAGGAATCTTACTGTGCGTATTCCACGTTGACTTTGGCATCAATCTTTGAGATGGCATTGAAGGCTTTGTTGGACAAGCGCAGAGTGACTGGGCAAGGGTCCTGAGAGCAGTGATCCACTACCTGCACGACGATGGACTTAACCTTGCACGGTCTATTTGGGCCGCTGATGCATCTTACCCGGTATTTCCTTCCGCACGATGCTCCGTTATCCCATAAACCGTCACTCACCGCGGCAAAGAACTCTCCCGGAGGGAATTGATCTTCGTTGAAACCACCGCAGCTGGTCGCTTCAAGGATTAATTAACATACAAATTAATAAAAAAAAAAGACAAATAATATATTAATTATTTGATGAATTAGTCTTGCTCTTAAATTTTAAATTTAAATATTTAGTAAAGTTTTATATTTTTAAATTTAATATTTTATTTTTTTTAAATGTTCGGTCTTAACTACGTGCATTAATAGGGATGGGCTTAGAATTTATATAAGTATGTAAACTATCAAGAATTTATATTAAAAATATAGAAAGTGTAAAATTATAAGAGTTTATGATATAAAATTAGATTATCAATAAAAATATAAATAAAATATATAAAATATAAAAGAACTTGAAATTTTTAGGGGATGTGACTGTCTCTAAAACTATCCTAGATTTATTCCTGCATGCATAGAATTTTAAGACAAATAATGACGTAATCAGGGACGGACTTACAATTTTATATAAGGGATTGTAAATTATCAAGAATGTATATTAAAAATATAGGGGTGCAAAATTACGAAAATTTAATGGTGTAAAATTAAAATATCAATATAAAATATAAAAAAAATTAAAATTTTTAGGGCGTATCTCAACACCCAACCTAAACTAATTTCAATAGGGAAAGTAATCTTTCTACTCACGCATGTATGGAGGATCATATGAAGCTGCCGTCCCGACATCTCCTACGACAACTACGATGCAATTCGCTATCCACAAGGTTGCCACCAGCATTGCTCTTGACCTCATAACTCACTGTCGTCTTAGTTTCCCCGGCTGTATATGTCACCGTGGTGTCTGTCTTTTCTGGGTTAAATTTTACTGATACGAAACCCTAACCCTATTTATACACTTAACAACAAAGCATCAGTGCCAGTTCGATAGACTTCGTAGCCCATGCCGAGTCTTTTTCCTCGTGGGCGGCGGCTGACACACATACATTACATATGCATAGATACATAAAAATATGTTGGATTGCACTTGTACTTGCACGATCGAGGATGATGATGATGATCCTACAGTGCTGGTTTTCCATTAATTATGTTATGTGTGGTGACTGGTGACTGGTGAGTGTCCTTGTGCGGTAGGGTAGGTTTTGGAAGCTGACGGCGGTGGCGGCCCATACTGGTTTTCTATTAAGATAAGATATTGGATGTTGCTTTCACGTGCTGGGGGTAGATTTTAACATCAGAAAATGAAGAAAGCAGCAACAGAAAAGCAAGGGTGCAGGACATGTGGATGTGTACACAATATTTTATAAAAGCAAGTTAAAATGTAGAAATTATTCGATAAATTCGATTTACCAGGTCATTAATAGTTTTTTATCTCGAAATATTTTGAATCGAATCTATCTAATAATTTTTTTACGATGCGATAGCTATCCAAATACGTTAGGTTTTTATTGCGCATGGCATATTCAAGCTGATCAATACCACGTGTTTAATTTTTACGAACTGCACTCAGATTCGTTGTTGATGAGATAACAATTCACCCACTCACTCTAAGATAAGATAACAGAAGATGAAAGTGTGAGTGATTTTTTTAAATTAATACTTAGCTAAGCTAAGCCGCCATTTCTCCATGGTTGTCGTTTTCGAACCTTTTTATTTCGAATAAAAAATACTATAACCATTTTAAATATTTTTTAACATTAAAAGACCGTTCCGAATCTGGTCCCGACGACTGATCCTCAAACTACTGTTTCGATCTTCAAGATCACTCGCGATCAATTCAATGACTTGAAATCCAAGGCAAACAAAGATGAGACTGGTGGTAACTTCAACACCTACAACAGCC
This sequence comes from Abelmoschus esculentus, assembly GCA_035048815.1. NCBI lineage: Eukaryota > Viridiplantae > Streptophyta > Magnoliopsida > Malvales > Malvaceae > Abelmoschus > Abelmoschus esculentus. The sequence goes on from JAUCBN010000001.1 coordinate 28,397,530, forward strand.
TAGCAGCACATATATGGCGTTGTGCAAACAAAGCTCGAGGACTCTCCGATGATCAAGCGACAAAGTTATACATTCCGATCGATCGACAGTCTCGATTGCATCCCTTCTCCCACAAAGCTACGTTTGGAACGTAATATTCATGGCTGCAACTATAGCCAAGCATGCCGAGAAACAATCGGGACAATCTAAAATACAACGAAGAGAATCCGGGACATATTGAAACGAATGGATGATGATTATCGAAGATCAGTAATTGATCACATGGAAAAAAATACCAAACGTTAAGGCCCCGGTGCGAGGGGCGAAAGGGTTCCAATGTCCGAATCTCAGCATCAACAGTTTGATGTGGTTGCCGGTTTACAAAGTCGATTTCGGATGGGGTCGTCCGATATGGTTAGGACCGGCCAGAGTGTCCCATGATGGGAAGATGTATGTTTTGCCAAGCCCCGTCAAGGATGGGAGCTGGTCTTTGGTGACATGTTTAGACGTTTCACACATGAAAAAAAATTCGGGCAGCTTGTCGTTGCTGTTTTCATTAATTATACAAGAGTGTGCAAAATTTGGTTTTATTACATAAAACACCCCCCAAAAAACAACAATATACAAATCAAGTGCATACCATCACCATCACCACTACCACCAACAAAAATTTCTCAAGATAAATGTTCGGATCGTTACAAGTCTATTTGTTCCGTAAATTGTTTGTATATTACTAGGATCGGCATTTGAATAATAAAGTGTGTATCTTTGCTCATTAAAATGTTCATCTTAATCGATATTAACAGAGACGAAATCAATATTCTCACTTCAGAAGATAAAACAAAAAATTAAAAAAAAAATCTCGGGACAAAAGATATATAATTCTTTTAAAAAAACACCTTAAATTAAATTATAAAACCTTAAATATTATTATTTTCCCATTTGAATATTCATCTGGGCACACAAAGAATGACGTATAGAGCATAGATTAACCCAGGAATAAATCCCAGTATAGTTAACAGTATACAAATGAGTACCTCAATCTGCAAACAAAACCCAGATTTAATTTCAAATTAAACCAAAAAATCTTAATTAATTTCTTAATTAATTTAATTACTTACGCTGCAACAGCCGTGCCGGAAGCAAACTCCTAAGGGAGGTAGGAAAATCGCGAGCAAGATTTCGCAGAAAAGTTCGCAACCGGAAGGCATTTTAGGTGATGGCTTGGAACATCAAAAGGAGACGGTAGTTATAACGATGATTCCATCAGGGACATTCTGGACCGTTCATTTACCGTGATTATAGGGTAATGAAGGGTGACGATTAAGCGAAAGTATAGTCAGGTTCTTGGTGTGTTGACCACCCACGTTTGGGCTGAATTGGCTAAGCCCATACACGCTTAAGGCTCACAATAGAGGGTTGCACTGACATCGGTCTTCATTAAAAGGTCCACTTCAAATCACTACTGTCGTACTGAATTCTTTGGGTTGACCTGGAGTCTTTAAAATTTTATTTAATTAATTAAAGGCATAAAGATAATTTTAACCCTTAACGTTTATAGTTTTTGTCGTTTTGACCCTTATTTTTTTTTGGGATAAATTTAGCCCTCAACCTATATTTTTTTGACAAATATCTTATTTTTTAACTAGGTTGATGACTGGACCGTTAAAAATTTAACGATGATACATATATATATGGAATATAATTTTAAGTGACATGGCATGTAACCTATCAAATGCATATATATATAGAGAGAGAGAATATAATTTTATTCCAATATAAAATATAAAATGATTAAAATTTAAATAAAATATTAAAAAATAATTAATTCTAAAATATAAGATTATTAAACATTCTTAACCCTAACTACGATAAAATCAAAATCTTATTCAAATTGTGTTTATATTTTTAAGATGAGATTTTGATTATATCGTAGTTAGGTTAAGAATGTTTAATGTTTTTTTTTTTAATTTTAGAATTAATTAATTTTTAATATTTTATTTAAATTTTAATTTTTTTATATTTTATATTGGAATAAAATTATATTCCATATATATGTATTTGATAGGTTATATTTCATATCATTTTAAATTATATTCTATATATATATATCATCGTTAAATTTTTAACGGTCCAGTCATCAAACTAGTTAAAAAATAAGCTATTTGTCAAAAAGATATAGGTTAAGGGCTAAATTTATCCCAAAAGAATAATAAGGGCCAAAACGACAAAAACTATAAACGTTAAGGGTTAAAATTAACTTTATGCCTCAATTAAAATATATTTATGTTGTTTTTAGATAAAAATTACTCTATTTTTTAGTTTAAATTTTAAGGATATAAGATATGTTGTCCTATAATCAAAATTTACGATAAAAACTACAGTAACTTCAATAAAGATGTCACTTGTAAGTAGGGGTGTTTAAAAATATTCGATCCGGTCAATCCGATTTGATTATCCATTGATCCAATCTGAAAATTTAGATATCCGATCCGATTTTTATTTTTAGATCGAATATTTAATCCGATTTTAAGTTTTTCGGATCAGATACGGATCATAATATTAAAGTTTCAGATTATCCGAAAATCCAAAAGTTAAAAATTTTATTAATATTAATTTTGTTCTATTTAACAATTTAGTGCGTGTAATATTTAAAAAATTTAAAAATTAAAACTTTTATAACTGTGAATCTTATTGTATTTAGTAATTTGTTGTTTATTATATTTAAAATTCTAAATTTTTTATGAATACAACTTTCAAGTTCAAAAAATTAGTATAATAAAATTATATTTTTGGATAATTGGGTATCCGATTATTCGATATATGAATATGCGAATATCCGTTTTTTCGGATCGGATACGAATCACTATATCATAAATCCGAAAATCCGAATATTCGAAAAACCAAATCAAATCAAATCCGATATCCAACAATAAACACCCCTACTTGCAAGTGACGTCTTTAAATTACTGTAACTTTTATAATAAATTCTCTATTTATAGGACAACCTATTTTATTTTTCTAAAATTTAAACTAAAACAATAATATTTATTTAAAAATACCTTCGTTTATATTATATATTTAATTTAATAAATACTTTTGTGAAAAACTTGTATATAATTATAAATATTTATAATATTATAATATTAATTAGTTTTAGTTTAAAATTTTATATTTAATTAACTTACGATAAAAACAAAAAGTTCTCTTAACGAAAAAAATTAATTTAAGTTACTAAACTTGAACAAATGTATAGGTTAAACACTTTTTTTAATTATTAAGCTTAATATAAACTGAACTAGGGTCCATTTGGTCATTTCAAAAATTTGTCTCCCTTTCTCCTTTTGGCTTTTTTGGTAAATTACTTTTTCATCTTCGTGTCGTCTTCCTTTCTTCTTTCTCTTCTGCTTCGCTTTCTTCTTCTGCTTCAGTCGTGCCTAATTGTAAATGTATTTTTTTAATATAATTTTAAGTTTTTAATTATTTTCTTTGAAGTTAATTTCAAGGATTTATCTGTAAGCTCTTATGCCTCTTCTCAATTAACTTCATTTTAGATTAGTTTATAATTTTATACTGATTTTTTACTTTTTATTTGGTGTTCTTAGATTTCTTTGTAGCTTGAAATTTATTTATTTATTTTTCGATTTGCTTTAGAGTTTTTTCAATTTTTAGTTTGATTTCGATGAATTCAAGTTTCAATTAAAGCGTTTCGAATCTAGAAGTCAACTCTGCTTGTTAATTAGTCGTTCGTTACGATTGGTTGAGATTTTCGTTCGATTGATCGGGCTAATTAAAGGTAGTAAGTATGATTCTTAACTGATACTTGAAGAGGAAAATCTATATTTTGCAGACTTTTTTTTGGATCCACCGATATAGCTAGAGAATTTAATAAATTCTTGCAATTTAACTTGCTAGGTATAGAAGAATTAGGAAATCTGGAGATTTTTGTTGAAATTATTGCTGCTTTTACCAACTTTAGAAGAGATGTACACCAGTTAGAGTTAGAGTTAGCTTAATCAAGTTGTAGCTATTTAACTTGACAAAGATGGTAAGGATTAGAAAAAGTGGAGACTTTTGTTGAAATTATGGTTGTTACGTGATAGTAGATATAGAGATGAAATTTGCAAATTTTTGGTAATTGTAGAAGGGGTGTGTATCAGTTAAAATTAGGTTTGGGTTCTAAAGATCGAGGGAAGATGCATTTGGATTGTTGAAATTTAAAAAGAGGATGGTAGTTTGTGATTTTGAGATAAATGGATTAGTTCAGTTCTATAAGTGTAGAGTGATGTTTTATTTGATGAAAGCTATATAAATTTAGGTTCTTCAGGAGCATGCTTATTTGATGAGAACTGCATAAATTAAGATATTAAGAAGCATGTTTTATGAAATGCTTTTTTTTGATGGATGTCGCTGCTTAACTGCTGGACCATGAATGATAGCACAAGCTTAGCTTTGCTAATTTTTTGTCATTTGATTGAACTGTTTTTGTTTGATTGCAGGACCTGTTTATGCACTTGATTGTAAAATATGTTTGATTCTGGTTATAAAGCTCAATATATGAGTGGACAAAGGGAGAAGTTTGTCAGGTACTGAAAAGATTATTGGATATATTCTCGTCCCCCCTTCTGTATCTCTAGTGGTTAGAGTTGAAGACTGATAGCTACTGCTGCTGGGTAAATTCTTATAGGTGAAGGCATGTAATCTTTAAGTGTTTCTTTCCTTTTTCTCCAGGTTGGATGACTTGGACTCTAGATTATCATCACCCTCTGCTGCAGGATTGAAAAATTGTGGGTTTAACATAGAGGGATTAGGCCGTTCTGGTCATGCAAACAAGACAACATCTAGATCTTTCAAGAGAGGGATCAAAAAGGGATCCGAAGGACTGAAGTCAATTGGCCGCTCACTTGGATTTGGGGTTTCTCGAGCAGTATTTCCTGAGGATCTTAAAGCATCAGAGAAGAAAATTTTTGATCCCCAGGATAAATTCCTCTTGCTATGCAATAAATTATTTTTCATATCATGTATTCTGGCTGTATCCGTGGACCCTCTATTTTTCTATCTTCCAGTTATTGACGATTCAGAAAAGTGTCTTGGTATTGATAAAAAATTAGCAGTCACAGCAACGACTTTGCGAACAATTATAGATGTTTTTTATCTTATACGTATGGCTCTTCAGTTCCGTACAGCTTATATTGCGCCGTCATCTCGAGTTTTTGGACGAGGTGAACTTGTGATTGATCCTGCAAAAATAGCCAAGCGATACTTGCAGCAAAATTTCATCATTGATTTTCTTGCTGTGCTTCCATTGCCACAGGTCTTAATGCTGTTTCCTTAGGCATTCAATAGCTTAATGCTGCATATTATCATTGGTTCTAATGCATCTAGCTCTCTGTTTCTTGCATTATATCTTTCTTTATTGATTTCTTCGTTCTCCTGCATCCATGTTGGGTGTGCCACGTTCATATTTATTTATTTTGGAGCAATCGGCAATACCATCTAATTGTGTAGTATTATTCATTCTTCCTTTTTGCTTTGCTTATTATCACATGCTTTATGTGTATAAACTTTATTTGTATGGACACATCTGATTTCTTTTACACTGACACACTCTTTTTGTGCATGTATTTCATTATTGAAAGTGTGAAACATTGGAACAACTGATAATTTATGTAGCATGTATGCACTGTGTGATAGTATTTCTTTCATTACATCTTTTTCCATCTGCCTATCATTGTTGGTGGATCTATATGGCTACTGTTAATTTACATATGTAAAGCTTTGAATGCATGCAGGGAAAGGCAAATTTATATTTTCTTATAATTCCTAATACAGAATGAATATAACATCCATAATGTTCTTTAGTGAAAGTCTGACAAAGTATTGTTTTCCTTTAACACGAGCTGTCACTGTTGCATGACATCCTAGTTGCTTCGCTGATCAAACCCACTTACAGTTTTCTCATTATTTTGTTCATAAATGCAGATCATTGTTTGGCGATTTCTTCGTAGTCCAAATGCTTCAGATGTACTAGCAACAGAAGAGGCCTTGTTTTTTATTGTCTTGTTTCAGTATGTCCCTCGATTTCTTAGAGTTATACCCTTAACATCAGAAATGAAAAGGACAGCAGGTGTCTTTGCTGAAACTGCTTGGGCTGGAGCTGCATATTATTTGCTATTATATATGCTTTGTAGTCATGTAAGTGCTGATTAAATATGCATCTTTTTTCACTATTGAAATCTGTTGTTATTTCTTATCCACCCCGTTTGTTTTATACTATCTTTTGATTTATGGAGCACAATTTTCAAACTAGCCTGTTTTGTTACAAATATGATTACTTGCAGAGATATGTTTTGAGCTTTTTTCCCCTCTTGATGAATGATTCAGATAGTAGGGGCATTCTGGTACTGGGTGGCTGTTGAACGAAATGATACATGTTGGCAGAAAGCCTGTGAAGATATTGGCAGTAGTAATTGCACTAAAACCTTCTTATATTGCGGCCATCAGCATGGGGAAGGTTATGCCAAATGGAATGATATCAGAGACTCTGTTCTTAAAGACAGGTGCCCAGCTGATGAGGATAATAGTGATCCTCCGTTTGATTTTGGAATCTTCACACAGGCTTTGTCATCTGGTATTGTTTCATCAACAAAGTTCTTTTCCAAATACTGCTACTGTTTATGGTGGGGTCTACAGAATTTGAGGTGGGAAAACATGTTCCTTCTAACTGCTGATTGATGTATATAAAATGAGAAAAGAAAAATATAATTGAATTTAGTCATATGATATTCTGAACTGTATATTTGAGTATGCTATAACAGATAATTGCATTCATAGGAGACATTGTTAATTATTTAATTATCATGATTGTAGATGACAGTTAATTTTATAGTTTTGCATTGAATAATCTTCCAGAAAGTATTTTCATGAAAGAGAATTTGCAAGACACTAAAGTTTTCTTGTCTTCTGGGCAATGCATATGAAATATATTCACTCTGGGTTGTTTTCTGTCTTCTGTTATCTATTACACAAGGCTAGTGATTGAGCAGAGAACTCTAGGCTACATATACCTACTTACCTTTGAATCATGAGTTCTTAATTTCTCTTACATTCGTGCTATCTTCGGTACTCTATTGTAAATCATATCTTCCAATCATCGCCAATCCTTTGGCCTTTACTTGCCTGTCACCCTTATGCTCTTATACTTCCTAACTTGATATTTTGGTTATTCGTCCAGCAATCCTACTGTTATGACTTCTCCTTTATCAACATAGTTAATCTCATAATATTATTATACAGTTTCTATGCTTGTATTTGATTTGTGTTCATGAGCAAACTTATCTTTATTTTTTTTATTGAAACTCCATTTCTGTACCCTGCAATACTGATCGTTAGACATTTCCATATTTCATGCATAAAAATATATAATTGTGCCAAACTTGCATTCTTACTCAATTTTCCAAATGACATTAATTTGAGAATAATAGGAAATGTGCTGTTTGACTATTGTGCTTGTTTTAAGTGTCCATTGAAATTTCAGCTTATATATCATGCCAAACGAATACATAATGTAAATGATTTCCTGATGTCTTTTGACATAAAATTAAATCATCAATTTTGCCTTTGCTGATTACTAAGATTCTTCTGTATTTCCTTCAATCTACTGCAGTACCCTTGGCCAGGGACTAAAAACAAGCACCTATCCCGGTGAGGTTATATTCTCCATAGCTCTTGCCATTTTTGGACTCATCCTTTTTGCACTTCTGATTGGAAACATGCAGGTGAATTTTTGGACTTCAGTTCATGCTTTGTTTTACTAATTAGCTAGCTGAGACTGTAAAAGCACAATTAATCTGACAATATCATGTCATTCTGGTTGTTTTCAATGCTGTAAACAGACCTATCTTCAGTCGCTCACCATTCGGCTAGAAGAAATGAGAATTAAAAGGCGTGATTCAGAGCAGTGGATGCATCATCGTATGCTTCCCCAGGACCTAAGGGAACGTGTAAGGCGTTATGACCAGTACAAGTGGTTGGAAACACGCGGTGTTGATGAAGAGAGCTTGGTCCAAAGCCTTCCAAAGGATCTGAGGAGAGATATTAAGAGGCACCTCTGTTTGGCTTTGGTTAGAAGGGTGAGTTCTTTTACTCCTTTTTGTATCTTTCATGATCTCAATTCGGTCCCGTTTCCGTATTTGCGTATAGATCTTATCTTTACATTACCTTCAACACCGTTTCCTTTTCCTCCTTGTTTTTGGTCCTTTTCTATCCGGCAACCAATATTGTATTTTGATTAACATGCTTCCATTTTTGTAGGTTCCTCTATTTGAGAGTATGGATGAGAGACTGCTTGATGCCATTTGTGAACGGCTTAAACCATGCCTGTTTACTGAGAATACGTACATAGTTCGAGAAGGGGATCCTGTTGATGAAATGCTTTTCATAATCCGTGGCCGCCTTGAGAGTATAACGACAGATGGTGGAAGGAGCGGTTTTTTCAACCGTAGCTTGCTTAAAGAAGGAGATTTCTGTGGAGAGGAGCTTCTAACTTGGGCATTGGATCCCAAAACCGGTGCTAACCTTCCAACATCTACTCGGACGGTGAAGGCTTTGACTGAGGTGGAAGCTTTTGCCCTTACAGCTGAGGAGTTAAAATTCGTTGCCGGTCAATTCAGGCGTCTTCACAGTAGACAGGTACAACACACGTTCCGTTTTCATTCACAGCAATGGAGGACATGGGCAGCTTGCTTTATCCAAGCCGCTTGGCGCCGTTACTCCAAGAGGAAGAGCCTGGAAGAGCTTCGTCGGAAGGAAGAAGAAGAAGCAGAAGGATCAAATGGAAGCCGCAATAACGGTGGAGGTTCGTACAGCATCCGTGCCACTTTCTTAGCTTCCAAGTTTGCAGCGAATGCACTTCGCGGCATCCATCGGAATCGGATTGCTAAGAGCGCCAAGGAGTTGGTGAAACTACAAAAGCCTCCCGAACCGGATTTTACCGCTGAAGACGGAGACTGATGATGTAATCAGTGCTGTCTGATAGTTATTTTCTATGTTATTCTACTGTTGCTTAGAACATCTAAAGGCAATGTATTTATTCATAGAAGTCTGGAATTGCAAACTGCAGTGACTAATTTAAAAATATTTATCCCTCTTTTACCATTGAAAAATCACATTTTAAAAATATATATTAAAGTTTAACTGGTAAATAAATATTTAAATTATAATATTTTAGTTAGGTGTCTAAAATGTATTTTAAATTAAATAAATATCTAATATTTTCAATATTATTTAAATACGTCTCATCGTTATTGTTCGTTAATTTTTATCGTTATTGTCTATTAATTTCTTTTAAGTGAATCATCACCTCTTTCCTACATGAACTTAGTGGATAAATAGTTATTAGGTGATTATTTAAAGATCAACTGTCCTAATTACTTAGACTATGGATAACGTGGAACAGGGTTCACCTTATAATCTCTCGTGAAGCAGAGATTGCATGAAATGGCCTCACAGCGCATGCGTTTTTGTAAAAAAAAAAAAAGATTACGGTCCAAATTTTATATAAAAATAAATTATTATTAAAAAATATAAAATATATATTAAAAGATTTAGAGATATAACTGTACGACAGAACCCCTGACTCCATCCATGATCCATGCACAAACCTACAAATTTGGTAACTCTGTACTTAACCCTATTTTCTCTTTCTCTTTCATTTCCAGAACATTTCAGAATTCAGCAGTCACAGAACCTCCATACTTTGCATGTAAAAACAAGCCCCCTTTTGTTGCATAGATTACAGTGATCTCTCAGTCTCAATAAAAAACAATCTTAAAAACAACCCCAAATGATTAACCCCAATACCCCACCATCCATGTCTACCAGTTTATCTTTCTAAAAGAAGCTGTATAATGGAGAAGGAAATGGTCCATCTCACCAACCTGCAATTCTTCAACTCGAAGGAAATGGTCCAATAGTTAACATCCATGTCCCACTAGCACTCAATTACAGAGAAGATAATTAGGAGGGAAAAAAAGGATGGATTTGAGTTGCAGAAGACGAGGAGTTACGAGCAGTGTTGTTGTTGCAGGGTCAGTGTGGGAAACTAGAATGAAGAGCGATGGGTTCAAAGGTGGGATTATGGTTTCCAATGGAGAAGAAGACAACACCAATGGTGGTGAAAGGTTGAGCTTGAAGAAAGGCCAAACTCTTGGACTTGGTGGTGGCAAGAGAAAGACTTGGAAAAATGAAAGCTTTGATGGGTTTGAGAAGAAGAGACCAATTCGGGTATGTAATGGAAGATCTTCCATGGAACATTGCAAAGATTTGAGCTTGATTGTTGATAATGGTATTAAGAAGACTCCATTTCAGGTCAGGAAAGGAGCTGGTAAGTGTGTTGATGGGAATGAGAGAAGCCCAGTTCATATGAAGAAGCAAAGATCTGAGGTTCTTACGAGGACTGGAAAAACTAATGGAAATGAAGGGAATTCAGTTCAATTGAGGAGTTCTAAATCCGAGGAAAATGATGACTTGGGTTTGGATTCCATTGAAGAACATGAGAAGAATCCAGTTGAAACAGACAAAAACAGTGAAGAATTCAGTGTTTGCCAAGAGAAAATCATTTCAAGCTGTGTAAGCAATGGAGATACAGCCAAATCATCCCATGAACCATTGCTTCTTGATGGTGATGATGGTGGTGGTGGTGAAAGTGTTGAAGATGATGAAGAATCTTATGAAGAACAGATAGAGGAAGAAGAGGAAACTGAAGCTGGAAATGAAAAGAAAAGCTTTGACATCAAGGAAATGAATGTACAAGATGAGAAGCTTGCCAAAATTGCTAATGAAGTGAAGAAATCACCAGAAGAAAAGGGTACCAAAGTTGTTAATGGAGTGAAGAAACTCAGCCAATTCCATGACAAAACTGCAACTTCTTCTTCAACAGTGAATAAGCAGCCTCCACCATCTGTAAATCCTGCTACTTCAGTTTACACCATTCCTACAAAATCTAAACCTTGTAAGCATTTTTGATGCTCCATTTGATCTTAAAGACTGTTGCTTTCTTTGATCTTAACTGGTTTTTCTTCAGTTGCAGCCTCAGATGATTACCATTACCAGACATTCTCACAAACACAGAACAAATTGCAGAACATAGGCAAGGAAGATCAATGAATTTCATAATATGGTCATGTTTTTGTGTGTTTTAACTCTCTGTTAATCTTTCAGTTGATTTAGTAATGTGGAGAGACATATGGAAATCGGCATTGATCTTCGGTATGGGAACATTTATCACAATCTCATCTTCTTACACACATGATCTCAACATCAGGTGTGGTCTCACAAAAATTTGCCAATGAAAACACATCATCTGTCATAAAACAAATTCCATTACCAATACCTTGTTCTGATCAATGCCTTTTGCAGCTTTATTTCTGTAATTTCCTATGTCGGACTTGTTTACCTTGCTGCCATTTTCCTCCACAGATCAATCATCTGCAGGTAAACCCCCTGCAACCATCAAAACCAACCGGTTTTAATCCAATTTTTTAAACCTGAATACAACAATGGCAGGGGAGTCATGGAAACAGATGAATCAAGCTGTGTGTTGGAGAAGAAGAAGCAATTTGGTTACTTGAATTGTTTCTTCCTTACTTGAATGAGTTCATATTGAAGCTCAAGGCACTTTTTTCTGGTGATCCTGCAACTACAATGAAGGTAAATTTCCATGTTTTTCTGACATTTTTGATTCATCTTCAACATTAAGGATAATCCATTGGATCAATCTGCAGTTGGCAGTGCTGCTGTTTGTTCTGGCTAGGTGTGGCAGCTCTATAACCATCTGGAAAATGGCTAAATTGGGTGAGTTTCTTCTTATTAATTACTGAAAAATCATACATTTTACCTTCCATGTTACAAGAAAATTCTTCAAAAAACTATTCTTTCACAGTAAAAAATGAAATTCTGATTGTGTTCTTGTTTAACATTTTTAACTGAGACTTGGCTGTGCTTAATCTCAGGCTTTTTTGGTGTTTTCATAGTTCCAAAATTATGCTCTTCTTATTCAGACCAATTAACGGCATACGGTAAATTCCTCTTGCTTATCTGTATTTTATATTCGATATGTTAGTCTCGAAGTGTAAAAAAATTACACAATCATCCTTATTTAAATAATAAAATCTAAATTCTAAATTTTTACCCTTAAAATTATAAATTTTAAATTCTAACCCCAACCTTAAATTGTAAATTTCAAATCATACAATACAAAATTAGGGGTGTAAATGAACAGGGTGTTCGACGAGCTGCTCGTGAACCGTTTGTATAATGTCCGTTTATGTTCGTTTATTTTATATTCGATATTTTATGTCTCCATTTGTACCTTCATTTTAAATTAGAGGATTTAGGGTTTAAGAATTTAGATTAGGGTTGTGGTTAGGGTTTAAAAAATTTAGGAGTAAAGTGTATTTTTTAAAATGCAGGATTTAAGTTTAGAATATAGAAAATAAGGGTTAAGGTTTAAAATTATTTTTTAAAAATTTCTAAAAAAACGTGAAAGAATACATAAAAAGATAAATAACTTTTACTCGGACAACATCGTAACGGTCAGCAAAGATTATAAAGTACTGGTTGCATTGTCATTTTCTTGTCGCCCATAGGGGGATGGTGGGGTGGTTCAATGGTTAGTGGAGCAAAGTTTGGTGGAAAATAAAGGAAAAATTACAAATTAATATTTAGTTTTTGGATTATCATCTCTTATACGATAGTAAAAAATATTATATAAACAGAATTTTAATTATATTTAGAGTTTAAGATTTAAGACTCACGCATTAGAATGACGCCGATTAGCTAAAATCCATTGCATGCTAAAACCTATGGCCTTCATGATATCACGATCGAACTAAAACTCAATCAACTTATTTTCTACTTATCGTGGAAGAAACGTTGGTTCAATTAATTCTTATTTGTTAGCCAAATGAACTCCAAAATTAATTTTCTTTTGAAATCTATGTGGGAAAATGAAGGAAACTTTTGGATTCTACGCTTTCGAGATGCATGGGACTCATGCACGCATAAAAAGGCTGTAGCGATGGCCATCTTCACCCTGGTTTGGAACCTATGTTCGACTGTGGCTCGAATTTGGGCAGGTAAGGAAAAATATTACAAATCCCAAACTTTTACGATGCTGGACATAAAATAATACATTAATATTACAACCATTGTTTTCCTGGTGTAAACTGTGTAGCATTTGTGTTATTTGTGGCCTTCCGGTACTATCAGCAAAAGACGATGACGGAGAATTGGGTGGAGGAAGACGATCGTGCCTGCAACCGAAGAAACACGGGAAGGAGTTAGGGCATCTGAAGTAGAACCAGTTAAAGTTCAGAAAGGATCTTAAATGAGGGTTCTTACATGAATCACATATAGTTCTATAGTAAATATGCTTTTCTTTTCTTTTCATTTTGGGATGTAAATATGCATATTTGGTTCATTGTTGTCAAAGGTACTTCGATTTTCGACTTTTCGTACGGCCTTGAGGGAAAAAAATAGTTCCAGTGTTACCTTGTCACAGTCCAAGGGTGAATTACTGAGATGCTTCCATGAGAATTGCGAGCTACTCGAATTCCGATCGAATGTTCCTTCTCCCTCCATGAGTCTGCGAACGCAGCATTATGATTACAATTTCTAAAATGAAACTGATCAATAATAATGTAACCAAGTGGAAAATCATTAGGCTCATACATGCATACATACATATACAGGACATATACTGTAATGGAATATTTAACCATGTCAGATCGAATGCATGTCCACAACTTTGAAACATAAATCAGATCAAATTCATTCACCTGTGCTATTAATCAGACAAGTACGGCAATTATCGGTGTTTCTGCCAGTGCAACATATCTTTTGCCAGAAGCAAGGAATACCAGTCATCTGGAGAGTAAAAAATATAAAATTAAACAACAAAATACTATGGATTTTCGATTGTCAGCTTCATCCCGTTGTTTGCACAGCCTGGAGACGATGACAGTAATGAAATCCTACCACATTTATACATATAAGCTCATATGAATTAGGGGGAAATGTTCTCAATGTCAATGCAGTTAACAGACGATAAGTTTTCATATGAATAATTTGGATTCACCCAAAATTTCTCAAGTTATATACTATCAATTTCTACCATATATCACCATTCTTAACCTTCCTCTAACATAAAGGATAACGACTGGTTTTCGAGTCAACCTATTCGAGATTAGAGTCTAATTAACAGACTGTGGTTGTCTTTATCTCTACTCATATTACCCCCTTTTCATGCTTTTAAATCTAGCGTGACATGTTCGAGAGACTATGATCAACGGAAATCATTAAAGGTTTGAATCAAACATATAAATTATGAACCAAGGTGTAAAGGATTCACTTCATGCACCAAAATATGGTGTTCAAAAGCATAAAGAGAAATGTGATCAATGTAGTCATAGAAAATACTCACCTGCATTTGGTAGTTATATTCTAAACGGAGCTTCTCGGAATCCTTTCTAGCTTTCATAACTTATAAACTTTTCCAAATACGAAGAAGGATCACAAGATTAATTCAGATAAAATGTACCAAAACAGCTTTCATGCATATCGAAACTAAGATATACTAGCACAAAACTTAACCTCGTCATATGGCTAATTCCAATCATATCTGGTTATCAAAAGCAATTTCAATTACTTGAACACATAGCCTCTATATTTAATCTTTAAGATATTCATGAACGATCGAATGAAACCTCTAGACCTGCTCCAATATAAAGGGGCATATCTCAAGTTCAAGCAAAGTCACATTGCATGGTCATAGACAACAATGTGTTCCCTTCATCGGACTCGCTATAATTCGTTGTTTTTCTGGCTCAATCTAAACCGCAAAATGGGTTTAAAATTTGATTCAAGCATAAGGGAATGACTTCTTTGTCTACACTGACAAGACTAAACTTCATGTAGTGACATAAAGTTTGAACAATATATATGTATGTGTCTGTGTATCCTAAACAAAAACAAGCTGTATGGAAATTAAAAATGGTTACCTAGATGGTATAACTAGTGCATAATTGAAACAGTTACTCACCTGCATCTGGGAATTTCCTGCTGCCATTCATTCAATAATGTAAAGGATACTGCAGATTTTAGCAGAAAAAACGATGAAAAAGATGAGTTTCCTATGGTGTTTCTTGCTTATCTCAAAACATCACCAGATTCAAAACGCTTAGTAATGGCAAATATAGTGAGAAATGAAATCTTCAGCAGTTAATTCAGACAACAAACTCAAGAGAGAAACAATTATCAGAATAACAGACACCCCCCAGAAATTATCATCTTTTATTTGCTTCATTGGACCGACATTTAAGGTCAAAACTCAAGCACACACCAGAGACAAAACCCCAGAAATCAGAGCCAGATTTAGGGTAAGAAACTAAGAAATAGTTGCAATAATACAGTCTTTACCTTGCATGGTGTCCATGAATAAGAAGAGAATTTTAAAAAAAGGGAAAAATTCCAAGATACCGACACGTTTTTCCTTTCAGATAAGAACAGTAGGTAGGCGTACTATCTTCTAAGAAGCATTTCGTCCTCTCTTCGGGAAGAAAGGACCATCAAAAGTCACGCTTCATTCAATTTCAAACCTTCCATCACAGAATTCTTGTTATTTTATTAACTTTAAATATTCCCAAGGAAAAGATCAGCAAACACACGCACAATAATGGAATACCAAACGGCAGAAGAAGAAGAAGACATTAAAAATCATGGGGGTTTTCATTCTCTGATCAAACAAACGCAAGGGCTTCAAAGAAGAAGTGGGGATTTTTGTAAGTAAATATTGTGATTTGTGTCGGGAAACACAGTGCAAAGAGCTGAACTTATCTGACAGGAGAGAAGTGAGCAACCACGGGAAAAAGGTATGGCTTCAGCATACAATCGCCTGCAATTGCTCACTCTCTTCTGTCAGTTTCTCTTTGTTTACTGCATGTCCCTCTCCTTCTTCTTCATAAGCGATTATCCATTTCTTACCCTTATTTGCTAAATTTCCTTTGCATAAAGTTCTTTTGAAACCAACCCTCTAAACCCGGAGAAAAAAGGGTCTGAAACCTTATCTTGTTTACCCATGGAAAGGGGAAGAAAGGGTTAGTTTTTGTTTTGTTTCATCCAATGAATCGTGTCTTAATTACATTGTATTTTCCATCAGAACCCAGACCCATCTTAAAGGAAGAAAACCCTAGTTCTTCATATTTGTATGATTCTCTTTAGTCTTCACTTTGTCTTTAGATTCCCCATGACCCCAGCTGCCTAGCAATGCCATAGCCAGTTTGCCACCGCTCACTTCTATATTCCATTTAGGGGCGTAAACGAGCCGACTCGAGTTTGAATAGTGTTAAACTCGGCTCGACTCGTTAAGATTTTGAGTTGAGTTCGAGTTTGAGTAATTTTAAATGAGTCTGAAATATATGAGTTCGGTTCGACTCGTTAAGAACTCGAGTCGAGTTCGAACTTTTTTCAAGCCTAATTAAGCCAAGTATTGACCGATCTTTGACCGTGTTAGACTGAGTAACTCTTATCTCTCACGTCTCATTTAAAAGTCTAATGGAGAAAATACTATAAACTCAAACTTGTTAATTTTAGGGTTTAATATCGTAGGGTTTAACACTTATGTTTAAGATTTAAATTTTAAGTTTTTAAGTTTAGAAATTTAGATTTTAAATTATAAAAAAATAAAAATTATAATATATTTATGTTTTCGAGTAGCTCGTGAGTTTTTTAAGTTGAGCTCATGTAACTGAGCTCGGTTCGTTAAAAACTCGAGTCGAATTCAATCGAGTCAAGTTTTGACCGAGTTTTGACTGAATCAAGTTCGAATAACTCACGATCTATCTCGTCTCATTTACGATCCTAATTCGATTGCCCTATTTCTTTTTCCCCCATGGCCATGTCTAAGGACACAAGGGTTCCGAATGAACATTGTCCACAAAATCACCTGTCCAACCACTAATCGACACGTAATCAAAATTCCCTTATTTCATAAAAACTATATTTTTACAATAAAATGATGAAACACATGCATACTCCTCCGAAAAAAACATGGCTGCCATTGAAGAAGACAAAGGTGACTAGGAAATGGATGGTAAGGGGAAATCAACTTTCATGGACAAAGTTAGCATAAATTTGAAATAAGGAAATATATTCATAAGTAATTCGATTTAAAAAAAACATATTTAAATTTAAAATAAAAAAATGCAGGGGAATAAATGGAAAGGTATTTAATTTTAGAGATTTACTAATAAAAATATTCATGTTGTCTTATTTTATAGGATACATATTCGAATTTTTATATTTATAAAATATAATATTTTTTATTTAATAAAATATATAATTTTATATAATAATTATTGATTTATATATTTAATAAAATAAATATATCTCAATTTAATAAAAAAATATATAATTTTTTGAGAGGTTAGAGTTAAAATTTTTATTATATTTTCATGCAAAAGTTATTTACGTAATCTTTTATATTTAAACTATAAAATCTAAATCCTTAACCCATCACTTTAAAACATAAACCTTAAACCAACTCTAAATTATAATCATAAACCTTAGAGTATACGCCCTTCACAATAAAAACTTAAATCTCAACCTAAATCCCTAAATCCTAAATTAAAAAGCTCGTGTAAACCACAAATATTAACTAAGTTTTACACAAACTTCTGTATCACAGTATTTTTCTAAAAATTTAGATTTTGAATTTTATAGTATAAATATACAGGCTTACGTAAAATAAATTTTACTCAGTTTATATATAAAAAATTATCATGTTTTTTACTCTTAATCATTCGAAAACAAATTGTTTGAATCCAATTTTCAGTGAATGAGAACTAATAACAATGTCAAGTATAAAATAAAAATACTTGTTGAATTCAAGGACTAATATGTACTAAAATAAAACTCAAAAATAAAATTGAAAAATTTAAAAAAATTTAAGGACTAAAATCTTATATTACCGTGAAGTTTTTAAGATTAACAACGAAACCTCAAATAACTTAAATTTTTAAGTAATGAATAGACTTTTTTGAATGCATTGGTATTATTATAATGTAAATATATTTATCTTTTTTAGTTTGTAAACATATATATATCATGCTTGAACCCAAATTATCTAGATAAAATACATCATTCTTTACTACTAAGATCATTTTACAGATTTTAATAATAGATAGATTTAAAACTTTAAGTTCAAATTGATATGTATTGTACTATAATCGATTAATATCATACAATTAAAATTAAACAAAAATTAGAATTTAAGTGAAGAAATTTAAAAACCTCGACTATTTTTATAAAAAAATAAAAATATAAAAACTCGTCAATTCAACTAATTTCTCGTAGTAACTATTTTGAGATTGATATAAATTTATTATGTATAACTATTCAAACTAGGTTGATGTTTGTAGTAATAAATTTTGATGTTAGGTGAAAATATGATCTAAAATTTTACCCTATGGTTTAATTAGCTTTGGGTATATATGAATAGGCCGTAAATGAACCGAACGTTCGGCGGAAAGTTCGTTTATGTTCGTTTATTTATTAAACGAACGAACATGAACAAGATTTTTCGTTCGTTTAGTTAAACGAACGAACATGAACAAAGGGTTTGTTCGTTCATTTATGTTCGTGAACGTTCGGTAATCTGTTCGTTTATGTTCGTTCATTTATGTTCGTTCGTTTATGTTCGTTCATTTATGTTTGTTTAAATTTATTCACAGATATCTAAGGGTGAGCATTAGATCAAGTAAGTCGAGTCAAAAAAATTTGAGTTACTCAAGTTGATAAGTCTTATTTTATGACTCGTTAAAAAACTTCCTTGTTATAGGCTAGGGTGTTTATTGTTCTATTAAACTGAGTTAATAAGTAAAACCAAAACAAAACTAGTTAATCAGTTAAATTTTAGGTTTTATCTAATAATTAAGAGTTTTTTTAAAATTTTAATTATCAACTAATTCGGTTTAAAATCAATTGATTAGCTGAATTAATCAAATAAATCCAAAATATCAAATATTTAGCATATTATATATGTTATTTTTGTTCGTTCGTTTATGCTCGTTTATATTCGTTCGTTTATGTTTATTTATGTTTGCTCGTTTACATTCGTTTATGTTCAATTACGTTCGTTTATCATTTAAACGAAGGAACATAAACGAACATGAACGAGCAAACACGAACAAGAAAATTTATGTTCGTTTATGTTCGTGTTCGTTTGTTTGTTCGGTTAAAGTTAAACAAACGAACATGAACACACCCTCGTTCATGTTCGTTTGGTTCGTTTACAGCCCTAAATATGAATGTCCATAACTAAAAACATTAGTCTATGGTGGGGTCATATCAGGGTTTTACCATAAACTAAAAGCACGTCCATTGAAAACAAAAGATGAAAGTAGCATAGTTGAGGAACAACAAGAAGTTCAGAACATAGCAACAGCTTTGGGACAAGACAATACTTCTGTTGTTTACTATCAAAAATCATAATATGACAAAGAAATCAGAACACATCTACCAAACTGAACCATCCTCCGACTGCTGCTTAATCTTTGTGCTGCTGAACAACTTCGACAGCCTCGTGTTGCTCACCATAATCCTGCAGGGAATAGATGATAAACCAGAACAACCATCAGTACATACTACGTGCAGCTTAATTGTTAACATCACGATACAAGCAAACAGGATGAATATGGATCGAGTGACCAATATTGCACAAGTAAAAAATAATGTATTTCCATGTATATAGGTTTGTACCTTGACAACTACACAAGAGCAGCCAACTACCTTCCTTGCCTTCCCCTCGGAATCTATCTTACACAACTACATACAAAGATGAGGCACAATCAGCGTTCAGAACAAAAAGTAATTTCATTCAATTTGGTGACATAAGTTTGAATTAATATTAGACAGTGACCAAGGTAGTCAAAGTGTTCACTTACACCAGCCCACTCGCCCAGGGTTTTTGAACTAGGAGCACGAAGCACTTTAACATTGTGATCAGCACACAGTGCCTTGACCAGCTTAACATAATCTGGCTGGTCACAGTCCTCGGCCAAAACACAAAGATGTGCATTGTGCTTCTCAATTGCCTTGGCAGCTTCGTGTAAACCACGTGCAAGCCCACCATGTGCTTGTGACTTCCTAATCACAAGGGGCAAGGCTGAGTTGATGTCCATTGGCTCACCAATGGCAGCTGCAACATCAGAAGGGGCAGCGACTGCAACTTCCTCTCTGCAAATAAACCAAACCTTAACAGTGATGATATCACTCAACAGGATCATATGAAGACATCAGAGAGTAGGAAATGATGGGTTTAGAAAAAAATGTTTCCAATATCAAACTGGACAAAATGGAAATGTTTTCAACTACTGCATGAATAAAGACAGAAACTGTATGATCTGAAATAAAACACTAACTAGACTTCCCATTTCCATCAAATCTGGAAGAACAGGAACAACAATTCAAACAACTAAACAAGCAGGCAAATCATTTAAAAATAAAACACAGTGCATTCCGTGCAGCATACAAAAGATGTCATAGCAAACCATATCGCAGAAAAGCAAACTAAATCCAGCTTGAAATCATGGCGTATGGAGAAAATAAGGCAAACCCAGCACACAAATCACTTTTAACAACATAAATCTAATATTTTTACTAACATAACCTTGAACATTTATATAGGAACAAGTCGTCACTTACCCGGACATTTTTGGGCTGAAATTGGGATCGAAGATTTAGCTTCCTGGTAGAAAAAAAGAAGGAAACCAAAGCCAACTTAGCAGATCTTTTAGGCTAATATAACGCTGAAAACGAAACAAAAACAATGTTTCGTTCTTCAGTAACATTAAATAAAAGAAGAAAACAAGAGAAAGAATTTGACATGAATAACATTGAGACCCAGAGAAGATGTTAACCTTGGAGTGAAGAAAACGAAGAGCGGCTAGAGCTTTTCTTCTTCAGCTGGGTGGCGGAGAATATCTAGGGTTTTGGTGAAGTCGATAGAGCTTTATACTGCAAACCCTATTTTCTAAACCTATGATGGGTCGTGGGCTGATTTCCTCATTGCTTCTCTTTGGGTTTGTGCGAGGCATTTTGCTTTCGTCCAGTCCACGACCCTCTTTTACTTTCTTTTTTGGTTTATTCACAATTTAGCCCCTAAGTTACATTCAGATTAACGTTTTGGTATCAAAAAGTGTCTCATTTGACACTTAGACTACAATTGTATAGCAAATTATCTTTTAAAAAATCAACCACATTCGAAATAATGTCAGCCAATAACGTGTATTTATCGTTTATTGATTAACATTATTGTTTACTATATTTTTTAACTTGAATTTTTAAGTAGACCGAAAAAAAATTAAGTACCAAAGTGGATAAAAAATTATTTTGATGGGTCAAACAGGTATAGTCGAACAAAACACAAATGTTCGAATCCAAACCTCTTAGAATAAATATCATCATTTTTTCGGTTGATATCACTCGATAGGTTCACATGCGATGAATATTTTTTTTATTTTTGTTTAAGAAAATCTGATAATTACAAGAATGGGTAAAGAGTTTCTTTGCAATTGTATAAGCAACCAGATCTTTTGGTATTTGGGTTTGGATAACCTTAGAAAAAATGGAATAAAGAACAAAGAAAATAAGTTTCATGGACATGATTGAGGACTATAAGAATGGGAACAAAAATCACGCTGCCAATGATTCTACATTCAGTTCACCCATCATCATACATCAATAAATAAGTAACATCAATATCACGTATCATGGGACCATACAAATATTCGGATATATGAACATGATAAAATGAAAAGGCTTTAAAATAATGTTACGTATTCATGTCGGATACATATCTGTATCGATCACCATACTCGAGTGCAAGTAACATGGCCATTAACATGTGAAGAAAGTTATTAGCAGGAATGAACCATCAAGAAAGTTAAAGCAAAGTTTAATATATGGAAAAGATTTGATTGCAAATTGATAAGATAAACAACACAACAGAATCGTCCATCCAAAACCATTTACCTTTAAACTCAATTGTCTCATCAGAGGATTCATCTAGGATCTAACTTGATATGATAAACAATCAAGAAGCACAAACCTCTGTTTTTTTCTATGTTTTAGAAAGATATTTGACTTCAGGACTCAACTAGCAGATTATTTATAGCAATACAGCTTAAATTCGAAAACAACACAATTTAAAGATAATAGTGTTAGAAAATTCATCAAAACAAAGTAATAAAGCATATTAGTAGAAGTTCACCTTTAACAAGTTACAATTCACACCATCAATTTGTCCCAAAATAATCTACACATTTAAATTTCTTTAAAAGCTGACTTCTTCAAAGCAGACATTCCCTGGTAGCCTCTGCTGGCATCACATCCACAGCTCTAAACTTTTTTACCATGTGAAGAATCGATCACAGAACATCAATTTCGACCAAGTGGGAATGATCTACACATATAAGTTTCCTTAAAATCTGACTTCCTCGAAGAAGTAAATATGAAAGCATAAACTTCCTTGGTGGCATTAGCCGATGCCACATCCGTAGCTCTAAACTTCTTCATCCCATCATTACTTGATTTCTTTCTGTTCTCAAGCTTTTCATTCCCTTCCAATTTATCACAATCCTTTTTTTCATCTACAACATCAATTTCCCTTTTTTTTCATCTTCCCGATTTTCACTTTTTCTTCCACCATCCTCTCCCTCAAGGTTGTCACCTCCTCCTCACTTCCATTAATAACCATCTTTTCAGACTCTACAAACTCCGTATGACAAACCAAACAAGATGATAACTTAACCTCCTTTAAAGTCTTAGCACTAACAACATGTCCACAATTCCTTAAAGCAAAAAACTTATATTTCCCATTGAATTCGAGCCCCGTAATCGGACACTGAAACATGGCACCGTCAACAGCCTTTGACTCCTTCTTGGGAGACAAAGACAACTTGATATTAATCATATCTTTCAAACCTCTAATATGTCTAAACTCTTTGGGCAACTTCTTACCCAACAAAGCTTCAATAAGAGTTTCCTTATTGAAAATATTCCCCAATTTATCAATCACGCAAGGCTCTCTTAAAGGTTCATAAGATAAAGCACAATTGAGCCACTTACCAAGCCTTTTCTTATTAGGGTCGATTTTATTGGACTTTTTATCGGCGTACATCTTGAGATAACAGTCGCGGGACTCGGCTCCAGTGGTGCCTCCATCGCCTCCGCCTCCACAGATGCGGGGTAGGAGAAAAAGGATGGAAAGATGGGTAATTTGGGGATTCGGGAGAAATGTAGAATTGGAGAGGGGTTTTCCATTGAGGGAGAAGTAGAAGGAGGAGACGGATCGCAGATTCGGAAGGAGAGAGGATTTGAGGTGGCAAAGGGTTAGGGGTTGGGTGGGTTCTAGGGTTACAGTTAGGGTTTGGTGAGTCGGTGATCATACAAAAAATTGAAGCTGTATTTTTTGACGGATCTTTTAGGGTAAAGGGAAATTTGGATTTATAGGCTTATAGCTCCGGTGGCGATGGAGAATACCAACGTCGAACACGGGTATGGATCAACGATTCGCGATTTCTCCCACTGATTTGCCTATGATCTAAGATTAAAGAAATAGAAGGAACGGATCAGATAAAATAAATAATAGCAGGATACTTGAAAGATCAATTATCCCAGATTTAGGCCCAAGATTGGGGAGGGTATTATTCAGTTAATAGATTTTTGAGTTAAAATTAAAAGTAAATAATTTTTAAAGGACTGATCGATTAAATTTACTAATTTAATAAATAAAAAATTATAATAGTGGATTGTAAAGGCGTAGTCAAATAATTTATTTGAGTATATTTTTAATGATATTTAAGAAATTAAGTGTTATTTTATTTTTAAATGTAAATGTGATTCTTTAGATTTATTTTTCCTATTTATAATATTTTTATTTAAAAGATTTGATATTTTATCCGATCTAATTAATTGATTGTTGATTTTAAATGAGTATAAATTGTCTATTATTTAATTGTGTATCCATTAATATTTTTACTTAAAAGTTGTGGTTAGGGTTTAGGAAAGAAACATAAAGAAAACACTAAGAAGAATAGAGAATATGTACCTGAAAAAATTATTAAATGTGTAACCCCCTCGACCTGGTCTAGACGTCACCCGATTCGAACGAGTTACACGAGGAATACCGAGGCTAATCCGAAGATTCACCCCAGTAAACAACCCTAAAAAAATTTATCTTTTATCTTTTCTAAATGCTTTGATTAGATCTTACATGTTCATGCAAGGACCAAGTTTAATTGCAGCGGAGACTAAAGAGAAACGAGTCTTAATATAATTGAACAAGTTTTAGGGAACTAATTATAATTTCCAGAATTTTATACCTTGATTGTGAAATTAAGGTTATCAATATTTAATTAAGTATATTTCATGCTTGAATGTTGTAAAACTAAAATTGATTTTGATATAACAAATAAGTTTAAGGACTATTTTGAAATAAATTTTTAAGTCCTTAAAAGACAGTTTTAATTCTAAGTCAAAACCAAGAACTTTGAAATACACTTACAAACAGTTTTCATACGAGGATATTGATATCATAAGGACAGGTATCGATACACCTGAGATTTTTCAAGGCTTGTTCTTGAGATCAAGAACAGGTACCGAAACAGAGTTCGATACCAAAACTTATTGTCAACCCACGTTTTGAAACAGGTATCGAAACAACTTGGTTGATTTTTAATTATTTTTAAATTTTTAAAATATGACTCCAGGTATCGATACATGTATCAACACACCCTTAATCCCCAACGACTATTTTCAAACATTAAATGAGTCGACCGTTGGTGACAGTTAAAATTTGATTGATGGTTAGCCTGTATCAAAACAAGGTTCAATACCAAGCCTCACAGTTACTTTTGGTATCGAAACAGGTATCGATACACCCTTTATTAAATACACAACAACTCTTTCTATTCTTGGCATGTTTCGAAACAAGTACCCCGTGTTTTGATACCACCTGCTGCAGAGTGCATTTATAATGGAAAAATAAAGCTCCAACGTCCCTATTTACATTTCCAACAACTTCAACGGTTAGAAATCAATGAGAAGGTATAAAAAGAAGCTTTTTCAACAGCATTAAGGACTATTGAACATCAAGCAACATCCAAGCAAATCAAATCCAACTCCAAGCACTTATTGTATATCTTAGCCTCCCAACTTGTGTTCTTATACTTGATTCTTGTATTTTAAGTTTGGGGAGAGTTAAAATTGTATTTGGGGCATTTATTTCTTGTGAGAGAATTTCTTTTAGCCCTCTTTTATCTCTTGTAACATCTTGTGTGTTTCAAATCAATTTTGGATAGAAAATTGATTGCTTGTAAAGGTTATCCCTTGAACCTAGAAAAAGGTTGAATTCAATAGTGAATTGGTTTCAAAATCCTTAGTGGGAGCTAAGGTAGTGGATGTAGAGCTTGTTCGAAGCTTGAACCACTATAAATTCTTTGTTCTTCATTTCTAGCAATTTTACCGATAATTTATCCTACATTTTTTAAATTGCCAATTCACCCCTCATCTTGGCCATCTTCCAAAGTTTGATCAACTCAATAATTGGTATCAAAGCCTAATCTTTGAAGAGATTCACATCTACCAAAGAAAATCCAAGGTGTATTGATCAAATCTACAAGTCAAGTTCAATGGCCTCCACCTCCGGTTCATGGAACGAATCGCACTCCATCACCAAGCCGCCCTTCTTCAATGGGGACAACTACCCTTATTGGAAGAATAGGATGAGGTTATTGACCAACTCAAATGATTATGTCCTTTGGGATATAATTGAAGATGGACCCTCAATCCCAATGAAGCAAGAAGGAGACCGGCAAGTACGAAAGAGAAGGAACGAGATGACCAATGAAGAAAGAAGGAGGATATCCACAAATGAGAAAGCTATCCACATCCTCTTTTTTGTATTAGGGCCCAACATCTACTCCAAGATGTCTTCATGTACAAGTGCCAAAGAAGTTTGGGACTCTTTGGAGACTACCTATGAGGGCACCAATGACGTAAAGGAAACCAAGATTGGTCTACTCAATTTAAGTTATGAGAACTTCAAGATGGAGTCGGATGAAGACATCACCAAAATGTTCGATAGATTCTCGGTGATTGTCAATGGTCTCAAGGGTTTCGGTGAGATCATTTCGGAAGAAAAGCTTGTTTGAAAGCTTATCTATTCTCTTCCCGAGTCTTGAGATAGCAAGAGGACAGCTATCATTGAAGCCAAAGACCTCAAGACTCTCAAACGTGATGCTCTTGTGGGATCTCTTATCACCCATGAGATCATGAAGAAAGAAAGAGAAGAGGAGAAAAAGAAAGAATAGGTAAAGAGTGAAAAGAGGGAAGTTGAGAAAAAGAAGCAAGGGATTGCTCTTAAAGCTTCATGTTCACAAGAAGAAGTGAATACAAGTGAAGAAGAAGAGCTAGAGGAATTGGACATGGTGGCCAAAAGATTCACTATACTTATGAGGGCAAATAGGAATAGAAGATTCCAAAGAAAGAGAGACTTCAAAGCAAAGAGCAAAGAAGATGACAAAGATCAAATCATTTGCTATGAATGCAAGAAGCTCGATCACATTAGGACCGATTGCCCTTTATACAAAAGGAAGGGTTTTGAGAAGAAGAAGAAACAAAAGGCTCACGTTGCAACTTGGAGTGATGAGGAGTCATCATATGATGAGGACAACAAAGTGACCAACTTGTGTCTTATGGCTCTTGATGAGCCTAAGGTTGAGCATTGCTTCAAGGCCAAAGCCTCAAGTCAAAACATGTGATACCTTGATAGTGGATGCTCAAGGCATATGATCGGAGACAAGGGACGATTTAAGGAGTTAGAGCTCAAAAAGGGTGGAGTAGTGACTTTTGGTGACAACTTCAAAGGCCAAATTAAGGGTATTGGCTCTATTGGTAATCACTCCCCTAAACTTTTTATAAAAAGATTTAAAAATGACATCTTAGTAGTTCAAATTTATGTTGAAGATATAATTTTTGGATCTACTAATGAATGTTGTTGTCAAAAATTTTCTAAGCTTATGCAAGGTGAATTCGAGATGAGCATGATGAGAGAACTCTCATTCTTTTTGGGGCTCCAAATCAAGCAAAAGAAGGATGACACCTTTATCAATCAAGCCAAGTACATCAAGGATATGCTTAAGAAGTTTGGCTTGGAGCATGTGAAACCTCAAGCCACTCCTATGAGCTCATCTACCAAGCTTGACAAGGATGAAGGAGGTAAGTATGTTGATTCTAAATTATGATAGGTTCTTTACTTTACCTTACCGCAAGTAGACTGGATATCATGTTTAGTGTTTGCTTGTGTGCTAGGTTTCAAGCTAGTCCTAGAGAATCATACCTTGTAGTCATTAAGAGAATTTTTAGGTACCTTAGAGATACACCTTGTTTAGGTCTTTGGTATCCTAAAGCTTCTTCTTTTGATCTTCATGCCTATTCGGATGCGGATTA
Organism: Abelmoschus esculentus; assembly: GCA_035048815.1. NCBI lineage: Eukaryota > Viridiplantae > Streptophyta > Magnoliopsida > Malvales > Malvaceae > Abelmoschus > Abelmoschus esculentus. Next base: position 28,425,076 of record JAUCBN010000001.1, read on the forward strand.
TGGAGGTTGTAAGATAGATAGAAAAATTACTTCCGAAACTTGTCAATTCCTAGGTAGTATGCTCATATCTTGGTTCTCTAAGAAACAAAATAGTGTAGCTCTATCTACCACCGAAGCGGAGTACATATCCTTAGGGAGTTGTTGTGCACAAGTTTTATGGATGAAGCAACAACTCTTAGATTATGACATTAAGGTAGAAACCATACCCCTCAAGTGTGATAATACTAGTGCCATATGTCTTACCAAGAACCCCATTCAACACTCTAGAACCAAACACATAGAAATTAGACACCACTTTATTAGAGATCATGTGTCTCAAAATGATGTTGTTTTAGAGTTTGTTGACACCTTGAATCAATTAGCGGACATCTTTACAAAACCTTTGGATAAGGAGCGTTTTTGGACCCTTAGGAGAGAGTTAGGTCTAACTAGCCTACCTTGACTTCCTAAGTGTCATCTTTTTGTATATCTTGCTTGAATCTTGATTTAAATCATGCTCATGTTATTTTTGTATTTTGATGCTTCTATGCATGTTGCTAGGAGGAGTATAAATTTGTTCATGCATAATAAACATGTCATAGTATCATATGCATGCTTTTAGGGGCTTTAGAGACTCATTTCTAGTACTTTTAGTAGCCTAAATGCAAAGCAGAGGTCGAAGGTATCGATACAGCTAATCCCTGTTTTGATACTTGTTCATCAGCCCATCTGGGTTTGTGTTTGGAAAGAACAGGTATCGATTCCAGTTTCGATACGTGTATTTCGATACTAGCATCGAAACAGGGTGTTTCGATACCGGTATCAATACTCAAGGACGGAGGTTGTTTTAAAACACTTTAAACCTAATTATAATACCCTTAAAACACTTCCTAAATAATTTCTTCAAACCCTAGTCGGCCTCCCTTTATAAATCCTCTCAAATTCGCTGTTCTTAACTCAATATCTCAACGATTTCTTTGAGGATTTTGAATCCAAACATCAACTCCTACACTCTATCATCAATCCGTGCTTCACAATCAATCGATTCATCCTAAATCTACACTCAAGGTATATTTTCGAAAAAACTTATTTTCGTTTGGTTTTAGATTGATAAAATTTAGATTTTGAACATATTTTAAATGTTTATCGTATGGGTTTTGATAATCCTATAAAATTGTTTCAAAATCCCAATTTTTTTAATCGAATATAAATCCTTTTTCGTATAACTTTTCAATGGTTTTTCAAAGTTTTTATTAAAATTCTCAAATACCTTGAATTGTTAGATTACTACATAGGATTGAATTTGATTATATAAGCATACATGTTTTATTAAACTAATCCAAAATTCTTATCTCTATCCTAGATCATGGCAACAAAGAAACAATCTCGTACCGAAGCCGGATCTTCATCATCATCTCGTGTTGCATGAGTTGATTTTGAGAAAATCTTCGCAAAAAGTTTGGACACCAATCGTAGGATGGACAACTACAATCTCTTCCGCAACTACCCTATCAAAAAGGAACGATGTGTGGACGTTCAATTCATCACCTCACACAAATTTCCTTTCCGATACTATGACAAACTCATCGAATGGAAATTCTTGAGGTTTCTCACCCACACCGGCAAGTTCTTTCCAACTCTTGTCCTTATTTTTTACTCCAATGCCAAATGTATTTTATCTTCGGACAAGAGCAAAGTAGTGGCAATTGAGTCCTACCTCATGGGAAAGTCTTTTACTATTAATGCCTCTACCTTTGTTGATGTTTTTGGTCTTGAGGACAAGGGTGTCGAGGATGAAGATTCTCTTGATCCTTTCACCAGCTCGGTCATATCTCTTGACGCGCACGATCGCTTTCTCCATCTTATCATCTCTTGGTGGATTCGTCCATCAAATGGTAGGTATTCCCGGATTCGTCAAGTTGATAGTTTTTGGATCAAGTGCTTCTGTGAGGGTATTCAAGCCAACCTTGCTCAGATCGTCTTCTCGTACATCGTTTGGCATGTCCAAAACCGTGCTGTCTCACTTGTTCAATCTTTTCCATATGCCTACATTCTCAACACTATCTTTTTGTATTTGGAAATAGATTATTCTTTTGACAAGGTGAGATCCTTGAAAGAACTCATAGGTGAGACATCTGTCAACCGTGCTCATTTTGTTTATGTTGCAAATGGTGAGTGGGTTCGAGGTGCTCATCGTTCTCCTCCTCATGCTCCTATTGATCCGGAGCCTCTTCATCAAGTTGATATGATGACTTTTCTCACCACGAGGTTCGACTCGTTAAACGCTCGCTTGGATTCCATGGATGGAAAACTTGACATCCTATCCACTCAATTCTAATCGGGTTTCGATACCATCAACACAAGGATGACGAGCCTAGAGACTCAAGGACACTCCTTGAGAGTATCTCTTGAAGCTCTTCGTTAAAGCCAAAGACTCAACAATCCCAATGGTAATCAAGATCAAGAAGAAGAAGAATACGAGGATGATGATGATGGATTTGATGGTGATGACATGGCCGATGATTGATCGTTGATCTATCTTATGCTTTGCTATTGGCTTTTAGGACTAGTTATGTTGCATTAATATTAGGACTTATGTACTTTATTATCTACCTATGCTTTGGTTTTATTTTGTTGGATTTGGTATTATGTTTTTATTTTATGCTTTGAATTTTATTATAAACATATTCTCCTTAATGTTATGTTTGCTTTATTTATTGCCTTAGTTATCATTGATTTTGATCCAACAAAAAGGGGGAGAAAAGTTTTGTGTTTTTAAGTTTAGGAAACCATCCATCATTTGTGTCAATTATTTTTTAAAAGTGCACATATTAAGGGGGAGTCTTCAAAAATCTTGTTTTAAACTTAAAATTTTTTCAATGGTTTTGTTATATCAAAAAGGGGGAGATTGTAAAACTAAAATTGATTTTGATATAACAAATAAGTTTAAGGACTATTTTGAAATAAATTTTTAAGTCCTTAAAGACAAAGTTTTAATTCTAAGTCAAAACCAAAAACTTTGAAATACACTTACAAATAGTTTTCATACGAGGATACCGATACCATAAGAACAGGTATCGATACACCTGAGATTTTTCAAGGCTTGTTCTTGAGAACAAGAACAAATATCGAAACAGGGTTCGATACCAAAACTTACTGTCAACCAAAGTTTTGAAATAGGTATCGAAACAACTTGGTTGATTTTTAATTATTTTAAAATTTTAAAATATGACTTTAGGTATCGACACAAGTATCAATACACCCTTAATCCCTAACGACTATTTTCAAACATTAAATGACTCGACCGTTGGTGACAATTAAAATTTGATTGATGGTTAGCCTGTATCGAAACAAGGTTCAATACCAAGCCTCACAGTTACTTTTGGTATCGAAACAGGTATCGATACACCCTTTATTAAATGCACAACGGCTCTTTCTATTCTTGGCATGTTTCGAAACAGGTACCCCGTGTTTCGATACCACCTGCTGCAGAGTGCATTTATGATGGAAAGATGAAGCTCCAACGTCCCTATTTACATTTCCAACAACTTCAACGGTTAGAAATCAATGAGAAGGTATAAAAGAAGCTTTTTCAACAGCATTAAGGACTATTGAACATCATGCAACATCCAAGCAAATCAAATCCAACTCCAAGCACTTATTGCATATCCTAGCCTCCCAACTTGTGTTCTTATACTTGATTCTTGTATTTTAAGTTTGGGGAGAGTTAAAATTGTATTTGGGGCATTTATTTCTTGTGAGAGAATTTCTTTTAGCCCTCTTTTATCTCTTGTAACATCTTGTGTGTTTCAAACCAATTTTGGGTAGAAAATTGATTTGCTTGTAAAGGTTATCCCTTGAACCTAAAAAAAGGTTGAATTCAATAGTGAATTGGTTTCAAAATCCTTAGTGGGAGCTAAGGTAGTGGATGTAGAGCTTGTTCGAAGCTTGAACCACTATAAATTCTTTGTTCTTCATTTCTAGCAATTTTATCGATAATTTACCCCACATTTTTTTTATACTGCCAATTCACCCCCCCTCTTGGCCATCTTCCAAAGCTTGATCAACTCAACAAATGTAAATTTAAGACTTAAAATAATATCTACCAATCATTTAATTGCATGCTCAAAGTTGAGGGACTATTTCCAGCTTCCAAAGGTTTCATGACATTCTTTATATGCAAATTCACCTAAAAACACTTTAAGCACATATAATGGCATATTAGCTAGATGCAATTCAACCTAGTTAGCAATAATATATTCAACTCTAAAGAGTATGCTTCAACATCAACAATATTATAAACACACGGAAGAACTACCTCAATATTCTCAACATGATTTCTAGATGCATTCCAACCTAAATAACAACATCATAGATTCAACTCATAAGTAGTCATGCTTCATTATCAACAATACTCAAATTCACACATAGGGATATCAAGAACCAAACTTCAAAGTAACTATATTATAACTAAAGGAATATCAATGCGAAATTCTAGTCAAAGTCACGAGCTAACATCAACTTTGATATTTATCAAATAAGTTTAAGCATATAACCATTTCAAGTTTCAAAAACATAGAGCTTTCACAATATGATAACATATCCTCACTGCTCTTTCACTACTACTAATGTTATAAAGACACACTTGAGCTTTCACTTGACGGTTACCTAGATCCTTACTTCTCTTTGCTGCCTCCACATCAAATACTCTGCATTGTAAGGTAAATGAGAGGGTAAGCATAAGATTAGTGAGTGAATAAAACAAGTATAAAAACATCTTGCAATGCGGCCCATATTAAACCAATTTCATCAATTTAAAAACATGTCATGCTCTTTATAAAACAAAACACATATGGCTAACAATGCCACTTTTAAAACTCAATAAGTGTCATCAAGCCAAGGCTAACAACGCCATCATTAGATTTTAGTAAAAACCATTTTATAATCACATGCTTTAAAAGCTAAAAACACAAGTCTTACATGCTACTCACATAGCAATGCTTACACGTGCACCTCAATGCACAAAGCTCAAGTCTTACATGCTAACAACATAGTAATGTTCAAATCACATGCATACCAATGCATAAAACCTCGCATGCATACCATATGCAATCAAGTGAAAACTATGACACTTACCTTAGAAAAGTAAAAACATATATTGGTGCTAGTGATCCGATTTGTACCTGTTATCACGAATTTTGGATATAAAATAATAAAAAATAATAACTAAAAATAAAATAAAAAAAATAATTAAAACAAAAAAACAAAAAAAACAGAAAATAGGGGATAATGGGAGAGTTTTCGGATTAGTGGGGATTTTGTTGAGGGATTTTAAGAGTGTTTTTAGGGATTTGAATTTGGTTGGAGTTTCCCACTTCAATCAAAATTTTGTGTTTGAGTCCTTTAAAAGGATGAGGACTTCAATCGGAGAAAGGGGGGAGAAAAAATTCAAAAAAAAAAGGGTCAATTCGATCAGTTCCAGGGTAGGGGAATCTAGAGAGTGTAGAGAAGTAAAATGAAGGGGGCTCTCGAATGGAACGGTCTCGGGTTTTGTAGAGAGATGAAACCAAAAAGCAGGAGGAGGGCATGAGAGAAAAAAACTTAAAGATGATGAGATAAAAAGCATGGAGGAACCCTGAACTAAACTTGAGATTACAGAGGAGAGACAAATTCGGCAAAGACAAGTGCAAAGTCTTCACCGCTCAGATTCAAGGCCATAGAAATTACCTTCGATCGGAAATCTACACCAACTCGCAAGCTCTAGTCTATCCCATTGCACCCTACGAGACTTGGCTAACAAACATGGACCCGTCATCAAATCGAAGACCAAAGAATCTGTGGTACCAAATTCTGGAAGCAAAGATTGACATATTTGCATGCGTGGCATCTTTAAAGACCAAAGAATGATGATGGCAACTTACAACTCCAAGCAAGAAATCAAAAGTATGGGAAGATATAAGCCATGGCTCACAGATGCAAAAGTTGAAGCTTTATTGTCTTTTCTACGTGTGTAAATGTGAGTTCGACATCTATAGTATTGTGGTACTACTTGAGAATTTTATTTGGGCTTTAGATTTTTATTCAATGCATGTTAGGCTACCATAATCTTGAAATTAAGCTCTTATATCTCTAATAAAAAATTAATTTGACCTTTTTTTTCTTTTAATTAATATATTTATTTGTTTTATTTATTTGTTTGCATGATTTTAAAATTCATATAGTATATTTTATTTAGGATATCATCTAATTATACGTAGTTAATTAAATTAGAGCCTTTTAGGGTTAGTTACTTTAATAAATAATTAATTTTATTAAGGAGATAATTGTAGTAACGATGACATTTTAATCATATACCTCGGATACACTAAAAGGCTGGTGTTTTGACGTACCATGACGTTGACCTAAAGAGTGTACCGTGGTATCGTATTGATATGTCATTGAAACCTAGAAATTGACTCAATGATTTAGGGTTAGAATTTAATAAAATTGATTAGGCAAATAATTAATGATATTAGTAATATTATTAATTTTGTTAAGTGACAAGATGGTAGTGTCCGAGCATTCGGATATTATCATACGCTTGGTGAAATTAATAATTTAAATAGGATTTTAATACTTAATTAATGAAGCCTTTCAGGGTTAGAACTTAAAATGAACAAGATAATAAACGATCATGCATTTAAACCTTTTGAGGCGAAATTTATATTTCTTTAAATTCGGGTAAGGTTTCCTATCTAGAGGACGTCTTATTTAGGCTCGTGTTTAAAAGAAATATATTTTCCTATTCAAAAGGATATCCTCAATTCGAACGATGTTTAGTTAACATTAAAAAATTAAATTAATATCTATATTCAAAATACCAAAATGTCAATTAATAAGGTACCAATTTTGGGCGTTTGTAAGGGTCGTCCTTGCACGTAACCGACTCCCGAACCCAATTTTTTTTAAAATGAATCTCTAGTTTAATTTATGGTGTCTGGCCTACCAAAGTGGCCGGTGGCGACTCCAAATCATTTTTAAAAATTAAAATAATATACATTCCCAATAAAATTTGGTTTTTCATGATAAAAAGTAAATAAACTCGCTTTTTCTAAATCAATTCGCCAGGCTATTTTTCCACACGTTCCGATTTTAAAGCGGTCGCGATAGCTTGGCGACTCCGCTGGGGACTTGAATTTTTTTTTGTTTTTTGGTGAGTCAGGCCTAACTTTTTTTTAAAAAAAAATTTACACGTGACATTTCGGTATTTTGAATATAGATATTAACTTAATTCTTTATTGTTAAGTAATTATCGTTTGAATGAGGGTAACATTTTCCTTTTTGTGATATATATCTGTCATTCATGCATAAGCTCTCGACCCGAGCTTTCAACCTTAAGTGGGAGTTAGATATTATCTGACGTGATGCTCTCCAGCTCCGAGTTTTGGATTTTTATCTGATTCCGGTATACTAACCTTACGCGTCGTGAGGTCTTCAGCTCCGTTGTAAGGGACCTATACTACCGAATCGATGTTGTATCGTCGCAGTAGACGGTAATGACAATTCGGGAACCCAGTGTCTAGACCTAAAAACCACATGTATAGAGTAGAAACCTACCCCTATTAGAGCCAGACAGGGACCATAAGATAAGGCGGTATACTGCCGAAATACCGTCAAATTAAGATTTCTCTGTTTAACTGCTCTCTAGTTATTTTTATGCAACATAACATGTTCTCTGGTTATTTTTATGCAATATAAATTGTTCTTTGATTATTTTTCACAAGTTAATTTATTTTGTTCAGATTATTATTTCACCATACTAACACTTTTTTGGTGACGTGTGAGTGAGTTCATATAGCATGTATTAGAGATATCGATTCATTAGCTATTTGTATAGACAATGGTCATAAACTAAAAGGTTTGATATACAAGTGGAAGACATTATACCGAGGTGGACCATATTCGAGAAGACTCAGTGCGAGATCAGAGTTAGTATTCGGGAAGACCAAGTATCAGTAATGCAAGGGTGTTTCAGAAGATTCCAAGCATGGGGCATGTCTGCCAAAATTAAAGGTAATTATAAAATTCTTGGATGATAGTGCGAGCAGTCGTTTTAGGTAAGGTTTCTCAGTTGCCGTTGGGAGAATGGTTACAACATTCAACAATAGGAGGATATGAGGTTTTGCTATACCGTTCCAGTAAGTGAAAAGAGTTAGACTTATATTGAGTTCAACAATTATTCAAGCTTCAAGTCGGGTTCAGGTGGCTAAGAGGCAAAGATAGTCAGAAAGTGGATATTTGACAGTTTAACTAGGGGCATCCCAAAGAACTATCAAAGGATGAAGATGAGAAATAGAAGAGAAATTCAGAAAGTACAACACGACATGCGGAAAAACAGTTTGCAGGTTTTGAGTCAGCGTTTCGAGTAAAGAACAACATATCAAAAGTCAAACCGAGACAAACATTCGAATAATGCAAAAGATTGAGCCAATTATCAACTTCAGAATCAAGTATAAGAAATGTCAGATGTATATAGATTTTGCTCGATAAAGCAGAAGAACCGTCGACAAATTTTTAGCAACATACCAGGACAAATGTCGAACCAGACTAAACGAGGTGATCAACCAAGAAGCTCGAGCCAGTTATCTTTTATCAACAAATTGACTTCTCAATGTATTCGACCTTTTGGTTAGATGAGTGTTGTCTAATAATTAGCTTTTGAAATCGATATCTCCTGCATTCATGCATTGCATTATTTAAATATTACATTTTTAGAAGAATATAAAATAACAAAAAAATATTGCATTATGTTTTAAATACTACTTTTAAAGTAGCATTGCATTTTGACAAGCATAAATTAAAACATGTTAAGATTAAGAAATTTCAGAAAGTTATTGAGGATCACTTGGGTAATATGAAAGATCAGACGGTCTCAGAATCAAACACCAGTTTTCACATTACTTGGAGTCTAGGAGATCGAGAAAGAAAGACATCCAGATGAAAGGCAGATACGAGAGATTGGTATGAAAATTCATCTTACACAAGGGTTCAGTTCCAAAGGATTCTTTTTGAAAAAATAATAAAAAGAAAAAAGAAGAAAAAAGAAGGAGAAAAATTTAAAAGGAAGTCAAAAGGAAAAAAACGATCGAGTTAAATAATTGGGGCATCTGTTGAAAATCCAGAAGATCAGAGTTTAAGCTATAAAGGCAGTAATAAAGTGTTCGATCATGATTGAGAAGACTTTGGGCATTTGTTCACCCTCAACGATGTAAGTGGGTGTAAATTTTGTTGAGTCATGAAATTGATAATGCCATTTTAACGATGAAAACCAAGAAGTCCAGGTTTCATTGGGCAACCAAAGGAGAAGTTACATGAAAGTCGAGAATTCAACTCCGAAGCAAGAAAGAGCAAGTCGATGGTAAAAATAGAGTGGTTGAAATTCACTCTGATTTCCTTTGATAGATGGCTTACAATTGATTTACACAAGATTTGGTTGCATTTTTGGATTGTTGCGGAGTAATGCCTTGACTCATCTCAATTGCTTTTGCTCGCGAGCATTGGAGGTCCTTTGTAAAGGAGGTTATTTCAATTTATTAATCTATGATGCTTGTTTCACTTATGTTTTTCTCAAGTGGCAAACATTCATATTCTTTTATTCTTTAATTCTTTGATTATTTATTATGGGTTAATTTTTGATAACCTGTACATATACGTATATATCATCACTGACTTCATTTTTTTCAGGTATTGAATATCAGTTGCAAGAGTGCTCTTAAATCAAATTCAGAAATCAACTTTAATAATGTGACTCATTTCTACTTTATTTAGGCCAAAAGGAGAACGTTAATGAGTGTTCAGGAAATACGAGAAAAACTCATACAAATTTTGAGTGAATTTCCTCTCAAGCATTGTTGGCTAAGGTCTTTGAATGAAGTGATAACCCAAAACATCGTCCAACTGAAGTCTGCTTTTCTTTAAAGATATCTAAGTATAGGATGATATTTGGCATTCCTTGATTTCCCTTCTCAAAGAAAGAAAATAAGAAAAAATATCATTTGTTACCCCTTTTGAGCTCAACGTTATTTTTTCTTTCGATTCAACCCAAACCAAGGATCACCCCTACACTGGGGGTAAAATAGGTGAAAATGTGTTCGAAAGTGAAATATACTTGGTTGTGATGCCTTGTGAATAAGTGGCAGAAAATAAAAGTGAAATACAAAACCAAGAAAAACAAGTCAAATTCAAATTGTTGATACAAAAGTTGAAGCATCAAAAAAAAAAAGAAAAACGAACATAAAGTTCAGTGAAATATTTTGATGAGATGAACCACTAGAAAAAAATGGTGAAAAGGAAATGACCTCTAGGGTGAAAACCCAAAAAGGTCAGTCTACAGTGATCCGCAAAGAAAAGGAGGAAAATATTTCATCAGAGCATGTTCAGATCAGTGCAACAATGATCCTTGGTTTTATCACCCTTGAATAATTTTTTTTGAGCCTATATATCCTTTCTTTGGCAGCCATGAGCCATAGTTCACATTACAAGCCATAAAAAACCATTTTGATCATATACGGGTATTGAAACAAGGAGAGTTAGTCTTCAAATACATCCCGCTTATCAGGGTTAACCTTTCTTCAAGGATTTCCGGTATTCTAATGCTTGATCGAGATCAGAAAAGAGGGAAGCATTGGGTATAGTGAGTTAGTAAGGCAAAGAGTGCCACTTAAACGGGGTAGAATTAGGAAAATAGGAATGTTTCTCCTAAAAGTCTAATAAATTGGAAAATGATCACATCAGAGTTGATATTTGTAAATTTATTCGAAGGCTTTGTTGCACTTGGTGTTCAGAGGCCTAATTTTTTTGTTTTTTGTTTGCCATGTTAGTCAAAATTTTTCAATGTTTTCAAAATACTGTTCTGAGCATTTTTGCTTATCGTTTAACAAGCGTCTTACAGATAAATTGATTAGCTACAAGAAAAGCAAAGGATTTCATGGGTATTACTATGATGTACTAACCCTTTAAGTGTAGACAGAGCAGAAGATGACTTTAGTTCTCGATTATTGATGAAAATATTACGAGGAACAGTTAGAGCTCCAAATGTCAAAAATTTGAGCAAGAACAACAAAAATGACGCAAGTAAACTTGGGGCAAAGAGAGAGCAATGACAATTATTTGGGGCAAAATATAGCCGGATCAATTCATCAACGTGTGAAAATTGTCAAAATTTCGATATCACAAGACAAAGAATCTTTACGTGGTGAATATCAGAATGAGAAAACAGGAAAATTATGCTCAAGTTCGAGTAGGGCAATGCTACAAAGGTGTGTCAGAAGAACATACTATCATGAGAAATCCAAAAAACGAAGCGATGTAAATGAAGAATTCTTTCAGAGCAGAGAATAAATCTTTCCCAGAATAGATCTTCCGTGGTGTTTAGATAAGAACAACATCATTGAGATCGCGGCAGACTTCATTTGTTGAAAAAAGGAGACAAAGAAAGAAAGAAAGAAAAGAAAAGAAAAAGAAAAGAAAGAATAAATCTAAAGTGAAAACCTGAAAAGACGCTTTAGAACAAAAAACAAAGACTTTGAAAATTGAACCTGAGTATGAAACGAATTCTCATATCAGTCAAAGAAGATATGTCGAGAGATAAAACAAGAAATTATGAGCTTTCCCTGAAGTTGGAAGTTTACCCTAGTAGTCTCAATTATATTCATGCATCATATGGTTAGGCATCCACATGGTAAAACATGCTAACTCATGCATTCAAGATATTTTTGTTGTTAATTTTAACAGGAATTTACAAGATCAACAAAGCAATCCAGATCAGGACAAGCAAAGATTTCAGAGGAAGGAAATTCGAGAAAAAACATTTCAGAAGGTCAACAAAAGACTAATTGTTTACCAAATATGCTTATCTACTCGAGCACGAGGAGAGTAGAACCTACTTATCTATTCGAGCACTTGGAGAATAGAACCTGCTTATCTATTCAAGCACTTGAAGAATAGAACCTGCATATCCATTCGTGCATACGGAGAATGGAACCCTTTTTGAACATGCTTATCTATTAGAGCACTTGGAGAATAGAACTTGCTTATCTATTAGAGCACTTGGAGAATAGAACCAGCATATCCATTCGTGAATACGGAGAATGAAACCCTTTTTTGAACCTGCTTATCTATTCGAGCACTTGGAGAATAGAACCTGCATATCTATTCGTGCATAAGGAGAATGGAGCATGAGTTCCATGATAGGGAAATAAAACCTTGAGCAACATCAATCGAGTTAAACCAACAATGAATTCAGACAAGAAAATGTTTAATCTTAAACAGGGAAGCGATAACGATACCAAATGCAAAGATAAAGTCTTTCAATTTAATTCATGTTGAATTTGTATTAATTGATGATTTCTCTTTTTTGCAGAGAAATGATTCAAGAATCAATAAAAAAAATTAAGCAACAACAATCATTATTGGCAGCCTTCTCGGTGAGAGTCCCGACTCAAATATTATTGGCATCCTTCTCGGCGTGAGTCCCGAAAGAAGTGGTGTAACATAAGGAATTTCGTAATAAGAAGAACAGCCTCAAGTTCCATCACTTTCACCTGGAGAATTTCGTAATAAGAAGAACAACTCCAAATCTCCCGGAGACGAGGAATTTCGTAATAGGAAGAACAGCTTCGGACTTCATCACTTGATGAGTTTGGAGAATTTTGTAATAAGAAGAACAACTCCAAATTTCATGAGATACGAGGAATTTCGTAATAAGAAGAACAACCTCGAATTTCACCACTTTTATGAGAATTTCGTAATAAGAAGAACAACTCCAGATTTCTCGGAGACAAGCAATTTCGTAATAAGAAGAACAACCTTGAGCTCCATCACTTGATAAGTCTAAAGAATTTCACCTGGAGAATTTCGTAATAAGAAGAACAACTCCAGATATCATAGAGACAAGGAATTTTAGAATAAGAAGAATGACCTCGAGTTATGTCACGGGTTTTGCTTGAAGAAATTCATAATAAGAAGAACAGCTTCAGGCTTCGGCCAAAAGGCTTAAATAAAATTCGTGTTTTTCAGTCTTTGCCCATCTCCTGCTCCGCAACATTGAGCAAAGAGGGGCAGCTGTTATCACGAATTTTGGATATAAAATAATAAAAAATAATAACTGAAAATAAAATAAAAAAATAATTAAAATAAAAAAAAAACAAAAAAATAGGGGATAATGGGAGAGTTTTCGGATTAGTGGGGATTTTGTTGAGGGATTTTATGAGTGTTTTTAGGGATTTGAATTTGGTTGGAGTTTCCCACTTCAATAAAAGGATGGGGATTTTGTTGAGGGATTTTATGAGTGTTTGATTCCTTTAAAAGGATGGGGACTTCAACCGGAGAAAGGGGGAAAAAAAATTCAAAAAAAAGGGTCAATTCGATCAGTTCCAGGGTAGGGGAATAGAGAGAGTGTAGAGAAGTAAAATGAAGGGGGCTCTCGAATGGAACGGTCTCGGGTTTTGTAGAGAGATGAAACCGAAAAGCAGGAGGAGGGCATGAGAGAAAAAAACTTAAAGATGATGAGATAAAAAGCATGGAGGAACCCTGAACTAAACTTGAGATTACAGAGGAGAGACAAATTCGGCAAAGACAAGTGCAAAGTCTTCACCGCTCAGATTCAAGGCCATAGAAATTACCTTCGATCGAAAATCTACACCAACTCGCAGGCTCTAGTCTATCCCATTGCACCCTACGAGACTTGGCTAACAAACATGGACTCGTCATCAAATCGAAGACCAAAGAATCTGTGGTACTAAATTCTGGAAGCAAAGATTGACATATTTGCATGCGTGGCATCTTTGAAGACCAAAGAATGATGATGGCAACTTACAACTCCAACCATGCGTCAATTCGATATCCTCAAAGATATCAGTACCACAGAAAGGGGGATAAAAAATTCAAAAAAAAGGGGTCAATTCGATCAGTTCCAGGGTACACTCTTTAGCTCGTGTTTAAAAGAAATATATTTTCTTATACAAAAGGATATCCTCAATTCGAACGATGTTTAGTTAACATTAAAGAATTAAATTAATATCTATATTCAAAATACCAAAATGTCAATTAATAAGGTACCAATTTTGGTCGTTTATAAGGATCGTCCTTGCACATAATCGACTTTCGAACCCAATTTTTTTTTAAAACGAATCTCTGATATATTTTATGGTGTCTGGCCTACCAAAGTGGCCGGTGAAGACTCCAAATCATTTTTAAAAATTAAAATAATATACGTTCTCAATAAAATTTGGTTTTTCATGATAAAAAGTAAATAAACTCGTTTTTTCTAAATCAATTCGCTAGGCTATTTTTCCACACGTTCTGATTTTAAAGTGGTCACGACAGTACCACTCCAAATCGTTAGGATAAACGGACAACCGCATGTTAGTACCACTCCCAGAGCATGCGCATGTTGATACCACTCTCAACATGAATTATCTCACCTTGTGTGTCCGATGACAGTAACACTCCGATCAACCCTATGTGACAGTACCACTCCCATCACATAGCATTAGAATAAAAGGCAAAATGCAAAACACAAGGAATTTATACACGTACGACTTTTGAATGTTTATAGTGCACTCTAGACCCTATTGATCTATCAACTTATCCCATAAGGTTCATCACTTAACTAGCCAATATATTATCAAAAACCAATGCTCAACATTTAATCCAAACAAAATTTAAATCACATGTATCCCACTTTTTACGCATCACTTACAAAAACTGCTAAAACTACTTTTATCTTATTTTTCAAAATAAAAATTGTGGGAACATTGAATGCATATAAAATCTCTTTAAAAACAGTCTCATGAGAATTTATATACATGCATAATCACATATGCACAACACAATAAGAGCATAACAAATAACATAATAAAAACATGGCGTAATATGGAAACCTTTAAGAAAACAATACTTTAAACTTACTTCAGAGTATAGGTAGGTTTTTCACACCTTCCCTACACACCCAAACCTTTGAAAAACATTTAAAACCATGCCAAATTGGCAACCCTCATAATCCACTCACCGATAACCGATATTTGCTCGCCAAACCACCGAAACGAATTGGAACGCCTTCAAACACGATTGCCTAACTCTTGTCCTGTTTCAAGCATCAAAACCAAGGGTTTTAATACTTCTAAACTCACAAAAGAAACCAACAAGTCGGATCCCTACACAACAACCCTTGAACACACCAAACTTCACTTAAGCCTATAGTCCGGGATTAGAGATATTAAAGCACTTCATAAACATCATAACACATTAAAAATAATCAATTTAAGACCCAAAAACAATGGGTAAAAACCCTTGAACGAAAATTCAGATTTTTAGCCGAAAAACTAATTTTTATGAAATTAAAAGATTAAAACAATTTCTCTAAGCCAAGAACTTGGGAATTTCAGTAAAGAACTTTATTGTTCTAGAGGATTGACAAAATCTCACCTCCAAAACTGATCCAATTGCTTTTTGGGTTTTAAAACGAGAAAACGATGAGAAAACAAGAAAATTTGAAGGAGAAAAATTAAGATAATTATTGAAAATGATTTTTAATGGAAAAGAATAAATTTTTACCTTGAAAACTTGATGAACGTATGCCTCCAAAGAGGGAAAACGAAAATTAGAAAAATATGTGATGTTTAGATTAATTAAAAAGGGTTTTAAGAGTTTTAAATTGGGTTTAATTAAGTTATTTAATTTAAAATAGATTTTGGGCTTAATTAATTAATATTTGGAAAGCCTAGACCAGCTAGGATTATAATTGGATCAAAGCCCTTTAAAGATTCAACGTTTTGACTTGTTTCATAAAATTGTCCCTAAATTTTCAATTTTTACAAAACGGTCACTAATTTTAAAATCTTAGGTTTTCAAAGGTCAATTTTCAAAATTGATTTGATCAAAGTCAAATATATGCTAAATAAGGATTTTAGAATATTTTTCTTTAATTCATTTTGATTAAAAATCAATTTTTAAGTATTTAATCCCAAAGTAGGCTAAACCGACAAAATCGGTCCACTAGAACTCTAAATCGGCCTCTAAACTTCTAGGCCCAAATTTGGGGTGTTACAACTCTCCCCCACTTAAGAAATTTCGTCCTCAAAATTTTCACTATAGAAAGAGATAAGGAAACTGCTCTTCACAATTTACTTTCACTCCTACGTGACTTCCCAAACACCAAGATACCATTTAAACGCTTCGATCCACACGAAGATCTTAACAAAAGGGACCTTTGCTACCCAAAACCAAAATCTCAACATACATCTCATAAAGAAAAGATTCAGTCTCATCTTTACACCACCTATCATCACAACTTGCAACGATTCACAAAACGACACTCCTTGCATCCTCAAGCCAAAAGAAAAACCATTTTTCTTTTTCTAACTCTCTTTACTCAAGGTTGGCAACCAACTCTCGACAAACTAAAACTTCTCACTTCCACTAATAAGCTTAACTTTCTCAAACATATTCAAAAATACAAGGCAACAATTAAAACTTTTCACCGAGTCTCGCTTACCACAACAATACATAACAACTTCCACCAACATAAACCTTAAACAGTACTACTCAATCACAAAACTTCTAAACACGGTCATAAGCAACTCTACCAATGACAACATCCTTACAAAGAACCCAAAAGATTCGTGTCGAAACACCTTAACATACCTTTCCAGACCTGGATAACTCACTTATACTGATTACATGTCTATTAACGAGAGAACACTTATAAACTCAATCGGAAACCCATTATATGTCTCAAAACCTTACCACATTAAGGCATACTGCTCAACAGCTCCAACCGTTCTCAAAGAATATTGTCCCTCAAGCTCAATTTACTAACCAAACAAACATTCAATTTCAACTCATCCTCATCTAAAACAAGTCCATCAAACAACAACTGTTTTAAACTCCTTTCACAGCTCCTTACTTCCAGATACAAGGAAAAAGACTACCACAACTTTCATTACGATATCATTCTAACTTATAGCATCATACAACACAACCACGTGCCACATAGACATAAAAGACAACCAACACCACATCTAAAACCCATCAACACAATCTCAATTGTTCCTACACACGCGGCTCCACCAAACATCCAATAGAAACTTACCTTGAAACATCTCAACCATGAAAAGTCTCACCCACAACTTTTTCACTAGACCAACACCCTTTCGATAAACTTAACCAGGTCAATATTGCTCTTGATTTTATAACACTCTTAAACTAATCCACTACAACCATAATTATAATCCACACAACTTTTCCCAAATAACAACTCAATGACGGAACCATCATACAACCTGATATTATGATCAACCAACTCTTATCTCACTTAGTTTTTTTTCTAAGCCCAAACTTCTGCCTCTTTAACCTTTCTAAACTTAATGCTACTCCTCCGCCCATTTAATCTTAACATCCTTCTTAATGTTAAGCAACAACCACACAGAAGAAAACTAATTGTAAACAGATAACTCAACAACATAAACCCTCGCAACACTTCCTGACGATAAAACAAGCTCAAAGATTATCTGACCAATAATGGTTATAAACTACCCAATATTCCTTATCACACAACTTCTCCATACAGAGATATCCAAGGATTACATCCAAAACCTCCACAACAACCTGATCATACCCAAGCAAATCTGACACAACTCTTTATGAACACAACATGCAAAAGCTAAGCCAAATGACACAACCACAACCTCTTAAGGTTCACACAAGTCTGTTATGCATCCTTCATCACCTCAACTCTTTTTCTAAAATATTTATTTCTTTTCTAAAAACCCAACTAGCGTTTTCCAAAACAAAACACAATATCAACTTCGCCCTTGACCTAACCACTTTCTGAACATACCAAACAAAAGATACCTAGTAGTACTCCCATCAAACATAAAGATAACACGAAAACTCTTACACAACCTAACTTTCGCCGAAGAAACCTCGTAAAAGTCAATATTCCTCTTTACTAACAATAAATTTCAACCAAAATTACTTTCAAGGTACTCAACCTAAGTTCAACCATCCACAACTTCAAGCCCAACTAATCAATCCTTATCTAAGATTACTTTCCAATCAGAACAGTAACTTAACCCATTAGGCAATAAGCTCAAAACCAACAAGAGTATCTTCCAAGCACCTTTATAAACCTATAACTTTTCCCTAAAGAACCGAACTCAACACAACTTCTTTTTTTTAAGAGGGAAACATTTGCAACAATGTATGCATGAGTCCTGTATGTCACCCTAGATGCCTATGCAAGTGCATGTAAATGCAATCTAATGTCATGCTCAAGAATGCATGCATGTCCTAAGATGTATAATGTATATGCATATAAGTGCTCTTATACTATGCATGATTATTGTCCATACTCACAAACAACATCCTCAACTCTGAAACTTTAACTTTCTACCTCTTCAATATTTTAAACCATAGAAACTTAGCACTCAAGAGTACACAACCACACTATAACCCGAACGTTTCCAACATATTCGATTCACCTTTCATAGAAAATACTTAGAAACTCCCAAAGGCGTCATCGGTGATGTAGTAACCTACTACTCACCAGTATAACAAATTCTCAGACTAAACTGATTCAAAACTACTTTACTCTCAAACACGATCGAGGACCCAATCAACTCAAGATCGGATATCACAACACAACACAACACCACAACACAAATCTATTTATTCTTTCTGATCTCCATAACTCCTCTATTACTAAGTTTTAGCTTTCTTTTTGGTCCCATATCAAGCACAATATAATAGAAAAACAATTTTAACATGCAAAAATATTTTGCAAAACTTGTGAGGCCAGCGCGAAGCAAGTTCCAAGTAGCTCAAGTACGATATAAAACAATTTCCTAGTAGTAGTTAGAGCAATGGTACCCAAAATAAACTCCAACAATATATACTTAAACATCACATAGAACAATCATCAACTATGATTAGAATCAAGTACATATAACCATGCAACAAGTGTATTTTCCACAACATGTATTAAGCATCATATAAAATTACCTCAAAGTCTCATGCATTAACTAATGCAAACTTAAATTAGTTTCCTATACTACATGGCATATCAAAAACCACAAATTTCATGAGATGTTCAACTTATAAATCATTTTAAGACCAACTGACGGCAATGTATGAAATATTTAAAATCTAAACACATTTTACTTTTATAAATTTCACATGCAATATAACCTTAAAACATGGTTAAAATAGTAGTCTATGTCACATAATATTTACTTCATTTAATCAAGCAACTCATGGACATGTTCACATTTACATATAACTAATGTCATAGCAAAGCAACAAAATTCCATCATGCTTACAAACAACAATTCATATAGCAACATTTAAGCATATCAAAATTTAATCATGCTTTATCAACAGTCATATATATATATATATATATATATATATATATATAACAAATATTCAATAACATAAAAATTTTAATCATGCTTTGCAAACATCGTGCTTGACAAACAAAAACTCCAGTTACTATGTCACAACACAAATCAATCACATATAGCGAACACCATGCATATCATACAATAACATAGAATTTTCAAACAATCACAGTGCATAAGCAACATTTAAAATAAATTTAACTCTACAACAGACCAAACCAAATATCCCAAAAGGTTTCGTAAACATAAGATTTGATACCACCAAATATAACCCCCTCGACCCGGTCTAGACGTCACCCGACTCGAACGAGTTACACAGGGAATACCGAGGCTAATCTGAAGATTCACCTCGGTAAACAACCCTAAAAAATTTATCTTTTATCTTTTCTAAATACTTTGATTAGATCTTACATGTTCATACAAGGACCGAGTTTAATTGCAGCGGAGACTAAAGAGAAACGAGTCCTAATTTAATCGAACAAGTTTTAGGGAACTAATTATAATTTCCAGAATTTTATACCCTGATTGTGAAATTAAGGTTATCAATATTTAATTAAGTATATTTCATGCTTGAATGTAAATTTAAGACTTAAAATAATATCTACCAATCATTTAATTGCATGCTCAAAGTTTAGGGATTATTTCCAGCTTCCAAAGGTTTCATGACATTCTCTATATGCAAATTCATCTAAAAACACTTTAAGCACATATAATGGCATATTAACTAGATGCAATTCAACCTAGTTAGCAATAATATATTCAACTCCAAAGAGTATGCTTCAACATCAACAATCTTATAAACACACAGAAGAAATACCTCAATATTCTCAATATGATTTCTAAATGCATTTCAACCTAAATAACAACATCATAGATTCAACTCATAAGTAGTCATGTTTCATTATCAACAATACTCAAATTCACACATAGAGATATCAAGAACCAAACTTCAAAATAACTATATTATAACTAAAGGAATATCAATGCGAAATTCTAGTCAAAGTCACGAGCTAACATCAACTTTGATATTTATCAAATAAGTTTAAGCATATAACCTTTTCAAGTCTCAAAAGCATAGACATTATTCACAATATGATAGCATATCCTCATTGCTCTTTCACTACTACTAATGTTATAAAGACACACTTGAGCTTTCACTTGATGGTTACCTAGATCCTTGTTTCTCTTTGCTGCCTCCACATCAAATACTCTTCATTGCAAGGAAAATGAGAGGGTAAGCATAATCTTAGTGAGTGAATAAAACAAGTATAAAAACACCTTGCAATGCAACCCATATTAAACCAATTTCATCAATTTAAAAACATGTCATGCTCTTTATAAAACAAAACACATATGGCTAACAATGCCACTTTTAAAACTCAATAAGTGTCATCAAGCCAAGGCTAACAACGCCATCATTAGATTTTAGTAAAAACTATTTTTTAATCACATGCTTTAAAAGCTAAAACACAAGTCTTACATGCTACTCACATAGCAATGCTTACACGTGCACCTCAATGCACAAAGCTCAAGTCTTACATGCTAACAACATAGCAATACTCAAATCACATGCATATCAATGCATAAAACCTCGCATGCATAATACCATATGCAATGAAGTGAAAACCATGACACTTATCTTAGAAAAGTAAAAACATATATTGGTGCTAGTGATCCGATTTGTACCACTTCAAATCGTTAGGATAAACGGGCAACCGCATGTTAGTACCACTCCCAGAGCATGCGCATGTTGATACCACTCTCAACATGAATTATCTCACCTTGTGTGTCCGGTGACAGTACCACTTCGATCAACCCGTATGTGACAGTACCGCTCCCATCACATAGCATTAGAATAAAAGGCAAAATGCAAAACACAAGGAATTTATACACGTACGACTTTTGAATGTTTATAATGCACTCTAAACCCTATTGATCGATCAACTTATCCCATAAGGTTCATCACTTAACTAACCAATATATTATCAAAAACCAATGCTCAACATTTAATTCAAAACAGAATTTAAATCACATGTATCCCACTTTTTATGCGTCACTTGCAAAACCCGATAAAACTACTTTTATCTTATTTTTCAAATTAAAAACTGTGGAAACATTGAATGCATATAAAATCTCTTTAAAAACAGTCTCATGAGCATTTATATACATGCATAATCACATATGCACAACACAATAAGAGCATAACAAATAACATAATAAAAACACGGCGTAATATGGAAATCTTTAAGAAAGCAATACTTTAAACTTACTTCAGAGTATAGGGAAGTTTTTCACACCTTCCTTACACAACAAAACCTTTGAAAAACATTTAAAACCATGCCAAATTGGCAACCCTCATAATCCACTCACCGATAACCGATACTTGCTCGTCAAACCATCGAAACGAACTAGAACGCCTTCAAATACGATCGCCTAACTCTTGTCCTGTTTTAAGCATCAAAATCGGGTTTTTATGCTTCTAAACTCACAAAAGAAACCAACAAGTCGGATCCCTATACAACAACCCTTAAAACCTATTAAAACTTAAACCAAAAACTTGTCGGAACACACCAAACTTCACTTAAGCCTATAGTCCGGGATTAGAGATATTAAAAACACTTTATAAATATCATAACACATTAAAAATAATCCATTTAAGACCCCAAAAATAGTGGGTAAAAACCCTTGAACGAAAATTGAGATTTTTAGCCGAAAAACCGATTTTTATGAAATTAAAAGATTAAAACAATTTCTCCAAGCCAAGAACTTGGGAATTTTAGTAAAGAACTTTATTGTTCTAGAGGATTGACAAAATCTCACCTCCAAAACTGATCCAATTTCTTTCCGGGTTTTAAAACAAGAAAACGATGAGAAAACAAGAAAATTTGAAGGAGAAAAGTTAAGATAATTATTGGAAACGATTTTTAATGGAAAAGAATGATTTTTTACCTTGAAAACTTGATGAACGTCTGCCTCCAAAGAGGAAAAACAAAAATTAGAAAAATATGTGATGTTTAGATTAATTAAAAAGGGTTTTAAGAGTTTTAAATCGGGTTTAATTAAGTTATTTAATTTAAAATAGATTTTGGGCTTAATTCATTAATATTTGGAAAGTCTAAACCAGCTAGGATTATAATTGGATCAAAGCCCCTTAAAGATTTAAAGTTTTGGCTTGTTTCATAAAATTATCCCTAAATTTTCAATTTTTACAAAACGGTCACTAATTTTAAAATCTTAGGTTTTCAAAGGTCAATTTTCAAAATTGATTTGACCAAAGTCAAATATATGCTAAATAAGGATTTTAGAATATTTTTCCTTAATTTATTTTGATTAAAAATCCATTTT
Organism: Abelmoschus esculentus; assembly: GCA_035048815.1. Taxonomy (NCBI): domain Eukaryota; kingdom Viridiplantae; phylum Streptophyta; class Magnoliopsida; order Malvales; family Malvaceae; genus Abelmoschus; species Abelmoschus esculentus. The sequence goes on from JAUCBN010000001.1 coordinate 28,447,839, forward strand.
AAGTATTTAATCCCGAATTAGGCTAAACCGACAAAATCGGTCCACTAGAACTCTAAACCGGCCTCTAAACTTCTAGGCCCAAATTTGGGTTGTTACAAAATGAACCTTATTCACCACGTCATCCATGGTTTCAAGCAATAAAATCGTTCATCTTAATTTTTTTAAGATGAATTATCATTTTTTTCTTATATGTAATTAGTGGGGTAGTTATTTCAAGATAGACGAATCTAATTGCTTGAAACATAGATGACGTGGTGAACAAGGTTCACCTAACAATCTCTCCTCCACCTGAGAATCCAAACACTTTGAGGTCTTCTAGGAAAAGCCAAGATGATTTTAGTAGTAGGGAGAACCCGGTTGTAAATCGTCTACCTCTTTCTCATGTATCTATTTATACCTCCGCTTTAAATTAGAGGGTTTAGGGTTGTGTTTAGGGTTTAGTGAATTAGGGGTGATGTATATTTTTAAGGTTTAGAGTTTAGGATATAGAAAATTAGGATTAGGGTTTAAATTTTTTTTAAAATTTCAACAGGAGGCACAAAAGAATGCATCGAAAAAAGGTAGAAGATTTTTACTCGGGAGAACCCACAACATTTTTTGGAAATGAGCCTATACCCGTGCATATTTGTCTAAGGATGTACTTCTGAAAGAAAATGGTTAGTTTATGATCATCTGAATAGAAATCTTTTACCTCTTTATCACGCCTCCATCTATGTCTCTTTTGAAAATTTTCTAAAAATTAAATTTTAAATCTTATCCCTTTTTTTTTATATATCATAAATCCTAAACCCTAAAAAATACACCTTACCCCTTGATTCCTTATACCCTAACCAACAACCACTAACCTAAAACCCTACATCCTACACTCTAAACCCTCTAATTTAAAACGGAAATACAAATAGAGACGTAACAAAAAGGTAGACGATTTACGCACCATATATTAACGCAGTTATTATCATTATTATTATTACTTTGCCAGTTGCCTTGCTTAGAACCCAATACATTGTAACTCTTCCAGAAAACATAGAGATGATGCTTCTTCAGGTGATGAACAGCAGGAGTTGAAACAAGCCATACTGAGAGCCGAGAGGGATTACAGTATCAACCGCAAGTCATCAGCTTCCTTGACGTTTAAACTGAGAAACAAAGATCAAAACAACACTTGTATTGACTTTGAAATTTTAAAAAAGCAAAGGATTTCTACTAGCACAGCTTCATTAGTCAATAATAAACTTTGAAATTAGCTAGCCTTGAAAATGAAAATAGCTTCCTTTAAAGTCTGGTTTCTCTTTCTCCGTATGAAAGCTCAATCTTTTTTCTTAAAATCCAACTTCATAATGCTCAATGACTCAGAACCAAGGGGAGTTTCTGTTGGAAAAACAGTGAGAACTGCCACCTTTAAAGTCTGCGTTTCCTGCCTCCGTATGAAAGCTTCATTATTCGAAGACTTTGATATTTATTCAGCAACAGGAAAAAAAAAACATATTTTCTGGTATGAAATTACAAAGAAACACACACAACCTTCAAAACAAATTGTATTTGTATATTATTTTCTAAAAGAAATTTAGTTTTCTTATGTAATCGAGATCTTCTTTTAGTAAAACTTTCACATCTATACTTTCTATGCAAGAGATTACATTTTCAATGGCTTCTCAACCTATCTTCTTCTTCCTCCTCTTGCTGCTTCTCTCATTTAAACTAAGCCTAAGCTCACAAACATGGATCAAAGCTGGTTACTGGGATTCTAGTGGCCCCCTTCTCGTTTCTGAAATAAATTCTGCTCTCTTCACTCATCTCTTCTGGGCTTTTGCTTATGTAAACTCAACCTCCTATCAGCTTTTTATCAACTCCTCAAATGAACAGTCTTTCTCTAACTTCACAAATATTGTAAAACTAAGGAATCCATCGATTACTACACTCTTATCCATTTGGGTTGGAAGAACTGAGTCGACCACCTTTTCTTTGATGATTAACCAAACTTCCCAGCGAAAATCTTTTGTTGAATCTTCAATCAAAAAACAGCCAGGCTTTATGGATTTCATGGTTTAGACCTTTGTGGGGATAAGCCTGCAAATGGTATCAACATGACCAGTTTGGATAGTTTTTTGGATGAGTGGCGAGCTGAGGTAGCTTCTGAGTCAAGAAACTCAGGTAAGGCACCGTTGCTGTTAACTATGTCGGTTCATCGCATGCCCGTTGTCAACTCAATGAATTATCCTATGGAGTCTACAATGCGAAACCTGGATTGGGTAAATATTGTAGCGTTTGACTACTATGTGCCAACACTAGACAATTTTACTGGATTTCATGCTGCTTTATATGACCCATTAGGAAGGGCCAACACTGATGCTGGTATAAGGGAATGGCTAAAGAGAGGATTCCCTGCTAAAAAGATAGTTTTAGGTTTGCCTTACTATGGCTATGCGTGGAACCTTGTTAACTTGAGTGATAATGGCGCTGGTTCAGCAGCTTCCGGTCCAGCTGTCTCGCTTGATGGTTCCTTGGGGTATATGTATGTCAAGTTATTTATTCGAAATTATGGTCAGGGCATCGAATCTGTGTATGATTCTGCTTATGTGGTGAATTTTTGCAAAATCGGATCGAATTGGATTAATTTTGATGATGTGGAAGCCATTAAAGCTAAGGTTTCTTATGCCAAGGTGAATGGCCTACTAGGTTACAATGCTTTTCAACTCTCTAATGACGACAATTGGGTGCTTTCACAAGCTGGTAAGATGGTTTATCTGGTGTCTTAGTTAAAACATATGAATTTTCCTACAGAATACTGAACTTTTGAAATACTGATTGAAAAAAACATGTCAACTAGCATCAGTTCTTGCATATTTTAACATCTATGGCATTCGAATGTTCCACAGCTTACGAAATAGGCACCGGTCAGCAGAGGAATTACCGGTTATTGGTGATCGTTTCAGTTACAGCTGCTTCAATAGTTCTGATGATAGCTATCATATATTACTTGCAAAAGAAATTATTCAAATCACAAGGTAACGTATTGAACATGTAAGGATTTGCAATGATTCGAGACGATACCGTACAGGCGTACACTGATTCAACCAGGTTTCGACTGCAGGGCTTTCGGGTGCGTTGAAAATGTTGGTAACTTGTATAGGAATCAAAATAACATCTGAAAGAAAGCATGAAAATGGTGATTCTAGTCTCCAAGTTTTCAGTTTCTCTTGCATTAATGCAGCTACTGATAACTTTTCTAATGAGAATAAGCTTGGAGAGGGTGGATATGGACCTGTTTACAAGGTAATAAACCATTATTACTCTACTAGCCATGGCTGAGGACTTTGTGGAAATTCTTAGGACATTTAAACAATGAAACTAGTGTTTGATTATTAAGAAATTAATTTTTAATCTAACATTTTATTTCTTTTTATTTAAACTATTAACTACAATGTGGATTGTGGGCTATAACAGGGAAAGTTACCACAGGGGAAGGAAATAGCAGTGAAGAGGCTCTCGAAAAGCTCGGATCAAGGGGTCGAAGAATTCACAAATGAGGTCACTCTTACAGCTAGGCTTCAACAGGTGAATCTAGTTCGAGTTCTGGGAATCTGTACTGAGAAGGAAGAAAAAATGCTGGTTTATGAGTTCATGCCTAACAAAAGCTTGGATTTTTACCTTTATGGTAAGCAATATTGTTAAGTAGTACATTTTTATGGCGTTTTATTTGATAAACTTCATCAAGGCAAAAAAGACATCTATTGTTCATTCATTTAATCAATGCAGATCCAGTTAAAAGGCATCTGTTGGATTGGAGTAGACGAGTTTCGATAATCGAAGGTGTTACTCAAGGGCTTCTGTATCTCCAAGAATACTCAAATTACACCGTATTTCATCGCGATATAAAGGCAAGCAACATTTTATTAGATTATGAAATGAACCCGAAAATATCAGATTTTGGTATGGCCAAGTTTTTCAAGAAGGAAGAACTTGAAGCAAACACAGGCAGAATTGTTGGGACATAGTAAGTGAACCAGATGGTCTCAAATAACACACATCAGATTGTTTTCTGGTCTTTTGCATTGCATCTATACATTGTTACTAATCCATTGATTCGATGCAGCGGCTACGTTCCTCCGGAATATGTTAAGAAGGGAATTTACTCGACCAAGTACGACGTTTACAGTTTCGGAGTTTTACTTCTGCAAATTATAAGTGGCAAGAGGAATTCCAGTCACTATGGATGCCATGGAAACTTGAATCTTCTTGAACATGTAAGTAACCTTGAGACATCTATTTTTCCATCTCAATGTAACATCGGAATCGAAAATGTATAATGTAGAAACGAAATCCAGGCATACGAATCGTGGAAACAGGATCGAGGGGAAGAATTTTTCGATGCATCATTGGATGATTCATCGGCTTCATCTAAGCTCATTCGATGTATGCAAGTAGCACTGTTATGTGTGCAGGAAGATCCTGCAGATCGACCATCAATGGTGGAAGTTTTTTCGATTCTCAAGAGCGAAAGCAGCGTTGTAGTCTCTACACCAAAGAGGCCTGCATATTCAGTTACAAGAGATGAAAATAAGGACAGTACAGACAATGAGATGAACAAAGCTTTTTCTGTGAATGATGTGTCAATAACCCAAGTGGTACCTCGTTGACATGCATTTGAAAAGTATACAAGTATGAATTCTGTATAATAACCAGGAATTGAATCTGGTTGTGTGCTTTGTCTGTTTATCATACAAGTACAAATGGCAAGTTTCTTGAAAGCTTCCTGTTTCATATTCTGTTGTGGCAAGAGAATTGAATTTGGTAGAACTCACTCTCTTAAATTTTTAAAATTTTTATTTTAGGTTTTAATATTTTAAAATATTTTTAATAAATGTCTTATAATTTTTTAAAAATTTATCAAGTTTTCAAATTTTCAAATTTATTTCATTTTTTTAAAAATATATAAATTAAATTATTTAATATTAAAAAAGTTGAAACTTTTATTTTAAAAAATAATTTATTTTCTAAATTTTCTATTATTATATGGGTACAAATCGTCTAGTTTAGACTTAAGGTTAGGGTTGTGGTTAGGACTTAGGGGATTAGGGATATGGTGTATTTTTTAGGGTATATGATTTAGAATTTAAAAAATAAGAGTTAGGGATTTAAATTCAATTTTCTAAGATTTTTAAGTAGTAGGCATGAACGGAGACACAATAGAGAGAGAAGATTTTTAGTCTTATTACACGAGTAAAAATCATCTACCTCTTTATCATGCCTCTATCCATGCATCATGTTGAAAATTTCTAAAACATTGAATTTTAAACCTTAACCCTAATTTTCTATATCTTAAACCCTAAACTCTACACCCAAAAAGATACATTCTAACCCTAATTTTCTAAACCCTAACTACAACCCCTAACTTTTAACCTTAAACCCTATACCTAAACCTCTAATTTAAAATGGAGTCATAAAAGGAGGCAAGGTAGATTATTTGCACCCAGGGCGTAAATTGTCTATTTCTTTTTCATGCCTCTATTTGTGCCTCCACTTCAAATTAGAGAGGTTAGGGGTTAGGGTTTAAGGTTAAGGTTATAGTTAGGGTTTAGGGAATTAATGGTAAGGTGTATTTTTTAAAGTGTAGGTTCAAGATTTATCGTATAAAAAATTAAGTTTAAAATTTAAAATTAATTTTTAATAAATTTAAACATAGACATAAATAAAAATATGAAAAAGAGATAAAAGATTTTTAACCACGGCATTCTTCTCGTTGAAGTATTCAAATACTGATTTTTCTACAACTCAAATCAGTTTCCTTCCCCCTCCCTCTAACCTAAAACCTTTTAAAACCGAGTACAACTTTCATTGCAAATTATAAAGCTTTCTTGCTGTTTCCATGGCGTCCAATAAACCAACCTTCTTCTTCATCCTCTTGTTGTTTCTGTGGTTTAAACTGCAAAGCACCTCAAGCTCGCAAACATGGATCAAAGCTGGTTACTGGGTATCTAGCTCTGACCAGCCTGTTTCTGATATAAAAGCTTCCCTTTTCACTCATCTCTTCTGCGCTTTTGCTTTCGTGAACTCAACCTCCTATCAGCTTCAGATCAACTCCTCAAATGAACCATCTTTCTCCAACTTCACAAATATCGTAAAAGTCAAGAATCCATCCGTTACTACACTTTTATCCATTTGGGTTGGTAGAACTCAGTCGACTACCTTTTCTTTGATGATTAACCAATCCTCACATCGAAAATCTTTCGTTGAATCTTCAGTAAAAATAGCTAGGCTTTATGGTTTTTATGGTTTAGACCTTTGTGGGGTTGAGCCTAGAAATGAAACTAATATGACCAGTTTGGCTACCTTTTTGGATGAGTGGCGAGCTGAGGTAATTTCCGAGTCAAGGAACTCGGGTAAGACGCAGTTGCTATTAACTATGTCGGATTATCGCTTGCCAGTTGTCAACTCAGTGAGTTACCCTATTGATTCTGCAATTCGAAACCTGGATTGGATAAATATTAGAGCATATGACTACTACGTGCCAATACTAGACATGTTTACTGGTTTTCATGCAGCTTTATATGACCCATCAGGAAGGGCCAACACTGATGCTGGTATTAGGGAATGGTTAAAGATAGGACTCCCTGCTGAAAAGCTAGTTTTAGGTTTGCCTTACCATGGCTATGGGTGGAACCTTGTTAACTCGGTTGAAAATGGTGTTGGTTCAGAAGCTTCAGGGTCGGCTAGCACGATTGATGGTTCAATGGCCTATTGGTTTATCAAATCATTCATCCGAAACGTTGGTCATGGGGTTGAATCTGTGTATAATTCTACTTACGTGGTCAATATTTTCAAAGTTGGATCGGTTTGGATCAATTTTGATGATGTTGAAGCCATTAAAGCTAAGGTTTCTTATGCCAAGGAGAAGGGTCTGCTTGGTTACATTGCCTTCCAGCTCTCCAATGACTATAATTGGCTGCTTTCACAAGCTGGTAAGATAGTTATCTCCCCTTAGTTTCTAAGAAATATCTGGTCTCCATGTTAGAACACATCAATTTGACTTTCGGGGCTTTCTGATTTAATAATCTGACTTTTTCAATGAGTTTTTGTTGCCTTTAACGTAGAAAATAAAGGTCCCTTGTCATTAGATGTCAAGGTTGCATTGCTTAAAGATTACAGAACAGAGCTTTGTTTGCTGAAGTTTTGAAATCCTTACAAAATATTGTACTGTAATTAATGTAATGAATAATACATAAATGTTCCGCAGCTTATGAAATAGGCACTGGTCAGCAGAAGAAACACCAGTTATTGTTGATTATTCCTGTTACAGTGGCTGCAACTTTTCTACCAATGATGTGCATCATCTGTTACATGAAAAATAAAATATTCAAATCACAAGGTAACTTATTGAATACGTGACAATTTGCTATGATTCGAGATGATAATCATACATTAATTCAACGAGGTTTCGATTGCAGGGCTTTCGAGTGCAGTGAAAATGTACTTTTCATGGATAAGAACCAAAATATCAGCTGAAACAAAGCATGAAAATAGTGATCCTAATCTCCAAATTTTCAGTTTCTCTAGCATTAAAGCTGCCACAAATAATTTCTCGAAAGGTAATAAGCTTGGAGAGGGTGGATATGGACCTGTTTACAAGGTAAAAATGTCTATTAGCCATTAATGAGGACTTGTCAGCAATCTTTGATGCTGCAGTCCAAGAACTGTATGTTTGCTGATGAAACGTCTCACTGGTTATTAACAAATATAACAAGTTAACTGTTCATTGAACATTTGTTTTGTATTTGGAACTATTTACTGCAATGTTGATTGGGGATTAAAACAGGGAAAGTTACCAAAGGGGCAAGAAATAGCAGTGAAAAGGCTCTCGAAGAGCTCGAATCAAGGTTTCGAGGAGTTCAAAAACGAGGTCACTCTTACAGCCAGGCTTCAACATGTGAATCTAGTTCGAGTTCTGGGAATTTGCACGGAGAGAGAAGAAAAAATGCTGGTTTATGAGTTCATGCCGAACAAAAGCTTGGATTTATACCTCTATGGTATTGTTAAGAACATTTTTATGACATGTTATTCCATGTTGGTAGTTTCATTAGCGTATCCTAAACTTCTTAAGCTACAAAGGCTTATGTTGTGTATACATTATATCCATGCAGATCCCATTAGAAGGAATCAGTTAGATTGGAGAAGACGAATTTCGATAATCGAAGGTGTTACACAAGGGCTTCTATATCTCCAAGAATACTCAAATTACACGATAATTCATCGCGATATAAAGGCGAGCAACATTTTATTAGATTATGAAATGAACCCGAAAATATCAGATTTTGGTATGGCCAAGTTTTTCAAGAAGGAAGAACTTGAAGCAAACACTGGTAGAATTGTTGGGACATAGTAAGTGAACTGGACATTCTCAAATAATACGCATCAGATTGTTTTCTGGTCTTTTGCATTGCATCTATATATTGTTACTAATCCATTGGTTCAATGCAGTGGCTATGTTCCTCCGGAATATGTTAAGAAAGGAATATACTCTACCAAGTACGATGTTTATAGTTTCGGAGTTTTACTTCTGCAGATTATAAGTGGCAAGAGGAATTCCTATCTCTATGGTTGTCATGAAAACTTGAATCTTCTTGAATATGTAAGTAACTCTAAGACACCCATTTTCCCTTTTCATGGTACAAATATCGGAAATGTATAATGTAGTAATAATATCCAGGCATATGAGTTGTGGAAACAAGGTCGAGGAGCAGAGTTTTTCGATGCATCATTGGATGATTCATCTTCATCATGTAAGCTCATTAGATGTATGCAAGTAGCACTGCTATGTGTGCAGGAAAATGCTGCAGATAGACCTTCAATGGTGGAAGTTTTTTCGATTCTCAAGAACGATAGTAGTGCTGCAATCTGTACTCCTAAGCGGCCTGCATATTCAGTTACAAGAGATGAAAATAAGGAAAGTACAAACACCAAAAGGAGGGAAGTTTTTTCTGTCAATGATGCATCGATAACCCAAGTAGTCCCTCGGTGACTGACCGTTTATGCATTCAGGGCACACTTATGTAAAATAATTATGGTTTTACCAATCTTTGATTATGCAACTATAGATATTAATGATTGGTGCTAATGGTTGAATCCAAATTGATAGTCTTGTGATATTCATTTGAAGCTAAAAAGTTGAATTGAGCCTATTGATGAGCATTAGCTCAGTTGAATCATTGTCTCTGCTCTGGCGAAATAAAGGGGGCTCCGATCTACTGGTATTGTGCGTAATCGAGTTGATTTTGATCAACAAACAACAGGAAATAATCCATTTATCTGTTTCATGATATACACTTACATGTCTGGAATGATTGTTGACATGCATGGTAGACAAATCCCATGTATTTGATGCTGTCAAACACATAAAAGAACAGAAATTAGCCAAGAGCTGTGTTTATATATATATATATATATATATATATACAGATTAGAGAAGTATTTGAAGTTTCAACCACTTAAGTTAGTATTTAAATGGAAACTGCACTGAGATAAGGACCTACCAATTGCTGAAAGTGTCCAATTCATGTCATATCCAATAGCCCAAAAGAAGTAACCACCAAGGTTTTTAGTCTTAGCATGCTCGACCTTCTTTTCCACTGATGCCGGTCCATCATAATCGATCCAGCCGGTTCCCGAATTCGATTATTCTGATACAGTATGCCCATCATACACTACATGGGCATGGCGTTCGACAACGTATGCTACAATTCACTGTATAACATTATGCCATTTTTCCCGGCCCAACTCCATCAGCGAGCTTCAATACCATGGAGGTTTGGGTGCTTCAGTTCCCATGATTTTCCATAAAGTGGCATCCCCATAACCAGAGGGGCACCAGCTTCAATCCAGGATGTGACCGAAGTGTCCCAACTTCCATGATAATCAAAGCACATAGGATTCACAAAATCAAGGTATTTTGCAATGGCATCAGCAGGGTATGCCTTTGGTGTATCGAAGAAAAAACTTGAAGCGAAGTAAACAGCAGCACTTAAAATAAGGGGAGGCTTGCCAGAGTCTGAAACCTCACTCTCGACAGCCTCACACCATTCTTGGAAGAGAATCGAGAGGTTCAACATGTCACTTGGGTTACTAGGAAACTCCCAATCAATGTCAAGGCCATCAAAACCATACTTTCTTGCTGTTGTAATGGTTGAATTGATGAAAGCAGCACAATTATTCGGGTTACTAACCATGTTGGAGAAAGTACCAGGTCCAGAATTCGCTCCTCCGATCGCCAACAAGGCTTGTGCCGGTGTTGTTTTTGCATGAAGTGTGGATGTAAAGTTTCCCATCCATTGTTCATCAACTTGAATGATTGACAAACCGTAAGAAAAAACATCAATGCCGACGAAGGCACAAAACACATACGTGTAGTACAAGGTAGGGATTGAAGATGGAATGAGACTACAAGCTAGTCATGAAGGCCAATAGCCACCTTTAATCACATCATGGGAATAAAGTGAAGGACTAGGAGCCAGTTCCGGTGACAGAGATGGTGACGTACAGGCAGGCTTAGGGCTCAATGTACTCGATGTTGGTCTAGACTTCCGAGTTAAAAAGGTAGGAAATGAAGCAGCGGAGAAAGATACATTTGCAGCAAGAACAAAGACAATAATGGCCAAGAACAATGTTGATATCCTATGCTTCACCATTTCGAATATTGTGACAAGCTCGGAATTTAAATGACTGGTTTTTCCAGTTTCTACGATCAACAGAGTGTGTGCGCGCTGTTTATATAGATCAAGAATGTATGTAACAATAGAAATAGAATAACAAAAGCTACGATTTTAGACGATATGATTAATTTTTTTTCCTACACTAAAAAATAAACAGTTAATCATAAAATATACTTTATAATTATGTGTAAGAATCGAACTTCTAACCTTATAATTAAAGATATCTCATGGTTATTTTGAATTAGATGGTTATAATTGTTTTAGGAAATAGAAATTTCAGATCATGAAACCAGAAAGGAGAAGGCCCAAACAAGGAATAGAAGAAACCCAGATTCATTTGGGCCGGAAATCATAACATTCCATGAAAGGATCATCAAGGTAAACTGGTAAACCCTAAAATACCACTTCCAGCACAAGTTTATTATATGAATCACTTTCATTCTCCTTAGCGCCGCATTCCCTCCAAATTCCTAACCGGAAAACATGGTAATTTCCTCTTCCCTTTCCTATCTTCCTTGAATCGATTCATTCGTTTTAAGCTTGAGTTGCTCTTTATTATCTTTGTGAAAATAATGGTTATTTATCTCTCGTAAACAAAGTTGAAAATTGAAAGTAACCCTCTGATGTTTTGAATTTCTTTGTTTTGACATGGCAGCCTTCACACAAGACTTTCAGGATCAAGAAGAAGTTGGCCAAGAAGATGAGACAGAATAGGCCCATCCCTTACTGGATTCGTATGCGCACTGATAACACCATCAGGTCAATATATTTTCTTCATTTTTCGCTTAAATTTGTTTACAAGTTTTTGTTTTTGTTTCACTCTTGAGCTATTTTCAGATCTTTCATTGATGGGTTCTTTTTTGATATTTTTTGTGTTTCTGGATTGCAGGTACAATGCTAAACGTAGGCATTGGCGCCGCACCAAGCTAGGGTTCTAAGCCCCATGGACTTATTTGGGTTCAAGCTCTCTTTTCTTCAAGTTTATTTGTAGACATTTTGATGTGATGTTTAATATAGGGAACTACTGAGGGTGATGGATTCTTGGATTAAAGATTTTGATGATATTTATGGCAAAATTTCAAGTTTTTCTTATTCTGCCTTTAGTTTCATATTATCACTATGTTTATTTGGATGCTTGATATTGAGTTTCTCTTTTTGGTTGGGTTTATTCTTTGTTCTGTTAAGCTGTTCTTGCTTACCTGATCTTTATGTACTTGAGAGTGACCTTGTTGAGTTTATATGAATCTCAATTTGCTCATGCCATGATGCATTGAAAGAGCCATTAAGGCAATAGGAAGAGTAGGAATTTGTGAGAACTTTGGTTTGCAGTTTGTTTGCAAGTGCACATGTTTTGTGTGTTTCTAGACAAAGTAGAAGCATCTAGTTGCTTGGAATGTAAATTATTTTCGAGTTTCGATGGAAGTATGTGATCAGTGAGGATCACATTTGAACTATGTTACTCTGAGTCAGCACTCAGCTAGAATGTCAAAAAAAGGATACACATTTTACATGGTTATGTTCAATCTCCTTTGCAGCATCCGGATATGTGCCTTGTACGTGGATATTCTAAGGGAAACATTGGGTAGGTTACATAGCACTTAAATAGTTTACAGGGTTGGAGGACATTATGCCATACATCTCATTGGACCTGTGTTATCTCAGTGAGGTTAGCAAGATGGACAGTCCATTACATTTGTTTGTGGAATTGGATATTTTGCAGAACTTAGACATAACCAATGATGGCTATGATGTAATTGGTTCATGATGGCATGTTCATGGATATGGTTGATGTATGATGTAAGATTAGATGGTAGAGAACTTGTCAAATGTTTTGGATCAACATAGTGGACTTATGGAATGAAAGAAGAGTGGTATATTTTTAGTTGTATGCAAAAGCGAGCTTAGTGATTAATCTTTTTGTGTTCTATTGACTCCTATAAAAGGTGGATGCAGGCCAATGTATTCTAACCTAAGATAATTTCTAAATGTAAGTATAATTGCTATCAATATATTTACAAGTAGTATAATTATATATGGACGAATAAAATCGGTATATATCGAGAGATTTACTAACAGATTAAGATTGTTTATGTAGTTCCACCTTATATAACTTTAAATCATAATATTTGGCTTTTAAAATTAAATATGAGGAGATTTAAATTTAAGATTTAATATTCAAAAATTTCTAACATTTATACACATTCAAGATTAAAGGTTTAAATTAGGGGTGTAAACGAGTCGAGCTCGAGTAGTGTTAAGCTCGGCTCGGTTTGTTATGATTTCGAGTCGAGTTTGAGCTTGAGTAATTTTAAATGAGCATGAAATATCTGAGTTCGGCTCAACTCGTTAAGAACTCGAATCGAGTTTGAGCTTTTTTCGAGCCTAATCGGGTCATGTATTGACCGATCTTTGACCGTGTTTGACTCGAGTAACTCTTATCTCTCATGTCTCATTTAAAGCCCAATGGAGAAGAACTTTTGATACACAAGTTGTATAAACTCAAACTTGTTAATTTTAAGTTTTAATATCTTAATTTAGGGTTTAAGACTTATGTTTAAGGTTTAGATTTTAGGGTTTTAAATTTAGAAACTTAGATTTTAAATTATAAAAAATATAAAAAATAGTATATTTATGTTTTCGAGTAGCTCGTGACCTTTTCGAGTCGAGTATCATGGAGCTCGGCTCGGTTCGTTAAGAACTCGAGCTGAGTTTGAGCTCGAGTCGAGTCCAATCGAGTCGAGTTTTGACCGAGTCGAACTCGAGTAGCTCGCGATCTGTCTCGTCTCATTTACGGCCCTAGTTTAAATTAACAAATTAATTCGAAAAGAAATGTGCATAAATGTAAATGTTACATAGTCCTATAAAAAGGAAAAGCCATCACTGTTGTACTTGTTTTGACTTCCTTTTTAGTGGCTAATGAAAATTTGTCGCTAAAACATGAGATATCAATCATCCCTTTGAAAACCAAAAGAAGAATGTAAGAAAAGGAGTTGGAGAGTTGACGCATGTCATTTATACAAACCATTAAAAATCTTTGTCATTTCAAATCTATTGGGAAAAGGATGCTGCAAGATACTGAAAAGAAAATCAACTAATCCGTCCCGAGACTTGTGGGAAACCACAGATTCTCAAACATGAACAAAAACCAGCTCCATTTCATTGCCTCTCTCTCTCAGCATTGTTGGTTTTTCGTGTTGTTTCCAAGTTATTTATAAAAGACAAGAAAAAGGAATAAATTTCAAAGCAATCAATCCCTTTGAGAAAACAGCCTGATCTGCTCTTCTTATTTATTCATGCATCCCTGTCTTATGGTGGACAGGGAAGACTGAGGTTAGACTCGAACAAAGAAGTTCAGGAAAAAGAAAAAAAAAACATTTTTGAATAAAGGGTTTTCTTCTCCATCTCCTGTAAACGAGGAATTCTTTGTTTTTAATCATCTGTGTCCAATGGCTTACGGTGGTGATATCTCATTGGAACAGATAAAAAATGAGGCTGTTGATCTTGTAAGCCTTTTTTCTCCTTTTGTTTTGCATGTTAAATTTCATTTTGTACTGATTTCTAATATGTTTGAGGGGAGGATTGAGGAATGAAAATCAAGTTGTTGGAGCTCTTTGATTTTATTTTAATGGTGAATTTTTTTCTGGTGCATGCATGCATGCACGTAGCTTTCTTTGCCCCTTAAAGAGACACAAAAAAGGATAGACGAATTTTGTTCTATTGTTTCCTAAAACTAAATTTGTGGGGCTCTGTGTATTTTTCTTTTTTTTGTTTGTGTAGGAGACTATCCCTGTGGAAGAGGTTTTTAAGTTGCTGAAATGCACGAGAGAGGGTTTGACAACAGAAGAAGGAGAGAAGAGGCTGAGCCTTTTCGGTCCTAACAAGCTTGAGGAGAAAAAAGAGAATAAATTCCTCAAGTTCTTAGGCTTCATGTGGAATCCACTATCGTGGGTGATGGAGGCTGCCGCCATCATGGCCATTGTTTTAGCCAATGGCGGAGGCAAGCCTCCGGACTGGCCAGATTTCGTTGGTATAGTTACTTTGCTTTTAATCAATTCAACCATTAGTTTTATAGAGGAAAACAACGCCGGCAATGCCGCAGCAGCTTTAATGGCCGGTCTAGCACCCAAAGCAAAGGTATATCTATACGGACTATGAAGTAATAATTTTTGTTCATTTGCACTCATATTCAATGTTCTGTTCTATCAACACCATGATTCACTTTGTAGGTGTTGCGAGATGGGAAATGGAGTGAACAAGAGGCATCGATTTTGGTACCTGGAGATATAATTAGTGTTAAATTAGGAGACATTATCCCGGCCGATGCTCGTCTCTTAGAGGGTGATACTCTCAAAATTGATCAAGCGGCACTCACCGGTGAGTCCCTGCCTGTTACAAAGAATCCTGGTGATCATGTCTTCTCAGGTTCCACCTGCAAACAGGGTGAGATCGATGCTATTGTTATCGCCACTGGTGTCCATACTTTCTTTGGCAAGGCTGCTCACCTTGTTGACAACACCAACAACGTCGGTCACTTCCAACAGGTACTAATGATGCTGCAAAAATCGATTGGAACATGTTTTCACATTATGTAATTATTAAGTAATTAACTCATTGCTTGTTGTTGTTCAATGTTGCAGGTGTTGACATCCATTGGTAACTTTTGTATCTTCTCCATTGCTATTGGAATGGTGATTGAGATCATAGTGATGTACCCGATTCAGCACAGGAAATATAGAGAAGGTATCGACAATCTGTTGGTGCTTCTCATCGGAGGGATTCCAATAGCGATGCCTACGGTTTTGTCTGTAACGATGGCTATCGGTTCCCACCGATTGTCGCAGCAAGGAGCCATTACCAAAAGGATGACTGCCATTGAAGAAATGGCGGGGATGGATATACTGTGCAGTGATAAGACCGGGACTCTAACCCTCAACAAGCTGACAGTAGACAAGAGTCTCATCGAGGTAGGTTTCGAGCTTTGCTGCTATGGTTTTCGCAGGCATAAAACTTGGTGTTTTATCTAATCAGAGTATATGTATTCCTGCAGGTGCTCACAAGTGATATGGATGTTAACACCCTTATGTTGCTTGCTGCACGGGCTTCCAGGGTCGAAAACCAGGACGCCATCGATGCTTGTATTGTAGGGATGTTGAGTGACCCCAAACAGGTATCTGATACAACCCACATTCACTTACTCTGATTCTTCATTTTGCTTGAAGTATCGGTCCAGCTCATACATGTTTCGGATCATATCTGAATGACATTCAGATTTTTAACTTTGTTGTTTATGAATCAACAGGCAAGGGCTGGAATCACTGAGGTACATTTCATGTCCTTCAACCCTGTTGATAAGCGCACTGCCATTACCTACATTGACAGCAATGGCGAGTGGCATCGTGCAAGCAAGGGCGCTCCTGAGCAGGTAAGATACAACAAAAACAGCCATGATCGTCGTTGATCTCTAAATAATCACTGATTTCCCAATTATGGTTTCTTGACCCAAAATTCTAATCTCGATTTGTTGCATGAACTTTGCGGGCTCACTGGAGGCTCGAGGAAAAAGGCACTCAGTGTCATAGACAACTATGCCAACCGTGGCCTTCGATCCTTGGGAGTGGCTAGACAGGTAGATGGCCCCAATGCTAATATACATACATTGATTCCATATATGCGTATATAACACCCCATTTGGCTAATAAATTTATTGTGTATATTTTACAGACAATTCCAGAGAAAACAAAGGAAAGCCCCGGAGGACCTTGGGAATTTGTGGGACTACTGCCTCTTTTTGATCCTCCAAGGCATGACAGTGCTGAGACGATTAAACGGGCACTTGATCTTGGCGTCAACGTTAAAATGATCACCGGTGATCAGCTCGCCATTGGCAAAGAAACTGGTCGAAGACTTGGAATGGGGACCAATATGTATCCTGCTTCTTCCCTAGTTGGCCAGTGTCAGGATGAGACTATAGCTAACATTCCGATTGATGAACTCATTGAGAAAGCTGATGGATTTGCAGGAGTCTTCCCTGGTAATCGGATAATCATCTCGAGCTTTTAAATTTGTTGTATGCATAGCACATATGTGGCATGAAATGATCTCAACAATTTCATCTATTGCCTAATCACATTAAATTTGTTGTTTGCAGAACACAAGTACGAGATTGTTAAAAGACTCCAAGAAAGAAACCACATATGTGGCATGACAGGAGATGGTGTGAACGATGCCCCGGCGCTTAAAAAGGCAGATATTGGCATTGCAGTGGCTGATTCAACTGATGCAGCTAGGAGTGCTTCGGACATAGTATTGACTGAGCCAGGATTGAGTGTGATAGTGAGCGCAGTGTTGACAAGCAGATCCATCTTCCAAAGGATGAAGAACTACACCATCTATGCTGTTTCCATCACGATCCGTATCGTGATGGGGTTCATGCTGGTGGCACTCATCTGGAAGTTTGATTTCTCACCGTTCATGGTGTTGATCATTGCAATCCTTAACGATGGAACCATCATGACCATCTCAAAGGATAGGGTGAGGCCATCTAAAGCGCGACTCGTGGAAGTTGGACGAAATATTTGCCACCGGGGTTGTCCTTGGAACTTACATGGCTCTTGTGACAGTCTTATTTTTCTGGCTTGTTCATGATACCGAATTCTTCACCGTCAGTGAATCACACTCAAGTTCGTGATTCCTTATAAAAAGCCCCCCCGAAAGAACATGCTTGATATTTTTGTGTTACATTTTTTGCAGAATACTTTTGGTGTGCAGCCAATCGATGATAATCAGGCCGCACTTACTTCAGCTCTCTACCTTCAAGTCAGTTCCGTCAGCCAAGCACTCATCTTCGTCACACGGTCGAGGAGCTGGTCTTTCGTCGAGCGTCCTTGTCTCTTACTTATCGTTGCCTTCATTCTAGCACAACTGGTAAATCCATAATATATATATGCACAGAGTTTCTGACCCGAACTTTAAAATCTGATGGGAACTATCCGAATTCAAACTTACCTGAAATAACATCATGTCAAGAAACTTAAATTCAAATGATTCAAAACCAAGACAACTCGAATTGGTAAAAATACAATATAGTGGTAACATATTTGCTCAAAATTTTAACTCTTGTGACTTGTTAAACAAGGTGGCGACTTTGATTACCGTGTATGCAAACTGGGGCTTCGCCAGGATGGAAGGTATCGGATGGGAATGGGCAGGAGCGATCTGGGTGTTCAGCGTAGTCACATATATCCCTCTCGATATCCTCAAGTTCATCATCCGCTACGCCTTGACCGGCGATGCCTGGGGAAATGTAGCTCAGAGCAAGGTCAAACAACACCTTTTTTCTAAATAGTAGTTTCTCTGATTGAATTTCCTTTGTTTACGTTTATAATCAATTCAGACAGCATTCAGAGGAGAGAGCGTGACACCACTAGTGGAACCTGATCAACGTTCACTTCAAGGCGTTCCGGCACCCCGTGAAACCTATTCCGATGACGAGATTGCACGAATGATTTGATACAGCAGACATGGCCTAAGCGTTCTGATATGGCAATACATAGTTTCCAGTTAGGGCCGAAAATGAACAGAAATTAAACTACAGAAGTATTTTTCTAGTTTTATTGGAATATATTAAAAGTTTCAAAATTGCATTCGCAGTCATATTTGTTTTTCGTTTAAATTAAACAAATACTCAAACATATTTGCTAAAAAGTAATTAAAATTTTGTGAGAGAAGAATGAAAACTAAAAATCTTTACATAAAATTATAAACAAGAGACAGCAAATTATAAAAAAAAATAAAAAACTCAATTCATGTATTCCTTTAGTATATCTTTCAATGCATTCTAAAAAAATAAAAAACTCAAAATAGACAGCAAATTATGTTCGAAAAATGTAATGACCAACCGGAACATCTCTGATGACAAAGTCTTGAAGGTTGGTGGGTGAATGATACCCTGGGTGTAAGCATATACACGAAGAGACATCGAAATCATGATACATACGACATGGAGAAGGCAGTCTTGGAATCATGTCATTGCAGAACAATATACTTTCAACTATCTTTTTTATTCTTCCACGAGGTTAGTTCGGAAGGGATAATTTGTTCATTACAGGAGAGGACGGCCTCAGCCGTCAACTTACCTAGCCAACCATGGTACAACAATCCCCTCGAACCAAGCCCTCCAAGTAACCAATACTTGCATTTAAGATCATTACCTAAAATATTGTTGACGCATCCCATAAGCGGAAGCGATCCATGAGCAGTGAGTGGTGGCATCACCCTCAAGCCCGCCCTTGCTCCGGCAAAACTCCAGTCCATTATACCAGGGTAAATAGCCGATGCCTTTGGAAGAAGCTCTTGAAGTGCATTGGAAGCTTCATCTGTTGAGACATTTGGTGAAGAGTTCCTTGACCTCCATTCCCATGTTGAACCCAGATACAAACTTCGGTTCCCCTTGATAGCAAGCCATGCATCTGATAATATTGATGGTCCATGGTCTGGATAATCTTCCCTGAAGAACATTACTTTAGAATTTTGTGAATGAGTCCAGATCACTAAGAAACTTTGCTAACATTCGTTAGGGGTTAGGATAGACTTGGTACATTACACAAAAACATGATACTAGAAAATTAACTAATACACAAATGTGTCAAAATATATATGAAACATGGTACAATTATATATGGAACTACAGCTTCGTATGTAGACTAAAAGCCATTTCATATCTGGAACTATTGCCTGAAATACCGGCCCTTAAGTTTTATAGTGCAAATGAGAAGAGAAGTCTTACCTTATATTATCAGGCAGTTGCAAGTGCAAAATAACACCTCTACATGTCCTCAAAGGAAGCCTCCCTGCAAGCTCCGGAAGCAAGTCTGCTTTTGCACCAAGGCATATTATCACAGCATCGTATTCCCCTAATGCACAAATACAAGCATAAATTAGCAGGGCGTTTGGTTCACTATAATGAAATGGAAACATCCACAAAATAAACAAAACTATTCTCCTCCAGTTAAGCCTAAAAAAATCTTCAACACCCTTTCTTTGCAAGCCACTTCCCCTCTTTTTTTAGCTGATGCGGATTCTTTAAATATTTAGTGGAGTCCAGCAGAGTATGAACTTGTTTTTGACATGTTTTCTCCATCACCATGTCTAACAAAGAACGCTTACCTTCTAATTCAAGGAGTTCGCAAATAGATTTCTTCTGCAAACACAGATTTTTCTTTCCAAAGCTGGAAGCAGATAACTCTTTCACTAAATTTTGACAAGCTAAGAACAGTGCCTAGTAGAATAACAAAAAGAAAAGGAACTTGTCAAAATCAAAAACATGGAAAAGATAGAAGTCCAACAACAGAAGCCTAGCTATTCTTACCTTGAGATAATACTGAGAATTCACATTTACAGCTTCAGGCATATAAAAAGCCAAGTTGAAAGGCATATGTATATGGGGTACCAGTTTTTGGGCTGCATCCTTATCAATGATATCTATTTTGCAACTGGCAAGGCAGTTCTGAGCATTCTGATTTCACCAAAGGAAAAAACCGCCAAAATAAGCATGAAAATTGATGATAAGTTGATGATATATGTATGTGTACTGTGTTTATGTACATAGTCAGCATTGAGAAGGGTTGAAGAGATTACATCATTCAATATATTCAAAGTCTTCATGTTTGTGGCTGGTCTTAAAATGCCCCTGTGAGCACCAATTTCATCAAAAGCATAAACAAACTAATAAAAATTAAACTGAAATCTTTTAAACAGGAAAAAAAACAGTAAAAACGAGGATAAAAAATAGACATTTCATATTTGCATGTGAAATGAGGGAAGGCAAACATATTCCAGAGAACAGAAACAAACCTTCTCCGGACTAAAAAACCACCAAAATCTTGATCAAATTCTCCACTTTCAGAAACCAAATTCTCCTCGGAACTAACAGCTTGCTCCGCAATGCTTAAGAGCTTTAGACATTCTTTCCAACACTCGGCACCTCTCCATAGAAGCTTAACTGCCAGCATATACAGTGATAAGTCCAACGGGGGAGAAAACATGGATAAAAAGGATTTGGGGTTCTTTTTAAAGCATAAAGGATTATGCATACATTGAAAGAAGTTGATGGAAAACCTTTAGGAGAATAGGGGTGTAGTAGTCCTCCAGAGACTCCCGAAGCGCCTCCGCCAATGCCCATTTCATCATACAAGTCAATATGCAAGTGCAAATCCTTGGGACTTTCCTGGAAGATACAATGACAACAACAATCAGATAATTTAAAAGAAACCCATTAATGGTATTGATTTAAAAGATTTAGAATTGCAAAGCAAAAGAGTAAACCTTGAGCAAATGCCAAGCAACAGAAAGACCGGCAAAACCAGCACCAAGAACCGCATATCTGCATCCATAATAGAAATCAGCAACGATGAAATTCAAACCTTTACGGTAAAATATTAATTGAATGAAAGAGTGGAAGAGGTTAAAGGAACCTGAGAGGATGATGAGAGAGTGAAGAGAGAAGCACTGGTGAAGTGAGCTTCCCAGGGTAGGTTAAGGGAGACATTGAAGAATAGAATAGAAGTTTATACTGTTGTGCTGGGTTGCCAAGTTAGGGTTTTAAAGATAGTGATTTCCCAAACGGAGTTAGAGAAAATAAGATTAATCTTTAAAAAAATATATAAATGAAATTCAATTGAATTTTTTTCAAATATTCATATTACGCCTCTTTATATTTTTACAGTTAACATTTTTTTTTTAATTTTTAGAATTTAGAATATATACAGAATAGATCGAGTTGATATATATAATTGTCAGGTTTAATGAGTTCCAACTCGCATCCCTTCACAGAAGGGGGAAACCGAGCATGACTCTTATCTATGAATGGATGCGAGTTTAATTAATTTTTTTATCAAATATAAATTTTTCATTGTCTCTAGACCATCCATCCGATCCGGATAACAAGTTGCAGTACAATATAGCAAGTCATTCAAGTTCAACACAAAGGGAATTTGGAAGTCTTGATCTTGCTCAGGCTCAAGGACTGCTGCTCAGTGCTCAGGCAACCACGGCCAGATCATACTTTACGTACGATAACATGTCTTTCTCTTTGATATTCAACTTCACCTCTCTGATGCATAATCAGAATGGCTCGTCGTACCTGACACAACAACATAGTAGTACAAGACACACGAATTAGTAATTCCAAACATGAACAGGAGTCTGTTTTTAACTTAACTACTTACAATCGATTCATTCATCCCCATTCTAGTAAGATCATCAATCAGCCTTCGCTCTGATATGCGATTTCCGATTCCAAGTCGTCTCTTTATCTGGTTCTCCGCTTGCTACATATGCATCAGATTTTGTTAACACATGAAAGATCACAAGAGTGCAGCAAAAAATGGCTACAAACCTTAATCTCATTGGCCATATCAGGAGAGATATTAATATGTTGGTTTATTCCAGAACGTGCTGCATCCATGGTGGAAACTTTGAAAAGTCTCAATGCTTCAGCTACATCGCCTTCAGTGGCCACATGGGACCTAAAATTCATTTCAAATATTAAAAAGGGGAAAAGGGTTATTCCATCTATATCAGAATAGGCAGGTAGATATTTATATAATTACCAAAGTAGATGAACTTCATGTTTGAATTTAATTAAAGCATTCGCGACCTAACATGATTGTGCTAGATCCAGAACTTACAATTTCATTTTCGCAAGAGCTTCACTTAACCTTATGATGGCCTCTAGCTGCCTCACAGTGATGGGAATTGCTGCACTCTCTCCGGTCTCATTTGCTTGCTGCCTCATTCCCTACAAGAGTAACCCATGTTGATGACTAATGTTAGTTAGCATATTAAAACTTGAGGTCATTTGAAAATCAACTTCAGAGAAGTTCACACGCTAATGGGTAATGGGTGCTAAGGGCTCTTTTGCTAGTTAAATTTGGGATGGAACTAAAAAACAATTACAGCTAAAGTTTCAGAATACCCTTCTGATATCAACATAATCACTCTGGAGTTTAGCACATGCAGCTTCTGAAAGGCGAGGATGACATTCTGTTCGACAATATTGTATATACCTATAAAATTGAACTCAATTTAGCAGCAAATACAACGTAGCATAAATATTGGATATATTCAAGTAAATAAACTTTAATATTAAAAAATAGAAAAATGATTTTATTTTACATATACCTTTTCAGCCAATTCTCTTCTTTAGGAGGTCTACTACTATCATTGGATGTTGCCTGAGCTGAGGCATGAACTTTTATGACGTGACTTGCTATAACCTGTAAAAGGGTAATGGAACGCAAAGCCATTGGTAGAGGCATTCGGATGTCGTGTTAAAACTATAAATGCTTCTGTTTAATCCTTGGAGCACAAAACAGAAGAATTGCTGTTTAGGGATTAAAAAATAACTGTTCTGACAAGCAATTCTTAGCTGTCATTGGGGGGATCTAAGGTGAGCAAAATAACCAGGCTACCTTGTCTTGGTCATACATTCTTATATCCTTTACAATGAAGATCAAGTCAAATCTTGAAAGAATTGTAGTCTGCAAATCAATATTATCCTGTGCCGTCTGCAAGGTAATTATATTTCTTTGAGTTGCTTCAAAAGAATAAATTATAGAAATTGACAAAAATGGAATAGGAAGTGTGCAGCTACAGACCTTAAGATCATCATAACGACCTGAAGGAGGATTAGCAGCAGCAAGCACTGAAGTTCTGGAATTGAGAACTGTTGTAATTCCAGCTTTGGCAATGGATATTGTCTGCTGCTCCATAG
The DNA here is from genome assembly GCA_035048815.1 of Abelmoschus esculentus. Lineage (NCBI taxonomy): Eukaryota > Viridiplantae > Streptophyta > Magnoliopsida > Malvales > Malvaceae > Abelmoschus > Abelmoschus esculentus. The sequence goes on from JAUCBN010000001.1 coordinate 28,471,314, forward strand.
CTTCATGAATAGCAACCCTAGGTAATACAGAGCAAAACCTCATGAGCATCATGAGTAGTAAGGCTTAACAGATCTTAACAATAATTCAACTTACCTATCCTCTGGTCTCATCTTATCAAACTCATCAATACACACAACACCTCCATCTGCCAAAACCATGGCACCTCCTTCAAGATAAAACTCTCTCTGACATTTCATAAATGAACAAGGTGAGAAACTTTTTTTCATATAAAAGGGCAGAGGAAGAAGTAAAGGAAACTCTTCTAAAAAATAAAGTAACCAGTAAAACAAAGTCATCTCCATCAGATAGCACACCAAAAACTTACAGAGCTACTATCTTGAATAACAGAAGCTGTAAGACCAGCAGCTGAAGAGCCCTTCCCAGAAGTGTAAACAGCTATTGGAGCCGTCTTCTCAACAAACTTGAGAAACTTTACAAGGTAACCATAAAATAAACACCAAATTGCGTGAGAAGCACTAGAAATTATTGTATGGAATAGATTCAATTAAAAATCAGATAAATATCCTAAAATGAAATGTAGAACAATAGAGATAGGGCAAAAGGTGACGCAAAGTATAACATTCTGTTTCAGTAACCTCAACCATGATAGATACATGTAACTAACCTGTGACTTGGCAGTAGATGGATCACCAAGAAGCAACACATTGATATCACCTCTTAACTTTACCCCATCCGGTAAATTCTACACATTAATGAAGCCAGTTATGGAGACAAGTAGATAGTAGGCATATTTAAGGATAGAAGATAAGGATCTAAAACTTGCTTTCCTGGCTCCTCCAAAGAGAAGACAAGCAACAGCCTTCTTGACATCATCATGGCCAAAAATAGAGGGAGCAATCTTGGAGCATATGGCTTTATATGTATCTTGATTTGAGGCGAATTTCTTGAATTCTTCTACCTGCAAATGATAATTTATTTGCATAAGAATGATGATGAGAAAGGGAATGGATGGTAACTTTAGTTTAGAGCCTGAGAAGAAATATTGGAGTCATACAAATCAAATTAATCAACTCAGTTCAAAAAAAAGTTGCAAGCACAAGAACACATCAATAGCACCATCAAGCATATAGTCAACGCAGTAAAGTGGAGATGCAACTTCTTAAATAAACAATATTCATGATCACTTTGATTCTTACCTCTTCTTGCGTGAAAGTGGCTAGTCCTCGGGAGCTAGCTTCATTTGTCTCTTCCATTCCCACTATCCTGATATAAGGCTGCCTAACTGCAACTGCTCCTTTATGGCTGCATAAATCAGATTGAATTAGGATTCCAATTAGAAGAGAAATATGAGGCTAGCTATACAGTAAACCGATGACTTACTTAGTGGATGAATTGGCAGCTTGAAAGATACTATAAATTCCCATTATTGTCAACCTTGAACCAGGTACAATTGTTTGAACAAGATGTCGGTCCACCGAAAGCAACATATTTCTAGGGAGCTCACCAGTAGGTACATCCTTCAAATTTAAGGTGAATGCATAATCCAATCAATTCTATAATTCATTTTATACATTATTTCTCTAAAAATCAAGATCAATACCTCTGGGTTCTCTTGCAGTTTCAAGGTTTGTTGATCAACATACTTACTCTTATCAGGAACCACAAGCCATGGATCAAGAGGACAAGCTTCTTCTCCAGGCTACAGAAATTTCATAAATGCTATCAAAGCTCTATACTAAACAAGTAATATTAACAACTCAAATTTTGATAAAGAATAAACCTGTGGAATATGGTCACATGATCTCGGAACAATTGCCCCACCAAGACCTGGACGGCAGGGAATCACCCTAGCACTTTTACAGTTCTTACAGATTAAATGCACATAAGTAGCCTTTGCCTTAATCCTTGAAGCAGCAATGGTAATTCCTGATATCTTAACTAGTTTTGATATATATTGAGCCTAATAAAAATAACAAAAAATGGGGTCAGAAACTGAAAATGACTCATTCCGTTCATACTAATAGATACAACAAATCCCAATCAATTACCCCAAGTGATCGCATGGAAACCGGATCCTCCTTTGATGTAAGAAAAATCTGAACCTCGCCCGTCTGTGGCTCTACCATTTCCCCTGAATCTCCAGCTACTTTCATCTTCAAACTCGCTAAAACCTCCGCAGCCGCGTTCTCAAACTGCACCATTTATTAAGAAGAAACAACCTTAAGCTAAAAGAATGAATTTTAATAAACTTGATAAGAGATATTCGTTGAGAATGTTTTACCAAAGGCAGGTAATCGGAGGGAGCGGAACGAAGGAGGGAAGGGAGATCGGAATCAAATGAGAGAAAATCCTCGAGATGGATCAGTAGGAACTTAGGATTGTTAACGAGGCTTTCTCTGTACGGAAAAACGTTCTTCTCCTTTTCAAAGTTCCTGATGAACTCCTTGAATTTGAGGAGAACGGAGTGGCGGCTCATCGTGGAGGAGGATGCGGCTGCTTCCGCTTCCGTGGATGCATCCGTGAATTGTGCTTGATTGCTGTAGTAAACCGCTCCTTCGTCCCATCCCGACATTCTCTTCTTTTCTTTTCACCTTTGATTATCGTCTCTCGCTCGTACTGAAAACGAAGAAGCCGATACCGTTCTATCGGAAGCAACTTTTTCCTCTATGTTAATTACCATCAGGGTTCTTCTTGGCGGGAAGGTTATGGTGTTTTTGGCGGGGAAATATCCTCGCACGTGCGTGGGACATGCGTGGTTGGAGATTGGATCACGTTAAAAAAATCTGATGGGCTTGGCTTGGCCCGCCTCTTTTTCATTCAAATGTATATAAACCTATTAGATAGAATTGGTAATTTAATTATCGGTTTAAACTAAGAATTAATCCCTAAATTATATTTTTTTATTTTAAATATTTCTGGATATAATATTGGTGGTGTGAGTTAAAAAATAATTCAAAAAATTAACTCAAAACGGAAATACTCAAATTTACTTGAATTATAATTTTACAAACTTAATAAATTTTTTAAATAATTTAATTAATCGAACAAAATATATTTTATAAATATATAATTTTTTAATAATCTTAAAGTGATTATAAATAACCGTTATTATTAATATTCTGATAAAACACACACGATTTAAACTTATTTGTTAGAAAATAAATATTACCCGTTTTTATTGGATTATTTGTTAAATTTTAATTATAAACTTTTCTAACGGTATTCGTTCATAATAATGTTATAATTTCCAAGGTGAAATAATAATAATAATAATAATAATAATAATAATAATAATAATTGATGTATTATTGACAGTCGACATCAAGTCGGTAGCCAAAGACGAGGTAACATAAGCCGTCTATATAGTCCTTCACGTTTCGTTCACGGGTCGTGAAATCCACGCTCTCTAATATAACGGAACCCCTCCATGCCTACTTTGTCTCGTAACAAATATTTTCTTTTTAATTTAATTATTAATTGAGTCAATATTTTGTTTTTGAATAAATTACATAAATGATCTTTAAATTATAGTTTAATTATTTTTTTATATTTTTTTACTATCAAATGTTATAAATTAATTCATTAATTAAATGTTTTAATACAAATTGGTCTCGTTCTATTAAAAAATTTAGTAAAGGATCATGGTAATAAAATCAATACATAAAATAAAAAGAAAAAAAATATACATAAAATAAAATTTAGTAAGATATAGTCGAGAATTATTTATGTAGTTTACTCTTGTCTCTTTAAATAAATAGATTTTTTTTAATTATCACGTGTTAAAATTGATTGATTAGAAGAATCTATATTAAATTTTATCATAAAAAATATACAAATCGAGTAATAGCAATAAAACCAATACATAAAATAAATACGTATCTATGTAATAAGGACAAAAATAAGATTAAATTATAATGCTGGAAAGATTAAAATATTAAAAAATAAATAAACTGTCAAAATTAAATGAGTTATGATTTAATTTTATTCATTTCAAAATTAAAAGATCTTTAATTTATTTTTATTAAATTAATAAAAGTTTAAAAATAAAACATACCAGTCATTTTTTTAAAAAAAATTATTAACAACCTTAAATATTGTCAATAGCATAATTTAATAAAATAATATAATCATCTATAATAATTAATTAATTTATGTATGAATCTCTAAAGTGAGATTCTGTAATAATGTAGAAAACAAAGAAATAACACGTTTTTTCATTTAATTTGATATTTTCGAGGGGAAAAAAAAAGAATAAAACGGGAACGGGTCCGTTACGTTAAAGGGAGCGCCAAATGCGCCGCGCGTGTATTAAATATTGTCGGGTGAGAAGTCAAAACGACGGTGGTTAATACGTAATATTAAATGAGACGGATGTCCTTTATCGTCCAAAAGAAATAATTATTAAAGTTCACTGTTATTAATACAGACCACGGGAATATAAAAAGATTCACCGTTTCCTCGTTCCGGCCTCGGGTATCCCTGTTAGGAAACCTTGATTTTCCCGTTGAACTCGCCATGCAAATCTGGAAACCACTGTTTGGCTGCTAAGAAAATAGAAATCATTATAAAATTTAAGAAGGAAAAGCAAAACGCAAATAAAGTGAAGAGAATAGAAGAAAATTAGGTCTCCTAGTTTTGGAACTGTCTCGTATCCACCTACTGGAGAAGATTCCGTGCGTAGTGCTTACTTTCTGAGAATTTTTGTTATTTCATCCTTGTTGACCAAACAGAAGTTTGAAGAACGAGAGTTCGATGACCGAAAAATCGTACGATTTCTTTTCTCCACTTTTAGTTGATCTTGAGTTTCCTCTTCCGTGGTTGTTTTTCTCTGTATTTTTTCTGGATTTGCATGTTTAATTATTGGAAAGACAAACAAGGAATTAGCGACAGAACTAGCGTTACATCAATAATTGAAAAAAATATGAACCGGTCTTAAGTTTCCTTTTGTACTTGATAGAAATTTCTCTTAATCTAATCCGTCTATTGACTATTCAAACAGTTTATCTTTGAAGCAATTTAGCTTGTTTAGCACATTTCTAAGCTCCTTTTCCATGGATTATGTTTCGGAATTTTCTAAGTTATTGTTTTCTCACTCATGCATTAGTGAATGAGTTTCCTTTTCACTAATTCAGGGACTGGGGAACACAATGCAGGGGATGGTACTAGCGTTTTAATCAGTTGACAATCGGTCGAGTGGTTTCTCAATGGGGTATGAACTTAAATCTTTGTTTCAAGTGGATACCAGAAAATTGATATGGCTTATAGGAGTAACGTTTGCCGTGATTGTAACATTCCAGTATCTTGAACTTCCATATGGCAATGTTTTTTCGTCATTGTTTCCTTTCGGTAAGGTTTCGGTCAAGGAACAAGGTACAATTGCTGCTAATGAGACAGCTCATGATGCTGAGATATTTGAAGGGAAAGACATAAATTTCGATGCTGATGTTATATCAGAAGCAGAATTGGGCCTGAATAAATCTTCTGCATTTGATGAGGGTAACGAAGCTCCAAAGGAATCTTCAACTGCTGAAATGGTTGAATCAAATAGCAATACAACTGTGGAAAGTGGTGAAAGTTCCAAATCAGAGGAGTCTGGTTTGGACTTTAATGGCAGAATTGCTGCTAATGAAACAGCTCATGATGCTGAGATCTTTGAAGGGAAAGACATAGATTTTGATGTTGATGTTATAACAGAAGCAAATGTGGGCCTGAATAATTCTTCTGCATTTGACGAGGATAACGAAGCTCCGAAGGATTCTTTTCCTGAACTGGTCGAGTTAAATATCAATACAACTATGGACAATGTTGAAAGTTCCGAATCAGGGGATTCTGAGAAGGAAGGTAATTTCACGAGTTTAAACAATCTGAACCAAACTGGTGCTCGTAACGAAACAGCTAAAGTGAATGACGTTGGGGACTCTAAAGATAGTTTCACATCAGAAGAAGTTAGCTTGAATAGATCATCCATATTAGACAAGGATACCATTTCTCCTAGGGAATCATCAAAAGAGGAATCAGAGGACTTAAACAAAATTTCCAAGGTGAACTTCCCTGAAAGTTCTAATAATTCAATAGCAGCCAAGAATGTTGGCAAAACTGAGGAAAGTTTTTCTTCGAAGAATGGTAAAGTTGATGTCAACACTTCAAAAAACAATATAGGAAATGGAAGTGTCAGTTTATATCCGATAAGCACATTTTCCTCAGATACAGGCCTCGGTACAACCAACAGTACCTTAGAAAAAGATGTTGAGACAAATGTCAGCACTTCTATAGAGTCTTCCAATTCCAGCATATCTTCAGTGGAGCAACACGCCACAGCAAGTTTAGACAAGAATGAGAAATCGAAAGAGATGCAGAACAATTTCACCAAATCAGGTGATGATTCTTCTCCCCTCAAAGCTCCCAAGATGAAGAAAAAGCCTGGGATGCCACATGCACTAACTACAATAGCTGATATGAACAATTTGTTTTATCAGAGCCGTGTTTCATATGAATCCAAGGTATGCTCATACGTTTTGATTTCCATTATTACAACAGGATACTTTAGTTCTATGTTGCAATGTTTCGTTCTCTATCTCCATTTGTTTTTAGACACCAAGATGGCCTTCAAGAGCTGATAAAGTTCTACTAGAAGCAAGGTTGCAGATTGAGAATGCACCCATTATAAAGAACGATCCACGACTTTATGCACCTCTTTATCGGAATGTTTCTATGTTCAGAAGGTAGATTTCAACTCCATTTTTTAACACTACATTAACATGTATTACTAGGGGGTGGGGACAGTGTTGGTTGAGTTGAGACTGGTAAGTTTACGGTAAACAGAACCAGTTACTGGTATGCAAGTGCATACGGTATAAACTATAAACACTTTACATTATCATTTTCAGGAGCTATGAATTGATGGAAAACACACTCAAAGTATATGTCTACAAGGAAGGAAAACGACCCATAGTACATGTGCCGGTTCTCCAGGGTATTTATGCATCTGAAGGATGGTTCATGAAGCAACTGGAAACTAATAAAAAATTTGTCACCAAAACCCCAAGAGATGCCCAGCTGTTTTACATGCCTTTTAGTTCTAGAATGTTAGAGGAAACCTTATACGTGCCAGATTCTCACAGTCACAAGAACCTTATACAGTATTTGAAGAACTATGTGGACACGATTGCAGCAAAATACCCTTTCTGGAATAGAACTGAAGGAGCTGACCATTTCCTGGTTGCTTGCCATGACTGGGTAATGCTTTTTCATGCTTTTCTAGTTTTGGCCATTACATTTTTCAGGGTGTTTGGAACTGATCATAAGTTTCAAATAGTCCATCTATTTTACATAGCACTACCGTATGAAATATCTTAATATACATGGAATTTGAAACCTATATTATTTGAGCTCGTGTGCGAGTGTTAGACACATGTATGTGTTCGATTTTTTTAAATATTATCATGATATGCTGGAGACATGGATGTGACACAAAATCGAAGCAACGTAGCATGAAACAACTTTTTTTAGTTTTTACTTTGTTACATATTAGAAGTTATTGCCAAATGGACAAATGATTGTTTTTTCTCTTTAGAGTGACCAATAGTTTGATATATTCATACAATGATGCAATGATTCTCAGTTTTTTTCTTCCTGGAACCATCTAATAAACGCTACTTTTCTCAGGCACCATCTGAAACAAGGGAACACATGGCCAATTGCGTAAGAGCCCTCTGCAATTCCGATGTTAGAGAAGGTTACGTTTTTGGCAAGGATGTATCTCTTCCTGAGACTTATATCCGGAATCCGCAGAAACCTCTTAAAGACCTCGGTGGCAACCCTCCGTCTAAGAGACCAATCCTGGCTTTCTTTGCAGGAAGTATGCATGGTTATCTAAGGCCGATTCTGTTAGAACAGTGGGGAAACAAAGATCCCGACATGAAAATCTTTGGCAGAATGCCTACTGTCAAGGGGAAAATGAACTACATCCGGCACATGAAGAGCAGCAAGTACTGCCTTTGCCCCAAAGGATACGAAGTTAATAGTCCAAGAGTGGTAGAGGCCATTTTCTACGAATGCATTCCGGTTATCATATCCGACAACTTCGTACCTCCGTTTTTCGAGGTTTTGAACTGGGAATCATTCGCGGTCTTCGTTTTAGAGAAGGATATTCCCAACTTGAAGAAGATCCTCTTATCGATCCCCACAAAGCGGTATCGTCAGATGCATCTGAGAATCAAAAAGATCCAGCAACATTTTCTTTGGCATCCGAATCCCGAGAAATACGACATCTTCCATATGATTCTTCACTCCGTTTGGTACAACCGAGTTTTCCAAATGAAATCCAGGTAAGTGAAGCTCAGATCATGTAGCTAGGTGATGAGATTTTAATTTCTGTATAGAAAATAAAGTATTTTTCTAGGGAATTTGTTTCAACATCCTCATTTATTATTCAATAATTAAATGCAGCATGAGAAAATGCATGCATGTGCCATGTTTCTTTTTGTTTTTCATGGCATGTTCGTTACGTAATCTGCTAAAACAATGTGTGCTATTTATTAATAACCGTTGACCGTAATTTACGAGAAATTATATCATGGGTCAGTCTCACCACGTGTCCATGGGACCAACCAATGATAACTACCCACTTCATCAATTTTTTCATGTCATATTTTTTTTCAGGTGAATCTTCATTTTAAAAATTAAAAAATAATGAGGTGGATGATTATCATTGGTCGGTCCCATGAATGACGTGGTGGGACTGACCCATGATATAATTTCTTGTAATTTACATTCATTTTGTAGGTTCAAAACAAAACTTTATTTTAATAGAGTTAATCACACCACATGTCCTTATACCATGACCATCATTTTAAATTAATCCTTAAATTTCTATATGTTTTAATTTCATCCTCAAACTATGATTTTTATTCTAAATTGATTCTTAAATTTTTTAATGTTCCATTTTACTACTAAACTATATCCCTCATTTTAAGTTAATCCTTTAACTTTTTGAATATTTTAATTTTATCCTTAAATTATTGTATATATCACATCATATTATATAATATTACTAGATAGTGCACATAAACATAATATATGTATATATTAACAATTTAAGTAATAAATTAGAATATTTAAAAATTTTAAAGATCAATTTAGAATGTAAGTCGTGCTAAAAAAATTCTTAGAATAAATTCTTAGAATGAAATTAAAATTATCAAAATTTAGGAATCAAATTAAAAAAAAAAATTATAATTTAAAAATAAAATTAAAATATTTAAAAATTTACGGACTAGTTTAAAATAAATATTATTATTTATGGATATATGATACAATTAACTTTTAATTAATAATAATTTATTTATTAATTAAAATATAATAAAATGTAACATATTCTCCTCTGAGCGCTGTGTAACAGCTGCGCGTGGTCCCTGTCCGGCCCACCGTCAATAAAAGTTGTGTTTCCTCTCACTTTTTTTCTTTCCATTTCCAAATTGCAAAAAAGGGATTGGTCGGTCGCGCTTCACGCGCTCTTCTCTGTCACGCCTAGTTTCGTTTAATATACAAATTGGTCCCTTAATTTTATAGCTTTTCTCAATTTGGTATTTGATTTTTTATAGAATTGTATTGTGAATTTTGAAGGGAAAAAATCACATTGGTACCCATATTGGTTTAGCATTTCAATAGCCAATTAGGTTACTGATTCAATATTTATTAGTCAAAATATTGATGTTATTAAAGTTCATGTTAGTATTCGATAATAATTATTTTTTTATTTTTTTATCTAAAAATTAAAATACTTGAGGAAGTAACCAAATTCATATATCAAATGTAGATATTAAGCCTATTGCTTTTGGAAGAAAATCATTAAATTATAATTATTGTGACATAATTAAAATAAAGCGTGCCAAATCAAAATTATAACTAAAATGTTATATTAACTGTTTTTGTTAAGGACTTCCATAAAATATAGAGATTAAACTCGAAGTTTAGGATAATGGAGGGACCAAAATTACAATTAGACATGTTTAGTTTGGTTTTTTATTTTTCAATTTCAATTCTCATTACCTTTAAGACGCCTAAAAGGATGGAATATAGATTGAAAATTCCCGAATGCCAAACAGCTCCCATCCTTTCCTTTTTCTCACCAGTTTTTACTTTCTCAAAGAGTCCAATGTTCTAACTCAGTAACTCGTTCGTGTCGATTTTTCTTTTCTGTCGTTCTCGGTGAGTTGATTCAATGGCGCATCTCTTCAGGGATCTTTCACTCGGTCACTCAAAGAGAGAGTCGACGCCGACACCACCGCCACTGCAAACTAAGCCTCAACCAATGCCTAGCAAGCTCACCTCGACAGATCTCCAATCTCCATTCGGACAACTCGCTTCTCAACTCACTGATTCCGACCTTAGACTCACTGCTTATGACGTTTTCCTCGCGGTATGCCGTACCTCCTCCTCCAAACCTCTGTCCACTTCCGCTTCCTTCAATTCCGATTCGCCGAGTCTCAACACGCCTAGTGAAAACCACAACCACTCGCCTAACTCGCCCGCGTTGCAGCGCTCGCTTACGTCAGCGGCTGCTAGTAAGATGAAGAAGGCTTTAGGATTGAAGTCGCCGGGTTCTTCATCGGGCTCGAAGAAGAGCCCGGGTTCCGGGCCAGGCTCGGGACAGGGAAAGTCTAAGCGGCCTATGACCGTAGGGGAGCTTATGAGGATTCAAATGCGGGTATCTGAGACCATCGATTCGCGAGTTAGAAGATCGCTTCTAAGAATCGGCGGTGGCCTGGTCAGCTAAATTTAACTCATTATTATTATTATTTTAAAATGATGAATTTTGGTTGATCCTAATGTTTTTAATTACGATTTATTAGATCTGCACAATACTGCTTGTGAGCAAATCAATTTTAGTTATTTATAATATTAAAGTAGATGCTATTGGATCCGAATCCGATGGTAATATTTTGAAAAATGCGTATGGTTTACGTTCCGAACAAATTTGATTCTCTAATATCATCCTGAATGATGGTATGATAATGTAAATTCTCCAATGTTTCGAAACTCATTAAGATTATCAATTTTAAGACGAGAATATAGTAGGGCTTTGATGAACTTTATGATTTTTACTTAGTTTTAACATTACTGGTGCTTAATTGATTTATAGTACCCGCTATTTGGTCATTAGCACTGACTATGGTCAAATGATAGGTTGGAAGGCGAATTGAGTCAGTAGTTCTTCCATTGGAGCTATTACAGCAGCTCAAGCAATCAGATTTTACTGATCAGCAAGAATATATTGAATGGCAAAAACGAAACCTCAAGGTTCTTGAAGCTGGTTTACTATTGCATCCTCGTGTGCCACTTGATAAGTCAAATAATGCATCTCAAAGGCTACGGCAGATCATCCATGCAGCCCTAGATAGGCCAATAGAAACGGGAAAGAACAATGAGTCTATGCAAGTTCTTCGTACTGCTGTTATGTCTCTTGCTTCCAGATCTGATGGGTCTCTTTCTGATTCATGCCACTGGGCTGATGGTATTCCATTGAATCTCAGACTCTACGAAATCCTTTTGGAGACATGCTTCGATATTAATGATGAGACATCTATTATTGAGGAAGTTGATGAGCTCATGGAGCATATAAAGAAAACATGGGTGATCCTTGGGATTAACCAAATGCTCCACAACCTCTGCTTTACGTGGGTCCTGTTTCACCGTTTTGTTGCCTCCGGGCAAGTCGAAATGGACTTGCTATATGCTGCTGATAGTCAGCTAGCAGATGTAGCAAAAGACGCCAAGGCAACCAAGGATCCAGATTACTCCAAGATTTTAAGTTCTACATTGACTTCAATACTGGGCTGGGCAGAGAAACGACTTCTTGCTTATCATGACACTTTTGATAGTGGAAATATCTATTCCATGCAGGGAATCATTTCTTTAGGCGTATCAGCAGCTAAGATTTTGGTTGAGGATGTATCCACTGAGTATCGCAGAAAGAGGAAAGGAGAAGTTGATATTGCTCGAAATAGAGTTGACACTTACATCAGGTCTTCATTGCGCACTGCTTTTGCTCAGGCAAGTCTTTATTATCTGCTATTGGCCCTTTTATTGATGCTTCGAGGAAAAATCTGAGTGTTATGCTATATGTATAGTATCTGAAATGTCATGCACATGTACAAATTCCTTAGATGTATGAGACATGGAAATGTAACAAATGTAAGAATTAAGATGTATGTGTGTGAATACTATCTCCCCTCCTACATCTCCTTTTAGCAGGTTTAATGACTGTGCATGTTTTTAATTGTTACATAGAGAATGGAGAAAGCAGACTCTAGCAGGAGAGCTTCCAGAAACCAGTTGAATCCCCTCCCCATCCTTGCAATACTTGCTAAGGATGTTGGTGAGCTAGCTGTTCATGAGAAGCAGGTTTTCAGTCCAATATTGAAGGGTTGGCATCCTTTGGCAGCAGGTGTGGCTGTGGCCACCCTCCATGCTTGTTATGCAAATGAGATCAAACAGTTTATAACGGGCATTATGGAGTTGACCCCTGATGCTGTTCAAGTGCTGAGAGCTGCAGATAAATTGGAGAAGGATCTTGTGCAGATTGCAGTTGAGGATGCAGTAGACAGTGATGATGGTGGGAAGGCAATAATCCGCGAGATGCCTCCTTATGAGGCTGAAACTGCTATCGGCAATCTTGTTAAAGGGTGGATCAAGACAAGAGTTGACAGACTTAAGGAATGGGTTGATCAGAATCTGCAACAAGAGGTATGCAGTTGCGACTTGTCATTTTGATGAAAATTTTATCTGAAACTTATATCTTTCAAATCTCTGTTCATTTTGAAATTTGTTTGGTCATGCAACTGAGTAGCTATATACTTAATTTCTGCTTCAGGTTTTGTTAAATTATTATTATTATTGTTGTTGTTGTTGTTGCTGCTGCTGCTAAACAACACTTTGCATGACACTAGGTCTGGAGTTCACAAGCAAATCAAGAAGGATATGCCCCCTCTGCTGTCGAAGTTTTGAGAATCATTGATGAGACCTTGGACGCTTTTTTCCAGCTCCCAATACCAACACATCCTGCATTGCTACCTGATTTGATGGTTGGCCTTGACAAATGTCTTCAATATTACAGCATCAAGGCAAAATCTGGCTGTGGTGTGTGCTTGCAAATTTAATAAATGATCTCAATACAACAGTTAAGGTTTTTAGAGTTTTTGACATTTTACCTTTTAATCTGACATGTAGGTTCACGTACTACATATATGCCCACAATGCCTGCATTGACTAGATGTGAGATAGGATCAAAGTTCCAAGGTGTGTGGAAGAAGAAAGAAAAGTTACAAAACTCTCAGAAGAGAAATTCTCAGGTCACAACAATGAATGGAGATAATTCATTTGGGGTGCCACAGCTGTGCGTTCGTATAAATACATTGCACCGTATCCGATCTGAGATGGATGTTCTAGAAAAGAGGATCATAACCCACTTGAGGAACTGTGAATCTGCTCATGTGGAAGATTTTTCGAATGGTTTGAACAAGAAATTTGAATTAACCCCATCTGCTTGTGTGGAAGGGGTTCAGCAATTATCCGAGGCATTAGCTTACAGAATTGTATTCCACGACCTAGGTCATGTTTTATGGGATGGTTTGTATATTGGGGAGCCATCATCGTCTAGGATTGACCCTCTATTACAGGAACTAGAGCGAAACTTGTTGATCATCTCTGAAACTGTGCATGAAAGAGTTCGTACTAGGGTCATAACTGATATCATGAAAGCTTCCTGTGATGGGTTCTTGCTAGTTTTACTTGCTGGAGGCCCCTCTCGAGCTTTCACTCGTCAGGATTCTCAAATTATAGAGGATGATTTCAAAGCCCTTAAAGATCTGTTTTGGGCCAATGGAGATGGTTTGCCGGCTGACCTCATAGACAAGTTTTCAGCAACTGCAAGAGGAGTCTTTCCCCTCTTTAGAACCGATACAGATAGCTTAATTGAGCGGTTCAGACATGTGACCTCGGAGACATACGGCTCGTCTGGTAGATCTAGGCTTCCACTACCTCCAACATCAGGGCTGTGGAATCCTACTGAGCCAAACACTCTCCTACGCGTGCTATGCTACCGGAATGATGAGACAGCTTCAAAATTTCTAAAAAAGACATACAATCTACCCAAGAAACTTTAACAATCTTAGGTTTGGTGTATACAGCAGACCAACGAAGGCTGCATCACATGTGATAGAGTGCCAGAAATATTGTTCTTGTAGTCCATATATTTTCCGAGATGGGGTCCGACAAAGTTGTTTAGCATGCCATGCCTGGTTGGCTGCAAATGCTTAAAGATGCGGCCCTAATCTTGTGTAGCATAGTGGGAATGTTGGTGATGAAATCCAGCTGCTTTTCACCAACATGCTGAGTTGGGAGATAAAAGAAACCATAGAAGCAAAGGATATTCCAAGGGCTTGCCTATGAGGAAAGGTTGGTGTATAATATTTGATTATTACAAGATTCAATTATGTCAATATATGAGATTCCTTCGGCTCTAATCTTGTCTACTCTTTAGAATTTTGGAGAACCTGTTATTTTTCCTTACAAAGGTCATTGTGTTTATTTGCTTTGTCCGTCATTACTTGTTCATTTTGCTTTTATTTCGATCGATACACATTTGACGATTGATCAATACGTGTTTATAATTATATACTATTGTATTGTATGAAATTTAGTGTTTGTTTATTTGTGTTTTTATTTTTGGAGTACATACAATATGTTTTTTCTTTGTGATTAGGACTTACATAAAATAGTTTTGTTTTTTGTTTGTTGCAAAGCCTTCTTCCGACTGTATTTGCCCTGTCAATTGGTTTGACGGCCAATGAATGGATCACTTAATCGGAGAACTCGTCGGAAAGCGCTTGTTTATAATTATAGATCAAGTATCACGATCTACACTCTGCCGGTCTCCATCGGCCAATGTTATTTTCCAGGAACCCATATCTCAGTGAGTGGTTGATCAGATTGATGGTTAAAAGCTTCTCATTGTCCCACTTGCCTTCTGAGTAACGGACCAGACCGGACTGACCAGGAGTCCCTTCTGATAACATGTATCAGATGAAAGGGTTGGTTAATCTTGTCTAAGTTTCAGGATTCAGCTTTTTAGCTCCGGCCATGGCTTTTCCTGCCCATTTTGGAAGGAGATGCAGTGGAATAGCAATATAGCATGCAAAGGCAAAGCGAACACTTTTATATACTAAAAAATACAAGTGATTAAGCTGCACTATATCACTATATGCAGGATTACCAAAACAACCCCATCTTTATACTTTAATCTGGTACATTTCAGTCATTTTATTGTTATTAATGTAGACAATCAATCCGAATCTACTATGTGATTAAGATTATTTTTATAATCAAGGTAATTTTTTGTACGTTAACTGTCATGGAAACTAGACAAAACCCTGTGGTTCAACATTAATTTGGAAGCAATAAACACAGATAAATCAACATTAACGTCTAGTTTTTACCCTGGACAGCCTCTGCCATTTTCTTTGCCATGAACTGCAGAGTATCATCAATAAGAGAAACCAAATCTTCCAGTTTCAACCCTTGAATCGGATCGGAAACAAACGTCCACTCGATCTTGCACCCGTTGCCTTCCATCGGAAACACGTTGAGAGTGGCGACGTAGTTTCTGAACCCGAGGTTGTTTTCCATGACCTCATAGCTTAACGAGTGGTTGATCGGGTCGATGCTTAAAAGCTTCTCGTCGACCCATCCGCTCTTCCCTTCACAGTAACGGACCAGGCCTGGCTGCCCGGGAGTCCCTTCCTTCCGATAACACGTATCAACCGTAGGGAAAAACTTGTCCAGGTTACAGAATTCGGCTATCAACGGCCATATCTGCTCTGCCGTGGAGTCTTTCAGCTCCGCCGTGGCCTTGCCTTCCCATTTCGACTGTGCTTCATCAGCCATATGCAAGATAAGAAATCAGCCTCATATTTTCCATATGGTTAGAAATTAGAATTAAAGCACAGGGTATTTTGGGTTTTTCAGACCTGCACGTTACACTTACGACCCCATGATTGCTCTCTCCCATTGAACAAATATCGCATTCATTTTAACTCATTACATCATTTATGATATAATTAACAATAAATTTTATTTTAATTTAAAAAAATCATAAATAAGACAATAAAATCATATAACAAATTTTCCTCCAATTAAACCATGAAAGAATATTTTGGATAGTGACTAGATATTATTATATATCGTAGATAAATCAAATTTATTTTATTAACAATGTTATGATAGTATACTTGGTCGATAATGACGTGACCAATAGACTCGTTGTTTTGAATCATGATGTACTTTTTAGTACTTTGGAGTTTACTACAACACCGAATATAATAGTAGACATGATAAATATAGAAGATCGATATTAATCATTATCTCAGCTTTCAAATCTGTATTAATAAAAAAAATCGTTATGATCTAACCTAAATATTTTTTAAGAGATTTGATCTCTCCTTTTATTAGTCATAAAAATTTACATATTTTAACTTTATTTTAAATTAACTTGAATTTTTAGTTATTTCAATAAGATGATGAATCTAATTTATATAATTTTTTTAATATGATCATTATTATTTAGTTTATTAAATAATTAATTTAAATTATATATTATAAAATGTAATTTATTGAGTTATATATTTCTCTAAGTAAACTACTAGTAAAGTGGTTTAGGTGTAAGCTTTCATAGAGTTACCTAACCGAAAAAATTCTTTTGATGTGAATCTTCTAACCCTCCGAGGATTAAATTTCAAACATGAAGACGCATTTTCAAAATTCAGGCTTTTCGAGTTTTAAGATTCGAATCGATAATTGTTACTTCTTAAGTCGAGTCACTTTTATTATTAGTAGAGGTAAACAAGATCAATACTCAACTAATTTAATTAAAATTGTTCTCGGTTTTGATAACTTCCGTTTTTTAAAATTGAAACCTTTCAGTTTTAGTTACATCGGATACTAAATTTTAAAAATTAATCATATTACAAGTGAGAAGTGAGAACTCATACTAATATCGAGTACTCAGTCAATTGATTTATTATTAAAAAAGTTCGAGTAATAAGAAAAATAAATTCAACCAATAATAATAAAATTAAATAACAAAATTAAAATATTAAAAACTTAAAAATTAAAATTTTAAAACAAATCATACTCATAATATTTATATATAAAAAAATTTAATAAAAAATATTATCTAATAAATTAATATTAGATATTTAATATTGGTTTCAATCTTATTAGTAGTTTTGGTATTTTATTAATGAAATAAATAAGTTCGAATTCCATCACAATTTATATTGGAGAAATTCCAAACATTTGATTAGAAAAACAAATTATATCGAAATAAAAAGGAAAAAGGAAATTTTTTTAGAAGAATCAATGGAGCTTTGCTTTGTAAAGTAGAGGGGAACACACTACCCTTATTATTTCCCTCCACAGATCCCCAAATTCCCATTCACCAAACCCTAATTTCATCAATCTGAAACAAAATTTCCCAAATCTCCCCCTATATTCTTCTTTTTTGCGATTTAACCAATCTCTCAAGCCAGAGACCGAATATATTAGCCTATGATTCGAGAATGTTCATGGATCTTCACGATGCTACTTTTGGACGAATGTAATCCTTGCTATGCCAGAGTTGCGTAGCCAGGCTCGTAGAAATCGGGCATCCATTAAACAAAACCTGATTGATAGTATCCCCTACCCGATACCAACGAGTGCACTGTTCGCACACGATCGTGGAAAATCGTACAAAATAGGAAGCATAAAGACGCTTCCCTATGATAACGAGTTCAACGACATAGATAACAAACCCAATAATATCGTGAGCGGTGCTGGATTTGAAAAAGTTTCCGTTTGCAAGAAAGGAAAACGAGGATATTAAACAGCTTAGGATTTTCGGATAAAAGGTTGTCGCGAAGACGATGGATGATTACGACAGCGGCGGCCGTAGCGGTGATAAGGGGCCCGGTGCTGAAGATGAAGGAAGCACAGCGCCGCTTCCTGAGAAGGTATTCTTTAGTTTCTGAAATGATTTTACTTTATTTTGGTAAGATTTCCTCTTGTTTGGATTTTTGCTTCTGCTTGTATTTTTAATTTTGTTATCAAGGAATCCATAAAAGGAAAAGAAAGTTTTGATTAGTGAGATTTATTTCTTGTTTCTTTGAGTTCCCCCCCCCCCCCCCTTTTTTTTTTTTTGACTATTGTATGGTTTGCCGCTGCAAACTTACTTAACATTGGCATTTTAAAACAAGCTTTGTCTTTATATAATTCGTCTAGTAGTAGTATTCTTCGAATACAAGTATTAATATGAAGAAAGAACATATATAATGCTGAGAACTGGGACTCGTATTTTTCAATTGCAATGCCATTTTATTAGTTTGAAATTCTTGAAGAATGGGTTCTTATTCTTTCTTTTTTGTTGCAACAGGTTCAGGTGGGCGGTTCTCCAATGTATAGATTAGAAAGAAAACTGGGTAAAGGAGGCTTCGGACAAGTATATGTTGGTCGACGAATTGGCACTGGTCCAGGAGCTTTAGAGGTTCCGGATTACTTTATAGTGGATTTTTGCATACACTAATAGTTGATTTCCCCAATTTGCTATACTTGTTATGTCTGAATTGTAGGTAGCTTTAAAATTTGAACACAGAAGCAGTAAAGGATGTAATTATGAGCCGCCATATGAGTGGCAAGTTTACAAGTGAGATTCCTATAATCACATTTTATTTGTGGTTCTTATATTTGTTCATATTCTCATAAAGTTGCTCATATGGCGTTTGAAATTTAACTGTGTCTTAAATTGCCTTTTGTGCAGTGCACTTGGTGGTAGCCATGGTGTGCCTCGAGTTCATTATAAGGGCCGGCAAGGTGACTACTATGTTATGGTATGTGTTTGCTTTAATGCAGTCTGTAGATTTTGTGAAACATATGTATCAGGTTGTAGAGTTTGACCCTGAGATGTTGGTTGGAATGTTTTTAACAGGTTATGGATATGCTTGGACCTAGCTTATGGGATGTTTGGAATAATAACTCGCACACGTATGTTCTTTGTGAAGTTATGTAGTGGATTTTTCTTAATTTTCCCACATATTGGCTATTTAAGGCTGGTTTTATATTTTCAATTTCAGGATGTCCATTGAAATGGTTGCATGCATTGCCATTGAAGCCATCTCAATCTTAGAGAAGATGCACTCCAGAGGGTGATACTTCTTTTTCTATTTTTCCTATGATTCTTTTTGGTTCAGAAGTGTTGTTAAGAAAGTCAATGTGCTTGGATTGATAAAATGTTGGTACCTGGCAATCTATCAATGAATTGGGCTGTCCAACTGTCCATCATTGGTTTTGGGTGGAAAGGATTATGATTCTCCTTCTACATAAGTGTGTATTTTTGTGGTGGAATGCATTTGTTGCTTTAATGCTGTTGTTTCTGTACTTTGCAGATATGTTCATGGGGATGTGAAGCCTGAGAATTTCTTGCTTGGTACTCCAGGGACTCCAGACGAGAAAAAACTTTTTCTCGTTGACCTAGGATTAGGTAAGCATACGATTTCTTATTTTTAAATATTTTTATATGCATATACAGAAAATTTATCGTAGTTCTTTTTCTATTTTGACTTGGCAGCAACCAGGTGGCGAGATAGTTCAAGTGGTCAACATGTTGAGTATGATCAACGTCCAGATGTTTTCAGGTGATATTTACTACCTTTTCGTGCTTTTCTGTTCCTATGTGGCACATAAATTAGATTTGTTTACTATCCTATAAGCTGGGGGTCATTTTCCTTCTCTATTTTTACGGTTATGCTTATATGTTATTAGTTTTCCTATTCTGCAGGGGAACTGTACGGTATGCTAGTGTGCATGCTCATCTCGGTAGAACCGGTAGCAGGAGAGATGATCTAGAGTCTCTGGCCTACACACTTATTTTTCTACTCCGTGGTCGTTTACCTTGGCAAGGATATCAGGTTTGAATTTCTGTAATATAAATCTTGGTATGTTCCTATTTATTATCTATTACCTTTCTAATGCAAGTGTTATTTTAGTGTGAAAACAAAGGCTTTCTTGTTTGTAAGAAGAAGATGGCCACATCCCCGGAAACTCTGTGTTGCTTTTGCCCTTTACCCTTCAGACAATTTGTTGAGTACGTGGTGAACTTGAAATTTGACGAGGAGCCAAATTATGCAAAATACATCTCTCTTTTTGATGGGATTGTTGGTCCAAATCCAGATATTAGGCCAATAAATACTGATGGTGCTCAGAAGGTGCTTTTTGCTTCTTGAGTCTAGCATATTTAACATATCGAGAGTTTAGATTATATTTTTCTTTGGAATTCATTTTAACATGTATATTCTTCTTCTTGAAGCTTATATATCAAGTAGGACAAAAGCGAGGGAGGTTAACCATGGAGGAGGAGGAGGATGAACAGCCAAAGAAGAAGGTTCGAATGGGAATGCCTGCAACACAATGGATTAGCGTGTATAATGCTCGTAGGCCCATGAAGCAAAGGTATATATATCTTAAAATCTCCATCAAGCTTTTCAAGTTCATGACTGAGAATAGATGTTGATAATTTCTATCTCCTATTGTAGATATCATTACAATGTGGCAGATGTGAGGCTTCCCCAACATATTGAGAAAGGTAATGAAGATGGGTTATTTATCAGCAGTGTGGCTTCTTGTTCAAACCTCTGGGCTCTTATCATGGATGCTGGCACTGGCTTCACTGCTCAAGTTTATCAACTCTCACCATACTTTCTTCACAAGGTTGATTGTGTCCTGATTTTGAGGCTTTTTTTTTCATTTTTGTATCTGCTATAGTACATATTTCACAGTAGTCCGCCACTAATGTGATATTTGCATTTTGTCACGTGGGTCCAAGTATCCAACATTTTGTCACTGCTCAAGTTTATCAACTCTCACCATACTTTCTTCACAAGGTTGATTGTGTCCTGATTTTGAGGCTTTTTTTTTCATTTTTGTATCTGCTATAGTACATATTTCACAGTAGTCCGCCACTAATGTGATATTTGCATTTTGTCACGTGGGTCCAAGTATCCAACATTTTTTAAAAATAGCTCATAATTTGTGGTATAGCACAAATATTAATCTACTCATTTTTTTTTCTTTTACTTTATGAAGGAATGGATTATGGAGCAATGGGAAAAGAATTACTACATCAGTGCCATTGCGGGAGCGAGTAATGGGAGTTCTTTAGTTGTAATGTCTAAGGGTAAGTTTAGCTATCCGTGAAGTTTAAAATTACAATTTTTATATTTATGCAGTCTTGTATCTATTGCTGTATTGAATGCAGGGACCCAGTATTTGCAGCAATCCTACAAAGTCAGTGATTCATTTCCCTTCAAGTGGATCAACAAAAAATGGAGGGAGGGTTTTTATGTGACTGCCATGGCCACCGCTGGAAGCAGATGGGCAATTGTTATGTCGCGTGGTGCTCCATTTTCTGACCAGGTCTTCTTTGATTTCAACATTAACTGTGTTCAATGTCTCTCCTTTTTTGTAAAATCAAAAGCTTACAGCCTAAACCAATATACCCTTGTTATGTCTGCAGGTTGTAGAGTTAGATTTTCTCTATCCTAGTGATGGTATTCATCGTAGGTGGGATGGTGGCTATCGGATCACTTCAACTGCTGCAACTTTGGATCAAGCTGCTTTAGTTCTTAGTGTTCCTAGAAGAAAACCAGCCGATGAAACTCAGGAGACTCTTCGAACTTCTGCTTTTCCTAGCACTCATGTAAAGGTATTTGTTCTTCAATAACTCGCTTATTTTGTCCTTTTTCCCCGAGAATTATTGAATGTCTACTTTTTTTTTCTCCAGGAGAAATGGGCAAAGAATCTCTATATCGCATCAGTTTGTTATGGTCGAACTGTTTCATGAAGTAGCATGGTTCTGTTCAGATGCCACTGATTTTATTTACTTGTGCGCTTGTACAATGAGGGACAGATCAACAGCTTCACCTTTAGGGAACTAAGCTCTTTAGTTGGATGGATTCATCTCAGCGTTACCTTTTTTGCAGCCATCCCGCATCTATTCAAAACCCTGTGCACTGTCATTCAATCAAGATGAAATCTGAATGAGCTAAGTTTAAATCTTTTGTCCCATTTGGATGTTCTTATTTGTATAGTTTTGGAATCCTAATTTCTTGGTTGAAGGCAAGTGCACAGGCTAAAGTTTTACTTATTGATGGTGTGCGAGGGATATGCAACGTCTATTTATGTTGAACCCTTAAGTGCCTAGTCATTCAATCTTGTACTATGTGTAGCGTCTATTCTGGACCCAAAGATCATTATGATCTTTCACCCCTTCCATGGATATCTGATTTGATCATAAAGAGGAGAAAATGTTACTTATTTTGTATATTTTTGAAGTAACAGTGTGTAATTATCAACTGGCTATAGCTGAACCTTGTGTTCTCATTTCCCTAACAGCTAATCACAGGATCCATTTTGTATGGTGAATTTGTTTCCATTCCATTTTTTTATTCTTTTCTCACTGTCTCCATTCAGTGCATGGTAGAGAGTTTTATTATGTATTTTGAGTAATCGAAGTTCTGACATTTCAATGTACAAACTTTTCAGCGAGATGGTAAATTTTCCCTTCCTGTAATGCCATTTGTGATTTAGTTCAGTTAGATACTTTTGAATGTTATGCCTCCAAAATCCCTTGCCAGAAAATGCTTCAGAGGGACGTTGTGCAAGGAACATCCAATATTTCACTAGGCAAGGACTTTTCAGTGCTCGTCTTGATGCATGATTTTAGGTTTTTTCCCTCCTTGGTTTGGCTGCTGCTCTATATTTGAAAAATCTAGTATTGAAGAATATATATACATACATGTTGCCGGTGAACAACTTCTGAAACATAAAATGGTTCATTCTTAGCACCCAATTCGTTATTTGCGTTGGAAATTGACAACTTACATAAATGCCTGCCTGCCTGCCTGCCTGCTGACCTCTTCTCACTCGAATATTCTCTTCAATTTTTTTCTCTCCTTTGTTTCTGTTTCTACTTGTTAGTCTCAAATTACATACACAATAGGGCAGCAATAAGAACCTGGTTAACGTGTAAGTATGTTTCTGTTTAGACAGGGTGGTGGTGTCTCATGATTGCCAAAATAGGTCAAAATCACTACTATACAAGGAACGGTCTTGAATCTCTAGATTCGCAACATGACAGTTTAGGAGTTGTGATTGGAGAAGCTTACATAAAACCAGTCCTGATGGGAAAATCCACCATTCACTTTCATCCCTGCATATGAAACCAGTCCTTGTGTTAGGCAAAGGTAGTATGATACAAGGTTACTTTTTGTACCAAAGAACATCCACTTACATGTTAATATTCCATGGTTGAAAGTTCGGGATCGGTTTACTTGATGACTGATTCCTATAGTGAATATACCCACAAAGAAATGCAACAACCTGTTGAAAGATGAGATGATTACAAGATAATCATTGTCATTGCCTATTGGAATTGTGAACACGGGTATATGTTTACCGAGGGGAGAAGATAATAAAAGCTAGGGCAACTTACGACATTAACCAAGGATGTTAGGTTCCACAAAGCATAGAAACGTGCAAGACCTGCAGAACGCCTCGGTCCATGACTAAATAGAGCATTTATGCCAGCAGGAAAGGGAAGAAGAATGCCAAGAGGTAAAATAAAAAACACCATAAAGACATCCGACAATGAAATTGAATACAACAGAAGGAACGTAAGCAACACTAAGCTAAAATCTCCTAAAAGTAGCATTGATATGACCAAGCCAACAAGATCCTGCAATCATATAAACAAGGTGTTAAGTGACGGAAATAAATCAGTAGATAATTACAAGAAACGATATTATATCCCCTTAAATTCATATGAGCTACCTGGTGACCGACAGGTTTAGTATTGTGGATTATGAAAGAGAGAAGGTAAAACATATCTCTCTTCTCTTCAAGCGTTTGTATGCTGTTAGTATCTATAAGCCTTCCGTAAATCCTCTTCCGCCTTGAAAAACCTTCACTGCTTTGGCGACCTTGGGTTAAAAGCACCTCTCTCTGATAACCGGATTCATTTTGCATGTCCATGGTCTTCACACTGAAACAAACATGAAGTAACGAAGTTCAATTCCAAACGATTAGAGATGCAAATGACTAGTCACAAGCATAATTACTCCACTTTAGTTTCTTGGGATACCACCTGCTACTCCCACAGGTCATCTATTTGCAGGGATATATTTGTGGTATTCATCAAATACATGCCTCAAGGCATGCCAATGTAACTTCCGTATCTGCCATAGTGAACGGATTGAAAAAATAATGGTGATCTAGTCACACACATTACCTTGGCAGTAGTTCAGTCCGGACTCCATCAGTATTTCCCAAGGATACAGGTTCTCGTTCCTCTTCAACAGAACACACCAAAAGTCCATACTGGTAGTAACCATTAGGTGCAGCCTGAAAACAGGCAAGATGAATGCATACACCAAAGATTCTCAAAGCAGGATTAGCATGAGTTTCGAGCCATCGCAAGACGGATCGAAATGTTACTCTCAGCTGTCCACGACGAACCAAGCGTAATTGTGCATTCAAACCAGCCACCAGTCGGTACCAAGTAGTAGGGGGCACTAGCTGGTATTACAACAACCAAGAGAATCCATTATAACAAAAATTTTGAAGATGAACCCATGCTTTCACTAATTACATGGTTCAAATATTTAAACTGACCTGACTCATAAGACTGGTAAGAATGTTATCATTTTGAAGGGAAAATGGAGCCATATAACTTCCGTCACCTCCAAAAATTATAGCCATAGGAAACCTTTGAGGGAGCACAGGAGGAAGGTCCGTTCTTTTCTCATCTCCACCAAGGAAGAAGTCCACATAAGCAAGCATTAAATCAGAAGTTGCAGATACCTACAGTGAACAAATATCAGAATTTAAAGTTTGAAGCTACCTCCAAGAATTATACTTGGACAGCAAAATTGTACAGAGTTTATCTCAACCAGTAACTATATAATGAAGGCATAATCCTAAAAGTTCAACTTTTGCGTGTCAAGTTAACTTTTAAGTTTTGTTTTCTAAAAGCAACTATATTCCTGATATAGCACTAGCCCAACTAATGATGTGCAAACATCTTCACTTCCAAAAGAGTAGCATCCATCTAACCATGTATTAAAGGAGCCATTCAATCAGTCCTTTGATTATAAAACAAACCAAATAGAGAACTTGAATATCTCCAGTGTATATAACTTGAGGCTGGTACGTAATATCTATTCATGCTTTCTAGGTGACATGCATCACAATGAGTAGAAAATGTTTAACAAACTAAGAAGAGGGTAGCAAATGAAAAGGCATCTATCTCAGTCCTAAGACGTGTACATGGTTTACAAAGATGATAATGCGAAAAGCAGCAGCAAAGATGGAGCTAAAACAGCTTTGTGATTGACCCAAAACCAACTACGATATGCAAATCAAGGAAAACAAACCCATTGTAGTAAATAAATTAAACCAAGACCAGAAAGAAATATAAACCTTAAGCCCCTCGTAGAGAGCCCGTGAATGGCAAGAACGTAAGCAAGCATGGTCATACTCTGATCGCACAAACTCCCGTAATTGTTGCAACCTCGTTCTTCGGCGCCATTGCTTCCATGACCAAGCAAGGGGATATGCAAGAGTAGAAAGAATTGTGTAAATTGCACCTTCCCACCACTGGTAAGCAGCTATTGCATTGATCTCATCCACAAACGTGTTGTATGCACCCTCGTACCTGCCAGGTCAACTACATCAATTCAATGTGAAATAATAATGATAAAATATTAATAAATTCCAGTACTCAGAACAAATGGAGATTACATGGCGATGTATGAGAACCAGTTCAAAATAAAAGATAGCAATGTACTCACACAATCTCTTTTATTTCGTCAGGGGGAGTGTGGGGCAGATGCCAAGGTTCACCGAAAGTATTAGGACCCAAGAAATACATTCTGTGCACATGACTCTGTGATTCCTCAACTCTGTTCGTTTCCAATACCTGAAGTGACAAAAAGGAACAATTGAAATCAACCAATGGGGTACTGGAAAAAGAAGGGAATGATAGCCCAGCAAGGGAAAAAGAAAGCATAAAGAAAACAAAATATCAGGGCATAGATGACCAGGAACTCTATGAAATAACAAAAAGAACCAACACATAAAATTTGTATACTACCTCATTTAATGACTCCAGAAATGGAAACGAATGATCTATTTGAGAGCCATGTTGAGTGGGAGCCGGGCCTGGTAATTCATCAACACAGACAAATTTCATTCGTGCAACACTTAGCACTACTGCTAAGAGGATGAGAAGACCCACAAGAAGACAACAAAATAACCAAGGTCCCCCAAATGTGTAAATTAACTCTTCAAGTGCTGTATGACAGTGTGGCATGTGATATCTCTCTGAAATGCATTTGTAAGGACAAGGGGTTTCAGCAATACCACCTGTGATGGAAGGAGAGAAGTTGGAAAATCAGTATATCAATATATCTTTCTCGATTCATTGAACAACCCCTCCCCCCAAATTTAAGTAAACATTACATATAATAACTTCAGAACAAAAAATCCAAAAACTCCAGTACAGGAGCAGTGTGCCATTTTTTTGCCATTTAAATCACATATAAGATATAATCTACTCAGTACTGAATGTACCTCGGACAGTAGTATAAATGGCACGACGTGGTAGCTCCCAAGCAGGGCAAGGATGACATAGAGAACTATCAGATCCACTAACATTCTTGTAGGTACCAACAGGACATTCCTGGGAAAAATCAGAAATAATAACAAACTCAAACTTTGACAGTTGAAAGTATTATCAAGTTATATTGCTTCAAGATAAGAATTTAAGGATTCAGAAACTAGTACAAAGAGATAAATGATAAGACTTCTCCAATCATTACTTTAAAACAACATATACTTCCTTCAAAGTTTCACTGATAAAATGCCCACGTAAATTCAGCCACATAATTAGATTCGATAGATTTCTCCCCTCTAATAAGTTCAGCACTTAAATGAAGAATTCATGCTAATTGGTTATTGTAAAATTTTATTTATTTTAAATTTCCAAATGCTTCATATAAAAATATAACCCCAACCGCCAAGTTTCTTGTCAAATGAAAAGAATCTGAAATTTGTCAAAAAGCAACAAAATTTCCAACTTACCACACAAAATGTCCCGTACAGCCCCTTTGGACAAGCTTTTCCAGTCACCGTTCCATTTTCTCCACAACCACTCTCATTTCTACCTAATCCTCCCCTTTAAAAATAATAAAAACATAACTATGATATCCAGAGGATAAACTTCATAAGCAAGCATCAAGGACAAGAATTAAAAAAACAAGTATAAACTATAAGGCAATGACATAATGTAAGGATCAACTTATCATTGATGCCACAAAAATGCCTGGTAAATTCAAAAAAATAACATGTTTCACCATTTGATTCATAGCGTCAAGATGAGACTTAAGCATTGTAAAATAACAAATTAAGTCTACCACCCTAATATAACCCCCAAAGCAAATCTTATAAAATAATAATTGCAGTTCGAGTCTTCAATTTAGAGTTGTCAGATACCAAAAAGCAAAGAAAGCCAATCATTTCATGAAATAATACAATTTTCTCCATGAATTACAGTGTAACAGGAACTGTATAAAACAAATGCATTTCCTACATATCCATATAACATTCACCATGCAATAATATTTGGGATTCAACACCTCTGAGTTAAAAAATGAGCATGCATGATTAATTTCTAAGTTCACTAATAGCCTCGACCCAAGAAAAAAGTGAGGAATACAAGTGATAGGGAATGTGAAAATTCTATGTTGAAAAGCTTCTTAGCAGTTATCATACAAAACCATTTGGTGAACAGACACCACCTGGAGAATTGATTACCAATGTATCATGGACCTAGAAATGTTATTAAATGTGTAGGAGCATCAGTTGCCTGGTAACCCAGCATTCAGAAAAAGAAATTACATTAGAAACAAACCTAGAATAGATGCTTCCCTTCACTCTAGCAATAGGCTGGTACACATCTCCAGAGGGAATATCCGACCAATGAAAATGAATCCTTCCACCTCCTCCTCCACCCCCCCCTTTGGGACTACCATATCCTCCTGTGCTTGAAAGAATAGCAGATTCACCAAGAGTCAATGTGTGTATGAACAGAAGTATGGTACCACCAGAGCCACCACCAGGAGCTATGCTTGAATCATTAGAAACTGAATACTTGTGTTGCCAGAAGGTTTCTGCAAAACTTTCTCCATCAACCCTCACAGCACCCTCAACAGACAAACTTGATAATGGATGCTCCATGGAACCCATCACTGTTCGGACAGAACATCTCATGAAAATCCAAGGAACAAGTGTAAATACAAGCAGTAGGCAATAGTACTATGTTTAGTTGGGAGATGGATTGGGGAAGGACGGTTTTTTTACATGTTCTGTAGTTCAACCATGAGATTAAAACTTTCTCCTACTTTCCCTACTCCATCCTTAGTAACAAATGAAGAGTAAGAGTTCAAGACAATACAACTAAAACATGGCTCCATGACCCACTTTTACGTATAATGGAAATAATTAAACCTTTCCAACATTTCCAACTTAATTTGAAGGCTAATGCAATCAAACAAAAGTTCTAGCTGCAAAACACGACCAATAAAAGAGGAAACAAGCACTATAGGTTCCAAACTACTCTTGCTAAAAGTTTCCTATTAGAATCTTCAGAAATTATATTGAAGAGCCAGAAAACATATGCCCATTAAAAAAATCCTTACCTATGATACCACCACCTGTGGTTGAATCAGCTGAGGTCTCATTTCCACTTCCACTACCAAGTTCACATGGCAATTCTGAATTCCCATATGAATTACCACCCCCAATACAACTACCATTATAACATCCAAGGCCCCCTTTACCGCCATGACCACCACCACTGCCAATTCCAT
Source organism: Abelmoschus esculentus (assembly GCA_035048815.1). Classification (NCBI taxonomy): domain Eukaryota; kingdom Viridiplantae; phylum Streptophyta; class Magnoliopsida; order Malvales; family Malvaceae; genus Abelmoschus; species Abelmoschus esculentus. The sequence goes on from JAUCBN010000001.1 coordinate 28,500,291, forward strand.
TGTCTAAAAATTTTCCTCTGCCAATGCCACCTATGCATCCTGTACAAGAGCAAAAGCAAGTCCACCCCAATATAACTATTAAAAATTAACAAGCTCATCTGCGGTTTTCGTTACTTTTCTTCGAGGAAAATAAAAAATTATTAGAAGCTATACAAGACCGTCCTTATGACGGAGATGATTTGTGTGCATGGATATGTTTGCATTTGTCGATACGTACAACTGCATGTACACAAATGGGTGCATATATAGAAAAGAGGGAAATTGGATAAAATAGAACCCAACCCAGAATATAGAAACATACCCATCCCAGAAGCACTGATTATTCCAGAAGACTGCACTGATATCGTTCTTGCCCGATGGAAATGAACGACAGATCCCTTGATAAGACCTTCAACAGTGATGTCCTCAACTCGGCATATCTACAAATCAAACTAATGAACCAGTTAAATATGCCAAATCAATCTTACTTCTTAGTTCATTACTGCAGTAATTGCACAACCACATTGAATAAACACCTGGAGAGTAAAATACAGAGACGAATTCACATTGCAATCTTCAGGTGGATGAAGTAATTCAATTGGGCAATCTTGGTGCTCACAGTAAAGCTTTGGTGTACTGCCAAAAAAAAAGAGAATAATCAGATACATTGTAAAAAGGTAGAAATCTTCAATACAAGGGAGATACAACAAAAATTAGAAATTACATAGCATGAGATGATGCATCCTCTAGGGGACCGCGTAAAACAGATCCAGGTCCAACCTTCATGCAAAACAGATATAGTTAATTCATTAATCACATGGAATCAATCCATACAGCATATAAATCCAGCAGCAAATATTCATTAAACAGGTGAATAGCATGTGTAAGTATTTTTACAATACACATGGCATTGAATGTGAGCCATGCATTTTTGTTTAACTCTTATGATGATTAAAACATTTGATAAGAGCTAAAGAAGGCTAATTTACCAGCAGCATGAACATGAATATGACAGCAAGGAAAATCGAGAAGAACTAGAAATTACATAAAACTTATGTTGCTTTATCCTTCAAAGAAAAGAAAAAACAGTCCACCAGTCAAACTCATACTTCCATCAAGGAAAGACTTCCATTAAAAATTGTATACTATGCTTAACATTATAAATCACAGTAAAACTACAAATAAACCATTGTCCTTACAACACTGAAGACAAACAACTGGATCACAAATGAAAATGCAAGTTCAGAAAAGCAATAAAACTTAAATGAGTTACAACTTTAGAAATAGAAAAGAATCCTCATTACCCAGAGCTGTCAACCATTAATGTTTAACCAGACATACACCTTAGTCTCCTAATTTGAATGTTCCCAGCAAATTTACTTTTAATCATATAAAGCAAAAATTTTCAATCCAACAAAATTTACAAACGTTGAACAGAGAACCAATCAATTAACACAATAGGATAATCACATACATTGATGCTGTAAAATAGTGATAGGACCAGACGTTGCGCTTGAATTTTATCCCCTGGTCCAGATAAATTCAATAAGCCTTGTCCGTGTACTCCCAGGTTTGCGTTAGAATATATGACTGATGACTCCTGGGTATGAAAAAAAGGATAGAGTTGACACGAATCATAACATTCTGACAAAGTGCAACTAAAATAACAAAGCTGCATCCAGTTAAACACCTTAAGAACGACTAAATTACTAGCCTCAAGCCATGAAGTTGCAACAGTAGAATCTTCACCACCGTCTATTAACATTTTAGAATTCCACATCAAGAACATTTTCACAGTCATGCGTAAAGCTCCATATACCTGATATGCGTACAACAAGTAGATCATAAAGTATTAAAAGCAAATTACTTTAAATAGGGAAGAAGAAAAATGGGACAAAAATGGTCAATTGATTAGTAAACATGCAGAATGATACATTGCTTCACATAATGATAAAAAGAAAAAGGAATAAGAGACTTCATCACTCAAATTCATAAGCGAATGCAATAGTCACCTTGATTATAGAATCGCTCATTAACAGTTCTTCGGCTAATAGTTCAAACTCTGAAGTTACATAATGTGCTAGCCCAAAGCTCAGCACCCCACCACATAGAAGACTTATCTGTCCTTGGACCTATACAAGGAACAAAAACTATAATTAGATTCCTCTTTCAGAAACGAATATTCCCTATAACAAGCATACCAATATAAATGCAATTTGAAAGCACTGGTACAAGAGGCGGCAACTCCAAAACAAGAAAAAAGAAAACCTTAAAGAAAATAGTTCAATAATAGACATATGCATACTCGACTAACTATTAACTTGGATGTCTAAGCAAGGGAAATTAAAAAAGAAACTTCAAGAACTAAAACCCAGTAATACTCATGTGTTGGGAGATATCAACAATTTCTAGTATCTCATTACAAAAATCTTAAAGTTCTCAAACCTGAACACGACTCCAAAGCAATGGAACACTGGCTTTGGCACAATTTTTAATATAGACATTAGTCCAAAGTGGCTGATAAGGAAACTCTAGAAGAAGCGTTTCTGTATCTGTTGACAAATTAAAATTATTAACAGTGAGACTTCGAGGCACATCATCGTAAAGGGTTCCAGCAGCACCAGCATTTTCAGGGCAGCCATGGCTAATTCCTCCTGAAAAATAATTACCAAGTGATTGCTAAGAAGTAGCCATAAATGGACAAAGTGGGAGAAAAACAAACAACAAATACACACTATGATGAAATCACAAAGCTTCAAAGATAAGTCATTTTCCAAGCTTTTCATCGAATAACAATTCATTCGTATGAAAGTGTCCATTTATTTCACCATATTCCAAAATACTCTAATCATAAAAAACTGTTTTGAACTGCATTTAAAAAATCAATCCAAACTTTTTCTCATTAGTTGTGAATCATGTGAATATTGCCTACTCTTTTAGCAAGTTGGAAAAGTAACCAAGTATCGTTAAAAATCGTTATATGAAAAGAATGCCTCAATTTCTTAATCTTAGTATATACTGACCTTTTTCCTATGATCCATCATAACAAAAAATGGCAAAAACCAGAAGTGTCTTACCATGCACATAAATTGTTGGTTCATCATGCCTACTGAAAATATCAACAGCAACTCTTCCACCACCACCACCACCAAAACCATTACCTCCACAAGCACTTATCCTGCCATGTCCAGTCCTGCTCTTCACAACAACATATACTAGAACATTAAAACCCTTAACTATAGCCAAGAAAAGTAATGACATTCAACCCAAAGTTATAAACCAAATATATTCATGAAATTCAAATGAAAGAAGTAAAAGTACATCCTGATAAAGCATGTGAACAAGTAAATAAGTTGTTGGAGACAACAACGGTTTGCTCTCAAAATTATGGTCAGCTGGGTTACAAAAACACCTATGAAGGCATTCAATTTTCTGAGACTTGGTAATCATTTATTCTCGTTGTTCCTTAATTCTTTCCCATTACCAAACAAACACAAATAACCATCCTACTATATAACTAAATAAACGAAAGCAACACGAACTAGAGAGAAGCATTACATTTTATGAGCTACGATATAGATGGAACCACCTGAACCACCACCTCCTTTACTCCCTCCATCAGCCCCATCAGCCAACAAGCTCCCATTCACCTCCAATAACTCTTTAATCATCAGTTTTACCTGGCCACCGCCTCCCCCTCCGTAGTCCACTTCCATACTTGTTGACCCTCCCTTACTACCATAACTCGAAGGCTCGTGCAATGATGACCACGAATAAGCATCTCCACCCCATACATCCTCCGGTAGTTTCCCCTCCTCTACCACGCAATTCGCACCTCGGCCCCCATGACCTCCGCCAGCTCCTTCTACTCCTTGAGGTGTCCCACTCGTCTGTGCCGGTGGGTCCCCAGCCCATCCCGTAGTATTCACGGCCGAGCCATTGAAAAAACTAGCGTTATAAGCCGCGAGCTCAAAAGTACCAGCTACTATAGACGAATTTTCTCCTAAGGAAAAGCTCCCGCTGATGTTTAGGGTTATGGAACATCCCAAAATGGGGCAATGGAATCTAACCCCGGGGAGTATGTAAAAATTACCCTTTCCCGATATATAAACATCACGGGTGAGGTTCAAATCGGCCACAATCTTACACGTAGTATCCAGAGAACCTACCCCGCCAAGATCGTCAAAACAATAGACTGACGGAGCGTGAGGCGGCGGCGGCGGAGGTGCTGGAGGAGAGTAATCTTGATGGAGCAAAAGAACCTCCGAATCCGAATCGGTTATAAAAAAATCCGATTCGAAGTTCGAAGAGGAAAGAGACATGACGAGGGTGGTGATGAAGAAGAAGAGGAAGGTAAAGAAATGGAGAAACAGAGAATGAAATCGAGCCATTCACTGCTGCTGAAAGTCATTAGAATAGAGGGTTAATATTTTGTTTTGGAGGTAAATTCGTCGATTCGAAAACATACGGGAATTGAAACCACCATGAAGAAACAAACAAACAAACAAACAAAAGCAAATTTAACAATGATTCTCTGCAATATTTTGGGCGAAACTTATCATAGAAGACAAAGGAATTTGAAAACCCTAGAAATTAGGTTTCCGTATAACTCTCTGCAACAAAATTATAATATAATCACAGAGAGGGAAATGGAGACGAAGTAAAAAAAGATGAGAGCGCTTTATCGGGGGAGAAGAAGATGAAGAGAGACAATCAACTGTGGTAACACTTACGTGAGCTTCTTTTCTTGGCGCTTCTTGATTGGTTAAGGTGGCAAATTCTTCAATTCTAAAGCCATTCAAGCATTGACACGTGATCGAGTTTTGGTAGCATTAGAAGCGCTGGAGTATTTATGATACTTTAAACGACGTCGTAGGAAGTGTCTTCGTCTTGTGAGATTTAGAGAAACTTACCCCCTTGATTTAATTAATTAACGTTCTGTCACCGGCAGTGGCAGTGAAGCTTATGGCAGGCAGGGTAGGTAGAACGTGTGAATAAGTGAAAGTGTCAGAATTTTAAATTATTAAATGTGTCGATTTTAAATATAATTTCGATAAATTTATTTGAGCCTAACATATAGAATAAGACGCATCCAGGAATTGAAGGGGAAAAATATAATTGGTGGTGAAAATAATAATGGTTTAAAAATAATATATATTGTATTTTGAAATTAAAAAATAAAATAGTTGATGTTTCCTATTTTTATAGTGTATTTTATCTGTTTTTATGATTATTTTTAAGGATGGGTATGGGTTGGGTCGAATTTTCGACCCACCTGAAACCGACCCGAGTTTAGGGTGAAAAAATTCGACCCGATCCGATCCGATTTTTAAGCTTTAAAATTCGACCCGATCTGAATCTTTTTAAAATTAAAATTTTAGGGACTAAACTATAAAAAATAAAATTTAGGGATCTAATTGTAAAAATATTTAATTTTAGTGACCTAATTGTAAAAAAAATAATTTTAGTGATCTAATTGTATAAAAAATATATAAAGAGAGGTCATTATTGTAAATATCCCTAAAATATATATAGGAAAATTATATTATTAGTCCCGGGTGAGGTCGGATTTTTTCCACCCTAAAACCGAACCCGACCCGAGACAACCCTTGAAAAAAACCTGACACGACACGACCCAAACCCGAATTTTTCACCAAAAAATCTGACCCGATCGGACCAGGCTGGGTCGAAACCCGTCGGGTTCGGGTTCCGTGCTCATCCCTAATTATTTTCTTTATTATTATAATATATATTTTTTTATTTTTAAAATTGATTTTTTGACTATTTTTTATTTTTAAATTATTTATTTAATTAATAATTATTTGATTATCATGTTAAACAGTAATTTTGAAAACACACTAAAAAATATTCAAAAAATCCGACTAGTATAAAATTAAATTATTTTCAATCTATATACCTTTATAATTTCAGAAAAAATAACTTATTTTTTGTTTTTTTTTTCTTTTTATTCAATAAAATTAATCTTAAATATAGCTTTAGATTATTTCTTAATCTTTAACATTTGTAACAGTACCATAAAAAATCGACTTAAAGTTGAATTTTTTAAATCAATACCGTAACGGAATAATTTAATACGTACAATATTTTGAAAAAAATCAACAACTAAAAGATATATTTATAGAATTTCTCAATTTTTATAAAACGTTATAGAAAATTTTGTGTATAAACAAAAAATATAAGAGAAGACAACACACCCGCCCGGTAGAAATGAGCTACATACTACATTCAACATATTTGCATTTACAAACGTTTATTATTAAACAAGATTCATTATTTATCTGTTATTAAAGAACCTAAGAGGCAAGCCCATGCCCTGGGAACAAGGAACACCAGGCCAAGCTGATCCCGACGATACTGCCTCGCAAGCCTAGCAACACTATAAACATTGCAACACAACTGCAAGGTAACTACTCGAAGAAGAACGACTCGAGACACGTGCTCCTACGAGTATTATTCCTACATAAAACTCACTTTTATCTCCTATTTGCTCGCGTATATTGTAAGGATCACACATATGGATACAAACACACAAGTAACTTGGACAGAATTCATGACTGAAAACTCTTCAGAGGAACTGACCTTTGTAGCGGACCGTTTATTGACCGCAAAGAGGCCGACTGCCATTTATCTTCTTCCACTGCAGCGGACACTTGTATCTATCAAGCCTTTCTTTGAGAGGTTTATTATGGAATTTGCTATGACTCTGGCACTGGTTTTCATATAGCCACCTAAAACAACACAAATGTAAGAAAGTTTGTTAGGAATGGAAGTTCATCGAGCAATGAGATAAAGGTTTGAAGATACCGAACCTGATGTGACCATGACAATAGGGATGTTTCTCTCACGCGAAAACCTGAAGACCTTCTCATCTCTTTGGATCACTCCATCTGGACTGACCTGAAAATTAAAAGCAAAAACAATCGTGAAAACTCACAAATACGAATTATGTGAAGATGTACCATCCAACAAAAAGATAGATTTTAAAAACAAAAAGACAATACGTGTATTTTACTGAATGTACCCCAAATTAAAGAGGCACAAAAATGAACAATCTTAAGCACCCCTCTCGGTTGTAGCCGTGTCAAACTGCTTAAAGTTCTTTTCCTAAGAGACACTTTATCCATTCACTGCATGCACTTATTGCTCTTTGTTCTGCCAATCACCCATCAAGAATTGCAATCCCAAAATATTACAAGAAACTTCTGGAGTTAAACCAACAGTTAAGAAAAATCTCTTAAATTTATACCATAATCTATAAACCTTTATTACTACTCATCCACTGTCCCCTTTGTTTCAAAACTAATTATTGAGCGGAACATACTATAAATGAAGGCTTCTTCTTTAGAGCTTAGCGGAAAGAATGAATGTTCTAATCTGCTTCTAATGATCTGAAAATGCATCATCACCAATGTAGCTCCGTCCAGTTAAACTAAAAGCAGGCAAGTAAATCTCTGCAGAGTTCATAGGGAGATTACTACAGTCTTTATGAATCAGCATGAACATGATAGCACATAATACAAGGTAAAACATGTATGCGTTCCTTCAACCATCTTCCTTCTTTCTCTATGATATTCTAGGATGATCTCTGGTGGCAATGACACTTCTCTACTCAAAGTTATGTTGGTAAATAAGAGACAATCAATTCACAGAAAGCATGAGTCTAATGAAGATCTCATTTTAATTCTCACAGAAGAGGAAAATGTCCTTGCAAAAAGAATAAGAAAGAACAAAAGTAAGCAAATGTATCCGATTATGAATTTACCTTTAATCCACCCAGTGGATCTCCATCAAGGATATCAGTGCCGGCATTGTATATAATCAACTCAGGGACAAAACTACTCCCCGCTACCTGACATTTGCAACTAATAACTACAATGTGGTAATAGCCTGAAGAACATTTTAATACGGTATTTATAACATGAATATAATAGAACATAACTGGTAAATAAAATGAAAGAGGGGCATGATAAAGATAAAAATGCAAAGCAAAATATGGAGCAAGTTGGCAAAAATGGCGATAAAATCATGTCAGAATGCAACAGAGTTAAAAGCATCACACGTTATAACAATGACAAATAAAAGAATAGAGGCAGAGACAAAGTAAAAGTAAAAGCACTAGATGTACTTCAAAAAACATGATTAAACAAAAGTTATGATGTAAAGTTGGAACCAAGAAACTTGTAAACTGACCCATAAAATGGTCTTATCCAGGCAAAGATGTACAAGTGTCATTTGATAAAATACAGCAGATATGGACAGCAGAATTGAGAAAGATCCACCAAAATGCAGAACAAAGCATGGTGAAGATAGCTGAAAGAAATCTATACCGCAAGTGCTTTATCCAATTGCTTCAAGTACTCGTCAGTTGTAGTTCCAGTCTGTTCATATATGAGAAATAAAATCAGGTAAAGACATTGCCGACAATGAGCTAACTTCATTAATAAGCTGCCAGATGCTCACCACCACTTCAACCTTTTGATTAATATAATTTCTAGCGGTCATATCCTGAAAGATTTAATGAAAGAAAATAAAACCAAAAAGTGAGGTGATTTGTTCTCTTTTGATATTTCAAGAGGCTCAAATCTCATTGCATAGAGCAAAAGAAGGAACAGTTAACAATGACAGAACAAACTATCGTCTAGAGGAAGAAACAGTTCAGGTTCAACTAGAGACGATGCAATACGGATTTAGACAGAAAGCACTTACAAATGGGTAGATTCCAGGGTTGTACATATCCAAGATATACACACGCTCTGTCAGTTTAAACACAAACATTGAAAATCCAAAAAAAAAAAGTTAAAGCACCACGAGGAAAAAAATAAAGCATCCTTACCATCGTTACCAAAATCCATTTCATGACCATTTCCTTGATGTGCATCTAAATCAATTATCATCACCCTGAAAAAATATTGTAAAGTATAAAGAGAATAACCCATTAATAGAAGATAGTTGTCAATTGGTTAGTTAAGAATAGGATCAGATAAGATCACAAGGACTTCATTCGTTAGTTTTAATCTAGACATTCTATTACCTTGATATATTTGACCGAACAAAAGCAAAATGAATGCAAAGGGAAATGTCTGCATAAGCACAAAATCCACCTCCCCTTCCACCACTACAGTGATGAAACCCTCCTCCAACATTGATAGCCCATCCTCGCTCCTTCGCAAACTTAGCGGCCAATACGGTTCCACCCACCTGTAATAATATGATCAGTTTAATAATAAAACTCAATCTCCGACAAAAAGGAGAATGATGTAATCAGCTTCAAGACAGACATAGAGTCTATGACTTTACTTGCTTTCGGAACGGATAAAGAACTTTCATCTGAACAAGCCAATTGGGTAACATCGCTACAGGAGCAACCTACACAACACAATACTTTGAATCAATCCAAGGAGTACAATAACATTATTTGAAACTAATTAAACCTCATCCAAACAAAATCATCAAACTATAACAGCCACAGACAGTAGAATATTTAATCATGCATACTCGACACAAAAGTCCCACGAAACCAAAATCATTATAAATGAAATCCAAGTAGCTATCTTTTCTGGATAATCCAATCTTAAGCAGAGACATAAGATTACACTTGATAATTACAACAAAATAAATAAAATCCAAGAAAGCAATTCCATGATAAAAACAACAAAATCATTGCATAAGGAAATTCTACAAAGTACCTCGGTTATCTTGGCAACAGTTAAACTGCTCTTCAGGCTATTCAGGTATGCTTCTGTATGCACCTGCGACAATCCGGGGAAATTACAAGCATTAGGTTACTGTGTCAACTGCAGGAGGAGACTTCATAAACAAAGCTTTTTCATTAAGGATAAGCTACGGAGCATGTAAACCAAGTGACAGTGAGGGGGAAAACTTCAATTACCACAAGTAGATCCTCCGTTGAAGCTTCCAATGGCTCAACAATAGAGCTTTTTTCCAGATAACCTTCCGAAATCAAGAACTGACATATCCGACCCCATTTTGAAGAATCGAACGGATGCCTGCATCAGTCACGAATAACAAACTTATTTTTCGAAAACAAGCTAATCAAATTTTTTAAAAAAAGCATAAAACTAAAAGAAATTCAAATTCAAATTATCTTACAGTTTCTCAATTCCGAGGAAGCTGATATCGTAATAAGAAGAGTAGATAACCGGAGCCTATAATGTGAAAACTTTCAAAATTTCGAATTAGAAACAAACAATTTAACTATATATACGAAAATTAAAAAAACATTGGCTAAATAAATGTTACCTTGGAAGAAACATCGGGATCGTGGAGCTTGCTAGAGCTAATTCGTTGACGGCGGAGAGATTCAGCATCGGTTTTGGGAGAGTAAGGCGAAGATGAAGACCGAAACATTGTAAAGGATTGATAGCCGCGATACGCAATGAAGGGATTGGCAAGTGCGAGGAACAAATATAGCGTTGATTTGCAGAGGTTCCGAGTCGACTCGGTGGTCTTTGGAATGACTTGGTGAGTTCCCAGCTTAGAAAACAGCTCGTGTGAGAGCGAGAGCGACGGAAAAGTCATTTCGTCGGTTAAAAGCTCTTAAATAAATTCGGTTCGGTGCAAAACGGTGGCGCTAAACGCACTGAAGTAGTTATAATAGTGGTGAATTTTTTTATATAAATATTTAACAATTAAGTAGGAGATATTTATATTATTATTTATTAATGTAAATATAAAGATTTGAAATTATATAAAATAAAATAATATGAATATTTTTATATTTGATGATGAATGAAAGTAAAGAATCATGAATAACTTTGATTTTGTATTAATTGAATAGAACAAAAATCATCTATTCTTAATTAAAATTTTTATGGTTTACGCTAAAAAATATTTAAAAATTAAAAATTAAAATATAATCTTAATTTTTATATTTTAAACTCTAAATACTACACCTTAAAAAATAATCTACTCTTAATTCCTTAAAACTAATTATAAATCATAAATATTTAATATATTATTTTGGGTAACATGGCATAATAAGTTAATAACGACATCGGGAGTGAATTTGCCTAAGGGCTAAGTTCATCCCACTCTCCGCCCAAGAACAAAGGGCTAAGGAGGAATGATGGAGAGACATGCTACGTAGAGTGTTGTGAACCAACCCCATGCATGCATGAATCTTAGGTACACAAAAATTCAATTGAAAAAATCTACCCAAAAGCAGTGGAAACTGCCAAATCGGTGTGACAGAAGAATCTGTACTGGGTGTGCACTTCATTGGATCCTATTTTAAGGTTCTTGACCTGAAACAATCTCACATGTCGAAATTCACAGCTAACAGAGGATAACATGGTCGAATCAAAATGAAAACCAAGATCTACGGAATGGACCCTCATCGACTCCGCCGTTGATGCAAGAAACGAGCAAAATCAGAACAGGGTTTCTGAATTTTAGTGTAGCCACTTGACAAGCCTCAATTAGGAACCCAAATACCAGGCAAGTAAAGATACCAGCAGAAAAAGAGATCAAAATGCACTTTATTATAAGGTTTTACAAACAATTCCTAAGGAGGTATACTCTTAGAAGGAACATTGTCACTAGTACGTGAAGGATAATTGTTGAACGGAATATATAAAAAGGGGTAGGGGAGGGAAGATGTCACGCACTTTTCTAATAATCCAAGTTAATGTAACTTACCGTGACAACGCGGCTCTCGGATAATTCTTCTTCTACATCATTCAGTCAAATCAGACACAAGGTTATACACAAATAATCCCAATGGCAGCAATCATGCAAAGCTATTAACCCAAAAAGGCATGAGAATATGTATGTGTACATTCGATTTATGAAATAACTACCATGCAAGAGCCCTTGCATGCTAAGATCCAACAGGAGCAACGCCTTTGGCTTTAGCTGCAGCAGTTGCAGTGGCTGCAGCAGCGGCAGCTGCTGCAGCAGCGGCAGATGCAGTTGGACTTGAACTTGGAGGCACTGGTTTTGACTGAGGCTCATTCTGCGATACAATCATTTCTTGATGTTGTTCTTGTTGCTGCTGCTTGGAGTTGAGCTGCGTAAGCAAAGCCTTAATCTGAGATCCTGTGAGTGTCTCATGTTCGAGCAGTGCATTAGCGAGTGCATGATGTTCTTTGCTGTAGGTGGTGAGGATGGTTTTTGCATTGTTATATGCCCTTTCCAACAAATACTTTACTTCTTTCTCTATAAGATGTCTTGTCTCGGAGCTCAGGCTCCGACCATCGTCGTTATAGGAATGTGTAGCAAGTCCCACTTCTTTACTCATGCCATACTTCGTAACCATAGATCTGGCTAGTTTGGTTGCGTTCTCAAGATCAGAGTGAGGACCTGAAGTAACTTCGTTTTCTCCAAATATGAGCTCTTCTGCAACCCACCCACCCAAGGCAACATCGAGCCTCGCAAGCATCTGTTTCCGGGAGAAGCTTGTTTGATCCACATCAGGCAACTGGGACACCATGCCAAGAGCCATCCCTCGAGGGACTATTGTTGCTTTGTGAACAGGAAGTGCCCCATCTGTATGGATGGCAACAAGGGCATGGCCAGCCTCATGGAAAGCTGTCAGTTTCCGTGACTCTTCAGAAATGACAGCCGACTTGCGTTCACTTCCCAATATGATCTTGTCCTTTGCGTACTCCAGATCAGCCATTGTCACTTCTTTAGCACCATGCATTGCAGCATTCACAGCAGCAACATTGATCAGATTTGCAAGATCAGCACCAGAGAATCCAGGTGTACCTCTAGCAATGATCATTAAATCAACATCATCTGCCTTCAACACCTGTAATAGACCAGAACAAATCGTTAATGGTTGAGCGAAATGATTCAATCAAAAAATATTACAGAGAATATAGTGAAACAACACAAGTCTAATATGGAGGGTCAAACAACCAAATGTTGATGTAATTGAACCAATAGGTAAATTAGCAAGGACATTAATTAGAATCATGTTTGAAAAGCTAATATCAAGCCAAATTTTATGAATACATGCTCCAATGGAACCTACCAAGCACCATCTGAATAAAGTACAGCCTGTAAGCAACTGTCAACTTATGTTCAAACTCTTAAAGCACATGGACTTCTAAAGAGTCAACACAGTACCTTTGACATGTGAGTTTCCAGAATCTGCCTCCGGCCTTCAACATCTGGAAAAGGAATAATAATGCGCCGGTCAAATCGTCCAGGTCTAACAAGTGCTTTATCCAATGATTCTGGAAAATTAGTTGCCGCAATTAGAATAATTCCCTCATTCTGTTTAAACCCATCCAATTCAACAAGCAGCTGATTCAAAGTCATTCTCATGTACTGCTGGTCCTTTGGATTACGGCTTCCACCTATGGCATCTATCTCATCAATAAATATAATACATGGTGATCGCTTCTTGGCAGCAGCAAAAAGATCCCTCACTCTTCGGGCTCCAACTCCAACAAACATCTCTTCAAACTCACTGCCACTGCAAGAGAAGAAAGGTACCCCAGCCTCACCAGCAATAGCTCTCGCTAACATTGTTTTCCCATTGCCAGGTGGACCAACAAGCAAGACTCCTTTTGGGAGCTTGCCACCAAGACGTGTGAAGCGCTGCAGCAAGGGTAAAGGTAATTAGAGAGAGAAAGAAATAATGGGAGTGATGGAGATATTTACTGAATCAAAAAGTGTATTCACCTTAGGATCTCGAAGGTAGTGGACAATTTCTTCCAACTCTGCCTTTGCCTCATCAACACCTTTAACATCATTAAATTTTGTGTTAGATTCCACAACTTGCACCTCTTCGTGTAGAACGAGTCCTAAAACAAGATTATCAGTCAGTCAGAATCCAGAAAAAAGGACTATCAGTTTAAATATGCACAGACAATTTAGAAGAAATTTTGTAGCCTAAACATTCTACCTTTACTAATCCCTCTATCCTCAATAAGTGCTCCAACACCAGAAATCACCAAGAAGCCAAGAGCAATACTACGAACAGTACGCCACAATTGATCTTTTAAATTCCCTCCTTCTGCAGTCACCATATGGATAGGTGCACTGGCAGTTCCTAGGGTACCATGTTTTGTTGATTTCCCCACATTTTGAAAAACTGAAAGGCCACTTGTACTCTCTTCCTTAACTGCTGAATTGGAGATGCCTGTAATTTGCATTATCTCTTGGTTACAGAAAGGCAAAGAGTGGAAATTATTCAGAAATAAATGGCCTAATAATAGTTTAACAGAGAACTCAATGGCATCATCAAATAAGAAACTAGGTCCAATCACTTCCCAGCAAAGTGGGAAAAAGAATACAATGAAACTAACATTTTAGAAGAAATGAAAGATGTAAGATAGTAAGACCACTTACCTTTATGTAATGTCTTAAGTAACTCACTTTCATCAAGCCTGTCCACTTTAACTAATGCTTTAACATATTCCGAAAGTGCAGAAGGGTTAGAGTGTAATGATGGCTGACTTTCGAATAGTCTTATCACTGCCTCAGGATCGTTTCTATGGTAAAGTTCTCTAAAACTAGCAGCTTCGCTAGCTTCATCAGCGTCACGGACTCTACGAACTAAATTGACTGCATAGCTTGACCTAAACCTCTGTTGGCCACTCAAAAGCCTGTTGCCTGCACTCGGACAGTATTTCAGGTTGAGAACAAGCAAAGCCAAGTATTTTATAGACAAAGAATAAAACTATGAAGATAATGAAATAATATAAAAAGCTTGATTGAAACAAATACAAATACCAGAGAAATGAGCTTTACTCAACAAGTTTCCAATTTGTCCCAGTTCTGATTGCTGTCCTGAAACCTGCTTTGAGATGAAAATGAGGCTTATTGTTTATCTTAACGCATAAACATACAAATTCCTCTATAGTAAGCAAAAATAATCCACAAAGGAAATTAACTAAGCACCGCACCAATCTAATCGATGCAAACTTTACCACTTTAAACAATTATCTCATGGAATACGGCATTTACAAATATGCATACTGACGAAAAGAAAAATGCAACAAAAAGGAAAACCGAGTTATTGAGCCAAAAAAGAGTCCCAATCAACTCGAGCAAAATGAGTATTACCTTCAACAAAAATTAAAAACGAAGATTCCATATTTCAATTTCATTACACTTTAATCTCCCACTCACCTAATACTTAACTCGGATTGAAGTGTCAAAGGCAACACCTATATTCTATTTAAAATTAGGGTTCCCTGGCCTCAATCCCCAATTTTTAAAACTTCTCATCATAGAAATCCAATACATAAATAACAATCACCGCATAAAAAGAAGATACGAAAAGCAACGCAAAACAAAGCTCGAAAGAGAGGAAAAATAACCTGAGAGATTATGCGTCTCCAAGCCATCGCCTTTTACAAAAAAAAACAAAACAAATAGCCTGATCTTCCTGTCCTCTCTATATCTATCCCGTGCGTAGCTTGTTTGGTTAGCGAGAAAATGAAGATTGTGGAAAGTTTTGAGGGAAAAAGTGCTGGAAAATGAACAAATCTGTAGAGTCCGTAAATCGTTTAATTTTATAATTTTAGATAAAATGCGTTTAAGCTTTTGTTTTTGATTTTTTTTTGGTTTGATCCTTGATGTGTGTCTTGCAATAACAGTCGGTCAAGAGGAGAAGATCTTCTTCACGAATTGTCCGATTTACCCTTTCTGTTTTTCCTGTTTTGGCCCTCTAACATTTTCTTAAGATTTAGGCTTATTTACAAACTGGTACATAAAGTTAACAAATTTTCTTAAATTGATACTTAGTTTTTGTTATTTTAAATTAATAGCTGGACTTGAAAAAAAATCAAATTAGTACATGTGGTAATGTGTCACTTTAACAACTAAATAGATTGATATTGTGATCAAAATATTGATATCATTGAATATTATGCGTTATAATCTGATTTATATCATCTTTTAATTATGTTTTAATTTAAATAAAATCGTTAATTTTACGTACCGATTTACATATGGTAAAAATATATATATATTTAAATATACTTCAATTTCATGTATTATTTATACATATAGAAATTATTTAAACGTTGACGATAAACCTAAAACCTAAATTATAAAACTTAAATTAAATCTTTAACTCTTAAAATTAAAGTATTTATGGAAATAAAATATTTCTATTATTAGCTTACAATAAAATTATATATTATTTAATAATAATTATTTAATGTACCATCTCTAAAAAATTATAAAATATTTAAAATGGTTACATATTTTTTTTTAAAATCTTGTTAAATTATAAATCTTAAATTTTAATAATTAAATTATAAGATTTATTTTAAAATATAAAAATTGAATTATACACTAAAATTTTAAATTTTAAAATTAAATATTTATAATTTTTTATCATTAATATATACGAGTACGGTATTAATCCATTATTTAAGAGAGATTATTAGGTGAACCCTGTTTACCACGTCATCCATGGTCCAAGCAATCAGGACCGTTGATCTTTAAATAACCACCTAATAACTACCCACCCACTAAATCCATGTAGAAAAGAGGTAATGATTCATTGGAAAAAATTAAGATCAACGATCTTGACTAATTAAGACCATAAATGACGTGATAAACAGGGTTCACCTAATAATTTTTCATTATTTAAAGTGTTTTGTTTTAAACAATGAATTTAACTGTATAGACAAAAAGGCTTAGCTTTTGGACTGGACTTGAGTAAAGATTTGGTTAAGAACAACCTGACTTTCGGGCAGGTTTAAGCTTATTAAAGGGTTCATTCTAACTTTTAATCGTGTCTTTTTTCTATATATATTTTATTAAAATAACACAGGTGTTGACAAAATTTAAGGTTGTTTAAAATTAATTTTATATGTTTAATTAAACAAGAACATTCGTCACACGCAATTCTACCTGACTGCAGCAATAATGAAGTTGATGATGTAAAAGGAAAGCCATCAGATAACTCTTCCACCTCAAAGTTTCAACACTTGTCAGTTCTCTATTTCTCATTTTAATCATGGTGTAAATTCTTCACATTTGATTATGGAAACCCTTTTTCTTCTTCCTATGAAAACAGGTATCGGAAGATTCCTGAGTCTATAAAGTTTGATCTTTCAGACAAAGTTCTTGGTTCAGCTCAGCTTTTTTGGGAGGAAAAACATGGATAAATCTCTGTTTTTGTTTGTTGGGGTTTCTTGGTTTCTGCTAATCAATGGGGTTAAAGCAGAAGACTGTGATTATCTGACAGAGACAGACAATACAAGGTTTCAATTGTTCAAGGATTTAGAACCAGAAGAGCAGCCTTATAGAACAGCTTATCACTTCCAGTCTACTAAAAACTGGTTGAATGGTAAGACAGACTAAGCTTAGCTAGCTTTACTTGTTCTTGCTACTTACATATTTAGAGCATTCAATTCTTTGACGCTCATGTGTTTGTTTTTATGCTTGTTTGGTGGCAATTGATTCAACCGGTCTGTTTCGATGATGGGACGGAAATGGCTGACATTCACTACACAGATCCTAATGGTAAGATAAGTATTTTTACTCGAGTTTGAAGTTTGAACTTATCTTCTCCCTTGGACTTTCCTCATTGTTTAGGCTCGAAATTAGACACGAGTATCGAACACCTATATGTTCTATAGATTGAAGTTTTGTTCGTGAATTTAAAGGATTTAGAAGAACTATCACTCCATATCCAGGTCCAAATATGTACTCGATTTAGAGATCACGAAACAATTTTAATATCCGATACTATGCATTGTCTCTTAGATAGGACCTATGTTACACGGACTCAAGGATATGTGTCGAATACGGATATATGTTGAATTTTTCTGTGAAGATTATTCGTATATTTGAATACTGGTGTTGGACATGACTACTTTAGGAAAAATGAAAATTCTGGGTGTTAATCTTCAAAACCAGTGAAATGAGATTACTAAGTTATTGTTCCATCTGTGCAGGGCCAATGTACTACAATGGAGTTTATCATTTGTTCTACCAATACAATCCACACAGTGCATTGTTTGGTGATGGAATGGTGTGGGCACATTCTGCATCATATGATCTTATTAACTGGATTGGTCTTGATCATGCACTTACTCCGTCCGATCCATTTGACGCCATAAGTTGCTGGTCTGGTTCGGTAACGATCCTTCCGGGCAACAAACCAGTCATTTTATACACCGGCATTGATGCTAACCATAACCAGGTTCAAAACCTGGCAACCCCGAAAAATCGATCTGATCTGATGCTAATAGAATGGGTCAAATACTCTGGAAACCCTCTAATGACTCCACCAAAAGGTGTTAATGGAGATAACTTTAGAGATCCAACAACTGCTTGGCAGGGTCCTGATGGAACCTGGAAAGTAGTCATTGGAAGCTATAGCAATAAACAGGGTATGGCCCTACTCTACAGAAGTGAAGATTTTGTTAACTGGACTATGCATCAAGACCCTCTTTATTCGGCATCGAAAACCGAGATGTGGGAGTGCCCTGACTTCTTTCCAGTGTCTATTAACAGCACCAATGGGGTCGACACCTCTGTCGCCAATCCGAGTGTTAGGCATATTATGAAGGCAAGTTTCAATTCCCATGATTACTACATTGTGGGGACTTATGATGCTGAGCAGGAAAAGTTCCTTCCTGATGTTGACTTTACCGGAACCAGCTCGGACTTGAGAGTTGATTACGGTAAATTCTATGCCTCGAAGACATTCTTCGACAGTAAGAAGAACCGAAGGATACTATGGGCTTGGATAAATGAATCTGATAGCTCCGAAGATGATATAGAGAAAGGATGGTCTGGACTTCAGGTGATTGACATTACATATTCACTGATGTTGCATGATGTATAATGTACTAGAACCACACTGCTCCTTAATGGTTTACTGATATTCCTTTGCAGGTGATTCCGAGGCAAATTTGGCTCGATACAGCCGGAAAGCAATTATTACAGTGGCCAGTGGAAGAACTCAACAATCTACGTGACAATCAAGTCTATGCTTATGGCAAGCAACTCAAAAGCGGATCAGTTTTTGAAGTTTCGGGCATCACTGCTTCACAGGTGAGTTAGAAGTCTACTGTTGTGCATTATTCACCTTCATATGTATTTGAAGTGATTGCATTATCATAATGACTATCTTCTTACATTGTTCGAAGGCCGATATCGAAATAATGTTTGAATTTCCCGAACTAGAAGAGGCAGAGTTCATGAATACCAGTTTGGTCGATCCCCAACTAATCTGTGACAGACAAGATTCATCCGTCACTGGAAAATACGGACCATTTGGTTTATTAGCTTTGGCAACAGAGGACTTAAAGGAACGAACTGCGATTTTCTTTAGGATTTTTCGAGGTGATAACAGATATGTAGTTCTTATGTGCAGTGAGCAGAAGAGGTTAGCTACTGTTTCTTTCCCGAACTATCTACAGATGTGCAATAGCCAATAAGTCATCCACTTTCATTTGATTCAATGTTTAAACACATTATTCTCAGGTCTTCGTTGCGAAACAACTTGGATAAAACCACATATGGAGCTTTCGTAGACATCGACCCGCACCAGGAAATGGTTTCACTAAGAACCCTGGTGTGTCTATGGTTTTTGCCCGTTTTCCATTTACTCGTGCAGGACCTTTTTCATGTCCGTATTGATTTGTTTGTACCATATTTTTCGCAGATAGATCACTCGGTAATCGAGAGTTTCGGTGGGAAAGGAAGAACTTGTATCACAGCAAGAGTTTATCCAAAGCTGGCAATCAACAACAAAGCTCATCTTTTTGCATTCAATAATGGAACTCTGAGTGTAACACTTTCCAGCTTGCATGCATGGAGTATGAATAAAGCCCGAGTGAACTGCAGAGGAGGCTTGGAGAATACAGAATCTTGCTAGGACAGCAGAAACAGAAACTAAGAAATAAGAAAACAAGTTGGCCCTTGTTCATGTCTAAGAAATTATAGTTACAATTGCAATGGTCCTTGATGGAACATATTAATTTGGTGATGAGTCAGTTTCTGTGAAACTTTAGGAATGAAAAGATGAATACTTTTGAGTAATGAAAGATCTATTAAATATATGATTACTTTAGAAGGTTTGTGCATGAAATACAGTGTACAACATACATGGTTATACGGGTAAAAATCATCTGCCTCTCTATGGTGTATCCTTTTGTCTTCTTTGAAAAGTTTATAAAAAAATGAATTTTAAACCATAACCCTTATTTTTTATATCCTAAACCTTAAATCCTACATACTAAAAAAACTCTACCCCTAATTCCCTAACCCCTAACCTTAAACCCTAAATTCTAAACCCTATAATTTAAAATTGAGGCATGAAAGAAAGTATAAGAAAGAGATAAATGATTCTACTCTCACATTATTGTTTTTTTGTAATGCTCATATCATTACTGAACGTTCAAATTACATTCTAATAATTAATTTGATTCGATCCATGTCACACATTTAATTTTAGTGGATAAGTCTTCCAGTTTAAACATTTTACTTACATGTCGCCTCGAACCCAGAATCTGCTTAAACAGAACCAAGTTATTTTTCACTTAAATTAATCCTTATTGATACCATTATTCTAAACTGGTCTTCAAACTTTTAAATATTATGATTTCTCCAAACCATAGATATATATCAATATAATCGTTATAAAATTTATTAACTATCATATAAATATTAATATGTGAAATTTATTAACTATCATGTAAATATTAATATGTGTTATGTAATAATACGATAGGGTATAAATGATAATTTAAAGATGAAAATAGAATATTCTAAAATTTAGAAACAAATATAAAATATGAACATAATTAAAAATTAAACTAAAATGTTTAAAAAATAGTACCAATATAAAATAAAACTATAATTTAAATATAAAATAGAATGTTAAAAATTTTAGGAATTAACTGAAAATAAATATCTTAATTTGAGATGTACTATAACTTAAGAAAACAAGTAAAACAGATTTAAGCCCAATAATGTAGGCTCAATTAAGCCCACATGTATGGATCATAATTCTTAATTCATAGCTTGAAAACCATCTGATAACTCAAGACACAATATTTTAGACATTAAGACCCAGATTAAAGAAATTAAACACGTGTTTATATCCTGCTCAAATAACATCATCCATCGCCGGAAAATCACATTTTCCCTCGAAACAAACAGAAAAAAGTAGTATACATAAGAAAAGAAAAGAAATGATAGTGAAAATAATACTAACTTTTTTAAGCACAGGCACAAGTGTTATTAACACCAGAAATTTCATCGTCTTCGCTCCTGAAAACTAAATACCCAACCGTCAACCCCAAAACGACGGCCAAGAACACGCCGCCGTTAAACGACATAACAGCCAGCATAAGCAAATACCCCAGAGCCGAGCTCGACCCGAAAAGCACCCCATCCACGAGCTTCCCCGCCGACCACTTGCTACCAGTCCCAGCTCCCTTCGTCCGCAACAGGAAAGGCTCTCCCGCTGTCCCATCCGCCGGGTTTCCGCCACGCCTGATACGAAACCTTAGGTGGTCCAAGTACTGGTAGAAAGCAGAAGCCAAAATGCATGCCAGAAGAGTCAACGCGTAACTCGGCCACGAATCGGTTCGCCAGGAGGTGAACAAGAGAGTCACCTGTCGGCTCCAGTAAAAGGTCATATGCATCATTTTGGCTTTGATCGGAAAAAAGAACGCTGCTCAAGTAATTTTTCTCTCACTTTCCCGGAATTTAAAACAGATAAATAGAAAGAATAAAGCAGAATTTATCAATGTTGGCGAAAAATCCAAGGTGACAACTTTGAACAAGACAACTATGTTTTAATTTGTACTTAACACGGTACGAACAAGATATGTACTACATTTACCATTTTTCTTCATGTAAGGTTTCAAAAGGGTTAATTCCAATAGTAGTCCTCAGCTTATGATCGTAGTTTTAAATTGGTACCTAAACTGATTGAATCATTACAAACACTGAAAATATAGGCTTTTTATTTTACACACAAGAGTAATATTCTATCTGCAAAGGAGAATAATGTTCAATCCAATTACCATCCACACAATCAAAACTATGTTAAAACTGAAAATGCAAGAACTAATGTCATTCACCTTAAACACAACTCCAATGGTCAGCTATACATCTGTCAGAACAGGCCAACCCCTTCTAATAATTTCATTCATCTTTGCATCGATCTGCTTTTGAATCCTCTTGGGGCAAAGCTCTGCGGCATATCCATTCATTTTTGCTGCCAGAGTAGATATCTCAAGCTCCTCTTCAGGCAGGTTACCTATCAGCTGTACAAGCAATGGATGGCGTTTGAGCTCAAATTTCTGCACAGTGAATGAATATATTAGTCACTCTTTTACTTATATGAACCTCAACTCCTTTGACCTTCTAGCTCTATCGATAGTTAATAGCACGTTTGCGAATTATACCATTCTTTCTACAATCATCCAAATTCATATGCACATAGAAAATCTGGTTAATACTTCAACCATCCAATTGAACTAAATCAGTTCATACCCTTTGCAAATAGCAGCATGCCCCTAATAATAGAAATTTAAACAACCACATATTAAATCAGGTTCAAATTCAATCATGTTCGAAAGACATTACAGACCCTTAAAGCAACATGTGGATCATAAGACTGAACTTACACGCCCATGCTCAAACAGGAAAAAGAAATGGTAGAACAATAGACCTGATGTTCTGGTTCTGCAGGATAAAATGATTGGAGTTGTTGAATTTGAGTTGTCACAATGCTGGTCCTCGACTTGGTTTGTTCCCTTTCATGGCTCATGGTTGCTAATCTAGCCTCTTCAGTCCCATTTGTAAAAATAATAGACCTGGTTGAATTGATATACCAAAACTCGTCAATAAAAAAGTACAATATAAGTCGTTTTCTTTGTTCTATGCCGGGTCATGATGGTCACTTGGTTTACCTGTATTGATTACCTACATCAGAACCTTGACCAAAAACCTGCCTAGGGTCATGGCTAGACCAAAATAACTCCAAAAGTTGCCTGAAATTTATCTCCTTGGGATCATATTCAACCTGTTCATCATCATTCGGGTAAAACTTCAAATGGAAATCTACAACAGTCTTCTTTTTATGTAATTTTCTAATATACTCGTGTAATTACATGTAATATTTGATCATTCTTTTTCTTAATCATTGAAGAACACGCCTACACAAGTCTATGTTCATCAACAACAGTCTTTTCAACTATCTTTTAGGTGAATTAATTCATAAAACAAATTATTTTAATGAACCCAGCAGCTATATGATAAAATGTCTCAAAATTCTAAATGAAAGATGGGAATGAATAGGATCAACGAACCATTACAGACTCAGCACGGTCACCCAAACTTCTGTATTCGGGATTGATTTTGGATCCGCCGGCATACCCGGCAGTGGTCCGAACCACACCGTTTAAGCAACCGAAGACTGCTTCCGATCTCCAGAAACTACCAAGTGCGAAAACTGCAGTTTTCAAGGACTGATCTGATGGTTCTCCAAGAGTATTTGATGCTCGATCTGGAATCCGGATAGAAAATGCCATGTCATTACAGAGAATAGAAAGTGAAACCAAAGTATGGAAATGGAGGACGAAGAGATTCCTGTTGGCAGAAGCCATTTCTTCTGAACCTGAGAATATTAATTAATATACTTTTATAAAATAAATTTAGTTAATAATGTAATTATTAGAGGTTTAAACGCCCTAAATTTAGTGACTCAGTTGCAAGAAATTTATAATAAAGTCTTTATATATAAATAGAAAATTTCAAATCTTTTCATGTTTTTTTTTTTTTTTTTACGTTTCGTATTAAAAATAAAATTAAAATTAAAATTTAAAAAATCCATATATATATATATTTTTTTAAATTTATAATTTAGGTTTCAATAATATTCCACGCACTTCTCGCGGAAAAAAAATTTCTGAGATAATATAATCCTGCTGCAAGCCTAAGAAACAAAAACAAAACTCAAATCCCGATAGAATTAGTTTAAGAACGATCTGAAACACTACCAGCCTCATTTCTTTAACATGAATCCTTTCTATTTATTTCGAAAAGGTATAAATTTCTCCTTAGGACTCTCGATTTTCGGTTTTCTTCCTTCCTTCCTTCTGTTTATGTCAGTTTTTTTTTTGTTGGTGATTGATTGACTTGAGATCTCTGAGTTGGATAATGCAAGATATAGCCTTGATTTGTGCTCTAATTTGTTTCAATTGTTTGTTCAGCTAGAACTTTGATTCTTTTGTTTCCTTTTTGGAAATTTAAGTTTGTTGTTTTTATTATTATAAAGGTTTTTACTGCATACGTGTTTGCTGTTTAATTATTAGCTCGAGGATTTGTGCTTTCCTTTTCAGCTTGTAGTGTTGTTGAATAGTGAATTCTAGGGATTTGAACTGTATTTTGACGTGTTTTGATGTAGCTAATGTGTTTGATTTAATGAAAAACTACTTGTTTAAATCATAATGTTGAATTAAGCAGATTTTGGCGTTGGTTTAAGAATTGCTTAACTGTATGTGCTAATTCCGTTGTTAATTAGTCATTAGTATTATCTATAATGTTTGTTTCATTTAAAGCTATGGTTTTGCATGAATGAGAGAGTCAAATATGCTTATTAATATTTCTATCATATTCATCATTGATATGGTTATTATTCATCATCGTCCGTATTTTCATGGAAATGGCTATTGTAAAAGTGTATACAAAAGAGTAGTGTTGAGATTTGATGTTTTTCGGGTGTCCTCACAATTCACATTCTAAAATTGGTTACTGATTATTCTGGTAAGGATTGGCATCATGCATGTATACTTGTCTTCAATTTAAGATTCTTTTGTGAGTTTGACTTATTAATAATGTGATACGATGGATGGTTTTGCAGGATTTGATTAGTGTTAGTGGAACTTGAGGGTGTATCTTCTGCACTAGTTTCTTTTGTCTGTGTAGAATATTTTTTTCTTCCATTTAAGTAAAGAATGAGCTTATCTAAGAAAGGGATCCAAATTAGTGGCACAAAACTGAATACACCTAGCAAGGTAACAGCTTTGAATCCTAATGCAGCAGAGTTTGTTCCCTTTTCGCTTAGGCCACCATCTTCAGGAAGCTCTAGTGCAGTTGATGCAACAAGGTTTACTAGTTCTAGAACTATAGGAAAAGCAGTGCTTGATCGGTCTGAGTCTTCTATTTCAAATAATTCCAACGATGAGGCTCATCAGTTCTGGCGTCGCCAGCTCCCTGATGACATTACTCCAGACTTTAAGGTTATTAATGAGGATGATTCTCAAGGAGCTGGAGCTGGGAGTATTTCTTTAGCAGGTTTATCCTTGCATGGTGGTAATGAAGCATCAAGTTTTCCTACTTCTGCTGGTGGTGGATATTTATTTGGAAATCAGCAATTACTGCATCATAATGTTAATGGTAGTAAAAATTCTGAAAAATTGAGATATCCTTCTTCATTCTATGGAGGGAATCCTACTTCAGCTAGTTTTTTACATTTGCCAGTCAAACCTTGGGACAAGCAACTTGTTAATAGTGATCAGCTACTCGGCAATGGGAGGGAAGGGCAACCATATAATGGAAATTCTAGACATAGATTCGCTAATAAGTTGTTGGGTGAGCACACAATTAGGGATGGTCCTGAAATGAATCCTGTAGAAATTTTGGCTTCTCAATTCCCTGAACTTGCCGCTGAAAGCCTTGCTGAAGTTTATTTTGCCAATGGTTGCGACTTAAATCTTACTGTTGAGATGCTGAATCAACTTGAGGTGAGCAGTGCTTAATTTTTTTTAGCTGGTTTCTACTTCTGAGTGCTTGCTTTTATCCTCTGTTTGAAGATGTAGGGATGCACCAGTTGTTAACATCTTCTAGTTTTATATTTTCCATTTTTCGATTCTGGTTATCAATTTCTGGAGAGTGGCGGCACCTCTATGGAATGGTTGATGGAGCTCAGGATGAGAAAGATTTTCCTCAACTTCCGTTTTTTCTTTTCCTTTATTTTTACACTGGAAATCCCCCCCCCCCCCCCCTTCTTATGTTATGTTGATGGGATGTTGGGAACCGGCTGTGAATGGTAATGGTTTGGGTGCTAATTGTGTTTCGATAGGGAAAAAGTAGGCCCCCATTAAAGTTTAGAGGTGACTCAATTCAATCACATCATGTAGCCTCTAGTTTTAGTATTATGTGGCCTGGTTTGGAAGGGTACTTATTCTTTATGGATTTTCTCCTCTTGTTTTCGAAGTGTTTATATTTTTAGGCTGTTGTATACTGTGTCTCACAGGCTACCAGCATATGCAGAGGTTTTCAGATTTTTTACTGTGTGTTTTCTGTATTTTAATATCTTTTAGCATTTCATGCATCATTTTGAATTTTATTGCAGCTTCAAGTTGATGGTGGTTTCAACCTTAACTTGAATTCAAAACCCTTGTCAGCTCCCAATCTGAGTACGCTAGGATTCCTTGCAGTTACTGTGTCAGATGAAGAGAATGGTCCTACATTATATGCAGGAGATGATCTTCAACATAGTGCCAATCCGTATCGATCATCTGGCAAGAATGACATTCTTATGTTAAAATCCAGTTCTTCCCTTCCATGTAGCGGTGCCTTGGGTTTTACTTCAGGTATCAGGAAACTGACATCTCACGATTCTGGAGTATGGAGGTATGATGGAAACAGTTCTCCGAATTCAAATGTTGGGTCAAGTAGAAATTTGCAAGGGTTGGATAATACCTACAGTGCTGCACCCAGAAGAGGGGTTTATGTTAATAGGTTGCAAACGCATGGGTCAGCTCATTCAGTTCCTGTTTGGCCTGAAACTGGAGATGAAATGGGTAATATTCTGCACTACTAATCATGCGTTTATACAGCTTTTAGTAGGTGCTATCTATGGCTTTGTCCATATCTACTTGTTTTAATATTATTGAGGTGGCAGCAAATTTATACTCTGAACCGCATGAAGAATCTCAAGTCCATGCTCGTTCTAGTAATGCATACTTTGACCAGGTATCTCCTTGGAAATTCATTTCACATATTAAAACCAATATATTAATAGGGTAGGCATTTTTGTTAGACAGCAACGAAATAAGCTGTTGAACCATGTTTCCGCCTAATTTCTCAACCACATTTTGTCCTATTTTTTACATTTTTTCATTTATTTGTTCCCCTTTTGCAACCCTGGGAATGATTCCATGCCTTACAGTTGTCAACCTAGTTATATCAGGAATCAATTAGCTTAGCTAGCTATGCAACCAAATAGAAATAATTAATAGAATTCAAACGTGAATAGTCCTTTGAGGTAAACATCATTGTATTTCATTTTGAGTATTCCCGCTGTTGAAATTTCCCAATCCCAAGTCTAATGATCATGCCAAAAAAGTATTAGTAACAACTATCCTTTTAATTATCCTGAATAAGCATATTCCTTTCATGAATAGCCCTTGCTTTGCAAAGTTCATGCTACTGTACAAAGCATAGAGTGCATCTAGTCATCGACCATGAGACAGGTCGAAGGCAAATTGCTAAAGTTTTACTGTCGTGTCTAATATTGAATGTGAATTTTGCTCTAAATATTCATCACTAATGTTTCTCTTTTCTCTCTTCCCCCACTTAACTAAAGTTTTTCTCTTTATATGCATATTGTTGTTAAGTGATACTACATTTTAAATATATTTACAATAGGCACGTCAAGGATTCCTCATTGGAAATAAGTTTCTAGCAAAGGAACTTAGTTTGAAAGGGCCGCTGCAGAATATGCATATGAAGGCAGCTCATGGAAATGCTGAAGAATCCATATATCACCAGAGGTTTGTCATTTCTTTCCAATCTCAGTTGTTTACTTGACATGGTGGTTAAGGGACATAAACATATTTGTTTGTTCCTGTTATTGTTATTGCTTTTCAGATCTGTTTATCAGCGGTTTTTGACATTGAGGCTATGTGTAATTGTTTCGTAACCATCATTTCCTTTCACCCTACCCTTTCTCCTTTCTCTATCTTTCAAACTCACAGATTTGATGAATCAACATAATTGAGTTTATTGGTTATGAATCTCAGTAACTGTTTGTTCTTGTTCCGATAAATATAATCTAAATTTGCATAATTATTTTGGTCATACTAGCATGTTCTGTTTGACTGTTATGAACTTTAATAATACAGGAACCAAGTTCATCCAGAGATTGTTGGAGGTCAGCAACGGATTATAGACCTGCATGGATTGCATGTTACCGAAGCCATTCATATACCCAAGTATGAACTATCAGTGCTGAGGAGCACAGCACGGGCTGCAGATCAGCGCCTGCAGGTTTACATAAGTGTCGGAACTGGCCACCAGACAAGGGGTTCTCCTATTCCAGCTAGACTTCCAGTTGCTATACAACATTATCTCCTTCAAGAAGAGTGCCTTGACTATACTGAACCACAGCCAGGGCTACTTCGAGTTGTGATATATTGAAGCCACAAACTCGACAGCACGAGTTCCAGGAGTTTCTGACACAACTAGGAAAAAAGAGAAAAAAAAAATGACATGTAGCCATTTTTGTATCTATACATGGGAGGAATTGGAAATGGAAAAGTAAGTATTTAAAGTCTAAAAAATCAAGAGAAAAATCGAAAAGGGGTTTGTGAAAAGGAAAAGAAAACAGAACGACTGAAGTGAGAAGCGTATGATTAATGTTTAGATGCTTAGAGGAGAGTAGCAACTACATTTTGATCGAGTATCAGGTGGGGGGAGGGATGAGGCTGACACTGGCCGGCAAGTTCTTTTTCTCCGTTTTGTTAATTTTTGTATCTTAAATTTATACTTTGTTAAATTCCTTCTTCAACTACATGGTGATTGTACAATTTATTTAAATAGACTCGTGTGCCAATATTTGACTATTTCTAGGATTGAATCTGAAGTCCTTTTCATTATATATTATGTTCGAGTTTGTAGCTTTTCATTCAAACAATGTTCTCTGAATACTCTGCAATCAGGGACCGACATCAGAAGGCCGAGATTCCATTGCTTGGTGAGACAACTACAGCAATTCCTACTCTAACTTATGATTCTTCGAAGGTGGCACACGGTTCTGGCGCTGCTATCCCAGGTATGCAAATTTCAGTTTAGAATTCAGTATAAACATCTTGAAGATCTGCTTAAAGCAAACTACAGTCCTGAATTTAGAACATGATAAGTAAATCTGTCCTTGACATTTCCCTCTTTTGGTTTCTATAGTTATCGCAACGAGAAACACGAAGAGAGGACCGAGGACCATTCTTTATTAGCTTTGTAAGAAACTGTCGTGGACCATTCTTTAGTAAATCAAGGCATGTCCCTTTCATCTCGTTCTTACAGATGTTCATATGTATCATCCAACATTCTCCTGTGGTTTGTTTTTCCGATCCGCTACTGCATTCTCGTAAGGTTGTGTATCAATCCCGAACTGTATCGGAAATCACCTTGAACGGACCGGAGAAGCAAGAGCTTCCAAAAAGAACTCTTCTTGACTCTGCTGCACTCCTCATGCTTTATGGAACAAGTGCAATCATTTCAAGAAAGGCAAGATTTGGTATATAATTGATAGCTCAACTGCAAGAACATATTATCAGCAAATAAATGGGCCATGTTCCATGTTGATTATATTAACTGTTTCTGGCTTACATCACCACCCTGAGTCCACTCATTCTCCCCTTCTCCGAGCAACTCTTCTTCTTCGCCACCTTAATCCGGCGCCATTTCTTCGGCAGTGACAACAACAACAAATCCAAAGTCTCACTATCTCCATCCTCAAAGCCATACATCCCGGACTACAAGCTCGCGTTCGGACACTTCTGTGTGCACGCATCTAGCAAAACGTGCTGGACGAGTTGCAGAAGAAACTCGATTTCAGCGACGGCAACATGGAAGCCTCAAGGATGAAAGCTTTGCTTGAATGATAATAAATTAATAAATCGATTGGTTAAAAATTAAAATAAAAAAGTAATTATAAATCTTAAATCTTTAGTATCGATAAGTTTATGGTACAATACTTTAATTTAAAATTAATATTCGATAAATTTTAAATTTATCCAGAAAACCTAAATAACATCAGAATATAATGTGTGCCAACTTCTGTGGGCTAATTTGCTTAAACAAATCAATGCAAAAAGAATATAAGAAATAACAGAGTAAATGAAGCAAAGAAACTGCATGCTCAAATCCTTTGACCTTTAAAAATCATTGCTTACTTCACACCATTGTTTTTTCCTTCATACAGAAGCCTCGATCCTCGGCTCGAACGAGAACGCGGACATGAACTCCAAGGCTTCACCATTCATCAAACATTCAGGCAGTTCAACCCATCGGTTCGTCGCAAAATCATACAGAACATAACTGCAGAGCTCAGTAGAGCTTAAGCAGATAAGTATCTGATCACCAGCACCAACACAGTTTATGTCCAACTTCTTGTCATAGAACTCATGTGACATTGCAGGCGGCATTGCAGCAATCTGATTCCATGTATTTGTTTTCGGATCGTACCGCCACACCCTAAGGCTAGCACTTTCGAAGAATTCGGATAACACGACGACCAACATCTCCCCTTTACACTCTACCACATCGATAGAGTACTCAGAAAAGAGCGGTAATAGTCTCGGATATTCCGAGAAACACTTTCGGGTCAGATTGCAAGCAATTATTGTGCCTGAGAAGCTGAGGAAATAAACAATTTCCTCACCATCTTTAAGTGTAAACACGGATGAATATTGCTTGGATGGGCTTCTTTGCATGTTGGTTACCACTACATTTCCAGCTTTACTAAGGAAGTAGACGGCATCATCATAATTGCCATCGTCGTCGTCGTTTAAGTCGGATTCCATGTGATCATCGACATTTCTCCTCAATGTAATCTCTTCTTCCCAGCAATTATCAATCGAGTTATAAACTTTGAATGAAAGCTTTGGAAGATCACCAGAGACTAAGACAAGCTTGTATGAACCATGGTAATTGGAATACACATTCATTGCGATAGCATGAAGGGAATGGCCCTGAGAGTCCGGGACCACAGGAGGGAGTTCACGACAAGATTCGGTCACAGGATTGCACACGACATAACCACCGGACGTATTCCGGAAACATACAAGGCCACCAGATGCTGCGACCGGAATCGAGTCACGATTACGGTTATGCAAGAGGGACTGCGGATGATTGAGTTTCTTCCAACTAATTTCTGCAGAGTCTAAGACTATCGATCGTTTAAGCTTGGCATCTACCATGAAAAACCATGGATCCCTTGAAGGAATCCTTGAGCAAGCAAGCTTGAAACTTTCGGATTCCGCCATAGACTTCCATCTTTTGCACACCGAACTGATGCGAAACAACATCGAAGTCGGCAGCCATGAAAGGACCCTTTCTAAAAGGTCTTCATTGAGCTCATCCAACGGAAAGTCCAACATCTCATAGCCTTCTTCTTCAAGCAACTTTCTCTTCCTATATGGCCTTGAAATGCAGCCATTAGCAATCTCCATTGACAGATTACTTCACAAGATCAACTGCAATGAACAAAAAGATGATAGCACACACTATTAAATAAGAGACCATCATCATGAATCATCAAATTATACCATTAAACACAGGAACCAAAAGGAGAAAAAACAAAAGCTTAGAGAATATATGAAACAAGGCAAATAAGGTTTGAAATATCACATCCATCAAAGTAAAGATTAGGCAAAACTTGACAATCTAACCAACATAGCCATTAAAGGTCCAAAGATGCTCTCCGTTTCCCCCCTATTTTTCTCATATTAACACATAAAATTTAGTTTCCAAGGAAAAAGGTAGTGTAATGAAGAGCAGAAAATAGTGAAGTGACAACATCTTACCACTTGGTAAAGAACAAAGATATTAAATTCTAACAAAAAAAAACATAACTACAAAGATATTAAATATTGAAGAGGGGTAACTCAAAAAACTACAAAAGGGTATTTTTTTAAAAAAAAAATCTAACAAAGCTACTAAAACATAACCTGATAAAAGAACAAGCTTGAGATGAGAGAAGATGAGGGGATAAAGGGAGAGATCAAAGAAGGGAACTGTACCTGTAACCTGTTGATGGTGCAAGAAGAGGAATGAGTGAAATCTGGACTATGACTTTGTGGGTTTTAAAAGAGGGACAAAACTGGAACAGGCCCCAAAGGCCGGAGCAAAGCAAGAATACAAAAGATAGAAAGCAACAGTAAAGCTAGTAGCAAAGTAAAGGGAGGATCTTTTTAAAGAGATATAGGGAGAATGGAGGTAGGAAACTTCCTTGGGGTTGTTCTTTTTGTAAACGTTGACACACTATAGACACAAGCGAGCGTATCAAAAAGAAAGATTTTTAATATTTACAAAAGAACAAAAGTGGAAGTGAAGCTTCACTCTCACACCTGCACACACACGGGGTTAAGAGCAGAGATTTGGATAACCGTTATGTAGGTAATAACATTAGTTGTTTTATTAAATCACCGTAATAATTATGATAAATATAATACAATCGAAAACACGACAGTAATTTATTCATCTGGTTAAGAGACTAGCGAGAGAGACAGCAAATGCAAGAAGACTCTAGGATGATTTGATTCTTGAAAACTGGACATGTTCTGCCAGAAAGTCTACAAGGGCGGATTAGATTCTTGAAAACTGGACATGTTCTGCTAGAAAGTCTACAAGGGTGGATTAGATTCTGAACTGAAACAAAGCTCAAACGTTTTGGTTAGCTGTTGTTTTGCACTTTGAGCATAAAAGAAAGTGAAAACGCACGTAGCTTGAGTTGAGTAAAAGAAAAGAAAGTGTGAGAAAAATGGTATTTTTGCCGTTTCCATGTCAAAGGGTTATGGCTATCAGCTGCATTGCTGACCTTTTTAAAGCAAAAGCATCGAAAGAAAGAAAGAAACTTTGGGGGTAGAGTTTTTGCTTTGCTTTAGTTATGCCTTCCTCGTAGAGGAATCTCCTCTCTCTTTTTTTCTTTTCTTTCCTTTCCTTCTCTTTATTTTTTGTATCGAAAGTCAAAATGCTCCCCAGAAAGAACTAACAAGAACTGATTCATATATATAAACCCTAAGAATGAACCATTCAACCAAAAAACATTAAACAAAGAAGAAAAGCCATTGATTACGTTGTTCCTTTCTGCATAAGCTTGTGTTTTAGTCGGATCTCGATGCTTATATTACTTACATGGGCGGGGCCTTACTTTTCTTAATTAAATCAGCCTGCTTTCATCATTGTATTTCAGACCATTTTCTGCTCATCAATGAAAGCCCTTCCACACCAGAGATTATATGGTGAACCCATGGTCCAAGCAATCAGACTGTTGATCTTTAAATAACCACTTAATAACTATTCATCCACTAAGTTCATGTAGGAAAGAAGTGATGATTCACTTGAAAAAAAATTAAGATCAACGGTTCTGATTAATTGGGACCATGGATAACGTGGTCAACAAGGTTCACTTTATAATTTTTCCTTTCACACATATATAAAATTATAAGCTTGGATAATATGGATAATGAGATATCTAAATTAAGATGTTTGTAAAAATATTCTGTTAGTACATAAGATTTTTTTCTTCCAATTATATATAAAACTCTAAATTTTCTTATTAAAAACTAAATGATTGTTGTTTGTTTGTTAAATGATTTTAAATTTATCTATAAATGATCTACTAATTAATTACATCATGCATTTTTAAGCATGGTTAACATCAAAATTATTCTGATTAAAACAAGGATGTAAAATATGATTCGAGTACAATAAAGCACCAAAATCATCATTTGTCTAAATTCATTCAACATATTATTATAATATAGGAGTATGATTATATTTACAATAGGATAGGAATCTAAATATATGTTTTCGTTGCATTTAGAAATTAAATTATGTTTGATTTGGGATTTTCAGGTTTGTAGCCAAAGGCAATGAACCTTTTCTTCATACCAACAAAGATATGTTCGTTCAAACAACATTTCAAGCCCTTCAAAACTTTCAAGCAGCCATCTTCAAAGCTGGCCGAGGAAAGAAAGTGAAGGTAACAATACCGCCAAAGGCCGATGTCTGCCGGACCGAGAACAACCTATCAAACACGACCAGGGGCGATTTCCGACCCAATAACCATGATCTAATGCTTAAGATTATCGGGTCCCTTCAAGACAATGATGGGATCCTTTTCAGCCACTTTGAGATCATGATCGACATCGGAAAACATGACCTTTCTGCCTCTGGCACTGGCAGTATGATACTGGTTTTGGTTATTAATGGTGTTCGTTGATTTGAGTTCATCCTTTGGCTTCTTTTATACAGAGTCGAGGAGGGAATGATCAGCTTCATCGATTTTCCTACGACTGCCGTTGATAATGGGTTTGACTCCATTGTAAAATAACCATTGTTTCTAAAAATCGAAGCTTAAAAATATGCAACAAACGGGTCGGGTCGGGTCAAGGCAAGGGGAACAAATCATGTCCTGCCCTATTACCGTCCCTATTAAAATAGGTCCAAATACATGAGAATCTTGAAAAAGGATTGAACGTGTATGTTATCACACATACTTAGGTCCAACACTCGAATCGAGTCCGAACAACAACGGAATAGGATAGATTAAAGTTAAAAAGTCCGATGTAACAAAAATGAGCTCATAAATGATAAATATGATCAACAATGGTTGCAAAGATATAGCGTAAACAGAATTCCATGCTCTTGGGACGGAAAAAAGAACAAGATGCCAGAAATGAATATTCTGAAGTCTAAATCATTTTATAAGACTTTTTCTTCCTACTTATCTATCAATATAACCTCATTAACATAGTAAACAAGGGTATATATCGGCCAAAACTTACTGAAGAAATTCGAGTCGAGTCGAAAGAATTTGATTGACCGTTCACTACCTTGAATCTACAGGAGGCTGTCCAGCTGTGATTCCAGTTCTTCTATTGCGATCATGTTGATTGTACGCTGTTCTTCTGGAGAATACTCTGCTTTTAAAAGGGATTGAATTTGGATATGGGATTCCACGATATTTGTCCTGCATTAATATAACAACCAACTTAGTTTGTTGTAAGATTGTCTACTATGCTCCGACAGTTTAGAAAACCTAACAGTATAGAACAAGGTACTCCTTGATTAGGTCATTCATAATCTTCGACTACGTTACTCGGACTTGGATGTGAATGTTAGATACGGCTATGTATCCAAAGCAGAGATGTTCAATTTTTTTCCTAAGTTTTTCATGTATTTGAAAAGTCCTAGTAGGAATATCAATATATCTCCATGCATATCCTATATACATCAAACACGAGTGTTGAACAATGAACACGATACTTCAAGAAAAATAAATAGGTAGAATAACATAGATCTTAGATACACAACTATGAAGTTAGTTTTGAATTTGAGATAGACATCTTACTTGATTGGTTTGAAAAGAATTGTTCTTGTTGATGGGTTCTGTAGATAGAGTTTCATCTTTGCTATCACCACTGGAAGTTCTTGCCGAATAGCTGAATGTACCTATTATAAGGAATGTAAATAATAAATCCGATGAATCTAAACCTTGAAGTTATACAGTGCTTTATCGCCAATAGTTGCAACTTAATTAAGAAAATTATATATGGCTGATGCATTAAATATAGGGAATTTCCATAAACATGCAACAAGAATTGCAAGCCAACAAGAAGGGTGACAAATAAGATGTTTGAAGAAGAGAATTGTCGGCATCGATTAAAAAATTCCAAGGTATACTCAATCACATTAAATATCAGATGAAAGAGCCATACGATTGCGAAGGTTGAGAAGTAACAGCAGAAGGTTGTGAGCTTGAATTGCTACTTAAAATCATAGGTCTGGACACAAGACGGTATTTTGACACAGGCATCGCATTAATTCCATTTAACAGCAGATATATACTTAATTCCGGATTTTACTTGAAATGATAATCATACTCTATCATGGACTTGTCTGGGCTGGGAGCAGCTTCACGCTTGCTACAGTCGATGTTTCATTTAATAGGGATTTATTTCTATGGTGACTTTCTTTTATACATAAATAGTGATATACATATATGCTGGCAAAATATGAACTAAAAGGTGACACACCTTCTGAACAAGTTCAGCCACCGCCTCTGGTGTAGCAAAGGCTTGTTCCTTGAGTGGCTTAGCCATTACTGAGTCTCTTTTTTGATTCTGAGTACCAGAAGACAATGCAACTTTTACGGCTGTTACCTGTAGGAACAAACATAGACCTTAAACAAATAGTCAAAGCTGAAAAAAAATCCATTACCATCGAAGTTATGCTTTGATTCAGAGAAGATGGATAAATGTATTTGGTTAAATATCACAAAGAAAATACTCGTATCCAAGCTGGAAAGACCAATCAGAGGGACCCGATCTTATTTTGCTAGCAAGAAATATCTACTCTTCAGATATTCTAATATCTTTAAGTTGTGAAAAGACCAATTAAGGAGATAAAAGATAAACCTTGGTAACAAATGAAAGCATAGGATCCACTACTTGCTTAGTGACTGCCATAATAAACTCCTCACAAGTTGCCTTTAAGCTCTTCTCCAGTTCCTGCAAGTAAAGAGCACAGAAGACATCTTATGTTATTCACGACTAAGCAGAACCCAGCATCAAGCCATGGGATTTGGTGATAGCAAAATCAGAGTGACGAAAGCAATGGTTGCAGAATTTATTCATACTGAACTATAACTTAAACAATAACCAAGGCAAGGAGGAGTTTCCAAAAAAAAAGCATAAAAAGAGGATAAGGTGGGATGTAGCAGTGAAGGTAGCATAATAATTGCAGGAAAGACAACTTCACAAACACACATATTTTTAACGAATAAACAATTGTTTGCTTCAGGGTATAAGATTAGAATTTCATATATTACTTTATTAACTTCTCGTAAACTACACAATTTCTGTCTCCTAGATCCGAGCATTAATGTGTTGGGTTGAAAATGATTTCCAGCAACACATGCACCGAAGATGGTACATAGCACTAGGAGTGTGCATTATTCGGTTTTAACTGAATTAACTGACCGAACCAAACTTTTTTTTGGTTAATTCGGTCGGCTAATTTTAGGTAAGTTCAGTTAACTATTTTTTGGGGGGAAATTCAATTATCGGTTAATTCGGTTTGAAATCGGTTAATTAGCCGAATTAACCAAAATTATTATATATTAAATATCTATTACATATATTCACTTTTTGGTCATTGAACTTTTAAAATTTACAAAATGATCATTGAATTTTTTGATATATTATAAAATGGTCATTAAACTTTTTATTAAATTAGCATATAATGAAAGTTTAGTGACTAAAAAAATCATTTCAATTAATTTGGTTATGGCTAATTCGGTTCAGTTAACGGTTAATGTTTCAAAAGTTTTGGTTAATTCGGTCAAGGCTAATTTGGTTCAGCCCAAATTAACCGAATGCACACCCCTACATAGCACTTCGACTCATTGACTGTAAAAAGATTTATCGAAAGGTAGAATGCTAACCTTCTTGGCATCTACTTGACTTTCCAAAACACGGGGAGATAAGGTCCTTGCTAATGATGTTGACATAGACCAGTCAAATAACGAGGCCTGGCCTCTAATTAGTCTTCTCAGGTGTTCCTGTCAACGACATTTGAAGACAACTATAGCTTTAATTCCATGTAAAAGAAAGGTCAAATATGTTTGAACTTGCAAAACACTGGAAGTTGAACAACCTAAATAACAATGGAATCTTAAGAAAAGGAGTATTTTACTTCCTTTTATTTGTCCCACTATCATGCTGAAACTCAAAAAGAGTTTCCTCCTAGGAATCCTAAAGCGCTAGCAAAGATTGTAAATACCAAGGTCATTAAAAGAAAATTTAGCCTAAAAGAAACTTACCAGTGAATGAGAGAAATCAAGTTCTTTGTGTGTAACTGAGAATTCTATGTCAAATGGAGCTATCTGCAAGGCCAGAACTCATTATAGTTATATCCTATTAATTATCAAAACAAAAAAAGAATGATGGCTTAGGAAAGATAACCTGTTCCCTTAATATCAGAAGATGCTTTATGAGGAAGAGTTGCCCATCCATTGGAGTGGATCTCTTTGCAATTAGTTTGCTTGCTTTCTATGTACAATTTGAAAGATAAAAGAGGGAGAAATGCAAATGGTTAAAAATCCAACCAAGCCCATGGCATGTTTGAGAATATGTTCAAGAGCGAATAACCCTTCATATTCATCATAGATAGGACAACATGATTTCGTTAAAAATAAAAACCCCAAGCTTATCCATGTATATAAATGGTACAAATATAGAGAAAGAATGTTCTTGTAAAAGACAAGAACTTAAGATCTTAAACAGTTTGATTAAATGTTTGTTTCACCAACTTACTTGGATTGAAACAGAACAAACGTCCACAGCTTCCTGAGAAAAAACAGCACAAAACCATTCCTTTTAACACGAATAAGAAAAAGCAAATACTTTTAAAAATTCAGTAGATAAAAACTAAGTGTTATCCAAAGACTCAGAGCACCTGGGCCAAGCCAGTGAACACTTCTTGCTCCAAGGAACGATATAATTTTGAGAGAAAAGATATGGTTTTCTCCAATGGTGGATACCAAGTTTTGAATACATCTGGGTTTCCATCAGTCTGCATGCCAAAAGGAAAAAACAATGCAGAAAGCAGTGTTAATTATGGCACAATTATATTCCCAAAAAAGGAACAGAAAGAAAAATCAAGCAGACACTAGTTACGTGCTACTAATCTTGCCAACGTCAATTCAGATAAGTTGAAGCAGTAGTAAATGACACTGCATACTTTTTACAAAGCGATTACTGTAACATGTCATCAATTAGGTTGTTGGTAACCAAGGTGCCTCATTCAAGGAATTAAACAATGGACAGGTACAACTGTTAGGTTGTTGAATAATCGAAGAAATTGTCTAAACGCATACAAACAGTCAAACATATAATACAATACTTATATTTGAGAACAAAAGGAGGAGATAACCGAACACAAATTGTGGAAACTAAGTTAGGTTCTATAATAATGGTAATAAAGAGCATTTACATAGAGATCCGAATTAGATTTAGAAATGATGTTGACTTGGAGGAAAGTACCTTCCCAATTTCATCTAACACATGTGAAGATCCATGACAAATAATCATATAGAGGTGTGAAAAGTGTTACGAAAACTTACAGGAGTTTCTGACTTCACATCTGCAGAATGCTCCAGTTTTGCAGGGTAATCCAAGTCATCGCTAGATGGGATATAATTTGCAATCTGAGTAAGAAAGAAGACAATGATTCAAGTAAAATAAAAAGTAACAGAGTAACTATATGTTCATTGTTACAGCATACCCAGGCATGCACACGCCTATAGAAAAGCACAATACACTTTCTCTCAAAAATAGTAAACATGGAATGCAACAGTAAGAAAATTTATTTTTAAATCTCAAAAGATGTAGAACTACAATAATTTGTGCTTTCAACACCACAGAAGGAAATCAAGACATATAGATGCATACACACACAAGCAACAACAAACCTCATCACGGATATAAGTTCGAGCACGAAAAGTCAAGCGTTCGTGAATGTCTGCCAAAATTCTTTCTAATGTAGGGCGTAACGCTGCCAATGACTCACTCCTTCTACTGAGCTGTTCTCCCAAGACTTCAACTTTGAGGATATCAACCATTTCACAAAGAAAATCAACATTTGCTTCATAAATGAGTTTTGGCCGCAATGTGTCATACAAGTATGTAGACCTGAATCAAAATTCAACTGAGTAATACATGCCAAGTATCTATAGATAAGTCAAACATGATATATTTTGATTAATTTTCATAAAGATTAATCCAAGTAGAGAAAAGAAAGCTCTAACATTGGACTACAAGTACACTTACAAAGGATCTATTAATGGAGCCAAACTTGAAGCATCCTCGGAAGAAGATGGGAAAAAATGATCAAAGAGTTGATGCTCAAGCTGACAAACCTACAGTTATGGGAATGTGCAGGACACAGTGAATGAAGTTTCTTCAGTTTAAATAGACAACGAACAGTTGGGCTAGATTTTATCAGAAGTTCCGAGAATCAGTTCATCATACCTGCTTTAAGTAAGCACATCCTGATCTAGTCAACGATGGCAAACCCTCTTTCTTGGCAAATTCAGATATTCGCTGATGCACTGTACCTTTTATCTAAAAAAGAAAGCATATATTTACAGATACATTAAAAGCAAATTTGGATATTGAAATAATGCATGCATGTGTGAGTGTAACACAGAATTCACTCACCAAAGAAAGCCTCTGGTCACAGTACAATTTATGGCATTCTGCAAGAAGATGGACATATTCTTTCCTTGGTGATCTGCTTTCAATTTCCTCTAGTATCGGTTTCAGCTGCAAGTGCTTAAAATTGTTAGTTACATCTAGTGTGAAGATGGGGATCTAATTGTAGTATATGGTCCCATTCATAT
The DNA here is from genome assembly GCA_035048815.1 of Abelmoschus esculentus. Classification (NCBI taxonomy): domain Eukaryota; kingdom Viridiplantae; phylum Streptophyta; class Magnoliopsida; order Malvales; family Malvaceae; genus Abelmoschus; species Abelmoschus esculentus. The sequence goes on from JAUCBN010000001.1 coordinate 28,540,666, forward strand.
ACAAGTGATATTACTCAACTTACCCTTAAATTGGGAAAGCATTCATATAAAATTTTTTTATATAAAAATGAGACAGCTTTCAAACCAAAAAAGGAAATCATTACCTCACCAGCAGCTGCTTTGAAACGAATATAAATTATGGATGCCTCGACACCCTCAGAAAGAGATGCTTTGTTGCCACCACTGCTCCGAATTGCTGTCTGGACCTAATGAGAAAAGAACAAGCATTTCAGGAGGCATTCAATTGATTCATAACTACATGCCTATGAAAAAAAAATCATCTAGAGGTAGATATGTTACCTGGGAAGATGCACTTTTGAGAACAGAGAGTACATGAGAGCGTATCATACCAAGAGCCCGAGACTGTAAAAACCAGGTTACGTGAGTTTTTAGTCAATACATCTATTTTACAAGCATTCATTTCATTCGCTTAACAAAAAAGTCCGTAGATTGTTACCATCCCTTCCTTACCTGGAGTTGACGGAATTTTAGCAAATAAACACTGGATTCTGCATATTGTGGATTATTTTCAACATACCTATAAGGAAAAACATGACAAGAAATTTTGATTATACGGGCTCATAATGAAAATTATGACACAAATGTTAAACCGTTGGACTAGGTTCAAATGCAAACTTACGATATGCACTCATCAAGCCGTTTAAGAAGTGGGAGAAAATCCGTGTTTCCAACATTCATGTTTGGAGCGTAAAAGTTAGAAGTAACCTGTACAGAAGAGAAGAGATAAATTAGACAAATCATGAATTTCAGAAGTACTGCACCAACAGCAATTCATCAAGACACTTAAACTGGAGCACAAACCCCAAAGAATAATAGGATAATAAGCAATGACAAGGAAGTAACACATAACTGATATCTAGTTAAGATAGCATTCAAACCTTACATTCTCCAACTCATCAAAATACTTGAGCTTACTGCGAAGTGCTTCAGCAAACTCAATCAGCCTTTGCTTCTCCATTACCTGCAATTATAACAAGTCAGTAAGGCAATCAATCAACCTTAAAACAAATTAGGTGGATTATAGTCATTAAACATAGAGCCAAAATCAAAAAGTTGGAAACAAGAAGATGAAACTAGAGTCCAAATCATCCAAATGAAAACCATACCAATCGATCACATGCATCATGAAGGGTTTTAGTTTTTGTTTCTACAGCTTGGTGTTGCAGTTGTAGATCATTAAATAGGTCCAAGGTCTCATCCACCTGCACAGAAACACTGGCAAGCTTTAAAATCTTGTGAAAATATGAATATAACCTAATAAAATAGCTGGCAAAGGAAAGGAGAATGCATGGAGATGTAAAAAGAACATACTTGTCGAAGTATATCATCACAAGTTCGTATCCGATCTACTAGAGTATCAACATAATGCTGATACTTCTCCTCTGCCTGAAGGAAGAGAACCAACGAGAAGCAATAAACAAATATCCAACAAAATTATTTCATGCCTATAAGTTCCAACAAGAAATTGCTACTAACCTCAGACCTCATGGCCAATTCAAGATCTGTGAACCATTTATAAAACTGTACCGAAAAGAGTGGAAACAAGAAAAAAAATAATCAAATGATTTAGATCCAAATTTCATCAATGTCATAAAACCATAGTAGAACTAGACTCAAAGAACAAAACGAAGTAATTGTCCAAAAAAGTTCAGATCTCCTCATCTCCATTTCACTCCAGAAATACAATAAAACTAATTCACCTGATTTGCATTAACCAAAATCGCATCAATAGCTTCAGATTGTCCGAAATTGTTATTGTCTGTAGAAACAGACAAGCTTTTATCTTGCCCTGAGGTTCGCTCTTGAGCCTAAACACCAACATAATTCAAACGTCTTTCACCAAAACATTCACAATGCAATATATATAGGATCACCAACAGAAACAAAATTCCTCACCAAATTGGCCGGAAACGGCCGTTCAGCAACTGCATGAGATAGCATCAGTATTGCCCCTTGCTGCTGCTCCGTCAAAGGTGCATTCTATGAAGAAAATTCCCCAAAAATAAATTAAATTAAACATAGAGAATCCAAATTAGAGCTTCTGGTTCCACTCCACAGATCCGATCACAAAATTAAAAAGTTTTTCAACTCAGATTTATGGTTCGGGTGCAGAGATCGGATCTTCTATTTCTAAATTTAAGAATCAATACAGAGAAATATATCAGAACAAAAAAGTCTTCCTCGATTAAATAGTTATAAATTGAAACCTCCTAAGTTCGCTGATATAAGATTATAACAGATCTAAACTATAAGAGGTTCAAATCGCGACGTTGAAGGCAAACATTTGTATGTTCGAAAAGCAAGAAAGAAAAATACCTGCTCCCAAGTAGAAGCAAAATTGTAGCCTTTGGAGATGGCTTCGGATTTAGGAAGTTTTGAAGGTGTGGCTGCTGGATTTGATGCCATTTTCACTGTCTCTGAAGTCTGGTTCTGATAACCAGACAAACCTTAGCTAACTTGCTCGTTAAACGACGGTAGTAATATCATCAACGTCGTATTCCAAAGCCGGTGTGGTGAAGCAGTCAAGCAGATAACCTTTCAAGACGCAATGTTAATTACCCGCCGATGGCGTTGGACCCGCGAGCGAGAAACATCTTATGGTTTGCGCCAGTTATTTTCTGGGTCAAGTAGTGGGTTTGGATCGAAGATGAAGGAAAGAACCTTCGGCCAGTTAGCCCGTCTAGATACGTTTGAGCAAAGTCGAGCCCAAAAGAAATTGGCCGAGAAAATATATTTGTTCTTTGAACATGATTTTTGCTAAAAGATTATAAATAAGAGAAGATGAATAACTCTTAGAACGAAAAATTATATCATGGGTCAGTCCCATCACGTGTTCATAGGACTGACCAATGATAACTATCCACTTCATCAATTTTTCCATGTCATATTTTTTTTCCAAGTGAATCTTAATTTTAAAAATTAAAAAATAATGAGGTGGATGATTATCATTGGTCGATCTCATAGATGACGTAGTGGGACTGACCCATGATATAATTTCTCCTCTAGAACGGATTCATATTTTACTCAAATTAAATTTTAGCTATTTTGTCATAATTTTTGTAAGCAATTTGTTTCAATTGGGAGCGTTCAGCGTTGCGTTGACTTGGATGTTGAAGATTTTCACTGTAATTTGAAATATTTACAAAAAGAAAGGAGCCGTGCCGTTATCGCTGATGTCATGTAGGTGACGTCATCACCGAGCTGGCTCCAGCTAAAGACTAGAGAAGTACAATCTGTATACTTCTTCTTTTCTAGCGAATGAATGCTTGCCACATGATTATTTTGGGGCAGAAAAAAAAAATTTCAGAGAGATTTGTTTTTTTATTTGACATTAGTTATAAATAGGCTGTAATAGTTAAGATTTTAGTCTGTCATGTAATTTGGTTTTTTTGAATGTAAAATGAACTATTTTTATGTGTTTTTGAATTTATTTTATATGTTTATTATTTATTTATTTAATATTTATTAATAAAAGAAAAATATAATATGCACTTAAATAAATTTTAAGTATTACAATAATATGTTCAAATGTTTACCTTAATATCATGTAACATGCGAATAACTATATAAGATTTCAATAGAAGTTTTCTTTGAAAGGAAAGGAAATGAGATTGACCCTTACCGGCTAAATATGGTTAACCGTAAAAACTGAACCGAGATATTATGATTTATAATTTATGAATTATAATTAATTGAGTTAAATTGAATTTGATTTTTTAATTAATTTTTAATTATTCTTTTAAAATAAAAAATATATTTTATACTTAAAATACTATAAATATATTTTTATTTTTTATTTTAAAATAAGTTTTTAATAAATATTTATCTTTAAATATTTAAAAATCATAAAATAAAGTTATTTTGTTAAGATAAAATATAAATTTTAAAACTAACGTTGCTATAAAACAATCAAAAACTAATATTAACTGAACCGAAAACCGATAATTATTAAAAAGTTATCGAATTAAACCGAACCGAATGCACCCCTCGGTAATGTCCCAAACATCAAAAGAAGCTTTACAAAACATACCTATCAATGTCTGTAGTACGAATGTCTAGAACTAGATGAAGACTGACATCAACACGGCCATGAAGGATCATTCCTTGGCAAAGCTTGGAAATCTAATAAAGAGGAGCTTTTGAATGCCAAAGATTATATTATAGGCCTGTTTTATCATGTCAGTCGTGGTTTTTAGTCAATAAAAACCAACTATTCCGTCACTAATCAACCATGTAATTAATATAATTTCTATAAATTATATTTTTAAAATAACATGTAAATTATGAGTGAAGATTCATTGTAGGGAAAAAAATGAATTAGAGATTAATAGTGAAATAGGTGGTTATTATTGGATGGGACACGATTGATATAATAGGCCGAGACTATGATATAATTTCTCCCCAACATGGGGCAAGGACCTGCTGCTGTTAGTTTTTTCAGTCAGTGAAGACGAAACAAAGAATCCTTTTTCAAAGTTAAAACTGTCTGAAGGAGCTGTCAAGGAAGATCAGCCTTCTGTCTGGAAGTTTCCTCTTTTGTCAATATTGAAAACTTGGAATCCAACTCTCCAAGCTCTAAAAGATCCTGTCATGAGCTCGATCTGAAGGAAAATAAGGGAAAACAATGCTTGGAGATAAATCCTTTCTTTTCCCTTGAACAGCTCCCCAGCGTATATCGTTAGGGTTGGGCAAGGATAACTGTAAAATCGAATCCAGGTACTGTGATTCATAAATTTATGAATTGTGGTTAATCGCGGTTAACCGAGTTAAACCGAATTTAATTTTTTTAATTAATTTTTAATTATTTTTATAAAGTAAAAATATATATTTTATACTTAAAATACTATAAATGTTTTTTTATTTTTACTTAAAAAATAAATTTAAATAAATATTTATAAAAACATCTTAAAATATTTATCTTTTAATGTTTAAAAGTCATAAAATAAAGCTATTTTCAAGATAAAATACAAATTTTTATAAATTAACGTCAATATGAAAAAACAGAAAACCGAGATTAATCGAACTGAAAATCGATAATTATTAAAATAACTTACCGAATTAAACCGAAATCAAACCGAATTCACCCCTAATGCTTGTATCGTAATAAAAATATATAAATAAAATTAATATAATATATAATAATATATAGTTAAAATTTAAATACATATATAATAACTTATATTTATGAAATTAAAAGAATTATTAATTAACAACACTATATTACTGTATAACATAAAGTAAATAATTAGTATTATATGCGGATATTGCGGTCAGCCAAGCTGTGGCCCTGTGGGCTTTGGTTTGTTCTTTCCTTTAGATCTGATTCCGAAGTAGAGAAGAGAATTTATATTTTATTATATTTAATAATATTTTTCGGAATTTTAAATATTATTTTAAAACCCGATATTATAATAATATTAAAAAAAGGTAGAGGAAGCTGAAATACAATATTTGCTAAGATTAGCTTAGCAGCTTACCTGTTCATCTTTAATTATATGTATATTTATTCGAATCTGAGAATATCTATTTTAATTTAATTTTTGTTGTTTCCAAAATTCGATATTTTTTCTTTTTTTTACAATAAATTCGATCTTATTTTCGTTGATTAGCCAAAATAGATTAATATATTTGTTATGATTTATTCGATCTCCGTGATTTCAACCGTGATTGGAGAAGATCACAAAATTCAGGGGAGATTACGTGTTTAGCATTTGTTTTGTTTGGTTGTGAATGGAAAGATAATCGGGCTGGAATAAGGAAAGGTGAGATTTCCATTCGGTGAAAGAAGATGATGTATTTGAAGCAGCCAAGTTCAATAATTTGCAGCGATTTTTGTTGGGCAAGAATAAGGTAATTATGGAAATTTCTTTCAAAGGAAACAAAGAATAGAAAATCTCCTCGTTAGTGCATGCTATTTTGATAAATTCCCTTGAGCCCGGTGCTCGGGGAGATCTGAAGCCAGAAATTGACAAACGGAGAACTGAGAAGTTTATCATGGAAGCAGCCGCAGCAGGAAATAGTAACGATATTAATAATGAGAGCTCTTTCCAATTTCACACTTCTGCCTATATGCAGAAATTCAGACTCTACGAAACTCTATCGGTAATTTTTCATTTATTTATGTTTTTGATTTTATTGTTATTCATTTATTTGCTTTGATCTCATTAATTATTCATCTCGGTAACTGATTTACATGAAATTTTACTTAAAATAGCAATGTTTTAATGAATAATGATGAGTTATCAAATTAAGTGGCTGAATTTTGTTTCGAAATTTCATTGTGATTTATGTGTTCAGAACTTTTATATGATTGGGAGGAATAAGAGTAGAACTTATTGGAGAGTATTAAAAATAGACCGACTCGATCCTTCCGGGCTAAACATTCGTGAAGATTCTACCACTTACACCGAGAGTGAATGTTCTGAGTTGCTGAGGCGAATACATGAAGGGAATTTATCCACCGGTGGACTGAAATTCGTTACCACTTGTTATGGAATCGTTGGTATGGATGTTGTAATTTTTGTTATTATTTTTCAGAGGACTGTTAATGTTGTGCAACTGCCTATCTAATTATGTATTTTTTTCTTATTTTAGGATTTATTAAATTTCTGGGACCTTACTATATGCTGCTTATTACAAAACGAAGACAGATTGGTGAAATTTGTGGTCACAATGTATATGCAGTTTCAAAGAGTGAGATGATTCCTCTTCCCAATTCAACTGTTAACTCGAGCATTAATGACAAGGATGAGATAAGGTCTTCTTCTATAATATGACCAATATTCTTTGCCAGCTGCTTGGAAGTTGTGAATATTACGTTGAATGATGTTCTGTTCCATAATGTGATATGTGGAAACCTATTGCCATGTTGTTTATATATGCTGGCTGTTGAGTCCTTTGAAATGTTTCTGATCTTTCCTTTATATTCATCGTTTTAAGCTAAGAGTGTTTTCTTGTACGCATTTCATGCATATATATATATTATATTTAGTTTGTGTTTATTGTTTTTTAGATACAAGAAGCTCTTGTGCTCGGTGGATCTTACAAAGGACTTCTTCTTCAGCTATTCATACCATGTTATTCGTAGCCTTCAAAAGAACTTGTGTAACAAAAAACCAGATCAAGTTCTTTATGAAACAATGTTTGTTTGGAATGAGTTCCTGACTCGAGGGATCCGCAATCATCTCCAAAATACTCTATGGACAGTTGCATTGGTGTATGGATTCTTTAAGCAGGTTAAGGATGGTGCTCATTTGAAGTTATAATATGTTTAGTTTCATAGATTGACATTGAACTATGTGAATGTAGGCCACACTTTCTGTATCTGGACGGGATTTGAAACTTATACTCATTGCAAGGCGATCTCGACATTATGCAGGTACCAGGTAAGAAAGTTATCCATGCTAGTGTTGTATTAATATAACTATGAAAGGTTAAGGGTTTAAATCAATATCTTCATGTGAAACTGATGTTGCATTTAGGTATTTGAAACGAGGAGTAAATGAAAATGGCAGAGTAGCTAATGATGTTGAGTCAGAGCAGATTGTCTTTGAAGATGTCTCTGACGGGATTCCCACACCAATAACTTCCATCGTCCAGAATAGAGGCTCAATCCCACTCTTTTGGTCACAAGAAACATCACGCTTGAATATTAAACCAGATATTATATGTATGCACTTGTAATCTAAGAGCATACTTAATGTGTTACAGCAGTCATGTTTCTTTTGTTCAGGAATAAATACTGATCCTTTTTCTTTTTCCAGTGTCAAAGAAGGACCCAAATTATGAAGCAACCAGACTTCATTTTGAAAATCTTGTCGAGAGATACGGCAATCCGATAATTATTTTAAATTTGATCAAGGCAAGTTCTCATAATATAACCTTGTATCATTTTAGAGTGTTTCTGCAGCATGCCTTAGTTCCTTTATAGCATGAGACTGTTCCATCACTTTTTTTTTTTTATTTCATAAACTGCTAAATTTCACAAAGACATTGCAAGTGGCAAAAAATCTTCAAATAGTACTATTTCTACAATGGCAAAGGACACTTGGGGTGTGGGAGTTAGTTGATGTAGCTATGGTGAGTAATGAATAATTTAATAATAATGTTCTGTATATGCTTTTGTGTGATGAGCAGACACAAGAAAAGAAGCCTCGAGAGTCAATTCTTCGTCAAGAGTTTGCACACGTGATTGATTTTATCAATAAAGATTTGTCGGAAGAGACTTGTTTGAGATTCCTTCATTGGGATCTACACAAACATTTTCGGAGGTATATGTCCTAAGCCTTTTCTCATTTTCGGAGGTATATGTCAGAAGAACTTATTCTTTTTGTTCCTTGCAGCCAATCGGCAAATGTTTTGCTACTTTTGGGCAAAGTGGCTGAATATGCATTAACACTAACAGGTTTCTTTTATTGTCGGGTGACATCAACATTGAGACCTGACGAATCTATGGCTTTGCCTCCCTCTAAGTAAGTTTTTTATATTCGATGACTTCCAATTTTGTATAAGAAATGTTCGGACATATGGTTGTAATTAGCTTTTTGTTATGGTTCTTCTTGTGTGGGAAAATAACTTGAATCGATTGAAAAGGGAATGTAGTCCATATAGAGTATACAATCTCCCGTTCTCTCTCCCAGTCCAGTAGTTTACATTTTTTTAAACCTCCTCATCAGTTAGTATGTTAAGTTTTTCAGGTCTTAGATTCTTATATTAGGTAAAGACGTGGCTTATGAATTACTTTGGCCTTTTAATAAAAAAAAACTTAAGGTAATGCAGTTATGGTGGGATTTCTTTTTGATGGTTTTTGTTTTGCTATTTTGCTGTGTTGATAATGACATTTCTGTTGTCATAATATGAGCAGGGATATTGATGATGGTGACATGTCACCCCCAATATATTGCAACAATTTTAATGAGATTTCTTACAGATTGGAGGGGAATTATTCTGGTAGTGATAATGTTCCTAATGGAAATCATTCTGTCAAGCCTCCCACATTCCAAAGAGGTGTTCTTAGGACCAATTGTATAGACTGTCTGGATCGCACTAATGTTGCACAGTATGCATATGGATTGGCTGCTCTTGGATACCAGCTTCATACTTTAGGGATTAAAGATACCCCAAAGATAGACCTTGATGAACCTTTGGCAGATGAATTAATGGGTTTTTATGAGAGAATGGGTGACACACTTGCACACCAATATGGTGGTTCTGCAGCACACAATAAGGTATAGTGTGTTGTTAGTTAAGACACTCATTCTGGTATCAGAGTTTAGTTCCAACACAATCCTTCAGTCAGTTAACTTTATAGTCTTTTATATCTATGCAGATATTCTCTGAGAGACGGGGTCAATGTAGAGCAGCAACCCAGTCTCAGGAGTTCTTTAGAACTCTTCAACGATATTATAGCAATGCATATATGGATGCAGAGAAACAAGATGCGATTAATCTGTAAGTTACAATCTTCTGTTGCATTACTTCTGAGTTGAAAATTGATGGCAGCCTCAGTTAGTTAGTTAGTTAGTTGGTTAGTTAGTTAGCACCGAATGGTATTTGAGTACCATGTTCTAAAAATTGCAAGTGAAATAATACAATCCTACTGCAATGGAATAAAGGGCTTCCACTCTTTTATGATTTTATCTGAAATTTAGTCAAATTGACATTTCAATTGCAATTTGCTTATGCAGATTCCTCGGGAATTTTCAGCCCCAGCCTGGAATGCCTGCACTTTGGGATTTGGCTCCAAATCAGCAATATAGGTATTTGTCATATGATTATTTTGCCTGGCTTATTCCGCTTGGTAAGAGGTTCCTGCCATGCTTTTCTTTTTGCTAACTATTCCTTAATGTCAGGTCAATTTTTCCAAGATCCCTTTCTGATGGAAGCATTCTTCGTCAAAGCCAGTCTCCTATGTCACCCAGAAATAACAAGCAAGGGAAATTTAGTGACTCAATGCCTAAACGATCTCAAGGAGCAAGCAATGGCCTTTCAGAGTCATCACCTGAGATTTCAACTTGTGAAAGAGATATATCATTCTCAAGGTTCCTTTCTTTCTGTTATTGTTGCACTTGCATGTCCTTCTCTACTCGGTAGAAGTTTGTTAAGTATTGTCCTGTGTCCACCAAGCATGGTTGGGGACCTCCAACAGGTCTGGTATTGCATTCCCAGGGTGTCTATGTGTGGTTTTAGCTCCGTGGGCTTGTCTCCCATACCCCCAAAGTGGGTGTAAGTCTTGTAACCCCCGTACCTTGAAGAGGGTGTAAGGAGGTCTCACCAAGGGAAATTGAAAATTTTGCTGTTGGTGGGACTTGAACCCATGACCTAAAGCTTAAAGGTCATTAATGGTCCCCCCCCCCCCCCCCTTAGTGTAAGGTAGAAAAATACTGTTGCCAAAACCGCACATAGACATCCCGAGAACACAATAACAGACCTATGACCTGTTGAGAGTCCACGAACAGTTTCTTTTTCTTTTTTTTTTTTTTTTTGATAAATCCTAAATCTAATCCCAATCCTATCTGGAGGGGAGGGGAGGGGAGGGGAGGGGAAGGAAGGAAGGGGAGTGTTCCTAGTGGGTCTAGAACCAATGATCTACGGGAATATGAGGAAACAAAAATGAGCAGCTTGACCAACCAGCCAAATGTACTTTCTCAACTGTTTCTAATTGATGGCCATAAAATATTGGGATATAAGATGGATTGTGCAGTTTTATTTGTATAGATCTTTCAATGTTTGATATGTATGTTTGGCTTAGCTACTGTTTTATATCAATGCTATCATTAATTTAAGTTTCGTTTAAAAGCTGCTGCATGATTCAGATTGGAGCCATCTGTCTCCCGTAATTAACGAATCTCATGTAGCATGTTATATTTATGGTCATTCCATTATTTTTTTATTTGGTTTAGGTATACACCCTCTCTGCCCCAAAGGCAGCTGTTTGGACATGTGCAAATGGACCGCTGTCTTGGATCTGATCACATTTTCTTCTCTGAACAAAGGGATCGATTCAGCTCTTCTAACTTTGTTGACCTAGACTGGCTTTCATCCTCTGGGAATTCGTGCGAGGATGAACAATTTGAGAGGTACTTTGGTTTTCTATAATCCGTGGATTGTGTAAGGCTTGACCTTCACAGTAGCTTGATATGTTAAAATAGAAAATGCATAAACTTTTACCTCTGTCGTACACTTTTGTTGGTCTTGTGCATTTTACTTATACCGTAGGTTATAAAGGAGCTACTAATACCATTCAAGAATCAAGATAGAACTTAGCAAGTCTTTTGCCATACCAGTCTAGCACCGATATGTTTTAATAGTTTACGGTTATTTGGATGGTCATTCCTCTAATACCCATGTCTGAATACGCATCGACCTAGGAATATAGACGATAAACTATGTGATAAACCGAGTATAGATAATGAGAGGAAAATGTGATTGTCATTGACAGAGATATTTGCAGGTCACAAGTTCTTGCAGGCTCTCCAACTGTTGGGTGTTCAGCTGAAAATGTTGCCAATGGAATATCGGGCGAAACAACCCCATCCTCTTGCGAATGTGGATCGACTATGAAGGTTTGCACTCGTAATACCGATAGAAACTTCTAAACATCTTACTAAATCTTTGGGTTTTGAAAAAATTCACCTCCAGACGATTAGATCTTTAAAACCAGAAAGTGCATCTATGAATTTGTTGTCTCGTTCACTAGATACCGGCTAATCCTTGTATAATCATGTAGGGAACACAGAAGACGGGATCCGAGTTATCGTTTGCTAGTTTTCCGGACTCCAATATTCGCGAGCAATTCTCCGATAGTTTCGTGCAGTGGGTAAATAACGGACAAACACTTTGCCATTAAAGTTCTATTTGCACCAAAAACAGAGTAAATAGAGTCAGTTAAAAAGAAAATGGTTTCAGAATCTCATCCATTCTAATTCCTCGGTCGTTAAATTGTCATATTAGGGTTCTTCCGTCCGTACATATTTATCCTCTCTTCCATCCAAGGAGATACCATTCTAGGATTTCAGATCAAATTGATTCTTTTATCTCTTTTTTCAACTATACCTCATTGAAACTAACATTGCAATTAAAATTATAGTTAGACCGCTTGTATTTTATCGTTATTTTGTTTATATTTATATAAAATTTGATACGTTAATTATTTAGATTATATAAAAATTCACAAATTCTTGATTTTATTTTTGTTTATTAGCTTTGCTAAGTGTGGATAAACTAGTCATATGATCTATAAGCTCTTGAGTCTTGATTAAACATGTCATACGATCTATAATAATTAGTACGGTAAGGGTAAAATTTTGGTACAGGAGTTGTATAAGCATGTATAACCATTATAAAATTTAAATTATAAATTTCTAAATTTAATTCTAAAAAAATTTAACCCTAAATTGAGTTTTAAAAAATTGAGTTACTTGTTACGTATAATATTTTAATGGTAAAATCGAGTTTAGAAAATTTTAGATTTTAATTATTTATTACAGTATAAGTCATACTTTATATGAGTGATATTTTGGTTATTAATTTGATCTTATTTTGTCATTTATTTTTGTGGGGGTAAATCGTTTATTATTTTGATAGTTTGGAGTGCATACATGTATAACATTTTGGGAGAACTAAATATTAAAAAATCTAGCTAGATGGGTGAGTATGGTATTTGAATGCATCAGATTACGGGTGTTTAAACGATCGGTTTGGTTAATCGATCAAATTAAACTTTTAAATTTTTATTAATCGTTAACTAAAATAAACTTTTTTAAAAAAAATTAAGCGAACCAAAAAAAGTAAGGTTAATTTGATTGGTTAACTGAATTTTTTAAAAACGACTCGGATAAATACAAATAATCACTAAATTATATTAAAATGATTTTTCTAGACGTTGAACTTTTAACAATTATAAAACAACCATTAAACTTGTTAAATTATTATAAATTGGTCATTAATTCATGGTACGTTATAAATTATTGATAAATATTAAAAAATTAAATGATTATTTTTTATATTTATAATAAATTTAATGATCATTTTGTATTTAATTCAAATTCAAAATTTAATGTTAATATTTGGATAATATATAAATAAAAATGGTTTTAAATTTTTAGACAAAATTTAACAAATTGAATCTAATGACAGTTTAAAAATACATATATTTAATTCGTTGTTATTTTTAATCTAACTTGATTAATGAGCGAGTACTCAACCTAACTTCACATGAAAGAAAAATAGTTATAAAGTGTTTAATTTTTAATTCTTTATCCCTGGCAGTTGGGGTCAAGGCCAGTTTCTTACCAGAAAATTGAAAAGTTGAGAGTAAAGTCAATATATAAAACATGGGATTAAGAATCTTATGAAAGAATAAGAAAATAAATAAAGGATTCAACATATTTCAAAACATTTTCCCTCACTCATGCACATGTACCTCGTCATCATCTAACTATTTTTTTTCAATTAAAAAAATATAAAAATATCTGACGTAATTCCATTATACGAAAAAAATACGATATAAACATATATATATTAAAATTTATAAGATATGCATTATTAATATGTTAAATTTTGAGTATAAAAATCAGATCGAAACTTAAAAAAAAGAAACATTCAACTTTAAGTTTGATGTTGGTGTTGGTGTCCGAATACGAAGATAATGTTTGGTTAACACGAAACCTTCGATTTCGTATATTACTTATACTCGATTTTTTTTACAATATGTATATATTACAGATAAAACGATCTGAACCCGAATTATATTTTTTTTTAATTTAAAATACATTTTAAATATTCCTTTAATTACACTATAATCATTTACTTCTTTGCATTTTACTGGTGTTTTCTTTCTTTCTAACATTCATTTGGTAGTTGAATCATTTGTCTTAAAAGGTGTACACACCTACCTTCTAGTTGGTAAGTGAATTTTTAAGTACCAAATAATGACAAAAAGCTTCCACGACTTCATACCTTCAGTCTCTGGAACAGTAGTCCTCTTAGGGCAGGATCCCAGGTATCTCTGGTTAAATGAAATCCATTGAGAAATAAGGGTGACTAAAATTTCAATTATTTTTTTATTAATTTTATTTGAATTTAAATTTCATAATTTTGATTTAATTCGATTTTTTAATAAAATTTAAGATATAAAACGAGACTTGAATAATTTAAAATTTTAGTAATTAGTTGATTACTTTTAAGTTTGAGTTTAATCTTTTAATTTTGTTTGATATATATATATATATAATATCTTATATGATTATAAAAAGTCGTTTAAATTAAAATGAAGTAATACAATATAAACTTGAAAAAAATAAATAAAATTTGAGTTATAAAATATAATTCGTCAACTCGTTTGACTTACAAAAATTATTCGACTCGACCGAATAATAACCCTTAAATATGAACCAATAACTCAACCTTAAATAGGTAGTCGTGAGCCAATACCTGGAAAAATTATTAGGTGAACCTTGTTCACCACGTCATCCATGATCCCAATTAATCAGGACCGTTGATCTCAATTTTTTTTTCAAGTGAATCATCACCTCTTCCCTACATGTACTTAGTGGATGGGTAGTTATTAGGTGATTGTTTAAAGATCAACTGTCTTTGATTGCTTGGACCATGGATGACGATGGTTCACCTAATAATCTCTCCAACACCCTGGACTAGTTTACTCAGTGACGGATCCACTTAAAATATAGGGTGGGTCCAGTCTCACCCTAAACTTTTTAAAATTTATATATTTATCTCTAATTTTTTTAAATTTTATAAATTAATCCTTAAATTTTTAAAAATTTATAAATTACACCCACGTTAAAATTTTAAAATTTCATATTTACCCTCTTTAAAATATTTTTCTTGGTCCGACTTACCCGCTCAAGACCTCCCCCGACTTCTTTATAAACGAATCTTCTTCCTCTTCTCGTAGCTCACAAACACCTTTCTTTCTCTTAAAATCTCCGACGAACAGAAGCAATGGCCAAAGGCAGCAACAAGCTAACGAAGCTCTTGTCAGTTTTAAAGAAGCTTAACTCATTCAACAACAAGCAAAGCCGCTCCACGACGTCGACCGCCGCGGTGGCAGCTTCCGACACCGTCCACGTCAACAACGAAGAATCATCCGCCAATCTCCACCCTGTCTACGTTGGAAAATCTCGGAGACGGTACCTCATTAGCTCCGACATCATCGACAACCCTCTGTTCCGCGAACTCGCGGAACGATCGGCGTCGGACGAAAACGACAGCGCGGAGATCAATGTGTCGTGCGAGGTCGTCTTGTTCGAACACCTGCTTTGGATGCTCGAAAGTGCCGACCCTCAACCCGAGTCCTTGGAAGAGCTTGTCGAGTTTTACGCTTGTTGATCTGTTTCACGCAGCACGGATCGTAAACTGTACATGAATCGTGTAATAATGCTATGATCATTAGGGAGTTGCTAGAAAGAAACAGCGTTGAGTTAGTTTCAAGGGTAAGGATTTAACCGAGTTCCCGCCGGCAGCCGCCTCATCAGCCGGACTGGTGGTGGCTTAGATTTGTGTATCAGTGTTGCTCATTGTCGTTTTCCTTGTAATCTAAGAGATTAATGTTATGGTTTTCATGATATATTTTATTTAATTACGACAAATTGATCGATTAATTTAAATTAGATAAAAGTTTTTTTAACTTTTTATCCATAATATTAAATTTTTTATTTTATTTAAAAAAATATAACATCTTATCACACTAGATTAATGGATTGTTGATATTTTAATTATATTTTTCTATTCGAATAAACTTTATAAATAAATTGAAATCCTAGTCCCTGGATGTTTATCTGAAACCTGGAGAAAATCTAAATCCCAAACATTCAGTTAATAATGCTTGACAAAAGTGTCGTACAGCAGAGCTTGGGCTCCAACAGCTTTCTTGTATGTCTCCCAGATTTGACAAGATCATCCAGTGATTAGTGAAGTACAGTTTGTCAAACCAAAAGAAATGGAAATTGTGGGGAAAAATAATATTATTCTTAAAAATATTATTTAAATAATTTTATCTTGTTGGAACTTGTTAGAAAAAAAAATAAAAGGTATGTATTTGATCGAATAGAATCGAATTTAAAAATTTTGAGTTATACGAGTTGATAAATCTATTTTTATCATTCAAAATTTTTATGAGTCGAATCGAGTTAAGTTTTTGATGTTCTTATAAAAATTTAATTATAATTATTTATTATATTATAGTACGATTTAGTTTAATTTAAGTTGCTTTCATTAATCATATAAGATTTATATATTTTTTTCACACTTTTTATATGTGATATCATTTCTTCATATTTTATATCTATATCTATATCTATATCTATATCATAAAAACTTGAGATAATCATCTTAAACTTGAAAATAAATCCTTTAATTATTAAAATCTTTGAAATATTCAATTTTTATTTTATAACTCAAACTTTATTTAATTTTTTAAAGTCAAATCGAATTTATAAAATTTTAAATTAAACTAAAATGAGTTAAATATTTTTATTTTAAATTAAAATTAAATTATTTAATTTTTTTTAATCAATTAAAATTTTGTTTAGCACTAAAAAGTACAGAGAAATCTTTATATTTTAGTACAATAAAAGGCTGATTAGAATAGTCAAGAATTGAATTATATTCTCAATTTATATAAATAAAAAATTTTACAGTTCAAAAGCCCAATGATTGGGTTGTTAGAGATGCTTATTTATTTAGTTCGTTGCTTTTTACTAGTTGATAGTATAAGGTGTGTGTTTTATATTATTTATTTTATCAAATTCAAAAAAAAATACAAAAGTTCTAAATATATTACTATTTAAATTAAATAGGGTTAATTATCCTATTTATACATGAATTTTTGATAATTTTTTTTATAAAATTATTTTTAATACTCTTTTTAACAATATTTTAAGTCTTTAATAGAATTATTAAAATTTATTAAAATTAATCTAAAATTTAACCGTACTTTTACATATATGTTAGACTGCTTTTTTTTCTTTTTTTTTCATTAAAACGGCATCATTGCATGGTTTTCTGGAGAAATTATATCATGAGTAAGTTTTATCACGTTATTCATGGAATCAACCACTAAAAAATATTCATCTTATCATTTTTTTATATTATATTTTTCTAAGTGAATTTTTACATATATTTACTATTAATTTATTTTAAAATTAATTTTTTCAAGTAAAGATTCACTTAAAAAAATATAATATAAAAAAATTAACGAGGTATTTAATTTTTGTTGTAGTCTCCAATTATTTTTGATTTGATATTATGATTACTTCAAAGAGTTTCTATAAAAAATAATGTTACACTTGAAGTCAACTTATGCCATCTTTCAGGTTAGAAGTAACTTTTTAGTATATGCTTATAGCGATGCAATTGATCATAATTAATTTTTGTATTAATTATTAATTATTTTTTAAAAAATTTATAATATTAATTTTTATTTTAATTTTATCGATAGTTATAAAATAATAAATTAATATTTTATTGACAATTATTTATTGATATAAAGCATATCTGATAGTTTAATTCATCTGTCATTCTTCTTTATTTTATAAAATATATTGTTTGAATATGAATAAATAAATCAAAAAATTCTTTAAATTTTAACGATATAATAATCTTTATAACATATTAATAAAATTAATTATAATTTTAACGTTCTAAATTCATATTAATATCTGAAATGATCACGTGTTATCACATGATTATTAGTCTGTGGGCAATCACGTGCATTGTTACACGATGTTTGTTAAAAACCTAAAATACTGGTAAAATTTGGAAAATATTACAGTTTAAAATTATTTTTTAAAAAAAATAAAATTATATTGGAAAATTTTCAAGAATTTATGATGAATATTATAGTATATAATAAAGTTACTTTTTATAGAAGGCGATTTGAATTATTTTAATACTATTTTTAATTTATTAAGGGTGTTGTAGTCTTTT
Source organism: Abelmoschus esculentus (assembly GCA_035048815.1). NCBI lineage: Eukaryota > Viridiplantae > Streptophyta > Magnoliopsida > Malvales > Malvaceae > Abelmoschus > Abelmoschus esculentus. Next base: position 28,558,636 of record JAUCBN010000001.1, read on the forward strand.
TTTTTTTTGGCATAAGTTCTTAAAATAAATCATTTTTTTGTTAAGTCCCCATACTTCCCAATATTTTGGGTAAGTCCATATATCTTTGACAAATCTCAGAATTAAAAATTGTATTTAGATTAAAGGACTACAATGAAAAAAGTCAAAAAAATATAAACTTATGTAAAAATAATTTATAAAAAAGGAAATTGTGTGAATCATTGTTTTAGGGAATTTATTAGCCATCTGCATCTATAACTAGAGAAAACATACCCCCAAATTACAAGGATTGTTCCATACGGACCATATTTGTTTCTCTCTGAATAGTTTCACGGACCTAGCATTTGCACCTTTAGGTGGTGGACTTTAACCCTCGTACCCCTAAGTGTTAAGTCGTGCGGTACTTAAAAAGGAACACATTTCGATAATTCAGCCTTACATACACATCCTTCATCGAAGATTTATCACGGAAACATCAATATCAAGGCCACATGAGTCAATTTTTATCCACTACACTAGTCTTTAAGCCACAGCCGATATCGTGAGGCATAGCGAATGCACCAAGTAGACCTCGATTTTCTTCGTAGGAAAAATAAAAGTGGTCTTATTAAATAAAGTGTTCGGGATTACAAGAAAGACTCATGCACATCATCGTCTTAGCGGTAGGGGTCACCCCGATGATGTGTAAGAATTCACCTATGCCTAGACCCGTGAAATAATCCATATTCAGTTGACTGTCCACCCCTTACGTATATATGCGAATAAAATTTTATGAAAATATCTCAAATACATGTTTTTTTTTTTGGATCAAGCCCGAATACACGTTCATTTATTCGAATGGGGATGTCCATTAACACATATCATTCCGGTGTGAAATTCATTTGAGTGGCAATTTTCCTACAAAGTTGGTGTTGAGACTGCCCAAGTAAAGATGGTCGTCGAACTCCACAGCGGATGTCACAAACGATATGACTGTTCTGGTAGGATCATCGAACCTCTTGAGTATGCTGCCATCGGCCGCTACATTGATGACCGTTGCCTTCTTCTTTATTCCACGGAAAACAAGCTCCACCACTTTAGGGAAATTAGATATAATCAGTTTCAATGCCCTGGAGGTGTGCACAAACTCTGTTCCCTCAGAAACCACCTGCAACCAAGCTCAGAATCATAAGCTTCACTTTGTTCATCAATCGTGGTGTGTTCTCCATTGTTGAACTTTTAGATATAAACGGTTTCTGTACCTGTAGTAGGGCGATCCAGAAGGAACCGTCCGGAGCTAGATTGATGTTATCGGGGGCACCCGGAAGGTTTTCGATGAAAATCTCCGTCTTTCCATTGCTCTCACCTTTCAACCAATGTTTCAGGCACCTGAATCTGTAAATGTGTTGAAAATGAAGATCAGATATAGAAATTGTGGCACTGGCAATGATGAACTTAAATGTCTTACCTCCATGACTCACAAACAAGAAGAAAATCTTCATCTTTGGAGAGAGCAACACCATTGGCAAAGTAGAGGCCGTCTAACAGAATCGATGTCTCTTCCGTCGACGGGTTGTATTTAAGAAGCTGGCCGTAAGGCTTTGCCTCCAGCACGTCTAGATTCCAGTTATGGAGTTGAAATTTGGTGCTTGCCACACTGAAATATACACTGCCATCCGATGCTTCGATCACATCATCTGCAAACTTGATTTCAGATCCATGGACATGTGAGGCAAGAACTGTTACACCATCGTCTGTAAACTTCAGCAAACCCTGAAAAACCAAGAACACGACAGAGTTCATGTTGCAAAACCATGCATGGTTTTCAAACCCAGTTTTTTTTTAAAACATTCTTTTTATTTCACCTTTTCGCAATCACAAACAATGAGACCACCTCGTTTAGCTGTTGCGATCCCCAGCAAAGTGCTGCTTTCCAGTTTCATCCAATCCTCCCAGGAACCATTTCGATGCAATCTTCGAACCCATCCGTCTCTGGTTGCCGTATACAACGTACCCTTTTCATCCACCGCAACATCCTCCGGACCTGGCAAGAACCCTTCTCCGAGTTTAATCACTTCCTACAATGGACAAACAAACCGGGATAGACCGAGGGGATGCAAGGGCTGTCACAGCCCCAAGATATTTGAATTTCTATAAAATTTAGAAGATTCGATCTAATCTCGCACCAAAATATGTGTCCGTTCATATCTAAAAAGTAATTCCATTCTTACATGCAAACGGTTGTTTGATGGAGGAATTGAAACCGAAGAAGATGACGGTGGCAGTTGAAGTATGTCCGGAGATATCGGCGAGAAGAATATGATTTGCAGTGCCAATGCTGTTACCAGAACTACGAGAATGAGCCAAGCATGCTTGATGAGAGCCATGAGAACTGTAAATTACTGCAGCTTCAGTTCAGACAGATGTTTTGTGTGGTGAAAACTTGAGAGAAACCTGGACGAAGAGATTATGTACGTAAACTGCAAATTATTGGTCTGGTTGGATGAGTGGAATCTCTTTGATACTGAGATCTTGGCAATTTCAACTTACATGGTTTCTTTTCCCTGTCCTAAATCCATGTTCAGGCACTCACTTCCAGAAAGAATCATTTCAGTTTTCTCTAATTTTTTAAGTTTACGATCTCTACGACTCGGATGCACAAACTTCAGGAAAGAGCGTGGTAACTTTGCATTGGAAGTGAGGTCACACTGTCTTGTCTTTTCAAACGGGATTCTGGAACCCCACGTGTGGGGGCGTCGACTGCACCACCCCCACTCCCTCACATTGCGCGTGAAATTTCCCCCTCCCTCGATCTTTTCAAACTAACTTCATCTTTAATACGTAATTTGATCTCTAAATTTTTAATTTACTTCTAAAACTTATTTTTAAACTTGGATCTGCTGGAGAAGCAAGGGTGATGGTTCATGTACTCAGACTGAGATCGCAGAAAACATGATAGAATCAAGTGGATCAAACACCGTTAAAATAGGGACTTGCGCAGAAGAAAATTTTAAAATTTTGGGTAAACTACATATATCTACCATATTATAAGTTTAGTATCGATTTAATTATAATATTTTTAAAAAAATTAAATACACCGATAAATTATTGATTTGGTATTAAAATAGTCATCTGCCGTTAAGGATGTAACGGACTGATGACGTGGCAGTTAAATATAAAATGGAATAATTACACATTTAGTCTTTGTTATTCATATATTTTTATAATTTAATCATAATTTAATAACATGAACTAAATGTATAATTATTCCATTTTAACTTTAACTGTCACGTTATCAGTTCGTTACATCCTTAACGGCATATGGCTATTTTAATACCAAATTAATAGTTTACCAGTATGTTTGATTCTTTTTAAAATATTATGGTCAAATCGATACTAAATCTATAATATGGTGACTATCTGTATTATTTACCCTAAAAATTTCTACGTATATAATATTTTGAATTTAAAATTTATTTAAGATATATTAAATAAATTATTTATTATTTAGATCAATTAAATATATAAAAATATTAGTAATATAAATAAAAATATATAAATAATTTTATTTATAATTTATTATAAAAATAAATAAACTTGAAAAATACTTTTTAAATTAAACTAAAAATATTTTTTATTATTTTTAATCTTAAACTAGTTTTTTAGCTTTAAAAATTGTTTTAAAAATAATGCAAATGATCGTTTAATAATTTTTCAAAATGTGTGCATATAATATAATAGAGGATTTGAATCCAATTACTTTTAATTTTTCGGAATAGGTCAGAAAGTGCAATATTTTTATTTAATTAAGGGATTAAAAAGATTTTATAATGAATTTTTATTTTTTAGGAAAACTAAAAGTGTAATGGTTCCATCTAATAAATGAAGTCAATCCCACAATAAATGGGTAAAATATGTTTCTGACACCTCAACTTTGCCTTTATTTCTGTTTTAGTCTCTCTACTTTAAAAGTTTTTTTATTTTATCTCTCAAGTTTAGAATTTTAGCTTTTGTTATTCGACCATTAGTTTTATAATAACGTTCAAAACTTTTTGGGTAATTTAAAAAAAAAAATTGCGATCATTTTATCAGTCTTGACGTCATTAAATTTAACAATAAAAAATCATAAAATTAAAAAAAAAAATGATTACATAATTAGAAAAAAACATAAAACCTGTCAAAAGCTACAAACTCAAATTATCTGATTTGACTCAAATTTTATATCATTATAAAAAGTTTATAATTGAGTTTAAACATAAACTCAAATAATTTAGTTTGATTAAAATTTTATAAATTAAAATAAAAAAATATTTTTTAACTATAATTCATCAATTTAATTAATTTTAAAAAATATTAAATTTTATTTAATATTTAATATCTAATAATTAATAATATATTTTAAAATAAATACTACTAAAATCAATATTAACTCATTCTTAAAAAAACAATGCAACAAATAACCCAAAAATCACAACTTTTTCCCTTTTAAATATTTTTGGGTTGGGTTGTTTTAATAATAAAGTAATATTTAATCTCTCTCTTTCCTACACAGATCGGCAGATGTCACGTGCGATCTGAGGTACAACATCGTGCTTTCCGCTTCTCTGCCTTCTGCAACTCTGCATCCCCAGTTTCCCACCCACCACAGAGATTTACAGAAACCCAAAATTTATTCACAAATTTAATCATAAAAAACACTGTTTCAGTGCATTTAAAACTCTTAAAATCAACTTATTCAAGTGTTAAATCCTGTTAATCAATACAGTATTTAACATTTACTTGTCTTTTGTGCAACAAAAAACTGGAAAAAAGTGATAAATTTTGCTTAAAAAGTCTGAGACTTTAGCTTAAAATGGGTTCGTACAAAGAAGTTGCAGCCTTTTTTCACAGCCGTCTTTACCATTATTACGATTCTCATTATTACCATGCACAAAGGTTCTTGTGTTTGTCAATCCAGAAAGATAATCAGACAATTGTTTTCTTCTTCTTCTTCTTCCTCCTCCTCTCTCCGCCATTCATTCTTTTTTATTTTTTTCTATTATAATGACTACCTTTTTGCCTTCAGTATGTCATTAGTTTCCCCTTTAATCATCTTCTTTTCCTTTAACTTCAAATACAAATTTGCAGCAGCAACGATGGCTTTTGCAATTTGCTTGCATTCAATTCTCTGTACACCTTTTTTTTGCTGTTTTCAGCTTCTGGTTAATCTTTTAAGCTCCGGGTCGTAATTATCCTTGTCAGACACGCTTATTTACTGCCTCTGCCACTGTCATACACTCCCCCAAAAGGGCTTCTTTCTTTCAACACCTAACATTTACTTGCCGCTTCCTTCTTCTGTCTCTTTTTATTCGTATGATTTCTCCCCTTCGTTTAGTTACTATTTCTGAGTAATTGCTCCAAAGTCATCGTTTTTTGTTGTATCCGGCGGTGACCGGAGATTCAGAGGACAGTAATGGCTGTCAGGTCTGGTGGTTCTTCATCGTCTGTCCGGTCTCTGTCTCCACCGTGTCCGAAATCGCCACCGGAGTATCCGGATTTGTACGGGAAACGAAGGGAAACAGCTAAGATTCAGATGATTGAAAGAGAGATTAGTGTTCTTGAGGTGTGTTTTAATTTGGGTTGCTTTGGTACTTTCTTTCAGTTTTAAATTTGATTATTAAGTTGATTTTCATGCAGAACTTGCTTAAAATGTTATGTTTTTTTTTTAACTTTATTAGCATAAAAACGCGTACTTTATATGCTCCAGTTAGTGTAAATTGAAAGTTAATGTCCAAGATCCAACTACAGCATGAGGAAAATTATTATTGATTCATTCGAACCAAATTGAACATATAATTGTTGCTCATGCATTGTGGTTAGCCTTTGAATATTTAAATCTTTCAAATCAGCTAAACAGTTATGGTTATGGATATAATGTATGATCTTAATGAAGAACCGACTTCGATTTATTGTTGGTAGACATCATTCTGTTTTGTTCTAGCAAGAAATGATATTATTATCAAATTTGTGACATGTATTTTCATTGTGATCTGCTGTTGACGATTTCATTCCGAGCAGGAAGAGTTAAAGTCGGTCGAAGGTTTCCAACCGGCTTCGAGATATTGCAAAGAGTATGTGAAATTTTTTGGTTACCTTGAAAGGAATCTTATTAGTTGTATATAGTTCATCTATAGGTAAAGTTGAGCAATAGCTAAGAATTTCTTACATGAATATGTTATTCTTCATTTCAGGGTTGTGGATTTTGTGATGGCAAAATCTGATCCTCTAATGCCGACGTAAGAAGTAAAAATTTTGTTAGTTTTCACTATTTTTCATGCACTATTTAAAGGAGGGTTTAAGCGCTTACGATTTATATTTGTCCCGTGATGTAGGAATCGGAAGAATCGGAAGTCATGTCGGTTTTGGAAGTGGCTTTGGTACCATTTTCTTGTGCTTCTGTTTTATGTTATTCTTTATTAGTTGGTATTCATGTATACATGGCTACTGCAAACTTGCAGGCGACATGTATTCCTAGTGTCGAATCTTGGATCTTGTTTCTCTGCCTATCCCACTTATGACGTGAATTCTGATCTTTTGCAGTGGAATTCCTTGTTTTAACTTGTCTTGGATCTGCTGTTGCTGCTCTTCCGGGTGCTCTTGCCATCTGAAATGCCTGCAGTGTTATGACAGTTGTTTATGCAACTGCAGCTCGTTCATCTGTAACTTATGTAAATGCAGGCCCTGTAACAGCAGCTCGTCGGACTGCAGTTCATGCAAATGCAGCTCATCTGACCCGAGCTCATGCAAGTGCCGCTCATGTGGCTGCGATTCGTGTAAGTGCAGCTCCTGTGGCTGCGGTTCGTGTAAGTGCAGCAGCTCGTGCAACTGCAGTTCATGTAAATGCAGCTCATTCAACTGCTGGTCATCTTCAAGCTGCTGCACAGTCCCAAAATGTCAATGTAAATGCAACCCATGCGACTGCTTTTCATGTTCAAACTGTTGCACAGTCCCAAAATGTCGATGCAAGTGCAGCCCATGCGACTGCTGTTCATGTTCAAGCTGCTGCACAATCCCGAAATGTCCCTGTTTCCCGTGTCCAAAATCCTGTTGCATCCGAAAGATCTCATGCAGCAGCAGAAACTGTTGCGCATTTCAATTCCCTTCATGCACAGATTGCTTTTGCTGCAATTGGAAATGTTCAACTCCTAAATGTCCTAAGGTAAACCTTTGCTGCAATTGTACAAAAGGCTGTTGTAACCGTTGCAGCCTATTATTCTAATACATTTCTGCATTTTCAAGTGAGGAATTATTGAATCAAATGGTTACAAAACTACATAGCAAACAGTTCCACAATTTGTTAGACATCAAAAACCCAGATTTAAGCTAGAATTGCAGGAACAGTTGACTGTTCTTGTAAAAAACACAGGCACCATATCTGTCATTTGTGATCACAGTGTTGGCTGCTGACAGTGAGAGAGTATGATGGACGTCATTTTCTGGTCCCAAAATTCAAACCAGTAGATCTACATGCTGACATTTCATCATGGATTCAGCAAAATAATTGAATTTCTATAATGCCTAAGGATCCCAAAGTTTTTTCATGTTTTTTTCTTCAAAATCTTGACCAGAACATGTGGTCGAGATGTCCTTTCGATTTGTTGTTGAAGATTTCAATAACCCCAGACTGCCATCCATGTTCATTCGGTCATTTTCTATGATGAAACATCAAAGACACCTGATTTTTGACTGTGACAGATGCTTGAGGGGGGGAAACAGAAACATTGAAACAGTTTCTGTTGGTGAAAAGGAAAAGATGTTGCTGCGGGTCCATCTCTGCCCTCCTTTTCTTTTCCTTGTATTGTGTGACAGTGTCTTATTTTTTATACACGGGTGTTAAGGGTACCGCCTCACTTCATAAAAATCTTTAAATCTTCTTATATTTTATATTTTTTATATTTTCTATTAATAATTGATTTTGCGCCCCTTAAACTCTTATAATTTTATATTTTTTATTTTTAATATAATTTTTTAATAGTTTACGCTCTTACTTAGAATAAAAAATATAAATAGATAATATCAAATAATCATATTAATATATTTAAAGGGAGATGAGGCAGTACACTCAAAGGGTTTGTCTGTGATATGGAACATGCCCCCACAGACTTTGTTCTTAGTACAAATTCCCTGTCTTCTAGGATCTAGAAAAACTAATTCCATCTTTCGATATGCCATTGTAATTATTTTTTTTAATAATATACTATTTATTTTATAATTTATATTTGAGATATTAAATTATTTATGTTAATAATATCTTAAAAATTTAAATTTATTTGATATATATATATATATATCTTATCAATTAAGTGGATATAAGAAGGAAGCAAACTATGTTAGTTAGTTCACATTATAGTTGAAACATTGGTAGTTGAATCCTGTCGTCACTACAACTCAGCACTGGAACCGAAACAATGTTTTTGTTTTCTTTAATGACGGACGTCGTAAATTTTTTAAAATAATGGGATTAAGTTGAACATTATTATAAAAAAAATGTAACTTTGAGTTTTTCACTGTCAAGTACTCTAAATATTGCATGCACATCATTGAGTCGCTTTGGCCGAGTGGTTAAGGCGTGTGCCTGCTAAGTACATGGGGTATCCCCGCGAGAGTTCGAATCTCTCAGGCGACGATTCTTTTTTTCCTCCTATTTTTTCATATCCATATTCCATCACTGTTGAAATTTTGTCTTGTTCCTCCACATTTTCAGACTGCATTTACGTATACAGATGCACGAATAGTGAAGTCATCCATGCAACCATTGTTGAGCTATTTGGGAAGAAGGAATTTGATGGCACATATCGGAACAAGCGTGCTTCATTATGGACTGAAAATGGGCTCAGGCTCTTATCTTGCCTGGATAACTTTGGGGGGGGGGGGGGGGGGGTTAAGGTTTCCCCTGTTTCGCCTAGTCTCCTGAGGTGGTGACCGGTGACCACAAGCTCAGTTGGTTTGGCTGAAACTTGAGAAAAAGAAGCCTCCTCATATGACCGCTCATCTTCCTTCCTAGGAACAGACATAAATCCAGATTTATAGTTTTTCACATGTACTGCACTATATTGTTCCAAAAATAAATATAAATTCCAGAAAAAAAAAAAGAAAAAAGAAATTATGATTAAAACATGTTTGCTCTCGAAAGGAACTCACACTCTTTTTTTTTTTTTAGAAAAACTGATATATTAATTAGTCATAAATGGCATCCTCCAAAACAAATTGTTCGATACAAACCGGCATATCCAAAGGCAATATTTACAGATGTGAAATATGGTTCCTCTACTCTATATTGTGTTCTTCCCTAGACTTATGGTGCATAGGAGAATTCGATTTGCTTTCAGTCTTCTGTTCCAGGGCATTGTTTTCGGAGTGAATCGAAGACATACTCGACGATTTGCTACGATGGCTATGACTGTGGTGGGTTCTGTGGTTTCTTTGACGATAGTGATGGTGATGATGATGGTCATTCTCTTTGTTTAACTTGGCTTTAGGTTCACTTTCCTTGGTATCCTTGTTCTCCTTTGGTGGCAAACCACTTTGGGTTGGAACCGTATAAACAAAGGTATCAACCGAGGCGGCTTCATAGTCCAGAAGTGGCTCCAAAATCTTAACCACTTCACTCATTTTGGGTCTTTGTTTCGGCCGTTGACTAATGCATTGGTAAGCCAATACAGCCACCTTTCGAGCACCTGTTTCCGAGTATTGCCCTTCGAGTTTAGGGTCCATGATCCGACCAAGTCTCCTAGGTTCATTCAGTATCGGTCGTGCCCACTCCACTAAGTTCTGTTCCCTTGGTGACCGTCTCTTGTCTAAAGATCTCCTCCCTGTTAGCAGCTCCAAAAGTACAACTCCGAAGCTATAAACATCACTCATTGCCGTCAAGTGACCTAAACAACAACATATAACAATCAGTTTAAGACAATCTAAACATAAAAAACAGAACCAAAACATGAATATGAATCAAATTTCCTAACCTGTCATGATATATTCAGGTGCAGCATATCCTTGGGTCCCCATTACCCTGGTTGAAACATGGGATTTATCCCCTTCGGGGCCATCTTTCGCCAGTCCGAAATCTGAAAGCTTAGCGGTGTAATCCTGTATAAAAGAAGCAAGAACATGTTAACAAATGAGGAATGTACAAGTCCGATGTTTCTAATTCGGTTATAAAACGAGACAAGAACTTACCGAGTCCAACAAGATGTTTGAAGCTTTAAAATCTCTGTATATGACTGGTTTTTCAGCGTCATGGAGATATGCAAGCCCCTTGGCAGCTCCAAGAGCTATTTTCATCCTTGTCGACCATGGAAGAGGCACTGAATACTCTGCAACACAATTTGGACATTAATTTAACATAAAAAAACACAAACAAAACAAAAAAGGTGAAATTTAGAGACAGAACATACTCGTAAAGAGTTGGTTTTCAAGGCTTCCCCTAGGCATATATTCATACACAAGGAGTCTATGTTCTTCTTCACAACAATATCCAATCAGTTTCACCAGATGTGGATGGCTCAATTGTGCAAGAAACACCACTTCAGTCTGTAATAAATCAAACAAATTTTCAATCTTTCAAGCATTGAAAGAAACAAACGGGAAATTCATTTGAAGAAGACAAAAAATTTACTAACCAACCACTCTCTGTGTCCTTGGCAGCCTTCTAAATCAAGAAGTTTAACAGCAACAGGCTGAGCTTCTAAACCAGGCCTAAGCTTATCATCAATGAACCCTTTATGAACCGGTCCGAACCCACCTTCGCCGAGAAAATTAGCCGATGAAAAGCACTGTGTTATCGCCTTCAGTTCCTCGACTGTAAAAACATTGAGATTCGAACCAGCAAGCGAGATCGAAAGATCCTCGGACAGCATCGAGCCGGGATAGCTTAGTTCTAACATTGCAAGCCTGCCAAAAGAACCTCGTTTTGAATCTTCTTTCTTTGTCTCGGGTTCTTCCGTCTTCTCATTCTCCATACCCTTTGAACATCTGGGTATAATCGATCTCCAGCTAAGCTTCATCACTGTCATGTTTTGCTTCTCTTGTTGGTCTGAATTCAAAGTATATGATTCTACAAGAACTGGGTTTCACTTATTATAATGAGGTTTTGAGAGACCAGATCAGCAACAAAAACAAAAACTGGTCAGAAAATTCAACACCCTTTTCTTCATATAGCTTCTGTCAGGCTTTGATTCCGTCTTTCAGATCATTCTGATAAATATTTGGAAATCTTCCTTGTTCCACGCATGTTTTATAAGCTGTATCAGTAATCAGTATTAGTATATATAATTATATATAGAGATAGAGAAGATTAAGGAGATTATTATATTGATTTGATTGATGGGAAATTGAGTCCACAAAGGGTGGTGCTGGTGCCGGGTGAAAAACAAAAATTGACGCGGCTGCCATCAGACCCACCTCTCTTTGATTTTTCTGTAAGAAAATGTTTTGGTGTTAAAAACCCCGTCAAAGCTCGTTATTTTCTACCGAAATAAATAGTGTATTTTTTAAAGTTAATTTTCATTGGATTTGAAGTTTTGTTTAATTAATATTATTATGGTATAATTAGAGATGGATACAGGTCGGATTTTCGACCCACTTACACTCGATCAGAAGAATCATACCTTTTATCCGTCACCTGAATCTGATTTTAAGTTTTAAAATTTAACTCGATCCGACCCGACTTGAATCATAAAAAAAAATAAGAATTTAATTGTAAAAAAAATAAATTTAGGGATTTAATCATAAAGAGAGAATATTGTTGTAAATATCCCTAAAATATATAAAAAATATTATACTATTAATCATGAGTCAGATTATATCAAAAAAATTTTACCCTAAACTTGATCAGACTCGAACTTAAATTTTTACTAAAAAATCTAACCCAGTCAAACCGAACAAGTTGAAACCTGTCAAATTCAGGTTCTGTGTCCATCCCCAGTATAACATAAATGAAAGTTTAATATATTCCTCTTTATGGGCGAGATTAGAGTTTATATTTTAAATTATAGGTTATAAACTTAAATTTTAATTTTTAAAAGAATAAATATATATTTGTATAATTTTTTATATAACATAGGCACGGATAGAAGTCGTTTTATATGAAAACACCAAATTTCTTAAAGCTTGCCTATTAAATAGAACACTTAAATCAAAAGATTATTGTTGAATTTTCCTGTTTGCAATCCCATCTAAGGATTGTTTTCTTTGATTTTCTGACAAAAAAAACATACGTATCGTTGAAACTTATGCCATGGAATCAAAACAGAGGAAGACCCACAGTCTGAAAACCACTTGTTTTACTCGAAGTTTTGCATGGTTGACGTGAACAAAGACAACATTAAGATATATGATTAGCCGGAAATTAGGAAACTTAATCCAACAATCAAAGTCAAATCCTTGTAATGGCGCTGGGGTTTCTGACTCAGTACAAGGGATTCAATGAACCATTCGGACAGGACCAGGAGAGTGGTGTCCTTTTTTCCCCTTAAAACGCGTCTGAATTTTGCCGAATCCGAAACTCGTGTCCCAGCGCCGAGTTCCGGACCCATGACCCATCTTGTTTTAGTTTTTCCGTCTCGGTTCCCGTCAGATCTTTGACGACCTTCTGGATTAGGAAGACCGGTTCAGATCAGGTAGAACAGAAGAATTACAATACAAAAAAAAATATGGTAGAAAACATAATTTTTTTGCGACGTATTTACGTTCGTACTTTAAAAAAATAAATTTAAAATTAAAATTTGTGTTTGAATTTAAAATTATTTTAATTTTATATATTAAAATATTTATATTTTATCTTTAATTTTAAATCTTGATTCGTACGGATACGGATACAAATAGAGGGGATCTTAAGCGTAGCCTTAGGATCGTTGTATTTTTTAGATTGGAAAATTTTAAATTACAGCCCTCAATTCTTTTAGAAATCTTAATCATGCCCTCTCAGATTTAAAAAAAATGCTTTGTTTGAATATTTTTAGATAGTTAAATACTTTTAAAAGATTAAAAGAATGATTACGTCCCCCTTATTTTTCTAAATTTTAATTAAACCCTTCATCTTTCAAAAAATATCATTTTAAATCCTCAAGATTTTTAAATTTTTATTAAATCTTTAATTTTATTAAATCCTCTCAACCTGTCCTACTAATGGGCTCTGTAATTAAACACTTTGCGACTGTTGGAGTCTGTCCAGGTGAAGATGTTATGGTTTGATCCTCCCAGTTTTAGGCTGAGTTAGGGCCGTAAATAAGACGAGACAGATCGTGAGTTATTTGAGCTCGACTCAGTCAAAGCTCAGTTAAAACTTGATTCGATTGGACTTGGTTCAAGATTGAACTCGGCTCGAGTTTTTAACGAGCTGAGCCGAGTTACATGATACTCGACTCGAAAAGCTCACGAGTTACTAGAAAATATAAATATACTTTAAAACTCTAAAATATAAACCCTAAACATAAGTCTTACACTCTAAATTAACATACTAGAGCCTAAAATTAACAGGCTTGAGTTTATACAACTTGTGTATCAAAGTTTTTTCTCCATTAGACTTTAAATGAGACGTAAAAGATAAGAGTTATTCAAGTGTAACATGGTCAAAGATCGGTTAATACTTAGCTCGATTAAGCTCGAAAAAAACTCAAACTCGACTCGGGTTCTAAACGAGTCGAGCCGAGCTCAAATTTTTTAAGCTCGTTTAAAACTACTCAAGTTCGAATTTAACTTAAAATCTTAACGAGTCGAGCCGAGCTTAGCACTATTCGAGCTCGACTCGTCTCGTTTACACCTCTAGGTTGGGCATCCGAAAGGAAACATACATGGGCTTGGCCCAAAACTAAAAAAGCATTCTCTTGTATATGCATTTGTGAAAACCCGATCTTTTGTTTTGGCAGAATCATTGCTTCCAAAGCAATAAAATATCTGCACTGGCTTCAGAGATATTTTGTTTATTAGAGAGGGACCGAGTCTATAAAATAACAGTTTAATTTATAATATAATTAAAATATGAAAAATATAAAATAAAAAAATGATATCTATAATTTTATAATATTTTAGGTTTATAATTATTTTCAAAACTCGTATTGAAGTTTTAAACTTTGTCGTGAAAATATATTTATAAAATATTTTATGTTATAACCTAAAAAAAAAATACATTTTAGGTTATGTATTTTCTAACATATAAGCTATATTATTTTTAGCCTTAAATTAAAACATCGCACTCTAAGCCCATTGATATATATGAGATATTTATGTGAATAGGTCAAAGTCCATCCTTCATCAAATTATAGAATTGTCATTTGTATGAGATATTTTTTAAATAGAGGTATATTTTTTTAAAAAAAAATAAGCATCTAAACAATTTTTTAATAATTATGAAATGTTTAATTTTTTAAAAAAAATGAATTACAATTTAATTAAAAATATTTTAAAAATTAAGATTTAATATAAATTTTAATAAAAAAACTAAAACTCTCCAAACTTTTTTCTAAAGTTCTCTTAACTCTTGAGTTCATCCGCGACCGACTGTTATTGTCTTAATTGTAGGGTGTAAACGAGCCGAGTGGAATTCGAGTAGTGTTAAGCTCGATTCGACTCGTTAAGATTTTGAGTTTGAGTAATTTTAAACGAGTCTAAAAAACCCGAGCTCGGCTCGACTCGTTTAAAACTCGAGTCGAGTTTGAGTTTTTTTGAGCCTAATCGAGCTAAGTATTAACCGATCTTTGATCATGTTAGACTTGAGTAACTTTTATCTCTTACGTCTCATTTAAAGCCTAACGCAGAAAAAACTTTGATACACAAATTGTGTAAACTCAAACATGTTAATTTTAGGTTTTAATATGTTAATTTAGAGTGTAAGACTTAAGTTTAAGATTTAGATTTTTGGGTTTTAAAGTATATTTATATTTTTCGAGTAGCTCGTGAACTTTTCAAGTCGAGTATCATATAGCTCGGCTCGTCAAGAACTCGAGCTGAGTTCGAGCTCGAACCGAATTTAATCGAATCGAATTTTGACCAAACTTTAACCGAGTCGAGCTCAAATAACTTACGATTTATCTTGTTTCATTTACGGTCCTACTTAAATGAGTGGCCTTTATTATTTTTTATTTTTAGTGAAAATTAGGATAACTCAAAGAGAAAATCGACATTTTTTTTTCTATTTTATAATTAAAAATATCTTCAAAAGTTACGTCCGAACAAAGCTTTCGTATGATGTTATCTTTTGACTTTTCTTGTTGAGATTTTTTTTTTTGTATTTTTTAAATTAAATTGCTGACGTTTTCTGTTTAATTTCTTTTTTCAGGAATCACTTAAATTTTAAAAAAATAAAATATATTTTAAATTTTTAAAACTTGTTAAACTACCTTTCTCCCTTGCGTAACATGTGTTCACATTAAAGCTAAAACATAATACAAAACTATTCAAAAGTTGTTAACAATAACAAAGGCCGGTTGAAAAATAAAGGTTTAACTCAGAAATAAGTATTTAAATTATAAATTTTTTTAAAATAATTATATAATACTTTTTAGTTAAAATAGATGTTTAATATTTTTTTAGCTGAAATAGATACTTAAAATTTTATTTCGTTAGTGTTTTAAGATAACACCGTTAAGAAATATTTAACTTATAAATAAGTGCTTAAACTATATATTTTTTCTAAGACAAATACTTAATATTTTTTGTTGAAAAATACTTAATATTTTAAAATACATTTATTAAGTATAATTGGAGAGTGGATAATTATTAAGTAGTTATTTTAAGATGACCGAATTAGATTAATTGTATCATGAATGACGTGATGATCAATGTTTATCTGATAACTTCTCTTTATGCGGGGTATAAATTTAAGGTTCAACATATTTAAGATGCAATTAAAAAATAATAAAAATTTAAAATTTATCATGTTAGACTTTCAGATAATAATTTTAATTAATATTCTTATTTTTTTAATAACAATATTTATTTTATAAGTATTCGATATCTATAAAATGCTAATTTTTGAAAAAAAAGCAAAAAAATAACTAAAAAATCTTTTTTAAAAATTTAATAATTTTATGTATAAATAAATTTTAAATTTATTATTTTTAATAACATTTTAAACATGTCACGTCCCTTATATAAGAGGTGTGACGTGGCATAATATTATACTAGTATTAAATACTACTTATAATCTTGTGAAATGAGGTTTTAAATATTTCGGATTCCAAAATTATGAATAAACGAAATTTTATTGAAAGAGATGTTTTATAATATTTTGGATTCCATAATTTCCTATTTCGAGATATTCATTTATTATTATATTATTTTATTTTATCCATTCCCCATTGGCTAATCCCAGTTCCCACCTATTCCAGTTATCAGACCTACCCCTGCTTCTCCCCAGCTTTAAGTTCACCCAAAAAAAACAGGAAGAAAACTCAGAAGAGAGAGACAGAAAAATCATGGCTCGATTAACCCTGTTCTCCTCCATCATCCTTATGCTATGCTGCGTCGCCACAGCATCAACCTTCGAGGATTCCAACCATATTCGGATGGTATCCGACGGTCTCCGTGGCTTCGAGTCCTACGTTCTCAGTGTCATCGGCGATACACGTCATGCTATCTCCTTCGCACGTTTTGCTTACGAGTAAGATTTCATTTTCTCAACGGAAATTCAGATCCTTTGTCTCAATTCGTTTGCTTTGCACTCAATTGAAACATTAGATGAAGTTTTTTGTTGTCGTTGATTTAGGCATGGGAAGAAGTACGAGAGCGTCGAGGAGATGAAGCTTCGGTTTCAGATTTTCAAAGATAATCTGGATTTAATCCGATCCACTAACAAGAAAGGCTTATCTTACACTCTTGGTGTTAATCGTAAGTTTTATTTTTTAAAAGTTACAAGATAATTTCATTGAATATCCGTGGTCTGATTCCTATACCTACCTGATTTAGCTCAGTTCTGTTCGGTTCGGTTCAGTTCAGTTCCAGTATGTTTGGTTACAGGTCAATGGTAGACAGAACTTAGTTTTGCTCGATGAAACTGTGAACTGAGGTTTTGTTTTGTGTTTTATTATGAACTGATTATTTGTTGAGTCAACAATCCAGAGTTTGCTGATTGGAGCTGGGAAGAGTTTCAAAAACACATGCTTGGAGCTGCTCAAAACTGCTCAGCTACTCTAAAGGGCAATCACCAGCTCACTGATGCCGTCCTTCCCGAATTGGTACAAATATGAACATTAAGAATCTTTTACGTGATTAGTATAATTCATATCCGCTTTGAATGTCGAATACGTATATCTGAAAAGAGGTAGACGATTTGCACCAATTTGTTAGATATTAGTATGTTTACTTCTTTTGAATTTTTTTGTTTCATATATAGGAGAATCATATTGTTCCATAGGTGTTAGACATAAGTATCAAGGGTTGGGATAAGTCATAAGTGGATAACATTTGTATTGATCGAATAATATCTGCAGAAAGATTGGAGGGAAACAGGAATTGTCAGCCCTGTGAAATATCAAGGTCCCTGTGGATCTTGCTGGTCATTCAGGTTAGCTTTCAGTTATGGTTACAATATGTGTTTTATTCGGCCTCGCTTATTTTTCTTGTGTTCGAAGGATTATACTCTTATGTTCATGTCCAGATATCGATGTTTTAAGTTGTACCTTTATGCATTTGGATATTGCAGTACTACTGGGGCTCTGGAGGCAGCTTATCATCAGGCATTTGGGAAAGAGATCTCTCTATCCGAGCAGCAGCTTGTGGACTGTGCTGGAGCCTTTAATAACTTTGGTTGCAATGGTGGTTTGCCGTCTCAAGCCTTTGAATACATCAAATATAACGGTGGCCTTGAAACCGAGGAAACTTATCCGTACACTGCAGAAGATGGTGCATGCAATTTCACAGCCAAAAATGTGGCTGTCAATGTCATCGACTCTGTCAACATTACCATGGTAAGTTCATGGTGTTGCTTTCCTGGTCTAAACCTGAAAATAAATGCCTTGTCGATTTAAGTGTTTCATCTTTCGATTTATCAAACATAGGGTTCCGAAGACGAATTAAAGCACGCAGTCGCCTTTGTTCGGCCAGTTAGTGTGGCCTTTCAAGTGATCCCTACTTTCTATCTTTACAGGAGAGGGGTTTTCTCTGATGAAGCTTGTGGTAGCACTTCACAAGTAAGGTTTTTCTTCTCTTTCTCAGATTTAAGATGTGATTGTCAAATACATCTTTTGCCTAATCCAAAGCTCCGGGCCTTTTTATGTTGCAGGATGTGAACCATGCTGTTCTTGCAGTTGGATATGGAGTCGAAAACGGTGTTCCATATTGGCTTATCAAAAACTCATGGGGATCCAAATGGGGTGACCATGGCTACTTCAAGATGGAGATGGGAAAAAACATGTGTGGTAAGTCTCTGACATTCGTTAGATTTCGGACTTCTCCAAATCAATGAAAATATTATATCCATGTCACCAACATTCAGACAACATATAAATGTGTTTGAACTTTGAATCCTCTTTATGCTGATATGTCCAATTTGGTTGCTGCAGGTGTGGCAACATGTGCATCATACCCTATTGTTGCTTGATCTGATTAAGGAACTGGTTGGATTCATGCCATTGCTTTGTGTTTCTATTATGGTCTAAGAATGTGAAGTGTCAATGTCATGGTCTTTAGCTGAAAATATGTATCTGTTGTACACAACAAAGACATTAACGATGTAAATCTATCTCTGATATGCCTGTTCTGTAATAAAAGTTTCATGAAGTATCTGAATAATGTATATACAAGGATTTTATACAAGTATTATATCAAACTTTGTAAGAAGTTTCGTGCTAAATGACCTGCAGTCCGAATATTTCCTTTCTGGTTTTATTGTATCAGTCGAGTCTTTTCACACAACTGATGCAACGGATTTTTTTCTTGCAACTGCACATTCCAGCAGCGGTGGTGATTGGTGAAAGTGGTGAGGTTGTAGAATTGATATAGCGAGCTCCTTCCGCCCCGACTCCATCCGACCCCTTCTACTCAAGTGAATAAAAACTATACTGCCGGACTCATCATATCATACGAAGTCTAGATTAGACACTTTCCACTAATATAATCGTTAGACAAATATAACACCCCAATCTCAAGCATTCGGTAACGAAAATGGACCATTGGGTGGTCATTGATCATTCGGAAGACGAAAAATGTTAGAGATGTTTACTGAAAAGGGGATATTTGGATGTAAAATGTCGAGAATCTGTTAATGCCAACGGAAACAAAGACGAGGGTTTAAAGGCTTAGGCTTTCTGTTTCTTTAAATAAAGACACAGCAATTTAAGACTATTTTTATTAGGCCTGTAGGCTGCCATTTTCATCTGATATTTTTCAATGGAAATAACACACATAATAAGCAGAGAACGTTTGTTGCAGCACTGTGTCTTGACCCCATCCCAAAGAGAAAAAACAAAAAAAATCCAATGCTTATACTCGATGAAATCTGTATCAATCCAGCTTTCTGTCACTGGAAACTGAGTAATTTGAATAAAGTTGAAACTTTTTTTCAGAGAAGTGGTGGAAGATGTTTAATGAGAGGAATGCTACTTCCAATCCTACATCTTGTTGAAGAACGTAAAAAACAACAACAACGAGATAACACTCAATTTCATTCACCGAAAAACTGATTACAAGAGGAAGCTTTATACAAGATGAATACCCTGGAATCTCAGCAATCCTAGAGGTTATTTAGTTATAACTACCTAGCATAAAAAATAACAGAAGCAGTTTTCTACAAGTCACACATCAGTTTCCATGCAGCTGCATTTTATAGAGTCTAACATTCACTCTACTTTCTAAACTCTGGAAAGACTTCTAGAAACTCCATTACTGAAAGCTTACTTCGCAGCAGTTCAAATCTCATAGCGGAGAGCGGCTTGGTCAAGGTATCGGCAACTTGGCAATCAGCTGGAATATGATTAACTTGTACTTCATGTGTGGCAACCTTATCTTGTAGAAAATGAAGGTCTAACTCAAAGTGTTTCGTTTTGGCATGTAACACCGGATTGACAGCCATAGCAACTGCACTGGTACTGTCACACCAAATTCGAGGACATTCTTCGACTGCTATTCCCATTTCTCGTAGCACTGTAGCAATCCATGTGATCTCAGCAGCTGCGTCGGCTAGACTCCGATATTCAGCCTCGGCTGTGGATCTTGAGACTGCTCGTCGTTTCTTAGTACTCCAGGTGAGAAGATGATGACCATTGAATACGCAATAGCCAGAGAAGACTTTCTGTCATCCATGTCACCTCCCCAATCGGCATCCGAGAAGGCTTGCAAATTGACTGTCTTCTTAGTTTGAGGTTGTTGTGGGAACCACAACCCATACTCCATGGTGCCTTTAAGATATCGAAGAACTCGTTTAACAGCGAGCCAGTGTGCATCGGTCGGACTTTGAACAAATTGAGCCAGCTTATTGATTGCAAAGGATATATCTGGCCGAGTATGTGTGATATACAGAAGAGCTCCCACAATGCTTCTGTACAACTGAGCATTCTGTAATGGATTGCCATCTTGTTTACTAATCTTAGGAGAAGTGGGTATAGGTGTGGTTGCATAATTGCTGCCTGCCATTTGAACTTTGAGAAGAAGTTCATTAAGGAATTTCTTCTGACTGAGCAAGAGACTAGCACCAGTTTTGGTTACTTCTAAGCCCAAAAAGTATCGTAATTCACCAAGATCTTTGAGGGAGAATTGCTGATGAAGCTCGCCTATTATCCATGCCACCATCTGCTGATTATTTCCAGTTACCAATATATCATCGACATAGACGACGAGAAAAACCACACTGTCATCCTTGTTTTGAATGAACAAAGATGGATCAACCTTTGAAGCCTTGAACCCATGTGACAGCAAAAATTCTTTCAATTTGAGGAACCAATTCCGTGGAGTTTGCCGTAAACCATATAGAGCCTTTTTGAGTTTTAAAACCAGTGGCTTGCCATCACTAGAGACTTCTTCAAACCCCGGTACTTGCTGCATACAGATATCCTCCTGATGATCACCCTTTAAAAAGGCGTTGTTAACGTCTACCTATCTTGTTTGCCATTGGTTTGAGACAGCAACAAACAAGAGAATGTTAACAGTAGTAAACCGAACCACAGGGCTAAACCTATCCATAAAATCATATCCTGGAATTTGGGCAAACCCCTTAGCCACAAGGCGAGCTTTATACCGATCAACTGTACCATCTGCTTTAAGCTTCACTTTGAAGAGCCACTTACATCCCACTGCCTTGCGCTCCTTGGGTAGCTCAGACGCTTCCCATGTGTTATTGCTTAGTAACGCAGCATATTCGGCTAGCACAGCAGCCTTCCAATCAGGATCCGCAAGTGCTTCATAAACGTCAGCAGGAGATTGTTTTATCTGTAGAGTATATGCCTCAGGTTTGTTAATGCCATTCTTCCTCCTGGTTACCATGGGGTGTACATTCGTAACAGGAGGAACTAAGGAGACTGGTACAGAGGGAATTGAAGAAGTAGGAGCTGATGCTGTAGATGGACTTCGAGGATCTGGATTTGAGAGATTAGGCATGCTGCTCGTGATATCATGCTCAGGAGTAGGCTACTTGAAGAATTTTAAGTTTTGTTCATTCATGCTTTCATTAACCACTTTCTTGGTTTTGTCTATATAATTATGCATGTTTAATGTAAATTTTGATAATCTAACTTGATCTTAGCAATTTTTTACTCAAATGAGTAATGGGTAGTTTCAAATTTTGAGTCATTTGTAGGTTCCTTGATATACTTGACGAGGCTCCAATATTTGGTCACCGGAACCCAAGTAGTTGGAGGTGTTTTTTACTGTTTCATACTGGCAAGTTGAAGTTCCTTACTATTTTCTATCAAATAATGGAACTCTCAATCTTGGATTAGGCAAACTCTGGTTGTTTTTCATTTTTTAGGTAGGTTATGCAACATTTTCAGACATGGGTGTGGTGTTTGACACTTCAGATGCACAAAAACTTAGACAACTGCATCAGAGGATATCCATGGGACCATATCCAACAGTACTTATGCTTGAGTCTGAGTAACATATTGGTAATATATAAATTTCGTTCAACTTCGAGCATTGATAATGAGCATTTTTGACTTTGCTTTCCGCATTTTTCAGAGAAGTGTGATAGCCTTGGATTCTGTCAGAAACTGAGATATTAAACGATTTGAATTGTAGATGAATCAACTACAGTCCGAGCTAAGACTTGCTCGTTCTTTGATGGCAGGCGGACCAGGAAAGGTTGATGATCACGAATGGTTCAGGTTGAGACCAGGTGGAGGCTCTTCAGTTCGTAGTTCTGTGGCTCAGGTTGGAAAGGGTCGGTTTCAGACGGGTCGTGAAAAAATACTGTCTTTACCTTGTGTGTTGATATATGAGCTTGCAGACGAGGCTTTCGTGTGTCTGAACGTTATTCACATTTCACAATCACCAAGTATCGGCACAGCTTTAGCCAACGATGTCCATTCGATGCAGAACCTGATCCATGGGGACTTTTTGTCTCTGATTCTTCACTGAGCCCCGGCTGGTGGTGACCCGAGGCTTGGCGAGGATCCTCAACGAGATGTGTATGAGAGTGTCGAGGGACATCATGCAAGTCGCAATCGTCGCTCGGAGCTTAGCCGATCATGCCCGGAAGCAACGAGAAGTGCAAGTTCAACAACCTGTGGCTCAACCAGGTTTGCCACAAGTGGTGGGATATGGTCCAGTTCGGTCGATGTAGGATTACCATCGACCCGAACCAACGGAATAGTCCCATCGGATGACTGGACCATGTTCGTCACCAGTTGAAAGAAGGCACGTAATGAAACACGAAACATGTATTTAAGTGAAAAGTGTGACCAACTTGACACTTTTCGTTACTTAAGGTGACCATTTTATAATATGTTATGACTATATATGCAAATCAAAAGGATGGTATACTCGGATGACTATTTGAATAATTTACCCAATTTAAAAAAGAATGTCCTTATAGGCATCAACTGAAAAGCTGTCATCGTCTAAACGACAGCTGATTAGTGGAAACTGGAAACTCCCGCTTCATTGTGGGCCCACCCAGAACGGAAATTTAGCATGCCATCACGTGTTTACATCGTTAATATTTCCCCCATTTCCTTTTTTTTTTTAAAATAACAACAACAATAATAATTAAAATTAAATAAATACTAATATCGGACCACATTAAAAATATAATAAATAATAATATGAAAATTATGATCTAATCCCTTAAGAATGGAAAGAGATTCAAAATTTGATACCATAAATATAATAAATTAGATTAGAAAAATGCGTAATTCATATATAATTCATTGACTTGTTTGATTAAATTATTTTACATTTGATATAATTTTATGTTTAGATTATATTAATACAAAATTTAAATTAATTAAATATATCAATAACCTTATTATTTGAAGATTTATTCGATTTAAATTATCAAAATCCATAATCGAACTAAATCATTGAAATCGAATAACCTAACTAAATAAAAAGTTATAATTAAATTAATGGTTTGGTTTATAATATTTTATATTAAAAGTTATAAGTTACAGTAATATTTGTTTTAAAATATAATTTTTATCATTTTATTAGTATCATTAGTGCTTGAACCCGTAACTTTTAAGAACAACAATTGTTCCTTTAATTTCTCGGACTAGGGGGCTCATGCTATAATTAAAATGTTTTAAAGTTATAAGTAGTAACTTGTAAGATATGGATATTTTCTGATAAACGGGTCGTTCGATTTTGATTCGGATTATTTTAATTTAATTCATTTCGAATTATTTATATTCAGTTTAGATTCAGTTTAAGTCTGGTTTGAGTTTTAATTCGGCTATATAAATTTATTTAAAATGAAACATCAAATAGATTCGGATGCAGGTATATTGGTCCAATTAGTGTTGAACACGTATCACACCGAATTTGACTTAATTGAATGGGAGGGAAAAAACATACTTAAAGAAGTAATCTAATTCTTTTAAAATATAGAGTTTAACTAAAATGTTTAACTCTTTTATGAGATTTATCAGAATTTTTAAATTCTTTTAGGTGATTAAAGTAAGGTTTTTAAAATTAAACACATTTTTTTTAAAAAAATTGGCAAACAAGAACTCAATTATTAAAATTTAGAGTAGAAATTTGGAGAAAAATTTAAAATATTAAGAATATAAGGATTTAATAAGATATCTTAATATTTAGATCATCTGTATTTTGTTGCAATATATATAACGTGGTATTTTTTAATATAAAATATTATGTACACATAATATCTTATCACGTGTACCATAATAAATGATCTAATTCTAAAATATCATTTAATCCCATACTAGTACTATTATTAAAATAAAAAATTTCAAAAAATATTTATAAAACTCTTATATTTAATTAATTTTATTGTCAGAAATCTTTTATATTTTGTTAATTAAACATGGTTAACATTAATCAGTGGGAAAAGTTTTATATGATTTTTTATTTATTAAGTCAATTATTTTTTAAATATATGAATTTAAAAATATATATAAAGTCAAGTCGACCGACACTAATGTCGTCTGTCCTAACACGCGCTCTTTTGGAAATTTCTGATTATTATTTTCAGAGCGCAAAATTCCCAAAATACTACAAAAGTAGTATTTGTTTTCGTTAATGGAGGTTTCATCAAAATCCTTAGGCTGCTTGTTTTCTTTCATTTTTTTATTGCTATAAACGAATTTAAGTATCTCTGATTTGCTGAAAGACTAATAAATTTCTGTATGGCTCACCATACGCAGCATCACAACCACAACACAACCGATGGCGTTTCACCGCGAGTTCACAGCCCCCGTTTCTCCGGTCCGATGACTCGTCGAGGTCACTCGTTCAAGCGCAACAATAATGGAAACTCCCAGACCGGAAACGGTGCCAACGTCAACGCTGTTGATTCAAGTAACGCCGGGAATATCGGGAGCAACAGCAATAACTTGAGCGTTCATCATGAGATCGATCTGCCATTGAACTCGCCTAGATCGGAAGTTGGAGGAGCTGTGGGTTTGGTTTCAATCGAGGGGTTGAGCCAAAGGAAAGGGTTCCTGAGGAAGCCGAGTGTTGGATCTATGGTTTTTGATTTTGGGTTGAAGGAGAAGAGGAAGATTGGGCATTGGATGTTCTTGGTTTTTTGTGGGGTTTGTTTGTTTTGGGGTGTTTTTAAGATTTGTGCTACTGGTTGGTTTGGATCTGCCATCGAAACCATGGCATCAAATCAGGTATTTTTCATGAGTTTTGGATTTTATTTGTAGTGTCTTTGTTATTGCTGTTTATGAATTGACTTGCCCTGGAATTTAATTCAGATAGATCAGTGTGAAAAATGTGATCTATTTTATTGAGATTCTTAACTTTTTTTTTCTTGAACACAAATGATATTGGTTGGGAAATCAGTGGGTGATTGTTGTCGTCTTTACTTTTTTTCCCCCTTTTGGAAAGTATTTATGGGTACAAAGAAGAAATTAGGAAGTATAGAAAGTAGCTTAACTGTCAGTTTTACATAGCAAGACCATGCATTATTAGGCCTGTGAGTGGAATGGTTTTATGTTATTCAAATTTGGATATGGTGGATGTGTCTGTATATGATGCAGGTATTTTCAGATTTTCCTAAGTTTTTTATGTATTGGAAGTATCGTTGGAGGGTCCTATCCTTGTGCACAATATCTGTATATGCATCGGAGACGAGTGTTGGACTCATGTACTTGAAGAAAAAATGAAAAGGTCACATCATCGTACTCGTGCCTGTAGTTCCCGTATTATCATCGGGCATGGGTGTTTGACACATATACTTTAAGAAAAAAGAAGAGTTGGAGTAATGTGGGAATAGTTGCATTCTATGTTTCTTCTTGATCAAGTTTGGGGTGTGTCCAGGGAGTAAATTTCAACTTCTTTTAGTTGAAGACTTGATCATGCGCTTAATTATCACTGGGACAGAATTGTGTTCTTAATTTTTATGCAGAACATTAATTTTATGTTCCTCCATATATATTTCACTATTTTGTTACTTCGTAAGTTATATTTAATGATAAATCACTTGTAGAACATTGTATAAGACTTTTCCTTGCTAATTTTCCATCTCTGTCATTTTTATTAGTATTTACCCGATCCCTCCACCAATCAGCTAAAGCTAACGGATGAAGGCTCTCATGATTATGGGTACAGAGAGGGGGGAACTGAGTCAGATCGAACCTTAATGACAGTGGCATGGGATGTAACTGAAGTAAGTTTAAAGTCTGCATCTAAAACTTATTGTCTCACTTATGATTGGTTTGTAGAAGTACACTATTAATGGAAAACATTTGGAATTTATTATTCTGATTGTCAAAATGAATCTTGAGACATGTCTCATTTCTTGTCCAGCATTCAGGTATTTGGTCAAAACCAAATAGTGAGAATTTCACTCAATGCATTGACCATTCAAAGAATCATAAGAGTACGGAATTCTCACTGCTTCGTCAATAATCTCTCCCTATTTTCTGCAAGTGTATTTATTTACTGGCATCTTGATGTTTTTTGTATGATGCAAAGTTGCAATTGATTTCTATGTTTTGTTTGCTCAAGGCTTCTAAATGTTTCATTCTTGGCAGAGCTAGATGCAAAGACAAATGGCTACATTCTCGTAAATGCTAATGGTGGTCTGAATCAGATGAGATTTGGGGTCCGTTTATTGTGTGTTTCTCATTGTTAGTTTTATAACCTGATCATCTATTATTTCTGCAGTCTGATGTATCAATAATTTTAGAATGCAGATCTGTGATATGGTTGCTGTTGCTAAGATTATGAAGGCAACACTTGTCCTTCCTTCACTCGATCACTCCTCATATTGGGCAGACGATAGGTTAGCTTCTCTGTGTACCGTGTTAATGCTTCTGATAGCCTGTTTTGCACCTATCAATACATCATCAGTCCCTAATCTGATTAAATATTGAATACTAAAGCTAATAACCTGAATTTACATGTTTCTGGACATGAATACTAAAGCTAATACCTTTCTGATCGATTCTGAAATGATACTTCCTCACTAACTAGGCAAAACTTTCTTTGTTTTCCCTTAAAGCCCAACATTCATTGCTATTAATATATGGTTAACTTACGGTTATGCCCGAGCTTGGCATGCTTGAGTCTTGACATCTACTTAAGTCACGACAGAGTTGCATGGCATGCTCTATTGTTGTATCCTTCAGCTAATTGGTTGTTTTGGTACATTTGCAGTGGCTTTAAAGATCTCTTTGACTGGCAACACTTCATCGAGACCCTGAAGGATGATGTCCATATAGTTGAGACAATGCCACCCGATTATGCTGGAATTGAACCATTTAACAAAACGCCAATATCCTGGTCTAAGGTCATTACAGTCTTATCTTTGTCATTGGCAAATGTCCTTACAGAAAATAAACAATGCACCCATGATTGAGGATGTTTGCTTCTGTTTTTTGGCTTGAAATAGCAATCATTTTAGTAGCCTATTCATACAACTATATAAATGGCTTTGCTTTAGTCAATCATATGATACATGTATCACGTATTACTGGTTCCTTCTGAGATTAGTAGCAACTAATTGTTACGTTCTTTGATTTAGGTTAGCTATTATAAGGCAGAGGTCTGTCCATTGCTGAAGCAGCATAAAGTAATCTATTTTACACACACAGATTCTCGGCTTGCCAATAACATCCCAAGTTCCATACAAAAGCTTAGGTGCCAGGTAAACTACAAGGCACTAAAATATTCAGCCGCAATTGAAGAACTTGGAAGAACAATGATTTCTAGAATGCACCAGAATGGAAGCCCTTATCTTGCTCTGCATCTGAGGCAAGTGGAATAAATTTATTTCTTTTGCATATCAAATATCAATGTACAGTCTCTCTCTTATCCAAAAAAGAAAAGAAGTGAAATAAAACAATACTATATTTCCCTTGCTCTGTACTCTTATTGTTTGCATTTGACATTGTTAAGCATTTGTTTTCATGAAAATGGGTTTGTAGTATCGTCTTTACATTCATGATAAACAGTAACAGTATAACACTGATTAACTTGAGATACTGCAAAGAAATCTAGGCTGATGTATGTTGTTACTTTTATTTGTTTATTTTATAGATATGAGATGGATATGCTTGCATTTACGGGCTGCAGTCATAGCTTGACAGAAGAAGAAGATGATGAGCTACGTAGGATGCGCTATGAAGTCAGCCATTGGAAGGAGAAAGAGATTAATGGGACGGAGAGAAGATTGCTCGGTGGCTGTCCAATGACCCCTAGGGAGACTTCCCTCTTGCTCAGAGCATTAGGTTTCCCGCCAAGTACTCGGATTTACTTGGTAGCTGGTGAAGCGTATGGAAATGGAAGTATGGAGCCTCTTAAGGAGGATTTTCCTAACATCTTCTCTCATTCCTCCCTCGCAACAGATGAGGAGTTGAATCCTTTCAAAAACCATCAGAACATGTTAGCTGGTTTAGACTATGTTGTTGCTCTTCAGAGCGATGTATTTGTTTATACTTATGATGGAAATATGGCAAAGGCAGTTAAAGGACATAGGCGATATGAGAACTTCAAGAAGACTATCAGCCCGGACAGGTAATTTGCTACCTATTCGACATAGTTGTGTCCGCTCTTTCATGAATGAATAGTTCTATAGCATCGAATCATTGTAATTTCCAGACCATGTGCATAAACAATTATCGATCTGTTGGTGCAGGATGAATTTCGTAAAACTTGTGGATGAATATGACGAGGGAAATATTTCTTGGAAGAAATTCAGTTCCAAAGTGAAAAAGCTTCATAAAGATCGAGTTGGGGCTCCATATCTTAGAGAGCCTGGAGAATTTCCAAAACTCGAGGAGAGTTTTTATGCAAATCCACTTCCGGGTTGCATCTGTGAAAGAACCGAAGAAATGTAGAAAGCAAAACCTCAGCTCCACAATTTTGTGTTTAAATGTTACAAAGTAAAAAGCTCAACTGAAAAAAGATGTGCACTGTGCTGGCAATGTTTCAGATATGCTGTTCCGTAAGGATAAAATCGTATATAATACCATTCAGAACCAGGACACACCTCAATGGTTGAAAAATTTCTGCTCGAGGAGGCAATTCCCGGGGCAGCAGCATTTGAACTAACACATTAAATCGTCATCAACGGAGGAATCAGCATGCCCAAAGCAAATAAGGTCAGGCATATACTCTTCTCAAGAGATACAGGTGATAGATAAACATTCATTTGATGCAAGAGGGATTTCATATCCCCTAGTGTCCATAAGAAAATATTTCCTTTTCTTCCCATTTTCCTTTTTTGATTAAAATGAATTGGTTTAGGCTCTTCCCTGCATAAAGTTTTAAAAGTTTTGAATAAGTGATAGAAATAAGATATGCAGGATGATATTCATTGAATTGTATTACATTTAGATATTAATAATACAAAACTATGATTTCAATATTGGTGGATTTGCAGAATGCAAATGTGTATATTTATTTAATTGCTGCATAACTTGCAATCGATTCAATTTGGAGGTCCCAAGATTCATTATTTCCTCCTACAAATAGGATAGGGAAAGAGTTGCATGTGTTAAGGATTCGAACATGAACTTATTAAATTCCTTTTGGTGAAACTTGTTAAGTATCTCGGTCACTGCAAGCCGCGGCTGTGAGGATTAGAGCCGGTTGCCGGCGAAATTCCGACTGCAACGATGACTGCAGATACTGCTTCACAACTTGCATTATGTATTTGCAGCAGTTTCCACCTACTGATCTGTGCCATCTTTAATATTGACGCTCTGTTTCATTTATCAGAGTACCAATAAAACTTGGGAACAAATGCTCAACACCCAGAGATATATGAATAAATGACATTAAGTATTAGACTGATCAAACCGTAAAAGGGTAGGGGTGTTTAATCGGTCGGTTCGGTTAACCGACGGTGTTCAATCGGTCGGTTCGGTTAACCGACGAATTGAACTTTTAAAATTTCATTAATCGATTTTTTTTTTGTATTAATCGTTAACTGAACCAAAATTTTTTAAGCGAACCAAAAAAAGTTCGGTTAATTTGGTTAACAGAACTTTTAAAAAATTAAATAAATTACAAAATTGGTCACTAAACTATGTTAAAATAATTTTTTTAGGCACTAAACTTTTAAAAATTATAAAAAAAATTAGACTTATCAAATTATTACATGAATTAATCGTACGTTATAAATTATTGATAAATATTAAAAACTTTAATGATTATTTCTTAATTCAATAAATTTAATTATTATTTTATGCTAATTTTATAAAGTTTAATGATCGTTTTATAATTTTAAAAGTTTAATAATCAAAAATAAATATATAAAAAATATATAATATATAATATATAACAATTTCGGTTAATTCGGTTAATTGACCGATTTCGAACCGAATTAACTGATAATCAAAGTTTCAAAAAATCATTAACCATTAATTGATCTAATCTAAAATTAATCGATTGATTAATCAAAAAAAATTTGGTTCAATCGGTTAATTCGATTAACCGAAATTTTGAACATCCTACAAAAGGGTATTGCCGATAAACAACAAACATATCATATTTAGCGGAAGATGATGCTCTTTTTAAAAAATTCGATTTATCATGTCTTTCGTAATCTCAATAAATAAAATTTATTCTTTTCAATGTAGCTTTCAAATAACAATCTATCGCAAGAGACTTATATTTACTTTCAAATTAAATCAAATATTATGGTAAAACTGTAAACATAATTCTACAATATAAAATTTTAGACATTGAATTTGGATTAAACTTAAACAAGCATATACTATTTATTTATTAATTAAATATTTAAACCGTCACTTTATATTTTGGTTCGATCTAGGTTTGAGTAACACATATAAATAGCCTACGTTCATTGAAGCCTCAAAGTTTTGCTATTTTGGTTTAGCGGCTATATTGTTTCCTCCCACTTTCTTTACTACCGCTTTGCTCTGTTTCTCCTTCTAACAAAGCTCAACATCCCTTTCGATTCGCCTTCGTTTCCCGATCCATTCGGATTACTGTCTGAAGACCCTTTGTTCATCCAAATCCAATGGAACAAAAACCAGAAAAAAACAATGCCCCCAGGAAGGTCTGTTTCCATTGTTGTAACTGTTGATCATTGCTCAAAGTTGTTTCTTTATATTTTTTTCTGGTGTATTGTTGCAGATGAGATTTGCACCCAAAGCTCCTCCTCGCCGAGCACCAAAGCTCGAAGTTAAAGCGTAAATATCGTTTCTTTATTCATTTTTCGACTTTGAAAGGTGGTCTTTTAAAAGAAAAAAGCTTTATGTTTTAGTTTTGTTGTTGTTGATTGTGTGGTTTCAGTGAAGTTGTCGACGACATTGATGTTTCTCAAGCCAGGGATTTGCTTCAGCGTTTCAATGTACTTTGTTGTCTCTAATTTTTCCATTGCTGTTTTCTTTACATGTTTGTATGACATTGATTCTTGTTCTGTTTTTTTCTCCTTTGATGCATATGTTTTCTTGTTCCGACAGCAAAATTCTGTAAGGACAAAGCCTAAGGTTGAAAAAAAAGGTAAATTCTTCTCAATGATATGAATTTTTTTTGAGGTTCATGACTTGGAAGGAAGCAAAAATACTTGATCTTGCTTATGTTGTTCAAGGATTTAATTCAGACATGATTTTAATCTGATGTGACCAACCCCTTTGTTAACCATTAGTGTAATGAAAGATCACTAACATTATATCAATGGTAGATCCTATTGCTACATGTGATTGCAAGGTGCTTGTTGAAAGAACCAAAACGGGGATGCATTACATACATCTGAGTTCTTAATTCACTTTTCTTGGCTTACAGTTTCATCTTCGCAAGTTGCATTCGGTCACGGAGCAGGATCGGGTTCAATAAGAACATTCGGTGCTTCTAAAGGTGCAAATCGTGGTATCGGAGAAGCTTCGAACCGTATGTTATTGCTATGTCCTTTATATGAGATGTCTTGCTAGTGATCGAGTGTCTTTCGATCCGTTAACTATATTGTCGATGTGTCTGTAGGTGGCGTTCGAACACCAGGCTTGAGGGAGGAGAAAGAATACAGAGAACCATGGGTATGTGAACTCTGGTTTATTAATGTAATCCAAGATGACTTGCCTTGTAATGTAAAATATATTCGGTTCATCGGTTTGTTCATTGTTTGAATACTCCCTGCAGGATTATTACAGTTATTATCCTGTATCACTTCCTATGAGGAGACCATACTCGGGAAATCCGGGTAAAATCGACCACATTTTCGATATCAAACACTGAACTGGACTACTGGAGTACACTACTGACATTTAGTTGTATTTGCAAATTGTAGAGATTCTCGACGAGGAGGAGTTCGCTTCGGAAAATACAACTTACAATGAATGTTCGATGGAGCCTGCAGTTGAGCTTGGTCTAATGGTTAGTAGCGAAACAAGTGACTCGAATGTGTCACTGTGCCTAGTTTCTTCATAATGATTCTGATGTTTTGGATGCAGGAAGAGAACTTGGAACCAACCATGTTATTTTTCAAGTTACCACCCATTCTACCGACGATAAAGCAAGCGGAGAGTGTCGCCGGACAAGAAGTCGGTAGCAGCTCCAAGTCGTCCAGGACCATAAAGAAGATGTCCGGGTTAGCGGAGTTACCTGCAGGTGTCATGGGGAAAATGCTAGTGTATAAAAGTGGTGCGGTCAAGTTGAAGTTAGGGGATGCATTCTATAATGTGAGTTAACTCAACCTTGTCATGTTAAAAACCTACCTGACAATTGATGTACTTTTGTGTTGCAACATGATGAACATGTTCCGGTCATCGGTCTGAACTCTCGTTTTTGATTCGTTGCAGGTTAATCCGGGTATGAATTGCATGTTTGCGCAGGATGCCGTCGCTGTTAATCCTGAAGAGAAGCAGTGTTGTGTGGTTGGAGAGGTTGATAAGCATGCAGTTGTAACCCCAGATGTGGATTCCGTTTTGAACAGCATCATGTCTGATCTGTGATTGTTTACACATAAGTTTATGAAAAAAAATTACACATGGTTTACTCAAATTTTAAAAAATTAAACTCGATATTAAAGTGAATTATTTATCAGTCAAACATTTTTTTTACGGCTAGATCCAATCTCCTAATTCCTACAAAAAAAATTACGTTTTTTCTTTTCGGGAAGGTAGGATTAAAAAAATCATATTAATTGCAGCTTTTTTCGGACCTTCGGAAAAAACATAAAAAAAAGCTCGAATGGTATTAATATCAACAAAAGATTTGATAATAAATTCTTTTGTATTTCTGATTCCACCGATAAAATCTTTTGTAATAAATTATTCATTAAGCTTTTTAAATAATTGAAATAAAATTACACATGGTTTACTCAAAATTTAAAAAATTAAACTCGATATTAAAGTGAATTATTTATCAATC
Source organism: Abelmoschus esculentus (assembly GCA_035048815.1). Taxonomy (NCBI): domain Eukaryota; kingdom Viridiplantae; phylum Streptophyta; class Magnoliopsida; order Malvales; family Malvaceae; genus Abelmoschus; species Abelmoschus esculentus. The sequence continues at coordinate 28,592,026 of JAUCBN010000001.1, forward strand.
AAGCATTCTTCTTACGGTTAGATCCAATCTTCTAGTCCCTGCAAGGAACAAAAGTTCGCGTTTTTTCTTTTTGGGAAGTGATGATTAACAAAATCTTATTGATTGTAGCTTTCTTTGGAGGTCCGGAAACAACATAAAAAAAGCTCGAATGGTTTTAATATCAACAAAAGATTTGATAATAAATTTTTTTGTATTTCTGATTCGACGGATAAAATCTTTTGTAATAAATTATTCATTAGGCATTTTAAATAATTGAAATAAATAATTAAAATCTTATTTATTAATTACAATAATTATTTAAACATGCTATATGCGCTATAAGTACGTATTTATATTTCTTTGCACATAAATATTTTCCCTATAATTATATAAATACGTATTTTTTTTCCCATTCGTTTATTTTAAAAATATTCGGTTCTATAAAAGAAGAAAAACCTAATACGCTGCGTTTAGAGTTAAAACCCATAATAAGGCTTACAGCTTTAAACCATCGAGTTCAAATGAATCGTCCGGATGGCGCCAGCAATACGTGGGTTATAACTGTAAATTTACCCCAAACAGAAAGTTTGGTGCCAATTCTCGTTTCCTAAAATCAAATCCAAATTTTCTCTCTCGCACAGTGGAGAAAAGAAGCGAAAGAAAATTTTCTATCATTTCGAAACCTCAGTCTCTCCTTAAATCATCCTTGCTCTCCATTAAAGCATTCAAAACTGCTTGATATTTTGCTTTGTTTCTGTTTGGTTAGGGTTCTGTTGGTTCAAACCTGCGGAGACGGGAGATCTAGTGTTTTAGTGACATAAAAATGCCTGTCAATCTCACGCGCAACGCGATTTCCATGATCAACAGTGGCGATGTTAACTCCAGGCCGTTAGTTCAAGTGGTGGACATTAAGCTGATTGGCAACTCTCAGTAGAGGTACCGGTTTCTGTTATCCGATTCCGAGTCCACTCAACACGCAATGCTCGCTACTCATCTCAATGAACAAGTCAGGAGTGGACGAGTCAAGAAAGGATCTATCATCCAGTTGATAGATTACATTTGCAGCACCGTTCAAAATCGCAGGTGCGGATTCTCTAATCGTTTATTAGCTTATCAAATTGCTGAGTTATCCAAATGCTTTGAATCTCGATATACGATTACTCTGAAAAAACATCATGATAAATTTCAGAAACAAATTCGAATAGACGCCTTCGATATTTTTGCTTGAAGATTAGTGAAATACCAATTATTATTTATTATGATCAGTTTGATTGGTTCTTTGCGTACAAAGTTGAAGGAATTTTTAAAGATGTACTGTTATTAATCCTTTCCCCTTCTAAGAACAAATTAAATGGATTATTATGGAGAAGATTATTCAAATTCATAGTATTGATTAAAGTAAGGAGGAAGTTAATTCATATTTTTCTTATCCAAGGTGTATAATTTGAAACCAAATCTGCTACATAGCCACAGAAAATTTGGTTAGGTTTATATGTTTTGGGTGGTTTGGACAATGATTAGTTAATTACCTCTCATGCCTTATAGTTACTACACCTTAGCAGCAGTTTGTTGCTCAGCTCTTTTGGTTTGGAGTTGGAGTTGGAGTTGGCAAATGTTCATTTAAGAAGTATTGGAGATATCATTTTTTGTTCCTTGTGTAGGAACTGTTTGCTGAATATGGAGACTATAATTCCAGAGTATGAAATTATCGGGAATCCAAAAGCCATTACAGGTTCTGAACCGGAAACTAACAAGTCAGTGCCTATTAACAATTTTGAGCCTTCTGTGAGGTCCACCAATAATAGATATAGTGCTCAAGCTCTTGCCAATAATACCCAGAGTTTCAGGCCTACTATTCAACCCGCATACCAGCCACCTCCAAATTACAAAATTCAGGGCGCAATAATGTAAAACGAGGCACCAGCACGGATAATTCCTGTTGCTGCATTAAATCCTTATCAGGGACGTTGGGCTATCAAGGCTCGTGTGACTGCAAAAGGGGATCTTCGTCGCTACAACAATGCTAGGGGAGATGGGAAGGTATTTTCCTTTGACCTCCTTGATTCCGATGGAGGGGAAATACGTGTGAGTTGTGACCTGCTTTGCTGTTGTTGATCGCTTCTACACTGTTATTGAAGTTGGTAAAGTGTACTTGATTTCCAAGGGTAGCTTGAAGCCTGCAAAAAAGAATTTCAACCATTTGAAGAACGAGTGGGAGATAATTTTGGATTCAAATTCAACTGTGGATCTTTGCCCTGATGAAGATGGTTCTATTCCAAGGCAACAGTTCTCCTTCAGACCAATCAGTGAAATTGAGAGTGCTGAAAACGATTCTATACTTGATGTTATTGGTATTGTGATATCTGTTAATCCTTCAGTTCCTATTTTGAGGAAGAATGGTATGGAAACTCAGAGACGAATTCTGAATTTGAAGGATGCATCTGGAAAGAGTGTTGAGGTAACTTTTGGGGGTGATTTCTGCAACAAGGAAGGCCAAAAGCTGCAGGAGATGGTTGATTCTGGGGTTTTCCCAGTTTTGGCAGTTAAAGCCGGAAAGGTCAATGACTTCAATGGAAAGTCCATTGGCATTATTTCTTCCACGCAGCTCTTTATAGATCCAGATGGTCCAGAGTCTCAGGGTCTGAGAAACTGGTTTGAAAGTGGGGGTCGGAATACCACTTCTATCTCTATTTCTAAAGAAATCATGCCTGGAGGATCCAAAAATGAGATTCGAAAAACCTTGGCTCAGATAAAGGATGAAGGTCTCGGAAGATCTGATAAGCCAGATTGGGTCACAGCCAAGGCAACTGTAGTTTTTATTAAAATAGATAATTTCTGTTATACAGCCTGCCCTATGATGATTGGAGATAGACAATGCAATAAGAAAGTGACACAGTCCAGTAATAAAAGATGGCTTTGTGACCGTTGCAACCAAGAATTCGAGGAATGTGATTACAGATATCTTCTCCAGGTCCAGATTCAAGACCATACAGGACTGACTTGGGTAACAGCTTTCCAGGAATCTGGCGAAGACATCTTGGTATGCCCTGCAAAGGAAATGTATCTGTTGAAATACGAATTGCAGGATGATACCCGATTTGGTATGCATTTAATAAAGATATAGATATTCGCTTTATAAAAAAATTGAAGATTCACTTTAAAAAATTAATATAAAAATATTATTAAATAAAATCATAAATAACTTTATGAGATAAATTCATCTAATAATTTTTTTAATTAATAAATATAATTCATAATTTTTGATTTTTAATTTTATAGTTTAAGATTAGTAATATATTAAACGATAATATTTTATTATTTTTTTAATTATAATATATTAAATTATATAATTTTTGAATAAAATTTTATATTTGCCTTAAATAATCTTTAACATATGCAGACAAAACCTAGTAAATTTTGAAAAATATTTGCAACATAATTTAGTCCCCTTGTCTCGTATTTCTAAAGTCAATATTTCTTGTATATATATATATTCCCATCGGCCATCTTCCAAATATTCAACACCTGCATCAAGAAAGGGGGGAAACTGTGCTTTGTCGATTCAATCTCACACAACAGTAGAGGAAGTGCAAAGTCTTTTTCCTTTGCACTTCAAAACAAAATTCATCAAAGGTAAGTTCCCAAATTTCTCAATTCTCTTTCGGCCTTTTATGGTTTCTTTAAGTATTTTCTGTAAGCACGGCACAGCAGTTCTAAAGTTTGGTTGAATTTCTAGGGTTTCCTTCCGTTAATGCTACTTGTACCAATCTGGGTGTAATTGTTTTGACAATATTTATTGTTATATGGACTCCTTTTTTCCAAATTTTGCTGATTGATCGTTTGGGTTAATGTTTGGGTATGGTGACGAGTTTGGTGGTTGTGCGGCGGTACTTTTCTTTTCTCCATCATTTTAGTTTTTTATTTGTTCTGTGTTGGGAAATCAGTTCCATGCTATTGTAGGAATCTGATAATTTGATTGGTTTGAAGATTGTATCAGTTGCAAAATTAATGGTTAATCCTTCTTAACGTATAGATTCAAAAATACCTGATCACTGTGAGGCTCTGCTCATCCTCTTTGATTGTTGAGTTTGGATATTAGATGTAATTAAACTGCTGCTGATTGCAACTTTAGAGGTTTCCTTTCTGCTATGTGCAGCTTTTAGTGGCATCGGAACTTATATCGACAGTCTGTTCTACACTTCAACTTGTTTGATACCTTGAAGCTTGGTTGGTTTGTCTGATCTACGTTTTTCTCGTGAGGGAGGTGCGTGCCATGTGTTTGTACATTATTATGCAAACTCTTTATGGCGCATTTAGATGAAAGAGGGCAGCGATTCAATACATCGTCTTACATGGAGGATGTTCAGTTGAATACCAATTGGGATGATGTGATTTGTCCTATATGTTTGGATTTCCCCCACAATGGGGTACTCCTCCAATGCTCATCTTATGAGAAAGGTTGTCGTGCTTTTGTTTGTGACACAGATCACATGCATTCAAATTGCTTGGATCGATTCAAAAGTGCACATGGAGTGCCGTCCCTTTCAACATCTGATACATCTTCTATAGCAAACATTCAGTCAGCAGTATCTGAAGACAACAGCAGGCCAACTTGTCCCCTATGTAGAGGGCAAGTCACTGGATGGACTATTGTTGATAAGGCTCGGTTACTTCTAGATGAGAAGAAGCGTTGTTGTGAGGAGGAACAGTGCACATTTTCAGGAACCTACTTGGAACTACAAAGGCATGCTCAGTTAGAGCACCCGCATGCATGTCCTTCAAGAATTGATCCTGCCCGTCAGCTTGATTGGGAAAATTTTCAGCGGTCCTCTGAGATAGTAGATGTTTTGAGCACTATACATTCGGAAGTCCCACGCGGAGTGGTTCTTGGAGACTACGTAATTGAATATGGTGAAGATGAATCTGGAGATGATTTGGAGGACTTCCCTGGTGATGAAGGCAACTGGTGGACCTCTTGCATTTTATTTCAGATGTTTGATAATTTCAGGAATTCTAGAAATAGGAGATCAAGAGTCAATGATACTAGGAGGAGAATTCACCAATCTAGGTATGCTTCATCAACTTCTGATGAAGGTTCAGTGCATTCTGTAGAATCTGCTGATTATAGAGTAGATGAGATGGATGATGAATTTGTGAGTGCAAGTGGCCCCTCAAGAAGTAGCACCAGCTATCGAAGGTCAGTACTGTTCCTTTCTTCGTCCTGTTCTCTTTCTTAGATGTTCTTTTTGTTCTGTTCTTATCTAGTTTAGCTTATTTGTTTCATAAAGGGCATCTTTTTAAAAATAATTATAAGATGTTTGGCCTACATTACTAAGAACAATGACCTTACTTGGATAATAACGATATGGTTGTGAGAGTGTTGGCGAGCACCGATCAGTGAGGTATAAAAACAAATCGAATTGTTTCATTGGCATGTTCAGTTTGTTAGAATTACATGAATGTAAATGCTAGATTCATGACCTTATTTTTCTTTGAAATTTATCCATTTTCTGTTTATGGTTTGCACAGTTCTCGAAGACGCCGATCCCGCTTTTATGATAATTAGGTATCTACTATTTGGATCTCTTTGTTCCCTTTTACATAGCCTTTACTTTATAAAGCAAACTATTGATTACCTTACCTTACAAATTTTCACTGGTATTATGACAATCCTAAAGCCTTTCGCTTTGCGTAAAGGTTATGCGGTTTTTAACCATTCATTCATTCCTTTTTTTTTTCGAGCAGTTGCATATCGAAGAAGTGAACCTTAGTATTGATCCTTTACAAGTGTTTAGCAATTTGCTAATTGCATCTGCAGACAGTTTTAGATTCTTAAACATGTAAAAGCACCTTTGGAGCTTGTTATGCTTGTGGTTTGTTAAGACTTGAATTTATGTCCATATATGTGTTCATTGTGTTGTAATATAACATATATGTATATATTATATTTATTAATGCAAATAGAAATCTATTGGAAAAATTTATAATTTTTCAAAGGTTATAAAATGGGGCTTGAGAGTTACCAACTCAAATGGGACATTCTTAGGCAAGTTTTGAGTCACATTATATATCATGAACTCTTTAACTTTATAATCTAGATCAATTTTCCTTACCAATATCTTAATGTCAATTTTCTTTTAGCCTAGGAAGGGATATGAAAAAAGTTATTTTTTAAAAGATTTTTTTTATAATTAACTTATTAATTCAAATTAAAAAATTATTAGAAGGTGGTTATTCTAATATAATTTTTTCAATTAACAATGTTAAAATTCAAGACACTAACTTTATATAATATTATCAACCGATTTTTCAATATTATCGACGTTGTCAGCGTAGCCGCTGTCATCCCAGTCACCACCTTTTCCTTGAACGAAGAAGATGACTTGACTTGGAGCCTTCCGTTTGGTCTTGTAACGGAGCCCATTCCCCTGGATGGCTTCACTGGAAGTGGCTTAAAGAACGTCAGAGCTTGGCGTCACCCTTTCTTGGTTAGCACGAGTTAAGGGCGGAGCCATTGAAAAAACTGAAGTGAAAACTGAAAACCATTGATTTTTTTTCTTGCAGCTTTCTTCACCCTCTGAGTCTAAAAGGCCAAAACTGTTTCCTTCTTTCTTCCTCTGAGTTCTTAGTGTGAACTAAAGAAGAATTGTTTGTAGCGAGAGGCATGTTGAGAAGAAAGAGAGGTGGAAAATTAAGAATTCCATAAGCCACGTGGCATTATCAACTCTATCCACATCCTACATGTCAGATTTTTATGGATAACGTTACCTTATTGGTCCAAACCCCATTAAGGTTGAAAGTGGCCCAATGGCTTACTTCAGTAGGCTCTTTAGTCCATAGCATGGTCCGATATCTGTTTGTTCTTATGGTATAACCTGTTATTTTTGGAAGAGTCTTATGATGTTACCTTGATCTGGTTCAGGCACATTTGGGGGGAAGGGCTCCGCTTCGAGTTCCGATGCCTCTCGATCTTGCAGAAGAGGAGCCGTTTATAATGCGAAAAGATATCATGGTATTTTCCGGAGGAGGCTATATCATCATGCTAAGCTCGAGGGACGAAACAAGGTCGTTAACCTCGGAAGGCATATCTATTTCTGTTTGTCATTTGTTTGAACTTCCACTGCTACATTTGGTGGCATGGAGTATGTAAGAATGGCCTACTTATGCCATGTCCGAAACCAACATTAGTGATACCTTCATGAATCTCAGCACCGTCATGCACGGAAGAGAGTTGGGGGATCGGGCGGACGTTTTCTCGGCAAAAAGAAGCTCCAACATCCCTGTGTCAACTGCACAAATTGAAAGAACGGTGGATCAGAACTCGAGTGTTTCCATCAACGATAGCGATTTCCTTCCTCCCTAACCCTAAACCCAAACCCTAAACCTAAACCCTAACCCTAAACCCTAAACCTTAAACCTAAACCACATAAACCCTAAATCCTAAACCTAAATACTAAACCTTAACCCTAAACCCTAAACCCTAACCCTAAACTTTAAACTCTAAACTCTAAACCCTAACCCTAACCCTAAACAATAACATATTACCCTAAACCATAACTCTAACCCTAAACCTTAACCCTAAACCTAAACCCTAAATCATAACCCTAACCCTAACCCCTAAACAATAACCCTAACCCTAAACAATAACATATTACCTTAAACCCTAACTCTAACCTTAAACCTAAATCACATAACCCTAAACCTAAACCACATAAACCCTAAACTACTAATCCATAAACTACTAATCCCTAATCCTAAACTCTAATTCATAAACACCGAATCTATATAAAAAATTAATTAGAAAAATTTTAAAGAACAAAGAGAAAGATGACACAAGAAATCTGTGATAATATTTTTTTTTTCTTTTAAATCAAAGACATTAAATTAGATGATTTGACTAATTGTATAAATTTGATATAAAAAAAATATATTATGTGTTCATATAATAATTTTTCGAAACAGTATCTGAGAAGGAGAAATTAGGAAGAAAAACACAGCTACTCCGGTCTACGAGGCGACGAAGAGAGAAAGAGGAGAAAATGGTGTCATACGTAAACGTATTATTGTACGGAGTGGGAGGAATAGTGGTTGCCGGGATGGCGTTGCTGGTCGCGTTTCAAGAGAAACTCGTTTACGTCCCGGTTTTACCTGGTCTAACCAAGTCTTACCCGATAACGCCAGCCCGACTCCGACTCACCTACGAGGACGTTTGGCTTCGATCCTCCGATGGAATCAAACTCCATTCTTGGTTCATAAAGCTCTTTCCTGACTGCCGAGGTCACTTTCACAGTCTCACTCCTGATCTGCCTTCTTTTTTTTATCGTTTTATGTTATTTTTAATTGAATTATAGTGATTCTTCTGATTTTAGTTCTTTTTAGGCGGATTAGGTATTAGGGATTGGTTTTCGTTTGAATTTTTGGAGCTAGTGGTTCTTTTTGCTGGTTGAAGGCTTTGTTTGCTTAAATGCTGCTTTTAGGTTGAGATTTTTCATTTGGGGAGGAATAATTTTAATTGTTTTTTAGTTTGAAAGGTTGTATGGTTTGCGTTTATCCTTGTTGCTGCTCTTTTTGAACTTTGAAGTTAGCATGATTGAAACAAATGCTAACTAAGAGTTCATTTCAACTAAATGAAAACTGAAGCAATTGTTGATATTAAGCTTATGAAATGTAATTTAAAGTTAGCTGAAAGGTGATTTTGACTATGAATTATGGATACTTATGTATTTCTCTTTAAAAGGCCCACCGTATCTGTTTCTCTTTGTTCCGGTCTATGCTCTTGATTTGGCTATTACACGTTGGGCATAGCTTAAGGATATGCTAGGGCCTAGGGTGGTGTCCTGCAATACATCGTAGCATGTTGGTGCCCTGGTATTAAGATTGCAACACCATTTTGTTGCTGAGAAAGTAGTTATGTTTACTTTGCAGGTCCAACCATCCTGTTTTTCCAAGAGAATGCTGGAAGTATCCTTTTCATCAGCTTTATTTATTTTGTTTTATAATTTTTTATTTTCCATTTTATGGATTCAAATCGGCAAAATGTTTCTCATTATGAAATCCAATGTCCTTGGGCAACCTTGACTGTGATCTGTAGATATTGCTCACCGTCTGGAAATGGTTCGCATAATGCTACAGAGGTTACAGTGCAATGTCTTCATGCTTTCATATCGAGGGTGTGTGTCCTAAATATTTAATATGATGCTTCTCTGTTTTTAGCTTTCTTATTCTGTTGGCATCATGGCCTTGAGTACTCCCTAGTCCCTACCATACAGCTTATCTACTGAATGAAGTTTAACATCTGATTGATCAAACAGTTATGGAGCAAGTGACGGTTATCCTTCTCAGCATGGAATTATTAATGATGCTCAGGTCGTGGCTCCGTTTCTTTTCTAGATTCGTAAGGCTACTACCTTAACAAACTAGCAACTCTAATTATTTATTTCTTCTTTTTCTTTCTTTTTCTAATTTAGGCTGCACTGGATCATCTCTCCCAGCGAACTGATATTGACACAGATCGAATAGTGGTCTTCGGAAGATCACTTGGGGGTGCTGTTGGAGCTGTGCTCACAAAAAACAATCCTGATAAGGTATCCATCTTGTGGTTATTTCATTACTTTACTTTCTTTTTGAGGCTAAAGAGATCAAAAATCGGAAATGTATTGTAATACAGTGGTTCAAACTCATACTGAACAGGTGATCAACATAATGGTTTAACATGTTAGGCATGTTGGGCAGCATCTTGATTTGGCTTTGATTTTGTATGCTTTAACATGACATGACATGGCACGGTTGTATCAATATTCTGGCAAGATTTTAATTACATATGGCACAGATACCTGTAAAACTTGTGGTCTGACTGGAGATGTGGTATCAATGTTCAGGAGCTGGAGAAATTTGATATAGTTTTAAGTTAGTTTCAAAGGATGATGGGAGAATGACATGCACTTGAGCAATAAGCCAATAACACATTGAATGAACGTACCTTTATTTTTCTCTATTTAGACTGTTATATTCTCAAGTTGATTACTAATCTTTATTTGTTTTATGCATGTGTTTTTTTCCTCTCATATCATCATGTCACTCTAGTATAGTTCATCTTTGATGATAGAAGGGATTTCTACAAACAATTTATGTATGACATTCCTTGGTTGCCTTTAAATTTCAGGTTGCTGCATTGATACTAGAAAATACTTTCACATCTATTCTGGATATGGCTGGAGTTTTATTGCCTTTCCTGACGTGGTTTATTGGAGGCCCTGGTACCAAAGGTCCCAAAATTCTTAATTTTCTTGTCCGCTCTCCATGGAGTACCATTGACGTCATTGGCCAGGTAATTACATGTTGGTTGGAAATTTAACTGGACTTTCTGAATCTTTAGACTATATTAGTGGGATATATATGATGAAAAATCTTCTAATATCTATTAGTAGCTTATCTGAGTGAACCGTGAAGGAAATGAGTAGACCTAGTTTAGGTACAAGATAATTAGTACATAGGTTGGCATTTTCGACCTATTTGAATTTATCTAATGCATGTCACTAGGAAGACAGGAAGATGATGCTTGTTCTACCTCGAGTGTGTATGTCTCTCAGTCACATCATTAGTTGATACATCTTTTTCTATTTTGAACATAACACTTGCAGGTCAAGCAGCCTATCCTTTTTCTTTCTGGATTGCAAGACGAGATGGTTCCACCATCCCATATGCAAATGCTATATGCTAAAGCAGCAGCTCATAACAGGCAATGTCTCTTTGTAGAATTCCCTGCTGGCATGCACATGGACACTTGGTTAGCTGGTGGTGACCACTACTGGAGAACAATTCAGCAGTTTTTCGAAAAACACGTGCCAAAAAACGGACATGGTAATTCACCTTTTTCCCAATATAACTATCGCTAGATGATATTTGACAAGATTAGGTTTTGGCCTCTGGGTTATGATTCCCCCCACCCCCCACCCCCACCCCACCCACCACAACCATCACTTGCAATAGTATGCAAATTCTCTCGTTACTTCCTTTTTCGTGCCCATGTTCCCTTCCCTCGTTATCCTTTTTCTCTTATTGATGGGTGCATAATGTTGCTTTCAGATTCCCTGAGGAGGTGACTAGCAGGCATGTAATCTTTTGAGATTTTATTATTTGGTTCAGACTTCAAAACTCAAACTCTGTCCCTTTTCATTTGAAGTTGCGGCTGGTAGAAGCGCGCTATAAACATATACCCCGCTGTTGCCGTCGATCGTTGTCTCCATGATTTTTTATTTTACTGACATACAAAACATAAGCCGATTAAAATCGATAAAGAGAAAGAACACAAATTCCCTCTTAGTATACAGTACAACTGACTTTGATGAGCATGTGAAATACCATTCTAATTCTGTTGATTCCATTTGTATGACATAAGAGAACTGTTTAAAAAAACACTGCAGCTGTGTGGTTGGTGCTGATATGTTTTGGCTATATGCTTCTGTTTTTGTATGGTGTTTCATAATTTGTTTTGACAATTTAAGTTGTTTTTTTTAACTCTTTTTCTATTGTTTTTAGTAGTAGTTTTAAATTTTATATAATTCTTATGTAGAATTATATATTTATATTTTTTTATAAATATTTAATTTAATTTTTATACGATCATTTTTATTGTATTCGTTCAAACCCCACTAATAGTAGCCTATGAGCTACCCTAGGACCTTACACTTTATTGATATGAGAATTTTGCTCTTTCTTGAAATAAAAGGAAGCATCGTCCTCTCATATATACCAAAATAGATAAAATGACAGAATTATGAAATATATTTAATGTACAAAATTTAATGAATAGATTAAATATTTTAAATTTTAATAATTAAAATTATATTTATAAATAAAATTTAGTGATTGATTTATTAATTTATTCTTCTTCCAGTAAAATTTAAAATAGTTTTCAATATAAAGCTGAGTGTAGAAATGATTTTAGTATATGTATATACCTATATTCACGCGGCAAGCCACCTCTTTTCCCTCTCTGTCTTTCTTCTTCGGTTCTTCGATTTGATTTCAATTACAGTTACCAAAAGAGAAGAAACATGTCGAGCAGCGACGAATTCATGGAGGACTTGAATTCAAGTGAGGATTCATATGGAACGATGCACCGGAGGTTCAAAGATCGAGCCCAGGTATAATTGTTGGCAACCCATTGATTTCCCCCGTATTTTTTAGTCATCTTGAATCAAAATTCATGTTTTAGTATATGCTTTTTGTTATTCTTGTAATTTTATGATTTGGGGTTGATTTTTTTGGTGCAGAAAGTGGCGAAAACAAAGGAGATGTTGTCTAAACAAGCAGTTCAAACGAAGGAGATGTTGTCGAAACAAGCTGTTAGGATCGCCAAACAAGCTGAAGAACATGAACGCTTTATCAACAAGGCAAGTTATATTCTTGTTTGTTGTAGGTATTTAATTCCTGGTTTTTTATGTTTATCATTAAGAACGTGGCTGAAGTTATAAATTTTGATTTTTTATTGTTTTTCTTTCATATGTTTTTCATGTTCTAGGTGACACATCTTTTGGGGGTTCTCGGGTTTGGAGGGTTTTGCTTTCTATTAGGAGCAAGTAAGTTAACTCAGCCTTGAATTCATGAAATTGGTTACTTAAAATGTTAGTTCTTGAATCCATTGATGAGTTTGCTCTTTGTTTTTTGAACATGAAATTTTGGCTCAGGGCCACAAGATATTCCTTATGTATATTGTGTGTTTTATGTCACATTTGTCCCTCTTCGATGGATTTACTACCGGTTTAAGAAATGGCATTACTATCTTCTGGTAAGTACTAAGTTCTATCACAGTTCAATCCGGACTTGTTTTTGAGAATTTTTACGAATGATAGTATCGAAAACTGATAGAAAATGGTGTGTTTCTGTGTATGCCAGGACTTCTGCTATTACGCCAACACAATCTTCTTGGTCCACCTTCTTCTGTATCCAAAGAATGAGAAGTTTTTCATGATTTGCTTCTCATTTGCTGAGGTAAAATTCGGGGTACTTGGTTTCATACATACATCTCAATTGGTGAATGAAGAATGAATCAGTTTTAACTTCTTCATTCTTCCTGGTTGCTACTTTAGGGGCCGCTAGCATGGGCACTCATTGTTTGGCGTTGTAGCTTGGTTTTTAGTTCCGTGGACAAAATTATCAGTGTCCTTATACATCTTTTACCGGGTATGTTTGCAATCCTTATGTTCACTTAATCATTTCCTTTCAAAAATGAAGTAGATGAACTTGGATTTCAAGGCTGTTAATCGTTCTATTAAATTTTGATTTGTATGTTATAAGAGCCATGATTCTTGTCGTGTTCAAATGTAAACCTCAAAATGAAATCACATACACAATGGAGCTGCTTTTATATTTGGTCAATGTTTATGCTCATCTAACATCTTTGCAGAAAAATAATTAGAGTTAGCCTCTGTTATAGATAGTGGTTGAAAGACATTCCCGTGGGTTTAGTTTCCTTTAGACTGTGAAACTATAACTGTCTCGTTATTCATTGCCGGTGGTCGGTAAATACCACTCAAGCTGTGAAAATTGTTGACACTTTGTACCTTAGGTGACTCAAAATTCCGTGAATTCGGTGCATGACAGGTAGGTTTTGCTTGAAACACTGTTAGAAATTGGTGGTTAGGACCCTTTCTTAAGGTGGTGGTTAAGCCTATTTAGAAACTCAGGCAAGCTTATATTTCTTTCTAACAAGTCCGAATGTGCTCAATGCTTAATGTAGTAATGTTCTGCTTTCAGGTATCGTTTTTTTCACGATTCGATGGTGGAATCCTGCAACCTTTGAAGCCATGCATCCTGAAGGTACATCTCACAGATTTTCATGGCCTTATGTAGAAGACAAATCTTATCTATGGACCTGGCTATTTGTGGTTCCCTTAGCTGCTTATACCCTCTGGCAAGTTCTTTATTTCCTCATTGTCGACGTGCTACGTCGCCAGAGGCTACTAAGAGATCCCGAAGTCATGACTTCTTACAGGTTTGCTCTCTACTCACGACATCGTTCCTTGTAAACTTCTTTTAATATATTTAAGCTGCCTGGCTATTGCATGTATCTTCATCCCGATGATTTCTTCATTTTATAGGGAACTTTCTAAGAAAGCTCAGAAAGCAAACAACATATGGTGGCGTTTAAGCGGTTTGCTCGGGGATCAAAACCGTTTGTTTATGTACATTTTACTTCAAGCCATTTTTACAGTCGCAACCATGGCACTCACCGTCCCCATCTTCCTTTCATACGAACTCCATGCAATTTTCCAAATACTCAAGGTTTCTGCGTCGGTATGGAATGGAGGAAGCTTTCTGTTAGAAGTCATGCCAAGACAAGTGATTATTAAGGAGAAAAAGAAATCCGAGAAACAGGTGCCGTCTGCATCACAACACCAACAAGATCAACACTCCGAGGAGAATGGATCCTCCGGGATCCACCAGCACCAGTCTGAATAGGTGTTCCTGAGGAGTTGGTTATAAAAGAACATAGTAAAAAACATGCTTAGTGTGTGTACTGTATTGGGTTGTAGTTCAAAGACAGTAGCTGGTTCTTAGTCCTAACATGTTTGTTACTTGTGATAATGTTTAAATGGAAGAAAATCGTGTCGAGTTGAGTATCCGAAACTTTTGTGAAAATAGAATTTGATATACGTATCGATATTAAAATTTCGAGTTTATTTATTATTTATGTGAAAATCTTAGTTCAAAAGAGAGCACTTCCTCTAGGTTGTATATGGAAGAGAACTTACGACAACAATGTATGCCCACTATTTATTAAAAAGAAAGAAGGCATGAACAAAGGTGACATGAATACGGTAAGCAATGTACAATGCCATAGAGTTTCAAAAGTCTAGAATACCCATACTCTTAGGAAAACCATAATCACAAGAAAATCAAAACCCCAAAACAAAAGTGGGTTACAACTGTTAGGAAAATAAGACGTACCACTCATTCTACCTCTTCTTCACAGGCTTTAGTGGAGAAATTTAATGCCTTTGGGTGTCACCAGGTCCAAATGAAGGAGTTCCTTGAAAACTCACCCCTCCCGGCCGATACATACTCTGTTTCCGAGTTTAAAACAGTTCATGTAGCAGAGTATTTAATTATGAATCTTCTCGTCACTTTCGAATTGCAGTCCCTCCATACCCTTGAGGGCAGATTCGTAGTTCTTGGCATGAGAGGTATTTCTCCCAGACGATGACCGCCTGGGGTCTCCATAGCTAGCATCAGTTGTACGAGAACGTTGGGGGTCAGCCTCACTACCAGCAAAAGCTTCGCGACTGCCACAAGCTGCAGCATGCCTTGAAGAGGATCCACCTGGCTGCCCCATAAACTTGGCGCAGGTAAAATTCAAATTAACACTAAAAGATAAGAATCAAATGTGATATACAATTATACATGGGTACTATCAAATGTAAATAGGACCACTTCATAGATGTGTGTGTGTGTGTGTGAGTAGATACATCCTCAATGAAAAGGAAGATAGCAACTGGAATGCCAGACAGTACTCAATAGTCCATACATGTGCATTATCATAAAATAAAAATACCATAGCGTCTTTAGTAACCGCAGGATCATTTACAACTGGATTTTTCTGCTTCACTTGACTTCCAGAATTCAAGGGTCCTGATGTTTTTCGCCGAGAAGAATTCATGGATGACAAACCAGCTGCTCGAGCATTCTCCCCGGCTGCAAGCATTCATTTTCTTATTAAATATCAACGATCTTTTTTAGGAAAAGGAATTACATAGTGGGCGTGCAAGCATGTCTGAGTGGGTGTTAAAAACAAACACTTGAGTAATAAGAAAGGATTCAAAACTTCAATAGTAAAGCAAATAAAAAGGTCAAATGTATGAAAGAAACACTAGTTACCTGTTTGTCTATCAGCATTGGCAACACCAGGAGGCAGGGGTGAGCTTGTTCCAGCACCGGGACCCTACCAAAGACAAACATTACAAAAGATATGTCCATACTATTTACAAAAAGGAGCAAAACACCCTATTAAGAACTTACAATGGCTCGAGCTGGAGGAGTGGTCAGCTGTGATTGCTGATACTTCAAAATGGTCCAATCAAAGACATAATCAAACTGGAAGCCTGTTTAGTAATGGATCAACAAGAACAATGAGGAGAGGTGACATTACTGTGATCTACGGAAATAATGTTGACAGTATGAATTGCTAAAATGTAAATTTAAACCTTCACGAATAAAGAGGTCACGAAAGATTCTCTTGAGATAAGAGTAGTCTGGCTTATCATCAAATCTTAGTGATCGACAATAATGGAAGTATGATGCAAATTCTGTCGGATAACCTCGACATAAGGCCTGAAACAACACATCAGCATTCAGTCAATTTTTAAAATGTAAAATGAGAAGCTCCAAGCCACACATACCTCTTTCTAATACCTCATCACCTTTAAGGAAACCTAACGCAATTGAAAGATTCAAACACATCCTTACCTCAATTGAAGTAGAAACCTTCTTCTCACTAATTTTCTCGTACTTCTGTTTTTTTGTTCCAGCTTTCAGTCCTTGCCAAGGAAGGCTGTTAAAAGAGGAGACACCAACACTGTAAACTAATGTAGAGAGATACACAAGACAGAAAGGTAAAGTTACATAGGAAGCAAGAAATCACCTTCCCCTTAGGAAGTACATAAGCACATATCCAAGAGATTCCAAATCATCCCTGCGGCTTTGCTCTACATGGTATAGGACAGAGAATCAAAATTGAGAAGACTAAAAGTCTATGTTGAGACGAGAAACGGCAATTTTCAAAATTACAGGATACGGGCATGGATACGGCAAATACATAATAAGTTTTGGGATATTTCTATGAACTCTAGACTGCTCAAGGGCTCAACTACTAATTTTATCCTTTGAATTAAACCTAAAGAATGGGGCCTCACATTTAAAAATAAAACAAATGTCGATTTGGGCGGAAACCACTAGAACAAAATTCTAAAAGTGTCAATTTTGAAACCAATAGAATAGCTGTCTGCACTGTGTCTTCTTCTTCCTCTCTTCGACTGCTCAAGACCATATTTTCGTTTTTGAAACCACTAGAATAGCTTTCTTCACTGAAACCACGAAAATATATCCATTCCACGATTTAGGTACGCTCATCCCCAAACCGTCCCCTCTAGTCTCCCAACATACCCCTATTGATTTTCAGCCGAACCCCATTAACATGTGCCATACCCACACCGTACCGTACCGGAAACGTATCCGGTACACGGGGTGACCATAAACCACCGTACCCATTCTTCATAGCTAAAAGGATCCATATATTAACAAAAGGACCCTAAAATTGATCACACATACCGATGCCCAAGTGTGTGTTCATGCTTGCATATCTTGCAGTTCCAGTCAGATTCTTATTCTCCCTGAAATGGTCACCACCAAGTTAAAAAAATGGCTTCACTCATGCACTGCAAAGTGCAAACTATCAACCAATAAATCAAGAATATGGAAAGATAGAATTGTCAATGCAAGGCAAATACGCAAAGAAGTTCAATTAATCATCATCGCTATCACAAGTAATACAGCTATCCCCGTGACAGCTAGGATTACACTATTGGTGTTAGTACCAATCAATGAGAAGTGAAACAAATGCTTTTAAACTATATAATACAATATATCACACCATGCGAATTACTCTCACCTGTAAGGAATGTGGCGATGAGAACTGTCTCTATATTTCTTAGCCAGACCAAAGTCAATCATATAGACCTATGTTAAAGTGAAACTGATGTTACATTAAACACTCCTGCAACAAATAAAAAGAGAGAAAAAATAACATATATTAAATAATAATATTTTGAGCAGAAAACAGAAACCTGATTGGCACGCCTTCCCAGGCCCATGATAAAATTGTCTGGCTTAATATCCCGATGTAGAAATGATTTTGAGTGAACAAATTCAACACGATTGATCTGAGAGAAAACAAAATAGCATTAAGCGACAAGACAACAAAGGAAGAGGACTGAATCTACCGGTGTACGAAATTCTAGAAGGCTACCGTTTGATCAGCAAGCATGAGAACCGACTTCAATGAGAGTTTCCTACTGCAGAAATTAAATAGATCTTCGAGACTAGGTCCAAGCAAATCCATAACCAAAACATTATAGTCTCCCTCTACTCCAAACCATCTTATATTTGGAATCCCGGCTACCAAGAAAAAGATTGTGATAGGGAAAGTCAAAAATTTCAGGCATACGAAACAAAAGGATAGTATATATGAAATTAAAAAAAACAGCCAAAAGTTGAAACAAGAGCTTTATGTTCTAAGGGGAAAAAAGCATGTCATTACTTCCTCCCTGCAGGATCCTGTATAACTTTGATTCATATAACAACTGAGGATGCTTCGTCTTCACATTTTCCTAATCATTAATGAAAAGGTCATCAACTTCCTTATGTAACATAAAGAATTTAATATAGATTAAAATAATTACAGAATGTTAAAACTTTAACTAATAAAATCAAACAATCAATTCAAGCAGAAAATTACTTTATAAATCATGTCAATCAGATTGAAAGAGCATCCTCAAAAGAATATATAAGTGTCGCTGATTAATTAAAAGAATTCTAACCAAGTCTCAAGAAAAACAGAGATTAACATAAATACAATGGCAAATTGGTATTCAACATTGTAAAGTAAGCCATTCCTTTAACCTTATTTATCTCAGGAGATAACTGCCCAAAGCATCTTCTTGACTACTATGATGTCAGCCAACAATCAGAAAATACGAAACTTAAACTTATGAACAAATTCAATCCTCATTGGGATAATTTTATGATCCTACCAAGTCAAACCGTAATTAAGAATTTTCTTCTCTGTTTTCTATCTTTTTCATTAAGGGAGTCCTCAAACTATGATCACCGGTAATCCAATGTAAACCAAGAACTATATAAAAAATAAAACCAAGTGAAGTGAAGTCACAAACCAAAAACATTGTCCAATATGTCAAGGGTTTCAAAGATAACACCAAGTGAAGTCAAGAAACAAGAAACAGAACCCAGAATATTACAATCTTCCCAACATTTTAGTATTTTACATTTTAACCTCCTCAACTACATATTTCTACAGTTTATTGCTTCACTATATCCTATGAGTAAACTGAATCACTAAGTTATATAAAGATCACGTTAATGCATGGAATCTAATGAACATCAGCTCGGATTAAAACCCAGACAGAATATCAAATACATTGCAATTTTATAGAATGTTAACGTGCAGCAAACTAAAGTTACAAGCAAGAAAATCATACAAAATTAAAAAAAAAGGCAAATGAATTTGCAAGGGCTGCTTACAAGCTTAATGGCAACCTCTTCATTTGTCTGAATATTCGTACCTGCAAAGTAAAAACGAAATATCAAGCTATAAACAACATTATAGGGGGAGAAAGAGGGAAAATAAAAATTGCAACAAACCCAAATAGATCTCTCCAAAAGAACCGCTACCGATCTTACGACCAAGTCGAAACTTATTACCGACACGAGGCTCCATCAATTCCAATTTCCAAGCCCTAACTATAACTTGAAACCTTAATTCAGAAAACTCCCCACAAATTTAAAAATGAAAAAGGAGGAAATCATATGAAGACACCAGACAGTGAACACCCAATCACCCTCTCCAACAATCCATACAAATCGAAAGCGTCGATCACTTACAAGAATTTTTAAAAAATCAACAAGAAACTAGTAATAGAAAGAGGATCTATCTTTCCATCTTAGTTTTAACCCCCAAACAGATTAAAATTAACAGAACATCTAGGGTTAGGTTAATCGAAACGAAAGGGAACAAAACGGAGACGAGTAGCTAAGAAATCATAATTCTGTTTTTCTGCGAGTCGCTGGAAACAGCTAATCGGCATCATTTCACGTCTCCAGAAAGGTAGATTGATATCTGACATGGAGTTCCGATGGGCTCCGTGGATTGGATTTTAGTGATCAACGCCACGGCACAAATGTCTGATTCACACATCAGTCTCCTCGGCTCCTCGCTAATTTTGGAGTTTCTCTTTTTCTTTTTCTTTTTTCTTTTTCCTCCTTATTTTATTTTTTTTATTAATTGTTTAAAGATGCTGTATGAGCATTTTTTAACCTTTTAAGCTAATTTTTAGGAAGAATTTTTAAACTTCACAGATAGGGATGTAAACGAACCAAGGTTGAACGGATAAGGGTATATTCGTGTTCGTTTATTTATTTTTATCGTGTTCGGGCTCGGTTTATTTAACGTTCACGAACGTATTCGTTTACATGTTCGATAATTTGTTCGTTTAACGTTCGTGAACATATTCGTTAAGCGTTCGTGAACGAGTTCGTTTGTATATATCCATCAACTTGTCTATTTAGCATTCACGAACATGTTCGTTTAGTATTCATAAACATCTTTGTTTAGTGTTTGTATATAAAAGAACATAAACAAGCATATAAACGAGCTTATAAATGAGTATATAAATGAGTTTATAAACGAACATAAACGAGTTTGTTCGTGAACATAAACGAGTCGATCGCACTTATGTTCGTGTTCGTTCGTTATTAACCGAACATAAAATATTTGTTCATACTCGTTTATTTAACTTAATAAACGAACATTAGACGAACAGTTCACGAGCAACTCATCGAACACCCTTTTTATTTACACCCCTATTCACAAAGCTCTGTCTTTAATATAATTTTTAAAACATAAAACAGATTAAATATGATCTGAGTCCTTGAACAATTTCAAATTTTGATACTTATATTTTTAAAATTTAATGTTTAAGTCTCACATATGTAAATCAAGCATATAATTATTTTAGTCTAAAATCGAATACATTATTGTTATTAGTTTATGATAATTATAATTAAATATTGTATTGATTACTTCTGATTATATGAATATATTATTTATAATTATAATCGTATAATAATTAAAAATCTAATTTCATCCCATTATATTCCCTACAAAATTATCTAACAAATTACAGATACATACTTGAAATCCGCGGGGAAAGATGTATCGTCGGACTAGGCCGTGGTGATGGGATTGGACCATGGTTACTTACTAGAGTTTTCTTACAAGGAAAAACCTTAAACTCACACTTGGGTGAAATACACTGCAACAACAACTTTGCCGTAGGTCCCCTTGTAGGCGTGTAAATGTACTCCGTTATTGCGTGTAAATGTACGCGTTCAAATTATAGTATAAATGTATCGAATTCACAGGGATTGGTGCGCCTTTCGAATTTTAATCTCTTGTACTGTAAAAATAAAAACACAATTTATTTAGAAGGTGGTATCGAAATAAACTGAAATAATAAATGAGCAAATAAAATAGTTGAGATAATGATTGAGAAACGAGGCTGGATTATTCCGAATTATGAATGATTGTCGAATGATTTCGTCTTCGTGAATGGGTGCTCGCACCACCCTACTTGCCGAGGCAATTGGGCTCAATCGATTGTTTATGTATTTCTCCGAGTTATCAGTTCGTAGATTGTTTGGGCAATGGCGACGAGGGAATTGCCTGGGCAATGTTAGGCAGCTATCCTTGAGGTTCGGCAAAGCGTAGCTTTTCTTAGCCATTGAAATCTTGCACTTATCCCTAAGCCGGATTAGTTCTTTCGCACTTGGATCGAACCATATCTACTCGTTTCGTGAATCCAATCCTCCCGAATCTGGATAAATAGATCGTTTATTTAGTCTTCTCCCGATTCTCTCGCAAACAAGTTAAACGCCAAGAGTAGATAAACCTCAATTAAGAACACACCAAACACTTAAATAAAATCAAACTAAATATTCATAACATAGAAATAACCCAAGCCAACTAAAATTAGTTCATGGCTGGACAATAGTTGCCAAATAACATTCCTCTCATCACTCAAAATAATAAAAGAGACAAAGAAAAACAACTGTCACTTGCTTCCTCTTCGATCTCTCGCTCCAGCCTTCTCTCCTATGATCGACTCTCTCTCACAATCGTCTCCTCTTGATTGAACGGCAAGCCCCTCTTTTTATGGAGATTTTCGATCAACAAAGTTAAAGGAATAATATAGACATGAAAATAATCAAGTTAAAATATTTCCCTTTCTAATATATATTTCCTTCTTTGCTTGATCCTTCAATCTTTTCATATCTTCTTTCCATAGATAGCTCTCCATCAAAGATTTTCTTCTGCAAATAAAGAAATAAACCATAACAACATCTTTTCTACCGAAAATAACCAAAAATAATCAAACAAGGAAATAAAGTGACAATCAAGGAAATAAAAGGAAAATGCATGAAAATAATAAAATACAACTAATTATGTGCTTAAGTATAACAATAATAATGAGTAACAAGAGTAATAAAATCAATACTTTTGAACACTCATCACTTGTTTCGTAACAGCATCCACTAGCTCCACTAGCTCCGTCGCAACGATCCTGTCATATCCTCCACCGTCATCGCTCGCTACGTAAGCCACCAGGGCTGCCTAAACTGGTGGCAAACTGGGATTATAAGCCACCGATTCCATGTAAGACCCTTTGTATATCTTCTCTTCCACGTCTAACAATGCCACCCCAGATGAACACCCGTTGTAGGGCGCGTGAGATGTATTTGCCGCTTCAAGAGCATCGTACTTTAACTCATCGGTGTCAGTATAGCCGTTGATTTTGCCATTGCAATCATCGAGGCAAAACGACAAGTCGTTTTGGTGAGGCTCGAGGAGAAGAGGGACGTCTTTTTCTAACAAATCATCGGGCCGGACCTGTGAGGTAAAAAATGAGACAAAGGAGTAAATTATAAGTCCTTATCGTTGCAATTATCATTCATTTTGTTTTCTTTTTCGTCTTTGGAGCCGGTTATAAGGATGTTGACATCGGCGGTGGCGCAGAGCTCTTGGAGGAATTGCCGGCAATGTTCGCAAGGGGCAACGAAGACGGCGAGAAATTTAAGAACCGGATCCGCATTGAGGAAAAAGTTGGTGATGAGGAATTGCTCGGCGTGGACGGAATTGTTGAGGGGGACACTTGGGAATTCCAGGTTAACTCCAAAGATGATCTGACCCGATGACCCGATTCCAACCGTACCGACGTGGTATTTCGAGATCGACAGACGGGCTAACGCCTGGGCGGATTTAACCAATGAAGAGACATCATCTAAAAAGTTTAGTCAATAAAAATTACAAAATTATATACATTAATGTATTAAATGTTAATTTTTTTACTAATATCACTGAATTTTTATTAAATTCATAGAAAAATTATAATTACATTGCAATCAAGAAGAAAAATAATTAGATTAAATAATTTAAAATTTTTTACAGCCCAAAACAAAGATAAACAACATTTCTATGGAAATAAGCATACCAATAAAATTCATAAGCCTCTTAAATCTCCTTGTCTCTGTCCAAACGAGACGCATAACAAAGAAAGAAAGGATTGTATACGATCTAAACTGTCGTACAAAAAGTATCGCTACCCAAGACTGATTTCATCTGCAAACGACCATCAACTGAGTGGGAATAAATCTTTTTAAGTGACCACCGACAAAAACATAAATCAGAAAACTAACATCAGTTGAATCTCTGAGTAAACAACAATCGATTGTTAGGGTATGCTGAAATATGTCACAAAGACAGATGAATCAAATCACAAAAACAAAAACATGTTATAAAGACAGAAGAAAAATGTGTCATAAGGACAGAAACAACGTGCTGTAAAAGCAGAGTTTCTTATTAAAATCAAAAACAAAAAAATAATAGATTCGGTGGTCGACAATCAATCATTGCCGACCACCGATCAAAAGGATTGGTTAAAATAAAAAACAACTAAGAAAAATATTTTAAGGAAAAAATGAGCGCTTAGTATTAAATGTTAAATCTTAAAAACAATACAAACTATAAAAATATAATCATGAAAATAATATTTTCTTGGTCAATAGGTGAACATAATTATTTATTCGACTCGAATTTAGAATTAATATTTTTGAAGATTAATATCACTTCATTTGTTACTGTATCACAGATATAATTGGCAAGAGTAACACATTAAAACTAATATAATTAAGAATACTTTAGATAAAGATTAAGGCACATTAAAACTCTAAAATTAACACATAGGTTTGAAGGACAAACAAATTACTTATTTTAATTTGTTCACAGTTTAAACAAAATTAATTTTAAGGTTTCATATTTATTAATATTTGAGATAGGTATGGGTTATTAACGGCCAGAATTTGGGCTTATCTTAACAACGGCCATGTGGCCGGTACAAAAACATTTTTCTGATTCCCGATAAATCCCAGTTTTCTTCGGGGAGCGTGAAAAGCACTGCACAACCACTTTCCCTAGTTCAATTACCTTTATGGGATTCCATTTTTCAGGGACAGTGTTAACGACAAATCTTCAAAATACGGAGTTCTTCACACGCGACATCGTTTGGCGCGTAGTAGTAGGATCAGCACCTGACTCATGGAGTATAATATTTGAAGTTAGAGGAGCTTTTTGTAATTTCCACTCAACCTCCATTCCCAAGCTAACTAAAAAAACTTTTCTCCCGTCTCGCTGTGAAACAGAGAGAGACGAGAAAGAAGAAAAAGCGAAGAGGCATAAATCCAACACCGCCGCTCTTCTCAGCTCTGCTGACTTACGCTTCTGCTATTCTACGCACTTTTCTGTTCACCGTCTCCTTTTTTTTTTCCCCTCTCTATAGGATTTCATTTTTGTTCACTCTCACTAGGACCTCCGCAATGAGGAGGGGACTCGCGGCTCTCTTCTTCATTTGCGATCTCTTTGTTGTATTCGGTTTCGCCGCCGCCTTCGACGCTGAGTCCCTGACGGCGGCGGAGATCAATGTCACAACTGCACAGTTCAATGTGTCGGATTCGAGATCTAAGGAGGATAGTTTTGCCGACATGATCGATCGCGCTCTTGAGAAGGAGTTTAATGACACCGACCAAAATGAAGGTTCGTTCTAGAATCTAGATCTGAGCTCTCACTCAACCTGTCTTCTTTGCATCTGCATTTGTTTTTATATCAACGATGTTTGAGCAGGGTAAAGCCTGTAGATCAGCTTCAATTTAGCTTAATTTTGTATTTTTCAAGTGCATTGTTTAATTTTAATATTTATTTTGTTTTCTGGAATATTAATGCATCGTATATGTTTGGATAAGTAGTTCGCGGTATTTTTTTTGGAATTTGTGAGTATTTCATAAATAACTTTTGAATTTGCGGTGAAAATGAGACATAGGAAGGATATAGGATTCCTATTCTTTTAAGTCATATTATACAAGCTTTCGAAGCTTCATCGAATTCCTCATTTTCTCCTGTTCCATATTATTGGAAATTCTTACTAATCCTTCTCTTTTGCAGCCACTGATCCTGGTAGTTTCAACAATAGTGTTGCGGGGAAGCAGGTTAACACTGATCCATATTATAGGAAATCCATACTAATGCTTCAACAATAGCGTTTGCGGGCACTTCTCTGTTTTTGACATTTTCTGTCGTGTATTAAAGAAGCTCACTAGCTCTTGGGGTGGTGGTAACGTAACTGATTTGTTTGTGTTAGGCTGTCTTGGAAACTGTTGCTAGGGTTAAGTCCAAGAAAAATGAGACCAAGGAAGAGAAGTAAGTTACTGTTATTATTATTTTCTTCTGTAGAAAAATCAAAATAGTTATCAGTATAAGACCAATTATAGGCATTTCACTTCATTGGACCTCATTAATGGACAACTTGCGTTTTTTTCCTGAGCTTTATGTCAGGTCATTTCAGTTCCATGATGTTTTCTATTTGGATAATGAAAATCGAGCAGATGATGCACCAACATTGATAGATCAAAATGTATGTTCAGAAAAGTCTCAAGAAACTTTATCAGTTGATAATGTGCCTCAGTGTTTATATTGAATTACAGTGATGCTGCTTCAAGCAATTATACTTTTTTCTGTAGTTATGTTTGAACTTTGAAGTATATTGCTTATTGATCATGTTGAAATTTATCTCCTCAGGATAATGTCTTCATAATTTCCAACCCAAAGTCAAAGTATCCCGTTCTACAACTAGACTTAAGGTTACATTTCGATTATGTATTTTGTATTTAGTTTCAATTCTGTTACAAATGTTACGGAGGTAAGTTTTTTTATGGTTCAAAGAATGCCTTGTGCAGATTAATATCAGATCTGGTAGTTGTCATTGTCTCTGCAACATGTGGTGGCATTGCTTTTGCATGTGCTGGACAACCGGTATAGTTGCCGTACCTTTTATATTCCTTATTCTTATGTTTTCACCCATCACAATTTGGTGCGGCTTGTTAGATTCATTTATGGCTCTTTTTTTCATAATGTTTGGTTTCCCCGAAGGAGAGTCTCACCCTTTCATTTTAAATTTTCAGGTTATTACTGGATATCTACTTGCAGGATCTATTATTGGGCCCGGTGGTTTTAGCTTTGTTGGTGAAATGGTGCAAGTATGTTGCTTTTGCTTCAATGTTATCTGACAGTTTATCTTTAGCTTTACTGAAGTTATTGTTCTAATATTTATAGTTTTATTCATTTGTGGGCTTTATATCAAGACAAATGTTCTTAATTGCACATGATTCAGGTTGAAACAGTGGCTCAATTTGGTGTAATCTTTCTTCTTTTTGCTTTAGGCTTGGAGTTTTCAACAACAAAGGTTTTCTCGTTGCCTGGTCCTTCCATATTATGTTCGTTCCCTTTATTCAATGATATTAACCTTGTAATGCCTCTTGCAGCTTCGTGTTGTTCGAGCAGTTGCTGTCCTAGGAGGTCTTCTCCAAATTTTTCTATTCATGTGTTTGTGTGGTATAACAGTCACGGTATGTCTTATCATTTTTAGAAGTTTTGTATGGTATATAAAGAATACTACAGGTTTGGCGTTCTCCTGGCCCTGTATGCATGCTATTATTTGTTTTAGAGCGTCTTAAGAATACTACGGGTTTGGCATTCACCTGACCCTGTATGCAAAAGAAAATGCATACCCCTGTGGAGTTGGCTTTTGCAATATTGGTGTTTTTTTCTTCATGGTTGTCGTATACTCGTATAAGTAGTATGTGTCTATGTGAAGAAAAATGGAGGTATTGGTCTTCGAACAATATTTAACTTAGAAGCTGTGGCGGATATATTTCCTATATTGTGATTTATCATTCATGTACTGGGCTTCTGAAGCATCTGGCATAAGTGAGAATCATACAATTATTGTTTTGTGCTGTGCCATGAATCGTGCTCTTTCCCTGCGGTTGGGACAGGATCCGTTCATTTCTTTGTTCAATTTGGCATGTGGACATAAGTTCTGTTTTTTTTTTTTTTTTATTGGAGAAGATATGCAATTTCTATTTCTTTTTAATTTTTCCGCTAGTATTACAGTGTTTTCTCTCCCTGTTCCGATATTATTAGCTATGAGTTTTTGATGGATGCAGCTACATGCTTTTTGCAGTTATGTGGAGGTAAACCTTCAGAAGGGGTTTTTGTTGGTGCATTCTTGTCTATGTCTTCTACTGCAGTGGTAAACCCCCTATGAACTGCATTGTTTACTGAGAACATGGATTGCTATTTTTTTAACTATTTCTCAGTTCACATATATTTTAAGCTGGTAGGGTAGTGGCTCTCTCAATTTTGATAGAGAAAGGTGCTTGTTCTAGGAATTACTTCTGCGTTTTTTTGTGTTCCATATACTAGTTTCTTTCCATGCTTGTAATGGCTGGTTTGTTTATGACTCCAGGTTTTGAAATTTTTAATGGAAAGGAACAGTTTAAGTGCCCTTCATGGTCAAGTGACAATTGGTACTCTTATCCTACAGGTATTTATTTTCTTGATCACCACATCGGTTAAAAGAATATTTACTTGACTTGAGTATATATGCTTGTCAAGCATCAAAAATTTTGAACCATCATGCTTTTGTTTACTTGACTTGAGTATAGATGCTTGTCAAGCATGATATTTTGAACTATCATGGTTTTTCAGGACTGTGCTGTGGGCTTGCTGTTTGCGTTACTTCCAGTTCTTGGTGGCAGTTCTGGCATTCTTCAAGGTGTTTTATCCATGACTAAATCGTAAGTGAAAAAAAGTCTGTAAGGTGAGCTCCCTTTGATGTAGTTGTAACAAAGGCCATCCATCTTTGTAGGTTGAACTTTCTCTTTCAATTTTCAGGTTGATGATTTTAATTACATTTCTGGCCGTTTTGAGTGTATTATCTCGGACTTGTTTGCCATGGTTTCTTAGGCTTATGATAAGCTTATCATCACAGGTAATAGGCATTATTTGGTTCAATTAATTTTTAAAAATCTTTGAGATATGTATTGACACATTTATTTTCACAGACCAATGAGCTCTATCAGTTGGCATCCGTGGCGTTTTGCTTGCTTGTTGCTTGGGTTCGTTCATTTCCTTCTTACTTCTTGCATTATAATTAAGTTGTCGATTATAATCATCAGAATGATCTGTCTCATTTTCTTGCATTAGCTTCTGTACGTTTCGTACTTGCTCATTCTTACAACTTCATTTTCCAATCAATACTATCCATGTTTCTTTCATTCCCTTCGCACTCTACTTACATATGTATGTACATACATAAAATAGCTTCTTGTTACATGCCAGTGTAGTGATAAGCTGGGTCTAAGTCTTGAGCTGGGCTCGTTTGCTGCTGGAGTGATGATATCAACCACTGATCTGGGCCAGCATACACTTGAACAAGTAAGACTTCTAGTTCTTTGCACCATTTCCAGAACTTCCAGTGCCCGGTTACTTTGTTATGCTTTTCTTGTAATTTTCTTTTAGCAATGTGATTGAATCAGCTAAAGCACTTGCTAATTGTGTAAGATGAATGGTTCTTGTAGAAAGGTAATTCACGGTGCTAGCATACTAGTTGTGCAGTTAGCAAACTTGTCTGTCAGGGCTAAATCACTATTCTATCCATCTTGGTGTGCTTTCTACTAATTTAGTTTATATTTTCTCCTTAGTTTAATTTGGTTTACGATGCATTTTTGAGAACATTATTGTTAATATGAGTACCAATTTACAAATTTGTGAACCTTTTTCATTCAGTTTTGTTGATTGTACTGTGAACTAAGAAACTGCATCAACAAAATGTCATTGTCTTAATAATACCTGGCTTGCAAGATTCTGCGTTGATTCTCTATATCTTGTATGCAGGTGGAGCCCATTCGCAATTTCTTTGCTGCTCTTTTCCTTGCTAGTATTGGGATGTTGATTCATGTACATTTCCTTTGGAATCACGTCGACATATTGCTAGCAGCTGTAATATTGGTGATTGTTATTAAAACAATGGTAGTTGCTGCAGTTGTGAAAGGATTTAGATACAGCAACAAAACTTCACTTCTTGTACGAGCTGGTCCTTCTACTTAGGTATATATGTTCTTTTTGTAAAGTTTTTTTTAGTTATTTCAATTCAATGTGTAGGTCGGAATGTCTTTGGCCCAAATAGGGGAATTTGCTTTTGTTCTTCTCAGTCGTGCTTCTAATCTCCATCTAGTTGAGGTTTGTATGCCAATACTTTATCCATCATTTAATTGATGTTAAGTGCTATTAAGTATTAATTAGACCATACATTTTTTTTTTCTCTCAAAACAATTAGTTCGTTTTTTTATCATTTTTCTTGTTCCATGACCTTGATAATATTGCTGATTTTTTTTTTACATTGCCGCAGGGCAAACTTTACCTTCTACTTTTGGGCACAACAGCTCTCAGTTTGGTACGTCAACTGTTTTTGCTGTCATTGTATTCTCAAAGAAAAGTATTTACATTAGAGAATCTCCATAGTTTTTCTTTTTAAATGTTCGAATGCAATTAATGTTTGTTGCGGCTTCTTCTTGCTTACAAGTTCAAGAACAATATTTTATGACAATAAAAAACAATACAATCATTTAACTATTCTTATTTCAGTTTGGAATCCTTCACTTTTAAGTACCTGATGTAGCTGGAACCACCCAATTTCACTAAGTTCTCTCATTGTAAAATTGGTGCTGAACTTAATTTAAACGTGCAGGTGACCACACCATTGCTTTTCAAGCTCATTCCAGCTGTTGTTCATCTCGGCGTGCTCTTGCGGTGGTTCCCCCCTGATAGTCAGAGCGAGGTAATCTGGCTTTTGATATTTAAGTTCCAGAAAGATAAAACTGAATTAGAGGGTTTTCATTCTTGTAAATGTTTACCTAAAATCTTGCTGGAACAAGTGTTTTGAGGTTATTACATGATTTCCTCTCAGATTGGTTTTAAAGGAGATGGTCTCCGTTCAGACAATGGTAAGCAAGGTAACATTCACCGCTCCGAAAGTGGTAAGCAAAGCAACAGTTTCCGCTCGGACAGTGCTAAGCGCATTACTTTGGTAGTCCAAGGCGCTCATGATTCATGATACTAATATAAAAAAGTGAACCAGAAAACAAAGAAAACGCAAAGATCGCCATTCTCTAGATGGGGTTCTTAAACTTATGGAGGACAGGAGCTAAATTTTCGAAAGGAAGTCAACCGAGTGAACAAAACAGGTTCTTTTCTAATGCAAAGCTCTTCATATGTTTAGCTCGTTTACAATGCCAATTTCTGACAAACCAAAACCTGTTGTAAGAATGAAAAAAAAGCCATCCCCGACATATGAACAACTATATATATATATATACATATATATATGATGTTACCCCTCCCACGGTTCAGGGTCATCACACTAAAAACTTCACAGATGACCTTTTTTTTGTAAAATAGCTTCCATTTTGTAATGTTATTCATTTCAATCCTTTTCATGTTCCCCCTTTGCTTCCATAGATTGTTTTATCTCATCCTTTCCCCCCTTTGTTGTAAACTAAAATGTATGGTAAAATTCTTATGATACGTACAATAGTCCCAAAATGTAAGGCAAAATTCTTTATTTTCCATTGTTCTTACAAAAAAATTGATTTTAGAGAAATTCTTCACAATTATTATTTTTCTAGTAGTGTAAAAAAACTCATAATATTTGAAGAATTCGTCATGAATATATAACATTTTCATTTCACTGTAATAAATATCTTAATTTATTAAATAAACTAAATCATAGTATCTTATATCCCTAATATTTATTTTTCTAGTGCTTTAGATCTCTAAAATAACCCCAAAATAAATTCACATCCAGTTCCCGATTGAATTGAATATTCCACGTGTCAGCTCCAGCACCCCCAAAAGAAGACGTGAAATGATGCGATACATTTTATAAACGTTTATCGTCACTGTAAAATCTCCGTCTTTCAATTCTTCACCGCCAAAAATGCCAGCCGGAGAGCTACGGTACCCTTCCCCGGCCTCTTGTCCGCCCATTTCTCAAGCAACGGAAGCAACCATGGAAGAAGACGAGGCGTGGGTTTGGGATCAGATAAAAGCCGAGGCACGCCGCGACGCCGAGTTGGAGCCGGCTCTAGCTAGCTACCTCTACTCGACGATCCTCTCTCACTCTTCTCTGGTGCGATCGCTCTCCTTCCATCTCGGCAACAAGCTCTGCTCCTCCACGCTCCTGTCTACGCTTCTGTACGACCTTTTTCTCAATACTTTCTCCTCCGATCCTTCGCTTCGAGCCGCTGCCGTCGCCGATCTCCGTGCGGCTCGCGTTAGGGATCCTGCTTGCGTTTCGTTTTCTCATTGCCTACTCAATTATAAAGGATTTTTGGCATGTCAGGTAAATTCATTTTCTTAATTTCCTCTTATTAGATTTAGGAATGTTGAACCTTATCCAGTTATTTGTTTTCAATTTTATGTTTTCTATGTCAGTCATTAAAATTTCTACACAGTTAATTTTATGTCGAAAATTTCCCGATTGACTTGAACAGAAACTGTTTTTCTTATTATTATTGGATGTTGTGAAGGAATTTGTATAAAACATTGAATTGTGTTAGTAAGACTAGAACGATGAAAATTGGAATTTCTTTTTAATAATATCCAGAACTTGTGTTATTATAGGCTCACCGAGTTGCACACAAGCTGTGGGCTCAGTCTCGCAGGCAGCTAGCCTTGGCATTACATTCTCCTATCTCCGATGTTTTTGCTGTTGATATACATCCTGCAGCGAAGATCGGGAAAGGGATTTTGTTTGATCACGCCACCGGTGTGGTGATTGGAGAAACCGCAGTTGTCGGCAACAATGTGTCAATTTTGCATCATGTTACCCTCGGTGGGACTGGGAAGGCCTGTGGGGATAGGCATCCGAAGATTGGGGACGGAGTTTTGATAGGGGCTGGTGCAACCATATTAGGTAATGTGAAGATTGGGGAGGGAGCAAAGATTGGAGCAGGGTCAGTGGTGCTGATCGATGTGCCAGCACGGACCACAGCTGTAGGCAACCCTGCAAGGCTTGTTGGAGGGAAGGATAAACCGTCAAGGCTCGAAGAATGCCCTGGAGAATCCATGGATCACACTTCCTTCATCTCTGAATGGTCAGATTATATCATTTGAATAATTTGATTTAGTTTTGTTTGTTATTAGTATACTTCAAAACTGTTCTGTTTATGCTTGCTATGGTGTTGAAGCTGTTAAAATTGCATACTTAGACCGATATTACACAGACCCGGGATTTAAGTGTCGGATATGGATACATTCTGTACTCATGCTGCAAACTTATATCGAACAAGTCTGTTAGAAATAGATGATTGCTTTTGAAGTACAAATTGTATTAACTGGATGCTGATTGTTATCTGTTTGATTATTGTTTCTATCCAAAATAGAGTTACATTCTGATCTTGCTCTTATAGTAAGTCTAGCTTTTCGAGTTGACACCCATTTCTTTTGTCCGATACTCGTGTCCGAATGATTGAACAAAGGTTTTCCGAATGGTGCCGAATGTAGAGTAGCCAGCTGAAGCATTGAAACACCATGAAATTTGACACTGTATTTTTCAAAAGCAATGTCAAACTGGTCATCGATAGCCTCAATAATAAAACTATCATGCTCTAGCTCAACATAGCGTGGTTTTTAAAGTTTTATTCGACTCGATTAAAATTTTTAAAATAAAATTTAAATATATTAATTTTATTAATTCATAAAAAATTATTCGATTAAGTACTCACGTCTATAATCTATTGCGTACTGATGGGTCATAATAAGGCTTCTAAATCTACGTCTCTCTAAAACCAAGGGTTTGGGCCTAAAGAGATAGTTTTGGGGTTAGGTTTTAAACCCAAAACAGGCGAACTCTGAAAAAACCTAGATTCAGGAATCAATAAATCTTCTATGCTTCAGTTCTCCTTTTGTTGCCTCTCTTATCTATTGTAGCTCTCGGCTTTGATTTTGAGCTTCAAAAATGGTTGAGAAAACAAGGGGAAGGAAGGAAGAGGTAGTGACCAGAGAATACACTATCAACCTTCACAAGCGCCTCCATGGCTGGTAATGTTTTTATCATTCGCTTTCTAACAATTTTTATCCCTTTCTTTTATCGCTTTTCCTTTTCTTTTTTTTCTTTTTCACTAGTATTCTGCACTTTGTTCCTTGGATCTCTGCTTGTTTTGGTTTTAAATTAGATTTTTGATTGGTTTATTGCCTTTTTTATTCGATATTGCAATTATTTGTTTCTATTCCTTTTGTTAAATTGACCTTGATCTTTTTTGCGTATCTATCTTGTTTAAACTCGCGAACCTAATTGGTTAGGTCATGTTTTTCATAGGAATAGGAAATGAGGATTTTAGGGTTTAGATTCATGATATTTGTTCATCTGATGTAATCGATAGATTCTTGAATTAATCTATAGTACATCTGGCTTTTAAATTTGCTCATTAGTTTTTGAGCTCGTTTACCTGGTAAACATGAGCTATATATCCCTCGGTTTGATCTTGAATTGAAAATGATCGGGTAGGAATCAACCTCTTCTGAATCGAATCACTGTAGGTAGCAAATATAAGTGTTCCCTCCACGCATTTAGCCATTGAACGATGTGTGATATAAGTTTTACGATCGACCTTGTAATCTTTGAAACAGCACATTCAAGAAGAAAGCTCCCAAGGCAATAAAGGAGATTAGGAAGTTTGCAGAGAAGGCTATGGGGACCAAGGACGTTAGAGTTGATGTCAAGCTAAACAAGCATATCTGGAGCAGAGGGATCCGAAGTGTCCCGAGAAGAATTAGGGTTTGCATTGCTCGCAAGAGAAACGATGACGAGGATGCAAAGGAAGAGCTTTACTCTCTAGTAACCGTTTCTGAAATCCCAGCTGAAGGACTCAAAGGTTTGGGCACTAAGGTCATCGATGACGATGAGTAATCTCCGTTCTCTAGTTTAATAACATGTGCATTTTCGTTCATCATCAAGTTTACATCCGGGTTTTGGTTAGTTTTCGATTTGAATTGTGAGACTTACTGATCTGTTATTTGCTTTCTTGTTGTTTAGACTTTGATGCTCAGTGCCATTTTATATTTCAACAATTGTTTTAGCTCTTTGCAAAGCATAGTTGTTAGTAATCTCATTAGGTGCTTTGATGTAATTTTGATAAATTTCCAACTTTAATCACTTAAACATGAATCGTCTTTGACCGATTATGATCGGGACCGATTATGATCGGCACAGGGAATTATGATCGGGACCGATTATGATCGGCACCGGGAATTTCTACCGGTTGTTTGATGCCAACATTTTCTCTGTTGGAGGTTATAATTGCTACCATAGACGTTTACAGCACACGATTTAACATACAGATTTAGGCAAGAATGCTTTCCAATCATGTACGATTATAAGATTACGTATTTTGAATTTTTTATAATAAATAAATATATTTTTTTGAAGTCTTACACGTTCAATCGTAAGATTAACTACAATTAATACGATCCAAGTTTATAAGTAGCATACTCGTTTTAGTCTAAAATCAAATTGATAATTTGAATATATTTTTATATATTTTTATATATTTGTATAAAAATTAGGGTTAATTATCGAAATAGTTACTTATGTTTTCATTCATTATGAAATTAGTCATTGATTTTAAAAACTGACGTAATAAAAAAATTAAATTATCTAAATAATTTATAAATTATTAATTTAGTTCTATTTTGACCACTAAAATAAAAATAATTTTGTATAATAATAACTTCGGGTAAAATATAAAATAAAGCCTTACATCTTTGGGTTTTAACCCGGCCCAAAATAATATTTAACATTTTATACACTCAACAGAAGCTGTAACCCTAATACCTCATATTTCTTTGCGAGCCGCCAGATCGAAAGGGATAAAAGAGCAGCAGTTCATCAAACAAAGAGCAATCTTTTGACAAATCCGCCATGGGTAATTCTCCTAAGCTTCCTCAATTAGCTATCTCTTTGTTATTAGTTTGTTTATTTTAATTTTCTGGATGGCTGACACTCATTATTTTGAATCTCGTTGTCGTTGATTATTTCAGGTAAGGTTCACGGATCTCTAGCTCGTGCTGGTAAGGTGAGAGGCCAAACACCGAAAGTGGCTAAGCAAGACAAGAAGAAGAAGCCCCGTGGCCGCGCTTACAAGAGGATGCAATATAACCGCCGTTTCGTCACCGCAGGTCATTATTTTTTCTCTCTCATTTCATTCCCTTTCTTTGTCCGGGGGGTTGGAGGCGAAATATTCAAATTGGATTAGATACTAGGATTCTGATCTCATTGAAATTCTTTTTCATATCGAAAATGAATTCGGTTTTTGTTTTTATTTATGGTATTCGCGTGTCTCTGCCATATTTTTGTTGTGAAATTTTCCTTTTGTTTTTTCAGTGGTTGGATTTGGCAAAAAGAGGGGTCCTAACTCATCCGAGAAGTAAGAGGATCTGCAGTAGAACAAGGCAATAAGCCTTGTTTGAAGGTTTAATGGAGTAAGGCTGTTTTCCTTTATGTTTTTGTACTGTTCTATGATCCTCCTACTCCTTGTTAATGGATTAACTTCAATTATTGTTATCATTTAGCTTTAATTATTTGCTTATTATGGGTTTCTTCTGGGGGTATTGAGAATATACCTTTGAATATCTGTCTGAGTTCTGTACTAAATTGAACTGTGAGTTTCTCTAGCGTATAGATAGATACTGTGGACGACAAAAGGTAAATGTCTAGAAATGGGAGAAATTTATAAAAAAAAAATTAAAAATTTAAATAAAAGAATAATAAAAAAAAAACTTTAACATGGGGTGATTGCTTTTCCCTACTACCTCATGTGTCTTTATTTTTAGATAGATCTGGATAAGAATGAAGCAAATATGACAAAGTTCATAAAACTTGAATTTACAAATATTTTTAAAATATTTTAAATAAAATTAAATGGATAATGTACCAATCCTAATCCATTATCTTTGAAAGTGATGCAAATTCAAATAATGGTGTCTCACATATGATATCTACTAAATAATTTAATTTTATTCAAATAAAGAATATTGTGTATATTTAAAGATTTATTCATTAAAAATAGGTATACAGTACAGGTCAATCCGAATAAATCAATATTAAAAGAGTAATAAAAAAATTAAAAAATTGTGGCACAACCTTATAGTTTCCAATAAGAATAAACAAAATGTCAAATATTGTGTTGCTAATGCTCATACTCTTCAAAACAATAAATTAGGTTACAAAATTCAAAGCTTTTAAAACCAATAAAGTATTATGGAATGTTATTGTCTAAATCAAGCATGATTTGAACTTAGCTTTAAAAGTCCAAAAAAAGAAAAAGAAAATCAACGTTGGATGAGTTACTTAACAAATGATCCAACGGTGTAGGAGTTCGTGAGAGTAAATGAATATTTCAATAAAAAAACTCTGTTGCTTCATCCCATAGAAAAGTCATTTTGCAGGGAAAAATATTTTATATTTACATAAAATCTTTCAACTTGATGGTCTAAATTGTAAATATCCCAAAATATAATACTTCAAATTATGAGGTTTTTCATAATCTTAATTTTCTTGGCTTTCACTTGTGGAACTATTTACTGAGAAAAGAAGATTAACTGGAGCCAGCTGACTCAGTTCACCAGGTCCGAAACCCAATCCACAGCCGGATCTCCGTAGCATGGACCCGAGTTAACCCGCTCCAAAGAGTTCTCTTTACTCAGTTTCTCGAACATTTTTGAACGCAAATGCTTTCCCGACTCAACTCGTTCCATCACCGGCTCTTCTTCATAACTTTCATCCCAGAAATCCAAATACCCGATTCCATGACGGGGCACGTTTAGGGTCGGAGTACTGGGTAGGGTACATAAACTGGGTCGGATCAGTCTGGGAGACCCAAAACTAGATGAGGGTGAAGAGTTGAGTTTTCCAAGCTGCAAGTTCCTCAAAGAAGCTATCGTAGTGTTGATAGATGGCGCCGAACAGAGAGAGCCACTAGGTGACCGAGTCATAGGCGAAACAGGCGGTGAAGACTCAACAGGTGAACTGTCATGAGAGTCAGCAAAGTTGACGACCCTAAGCTGGTCTGGCGTATGAGCAAAGAAACAGACCCGACGCTGACAGCCTACTCCATCTTTGCACGGCAGAGTACGGTAACGAGCCGGATGGAGCCAGCACTCGAAAACCCCGTGAGCGAACTCGCAAGAGTCCCCTTTCCGACAGTTCCCTTTCTTAAAATCGGAGCAAGCCGTACCCGAGTAATGAAACCTCCTCGGGTCCCTCCTGCGAGCTTTTTCGCCAGGATGAGCGTAAGGACACTCGGTCCAGTCATGCGACCGGCCACGCATGCACCGCCGAACTTTGAACTCAAACATCCGGAAATGGTCGCACGAGTAAGCGTCGACGGGAGAATCCGGACAATCTAAACCCGATACCTCAGAATCCAACTCGAAATCCGGTTCCTCCGACGGCAAGTAACATTGCAGTGCTGCTAACGCTTCCCGTATGTAGAACAGGTTTCTGTTATCCCCGAACTGATTCTCCTCCGTTAGATCATCGTCGAGATAAGGCCATGGCGGAATACGTACCGTTGGATTGTGATGCTGTGCTTCTCCTAGCATCATATCTTCTATTTTGACTTTAATGGCGTCTATGGATTTGATAGATTTGTATACCCAAACACCGGCAAGGTTTGATTGTCCTATAAAGGAGAAGCTTCAGTGTAAAGTATGGAGTATTTAACCATGGTTAGGTTAAATATTAACCATAGTTTAGTATGTTTCTGCTTTTTCGACTGCAGAAAGAACTGTAGGAGTCGATATGGATGGAGGGAATGTTGGTGTTACAGGATATTTGGTAAAGCAAAGGTGAATGTTCTTGGTTGATCGCCACGTGTTTTCAGAAATCGAAATCTATCGGAGAAACCGAATAGTCAATGCTACGTGGTCTAACTTTGAGATACGCTTGAAGTGGTTCGGTCACAGAGCTGTGAAGTTATCTGGGCTTTGGAATTATTTATCCGACTTGTTCCGAAAGCGTTGGAGCTTCAGATCCGCGTAGAAGAAAAATGAAAATTTTCGTTGTTTACCATGTTTTATTTAATGTAGGAATAAATGTGGTAAATAATATATTTTAAAATTTCATAAAAATATAATCTATTTTAATTAATATTTTAATAATAAATTAACAACATACATTGGGTTTGTTAATTTTATTTATGGAACTAAAAAATCATAATTTATTTTCAAATTAGCAGACCTCATAAGTATTAAATTTCATTGTTTTATATTTATATCTTTCATGCTTATTGCTGGCCATAAGGGCAGATAATACTCCTGCAACTGTTTCTAGCGTATTCTAGAACAACTTCACTCCCCTCCACTAACGTGCTCATTTATTTGTCAACATAACGAGAACGTTTCGGTTCAGTTGACGTTTATGCCCCTACATTGCCGCGTTATACGGTATAAAATTTTTTAATTCAGTTCGATTATAAAATATTCTTAGGATTTAGATTTTATTATAAAAAATCGAATATTTGTTGTGAATAAAATAAAAAAAAAGAATAGATGAATAAAGATGAGAAAAAAGAGAACGGTTTTATTGTATTCAAGGAAAGTTGTATACAATACTTTCTCCAAAAGTTTATATTTATAAACTAAGATAAAAACCCTAATTTCAATAAATATCAAACCCTAATAATAAAACTCGTTAAACCTTTCTCTAATACATAAATATTCAAGGTGAACATTAATTGTCGCTTCCTGGATCATATTTTTTCAAGATCTATGTATAGATTTATATAAATATACTGTGTTAGAAATTTACTTGGAATGTGTAAATCATGTCTTGGAATCATTTTGACCCGAATATCATTGTGGGAGGGTAATATCGTGAAATTGAGGGTCAAGTCACAAGTGGGATGAGATGATAAAACCCAGAACCAATGGGAGACAAAAAGAAAGAAATATGGATCGTACACGTGGCAAGTCATGAGAGTGATAAATCCTGTGGAGTACCGACAAATGCACCAGAAAATTCACACTAACAAACGTAGGGACAGGTAGAGTTGTACGGATGAGATCCGCGTGGCATTTTTGGGGTCAGCAGTCAGTATAAGCATCAGGCATTGGATCGACTCGATCTCAAGGAGTAACTGAATTAAACCTACCGACGGTATAAACATTACCATATAATTATGATACTATAGTAATTGAAATAGTATATAAATAATTAAAAAAAAAAACTCAGGCTAAACTCGTATAACACGACTAAACTCCAATCAAATTTATATAAATTCAGACTCAATTTTTTTAAAATAAAATATGAGTTATAGATTAAGATTTAACAACTCAACTAACTCAAGCCTAAATGGAGAGACCCCACATAAATATAACTAGGGGTGTTCAAAACCGGCCCAATGGATACTCAACTGCACAATAAACTTATAATACAAGTTAAAAAATGAAAAACATGTTGAAACATACTAATAATATAGTATTAATATTAGATTTATTGGGTCATTGGTACCCATTGGACCGGTTTTGAACACTCCTAAATATAACAACACAAAGGATCTAAACCATATAACATAACCTACTCATTAAAGTGTGATAAAATAATACAATATCGGCATAATTGAAATCCACCGCACAGTTGGAAAAGCAATCAATGTGTGGATCCATAATTCACTCAAGTACTAAACAAATGCATGTGAAGTGAACTACAATGCCTTGCTTCTTGCAGTGGCTATGAACTTTTAAAGTGGGTCATATCAACTCTTTAGTTTTAAAGTTGAACACAGTGAATGCCTTCTGTTGAATCAATTGCCTTGCTTGGGATCATATTAAGCAGAGTATTGATTCAGTCTAAAACTACAAAGTGGGACAATGACAACTACAAAGGTCCAAGGTTTCTTTTCTACATGCATAATAGGATTGGGATTTATTGTGTTTTTTGAATTCTTCTGGTTTCAATTTGATTTGATAGTGTAGGCTAATTTTTCAAGAATGGGTTTAGGTGAGATGGGCTCGCTTCATTTTGAAAGTCTGAGTGTCTCCGGCGGAGGTCTCCCCCTTCAAAGAGCCGGTAGAGTGGTCACCGAATGAGAATAATAGACAGGGTAACTAAATTAATACTGTATTTCTTATCAAAATGCACGCTTCCCATATAAAGACACAAGGATCATAGGATGCTCGAATAACTTGCCTCGTATTGATTTGAAAAATCAATACACCATTTTATGTTTTAATCTTTAGGGGACAGAAATACAGAATCATCACTGTGAATCTAGAATCCACAAGACTACCATAAGGCATAAGGACCCTGATTTGAACTAAAACACCAGAAGCTCATCCTGAAGCAATAAAACTAAAGCAGATATTATATTGTGAGACTAA
Source organism: Abelmoschus esculentus (assembly GCA_035048815.1). Taxonomy (NCBI): domain Eukaryota; kingdom Viridiplantae; phylum Streptophyta; class Magnoliopsida; order Malvales; family Malvaceae; genus Abelmoschus; species Abelmoschus esculentus. Next base: position 28,632,686 of record JAUCBN010000001.1, read on the forward strand.
AGGAATGAGTGATAATTGTTTGGTGTATGGTTAATTGGTACAAACATGAACAAGTGCAAGGCTAGAATGTAAATTGATATTTTCTTCCAATTTTGACAGAGTATAATCAAACGTCACTAAGCCATCTTTACCATAATGCTAAGCCCCACAAGCAAACACTCATGATTCAGTAACGAGAAAACTCAACAGTTTGTATTGAATATAACTTATTGTACAACTTGTTAAACTTTGAATGTTGAAGTACATAGAAAAAGAAAGGGAAAATAAAAGACATAAAGAGACAAGGAGAAAATAACAAACAATTCGCTAGAATTCCCAAAGGAAATTACGATATTCATTTGAGAAATTAACTAACCTCTTTCTTTCCTCATGGAGCTTTCTCCATAAGCTGAATTGGAGATAGAATATTAGCCTTGCTTGTCTCAACAATAGAACCATTCATAACCATTTCCTCCAGCATGAAATGTGCCTTCTCTAAATGAAACATGATATCTAGCTCACACTGCAATAAAATTTGATAAACAAAGAGATAACTATGAGTAAAACAACAAATACACAATTCCAGTCCATTTTAAAGGGTTTGAAACTAATACATATTCTTGGGGGAAACTTACCACGTTGCCAAAATGGCGGTCCATGGTTTCAACTAAGAGATGTATAAATTCCAAAATAGCAAGCTCATTCTGCCACATTGAAGAAATGAGGATAAATATGAATAGAAGTTGGCGAGAAATAACCACACTGGAAAATACATAAGCTAGAGTCTTGTTTGAGTCAAAACACAATATCAATAACATATATGTAGTATGCTTAATCAAGTTTTTATTACGGTTAAGTCTGTTAGACTAGCAAGCACACAGCCATTACTTGGGAGCACAATCCATCCAAGCTCAACAGCACCGACTAGGACCAAGAAGTACATATGGGCGTCCTCTGCTCTCCAGAGGTTACACCACCTGACACCTCAAAGACCACCTGGGACTTGAATCTTATGACCAGGTCACTCAGTTCTGACCACCAGCTTCCAACATAAAGGCAACCGGAAACCAGTAGGTTGCCCAACGGGAGACAGCATTAATAGTCTCTGCCGAAGCTAACCAAGGGTAAGCACTCTAAACACTCTTAACCTCTCAAACTCTCTTTGTTTATCTTAGGATAAAAGAATGACATCAACAATTAAGGCTAGCACCTCAACCTCTCAACCATTAAGGCATGCACCTCGACTTCAAAGGACATCAACAATTGGCAACATGACCATAGGGAAAAAAAAAGTAAGGTGAGAAACAGAACTTACTTCATCATTATCAACTCCAACTAAGAAAAACAGCGAAGCGTATCGCCTGTATACAATCTTGTAATTCCGATGCTCAACAAATGAACACTGTCACAATTTAAGCATATTAATAACTAGAAATGAATAAATAGTGCATGAATTCTGAAGTTACAAGCATTCTAGCCTTCAATTTTAAGGAAAATAGAAATCGCAAATTCCAAACGCCTAATAAATCGCGAACAGACAATTTCCAGCAAGAAAATATGAAACACGAAGTGAAAAACAAAAAAAGGAGTAAAATTATGCGAAAAATAATCTTAGATCTTTTCTAAAAAAAAGAGATTTACATGCGATTCTTTCATTAAATATTATTACCTGTTGCTCGCTCCGGGCCAAGCACTTGCGAACTATCTCGCCTTCGAGTGCACGCCGTTCTTCGAGGGTGAGCCACTCGTAGTACTGTGCCAGACGAGTCTGCCCTTGTTTGTTGACCATTAATATGAATCTGATTCCCATCTCCTTCCTTCCTTCTTCCTGGATCTGAATCTCTATTTTCCCACAGCCAAATTGATCACGTATTGTTGTTGCTGTTGAGCTTTATGGGACAATTGGAGATAAGGGCATAACCTTTTACTTTTCAGGGTTTCCAGGGTCTATTATTATTTTTTTTATCAAAAATATCTAACAATTTTATTTATTTATATATTGATCCCCATGCCGATATATTTGAATATATATAATTATAGTGTTCATATGAAAAATTGAATATGTTTATAATATGAAAATTATATGAGAATATACGATCACTAACTATTAGTATATTTTTATTTGGGGTACTTGAGTTTAGAAAATTCAAAATAACCACTTAACTTATTGAAAATGACAAAATGATCACCAACATTGAGTTTTAGACGGGAAGTAGAGCGGCAGCCAATAAAATTAGCATAATGATTATATATTTTAAATATATTATGATTAAATTAAAATAATATATCAATATAAATATATATTTTTACATGTCAAGATAATTTTTGTCTAAAATTTGACTAAACCAGCAAAATTCAAAATATGACTCGAGCATAATGATGTAAACTACAGACTACGAGGATTAAGTGAAGCCTGCACAAATCGTTTTGGACGTGTATTGTTTGTATTTTCTCAAAGAAAAATCACCTAAGATTGCCGGAATAATCAAACTCGGTCTCAGGTTTGCTGCTTCTTCGTCATTCGAACGATTCTATTCGAGTTAACAGATAATTTTCCACCATTGTTATAAATATTGTGTTTCCTAGAGCCATGGATTCCTTTTTGTTCCACTTCTTTTTGAACTGCTTGTTGAGCTAGTTTTCTGCCAAAACATAAAACAAGGTATAGGTGAACATCAGACCACATCTTTCGGCACGAAAAAGAATCTATAGTTTGTGTGTGTGCGCGTGCGTGCAGAATCATTGAGATGATCTATAGATTCTATAAATACCGATTTCGATTTCTTTGTCTTTCCTCGAATTCTGTTCTTCGGAGCCTTCAGTTTGTAAATCCGAACCATCCAATGATGAGTTGTGAATACCTACATGGAACAGAGCAGAATTAATCATACTCAGGCATCATGCTGTGTTACTTGGACTCAAAATTATAAGAGATCATTTTCATCCGAATATTCGTAGCCGAATATGAAAGAATTTGCATGGCAGGTAAGAAGATGAAGTTCTCACATTTCAAGGGCATGTAAAGATTTTTCAATTTCGGCCCGAAAAATCAGATTAATCATGGAGGAATTATTTTTAAGAAAAAAATCGTTGGAAATGTTTCATGATCTGCAATTGCTATTTATATAACAAGAACAAATTAGGAACATCTAACCTCTTCAAAATGACTGAGTTTAAAATATTTCTTTCCGATTTCTGTCCGCCTAACTCGATCATAGGCTTTGCCATCCGTTTCAACAAACCTGCAGGTATGTAAATTAAGGGATGAAGTTCTTCTGCTCCAAGCAAAACTGACCAAACACACACACATATGTATATATACTCTAAGTCGAAAGTTGATGGCAACAGACCTGTAATACGAGAGTTTATACATTAGACAATTTAGCATGGTTGGAGTGGCCTGGGAATCGATTCGATATTGACCATCTCTCTGTAGGCAATGAGTGAAATAACCAAGTCAGGAAGGGAGTTTAGGTATCATCATACTTAATAAGGATATTATTCTGGAGAAAATAGGATCTTTATTGTTTAACTTTCACTTATAGACAAGCATCAATACTTAGAAAAAGGAAGAAAAGACTGAATAGATGGAACGTTTATGTTTTAAGAAATGTCTACATAGAGAAGTTACCAGATAGTCTGGTTCCTTGATATGAGGAAAAACACCGCCTCCAATTCGAACCATCCAGAGGAACTTATTAATATCATCACTGGGGTAGCCAATAAGACCTAATGAGTGAAGTAAATTGTCAGAAAAGATAATATATTAAAGCATCGTATTTTCGTGTATACCAAAACGAAACCGTACCTCCAAAGACGACGAGAACATATTTGACATCCAAGGAGTGGAAAATTTCCCAAGCGGCCTTTTCAGGAGAAGACATTGCAGTACCAACAGTTGCAATATGAGTATTGTTCCAGGTATTATTGTCAACAATAACAGTGGGATTAGCCATAGCAGTGGTTTGGTAACCGTAGTCCCACCATGATGCAACCTGCCATGAATTTCATTTGCATTGTTAAACTGGATAAGTATAAGCGACAGCGAGTTGCTACATGGAACACAAGTCTATTCAAGAAATAATGGAACACATAAATCAACAAAAATATCACCTATAGGGAATCTCAGTCAAGTCAACCCATTACATGCTCAAAATATCAGACATTGATCACACAGCTTGAAATATTATTTTCCATCAGTTAATATTTATTCTACAAAAACAAAACCTTAAAACTTCTGGCGCAACAGAATGGTAAATAAAATTTGTTTGAAATCCAGAAAAGTTACCATATAGAGAACTTACTTTATCATCAACATCTGTATTATGGCGCAGCCATGCATAAGCCTCTCTAAAATCATCAAAAACATGTAGACCATCACGGGTATGAGACGTTAAAACTATCGAGGGGGTCTGAATAAGCTTCTGCTGCAGCCCAGACACAATGAACCTGCAAAGAAAAGTGTAATTTAGGCTTTTTACATTTGAAACGAGAAAGAAATGGGCAAGACATTGGCATGCAAGGAAATTTCATATAATAAAAAGGAAAGATTGGCATTTGGAAAATGGCAACCTATTAATGATATGGCTAAATCTGAAATTAATGAATGTAGTGGCATTTAAAAAATAGTGAGATAACTGAAACACATAAATTGTGTTTTTATTAGTTGCGACAACTTATCCTTTCCCTCCAATGTGATCTTATATATCTAGCACAAGGATCTAAAACAAGCTCATAGAAACCTATATCCACCCAAAAGTTTAAAAAAAAAAGATAAATAAACAAATCCTTCTCTACTACCAGAACAATCACTGAAAAGTTACAGATCAATATCATATCATAGGCATAACAGTCTATTTAGTGATACATAAGCAATTAGAAGATATAAGAGGAGAGAATCAGAGTACCACATAGAAGGCACCCAGCATGATGAGTAAGAGAAGTGACACCACAGATGCCTCCAAAGGTAAAGCAAGAAGCCTCTTTTTCTCAGCTTTGGTTTTGACTTTGGCTTTAGAAGAAGGCTTCTTCTCCTCATGCTCCCTTTCCTTCTTCTTGCTCTTCTTTGAGGGTCGATCCTTTGGTTTCTCCTCAGGTTTCTCTACCTTTACTTCATCATTCCGTGCTTCTGTAGCATCTGAATTAATTTTCCCTTCCTTAAATTGGAGGCAGCAGAAAAGAAATTAATCATGTAGCTAAATGACTTCATTAAATTGTTGGCCTAGTATGGATAAAAAGAACATGCTTACATCAACTTCAGCATCACTTGATACTCCAGGTAGCTGAAACTTTATTGATCTGGTTAAAACATCAAAAGCTTCGGAGAGAGCAATTCCAGATGTGATGCATGCTGCTGGAGCAAGAACGAGCATTAAGCGTACCTGTATAATTAGACGCGGGATTCTACATTATTAGAACAAAGGAATTGATACTTGGAGAGTAATTACTTGAAATTGACTGTATTAATTCCTTTTACCATTACTCCAGAGAAATATACAGAGGTTGCGATATAGAGGACAACAAATGAGCTTGCATCTGTTAAAGGCAGAAAGCAGGCCTTCCAAAAAGGACAAGAAAAGTTATTGATTATACTCCATGATATTCTAAATTACAGGCAAAATATTTGTGAAAGCTATAGACTCACAATGATACCAGCGGGAACCAAGAATGCCAAAACATTAATGTCCATGAAATAAGATGGCCAAGTGTAGGTGGTTGATGTTCACTGACACTAGCAATGATCGGTATATATTTGCTGGCATAAGTTCTGTCGAAATGCAGTAAGAAAACTGAAAGAAGTTAAACAGCTAATCTCAAACAACCATGACTCCGAACAAAGGAAAAAATATATAAAAATGATGTTTGCATGACAACCCACTTAGTACAAAACAGATCAAATAGTTTTCTGGCACCTCATCCATGTATTGGGTATAAGAATTTTCACAGCACAAAAATCCCATTCATCACAAGATCCATGCCAAACTAAGATGTCAAGATATTTTCAGTTGCAAGTTGCATCAAACTGCACTATCATAGACCACAATTCCTGCCACTTGGCTTCTTATACTTTTTCATTCAGAAAACAGTCGCATGTAACATACTAAAATGAATTAGGTACTTACGGGTCAAGCAAACTTAAGCTTCGCCCACTCCATCCCTTTGTTGGGCTGGAAGCTACTAATGCTATAAGAACAGCTATCACAACACAGCACACTGACCTGAGAACAGAAATCATGTGTCATTTAATTTTGCAACTTAGTTGTATGCTTATCTTTAAATTTACCAAGCAAATCCACATGGAATATAGTTTATTGTTCATTATATGCTTAATTGATTAACAAGGAAGTTTAAATCACAAAATAATCATTACAGTTTGTTCCTAGTTGCCATTAGTATATCAATTCAAGTTTCCCTGGAAAAGTTATGGAAACAGAAGAGACAGCAAGCTTACAGGCCAACAGATACAACAAGTGTCACAGCAACTTTAAACATTTTGGGAGAAAGAATCCCCTTGATATAGTACACAAAAGCCACTACATGGATAATAATGAAAACCTGCGGTGGGAAACACAAAGTCAGATCAAGGAGCAAGGAATAGCATCATATGAACCAAGAATTGCGAAAGGAGGATGCGAAGTAGTTCAACGATCTGAATACTGCTTATGCTATCAAGATTTCAAACACTTCCATTCTTCTATTTATTTCTTGTTCTAGAGCCCACAAACACTTCTATGAATCAGTAATATCATTGTCATTTTAAACACAACATTTGGTCATGCAGCAACAGCTCCTCAAGTGTAGAGTTAATAACATGAAATGCTAGAAAGAATACATGACCTTTGATAGTTTCCTATAGCTAAAAATGGCATGGGTATAACAACCTGAGATTGCAAAACAAAAGAATTGCAACAGGGAAAACAAGATAGTAACAAAAGCAGCCAACAAGTCAGGAAAAAACTTACCAAAAATGATGCAAAATGTTCAGATGTCATCACAGCATTAAACCCAACTACTGGCACCAAAGCAGCTAGCAATGTTCCCAAAACAACCTGCGGCGAACAGTTGCAATTACAATTGTAATCAAGTCCAAGTAGAGATCTCCAGACAGTTTTTTGTCCTTCGTGTAAGGGAAAATAAAGATACATAATTTAAACATGCCACCATCATTAAGTGAGAAGACTCTAACACCTTTATGAATTTGAGAAAAATAAAGATGCATTATTTTGTAAAAGGAGCTTCAAACCACAAAGACAGAAGTGAAGGTTAAAACTGAATGTAATACAAAACACAAGCTCTAACAAGTTCAAGAATCTCTATAATAGATAAACCAACATCTAGGAGTTCAAAGTATTAATTATATTCTGCACATTTCCAATCAATCTAAAGTCTACAGGAAATGTTTTCAATGACTTACTGAATGCCTATTCTTGTTGTTCATTGACTAGTATTCAAGCTTCTAGAGTACCTGCGATACTTACTAGCGAAGCATATGCGATGTACAACCAAGAAGAATAACGACCAGTCACTATACATAGAAGCACATGCATCGGAATGAGGTTAATAATGAATGTGTATCCTCCCCAAGAGCAGACCTGGAAAAAAAACTGAGAAACATAAATAGTGAGTGAAAACAAGAGTGGATAAAAGTTAGCACAAGAAGCCCACCATATAAAAGTATGCAATTGAATTTAAGGTGGCATAGAACAATGATCCGGTATTTAGTGTCTGCAAATAACCAACAATGAAGAGAATAGTCGGACTTCATATTAATTAATTAGAAGGAAACTCCAAGAAAAATAAATAGTAGGTTATCTGTAAATGATGAGATACTATTCACCACCGGTAAATCATCCGGACTATATCTAAAGCGTTAGAACGCAAAACTATAGTAAATTAAATGAATTACATCAATCAAAGTCTAACCTTTATATAAAGAGAGAAAGTGAAGATCAAAGCAAATATTGCTACAGCTTCATTGTCATAGCTACCAGCAACAGACCGGGAGATATATGATGGAACCTGCATATAAGAACAAAATGAATTGAAATAAGTCAGCGATAAGACACATTAACACCATAAGTTGACATAGATATATAGCATTGCCAAATATTGCCAACAGACACAGAGGCAGACCAGTAAAAACAATGGTAAATGTACTTATCAATGTGGGGTGTGAAATAACGTTCAATAACTGTTGTCCAAAATTGATGTGCAAGATAATTATAATAACTGAAAGAACTCTAATAATGCTACGTATACCTCTTCCTTGACTTACCATGGCTAAAAGAGCAGCAGCTGTCAGTCCAGCACCGGCACCCTTAACTTCCTATAAAAAACGCCATAGAATACCAAAAACTAATTCATGGTCAATATCAACAACAAACTAAACACAAATTTAGAGCATCATAAAGACCTTAGTCAAGAGGTATGTTGCCCATGAAGCAAAAGCAGAGAATATAGGTGCAGTAAAAACGCAAACAGTTTCCACGGACAGTGGAATATTTAAAGAATTTAACAACCTGATGAAACAGGGAAAGAAAAACAAATCAAACGCAAGTAATGAAAAAACTTGTACAAAAAATAGCAAAATTTAATATAACAGTTTTTTTTTGAGCCTATTAACTTTCAGGAAACATACCACCAAATGGTGCCGGCTGTCAAGGTCAACCCAGGGTTAACAGTTCCACCAATAACACGCCCAAGAGGGTACCTTGATTATACCAAAAACAAACACTTCATTCAGATATGCTGAGCAAAAACATAGTTAAGTGCAACATAAGTTAACTACTAATTTGCAATTACCAGGTTCGATCATCAAACCAATTCCAAAAGTCATATATTCCCTTCTTTGTAAGAAACTGAAACCAACAAGATAATCATATCATATTGATATGTAACTAAAGATACAAAATTTGACAAAAAGAACAAAAAAATAACTACAAATTGTAAAGGAGATGGGAAACTAGGTCAACTGACCTGAGTGACTCTGTAATTAAAGTAAGGATCGAACTCATGAATAACACTCTCGTATTTTATAACCTGAAAACATTGAAGGACACAAGAATTCCAGATTTCTAAGCATATCATATGAAACAAATACAATCTAAATATCATTTATTCATTTTCCTTCACATTCCTCAAACTTTCTATCAGCCAAACGAAGAAGATTTGAACTGTACTATCGAAGAAGATTTAAACTGTACTATCATTAATTCCACAATGACATTTTCAAATATAAGATTCAATCTTGAGCTCAATGTAGCTTCATTTTTTCACTTCAATACTTCGCAGGGAAAAAAAGGAGAGAAAACTGAATTCTAGGAAATTATATCACAGATCGATGAGAAGATTCCTGAAAGCGCAAGTAATGAAAGATCTTACAGAGAAAAGACGGATCGAGAAAGCGAGAACTCCGATAAGGAGGAGTATGAAGAAAGAGACAACGCCGCCGAAAGCGTTTCGTAAGGTGTTGTTGGTGTATAACGTCGGGACGTCGGCAGTTGAGGTCTCTGGAGCCGCCATTGCCTGCCAATCGGGCGTTGAAATGCGGGAACTACGACACTACCCTTCTCCTGTGAAATGACGTTCCTGGGTATTGCAATGACGATATTGACCTTATATTTCAACGCGGCGGGAGATAATTGTTGGGTGCGATGAGAAAAGTGCTTTTTTATTTCAAAAATATTATCCGTTATAATTTTAAATGTTCATTAATCTTAATTTTGTTCAAATCTAAGTTATGTAGGCACTAAATATTAATTTTAAACATTATATTAGAAAATATATGGTATTTAAATGATATTTTTATAATTTTATATAAAAAACTAAAAACATTTTTAAAAAAAATTATTAAAGTTTGTTCGAAGAATATTTTTATTATAAAAGCTTACTTTTTAACTTTATTTTATTATATTTAGTATTAGAAGTGCTTTTCACTCCAAATAATTTCGATTAATTTGAAAAACAATAATTTCCCGTTAATGATAGTATATATATTTTAGTGTTGATTTTCTATATCGATATATACTATACATTATTAGTACGTTTTTAAATTTGGATTCAATAAAATAATTTTATATCGATACGTCATCACTTGTATCAATACATAAATACAAAGTAGCCGACCTTCTACTACTAAATAAGATTTTCTCAGAGATTTTCGGGGTACTGAACGAAAATTAAAATCGATTTTTTATATACTAAAGTATATTTTAATTACGAATAAAATAATTGTGTTCCTTTTTGTTGTTCTTTTTATGCGCCAATAAAAAAAAATAAGTTTAGAGTTAATTATGATTTAATATTAAAGTTTAAGGTATTGGAGTAGAGTTTAAAATTTAGAATTTAAAATATATGGTTAAGGCTTTTTTTTTATTAAAGAGGAAGATTCAATCAAGTGCCTCATTAAAAACCCTCTTGTACCTAAATGAGGGGAAATAGTACACTGATTAGGGGTGTGTAAAAAAATTCGATCTGATTGATCCGATCCAAAATTTTAGATATCCGATTCAAATTTTATTTTTCAGATAATTCAGATCGAATATCCAAAATTTTCGGATCGGATATCTGATTATCTGAAAAATTTAAATTTTTTATATAAATATTATTATATTTGTATTTTTACTTGTTATATATGAAAAAAAAATTCATGAATAAAAATATTATTATATTCAATAATTTATTGATTATTATATTCAAAAACCAAAATTTTCATAAATAAGATCGTCAAATTTAAAAAAATACTTAAATTAAATCATAAGTTAGGATATCCAAAAATCCAATCCGAAATTTTGAATATCCAAAAGATCGGATATCTAATTTTTTCGAATCAGATACGGATCGCTAAAATGCCAATCCAAAAATTTCGGATAACCAAAATGTACACCCCTACACTTGATATAATCTACAAATAGGGGTGAGAAACACTCGACTCAACTCGAGGCAAAAATACTTGACTCGTTTTGACTCGACCCTAGACTCGATTCAAAAAATTTCAAATAAAGTTCAAATTGTAAATGAAAATTCGAATAGCTTAAAATTTTTAGTAATTAAAAGATTAATTTTTAAGTTTGAGATGAGTCTATCAATTTTTTATGATATATATGGATTGATATGTAAAAATATAAAGAAATATTGTTACATATGGAAAAAAAGATATATATATATATATATACATATTTTGTATGATTAGAGAAAATCGTTTAAATTAGAATCACATCATATTATAACATGATAAATAATTATAATTAAATATTTATAAGAACCTAAAAACTCGACTCGATTCGACTCGAACCGAAAAATTTCAAATAAAATTTAAGTCGTAAATATGACTCGTCAACTCGATATTTTTTGACTCGATTCGACTAGATCGAATACTCACCCCCTATCTACAGAAATCAAAAATCAACAAGCAACCAAATTAGATATCAACCCCAAGACTATCATTCGCATGTTATCAACAAAAACCAAATGAGCAGTGCTCCCCTCACAACCGGGCCTGCTACTAAAACAAATTTATGCATGGTCCAATATCAATGTATTCATGAGATATTAGTTAGGCTGAATTCAAATCACATTAATGTACTTTTTTTTTTGGTTCAGGAATTAATTTCCACTACCAAACAGATCCAAAGTTTACTTCAAACAGGTTTGGTTATGCAAAACACTAATCTTTGCTTAAACTGGTTTGGTCAAGGAATTGAGAAGATGAGGGGAAAAAGGGTAATTTTTGGTCTTTAAGATTATTTCTTATTCTCGATGAGCAAAGACTCGAAAGGGGAGTTTGCATACCCTCGGAGATGAGTACTTATACATCGGTGTTGATCCGCCAACACCGTGAATGGATCGAGCTGAGCGACAAGCTGGAGCAATGAAGCTTCCGGCTACAAGCAGACACTCATTACTTTCGATCCATTACCGGATTATACACTCGGGATGACCAACTTAAGGATGTGGCAACACGAATCCTTGGGTCGGATGCAACGAGCTAGTAGTTCGCAAAAGCTGAAAACATACAAAATCACAATGGTTTGATTCTCTGATAGAGTTTAAGGTCGATCACCTTTAAGATTCATCAGCCTCTGTGTATTGCGAGTGTGAGGCAGCCAGGAGTGCTGCTCCAATGCCGGAGCCATCGTTCGAGAGTTCGATGACAATATTGTTGGAGACGTCTTCTCCTAGCAACTCCACGAGGGTGTCCTCCATGCAGGTCCGAAATTTAGTGTAGTGTTCATACAATCCACCATCTAGAGATACCACTGACTTCTGCTTTTCACCGTCTTTCACGGAGTCTCTCCCGATTTTCTTGAGGATGCCAACAATTCCTGCAGCGGATAGGCGAGCACCACGAAAAGCAACAATGTCGCATAGCTCAACAATCACTTTCCTCATTTTCAGGGAGGTATTGGAAATCTGAAGTTAAAACAAACAAAAGATAACAAAAACACCAGAAAAACCTATTAAAGCTTTGAATTCACATGAAAAATGACCAAAATGATTTATCGAACGTCATATATTCATACAGTAAACATCTACAATATTTTACCTCTAAGATATCCTTTAGTTTCTTGGCGACAATTTTCAGATCCGGAGACGTGTCATGGTGCATTGCAGACATGTGAGGAGTTCTGCAGAATAAACAGATGAATGTTAACCACTCTACGAATTCTCATCACATCCAAAAGTCGAAGACTGCTAAACTAAATACTGAAAAAAAAAGATCTATGGATTCAAATTGAACACACTTAAACAAGTACCATGATCCAATACATATAAATTACCTAAAAATTAGTAACCATACCAAACATATCATTAAACCAAACCGGATTTAGATCAGACTAGATTGGGTCGGGTTAAGGCTCTACATGTCATTATCTTCCGAGTAATGAGGGCTTACCAGCCGGCCAATGATGAGTTTACCAGCAGAGGCACACATTTGAGGGTATATGAGATAGTAAGATATATGAATCTAAGTCCCATTGCAAAATATGATGCATGGAAAAATTACAACCGGTGAACGTAATAAATACATACCTTAGTATAAATGGAATTTTTAGTTTTGCTGGAACAGTATCGCCAAAAAAGGCCGCTTCTTCAGCCATCTTGCACAAAACTCTACGTACAATCTCACCCAAATACATACCAGAAATAATTTTTTCGAAAATCTGGGAACAGCAGTGAATAAAGTTACATCTGGCCTATAAATCGGAAATAGAAACTTTGGCAGAAGAAAGCTACCTGTTCTCCAGGGTTTAGACTCTCAGCATCTAGTGCTTGATCATATTCTGTTAAAGGAAGGTGTGAAGACCGAAAGTTACCCCACTCCATGTTGATAACCTGCAGAAACGAGGAAAAGGTTTCGGAACTTAACACAATGTAATAGCTACCTACTGATTAAGATTCGAATGTGTATCAGGTTTTAACAGAAACGGAAAACATATTTCTTAACACCGCTTACCATGTCCCCCGATTTAGGTAGAAGACTGTGCCATTTGGGAATTGCATGGGCACGCTCTACATAGGCTGCATTTGTGCCCGTACCCAATATCACAGCAGCAACAACATCTGGGTTGTTGTATCTCCCGCCAGCTAACGTGCCAATTGTATCATTGACCTACATATTCCACAAGCGAATTTGGAGTACGAACTAAAACCATTATCCGAGTAGAAGAACCAATCACATCCATCTATGAAAAGGAAGAAAAGCACACCCAACAATAGAAACAAATTAGACTCACCAAAGCTGTCACACGCATGTCGAGCCCAATCCTTTCCATGGCTTTGGTCAATTCTCCAACAACATCTTGACCAACCTAAACATACAGGCCAGGAGAAACAAGAAGATAATTAGATACACACTCCATGAGTTATAGTTGTTCATTCAAAAGCTAAATGTCTTTACATTTATCGGCCAGTACAAATTACAGAATAAAACATGGTCTAGTAGCAACCCCCCAAAAAATAAGATTCTTAGAAAAAGTGGAGAACTCCTCTCAGCATGCCTTAGATTTAGGAAGATAAAAATTGAATAATAGCGGCATGTATGAGGTTCAGATTTCATGAGATGTGTGGACAAAAGAAGATAGAAAATTAACGAACTCATATCAAACTACTAAAAATGCTGCAGAAATGGAGTCAAGGATACTAGAACTAACTGTATCATCTATCGAGAAGCCCTTTGTCCATTTTATAAGAGTCCCGGATGATATCGATGTCTGCCGAACAGGAAACGAGAAAGTAAACCCCAGCTCCCTTTGCCTATCAGGTGAAAAATGTAAACCCTCACTCTCTGTAGCAACAAATTTTGCAAGAGCTGAAGCAATAAAATCGAACAATGCCTGCAATCACATCACGGAGAGTTTCAGAGAAAAGAAGAAAATAAACACTGGATTAGAGACACTGCTAAGTCGGATGGTGAAGGGTCTCACATCAGAAGATCCTGTCATCAAATGTGGAGGAATCGAAACTTCCTCAAATTCCTGCTTAACGACACGATGTTCTTTACCACCCAAGTGTACACGTAGCACACGGAAATTCGTGCCACCAAGATCGAGAGCATAAAACAGCCCTTTCTCATCACTGGACAGTTAAACACAAAAGACAAAAAATGTTAAACTTTCTACCAGTGTAAGAATCTAGAAAAGTATAATCTTTGGCAACCCTTTTATCAATAAAGTAAAAGTTCATTGTAAACAGGAATTTATGGATCATCCACTTCAAACAAATTCTTACACAGTTGAAGACATCATAAGACATATTCAACAAAGAAGGAACCATCGGCAAGAGAACATTTATTACAAAAGCCTTAACAAAAACATTAAAGAAGGCGCCTATAAACAATGACCAGAAATTTATATTGTTCTGACTAATCTACATGTGCCGGACACGTTCTCAGACAGGGATTTAGAAGGCGTTTACGGTTGTGGATATAACAGTCGAACAATGAGGTAAGAGACAAAGTCAAGATAACAAAAAAAAGCTTCATAACAATTTTTTAATACTACTAAATTTATAAGAATTTAGAACATGTATTGTAATGTTAAAAACTTTCTTATAGATTTTAATCTCGACTTTATTAATTTATAAAAAAAAATTTAATATATAATGATTTAATTCTATAAAAAATGACAGAATATAATTTTTGAAACGGATATCTGTTCAAGATCTAACTTAGTATTAACAGAAATGGGACGAATATAGCAAGATCGAACCGAAGCAGCTTAATTAAAACAGTAAAGCCGGTAATCTAAGAAATTTTTTTTGTCCTAACTTAGTTGACTTCCAAACATTTTTCCTAAAAAGCTGTACTTCTGTAATCAATCAAGGGACCATCTTTATGCAATCAATTGAAGCATTTAAAGGAAACGGATCCAAAAGTTGGTTCATTGAGTCGATTAGTTGACTTACCCGGTGGGGAGATTATCGACATAGCTGATGATCATCTTCAGCTTGCTGCCGCCTTCCGATGCGAGCCCGGCGTGCATCTCGACGGTCATGGCATCCGCTACCTGTTTCAGCTTCGAAATTGGTGTCCCGCACTTTTCCTCGAATTCTCTCAGTATAGATACAGCCTGGGCCCACTTCCCAGAACTCTTCATCCTGTGACGCACAACCAACGCCGCCGCCGCACACACGGCTGCCGCGCACACCACAGCTGCTCCAACCGCTACTTTCCCCATCGCAGCAACGACTAAAATCCGCAATTACAAATCAAACGAAAAAAAATGGGTTTTTATAGAGAGAGCTTTCAACTTCAGCAATGAAATGAAGCAGCTTTGTTGAGAATGGTATTTTATTTATAAAATTATAAATGAAATGAAATTGGCTACTTATTTGCGAGAAATAAATCTTGTTCGGACCCTGGAGGCGGATGTAAGAAAGGAAAGAGAAGATATTTGAAAGTGAGGCGTTGGAGAAATGGACACCAATTTGAAGTGAATTACGATAATGACCCTTAATTCAAAGAAGCGACAGCTATTCGGTTTCGGCTGATCTGCACGTGCATATTTATTTTTGGAATCTTTTCTGGACTTACCAAAAAAATCTAACGTGAGATATTTAAAATAAAATTATATAAATAATAAAAATATTTTGGTATTATTTATAAATATAAAAATACTTTATATGTATATAATAATTAATATTATCATTTTTATTATTTTTATATTTATTTTGGGATGTTTCGCTTTAGATTTATCGAGATTTATTCGTTATTTTTATTTGTGTTTATTTTTAATAAACAATTTAAATTTATATTTTTTAATGTTTTTAAATAATTTTTATATACCTTTTTACGTATTAGTGTATTAACTTTTTCATATTAATTATATGTACAATATCGTATCGCTGATATTTTTTATTAATTCTTTATTTTTATGTTTAAATAAAGATTTTATTTTTTAAATTTTCCAAATAATTTATTTATAAAAAAATTGTTGCCCGGAAATTTCCTTATTTATACATATTCAAAAATATTAAATTTATATTTAACTATTTTAAATACTGAATATTTATTTAAAATATTAAACTTTTATCCAATTGTTTTAAAAGGACTATTATGTACTTAACAAGGCTCGGTAATTATTTCAACCTTATCCATAAGTTAATAATTATCTTACCCGTGGGTATACATTTTTTTTATTAAATTCAGTAAATATATTTAATAAAAAACATAAAATTATAAATAAGTAATTTTTAAACTATTTACCCTTTTTTGTTAGTGATGTTTACTTTATTATAGGATTTTTTATTTCATAAAATAGGAAAGTCAAAGCAATGACTTTTACAATAAAAATAAATAGATTAAATAAAAAAATCATGCTCGAGATTCGCCTAAATTCAAGCTTTGCCATATAAGTATTCTTACTGAATATCACACATTTAATAAAAATAATCCAAAATTTTATATAAAAATAAATAGTTACTGAATATAGAAGTAAAAATATTTATATGTTGTTATTTAAAAATGAATAATTATTTTATATATGAAGTTAAAATAAAATGGTTTTGTAAGCATTCTTAATTTTTAATTATATATCATGAACCTAAACTTTAAATTTTAATAATATCTTTTAAATTTTAAATTTTTAAATTAAAATTATAAATTTTAAAATTAAAATGTCATATATATTTATATTATTTTTTGTTTAATATAAATTTTGAAAGAATAATTGATTAAGTATTAATTTTTACATTCTATTTATAATATTAACATTTAAAATTTTAATTTTATTTGAAAAATCTAACGTCTTATTACGTTGAACCAACCATCATTATCCGAATCAACATAAAAGAAGAAAAAATGAACCGCCTTTGAAAAATTAGTAGGATTAACGGTACTTAAATTTAAATTAATCCGATGTGATTTATATTTTTTCAATAACTATCGTTTTTTAATTTTTTGTTTAATTAATTTAAATCGAATAGTATAAGATTTGTTATTAGGGATGTTTTTAAGTTAATTTGATTTATTTATAATATTATAATTTAAAATTTTAATATTATTAATAGACTGTGCCTTATCCTGTTAAATCAAATCAATTAAAAAATATTTTTTTTAAAATTGTTTTCAAAAAAATAATTATTTTAAAACAAAATAACAAATAACAAATTGATACGGTACAGTATTAAATAATATTATAAATTTAAATCCAGATAATTATACTAGAAATAATAAAATAATTTATAATGTTAGACTGAATCTAACAAACTCAAACGGATTTAAATTGTCCGACTTTGAGATTCTGAGACTTTGTTTCTTTGCTGGAAAACAATTGGATTGTTCGTCTAGCAATCGGCAACCACTGTCGCCGCATGGTCTCCTCGTCTGTATAATTCTCCGGCAACAAACACGACGGACTGGTTCTATTCCTCGTAACAACATCTCGAAACCTCGATAAAACAGTGATGTCCGACATGGATCTTTGCTCAAACCTGGATGTCGAAGGAACAACAGGAACTGTATCCAATTTGATCCCAAAATCCTCATTATTTTTCTTGTTGTCGATCTCTTTTGTTGTTTTAAACTCGTCAAACATGTCGCTCGACATGTCATGAATCATCTCGGAGTTCAGCAATATAATGTCTGAAGAACTCAGATTGCTCCACCGATTCCTAAAAACAACGTTGGATTTGTGAAACACACTCTCATCGTCGGCCGTTTCGAATAATTTTCGAAAACTGGCTCCGATGCTGAACCTTGATGACCCATGGCAATCCTCTTTGTGCTCCATGTTTGAATTCGAACCGTTCCTTAAGAACCGGAAACTGTTCGAGTAGGTTAAGATTGTGGGGTCGTCGGCGTTGATCTTCCGGCGGCAAAGAGGACAGCTCGAGTGTTGTTCAAGCCATTCATCGATACACTCAACGTGGAATGCATGTTTGCATTGAGGCAACAATCTTAGAACCTCGATATCTTCGAATCTCGAGAGGCAAACCGAACATTCAAGCCCTTGTTTTGATCCTTTAAGCGAAGAGAATCTAAAAAAAGGAAGTGATTCTATGATTCTCTTGTCAATCCCAGAAAACCCAGACTTTGTTCGACCAACTCTTGTAGGGAGATGATCCCCGCCGTGAACGGTGGCTCCACTTCGGCAGAATCTGGTACAGGCAACCAGGGAGAGAGTTAAGGCGAACATGGCGCAGAGAATGCCGATGACAATGGCAAGGCTTGGTTGGAAACTAGAGACAGCATCTCCGGAACTTGCATCATCGTGTTCGTCGGATATAGATTGCGCTGCATGGACGATGAAAATCATGGAAAAGAGAAGTAAACTGATTAACGTTAATCCATTCATTTGGACAAAACTTTTATCTAAAAATTTTACCGGAATTTGATTGATTTTCTGGCTGCTGGCATTTCATCTGGAAAATATGAATTATTGATTTATAGCCGACTGTTCTGGCTGCTTTCCGCACCCCATATTTTGTATTTGCATGTTGCCAATTATTGATGCCGGTTTTCTAAGGCATTGAATTATATTAAAATGCAAGTTTTTAAATGGGAAAAACTTGGAAAGTGGCAACATGGTGGAGAGGATTTTTGAATCTTCAGTATTTGAATACACAATTTGTGTCGGCTTGTTTTATATGATAACCGATTATTAGATGTAAATAAAATTTGTTTCAATTCGACTTAAAATATTTTAAAATAAAAATTACGTTATAAAACAAAAAATAATAATAATTTAAATTTTTAATAATTAATTAATAATTTTTAAGTTCGAATAGCTCACTATATAATATATAAATATATATATAAAATGTCGGATTAACATTAATTTTAATAACTAATTGATCATTTTATTCTTGGAAGGTCGTGTACCTCTTCTGAAAGTCTTTGTTAAACAAGCCAGGTTATACACTTCCTGTATGTTTACTAAACTGAAGGCAAATGATCTGTAACATTCCAGTTTGAACGAACCGTGTCAAACATAAATTCAGAAAGATGTTTTTAATCCTCTTTTATATTTGTTCTTCAAGTTTAAAAAGATGTTTTTTAAAAGATATATATTTATTTTTTAAATTGATATAATTGTCACATTATCATTATCATAACATCAATAATTTAATTAGAATATTGTTTTTTACTCATCATAGATGGCCGTATTTGAACAACGGTTGTCATTTTTCTTACTTCATAGAGTCATAGTAAGATTTATTGAACTATAGAGACTTTGTTTTTTTTTTGAAGGTAACTATAGAGACTTTGCCTTGCACGGAATTGGGATCGTTGTTGTTTACTAATCAATTATAATGATTATAGTATTATTTATTTTAAAATATATTTTTAATATTTGATATTGGTCGATCACTGTCAGTGGGGGTTCTGGACATGCGCAATAGGAGCAATCGCACAGGGCCCCCTAAAAAAGAGGAGCCCCAAAATTTTGATAAAACATTCTTTAGATGATGTTAATTCCGAAATTCATCGAAAGATTTTGAAAATGCAATTAAAAAAGATGCATTATAATTGTTTAAACGTTATAATTATTTCTTAAATGCGATAATTAGTTATAGAATCTTATTGATTATTCTTATTATTATTGTTTCTATAGAACTAGTGAAGTTTTGGATAGACACAATAGAAATAATCGCACAGGAACCCCTAGAAAGGACATTTGCTTCTAAGGGTTACAATTTTATAACTAGCAAAAGTTATGGACAATTATTTTTAAGGGTCGTATTTTAATAAATTGTACAGGGCCCCCAAAATTTTTGAACCGCCCCTAATCACTGTATTATATTACTGGTGTTCTAATTCATAACCTCTAAGGACATTGACCATTGGTTGTTCTGCTTACTTAGATAGCATGGATTTGTGGTTGTTGGCATTTGTTTTGTACGAGACGTTAGTCTTTTCGGCAGCCCAAAAATTCGAATAAGTTACCGCATTACAACTAGGGACGTAGCTATGTTTATAATGGATGGACTCTTCTCTCTCTCAATTTTTTGGTATAATTACATTTAAAGTCTTTCTTAATTTAAATAATAATAAAATAAGATTTTTATCTCTCTCAAATTTTAGACTTAAAAGCTTAATAAATCTTTATCTCTCATAATATTTGATCTTAATTCCGTCCCTAATTACAACCCACGTTTATTGAACCCATTAAACCGTAATGAACCAAGTTGATGTGCTTATTAGGAAAGAAAATAGATTAGGTTAATAAAATTTTGAGTCGATTTAAAAATTTTAATTCAAACTCTGGGTTAAATATAATTTTTAATAATTTAATGATCCAAGTATAATTCTATCCATAATAGAGTGATCTTTGTTATAATTTACCCATGAAAATACAATCTGTCTATCCGAGCTTTGATGAATCCGTCTCTTGACCACTAAAAAACAGCATCCTCGACTTGAAAAATTCCCACACGCCGGCCTACGCCTATAGCTTTGACCGGAAAATGGTCTTAATACGATTCCGATGGTTAATTAATTTAATATATGATAGTATTTATATGTAAAAGTAATTAGGCAATTAATTTAAAAAACAGATTGAAAATAAATTAATTTATAAAAACAATATAAAATTTAAAAATAATTAATTTGAAACCCAATAAATTAAACCGAACCAACGAATTCCGACCAGTTCCCTCAACGGTTGAAACAGTCTAATACGGCAGTAATACTCAACCCTATAAATACTTTGCATTTTAAAAAAAAATCAATAAGAAATCCAATAAGCTGCCAAAACTAAGGGAGCAAATTTCAAAGAATCATCTCCTATGTTTCTCCGCCTCTTTTAAAGAGTCGGATGCTGAAAATGAAATGTTCATATTTCTCGTTTTCTTGACGGATAAACAGTGATTTTGAGAGAAAGAAGATTGAAAACGAGATAAGGATTTTGGATATTTGAGAAAGGGATTAGTGGCAGTGGTTTTTCTGATCTTTTTGGTTATGGAAGATGAGAAACCGACGCTCGTGATGGCGAGTAGAGATCGAGAACTTTTGATCCCAGTCGCTGATGATTCCTCTAAACCGACTTCTTCCTCTTCTCCGCGTCATGCCGGACGAGAGGTTTCTTTTGCTCTCATTTCCTTTTTTTCCTTCTTCTTTGAATTACTCATTATACTGTTATTGAATTCGTTTGACTTGGTCTTAAGCTGTTTATGCTGCTGTAATTACAAATTTCAAACTAATAGAGCTGTTTATGCTGTTTATGTCTACTAATAGAATGTAATTGGATGTTTCAGAACGATTTTCAATTGAGAAATAGTGATTCTAGAAGACTTATGGAAATTGACCCTTTTATTTGTGTTTGGCTTTGTTTATTGATTAAGGATTAAGCATAATTTGATGTAGCTGTTAGAAATGAGGAAATGATATTTCCTTTCAGTTTTTATTTGGAAAGCTCTTATCAGGATATGAGACCGTTTTGGGGATAAATAAACCTCAAATATGTATATGTATGGGTGTGTTTTCAAAGTTTAAAATGCTGTTGGAAGCATGTTAAAGCTCGTGGCATTGAGTTTTCATGCCTTGAATCCTAGCTGTTATTGCACTTGAACGATAAATCGTGGGTTTAGAATACAGGCTTAGATTCAACCCTTCTGCTTATGGGACTTGATGGGTTGGGTGAAGTCTTGAGGACAATACCTATGTCTCCTCATGAAATCTTTGAAAACAAAGTTTTCAGTTCGTAGCCTATATAGGAACAATATGCTCGTGCTTTTCTGTGTACTCATGTAATGAAGTGCATACATTTCCTTTAAAGATGCTGACAAGCTTTGTTTTTAGCAGAACTTTTACAAAGTTGTTAGTAGTTGGGCTTCTAAGAAATTCATGACAGGATGGTAAGTGCCATTCTTACATTTCCATACTTCAGATTTATGAACTTATGATGTATATTTGTCTAAGTATAATCTGTATGTTATTTCATGTGAAAAAATGATATGTTCCAAATTAGCTTTTTGTTTTGTATCATTGATCGTGTGTGAAAATGCTTTCACTAGTGTATCAAACATATATATCCTTTCTAGTTTGTCACTTTCAATTATCCAGTGATGCATCTCCATGTCATTTAACTTGCTTAAGATTATTCCAAAACTATCATTAACTGGTTTGTGTCATGAATAGAGAAGTAAAATCAAAGTTTCAGATAAGAGATTTTAACAAAATAGATTCTCACAAGCAAAAATGTTTTTCTTTTCATGTATGCGATTGTAATATTTAAATTTCTTAGTTAAAAGATAGATTGGATTTTAAATTTGATGAAAAAAATAGGAGTTTCTAGTAACATATGGCATTTATCTTCTATTAAAATGGTTGGTTGTCTTGAAATTATTCTGATATTTATATCATCTTACAAAACGGGAGTTCTAGTAGTGAGTATACATGTTTATAGCACCATATCTTATAGAACTTTGATAGTCAATTTACTTTGCTGCTATAGCAGCTTCTGATTCTTAGTTTTTTTTTTTTTGCAGCGTCATTCTGTCTCCCATAGCAGTCACGTTCTATATAACATGGTGGTTTATTCACTTTGTGGATAGCTTTTTCTCTCCAATTTATGTTCAACTCGGAAGTTATATATTTGGTAAGCACCTCATTAGTTAGCAGATAACAACTTCCCTATCCTCTCTCCATCTAAATATCTGAATTTATTTCATAGTTTTGAAATCTTTTATTCCCCCTCCCTCCTTGATCTTGAATTTGTAAACATTTTTCTCTCTTTCCTGAATGTTTACGGATGATGAGGATTGTGGAGTCTGCAACTTTTTAGAGATTGTAGCCAACATCAGTGTTTATTGTGAAAGCGTGGATGTTGAAGAATCTTCGTTTATTGTAATCATCTTTGGCTCTTTGCATCAACTTTTCTTATGTATATCTTCATGGTATGGAAACAAATATGTATATTTGTTCACGGCATTTTACTCTAGTATAAGTACTGCAAGAAAGGTAAAATGGATTTTCCTGAAGGCCTTTGCAGATGATTTACCAGTTTCACTGATGTATCTTAATATCAGTCTTTGCAATTTTCACTAAATGTATCATCTTGGAGAGTATGTACCAACTGGTTAATTAACAGATCTCTTGATGTTTGTTACCTTGATAGGTCTTGGATTTATAACTTCTATAACATTCATCTTCTTGGTCGGGGTATTCATGTCATCTTGGTTGGGAGCATCTGTCCTGAGCCTTGGTGAGTGGATTATCAAGCGGATGCCATTTGTTCGACATATCTACAATGCTTCCAAGCAAATTAGTTCTGCCATATCTCCAGGTTTTAATCTTCTTCTTCTCTCTATTGTTCCACATGAACTTAATTAATTTAGCTGGTCATGCTATTGAAATTGATTCATGCAGTGACACTATATTGATATTGTATATTTACTATGTTTCAGATCAGAACTCACAGGCCTTCAAGGAAGTAGCCATCATAAGGCATCCGCGTGTTGGTGAATATGCATTTGGGTTCATCACTTCATCTGTTACTCTGCAGGTGGACAAATCAAGCTTTTTATTCCAAAACTATCATTTTGCTCTGCAGAGTGCTGCTTTCATTCTTTTCATCTTGAAATGCAGAGCTACTCTGGTGAAGAAGAGTTGTGTTGTGTCTATGTTCCCACGAATCATCTTTACATCGGTGATATATTCCTTATCAATACCAAGGATGTTTTCCGACCAAATCTATCGGTCCGTGAAGGAATCGGTGAGGAATCTTCCTTCTTCTGTTATTACTTATAAGTGTAAATGAAAAAGTATTAATCGGGGCAGGGGAGTTGAGATTGCCACTTCAATGAGGTTGGTTTCTCTTGTCATGAAGTGGTGATCTATGTTGCTAGATTCAAGTGTTAATGTCCAATATCCATGTCGGGTATGCTTAGTTCTTTTTGAAGTTTCCTATGTCTAATATCCATGTGTTCGATGCGAATGTCAGATACGAGTACTTTAAAAAAGTCTCCATTGGTGGTGATCTGATATATTTATGTCATTTTTAAATATTATCGAAACTCGAAAGCTTAGGCCTCATCCATGTCCTTCCATTGCAGAAATCGTCTTGTCCGGAGGGATGTCCATGCCCCAGATCCTGTCAACGCTAGACACACGTTTGCCTCCGTAAAGAAGTATATCCGGCGAAAGATGAGGTTTGAAGTAGCAGTTGTAGTGTCTATTTTCTCTTATTTCAGACTCATATCATGAGAGACTAGTAAGTGAATCATGTTTATCACGTCATCTATGATCTAAGCAATTAAGACCGTTTAATATTTTAGAATGTTTAATAATTTTTTTAATTTAAAATTAATTAATTTTTAATATTTTATTTAAATTTTAATTTTTTTATATTTTATATTAAAATAAAATTATATTCTCTCTATATATAATTGTTTCAAATTTTCTGTCGGCTCTCCTTGTAGGGAAGATTTTAACTATTCCCTAAATAACTTGGGGTAAACAATATAGAAGTCATTCAATTGTTGGTAATATTATGTTTTAGTTATTAGAGGTTATATTTAGATCATTTAGTTATAAATAAAATTATATTTATATCTATATTTATATCACTTAGATATTAAAGGTTAAATTTAGGTGACCTTTCATAATTCAAAAATTATATTAATATAGTCATTTTTTCTTTCAAATCATTTGTATACTCTTATTAATACTAAAGTATTTTAATTAAAATTATTATTTAATTTAATATATAAATTGATATATATTAAATATAAAAGATAATTCAAATATAATTTTAATTAAATGATTCAAATACATTTTTTAATAATTAAGTGATCTAAATATAATTTTACTTATAATTAAATAAATTAAATATAATTTTTAATAATTAAATAATTAAATATAATATTATCCGTAATTAAGTGACATGTGTTTTATTTTACCCATAATATTTTGTGTACCATTTTTTAAATAAAAAGCTTCCCCCCCTAATTTAACCATGCATTTACTACAATTTATTTGTTAAAGTATCATAACTTGTAAGAAAAAATCAGTTGGGCCTCGGCCCAAAACTTTACACGGTGAAACCTCCACCGCCGCCGGCAACCGAAAGGATTTTGTCAATAAAAAAGGAAAGGAGAAAAGATAATCATTCGGCGAATAAAAAAAGGACACGTCGCCGACATTCCAGCATTTGGCACCTGCGTGTCGGAGATTCATTTCTTGCATTGACTTTAAAGTTTATGACATCTTGGTCCCACTTTTATCTTTCGTTTGACCTTCTTACCCTTTTCTTTTACGTTATACGCTCCACGGTTATTCTTAAAGTAATTATTTGCACTTTAATTACACGTAAAAAATGATTTTTTACTTTAAAATGAGATAAAAAAATATATTAAATAAAATAAGAAATAGTGTAGATAATAAATTTATTTTTTAAAGATATAATTAGAATTAAACATTAGAATAAAAATTTATTAAATTTTAAATTTAAAAAAAAAAGTAAAAAGAGACAATTGTGTTTTAATAACCTAAAGGTGAAGTAATCATTTTATTTAATTAATATTTAAATTAAATATATTTAAAATATTATTAAAAAATCGAAAATAACTTTAATTACAAATATATTACTAATACATCAAATGTTAATACTATTTCAAATATATTAATTATTTAATTAAGGATCACAATTATAATGGTAAAAGAATTATATATAATTTTATTAATCTCGTATTTAATCCCTAGAATAACTTTTTTATTTTTATTTAAATATCATATAAACGTGTGAAAGATAAAAACTCATAAATAATAATATTAAGAACTAATTAAAAAATTTAAATTATTTATTGACTGACTCAATTAAAAAAATTATTTATCGACTGACTCAATACTTATTAATATGAGATATCAATTTGATCGCATATTAAATTATAAGTAGAAATAGAGATTAGCAAGAGTCATCTAAGCTTAGTGGTTAAGAAAATAATTGTTGATTTTAGAGGTCATAAGTTCGGACACTAATAATATTAACACAATAACTGAACGATTAATGTCTAATTACAAATAAAAGAAGAAAAAATAGCGTTTAACCAAAAAAATAGAAATTAATAAAGTGAAGTTATAAGTTTTTTAATTCTTCATCCTATTTTTAAAGTTTGAGAATTTAATTTAAGGTGTATGATTTATGAATTTCGGTTTAATAATTTAAAATTTAGTGATTATGAATAAAATTCGGTGTTTAATATTAAAACTGAAGGTTTATAAGTTAAAACCTAATTCATCATTATATTACTATAAAATCTAAACCTTAACCTCTAAACTATAAATCATAAACATTACCTTTAAATTATAATCTCTTAAGTTTAAACCCTAAAATCTAACGAATCTTAAGCTATTTTTTGGGTAACGGTTTTCAAACTTTCGTTGAGGTAAACAATCATCGACCGAAAATTTAAAAAATTTATTTCTTTAAAACATATATTTGAACGCTAAAATAAGTAAACAAACACTTGTTAGGAGCCAAAACAAGAGTCGTTGAAGTTGTTATAGCTGATAAATCGTTTACCAAACCACCACAACTACAAAGACAACCTTAGTAATGTTTAGTTTATTAATCGTTGGTATTTACTTATAAAAACATCTGAATTTAAGTCACATGTATACCCAGTAAATAGTATTATCTCTGTCGCATATATAATGTTTGTTATTAATTTTTTTAAAATTTAAATTTTTAAATTTTGAAAATAATTATATTAAATATTTAAAATATATATTTAAAATTTATTTGATTAAAAATTTTTAAAATATATATTATTTTTATTAATGATAAATTTTAAATAACTTTAAATCAAAATTGAATTTTTTTTAAAAAAAAATAATAAAGAATATTATACGTGGGACAAAGAGGATATTAGTTTATGTATTAGTAATATGTTCTTGCTAGAGCCTTTTAATTAAATTATAGAAGGAATGAATTTAATGTTAGAATTAATGAAGATAAAATTTATTTATATGAACAATACTTCTTAGTTAAACTTGAAGATTATCTTTACTTAACCATGAATTCGTTCACATATGCTCAAAGGGATGACTATAATTCTGCTGCTAAACAACAGGTCCCCAACTTAATCATTAATCATTATTAATTATTATTACTAGTACTATTAATGGTAATTATTGAAGGAAAAATTCAAAAGAAAGGGTGAAATTTAACATGTCCTTTCTGGGAAAATGCCACACTGATCATTCTCTTCAATCAAGAAACTCAGACTGTCGATCTTTCATGGAGATCCAACACCACTTCATCACTTCCAAACTCAAAACTCCAACCCCATTTCTTCCCTGACCCTGAAAAACTCATTAGAAATCTAAATGCTGTTCCTTTTGTTTAAAGTCTAAACCTTTTTTTGAGACCATTTCCTTTTAACTTCCTTCTCTGTTTAAAAACCCTTTTGACAGCTCAACAAACACAGGTTTCTTTCCAACCCATCTCTTATGGCTTTATTTTTGGCTTAATTGCATGATTGGTTTATCCGATGGTTCTTTTGGTTGGAGATATTTGCCTAAATTTATAAGCTTGATAATGACAATTTTCATGTCTGTGCTGGTTCTTTCTTCCTTGTGGTAGCTCAGAGTTTTGTTAGTTCTAAAGTACCTTTCCTTTTGTTTATGCTAAATGAGAAATGGGTTTGTTTAAATTTGTGTTTTGGTGCTAGATCTTTGTTGATTTGCTCTCCTTTTCACTGTATTTTATCAGATCTGGGGTTTACATGAGATTTCCTATGAAACAAAATTCAATCTGTTGCTGCTATTAGGCCCTTGTTTCTTTCTAAAGCTGATGCATTTGTTTGTGGAGAGCTTACTTTTCAAGTTTGATAGTATCAGAGTGAGTGATTTAGCTTGATTTGTTGCGCCATTTGTGAAGAATAGCTGGGTTTTGGGTAATTGCTTTACTGAATTTTCTTTATTTTTTCCTTCAGTTTGATGATTGAAAGCTTAATTTTCTAGCATCTGGTAGTTGTTAACTGTTATTAATCATGGGAATTTTCAGATTTCCCCAATTTGTTATTTGCTTGCTGCATTGAATGTTGTGATTGTTGGCTTTTCAATTCGATTTCGTTAAGATATTTGTCAAGCGGAACCAAGTCCTGTTAAGATTTTAGCATGGTTGAAAATATTGCAAGTGAATCCATTATTTGCTAAATTAGCATTACTGTATATTGATGCCTGTTAAGATTTATGGCCGAATCACTGTAAGTTCATAACTGTTGTAATCTAATTCAGGAAGTTTGTGTTGGTGGAAGTAACTTATTGGCATCATGCTCAAACAATTTCTAAGAAAATTACCTCGGAAGTCGCAAAGATCCGACTCATTTGATTCAGCTGGGACTGGTTCTGGTGACCATTCTGGTGAACGTACTTCTAACTCGGATGATGGAGTTCAGTGTACGAATTTCGGGAATAAAATTTCAAGTCGACTACGTGTTGTTAAACGGGTGTCTTCTGCTGTCTTTCCTGCTAGCATTATGGCTGGATCAGAGGCAGTTGAGCCAAATCTGGCTTTCAATGATGTTTCAAATCCACAGAGATCGAACCTGTTTATCAGTAAATTGAACCTCTGCTGTGAGGTTAGCAGTTCCAACGATCCGGATAAAACTACTGCTGAGCAAGACCTTAAACGCCAAACATTGGTGGAGCTTGTCGATTTTGTTTCTTCAGGGTCTGTGAAGTTCAATGAACCAGCAATTGCTTCAATGTGTAAAATGTGTGCCATTAACCTGTTTAGGGTTTTTCCACCTAAATATCGCTCTAATACTGCTAGTGGTGAAGTGGATGATGATGAGCCGATGTTTGATCCTGGCTGGTCCAGTCTGCAACTTGTATATGATCTACTTCTTCGGTTTATCGGCTATAGTTCTCTTGATGTGAAGGTGGCAAAAAAGTACTTGGATCATTCTTTTATTTTGAGATTACTTGACCTATTTGAGTCTGAGGACCCCCGAGAAAGAGACTGCTTGAAAACAATTCTGCATGGGATTTATGGGAAATTCACGGTGCATAGGCCCTTTGTTCGAAAAACTGTTAGCAATATCATCTATAGTTTTGTTTATGAAACCGAAAGGCATAATGGTATTGCTGAGCTCTTGGAGATTTTCGGAAGTATTATTAGTGGATTCGCTTTACCGTTGAAGGAGGAGCACAAGACGTTTCTATGTCGAGCCCTTATTCCTCTACACAAACCGAAATCAGTGGGTGCTTATCACCAGCAATTAACATACTGTGTTGTACAGTTCGTGGACAAGGATCCAAAGTTGGCTAATAGCGTGATTATGGGACTGTTAAAGTACTGGCCGATTACGAATAGCCAAAAGGAATTGATGTTTATAAGTGAATTAGAAGAGATTTTGGAGATGACTAGCATGGTTGACTTCCAAAATATCTTGGTTCCACTGTTCCGGCGCATTGCGTGCTGCTTAGACAGCTTCCATTACCAGGTATTTTTCCTCTTCAAATTACGATAATAAATGTTTATATCGTAGAGAATTTTTCCCGGTTTTGTTTTTTGTTGATTGATAACCTCCTGTCATGTATGCTTTTGCCTAATGAAAGATCTTCAAATTGACGATTTGGTGAATTTCGTATAGTTTGTGCTAAAATGCATCTTTGGACAATGTAGATTGTTTTTCAATCTGATTTATATGTTGATCATCCTGCTAACGAGAATTTCCTCGGAGTTCACTTCATATATGTCTCTTTTATTGCCGCAGACTATCGGAAAGAGATTGAGAACAAGTGGGGTTCGATTTTACATTCACAAGTTAAGAGTTATGATAGTACGCGGCTATTTAGGAGAAAGAGAAATTAATTTTGGACTAAATTTCTATATAGTGAAGTGTATGCTAGTATAATTTTAATCGCAAAAACCGGCTTCATTTAGTTGGTGTTAGCGTTTCTATTAGCGTATCGACTCTTCTCGTGCATAATGAAGAATTTTTATTGACTTGACAAACTAATTAAATGGTGTTTTACCATGTTATTCGGACTTGGGTGTGTGAGTGTTCCATATTAGTATGTTTTAATTTTTGGAAGTTATGTTCATGTATTTGAACGGTTCTTTGGCTGTCATATTCCTATTCTCATGTCTGAATATGTATTTCAGGTGGCGGAACGAGCCCACATGCTATGGAACAATGAACGCGTCCTTAATCTTATCAGGCATAACCGTCAGGTGATTTTTCCTCTCATCTTTCCGGCCCTTGAGCGGAATTCACAGAATCATTGGAATCAAACTGTGCTTAACCTGACAAAGAACACAAGAAAGATGATGTTTGAAATGGACGAAGAGCTCGTGCTTGCCTGTGAGCGTAAGTTGGAGGAAGAGAACTCCCAGTTCAACGAGGCAACCGAGAAAAGGAAACTAACATGGGAACGCCTCGAAACCGCTGCTGGTGTCAAACCTGCAGCTGCTAACATCGTTCCTCCTGTAAAACCAACTTCATGCCCTGTTGCCTGCTAATCACCAGAGTAACTGTCCTGAGAAGAAAAAGGAAATATGCATGTATACATTTATAGCTGCTTTAATTGCATCCATGGATGTTTCATCTTGAATTTGGCCAGGTTTGTGAAGAAAAATGGTTTTAGAGGCACAGAGTTGAAAGCTTCAGAAGCTCTGTTACTCGGATTTAGGTACGAGTATGTACGTATCCAATACGGGTATGTTTATTTTTTTTTTCAAATATGCAGTCTTTGGAGAGTTATATCTGTGTACTTGTCAGATGTAAGTCGTATGTGTATACTCGAATATGTTGCTTCGAGTATACACATCGACGACATCGTATGTATCGATTATGGGCTGTTTTTTCTGTCCATATTATTACTCTATGACATTTGAAGTATTGCTTAATGTTACATTAGAAAAAAAAAATCCACATATGTAGGGAATAATGATAGATTTTGGCCCTTAATTTATTAAAAAGTTAAATGATGTAATTCAATAAAATCAAAGACATGAATCCAACTAATTCATGATTTGAATCCTAAAGTTTATAATCTCATATTTGAAATAAAATAGAGGAAATCTTGTCATTCCTTGAAATCATCCTTGTCATCCAAAGGAATTGGTTGGTTCCTCCAGAAAACAGCAAGACCACTCCCGCCAAGCTGCATCAAATTAAGACCTCAATGGAAAGTGCAAGAAAAAAATGGTATAATGAAAAGAAAAAGGAAAAAACCAACACCTAGACATCAGAGTGCAAAAATTGTCATATACTTACCACCATGAAAACAACACTAACTGCAGAAGGAACCATTACAAGGGGATTGGTAAAATGTCTCTTGGCAAGCAAGAAACCAAGTGCAGAGCTCTGTGCATGAACAAACCAGAATACAGCCATCAATGATGAACTCCAAGAAAAAAAAAACTGCTGCTTTACACGGATTCGCGATATTCAACATTTTATGTTCGATGTGTATTTTGATATGATCTTCTAAGTATATGAAAAAAATTTATCATACATGTCATTGATACTCATTACGAGTTTGAATAACACAGGGTAAAACAAAATATGCTACTACGAGAACGAATGCATCAGAGATTTAAAAGAGAATTTATCATTCTATAAGATTTTTTTTAACGAGTAAACCAGGATAGTCATTCATGAAAAGACAAACATCAGTCCGACATGTGTTAGGTGGTTGCTTAAAGGTTTCAAGAGTAGTAGTAATGCCTTAATACATGTAATGAAGAAATATGGTACCTGCATTCCGCATTCAATGGAGATGGTACGGGAAGTTGATTCACCGAATGATAATTTAGAAACCCAATAACCAAGAGCAAAAGCAGCAGCATGTAGGAGAGCAACAGGCAATATTAGCTGAGCTCCTTGGGCTTTTAACACTTCTGACACTAGGCCAATCTTAGTATTAAAAAGGGACATAAATGTTAGTCCTTTATATATGGAAACAAGTTTCAATCCAAACACAGAAAGTGAATGTTGAAGTTACTAACATACTATAAATGTACTTCATTTAAGTGTTATCTGAAGAACTTACAGGGCTTGCACAAAGCAGGGTAGTTAGAATAACTCCTATTAATGGAGTCACTGAGATGATTTTCGAAGTTAATTTCGGAAAGAATTCATTGGACAAGACTGCCACAAAGTCAGACATTAGAATCATATAATTGTATGTCAGAATTCGTAAGATTTCGTGATAATTATAAGTGCCAACTGTAGTCCTATGATACCTCCAATAACTGTTGGTACTAAGACAACCTGAAAAGTGCTCATTGCAAGACCCTGCAAAAAGATTTTTGGGAAGGAATGTCCTTCCATTAGTGGAATTACCATAAATGAAAAAGTTATGACATTTTGAGATCTTTATCATCACTATCAAGTAAATTTCTAACAAGGATAAGCATACCGCAGCATTCACTGGAACAAGCTGACCAGCAAGTAGCTTTGTAAGGAGTGGTGTCATAACTATAGCTCCAATAGTTGAACACCTGCAAATATCCCATAGGAAATTGGGAAACTTGAATCTTGTTGTTTAATTTCCAGTTTCAGATATGTCCAAAAAACAATTTAATATAAAGAAAAATATTAAATGTAGTTGATAATTAACCAAAAAATGCATTGGAATGAAAAGTTTAAAACTCATCAACTACAAATGTATTTTTGAATATATATATATATATAACCAATTTTTTGCTGGTTGGACAGGTTTGACAATTACCCAATTCTTATATAGTCACCGACTAGACAAGCCACCGTTTCCTGGTTCAACTGGTCCGGTTTATTATTCCATGTCTTAGGTAAGTACAATATCAAAAACTACCTGTCTGATAAAAGCATAATGCATGGATGCAATTTGATCTTACGTTGTCATGAGAACAGAAAGTGCCACATTCCCTTTAGATATATAGGTTGCAACATTTGATGCCTGACCACCAGGGCAGCAGGCGACCAAAATAAGACCAGTTGCAAGCGGAGCAGAAAGTTTAAGTACCTGAAAATCACATTAGATGTTGTTCAGCATTCACTTATTGATACCAGCTTACTAGGAAGCAATGTAATCCTGATAAATGACATTATATATGTATGTATATATAATGCAATCTAAATTAGTGATTTAAATTACAAAAGCTAAATTTGGACAACAATATATCTTATCTGCAGTCTTCAACCACCCTCTTTAATAGGAAATTTCCCATTTCCTTAATAGCACAAAAGTTTTAACCACGTATTCTATATCCTAAATCAAATAACACAACAGACAGCTTGTTTGGAGTAAGTTGTCATGTCTTCTTGCTATGGGGAAGAAGTTTATCTCAGGAAGTATAATCTATGTTAGTTGGACTCCTAGTTTGAATACCGGATACAAGTGTGCGTTTGACACGTGTATCTTCAAAATTTCTAAACTTGTTGTATTGGAGGGTCCTTCGAGGGATATACTCTCCCAAACCATGTTCGAAATTGTGTCGGACATAGGTACTCTAAGAAAAATAAGGAGTTGGAGCAACATAGAGTATAACTCAACCAGTTAGAAAGTATCGAGGCAAAAAAATTTTGAATTACCTTTGCAATAGTATATCCTAGAATAGGCTTGATTAGGTATTGAGCAAGGAAACCTATACCTACCTGCAAAATTGAAAATCAATACCCTTAACAAACACTAAAACAGATCATTTATTTGTTTAATCAGCAATCTACTAACACTAAAACAGATCATTTATTTGTTTAATCAGCAATCTACTAACTCATATGTGAATATTCTGGCTTACAGTCCATGGATTCCGTAGACAGCGTCTGAAATCCTCAAAGGTTAATGTCAATCCCATTGAAAGCATGAGGAAACCTAGGCCGAGGGTGAAAAGATCTGGCCCTAACCATGTTACCTTTAGGAGGGAATAAATGGTTAAGTAGCAAAGCAACATTTGAATCATCATTCACTAAAAGCACTGCAGAGCAGAGGACTAAATTTTACCGCATCTGGCTTGTAAATGCCAACAATAGTTCCCAAGATAACCTGTTCATTAATTTATAGTTAAAATGTAAAATTCATGACAAAATTCAGTGTTTAATCAAACACATTAAGAAAATATAACACCCACCCACACTGGGAAAAGAGTAGTCAAAGTTTCAACAATTCTCTCATACTGGTTCATCCCAGTCGGTGTCGGACTATCTCCCACTATTATTGATTAAATCTTGCATCGGCATTGGTCTTTTGCAGGAGTATGTTGTGGAGGACCTTCACGGCACTTATGCCCCACCAAAACTTGATCCAGAGCACGAAGAACGCTTGAAAATGATGAAGCTTTTGTAACGTGAAGGATGAATAGGTGGTGAGAAAATCCCCAAGAGGTATCTGAGTTGATTCTTTCAAATTATTCAGAATACAAAAGATAGATTTCGGTCGGTTGCTTGGCTATTTTGTCAAATAGAGTGGGGGAAGAGCGTGTCCTTTATCTCAAAAGATCTCACTTTGAAGTCTTTACATGGTAATTGCTGGCTAACTGAACGTGGTAAACCTGCCATGCCAGGTGCGAGGGTGCATATATGTATGCATGCATCGTTTTCCCTTGATGTTTGTCTAATAACCAACCGTCTACAGTTGTACTTTTCTACCCAATATACCTTGCCCAGGAAAACCCTTGTGCAGATAAATGGTTCTTATGTAGTAGTATGTTTTAACTATTTTTCTATATATACTCAGGCTGGGTATCTTCAGATTGGTTCAAGGTTTCAATTGCAATACTAATCAAACTTCTTTTCCTTGGAAACATTGTTAAGGAGAGAGAATAGAAAACATGCAATGTAGCTTGTATATCTTTTCACTTTTAGCATGATGTGATTGGATTCTTTTAGTCGAATTTCGTGAGAGAATTAGGCATTGATCGAGCCCGAGGCTCGGTTTTTCCGATGTATCATCAAGTATTCAATATGCTTCTGCAACGTATAGTTTCTTTCTAGTAACAAATTGAAAGGTCATTCCCAACTATGCAGCTGTCGTCGACTAAATATCCCTCTGAAAGCATTTATCGAATGACATTATATCTAAACATCTTTTACTCTATAATATGCTACTCACAATGGAAATAGAAATTAGGGGTCCATATGTTTATGGTTACTATAAACATGTTACAACTTAATATGCTAACAACACTTCATTATCTGTAAGAACAGCGGGAAGTTTCTTCTGCTCTAGGGAAACCCATTGCATTGGGGTTTTGGACTGTTAGTCTGTTGTTGATGTTGGCATTTGACCATCACTAACAAAAACAAGATGGTCACCATCTCTAATCACTTCAATGTCGTCAATTTCAGCTCCTTCTTTGCTCACAACTTTAGCTCCAAATATCCCGAATTTTTTAGCACCGATCTCGAGTAATTCCGCAATGTTCCCCGGAAGTAGTACAAGCTTCCCGGTGGTTTGCCCCTTTTCCGGGCAACTTATTACTACTCTAGAGGAGTTGACATTAGGATCCTTGACACCCTTAGGTCGATGAACTGAGAGTAGTACATCTTTCTCCACATTGTTTGCAGCCGACATTATCCCAAATAGCGAGTTGTGGTAGTTACTTGTCTTACGTCTCCGCCTGGATTGGCTCCAAGATCCATCTGTCGCATCTGGTGCTGCAGGACTGATAACTGGCTCACTCGTAAACCTCCCGAGGAACCGTGTCTCGGCTTTCTCCGGAATCGACATGATAGACTGAGTTTTTGTTTCTTTTCTTGATTCGAACATCGACTTTATCTCTTCGTGTCCTTGTTGCTCGGCTAGATCCCTTGGTGTCCAACCATGAACATCTGGTTTGTCAATGTCAGCATCTTGATCCATAAGATACTTAACTATTGCGATGTTTCCTTCACAAACTGCAACATGAAGAGCTGTGTATCCATTGTGCCTCGGTCGTGTGACATCCCCTCCGTAACGGACGATTTCCTTAAGCAAGTTTAAGTTGTTCTGTTCGGCAGCGGTGCAAGCATAGTGACCTACATCTCCACCGTTGATGCTTGCTCCGTTTTCCTTTAACAGTTTAGCTACTTGATCGTGACCAGCTAACATCGCCTCCCATAATGGTACATTTCCTTCCAAATCTGCATAAAATAAGAATCTAACTGCATATTATGTTTCTGCAATCAACAGTCTGTGGGATGGAAAAGAAATGCTTGAAGATGATTTAAAGAGCTGTACTGGTTAAGAGGATAATAGTATTACAATAATCCGAGTATTTGTATTTTTCTGTGTGCCATAATCGTGTTATATAGATCTCGACATGTAATTCGGGTTAAGAAGAAAGATCCACTGTAATAAACAGAAAGGCCTGGAGAATACCTTTACAATTTGAATCTGCACCATAATCGAGTAAGAGAAGAATGCAGTTCTCACTTCCTTTTGATGCAGCTATATGCTAGTATTTTACAAAAACAAGTCAAAATCTTTATGCATATATATACGCACATATAAAAAAATATGAATCTTTGGGATACTGACCAAATGAAAAGGCTAAAAGATTTTTACTAACCAAAGCTGTTCTTCCATTGTTGTCCGCTTCATTAGGATCAAGCCCCCTTTTCAATAGCTGATGCAACAACAAGTCGTCTCCCCTTAGTGCAGCGAAGCAAAGATTGAGAGGTAAGTCCATTCTCCCTCGAGTTAACATGTTCTCGATCTCGATTAAAATGCCTTCCATAATCGGGTCATTCTTGTCTTTCAAATGCTGTCCCAATCAAAGAATTCCAAGGCTAAATATGTATAATCTTATTCTCACATTATCAGTTGATTTTCTTCTGCATGTTCCATCATATTAATGTGTAGATATGGGATAACAATAAGGTTAAAACTATTTTGAGGAATTATATCAGTCAGTAATCAGTATGTTTATATAGTTAATTGCAGGCATGAATACCTGAAGGAGATTATTCATGATTATGGTCCCATCTCCGACGTTGGCCTGAATGATGTTAAGGAATGTAGTCCGGTTCAGCCGAAGTAATTGGCACAATCTTTTCGTACGTACTGTAAATAGCTGTGGCCTATAACAAAGTACTCCAATCTCACCACAGAGATCACCCGATTTTGCCTCTCCAACAACCTGAAAACCATTCCAGAAATGACTTCACTTAACATCCATTCCTGGTTATTGATCGGTAAGGCTAGTATTTGAGTGATTGAGTGATAGAACTTGCCTGTTCAACGCCATTTTTGAGAATCAATAGATCCTGAGAAGCAATATAAAACATTAGGGGCCATTTTGAAAGCAGAGTTTGAAGTAACCTTAAAGTTTTAAAAGAATCATCCAATTGAACAAATCATAATTGCAGAAACTTGAACAAGAAGTAATGTTTTACCACGGCACCAGTAACAAGGATGTAGAAATCTGTAGGAGCTTCATTCTGCAGGATGACATCTTCTTTCGGAGGAAAATATTCAGCTTTCATCTCTGAGACCTTAAACATTTATTCACAAAGATTCAACTTTATCATGTTTGGAGTTGATTCCGGTACAAAAACTTAGCAAGTTTTCGAGTTGATTACCAGCTGAAAAAGCAAGTCGTTGGAAACACCGCGGAATAAGTAAACCTTGTCCATAAGAGCATAGAAAAGATAATGTGAAATGCTCGATCGAATGGCTTTAGGAAGCGAATCAATAGTCTCTTGCTGCTGCAGCCCCTCCGAGTCAGTCCTGAACTTCAAGCATAAATGTGCAAGCATCTGATCTTGTAGGCGAGGAGGCAACTGGTTTCTTTGAGCAAAACTTGAAGCTGCTTGAATGGTATCCCTCTAGGTATAGAAATCATAAACAAAGGAAAGTTGATCAAAGATTTAATGCAAAACCAGTGCGAACAGAAAGTGGAAAGCAATAAGAAATCCACTCACGAATCTTCTAGTTCGGCTTGTTCCGTGGACAACCAAGTTCGTCATGTTTCCGATCAAATATGCTGTCAACCCCAGGTTGAAAAGCATGTAGAAAATGTCAAACACCATCTCCCTAGTATTCACAGGATGCAAATCACCATATCCAACAGTTGTCAGTGTAGTGATAGACCAGTACATCGATGTCACATATCGAATCCACAAGCTCTGTTCGAGGAAATCATCTCCTAGAGAATTTCCGATCCATGTTCTTCCCGGATTAGGATATCGTTCAGCTATAAGATAATAGAAACATCCGGCACAATGAACTGCAAAAAGTGTAACCTACAAAAAACACCCGGAGTTCCATTCATGAATGCTGCATTACTAGAAACAACAAAATTTTCAGGTAAACGTCCCATTTCTGTTCTGTTGTACTCACACAAATAAGTTTTGCACATCGAACCCAAAAGTAGTTGTAGTTCTTGTCCTTCTCCATTCTGTTGAAATAAACAATAAGTCATATTCGACACTTACACCATGATCCGAGAAACATAGGTGTCAACCCAACATATTTCAACAAATATCCAACCAAAAAAAGCAAGCTGATGAAGCTAAAACAAGTCTTGTACCTGGAAAACAATGCACTAACTCTGCGCAGACGCCAAAGACGAAGCATGTTAAATAAGCCATATGACCGCAATGGCTTAGGGGAGATTTTCTGTGCAAGTTCCGATGGTATTGTCGATATAACGTCAAAAACCAACCATGAACTGGCATACTTCCAAGCAATCTTCTTCTGATCATCGATGAGGAGATAGGTTGTTTTATCAAGGTATGCAACGAAGAAGGTGAGAATAATATCCAGGGCAAAGAATCCATTAACAACATTATCAGTAACAGAGAGTGGTGTTGCAGGTTTTTCAAGGAAACCAAGTTCAAATGGCGAAACCCAAGCAGTATAGATGACTAAAATAACCAGAAAAGTTTCCCATATCCTGCAAGGATCAATTGGAATGTGTAAATATCAACCATCATTGATTCCTTTTTGTGGACTTAGAATTTGCACCAAACATTTACAAATCTATTCAAAGTTCCTTGCATCATAGGCATCAACAAGAAAAACAAGAACACTAAAACCACCCACGGGCGGTGATATGGCGTATCCGAACCTGCGAGGTATTGACCATTTCAGTCATTGGATAAAATGGTGTGAAAACTTGTATATACCAAATATCATAGTTCATGCTAGTCACAAGGTATTGTCCACTTTGACCCATTGAACCAAAAGTTTGTATACATAAATTAGTCAAGTCTTATAGGTTGAAGATTAGGTGAATACTAGCATCCAAAGATGAATTTCAATAAACATATGAGATATATGAATCCTCTACATTATCCCAGAAAGAGAAAAGTCACAAGGAACTGTGAAATGTCAAAAGTTTGCCAGGGTTTCAACACAGCATGCCCCTCAAATTTGATTGATATTATAACCATTCTTTTGGAAATCAAACAAAAGGGAGATAAATCTCTTCTCAAGGCAGAAAAGCAAGAGTTTGATGCTATTAGAGAAAGTTCAAAGTGATCCCATGAGAGTCAACCCTCAGATTGTCAGGCCCCAATCAAGATCTGCTTTAGTCTTGAGTTCAGACAATTCACCAAACACATTGCGACAGCAATCAAAAAGACATTGTTGAATTAAACACGTACCATTTTTTAATACAAATCCATCATTTCAACACACATGCAAAGAAGAAACAACAGTTCTGAACAATAAAAGCTAGTTTTCAGATTGCTTTATTCATCAACAGAACCAACCTGAAGGGAAAGACCAGTGAAACGAATACTACTTGCTAGTATTATTTGCATAAATTTAACCAGAAACACAGTAAAAGATTAAGATTTCACTCATTTCACAAGCCCTTTTCTCTATATAACCCAACAAGTACAACAAAATTATACGAGGAGCCAGTAAAACAGCCTCATAAACTCGAATGAATTATGGGATAGTGTAGGAACAAAGCTATCTTCTTGCTTTTCTTTTTCCCTTAACTAACGAGAAACTGTAAACAAAAGTATATAACAAGTAAATATTAAAGAATAAGAAAAAAAAGAAGACAATCTTTTGCTTTGTCATTTCGAAAAACAAAGGTCACGATTTCCAATGTCGAAGATTTTCCCAATAACCCCACCGCGTTGAAAAGAAAACGGAATTTATTAGTTATTACCCAGATGTTCATGAGCTTTGACCCTATGCATTTACAGAAAACAAAAGAACCCAGAGCTGGAAAACAAGAAACAAAGGTGTATTTCTCACCTGTAACGACGATCATAAGGAGAAACAATGAATCTCTTGAGCTTGACTCTACGGTTGCTTCTTGCACCAAGCGAGGGGAGGATTCCTGTGGATAGACTGTAATGGCTGCTCTCTCTTGATAATTGTTCGATCTCTTCTTGCCCGCATACTGATACTCGAAACATGCCTCT
This sequence comes from Abelmoschus esculentus, assembly GCA_035048815.1. Taxonomy (NCBI): domain Eukaryota; kingdom Viridiplantae; phylum Streptophyta; class Magnoliopsida; order Malvales; family Malvaceae; genus Abelmoschus; species Abelmoschus esculentus. The sequence continues at coordinate 28,673,408 of JAUCBN010000001.1, forward strand.
GTTCTTACTTTTCTTGAGGATACTCTCGATCTCTCTCCCGCCTTCCTCTTTGGCTCTCGTATTCTTATATACGCGCAAAAAGTTTTTTTTTTCTTCACTCTCATAATTATTTGTATTCGATTTTAATTTATTAATTGATTAATTTAAATTAAATATTATAAAGATAATACTATTATTTTATTCTATATTTAAACTAAATATTAATTAAAGTGATCTAACATCTCATTAAATTAAGTTAATTAATTATTGATATAATAATTTTCCTTTTGTAAATATAGTATATAATATAGTAAAAATCTAAGGACGACTCTTTAAATAAGTAAAGATTAAAATTAAAATCTTTAATTTTATAAAGGATTTATTATTATTTTATTATTTTATTATTTTATCGATTTTTAATATCTTGTCTTAATTAATTTTTATTAAAAATAATGTAAAGGTTATCATAAAAGACAAACAATATAAATAAATATTTTTATACGGAATTTTATAAATATTATTTCTAATATATTTTATTTATTTATTTTAATTTAATCGTTTAAAATCTCAGTTTTTTTAAAAAACAAAACATCCATTTTTATTTTGTGTCGTGGTTAAGGCACTTAAAATCTCTTTGTTGTCTTCAGTTTGAAAGTTCATACACTCACTCAGTGCGCGTGAAGCCACTTTCCGTGTATTGCTTGGGTTGGAACTTTCAAACTCACGTGTATTGTCGCGTGAAAGAAAATATGATTTTCTCTTATATGGGAAGGAAAATATTTTGATTCTTGCGGTTAAAATTATGGTTAACTAACTCAATTTGGTTAAATTTTAATTTTATAATTAAAATAAAATGATTTAAGCATATTAAAATTTTGAAAGTAGGCAACTTATAATTATTTTTACTACGATTATCCAATCAAATTCACAATATAAACTTATGTAAGGATACATGAAATATATTTTTTTTAACAATCTAATAGTGATTATAGTAGGAAAAGACGAAGGCGACAGTAACAGTTTTCGAAACATAAAAAAAAAAATCAAATAATGATTGAAAAATTGATCAAAAGACAAAATAGATATAGAATATTGTTTCAATCCCCTTTTATTTGAAAATGAAAGATAAATAAAGTAGAAGCCAAAGTGACATCAACGATAATCGAAATAGAAAAAAGAGTGTAGCCGGCAACGACGATATAAAGTAATCGATATCAATGGGTAAAATTCACTGTACTTGTACATAGTGTCACGCTTAAAAAGAGGCAAGAAAATTAATTCTACGTCAAAAAAGAAAAAGAAAGATCTTGGGATATATACAGTGACGTTGCACATCCTATCAAACATGTCTTTTAGGAATAGAGTAATAACCTCATGACAACAAGTACATTTTGTCAACAGTTCAAAAATCAATGGTGTATCGATTGATCTAATTTTTTATTTTATTCTTTTAAAGAAATTATACGAAACCCGAAACACCGTTATCTCGATACGAAAAGCCATTTTTCTCCCTTCCCTTGCCATCATCCTAAGGAGAGTGAAATGAATGCTGTGAAGGCTCAGCAACTGTGTACGTAGACTTTTGGCTTGCATTAACTATCACCTGCTGCTTTCAGTTTGACCCCGGACACTTCCAAACTCTACCAATTGGGGTAAGAGACGCTGGTTTTGAATCTGTCCAAGTTGGGAGGTCATAATCCCCGCACCAAGTGGTATTTAAATAAAATAACGTAATATTATACGAGTTTAAACTTTAAACTTAGAATTTAATAATTTAGTTCGATCGATTTATAATTTATAATTTATTATTTTAATTTTATATATTATTTACTTTATTAAATTAAATGCAAGGTCTTGGATTGGAAATCGATCCTTCCCTTTCTTTTGAATGGGAGAACATACGTCATGGAAAATCTACTTATAGTATATGTATAATAATACGTACAAGTTCACGTCAAACATTGACAAAGAATACTACTGATTTTATGTATTTTATATTATGTTAATTTTTTTCTCATAATGGTCGGTTTCCCTTTGCACAATTTAACAAAATTGTCTAAAAATGAATAATAATCAATTACAGAGCCATTCCAACCTTTAAAAATCAATTTATATTAATTTTATATGATTAAAGTTAAATACATAAAATATAAAGGAAAAAAACTTTAATTTTAATTTTAAGAATTGAAAATTTAATTTTAAATTTAAAATTATTATTTAAATTTTTTTGGTATATGATTTAAAGTATAGTATTTACTTTTTATAATTAAAGTTTTTGATGTAAAATCTCCGCCAAACTCTTTGCCACTTAGCAACGCAATATTGTCGTTGAATTTTTGTACTTATTAATTAAACACTATATTTGACTTTCCTGTCCCAAACTCCATCCTCCAAAGCTTACCGACTGGGGATGATATGGTCATTATATATAATTATATTGTTTGAATTATAGTCTTTGGGTGGACAAGATCAGGTACCCGCCCAAATTGAAAAGAATTGGTATCAGTTTCGGTAATTATCGGTTCCTGAAAATTGGAATCAGTCTCGGTTTCGGTCACACCGGATCCTAAATTTTAAGAATTGGTCCCATTACTGGTGGGTACCGGTTCTTGTACCGAGTACCCGATTAATTAGTTTATTTTAAAAAAAATTGAGTAATTGAAGAAAAAAATTCAACCACTAGTAATAATATCAAATAATAAAATTAGAGTATTATAAACTTGAAAATTAAAGTTTTAAAACTAGTCATACTCATAATATTCATACATAAAAGAGAATGTTTGATAAGAAAAATAAACAAAAGAAAACCAATACCAAATATTTAGTATTTGTCCCGTTTCTACTGAGTATCTATCGGGTACCGAATCCAAAAAATTAAGATCCAATCCCGATCTCGATTATGATCGAAACCTAAATTTTAGATTCAGTCTCGGTCCCACTAGAACTAATACCAAATAAAAATTCACCAAAATTTATCGAATCTAAAATCGGGTAATCTGATTTTTTCCCACCCCTAAACTAGTCTCCGTGTAACCAACACAATCAAAGAGATTGATCCCCCCTTTTTGTCTATCAGAACTGGTCTGCCGATGCCATAGCCTTTAGTGTAGAAAGGAACCGGTGATACTCAATTCTCACCATTCAAAGAGACAAAAAGGAAGGACTCAAGGACCACTAAACGTGAAACAAGGAATCACAACACTTGAAAACATGATTAGTATTAATTATATTTTATATAGTATTTGAACACCTAAAAAACATATTTGTAACGGTTATTCATTTCACCTATTAAAGCACTTAATATAATATAAAAGAGCGGCGGTTTTTGAAAGTCACAGGATCAAACACCAATAATATAACACAGTGATTGAACGATCAATGATTAAAATTATATTCTAAAACAAATACTATTATAACCATTATATCTAATTAAAATAATACTTAACATCAAATACTTTAAGAATTACTCTAATATCACTTATAAAGACATTATTATTTTTTAATTATAATAATTATAAAACTATTTAAATTTAAAATATAATTAAGTGATCAAAATTTAGTAGAATTGTCCTTCCCCCTTCGCAGGTAGCACCTTCCCCGGTTTGCCGTTTATTGTAGAACATGGATCTGAATAGCACATCCCACATTGATGTGGGAACTGACCTTTCTGGTCCACACAAATTAACTTTGAAACCGAGGCCGGGTTCCTCCGATAATTATATTAAGCAATCAAAAAAATCTTACAACTCAAAAATAATGAAAAAAATAAAATTTTTATGTATATAAGTATACTAATAAAATTCAGACGCTTCTTAAATCTCTTTGTCTCTGTCCAAACGAGACGCATAAAGAAGAAAGTACGCGATTCAAATCGGCATACAAAAATCATCGCTACCCAGTACTGATTTTATCGGCAAACAAACCATCAAATGAGTGGGGATAAAGCTTTTTAAGTAACCATCGATAAAAACATAAATAAAATACTAGCATCGATTGAACCTTTGTGTGAACAATAAACGATCGCTAGGGTATGCTGAAACATGCCACAAAGACAGATGAATCAAAACGTAAAACAAAACAAAAAACATGTCATAAAGACAGAAAAAAAAAACGTGTCACAAAGACAAAAAACATGCTATAGAAACAAAAATTCTTATTAAAATTAAAAACAAAAATAAAAATAATAAATTTATTGATTGTCTATCACCAATAAAAAAATTAAATAAAATGAAAAACAACTAGTGAAATTTCTTTTAAGAGAAGTGAATAGTGGCTAAGTTTTCAAATGCAGTACACCTTTTATTCTTATTTATTTATATATATTTTTAATTATAAAATGAAATTTTAATTATACTAAAATATATTAAGAGTTATTATATCAATAAAACTATAAATGACATAATAAATCATTACTATATAATAATTTTTACTCAATCTTACTTCAACAATAACTTCCTATTCCAGTTTTCTGCGGTGGTTGGCCGACGGATGAAGGCGTGTGAAAATGCATTATAGATTTATAGTGTCTAGGCTCTGACTTTACGAGCATTAAATTAGTAACAAGAAATACTCCAACCAAACCATAATTGACGCACAGAAAAAAAAAATATACTGTACTCTACGAAAAAATATATTATAAGTAGGTTTCACTATATATTTATAAGACCAACCACTAAAAATCACACACCTCATTAATTTTTTTATTATATTTTTTTTAAGTGAATCTTGATTTAAAAAAATTATTTTAAAATAAATTAACAGAATAAAGATTTATTTAAAAAAATATAATACGAAAAAAAATAATAAAAATAATATTTTTTATTAATTTATCCCATGAATAACGTGATGAGACATACTATGATATAATTTCTCGTAGTCTACACTAGAATGTCTAAGAAGTTTAGCCTGCAGGCATTCCGCCGCTGCCGCTGCTCGACACTCACCCGTGCTTGGAGTCATTATGGGGGAAATGGTTTCCTGCCGCGTAGTGGGAAATTTGTGTAAGCTAAAATTTATAATTTATTAAATAATTTATATATTAAAATATAACTCTTAAAATAAATGAATGCGGTGACGACCGACTTTTGTTTTACTATTTAAGATTTGAGTTGGCTCTCGTCTTAACCACTTAATATGGGCAGGGGAGAATCTGAAAGGGGTAGGCACTAGGCAGGGATCTCCCGACCCATGTAATTAATATAAAAATGTGATAACTCGTCTAATTTTTTTTTTTCAATTCCTTTTGTATGATTTGTAATTTTTATGATAAATTTGATCATAATTTTACATTTATATTACTTGACATAAATCGTAAGATTAATAAATTAAATATTTATATTGACAAGGATTGATCCAAGTGGTAACCAGTTTGGTTCTGCTTAAGCAAGTCTCAAGTTCGAGATTTTTGTACTCAAAAATCTCTACTAAGAAACTTATCCAATAAAACTAAATATAAAATTCGGATCAATCTAAATTAGTCGTTAAACTCTAAAATCGAAAGAGCAAAATCCATAATTAAATGTACACTTCATAATCTGCTGATGGATAAAGTCAAACGAATTAAGACTGCATTATTAGTGTTTTGAAAGTTGACTTTCAACAACTAAGTTCCCTGGTCAAATGCCACTGCCACTGGCCCAGCCCAAGGAATTCGTAACAAGACACGTCACGTCTCGATCTAGTGAAGGTGACATATAATTACTAATTAGCCCCACTCGCACGGCAGGGATGGAAAACTACACGGAGATTAAGAATGTGCAGAGTTAATCATTGTTAATCAGTGTAATCTTTATATTTTATAAGTTATAGGTTATTTAATTGAATTATTAAAATTAAACGAGTTTAATTAATTAAATTATTAAAAATAATAATTAAGAATTATAATTAAGAATTTTGACTAATGATATTATTAAATTATTTATATAAATATTTAAAATATAATATAAATTTTTAAACTTTAATAGTGGCGTCTCAAAAAAATAATTCTTCACTCAACCACTCCCTTACCTCTCTCCATCACTCGCCATAAATATTTACATCCAGGGAGTAAGCCATAATTTTTTTTAAAAAAAATATAATTTTTAAACGATATTTTAAAAAATTAATTATTTTATAAAAAAGTGTTAAATTATTTATAAAAAAAATATTAATTATATATATTTTTAATATTTTATATATAAATTATATATAAAATATCCAATAGAAGATTCCACCTACATTAGATTCGTTATCCATAGATGCTTAGGTTAGAGTTGAGTACAATTATTTCAGATTTTAATGTTAATTAAAAAACGGAGTGATTAAATACATAATTTATTATACACTTTAATTAATTTAAACGGTAACGACCACATAATCAATATTGGGCTTTCATTCACCAGCCCAATACAATAGATACTAAGGCTAAATCTATAGAAAGGGAGATAGAGAAACAATATTAGATTTGAACTTGTGAAAAAATATTTATAATCGAACTCGATAAGTGATTTTAGTGAAAAAAAGACGATCTTTATCGTAAAAGACTCATGTTTAAACCGTTTTGTCTACCAGATATATGTCTATTATCAAAAGGTTAAAAAAATACGATCTTATAAGTTATAATCGATTTAGAGATCAGTAAAAGAAGTAAGGTTTTTATTGAATGGAAAAAGCCCTTTTTCTCAGAGTCTCCTTGGAATCCCTTCGGGCTTCTTCAACAATATTTATATCCGAATTTCCAGTTTTTGAGGACAGCAAGAGCCTCTCTTCTTCTGTATTGCCCTTTTTTTGAAGTCCACCTGAACCACAGGGATTGACAGTTGAAAGAGGTTCGGTTTCATCTTCTGCAAAGTATATCAGAATAGTTATTAGTATGTTCCGAGTAGAGTAATTGAGCGATCAAACGCTAGAAAGGTTACCGATTTCGTGTTCCGACACGTTCACATTAGTTACATGAAGGCTTCCTGGAAGTATGCAGCTGAATAAAGCACCTATCCGAGCCAGTCGATTCACCCATGGCGGGATGTTTTTGCCTGTCAAGATATGAACCACGTCGTCCGTAAAGTGATTACAGTTCTTGTAGATGAGGTTGTAGCTATTTCCGTGATACAAGGAAGCCATTTTCTCGATCAACGCTTTGAATTCGGACAACGATATGTTTATGCTGCCGAAGGAGATCGAGCACCGGTACGTAAAACGGGGGCACCTCTTCGGTTCCACATGGAAAACTCCACTAATAGAAAAATCATGAGCTCCAAACCCATACTCCTTACCATGGACTGTTCATAAAGATTCAGACACAAGTGATTCAGTTTCAAGCAAGCAGTTTCTTGGACATGTTTTCCATGGCAGAAAATCAAAGAATCCAGAAATGGAAACAAACCTTCAATGCCGGAATGGAAAATCCCTAAACCAAACCAGTAAGAGTAATTGTTGATGTGTGTGAGATCATAGACATGCAAGATCACTTTGGTTTCATTGCTGGAAGCTTGGACTTTTCCCATTTTCTTCTTATCCAAACACAAAAAAGAAAAATACTTCCCAAAATCCCTAGAAAAAAAATCTTTTCCTTGTCTCTACCGATGCTAAAGTTATGAAATCTATGTGTTTTTTTTCTTTGTCTTCAACATGAGCTAAACGTTGACTATTTAATTAAGGATTGATTTGTTTCACTAACTGTTAAACCAATAAATCATCGGAATCATGTGTTACAATTTGCTGCATTTGTTACTTCCATCGTTTATTATCCGTGTTACGTTCGTGTCCTGTTTTGAAACTGTCTACAAAGTTGTTTGGTTGCCGAGAAAAAACAAAATAAAGTTGTTTGATTTCTGGTTGCGAGAAACGGAAACAGTGAGGATGTCCCCAAAAATCAAAAACTATCTGGGCCATTCTTCTGCAAAAACAGTGACAAAGCAACAAAAAGCAGACGAGTGGGTGAAGTTGACGAAGGTTGTCTTCTCCCCTGAGGAATATTCAGCATGAATGTTTAACGATAAAAATTGTTATTTTTATATAAAAAATTATAATAAATTATCAATTTCGAATCGAGTCAAACAAAGTCTGATATGCTTTAAACTTAAATCGGAGCAAATAATATTATCTCTGATCTGAACTTAAGTCTAAAATTTTGAAGGAGCTTCAAGCCCGAACCAATCTAAATAGTACTGTTTCTGAACAAAACCCAAACTTAATCAGGTTTGGCCTTGACTCGACTTATTATTGGCCCAGTTCTTTTATAAATGAAAATTCTAATTAATATAAATATGTACTTAAACTCAAATCTCTTATAATAAATATTATTTTTTATTAGAGTCGCTTGATCCTTCCGTTTGACTTGAGTTAGATTTTAAATTTTGGTTCATTATATGAGATAATATTAGAAAAAATGAAAAACTATTCTTAAAATTGGTGTATAATTGAACTCGTATAAAAATAAATATATTTATATAATTTTTTATACCGATAATAAAGATCCGCTCTAAATTCAATCCAAAACATTTGACCCGACCCGAAACTGTTAACCAACAGGGGAGTTCGACAATTTCACGGGAACTGTCTATTTATCCCTCTTTCCTCTTTGCCTCAGGCTTCTTCTTCCTATCACCATAAAAATCATCCTCTACCCTATCAATAGTATATGAACCCTTATTAGAGATTGCCCTTTTTACACCCTAGTTCTTCTAGGGCAAGATTCACCAAGTTTTCACATCCAATTCAATAACTTTCTCTTGAAATTTGAATATGGATGGCAATAAAGATGATGCCTTGAAATCGTTGAAAATAGGCAAAGATGCATTGGACGCCGGAGATCGTGCCCGCGCGCTTAAATTCCTCGCCAAAGCGCGCCGTCTCGATCCATCACTTCCCATCGACAATCTCTTATCAGCGGCTGCTGAAGCGAAACCCGACGATCGGTCTGCCCCGGAACCTCCTCCCGATTCTTCTAAATCCAAGCCGTCCGATAAACCCTCGATTCGCCGGAGGAATCCACCGGCTGGATCGACTGCTTCTTCTTCTTCGCCGAAGGCTGCTGCAGGTACGTACACGGAAGAGCAAGTCGTGATGGTGAAGCAAATCAGGAAGAAGAAGGATTATTATGAAATTTTGGGGTTAGAGAAAACGTGTACCGTTGATGATGTTAGAAAAGCTTATCGGAAACTGTCCTTGAAAGTTCATCCCGATAAGAACAAAGCTCCCGGTGCCGAGGAAGCCTTTAAGGCGGTTTCGAAAGCGTTTCAATGTTTAAGCAATGAAGAAAGTAGGAAAACGTACGATCTCGTTGGATCAGATGAACCTGTTTACGAAAGGAGAGCTTCACCGTATCGTGGCGGGGGCAATGGATTCAATGGCTTTTACGATACTGATTTTGATGCGGACGAGATATTTAGGAACTTCTTCTTCGGTGGGATGCCTCCGGCGACTACCCAATTTCGAAGTTTCAATTTTGGGCCAGGAATGGGAGCTAGAACGGGGGATCAAGGCTCTGCTGGATTCAACATCAGAATGCTGATTCAGTTGCTGCCGGTTCTTCTAATCCTCTTGTTTAGCTTTTTACCATCATCTGAGCCTGTTTTCTCACTGTCCAGGTCGTATCCTTATGAGTACAAGTTCATAACTAAGAATGGCGTGAACTTTTATGTGAGGTCGACGAAATTCGAGCTGGATTATCCGGAAGATAGTATAGAGCGTGCAAGGATTGAAGAGCGTGTTGAGAGAGATTATTACTCTATTTTGGCTCAGAATTGTAGGATTGAGCTTCAGCGGCAGCAATGGGGATTTATCCGTGAGATTCCGCATTGTGATATGCTGGAGAAGTTTCAGTCTACAGCAGCAGCAGCTTAATGGCTTCCATTAAGGTCTTTTCCATGTTCCTGATTAAGTTTTAAGTGCAATGATTGTGTTCATTAGCATGGGAATGATTATATATGTTATTATGACATGTCTACTTGCTATATAAATGCACAATTCTGAATCTGGGTTCAGGGTATATGCTTTGATAGCTTGTTATGCATATTGATATCTATTCTCAATGTAACTTTATCTAAACCCGAATCATATATTTTATGCCTGGAGAATAACAAAAGCATGTGCTGTTAATTTTGATGATCAAAATCAAATCTTCATTTTTGTTGCATAAATTGGTTGGCATTCTTCCAAACTTCATTCTGCTGCACATTGAAATGGTTCTTAAAGCATTTTTTCGCAGCACTTGATGCTATATGTTTCTTGTTACTAGGGTTGTGGTCTTGGGACTGTTTAGACAATTCAAAATCATGCCTCTTCTTTTTGTTTTTGTCTTTGTCATGAAGGGGAAGAAGAAAGAAAGAACCGGAAAAAAATGTAGAAAACTGATACACATAAAATGAACTACTGCCCCCAGAAGTGAAGCCATCAGACCGACCGATGCGACCAACTCAAACTGCCTAGGACACACATTAAGAAGCTACAAAACATATTCACAACTAATAGTCAACTTCAATGAAACTCCTCATACAATGTGTCTTTAGTCTAGCTTGCATGTTGATTGATCTTTGTTACACACCACGTTCCCGAAAACTGCGGCAACAGATAGATGCTACCCGAGACTTATTACCTTGCTTTGATTTCAATAAATTGTGGAACTCGTGTTTCTTGTAATTTCTCAGTATCTGGCAGAATTATACTTTCTCGAATTAGTGTCAAAATGGTAGAAACTTTTGTATTTGGAATACTTTCATGGAATCTTACAATTTGATGTGTCACAATTAAATCAGTTTTCTGTTACTGGATGGTTACTGATATGACTCGAATATGACAAACAAGTTTCCCTTTTCAAAATGTTCCTTTTGAAACACCAAGTACAATGTTTTAGTTAAATTGCAAGCTTTACCCGGTTTCATGTTCTTATAGTATGCTGCTGGATGAGTCTGAGTAAGGACAACTTGAATCCCTTCTCTCCTTTTTGGCATATCTAATCTCTTGATCACATATTTGATGCTGATTAAGGTGTGGGAAAAAATTCACTTCCCTTTCGTCTTAATACGCTAACATTGACTGTGTGCGTTTGTGATGCAGGTGACGACAGACTGAACAAAAACACGGAACTGCACTCTGTTTTGGACAGTACTCATGCCTGACATGGCGAAAAACAGAATCTTTGCAATTTACCTAGTTTTTAAGGTTTTCAGTTCCTATATGAAGCTGTTAATGAAGCATTAGACTACATACTAATATTAACTGACAAAACAGTCCTGCATCTTTTGATTTTGATTGTTTGTATGAAGCAACAACCTTCCATCTCCTCACATTCTAAGGCCAATAGTTTTTCAAGCTGCTTGCTTATGATTAGCCTCTGGACACCACCAACTCTCACACCTCAACTACTTGGTCTTGGGTTGATAATCTAGCCCCATGAGCAAAACAAAGGATTTTTTTAGGACCAAATCATAACCTTCTCTGATTCTGGAAAGCATAAGGGTCCCCTTGTCCCTTTAAACTAACCTTCATGTCAACCGTCAAGTGGCTTGCAAAAACTCCAAACACACAGAATCGAAACAGTGGCCTAATGCGAAGGGCTTTGCAGATGAAACATCCCCCGCGCCCTTCTCTACCCGTCACCATCCTCAATTCCACAGTTCCTTAGATTAAAAAATGTAGGGGAAAAAGGAGGCTTTAAGCGGGAATCCTTAGTCCAGGATTTCTTACAACATGAACGGTATAAAGAAATGCGAAATTAAAAATTCTGCCGCGCCAGGTAGGGGTCGAACCTACGACCTTCTGCTTAGGAAACAGACGCTCTATCCACTGAGCTACAAGCGCCTTGGTTGCGGCAAGGACAGAAAAGTTTTATTTAGTCTAATTATTAATATTTCATTGAACTAATTTTTTTTGAAGTGCTTCAACCTATATTTTTTAAATCAAAATAACTATCTCGTCAATAAAAACTATTAGTTAATTGAAATAAATAATTTAAAGTGACTTAACAAAATAATAAAAACAATTATGATATAATTTTTTTTTACAATCAGTGTCATTTTATTGAATTAATTATTTGAATTAGACCAAGAATTGATAGAATCAACCATCAAACCCCTCAAATGTTCATAACTGTCTTGTATAGGTTTGGTGATCTTGACAGGGCTTGGGAACACAAAGCCAGACTTGGTAAAGCTTTGCATGTTTCTGTTTACCAACATGTTGAGGAATCATTATCTAACCTTTGTGATTCCCTTTCTGTGTCATTGCCTTTTCTTTTTAACTTTCTCACGAAACAAACAAAGGAGATGGATGGAAAAAGTGATTGCTTTTTCTTTTTCAACTTTTCTCACGAACCAAACAAAGATGGGTGGAAAAAGTGATTCCTTTGCGTAGACCACTGCATTTTGTTTAACAAAGGTAACCGATTCCTCCATCACCAAATCTTCTATTCACATGAAGAAAAATATTACTTAAAATTAAGGCATTTTGACGAGTTTTTAATTCATTAGAACTTTATATTATTATTTTTTCTTGGAGGAGGAAGAGTTAGAATTCATCCCCAAATGTTGACGACTTGGGACATGCATTCTGAACTTTCGTCAAGAGAGAAAAAAATAATACCACAAACATGGAGCATTTTTTTTTATTGATTTAATCGATAAATACGTGTTTAAATTATACCCTTTGTTTTAGTTAGGTGTTTAAACTATTTTTCAAGTCAAATAGTTATTTAACGTTTCATTCCGTAACTCGTTTTCTATTAATTCTCAACAAAGAACTTTTACTGAATTACAGAATAAAATATTAAACAATTATTTATCTCGAAAATATTTTAAACACTTATTTAACAATTACGTTTTTTATTTATAACTAAGCTAAAATATTACCACGTGTCTTACTTTCTTTAATTATTTTTTTATGTATATTTAAAGTGCGTGTCACCTTGTCGTAATAAAAAATAAATAAATCTTATCGTCCAAGTCCAACATTGTCCATAACCATAACTTTTCAGGAAAAAAATATATATTAATCTTTTATTACAAATAGATTCTCGAGATTATAAAGAAATATTTTTTTTGCACGAGACCTCTAGTTTAAGCGGTTAACGAAACAGTTGTTGTTTTTAAAGATTACGAGTCGGACACTAGTAATGTTAGTAAAGTGATTAAACAATCAATATCAAATGGTGGAGATTATATTTTAGAATAGATACTATTGTAATCACTATTAGCCAAAACGTGGGAGAAAGAGACGTGGTTCAAAGTCATCAAATCGGTTAAACGAAGGCGTGCTATTTCCACACAGTGGAGAAAATTTCTTTACATGTTTTTAGTTTTCTTTAATGCAGTAACAATGGTCAACAACTGTCCCCACGACACATGTTTGTAATTCATTGACCCCATTGCTTCCCAGAAAGTTCTTATCTCCTCCATATATAGTGGAAGATAAGGATAAGCGAACTTATCATCTAATCACATCTGAGAGATATTGCGGGGGTGACTGTAAGGAAAAGAACACACCAAGTTTTCAGACAAGAAATGGGATGGAAAATCAGCAGGGCGGTGCTTTTTGTGTTTTTGGTGGCGAATCTGTTGCAGAGTGCGTATGGTACGACTTATACGGTGGGAGATTCGACCGGTTGGGGAATCCCGACTGGAAACGATGATTTCTATGATGATTGGGCTGATAACAAAATCTTTGTGGTTGGGGATGTTTTGGGTGAGTTTCTTAGCTCAAAGATTCAATCTTTTGAACATTTTATATGTTTTTTGACGAATGATTCTGTGTTTGTGCAGTGTTCAATTTTACTACAGGACAGCATAATGTTGCGGAGGTGACCGAAGCTGCTTACGACGGCTGCAACGCTGCTAATACCTTGTTTACGGTGAACAATGGGCCGGCGAGAATTACCCTGAACAGGACTGGTGAGCATCACTTCATTTGTGCTTTCCCCGGTCACTGTTCCTCTGGCCAGAAGCTCAACATCGAAGTCAGAAGTGGAAGCGGCACCGCTCCTGCTCCTACACCTAGACCGAGTCCTACTCCAAGTGGTAGAACTTATACGGTGGGAGACGCCAATGGTTGGCGAGTCCCTGTCGGAAATGATGATTTCTATGATGACTGGAACGACAACAAGATTTTCCATGTCGGGGATGTTCTTGGTCAGTTTCTAACCTTGAAATCTAACTTGATTTGGTTTCTGGATTGTGTACATTTGAACCAGAATTTGATCATTGTTTTTGCAGTGTTCAACTTTACTACTGGAGAACATAATGTTGCGGAGGTAACCGAAGCCGATTACGATGCCTGTAACGCTGCCAATCCTATATCTACTGTGAGCACTGGACCGGCGAGAATTACCCTTAACAGGACTGGTGATCACTACTTCATTTGTGCGTTCCGCGGTCATTGTTCCGCAGGCCAAAAGCTCGAAGTCGAAGTCAGAAATGGAAAACACACCGGCATTGCTCCTACACCAAGCCCCACCACGCCTGGAACCCCAAGTGGCACTCCCAGCGGTAGAACCTATACGGTGGGAGACTCCACCGGTTGGAGAGTCCCTGTCGGTAATGATGATTTCTATGATGATTGGGCCGACAACAAAGACTTTGCTGTTGGGGATATTCTAGGTGAGTCTCTTTGCTCAAAATCGAACTTTAGTAAGCTTCTTAATTGGATCATATAAACCAGAATTTGATCATTAGTTACATATATGGATGTTTGTTTTTGACAAACGGTTTCTATGTTTTTCCAGTGTTCAACTTCACCAACGGACAACATAACGTGGTGGAGGTGACAGAAGCTGATTATGAAGCTTGCAGGATTACAAATGCCATATCTACTGTGAGCACTGGACCTGCGAGAATCACCCTTAACAGGACTGGTGAACACTACTTCATTTGCGGTTTCCCCAATCACTGTGCCGCCGGTCAAAAGCTGAATGTCGAAGTCCACCGCACCAGCACTGCTCCCAGCGTACCTGGAACTCCAGGTACCAGCACACCTGGAAGTGGAACTTCAGCTCCTCCAGGGAGAAACTCAGCTTCATCCCCTGTTGTTGCCAGCGTCTCTATTGTCCTCTTCGTGTCCTTTGCCTCTGGATTGTTGTTCTGATTTGTTAGACATTTTTGTTCTGTTTCAATTTATGTCTCATCTGTTTTGTTCATCTCAGAGTTATGACTCGATTCCTTCTAACAGTTACTGTTTGAATAAAAAAAATTGATTCATTTTCTGGATATGTTTAATTTGAAAGATACCATAACCTCAACCACCATGCCACCTTCTCCAACTGCTTCCTATAAACCTCTTCACTCTCCATTACTACTTGCTCCGATCTAGAGACAGAGAGACAGCAAATATTTAGAGAAGAAAATGGTTGGGAAAATCAACATGGCTGCACTTTTCATACTATTGTCTGCAAAATTGTTGCAGAGTACGAATGGTTCAACTTATACGGTAGTGGACTCCATGCTGGTAATTCCGAGTTCTATGATAATTGGGCTGACAATAAGATCTTCGCTGTTGGGGATGTTCTAGGTGAGTTTCATTGCTCAAAATCTATATTAATTAGCTTCTTGATTGAGGATTTGAACCACAATATGAGTGCATGTGTTTTTTTTTACTGTTGTTTGCTTGTTTTTGCTGTGTTTAACTTTACTACCGGACGACACGATGTTCCGAGGTGACGGAAGCTGCTTACGACGCCTGCAGCACCGCCAGTCCTATATCGACTTTGAGCACCGGACCGGCGAGAATTACCCTTAACAGGCTGGTGAGTGGTGACCATTACTTCATTTTCACTTTCCCCAGTCACTGTTCCGTTGGCCAAAAACTTAGCGTCGAAGTCAGAAACAGCACTGCTCCCACTCCTAGGCCAAGCCCGAGCCCCACTCTCACGACACATACCCCTAATCATGTCATTTTTCGTGATTCATTTAAAAGATCTTTTAAAATTAAATTTTATAAGATAATTTTTTTACGATAGATGTTTAAGATATTTTTAAACTAAAATAAGTATTTAAATTTAGATATTTTTCAATTAAAATAAGTCTTTAAATTTTTATTTTTATCTGAAATAGATAGTTAAAATATTTTTTTGATTAAAATAAGTAACGTTTCATTTTTTGTTTATTTTAGAGTTAACCGAGAGGGTGAAAATCGTCAGTCTAATTTTTATGTCTCATTTCATTTATCTGTTTTAAATTAGAGACTTTAGGGTTCAAGGTTAGAGGTTATAGTTTGGGTTTAGGAAAATAGGGTATCGTGTATTTTTTAAGGTGTGGGGTTTAGATAAAAAAAATATTAAAGTTTAAAATTTAATTTTTAAAAAATTTTAATACGAAGAATGAAATGATGCATGATAAAGAGGTAAAAAAATTTTACCGTAACCGAGACACTTTCCAAGTAAAATTTTTTTGGCTTTTTATAATAATTTATTTCATATCTATTGCTACTTTAACACCTATTTCAACTAAAAACAAAACTTTAGACACATATTTTAGTTAAAACAATCATTTAAACTCCATTTTTTTTCATTCGTAAGATTCAAAATCAGACTCCTTACAAATTTTCTTACCATTCAACCCAACAAGAGTCGGTAACATTAATTTGAGTTCAGTTAATATTTATACCAGTGGCACCTGTGAACAAACTGAGAGGGCAAGGGCAAAGCAATAATGACGCCCCCATGTGTCGTGGGGAAAAAATTCAGTCACGTCGCTCTTGGAGCAATGGGACAGCAAGTGAAACATGCAACAAAGCAGGGGCCTGCCCTTTTATCCGATGTGGGAAGTGCGCCCAACAATGATACATTGCCAACTTTGTGCTGACTATGAAGATGAAACGGTTCTTTTTAACAAGACGAAAATTATGGTCCATGATAATGAGTTTGATGTTCATAAACCAAAGAAGTTGCTTGAGTTTCATAGATCGAAAAAATAAGTGTGGGGATAACTTTTTTCGACTAGAATTCATCCCGGCTTTACTCCGATAGAGTTGAGATTCATCGGATACTACAAAACCATCATGCCTTCGGTCGAATGAACCCGATTTCAATCCAGTTGATTCATGTCTGTTCTAATCCTTTGTTACACCAAAAAAGTTGGTTTCCGCCGAACTTTTCCCTACATACAAACAGCAAAACATGCAATGAAGAAAATGCAGCAATGTAATAATGTATCATCAATCTTTGCATGTCTGCAACATTAGGTTCCAGAACATGCAGACATGCCAAGGGAAAAAGTAATGGAAATATGTAAGATTTATTGAATATTTTGATGTTATTGGAATCTGTACAACAACTATACATGGAAAAAAATGTTAGTTTAAATCAGTATCTCAACTTGTGTTGTGGTGTTATTCCTTTAAGGTGAAAGTAATGGATTTATTATTACCATATTATTGCAGCAAATAATACAGACAATAAGACAGAATGGGTTGCAGTGTCTTCAAGATTACAAGAGATTATTCAACCAGACAGTCACAAAACACAAGGCAATTGCAAGTTTTTAGAAATAGCAAATACCTATAATAATTATATATCAATTAATTAGCATATATACAGGTACAAATTCGGTTCCTATTGTATCCTGAAACTGAACAATAACATTATATGTGTAAGAACCCTTAAGCCTGCAATATTTGAAAAATTAGGATTCGTGTTCCATATAGGTTGATATTCGTATTGAAAATTTAAATATCGTTCGACTGTAATAAAAAAATTTCACATTAGTTATATAAGTCGTAAAGTATTAAGACATGCATGATCAATATCGATTGGATCACATGATTAAAGTATTTAGATCAGATTATCTGTCTGTGCAAACAACTTTGGCATATGAACAAAACACTTGGCCCTTCATTTATCAGAAAAAGAAGAAGAAGAAGCCACTAGTTTTGTCTATGGTAGATCCACTTAAAGGAAGGCATGAACATTCAGATCTGGTATCTGAAACATGATCTCTCGACAAGACAGCATGTTTTTGGCATAATCTAGAACCTCTTTTCTTACAGCTGAGTTGTCCTTGGTCATTGTTTAACATATATTATATTAAATTGGAGGAAAACCCTAATCTTAACAATAGAAAAAAACAAGGTTAAATTTGATACAATTAAGTATATTTAACTTTGATCGATTCGTCCTTAACAACATTCAACATAACAAGAACTTTGATCGATATTGATGTCTTGTGCATGTAGAAAAATCTTGTCGTATTAAAATCAGGTGTGCGACTCAAGTCAAATAAAATTCTGAAAAACCGGAAATAAAATAATATAACATGAACTTTAATGCTGCATTTTCAGCAGCACAACCCTATCAAGGTTACAGAAATATTTGCCCAATGTGGTTTTGAGCAGTCAAAAGTATAATAATTGTATAATATCTACAAAGTGGGGATTTGAATGGCATTTATGTGTATTATAAATGCAACGGATGCTACTGTAATAAATTATGGTAAATGTAGATGGATCCAAATAAAACAGACAGAACAATTAAGACCTGTAGGAACCAAAACACACTGTGAGGGGGAAGACAAGAATCTAGACCTTATAGAAAACTCCAAGCACCAAAACAACAGTTACATTTCCCTTTCTCTCTCTTTCTCTTACAGTACTACTGCAAGTTGGGAATAGAAGAAAACACCAAAAAAACACAATGAGGAAGAAGACCGTATGGAAATTGACCTATAAGTTAACCCCTTTGGCCCTGTTTGTATCTTCCCACAGCTTTATTGAACCGCAACAACATGCACAGTCAATTACAACAGCGACGGACGATGTAATTACACGAAGTTTCAGTTCAAGAAAGCTGTGGAAGAATACAAAGAGAGACATGTTTTGTTCTTTCCATTCTTTTATCGAAAAAGAAAACCCTAAAGAAAGCTTCACTGGCGACCATGGCTGGAACAAGGCGAAGAGAAGCGAAAGGAAAAAGGGAAAGAGAAGGGAAGAAAGTTCCTAGGGTCGTGTAGGGAATGAGGGAAGATAGGGTTTATTTATAATGGAAAAGTCAGTTTCTCTTTACCATCAATCCCGAGAAGAATATTGGGAGAGAAAGGGAGAGAACTCTATAATACTAATATTTACCGAAGAACCCCACAATTTTTTTAATAACAAATCCATAATTTATTATTCGATTAGTTTAACACGAACCATTTAACCTTTATAATTAAAAAATTATTATTATTTTTAATAATTACGGATTCGAACATCAATAATATCAATACAATAATTGAGCGATTAATGTTTAATAGTTGAGAATTACTTTAAAATAATACTATACGTTAATTATTAAATTTATTGAATTATGTGATAGAAAAACAATATCATTGCTAGGGGAATTTAATTTTATCTGAAAGTTTAATTAAATTTTATTTTAAATATAAACAAAATTTTAATATAATTTATTGGATGATATGGTCTTTGTAAAAAAATAATTAATGAATAGCAATTTTTTTTCGAACCCTTTGTAAGACCAAAATGCTGCGTTTTGTTTGGTTACGTTCACCGTAACATGGGGGAATTATCTTAAGTTTATGATATTAGTATATATTTTCTTGAATTAATGATCGGCTGTGATGTGTCTTGCCGGATCTGACGGTGGATGTTACCTTAGTGGGGTAAACACTTGGGCCCACCTTCAGATGTGTCCACGCATAAGGAACTAATTAATTAATCGCCCACGCGCTTTGACAGCCCATCTTGAAGTTTATAGGTTTTGTTTTTGTCGATTCAAAGTTAAGTTGTAGGACATTTTACTATAGGCACAGGCCGGGTGTATTAAAAAGATACACCATAAATTCGAATTTAACTAATTTAATTTTATATTTTTTAAAAAATTAATTCAAATTAATTTATTGAAAAAATAAATTTTAATATTTTAATAATAAATATTATTATAAATATCTTTAAAAGTATATGAAAAATTATATTATTAATATTTGGTGGTGTAGAAAATTTCCAAAAACAGGTTAAACTCAATGTTAATGATCTAGTTTAATGTTTTTTATTTAGAATTTGTAGGTTAATAATTATTGAGTAGCATAATAAAACTATAGATTTAGATTATAATCATAAATTTTAAATTAATTTTATAATCCATAAATTTAATATGTTTGTGAACAGTGGCAGATTCACTTTTATTGCAGGATGGACCGTGGGTATAAGTCCACCCGAACTTTTTAAAGTTTATATATTTATCTTTATTTTTTAATAGTTATGAGTTAATTTTTAAGTTTTTGTAATATTTAAGGTTTATGCTCACTCTAATATTTCGAAAATTTATATGTACTTACCCTTAAATAAATTTTTGTGTCCACCACGAAGTTTAATCAGTGGCTGATCCACCCTTATTGTAGGATGGACACGAGCCTACCCTAAATTTTTTATTTTTTATTTTTTATGAATTAATTCTTAAAATTTTATAATATTTAAAATTTATATTTTACCTATCCTCACATAAATTTTTAAATTCGTTAATACATTAAATAATAATTCATGTATATCACCACCTTAATTATATAAATTTGATTAAAAAAGGGAGCGTGAGATGCACGTAATAAAGCATGCAAGTGGTGGGATTTTGGGGATGGAATCAAGGGAAAGAAATAGGAAAAGAAATGGACTTCAATCCAATGGAAGAAAGAGTCGTTGTTGTTCGTGAAACAAAGACAATCACATGGAGGCATGTGGAAGTGGGACCTACCGACCAACGTAGCATTTTTTGCGAACGTT
Source organism: Abelmoschus esculentus (assembly GCA_035048815.1). Lineage (NCBI taxonomy): Eukaryota > Viridiplantae > Streptophyta > Magnoliopsida > Malvales > Malvaceae > Abelmoschus > Abelmoschus esculentus. The sequence goes on from JAUCBN010000001.1 coordinate 28,694,057, forward strand.
GGTGCATGTAATGACAGTACAACCCGGTTTTCATGGGCGAGGAAGTATGTTTGTGTCGGATGCGCTCTATTGCGAACCTTTTACTAACTTGGTGGAACACTAAAATAATTAAAAAATTTAATTTAAAAATTAAGATAAATTATATAAATTATTATTGGATTTTATTTTTTTAAGATATTTTAATTGTTAAAGTTTTAGAATTTTAAGTTATTTATTAAAATTATTACTCTTTTATTAACGCATTCATTTATTAATAAATAATTTGTTTTTAAGATTTGAATAATAAAAAATTTTATCAGTACGAAAAAATAATATAGTAAGAAATAAATTTGATTCGATAAAGAAAGATAGATTAACGAGAGAGAAGCTGAAAAGTTTTTACCTTATTCATGAACCTTAAGATACTTTTCAACAAAATAGAGATGAAATTTAGAATTATAGGTATAAGGCGTAGTAACTGGTGAAATTTGATACCCAACAACAACGATGATAAACGGTAGAGTGACAAAAAAGTTCAGTATATAAATTTAAACGATAAAAATATTTAATATTTAAATTTTAATAAATAAATTGATATTTTAAAATTATACTAATAACAACATTTAATACTTCCTTTGTCCCATATATGGTGTCTAGTATTGACTTTTTAAAAGTTAAAATTTTATAACTTGACCATAGTTATTTTAAATATTTTAATTTATTAAATTTTATAAAATATATATTTTTAAATTACTTGATTAAAAATTTATGTAATTTATTCTAAACATTATTATTTTAATAGTAGTTGATATAATAAATAATTAAATAATTTAATGATTCAATTTATGTGAAATAATAAAAGTCTTTTGTTTAATTAATTGAATTTCAAACTAATATAATATAAATACCAATATTAATTATATTATAAGTTGATGTTACTTTTTTATGACTGTTTTTTAAAGCTCACATTATATAACAATAAGTTAGTGGGGTCTTGCAAGAATTTGCTGGCAAACTCCGGCAACGATGAATCAGACAATAATTTAAATATAAATAATTATATAAAATATATAATCAGTTTATTTATTTTTTTATTTTAGATTTAATGTTTGTGAGAATTAATTAATGGTGTCGGTATGTGGAAAAAATGTTTGTGCAGCTTTCGGTGACTCGGTAGATTGGGATGCTTACTATAAAAAGGTTGAAAGAGACGAGACTTAAAGTTGGCGGGAAAAAGGAGACAAAAGTATGGGAGGTTAATTAAGATGATAACGGGTCGGATCGAGATGATTTTTTCTAATTATTTTAATTTTGATTCAAAAATTAAATTATTTGTTTCGATTTTAATCTGATATGATTTTAATACATATTTTTCTTTGACTTGATACAAAGCAAAAATATATATAATTTGATTCAACCCTGATATATTAATAAAAGATTTCATTAATCCAACCCAAAAAATATAAATATATTATATATATATATAAATATATCATGTCAGATCTGTTTGGAAAATTTTCACCCTAAATTCAAACTTGAACTTGATTTATTAAATGAAAAACCTACTCCTATCAAATTGAATCGAAAATCGACCGACGACAGTTCAAATTACCATCCCTAATGTTAACCAATTCAGTAATTCCCATCAATTAATTTTATCATTTCTGATGTTTTGAATTATTGGCGTTAACTTAATTAAAAAAATATACAAAAATTAAAATTTTTATTTATTTAACAATTAACGGATAATTTATAAGATTATATATAAAATTAATTAATAATTAACAATTAGTGTAAAAGATTCGGAGTTCCTGAAGCAGTGGAGCAATAGAAAGTAGTTTTGGCACGTGTAAGAGAAGGGGACATCGCATGGAAAATATGGCACGGACTGTTCTAACAACACATACCATGGGCCATGCCCCACACGATTCAAACTCTTTCGTCCGTTCCATTTAGTTTAACCCACGATTTTGTCTTTCCCCTCGTTTCCCGTCACTCCTTCCATTTCATTCTTTTAATACTTACATTAGAATAGTGTAATCTTAATTTATATAATAACTTAACTAATAACCTTATATAAAAATTAATATTTAAAGTGTTTTCTAAAAGTATTTAAAATTTATTTGTTTATAATTTTAGGTATTTGATAATAAATTGACGTTAAAAAATTTGTTAAATAATAAAAAATTATCGTATATCGTATTTTAATTTATATTATTATTTTATTTTTATTTTTTTAAATTTTAAATTCTAAAAAATTTTAAAATAGTTATAAATCCCTAAATTTTTATCGTTTTTCGTCGTTAATTGTCGTCACTGACTCAAGTATTTCAATCATCTACCTTAACCAATTATTTTTAATGTATCATAGTTGAAAATTGACGATTGATGTTTTGATCCAATATTGAACAACGATTATTAAATAATCGCTTGGTTGACATATCATTCGTCGATTTCTTGTAACATGTCTCGTTTTGATTGGATAATATTTTTTTAAAATGGTCATTGATAGTCGAACAGTTAAAACTAAATATTATAAATTTAAATACTTATTTTTATAAAAAAAACACTATAAATACTTAAATTTTAAAAAATATAATTTGAATATTAATTTTTTTATTTAAGCTCAAGTAATATATCCGAATAAAAATAAATATTATAAAATTGAAAACAAGTTGAATTGGACGTGAATCTTAACCCAAGCCCATTTTTAACGGGCTAACGTTGAATGATAAAAATATTGGGTTTAGCTTATAATTCAAATTCACATCCCCAAACAGCACATTGCCTGACGCGCGAATACAATTCCAATTGGCGCGAAAATCGACGCATGATCAAAATCCCCAAACTGTGACCTTTTAGGGTTTTATGTTCACTTCATTCGATTTCACAATCAACAATCGTTTTTACAATGTCGAATATCAGCTATCAGATCGAAGAAATCAAAGCATTGATATCGTCTAATTCAAAAGCAGACAAATCGTTTGGTTATTCAACTCTTTTACACTTCCAAGAACAGTCCAGTGACAGTCCTCCTTCAATCCAAGCTCTGATTCAAAGTTCTCACTGTCTTATAAGTTTAATCGTCTCTGATATCCGCAATGAAGATGAAGAAGTGTAAAATTTGATCTCGATTTTCCTTTTAATTTGATCCTTTTATTTTATTTGCTTTTATGCATTTTTTGGTTGATTGCAGAGCTGCTCAAGCTTTGAAGTGTTTGGGATTTATGATCTATCATCCTACCCTCATTGCTTCAATTCCTGGTAATTATTTTTATTTTAAATAATTTGAAAATTTATTTTTTCCGTTGATTTATTTATATTTTTGGTGATGTTCTTGCTGTAGCTGAAGATGGTAAGCTGGTTTTAGAGGCATTGGCTAAACTCATTACTGTTACAAAAATGAAGGTAAAATAATTGATCATTAGAACAATTGTAGGGGTTGTTTTTCCTTTCCCCCCAACTATTTTGCCACTTTTTGTTATTGATTTTAAACTTGTTCATCTCTTAATGGCAGTCTGTTTGTAATTTAGGCGTGTGGTGTATATCTATGCAACAATTTGATACACCACTTTTAGCTGCCTGCTTTGATACATTGCTGCTGGCAGTTGTTCATGCCCTTGATAACCCTAGTGGCTCATTGTCAACAACTTTTGAGGCCATGCAGGTATAGTTATTTCTTTGGTGGTTTGATAATCACGTTCAGTTGTTTGCCAATGCCTCTCTGTGGGCTTTCCATGTTGCATTGTTTTATTAGCAAATTTAATCAAGAGACTCAATTACTTATCATTTCAATAACATCCTGGATTTGTTGGTAATCTCTCCTTTATAGAATATATTTAAATGACCCATGATATCTGTTGTGGGGAAAGATGTGGGGTTAACTCTGAGTTTGTTGTGTGTACTAATTCTTCAATGTTACCTGTGTTAGGCTGTGTCAAAGTTAACAGCACAAATGAGTGAAATGATGCGAGAATCATCACACTTATGGGCTCCTACAATATAGAGGAGACTTCTCAGCATTGATAAGAGAGAGCGAGATATGTCAGAGAGGTGCCTTTTGAAAATTAGGTCTACTATACTTCCTGCTCCAATAAGTCTTTCAAAGGTACACCTAACTGGTATTGTGCACTTCACATTTTTACTGAACTTTTTTTTTTAAAAATGTTTCCCTGTTTATTCAAAGAGTGCATGCAATAGGCTGTGCATGATGACATGAAAAATTTTACCCATATATTGGTATATTTTCTCCCTCAAGCTTATTGACGGAGGTTTAATTGCATGCTTCAGGTTTATTATTGTTGTTGTTTTCTTTACCATGACCCTGTCTGTCATTCCAAGTAACTCACCTCTGTTTCTTTTATCATCAACAAAGAAGAGCTTTCAGTTTCAAATGACACGAATTTCAACTCTAACCTAAAGCTTCCATTGGCCGCGTGCCTTCTTATAGGTTAGACTACTGAATGAGCTGAATAATATCAAAATCTGTCTTGCAACAGTTTCAAGATATAATATCACAACACTTATTTCAAGGTGTTTTGCAACATTGCATTATTAATTTTACTGTCTTAGATCACTTGTGCTTCATCTTTCTCAAGCAGGCTATTATTGAAGACATGAAGAAAAATCTGTTGATGAGGATGAAGGACTGGTTAGACAAGGGTATGAAGATTCAAGCTGTCCAGGCGTGGGGGTGGTTTATCAGGTTCCTTGGTTCTGGTGCCTTGAAGAACAGATATCTAGTAAACGATATGTTGAAGGTTCTTGAGCAAACATTTTCTGATCACAACCCACAAGTCCAGATTGCTTCTCTGGTATTACTGATAAAATTTCAGTTCTTTTTTTTCTTTGAAAGGCTAATATCATTTTATCCAATAAATAGGGGAGTACAAAATCAAAACAAGAAATTCTATTCAGCTAAATGATTTAGATTATTCTGTTTATGTGACAATCTCTTGCACAAAGCCATATAACTCATATAAGAACATGTATCTTTTCTTGATTTGTTGTTTCACAGTTCAGCTGTGCTTGCATATACTATAAACAAATACATATTCCTTCGTAGATGATTCAGTATGAAAAAAATCTTGGACAGAGTTCATCTAGGGACCTGGAAGGTCCAACTACAGGTCAGGGTCCAACAACTAAACAGTACATGTGCCCCAAATTATTTAGCATAATCCCTATATGTTGGCTGATCTCTGACTCAGCAAAGTCCAAGTTTTTAGATGTTCAGAATATACAGGGATTGAATTGTATAATGTTATTTTGGAATGTACCCTTTAAGCTGACTGGTTTGTGGTGTTTCAGGATCGAACAGCTTTGTTTATTACATTTTTTTCCTGATGGCTTTAAAATAATTTCTTTTGTAAGTATACATAGCTTGTTGAATGTATTCCTTAAAATGGTTGCCTTAATTTTGCAGGTTGCCTGGCAAGGTCTTATTGATGCCCTGGTTCACCCTCAAATGCTGTCTTGCAAAAAGAATGCAAGTCAACAGTTACAAACATCCTCAGGAAAAAGCAGTGAATTGATGTTAAATGGACTTCTAAAAAGCTTAAAGCTCACTATGACACCTCTAATAGGAATCATTTCAAGTAAATGTGACGTATCTGTTCTCTCGTCCTGCCTAAACACATGGTGTTATCTCCTACATAAGCTTGATACCTCCATCAACCATCCATCGGTAATTAATGTGGCATTGGATCCTATGTTTCAAGCAATTTTTAAGATGGGACCAGATAGTAAAAATATCCAGTTATGGAATTTTTGCCTTGATTTGCTTGAAGATTGTGTATCAGTTAAGTGTTTAGATTTGATCTCTGATCCAAAGGACCAGGTAAACCATCATCTTTCAGCCAGAACCATAATTCCCTTCTCGGGAAGGTGCTCATGGAAGCAATATCCTATTAAATGGTTGCCTTGGTATCTTAGCCAGTTGGATTTCTACTTAAAGATGATTGCTATTATCATTACTCATGTGGCAACAACAGTTTCACCTGAAAGCATAAAACCAGCGTGTGATGCAGCTGTTAGGATATTTAGATCTGTTTTAAAGGGAGTGCAAACGGAGTTCAGAAATCCATTAAATAATTATGATAACATTATGTTCTGTTTGAATAGAATATTTAGTTTCACAAAGAAAGTAGGTGAAGATACTAGTTCAGAAGGTGTTGGTGACTTGTTTAGTACTTCCCTTTATTTAATAGAGGCTGCCGTGGATGAGTTAGAACCTTCTATTATGGAATCCCCTCTTTACAAGGTGGCTTTAGACATCAATTATGTTGGCACTCTGGATTCAGTTAAACATTCAAAAATACAGCACCAGTGCTCTTTTATGGATATGGTTTCACCTATGGTTTATCTAACTGTATTGTACCTCAGTTTGGTGGTTCAGTTAGCTACAAGTACACCCGAGATGGAATTGATTTTACAGAGGCTTCAAAGTTTTTATAAATCCATACTATCTTCTGATGATCCCCTGGAAAGTTTTCTTGCTTCTGTTGGTTTATTATATGGGCACATGGGTTTTAAGTACATAGAGATATGGATGGTGATGGTGACTTGTCTGAATGGCTATATTGATGGTATGGAGGATCTTTCTCTATTCAAAACAGATTTCGACAATTCATTTTATAGGGCCGTATGCCATCTCTTATCTTATCCATTCATTTTATTTTCTTGGTCTGAGAAAGATTTAACCCAGTTGAAATCTAGTGACGCCCTGAAAGAATCTTTTGTTTTATCAGAGAGAAAACTTAAACAGGCAATTGAGATTTGGAAGTCATTATATGGTTCTGTTTGTGCTGCATACTTTAATTTGTCTGCTACAAACACTCTTGGCGGTGATCTGTGTGCAATGTTAAATTCTTGTCTTGACAAAAACAGTAGCATATTTCAGTATAATAGCGAGCTTGGTTTATGTTACAAGGATCTGGAGTTCGCTTGCATTTCTTTCTCTGCCAACGTTTTGGTGTGTATTTTGGAACAGAAACTGACTTCAGATACAGGTGAAAGTGGAAAAGGATGTAGTGTCTGCATCGAGTCCAGTGGCATTATCAATATTATTGGATTTGCTTCCAGGTATTTAAAACTCCTCATGTTCCTAAAGCCATCGTTAACCTGCATGAGGTTCACATTCTGATGTCGTTCGTAGTTGAATTGCTCAGCAATTTGGGAAAATCCTTTTGAGAGTTTCTGTCTCATCGTGATTTCAGCCTGTTTTGCCGTTTCAAATTAAGAGTGCATCATTTTATTGGATGAAATGTTCGATATTTAGCTACGTACATAGCTTTCCTAACCATGTAGAAGTTTCATCCACATGTAGGGTAACTAAAAGCAGAAAGGTTTAATAATCTAACTGTGTCATGATCTACACAAGATTTTAGCCAAGTAGTTTATCTGATATTGGTGACAGAAAAAAACATAACTATGCTTGTTGCTTATCTATTACCAAGAATGCACAGTTTCTTGTAAACTATTAACCGATGAGGGTGCTTAATATCCCCCAATCTTATAAGCTGTTGTTTCTTTGTTGCTTAATCCTGCAGAGTCATGAAATTGTTGTACATAAACATGGCTAAGGAACCGGACTTGGGTATTGTGAATTCAAGGTAAATATTCCTCTTCTTATTTATGCATCATGTTGAGATTTTTCTTTTATAAATTGTTTATATATTTATATTTCTCTTGTGCAAGTGGGCTTCAGGGTATTTTCTGCATTGACTCGTTTCATTAGTTGCCTTCACTCGAAGCAAGATATTCTGTCAATTTTCGAGGTTTGTATTTATCATTTACGAGTAGCATGCTGAGGAAAAACTTCATTTGCGTGCTTGCATCTGGTTTCTAAAAATGTTTTATGGAATTGGCATTTTGTTGTTTTAACATTGGCTGATGCTTACACTGCAGATACTATCCGGTCCACTGCTTCAATGGTTATCACATCAAGATATAAAGGATGAAAATGTCAAAACTCAACTGGGAATCCTCTGGGCTGAGATCCTCCATTGTTTACAGAGGAGTCGGCCTCTGCTATCTTTCAATTCTTCTTTCCTCGAACTCCAAGCATTGCTCCTCGAGAAAACGCTGGATCATTGGAATACCTCCATTTCTGACAAGACCATAATCTTTTGGAACTCTACATATGGCAAGCAAATCAACTTGGAGTATCCCCAAAATCTGCTTCATGTTCTACACAAGTTGTCCAGAAATGGAAGAATAAGCCTCTACAATAGAAGCAAGTCATTTGTAGCAAGATGCTCCACATTAGAAAATGACACTGCCACCGCCACCGCCACCGCCCCACAGTGTTGCAAGATTACTGCAACTCAGAACAGGAGCTCGAAGCGAGTAGAGCTGACGGAGGAAGGTATGATTGCTGGATTTAACCAAAAGGATACGCCGCCATTGAATTCAAAACGAAAAAGAGCGGAACTAACTGAGCATCAAAAGGAAGTAAGACGAGCACAGCAAGGAAGGGAGAGGGACTGCAATGGACATGGTCCCGGGATCTGAACTTATACTAGCCTCGACTTTTCACAGGGAAAAGAGGAATCACAAGACAGTCAGGATATTCGAGATTCAGAAGCCATGTTGGAGATGTGGAGAAGAGTTGGATAACTGTTTTCTATGCATGTAAATTGTAATCTTCCCCTCCCTCTAAATTGTAAATTTTAGACCTTAAATTAAATGTGAACGTGGAATATATATTTTTCACTAGCAGTACATAAAATATTTTGTTTAAAAAAAATATACATACTCTTTTGCTATATAAATATTTAATATTTTTATTATATTTTTTAAAGTTAAGTTGAAAAAATAATAATTATTGTTGGTTAAATTTATAATTATGGCCTTTTTATTTAATTGCAAAATCATTATGGACGTGGGAAAAGTCTGTCTCAGTCCCTCTTACCGGTATTACCGAATCAAAGACGCTAATTTTGCCTTTATACAATCCCCACAAATTTGCTTTTCGATCTCTGTTTCTCAAAGATCTCCCCTCTGCATGTTCCATGCCGGTGACCACTCTGTTTCCATTTTATCTCTTTTAATTTCATAATTATGCTCGTAAATCTGTTTTTTCTTTGGTTTTTACGATAGATTATTTAAGAATCTCAAGTGCCCACACCCCAATTTCTTCCCATAAAGACTTTTCCTGGTAATCCTGTTAAAAATCCCCATTAATGCGTCTCACATTGCCAATTTTGTTTAAGATCTTTAGCTTTTTTTAAAGGGTGTTTGTTAACAGTTAAAATCAGAATCATTTGGAAAAGAAAAACGGCAGCCATTAGATTTGATTCCACTAAACAATACTACGCTACAAGCAGCTTGGTTGTCGGTTATGCACTTTGTTCAAGCTTACTAGCTGTTATAAACAAAATTGCAATAACCAAATTCAATTACCCAGGCCTTATTAACTGCATTACAGTACTTTACTTCTGCTTTAGGGGTCTGGGTTTGGGGCAAGTTTGTTTTTTTGCATCATGGTCCTTTCAAATTCGATATAGCCAACAAGTTTTTGCCTGCTGCTCTTGTCTTTTACCTTGCAATCTTCACAAATACCAATCTTTTGCGTCATGCCAACGTAGATACTTTCATAGTGTTTAGATCCTTGACTCCCCTTTTGGTGGCCTTAGCTGATGCAATCTTTAGGAAGCAACCCTGCCCTTCAAACCTCACGTTTCTGTCTCTTTTGATCATTTTGGGTGGGGCTGTTGGGTATGTAGCTACTGATTCAGCTTTTACTTTGACTGCATATTCTTGGGGGTTTGCATATTTGGTCACAATTACCAGTGAGATGGTTTATATCAAGCATATGGTGATGAGTCTTGGGTTGAACACTTGGGGCTTTGTGTTGTACAATAACTTGTTGTCCTTGATGATGGCACCTGTATTTTGGGTTTTGACAGGAGAATACAGTGATGTGTTTGCAGCTTTGAGAGCCAACGGTGGGGATTGGTTCGAACCTGTGGCGTTTACAGCCGTATCGTTGTCGTGTTTGTTCGGTTTGCTCATTAGTTTTTCTGGATTTGCGGCTAGGAAGGCTGTCTCTGCCACTGCATTTACCGTGACCGGTGTGGTTTTAATAAGTTCCTAACAGTTGTGATCAATGTATCAATTTGGGATAAGCATGCCACCCCTTTCGGTTTGGTTTGCCTTCTCTTCACGCTGTTCGGAGGGATTCTTTATCAGCAGACAGTTACCGGACAGCCACCTCGCAATTCAACAGCATCCAGGCAGACCGGAGATGCTAACGATAACGCCGGTCATGAAGACAATCAAGGTATGAGTATGCCTGGTAAACATGCTTCTGTTTAAGCCAGCTTGATTGGTAGTGGCATAGTGAAGAAGGTTAATTCATGCTCTGTAACACCCTGAAAACCGGGTTAGTAATAAAATAATTCGAATGAGTTATAAGTTAAATCATGTATTAATTGGGTGAAAGGTGAGGGACCAAATTGAACTAAAAATGGGATAAGAAGTGTGCATGATAAATTTTAGGATTCCTTAAACTGCCCCAAGTAATAAAATAAGTTAAAGACATATCATTAAGGGCAAATTTGTTTTTTTGCACCTCTTTGATGAACAACAAAAAAATCAGCTCTCCCCTTCATCTTTCTCATTTTCACGAGGGTAACAAAGAAAGAGAGGGAAGAGAGAATTCCATGGAGCTTAAGGGAAAGAGCTTGGATTCATGAAAATGTGGCGATTGTAGAAGCATCTAGTCATGAAGGATTGAGTAAGTCATCTAAACCCCATTTAGATTGTTCATTGGCATAAAAATAAGGGTTTATATTTGCTGAAATTTGGGGTTTTGTTGTTAGAAGTTAGATTAAAGATTGATATGGTTTGGTTAATATACTAGAAGCATGAAAAAGGGGGTTGGACGGCTTAGGTCTAGTGTTTTGTAAATGTTATGTATGTCGATTGATCCGATGATAAACATGCATAAAGAGGGTTAGTGAAAAAGTGATTTAATTGAGTTTTATTACATCTTATAAGTGCTGGAAATTATGAAAAATAAATTGGGAATTAAGGATTTAACATGTGGAATGGAACTTGGTTGAAAACGCCTAAGAATGCTATTCTAAGTAGCCAACTTTAAGAATTTTCCTAGGTCAGGATTTAAGAAATTTGGAGCTGAAATTTTAGACTATGATACTCATGTATACCTAGTTTAAGAGGAAATTTACGGAACTTAAATCCGAGTCCGGTAGAGGAAGATATAAGCTGTTCCGTAGGGCTACCCGAGCAGTCCCGGGAAAATCCGACCAGAACTGTTCGAATTAAATTTGGAGTTGATCGATTGGGAAATTAAATGTGAGGTTAATAGTACCTTGTATAGGATTCTTCTAGCTTTACAACGAGGTATAATGGACTAAAATCGGACATCTAAGTTAGGAGATATGACCGTTTCGCTAAAAAGGGGTGGCAAACTATTCTAAAAGAACAAATGTACATGTTTGCAATTGTTAGGCCTATGAATATCTGAAATGGACAGTTGAAAATGTATTGATACATAACTATTTTATGTTAATTGTTAGATACCCCGGGAGAAGGAATTAACGAGGATCAAGAGAGGATCGAGGCAACAAAAAGGCGAGGCAAAGGGGTTGTGATCTACAACCCGTGATAGCTCGGAGTATTAGTGAGTGTAGCAAACCTTAAGGTTAGGACCTAGGGTCCTAACCGTATGATTAATTGATTTGCTATGTAATGTAACCGGATTAAATAAATATTTGACATTATGGGAAGAAGGATTAATTAGTAATGACTTGTTTGACTTTATGTTTGAGTACTAGATAATAAACTAGTTTAGAGCATTTGCATAGCTCGGAAATGCCGAGGTAAGTAATGGCACGCGGCTAAGGATGTCAGGTACGTTAGTCATGCATGAGTCATGCCCGTGATAGCGTAATATGTATATGCCTTGATATGTTAGCATGACTCATACTTTTGGATTTGATAACATAATCACATGAATATGCCTTGATATGTTAGCATGACTTATGCTTATGGATTTTGGTAACATGATAATATGTATATGTTTTGTTACATTAGTAGCATGACCCTTATGCTTTAGACATGATAGCATGACTTGATGCTTTTGATATGCCATGTTGTGTACATCATCCGTGACAAGAAAATTGATTAAGTAAATGAAAAACTAATTGAATAAGAAACTCTGATTGAGCCTTGGGTCATAGTTGGTCATAGGTAGTACGGCATGCCTAGAGTCTGAGCTCATTTGTTAGTACTTCGGTACTTCTGATCAGTACTTCGGTACTTCTGTTGGTACTATGGGTACCTTTGTTGGTGGTTAGTCACCATTTGTAGATACCATGAGTATCTTTTGTTAGTATCCTAGTGGCACTTTTGTTAGTACCTTAGGGTACTTCTGTTGACTCGTTACCTAGTCTAACTATACCAAGGCAACGTTTGAAATTAATTCGAAAGACTAAAATTAATATGAATTGAATATAAACCTTGATATGTACTTGCCATAGGGCATTTGATATGAATTGAATATGAACCTTGATATGTACATGCCATAGGGCATTTGATATAAATTGAATATGAACTTTGATATGTACTTGCCATAAGGTATTGATATGTTTCGGACTTGAGCATTGGATATGACTTTGCCATAAGATACTTGTATATGACTTGTCATTGTACTTTGAGCATGACTATGTGTTGCACTAATTGTCATATGTAATTGATTTATCGTTCATTTGATGTACATCATTTGTTATATCCCATGTCTAAATTGGTTAGACTTAGGCTACCTCACTAAGTACTTCTTAGTACTTACGCTCTTTGTTTCCTCCTTCCCAAACAACAGGTTTACAAGTTAAAGGAATAGACCAAGCTTGAATCGGAGCAAGGACATGGGTAGCAAGCCAACGTATGGTATTTTGATAGTATTTGTAACTCCTATTATACGGTGGCATAGTGATCATGTTAGCTTAGTACATGCATTTTGATAGCTAGCTTATGATGTGTACATTCATATGATCATTTAAGCATTTGGGTTAGTCTTATATGCTTTGAGTTTGGCTATGGTTAGTATGATGGCTTGGATGAATGCCCTGGGGTATATGGCTAGCTTAGCCTTGTGTTTAGGTCGTGTGATCCTAAGACCTATCATGACTACTTAGGAGACTAAAGAAAGATAATGCTAGAGGTTTGTCCTAAGGGATGTTTTCAATGTTAAAATGCATAATAAAATGGTTAAAATGAATAAGTTTGGTGAACCAAATAAGAAGCCTAAGCATGCCAAATGATCCTCAAGGCTTAGGATCGGGTTAAGGTCATCTAGATAGCTCCCTTTGATAATGTCTAAGTGTTTAGAAGGCTTGAAATTGTCAATTTCGAGCAGGGGTATCGATACCTCTAGCTTGGGTATCGATACCACCTTTGGCAGAAACATTTTGCATCGAAGCACGTTTCGATACTGGGCCTTCCAGTAGCATTTTGGTATCGATAGTCGTTTCGATACTGGGGGTTCCAGTAGCATTTTGGTATCGATACCCGTTTCGATACCGGCTACCCAGTCTTGGTCAACGGGTCAACACTAAGGACCGGTATCGATACCTGGTTCGATACCCCTGTATCGATACCAACAATAGAGGCATCGATACCACCTTACTGTGTGAGTTCAATTTAATAAGGATACTTGCTCGACTAATAAAGTATAATTAATGGTAGTTAAGTAAATACGATTTGAGATAAAAGTCCTGATTAATATAATTGAAGTTACAATGGATTAATGAAGGGTATCTAAGTTTCGAATTGGAAATTGTTTAAGTATCCAAAAAGTTTTAAATTGGTCTCGAATTTGCGTAAGTAATATAAGAGTTGAATCGTAAAATAAATAAGTATTATTAAGGAATTGACTTGCAATGTTTTGTCGAAAAGCAATTTGTATAAATTTGACCAACTCACAATGTTTCATAATAAGTCACATGTTTGAATTTGAGTACATTATTCGAGTCTGTATGTCTGGTCGACGCCCCCGACTCCTAACCCGGGGCGAGGGTGTCACATGCTCAAATCGATTTAGCAGTTTTTTAATAACATATTTTATAAAAAATTATTCGAACTCGAATCACTTAATAATAAGAACATTCACTTTTTCCGCTAGAACTGGTCGGATTCGCCACGAGTTTACAGATATCTTTGAATGAGGAAAGTTCTTTTTAGCTTCCCTCAATTCACCAACAAATGAAACAAATAAGAAAAGAATACATAAATTTCAAGTACAATTCCTTGTAATATGTTGTATGAAGCTGCTATAAGCTATTTCAACAGCTATGGCTATCGCGCCATTCCAGGAATATAAGAGAAGCACCATAATGAGCCAATGCTCCCATCACTACCAGGACGTGAAATATTTGGTGGCTATGGCCGGCTAAGTCAAACCATCCGGGTTTGAACCGCTCCGGGATTCGGCTAACGTAGAACAAGGTCCCTGTCAAATAGAACAATGCCATGGACAACTCGTACGCCAGGGTGACATTGCGGCACGGATTAAACCAGTTGACGACGGTGGCATGGATACCGGGGATAATACCGAAGAGCGCCATGGAAGAAAAGAGTAAAGCTCGAAATCCTCGGAATTTCTTGGTCGACAAGGCCGGTGTTAGCAGTGTCACGATGGTGAACAAGCCTAGTACCGTGATCCCACCGAGGTAGATGAAGTGCCAGAGCGGATCACATTGGAAAATGTAATAGATTGGTGGGAAAAATGATGTGATGATCATGGTAGTGATCCCGGCGTAGTCAAGTCGCAACAACGACAAGCTCAGACGGTGCGAGTGGCAAGAAAAGAGGTGACAAAGAGTGCTCGACAGGAGGCAGAACATGGAACCGGATAAGAATACGTAGAACGGCCACCGTGTTACAGGCGTAACGATCGATTCCGGCTTCAAATCAACCAGATTCGTTGTTGTTCTCTGCAATGATCAAAATCAGGATCCATAGCATCACCAAAACTATAAAACTTAGCAAGTAACAAATACGATGAATGAATCCATGGCACTCACCATAAAGAGGTCCTGAGAATCATGAGAAACATTGATGTCGCCACTCATAGGAAAAGACCTGCACTATCAATTTATTAACATACATACATACATACATACATACATACATACATACCCAAGTGTGAATTACTGTAAGAGGGTAAATTAAATTCATTAAATTTTAGGCAAAAATCATAAACGAACCTGGTAAAGAAATCAATGAGATCCGACACTTGTGGGACTTGGATCAAATTCCTCATCGTTAATCCCAAAAATAGAACAAAACCAAGGAAATGTCTGCACAGTTCATCACAGAATCAAATCAGAAAAACAAACAAAAGACCATGAAAACAACCGAACCTTGGTCTTCAACATACGTCCAAACATTCAATGTTTCATTGTGCCAACGAAAGATGCTAAAGAATGCTTCTTTGAGGGGCCACTGAACCCTGTAATACTTCAGAATAAACTCATTGTCCTTCATGTACTCCGGCAACTCCTTGTACGACACCAAACCACACGAAGAAGGCGGTGGCGACGACCGTGCCCTTTTCATCGTCTCAACAGGCTCCGAATCAAGCTTGGAATGAAGGGTCGAGTACATATTTTCTGCAACTAACAGCTTAATGATGATGATCTACAAGTATGAGCCAAAAGCCAAAAAGCCTTAATATTTATATGAAAAAAAGAGTTTTGGACTTCAAATTTGAAGAAGAAAGCAGTAGCTTTCGTTTTTGGTATTTAGTTTAGTGTTTGAAAGGTTTGTTTAGTTGTAGTTTGGAAGATGGTAGATGGATTAACTACATCAACCGCAACATTTAAGGAGGGGAGAGAAAACAATCATATTGCAAACACTCAAAAATTAGTCTAGTTTTCCTTAGATTATATTAATATTAAATAAAATATTTCATGCACGAGTGGCTTAAAAAGTTATAAATATTTTAATTATAGGATAATTTTAATATAATTCAGATTTAGGGGTCGTAATTATAATTTATAACTCGTGGTTATATTTCAGGTTTTCTTAATTTAGAGTCTAATTTTAAAATCTTAAACTTTAATCTTAACCCTTCAATTTTAAATTTAACTCTAAACTTTAAATAGAATCTAAAAAATATAAAATTATTAACTTATATTCATTAAAATGCAGAAATCAATCTTTTTGTATTTATTTTAATTTTTTGATGATGAAACCGAGAAATAAAATAGTTTACAGAAGATAAAAGTTCGAGGAAAACAACAATCAATTAAAAAGATTAATTAAAAAAATCAAAAAATATTTTTCACCTTTTAAAAAAGTTGAGATAAAATTTAGAATTTAATCAAACAAATAAACCCAATAAAACACATGATAATATTTATATTTTATCGTAAAAAATTAAGTTAAAATAATTTATATATGAAAGAGTAGTTGATAGATAATCAATAAATTATCTGGTGACATTTTTCTTCCCGTTTCTTCTATCTTAGTCCCCTTTGCTTTCTAGCATTAATTTTAGACGCGGATTCGATTTATTCACACTACAACTTTGGAAAAAGTATTAGGTGAATTCTGTTCATCAAGTCATTCATGATCCCAATTAATCATCACCTCTTTCGTACATGGACTTAATAGGTCAACGGTCCTGATTGCTTAGACAATAGATGACGTGGTAAACAAGGTTCACCTAATAATCTCTCCTACAGCTTCGTATTAATTAGTTCAGAATCCATTACTGTTTGTAGAGCCAGGAATTCATTTATTTTAATTTTGAGTGTTCATATAATCCTACAGTTAAAATGGGTAGATATACAAAGTTGACTTGGCTTTAAGAAATTAATTATAAATGACTAAGATGTAATGGCTTGAGCTTGACTCTTCCCACTTAAATGGACCAAATGTGTCTATCAATCGGGCCACCTAGCCAAGTGGCCAGTGGCCAGGAAACATGGCTCATTCTCGAGGTCAAAGATTTGCAAAGAACACTAAAACTTTGTGAGTTCATATGGTATTTGTGTGGGGAGACTTCTCTTGCCCGATTTCGATATGATATTTATGTATATCTGAATCTAAATCTGTTTTTTTTTTTTTGGGATTTTGATTTTTCATATAGACCGATCCTACTTATGTATATTAGATGATAGTCTGATCGGTTCGAGGAATTTTGTCATCCCTGTATATAGAAAACAAAATATATGTATGAACAACTTGTATGCCAATATCCAGATTGGTATTAGATTACTGTGATCATAACAACAATGCCAATACAGGCATCCAGTTCCACACATTTCGAATAATAGTATAACAGACATACAGTTCGAGTTCAACTGTTGCTGTTCAAACTTATTTTGGCTGCAAAATCAAACAGCAAAAGGACATGTTGTGGGGATGTACAACTCTCAGGGATATGTTTAAGATGTTTCATGGTGAAAAAGAAAAGAAAAGCCAACAGTCTCGTAAATCCCACGGCTTAAAGGTGAGGGTATAGAGTTGCCGCAGGCGCCGGAGACAGGAACAAGGAGCGGGAGTGCTGAGTGGAGGCAAGGCTGTGAAGTTCTTAGTTCTTAAGTAAGTTCTCCAAGCAGTCGCGGATGTCAGAGCTTGTGCAATCTTGAGGTGTCTGAAGAATGTTGGGGCTGTCGACGGGCATGACATCAGAGAGTGGATAATTTCTGTTGGCAAGCAGTTGATTGCTTGCATTGCTGCAAATTCCCTTCAGTATTATGGATTTATGCACCCCACCGAGTAACCCTTCGTAATCTGTATCCCCAGAGTCTCCAACAAAAACCAACATCTTCGACAGGTCGATGCCCCAACGAACAAACAAATACCTGAAATTTGTGTTTGGGGTGTCATTGAATCCAAACATTGTTAAACAGGATAAATTTAAGAACTGTTGAAAGAAAAAATCCCAATGATCAAAGAAGAAAAACAACTTCTAATGGTAAAAAGTAACAAAAAGGGCCCGATGAAGGTCGGAGAAGCGAATTACTCCATGCATCTGCAGCTAAAACATTTAAAAACAAAGACTAAAAGGAACATAAAACTCCACCTGAGGGCTTGGGAACGAGATGCCAACACTGGAATTACATTTATCCTAGTTCCATTTCGACAGTAAATAACATTGCAACGGAGAGCTTGAATTCTCAGAGACTTTCGGAGTTCCTTAACAGGGGGAACCTGAAAAGAGCATAAACATAAGGTAGATGCTTCCCATGATATTGAAAAAGAAAATCATAAACATATATCACAGGCAGACATAGTAGAAATGTAAAGTTCAATTCTTAGTATAATGAAAGAAAATTTACCATTCCTGCATTTTTCACTTCGAAGGCATAACAGTAATTGGCTGAAAGTTGTTCAGCTGGAGTAACAATGTGCTCCTCACTCCCAGCCTTCGTATCAGTAATTGATCCGGCCCAACGGACCAAAGTCTTTCTCAATCCTTCCCCACCCCAACGATATTCAATGTGTGAATGGTAATAGAAATCAATTACGAAGGGGCCATCTTCAGGATTAATAGTTGAATAGAAGAGATCACTACCACTATTGCAGATGAAAGCGTCAAAATCATTAGCATTCAAGCCTCCAGAGACGAGAAAAGAACGTGTCTCAGATATTGTCATGAATGTTGACAATATAAAACCTATAGTGCCTTCAATCCTTTCTTTTTCAACAGCCTCGAAAATCTTTCTGATGGCATCAAGAAGATCTTCATTGGAATCGGAGTCCACAGCAATGACAAAGATATGTTTCCTCCTCCTTAAAGCCGGAAACTTTGCTGTGTTGGAGCTATTCTCGACCCTGTCTCCAGATCCAGCTTTCCTTTGATCTTTTAGAACACCTCTTGACCAAGATAAAACAACATTCTCCAACTTACTATTTCTGTCATCATTTCCTTCAGAATCTAAAGAATTATCATTTCCACTAGCTCCACTCCGATCCCCATCCAAAGAAAACTTCAGGTTCAAAGAAATGTCGTGTATGTCTCTCAAGGAATCACTTGGTGAATCTGATTCTGAACTTTCACCTCCATCATCACTCCTTTGCCACTGTGGATGCCTTGGTTTGCAGCTTGCAATTCGAGATAAGTAAGTCTTGCAGTGCTCTGGCCATGAAAATAGGTGAATGTTCTTCAAACCATTTTGACGACATCTTGCCCAGAGTTGCTTGTCTGCAACAAGCTTCAGAAGAGCATCAGCAATAGATTGCTGATCATGAGGATCAACAAGAAGACCATTGTCAAGCACCTGCAAAACATCTCATATATTATCAACACTGTGATTCAAATTGAGGATTCTCACAAATGCTAGTTATTCTCTGATGTAAATAGGGATGGCAATTCAGAATGCGGATTCGGATATCGGATATCCGGATTATAAAATGAACAATATGCTTGCTTCTAAGGGTTGGTCATTCATGGTTCACCTTTTAGTGTATTCGGATTTGTGGAGATTTGGATATTCGACCTATGATTTAAAATTTTGAATTTGGATTTTTGTGGATTAGGATATTGATAGATAATAATTTTTAATTCAGATTCAGATTTGGACAGTAATACTCTGACAAATTGTGAACAAAAAATGGATTCAAATTTTTTAGTAGATTTGCAGATTCAGATTTGAGTAATACAAAAACTGCAGATATCCGACCTGCTTCCTAGATGTAAAGCAGAAATTTATAGTTGATGAATCATACCCGATGTATGTCAACCGGACCTCCATTTTTAGTGGCAACAAGCGGCAAACCATGAGCTGCAGCCTGCAACAAAAGATCCAACGTCATAAATGGTTTAGAAATAACATGAAATAAACACTATTTAAACCTATGTTGCAGAGCACCTCAATCAAAGTAAGCCCAAATGGTTCGATAAAAGCAGGGTTGATGAAAACACCCTGCACAAGAAAATTGGATCAGGAACAGATGTATGCAAATAATATTAGAGAAATAGAGAATTATGAGAAATTAGAACAAGGAGACCAAATAGGAAAGGTACTACCTTTGTCTTCGCTGCTAGACGGTAAATGTCAGCTACCTCAGACTGCTTATGGTGTTTAGGATATGCCACTTGTCCATAAAGATCATATTTGTCAATAAGCTTAAGTACTGAGAGAAGAACAGAAGCATTTGTACTTGACATTTCATCAATTCCTTCTCGGTTTCCCATGATCAGTGTCTATGGAGCACCAAAGAAAGAAAAACGTAGAATTAAATGAAGGCATCAATAAAAGTGCTTCAGCTTTTAAGCACAAAGAAGAAAAGGATTATAACAAAGAACTGTCAGTAAGAGGAAGAAGCAGTCTCCATCAACCAAGTCTCGTTAGTTATACAAACATACAAGGTTGGCAAGCTCCCGTAGTGGACGGCATTCTCCGAAAGCTTTGACCAACGTTGTGATGTTCTTTTTGGGATCTGGTCTGGCAAGTGCAAGTATCATAGGCTTCCGAGGATTGGTGAAGAATCGCATTATCTACAAAATACCAAGTTAAGAACCAGTACCAATTTAGATGGTAGGAAGAGGCACATTAACACAAAGCACATTGTGGATAAATGCATAAGGAATGATACAAACCTCGGACCAGATAGGCGGATCAGGGGAAGATGGATGTTCTTCATTTCCTTCTATCTCACCTTCCATATCACCATCTTGTGGGACAATATGATGGAATTCCATTCCAGGAGGAATTATCTGTACAAAGAGACAGATCCATAACCAAAATTCTATGAACTAGAATGAGAAAAAAATGTCTGCAATTTTATTTGAGAGAAGCAAACATTGAACAACATTCATGGTAAATAATGTTCCAGAACTTACAACCATGCGAGGCATGAACCTTCCATAGCAGCTGACATTGCGCCTGATCCTTGCACGCAGTTTGCGCTCCAGAACCGGATCAAAACCATCATATAAACGCCATTGCTCATCTATTTCCTGTCTAGTACTGGTTATGACTATTTCAGAAGCATCAAGTGATAATTCTTCACCCTCTATTCGCCGCATGATTTTGTATGTTGTATTTATTTCATCCCTTGATAAGCGGCCCTGCTTTAAAAGTTGTTCCAACTTATCTCGTCCAAGTGAATGGCCAGTAAAAAGCATCGGTACATTTAAAGCACCAGATAGAAGAGCTGCAGAGTCTCCTGCATCTGCATAATGTCCATGGATGGCTACAGGCCAGACTGGTTTCCCGCTACCAATTTGCTCACCCAGAACATTAGACATCTGTATTATATGGCTAAGTGCACCATCAACAAATTCAGGGATGTGAGGCCAAAGAAGTTCTTTGGGAATATATTTATCCCTAGGACCAAAAGGTATTCGTACAATATAAGCACCACTGCTCTCTCCCATGTCATCCATGAAATCTTCTGAATTTCTTGGTGTTAACATCTCTGTGGGTTCACCATAGCTCCAATCTACCTCTGGTGATGCAACTTGCCTAGTCAATAAATCAACCCGATAAACCCCTGGCATTGAACCCAATGCCCTAGCAAGTTCCACAACATACTTAACCTATAGATAACAGAAATTCAAGATTTGTTAATTATCTGACCACTGATAATTCTATGGGAAGAATTAGAGAATGTTTCAACAACCAAATTACCTGACCACCAGTATCAGAATCCCGACCAAGCTCCATATTTTCACCTCGAATTAGACCATGAAGGCTGCATGTAAACTAGTTGTTAACAATATTAAAAAGCATCATG
The DNA here is from genome assembly GCA_035048815.1 of Abelmoschus esculentus. NCBI lineage: Eukaryota > Viridiplantae > Streptophyta > Magnoliopsida > Malvales > Malvaceae > Abelmoschus > Abelmoschus esculentus. Next base: position 28,715,756 of record JAUCBN010000001.1, read on the forward strand.
CATGCATGCATCCTAACCTCAAGGGTACATTAGCATGAATAATCATTTTTTAACTCTTGTGCTAGATTTCATTTCAGTAGCTAACTAATTGATTCTAGGCCACAGATACTACCATAATTTATGTTAAAAAAACTGAAGTTAACCAAAGCAAAAATATTAGAACACAAAGTTAACAATGCATGATTATCTGACAACCATGATTAAAAAAAACCCTAAAGAACTAGAGTTCAGTTCATGCCTTATTAGTACAATGTATAGTTTTTTTCCTTTTTGTTGACTTGCCCAGGTCTCCATTGCATCAACAGAACTTATTCTAGGCAGTCTGCCTTTGTTGTTCTCTCCATGAGCAGATACATCGGTAACAATATCTCCTTTCTCCCCTTCTGATAAATCTTCAGACATATCAGCAGTGGCTTCTTTGCGGCCTCTTTCACGTTCAAGACGGCGTTTGGCCTTTCTCTGGGCCAACTGTCCCTCAAGCTGCAAAAGAAATAATGAAAAAGAACTTAGGACCTGATCAGCGATCAATGTCTAATGGTTGAGAGTATACTCTATAACAGATACTACTGTAATCACTGTAGCCGATTAAAAAAATTCTTCTTTGAACAAGGTTATTAGCTGAGTAGCATTTGTTAGAGAATTGAAAATCCCATTCAATGAAATTCCTATCAAGGCATCAACAGACTCATCATTTTTATCTCAGATTCCAAATTCTTCACTGACTTTATAAGTTAAACCAACTCAATCAAATCATTAAAAAAATTAGGCTTCGCATTCCATTCCAGCCACAAACCATCATGATCAATTCATCATCAGTCATCACTTCACATTTGAACATCTCAACTCAAATCATAATCCAACCAGAGCAAAGAAGAAAACAGGCAGCCAAAAAGAACCTGCTTCTTTTGCCGAGCCAAATTCCAAATCCTCCAACACATATTCTCCAATCTAGTGTTTCTCTCTTGCGGACTCCTCGTGGCTTGAGCCTATACCAATCCAAAATTTTAGAAGAAAAAAGGAATCAGCTAAAAACCATAGGAAATCTAAAAATCAAAGAAACAACAACAGAGTACCTTAACCCAGGAACGATGTAGATCAGTCTCATCGAATCCAGTGATGACCTCCTCCACGAAATACCGGGTCGGGCTGAACCTCCCTCGTTCCCGGAGCAACAGCGACGCTTTAGCGTCGTCTAAGTTAGGACCCACATCCAGAATTGCCTCCAAGTAACTGTTTATCCAATCGTTACCCGCCATCTTTGTCGAATGGAAGAAAGAAAGAGAATCGAATGGAGCTAGACAAAGGAGAAGTTGATGGGTATTTTTGGTTACTAGAATCGGTGATGCTTGTTAGTTAATTCTTACACGATAAGAACACTGTTGCAGAAAACAGTACTCGTTTTGGCAGATGGGTAGTACAATCTCGAGACTGAATCTAGGCGCAAACTTACAAGCTTACAATTTTTACGGGTTAACGCAGTCCCTTGGTCATATATTTAGCAATTTTGATTAATAATATATATTTATATAAATTAAAATCTATATTAAATATAAAATTGTAAAAAAAATACAGAGAACCCTATTAACCCTTTCATTTTTTTCTCACCTTGCTTTCTTCCTTTTAAGCAAAATATATACTTATAAAAAAGGTTATTGTTGGACTATTTAAAAGGAAATAAATAATTACCAAATATCTCCATTAAAAGGTATGAATTTTTAACAACCTTCTGTATTGTTCATAGAAGAGTATACCGAATGGAGAGTAGCTTGATAGCACAAGTATCTGCGCAGAGGCACGCCTACTAGCATAGAACACAGGACTGCTGCTACTGGAAGCTGAATAAGGTGTATGATATGGATGGAGAAACGTTTTAAACATGGTCACTTCAGGCATCCAAGGCAGGAAATCTATTTCATGATTCCTTGTAATCCTGATCCAAGGCTGATATGCAGTATTATTCTCGACGAGCCGACCCCATGCATCCCATATCACATGCAACGTACACATGAGTATGTTTTAGTGTTATTCGGACTCGGATATTAGTGTCGGATATAGAGGAAAACACTCACCAATGAAATTATCCAGACCGATCATCGTAGGTGTTTGAAACCGGAATTCTTGTGCAGATTTACCATGTCTAATCTTGTAATAGTAGTTAGGATCAAACTGAGAAACCATAAACAAATATAAGTTGAAATCCAAACTGAACTCAAAGTTCATCCTTGTACCTTAAGGCCATCAACAAGAACATGATGAATATATCCAGAACGGTATGTGCGAATGTGAGAATAATAGGGAATTAGTTACCATGAAAGATTATCCTAAATACAACACTTTGGGAAGGACAAATTCAGAAATCATAGTTCCGGAAACCATACCTTATAAAAAATTGATTTCCCTCAAAAATTTAGTTTCTCGGACCCGATCGAGTATGAACGTACGGCCCAAAAATAATGATCGACCACAGTGGGAGTCGAACCCACGACCTTTTGATCCGAAGTCAAACTGGCTAATCCACTGCGCTATGCGGTCACTGGATGATTGCCTTTTAGACTTGAATGTTAATTTGATCTATATAAATAGACATTCGAACATACCGCATTCACACCCGAGTCCGAGTAAGTTAATTGTTCCATACTGTCAAGACTGTACCTGTCTCTCTTCATTACCTATTTCTGTTTATTTGGGGCTTTGGATTTTCATTGTTTTAGAAGTTTCAGCAATGTTGATTACTGGTGGAGACGAGTTGCTATGATAAGTATGTCTCTTATATTTAAATTCCAAGTGGAAACTATTTCACAGGCTTTTCTGGTATGCTTGAGATTTTGTGGTCTCTTGTCTATTTCTTGTTGGAAGCACTTTTTATTGTTCCGGCCTTGGACTCCATTGAAAAAGAGTGTGTGCTTCTCGATGATCTTTTAGATTAGTCCCACGCTCACAATGCTGTCTGCTGACATCGTTTAAGCTGCTGCTTCATCATATATCTTAATCAAACTGTAACAGGAATGAACATGGCAAATATCATGCGCTAGAGTTACCTCAGGGCCAGGGGTGCCGATGATCAGTTTAGAAATTCATCTGATCATGGATGCTTGAAAAAATCCTATGATTTCCTGATCAACGGCTACCATGAAGACATGTCGATTACTGAAGATTCAGTGGATCCTGAAGGTACTGGAATGGTACAAATGTCAATGGAATCAAACTTGCAAAACAGTAACAGACATATAACTTTGCATGTAAATTCTAGCAACACCAATGCACATCATTGTCATGTTCATTCTTCACAGTTCACACTGCAGCCATTAACCACAGCAAAGTGAAAAGCTGAGAGCGCCTTCGGGCGGATTTTGGCCACGGATGGAGTAGCATCGCAACTTCACAATATTCACGTACAGATAAGTTGAAACTGATGATGTGCATCATATTACAAGCTTCATACATCCGGTTTCAGATTTTGTTGATCCGTCAGTCACTCATCGTTTTTGTTTCGAGCTTTTGGGTGCCTAATTCTTCCGATTAGTTGCAGTTTTTCAATGGTTTTACGGTATAGGGTGCTTGAAAGTCGAAAGTAATCCATTAGGGGTTAATTGATGTTTATTACTATAAAAAATGAATCAGCTTACCTAAATTTCTAGAAAGCTTTGCTTGCTCAAACTGTTGTTTCCCTAGAGCTACAAGAGCTTCATATGAACATTTTCTCAGTTGCACAAGCTGTCAACTCTTGGAATTTTCCTTTTGATATCCTTAAGCCAGAAAATAATTTTGTCGACCCACCGATTGAGTCAAGTCGACTCACGTCCGGCATAGCATACCATTAATTGCAATATCCTTCAGAAGGCTTCCAAGGATGACAGAACTCATGTTACTATGATTACGGATTCGGATGATCGATTGATCAAATTAATTCAATTGAATCTGTTAAACTAGATTTTGAAATTTTCAGATTGAACCAATCCAATGCAATCTGGTTAATGATAATGCAGAATTAGTAAACGGGTAAAGCAGAAGAAAGATAACACTTCTTTCATCCATACATGTTAGTTGATCTACATCCACATCTAAGCTAATCAATCACATAAGATTCACTTTTAAAATGTAATCTCAATGTTGTAAACTTAAAACTGACTAACAAAAAGCGTATGCCGAAGAATCGAGCCTCTCGCAAAACCGTGCCACTCCTTCAGCACCGAAGGAGTCCTTTTTCATCTGCAATGTAAAATGGGTAATTAGTACGAACTAAAGCTTTATAGTACGAACCAAAGGTTCATAAATGTATATCGACAACACCCACATCTAAGCTAATCAAGCACATAAATAAAAGGTCTACTGAAAATTGTTATCTCAATATTGTAAATGTAAAACAATCAAAAATCACATGCCGTAGAATAGAGCCTCTTGCAAAAGCGTTCCACTGCTTCAGCATGGAACCAGTCCTTTTTCATCTGCAATGTAAAATATACATCATAATCATCGATATAATTCGCATTCAGAAAAATATACTTTTTAAACGTAAACATACGAAGTAAGGATAGCCCTCAATGCTAAAGTTCTCCGGGGCACTTTCGACAAACATCTTTATGAAATAGAGAACAAAGTTCCCACATTCTTTGCCATTTCTTTGTTGTGGCACCTGAAAATATCAAGGATCAAACAGAGATATAAAGAATGATCACAAAATCAAAAAAAATTGTACTGTACTCACCTTAGGGACCAAAAGAGGAATTCTATAAATCATCTGCTTATTCTCAGGCCGGCCTTCGGCTTTATAAATGTCAAACATGAACCTGCTAGCAAGAAATACATATTCAGCATTAGAAAGTGTGGCTATTTTACTTGGCTAGTAACGCAAGGTACGCAAATGAGTAAATATACTTTCTTATATCTGGTTCGAGACGCATCGGGTCTGACATCTGTAGTGAGTCCAGCAATAGCACACAAGGTGTTCTGGTTTTAGATTGCAAACTTTCTCCTAAATGGCAGAAGATTAAAAGGCTCCAATGATCCCTAAAGAAATACAGATTCAAATGATAAATTCACATTTACTGACAATCGAATAACGCGATTGATCGCTATGATATTGACAATACTAACCAGCAAACTATTGGAACAAGAACATATGTCTTTGAAAATATCTCCTTCCTCTTAATCCAAGATAGAACCTTTTCTCGATAAAATGCTTTCCTATACCACGCAAACCATTGACAATCTAAGTACGTAAACAAAGTCCGCTTATCCTCCGGAAAGTGGTTCCATATGGTCCTGCAATTTTCGAAAAACGCATTCAGAAATCTTACAAACACTCAAAACTATTACAATACCATATAGCTTACCCTAAATAACACTCGAATGATCCAGAGTCTAGCTTGTTTTTATGTTTAGATACTGAATTCTTGCTCTTAACTCGTCTCTTTGATCGTGCACGACATGGAATGCTATCTAAAAAACATGGAGCAGTTAATTCAATGTTCTCAATTTCTTGTTTACTTATCTTCTTCCGGCATCCCCTCAAATACCCTATAACATGAATCCAACAAGAACGGTGTTTCGAAATCGGATACCCATTATACGCTGCCACAACATAATGATTAAGATCAAACTTCTATTATCAGTCAACTAAGCTTTTGATCAGTTCATATTTAATAATAATAGTAGTAAATTCTACAATGTTGTCATTTAAGTAGACAGAAGAAATCAAATTACTTCATTCTCCTTCTTACATTTCTTAAGATCATAATATAAACTGTAAGGAGTAAAATAATTGCTATAAAGAAAAGAAAATTGATTAAAATAAGTAAATCAGTAAAATTCAAAACCAAATATTAGTAAAATAATTTGGATTTTTAACTAAGAAGTTTCATGTTTAGCGCATAATTCTTCCAAATATTAGTTTCATAACCACACACACATTATTCGTTTTCAGTATTCTAAAAACAAAAATCAAACAACAAAACAGATCTCTAATTGATAAACCAAAAAACAATATAAACAAAGGGAAAAAGAAAAAGAAGCAAAGGTTGGAATACCAATATCTGAAGAGCCGATTTCGATCGGTATTGAAGCAGCATCACCATGTTTTTTCTTTCCCATCAACTAATTCTTCTGCCATGAAACCAAGAAATCAAATACAGCCGGAGATCAAATAAAGCAAAACCTAACAGATATCTACAAGCTTAGTAATTCAAAAATTACCTTGATCAATTCCCTAATAACCTTTGGTTTGGGTTGTCGAAGGAAGAGAAGCAGTGACTCGAGTAAGAGGAGAGCGCGGGATTGAGTTGGACTGTACTGTGTGACAGAGTTGCAGGAGAAGAAGAGTTTGTTTGACTTTGAAAAAAAAATCTTAAAAATGGAAATTCATTTAAAAATATTTTTCATAATGAAAATTTTAATAAAAAATACTAATTTATATTTTATAATTTTTAAAATAATTTTAATATTTTTGAGTTTATACTTTTGAATATTGGTAGGTGAAGATAATACATTTATAAGATAAATATCGATAATCAAATAATGAAATAATATGAATATATTTTTAAACATCCAATAATTAATGAATTTCTTTGTAATATTGTTTAATTTCCTCATATTTTCTAGTCAATTTTTAGGATTTTACAAATTTAATAAATTTATGTTTTTTTTATAATTTTATATTTTCCATCAACATTTATTAAATATATATTTTTAAATTTTCAATGTAATTATAATATTTTTTATTCTCAGTCTTTTAAAATTATAAAATACAAACTGTTCCAATCTAAACTCTTAATAATAAGAGTGATCTTTTTTAATGTGAATATATATATATATATTAATTTTGTTTTAAATATTATTCTAAATCAACTAATATGTATTTATGTTTCTTTTAGTATTATTTAGATGATTTTTTTAATTCTTATTATTAGGGGCGTAAATGAACAGGGTGTTCGACGAACTGCTTGTGAACTGTTCGTATAATGTTCGTTTACGTTCGTTTATTAAGTTAATAAACGAGTATGAATAGATATTTTATGTTTGATTAATAAACAAACGAACACGAACATAAGTGCATTCAACTCGTTTATGTACACGAACAAACTCGTTTATATTCGTTTATAAGCTCGTTTATAGGCTTGTTTATATATCAAGGTATATATATCATAAAAAATTGAGAGATTTATCTTAAAATTAAAAATAAATCATTTAATTATTAAAAATTTCGAGTTAATCAAATTATTAGAATTTTCATTCTATAACGCGAATTTTATTTTAAAATTTTTTGAATAAAATCTATAAAATTCCAAAACAAGTCAAAACAAATCGAATATTTTACATCAAATCAAATTATTTAATTTTTTTCGAGTTAAATTTTACTCACCCTTATACAACCATACATTTCGGATATTTTATTCTTTAAAATCTGATCTTGAAATTCTTTACCAATGATAGGATAAAATATATTTAGATACTTTTTATTTGATTTAATTTTCAAAAAGAAAAATACTCACCTCTTTAAATATTTTGTAATGCAAGATCATTTCAAACTATATTTATAAAATGAAAATATTATTCTCTAATTTTTATGCATTATTTTAAAAACCATCCTATGACCCACAATTCAATCAAATTCAAGCCCAGCCGATAACGAATATCATGGGTAAATCTCATCATGTCACCTATAGGATTAACTACTAAAAAATATCAATCTCATCAATTTTTTTCATGTCATATTTTCCTAAATGAATCTACACTCATATTTACTGTTAATCTATTTTAAAAATATTTTTTTTAAGTGAAAATTCACTAAAAAAATATGACAAAAAATTAACGAGGTGTGCAATTTTTAGTGGTTGGTCACATGGACACGACTCATGGTGGGATTTACCTATAATATAATTTCTCAAGTCAAAGGCTTATTCTTTGGAAACAGGATCATACTAAGGTAAGCAAAGATTCAATAACCATTTAAAAGGTGACAACTTTCAAAATTCCATGTCAGAACTCAAACATAAGAGAAAGAAAAACAAGAGAAAACTGAAACCAACACTTCAAACATAGGCTACTACGCCCACGTCATTTGCACACCTTACATTCCGGTGAAGGCCTTCTTACCACCGCCGGAAGAACCAGCTGGAATCACCTTCAAGACATTGAACCGAACTGTCTTTGAAAGTGGCCTGAAATTATAACACAACACAAACAAATTACAAACAAAAAATGCCTTCAAAAACAAATATGATAAAAATTCTTGTTTGCGGGAGTATAACCTGCATTGCCCGATAATGACATGATCCCCTTCCTTCACACGGAAGCATGGAGAAATGTGAGCAGGGATATTCGAGTGGCGCTTCTCATACCTGGAAAAAATGAAATTTTCTTCAAAAAAGATTCTAAAAACTACCATTTATTAAAAATGGATTGGAACAGAGGTGGGGGTGTATCATGCCTTTGGTATTTCTTGATAAAATGAAGGTAATTCCGTCGAACAATGATTGTTCTAACCATCTTAGCACTATGGCAAGTACCGGCTAAGATTCGACCCCTGATGGAAACAGTGCCGGTAAACGGGCATTTCTTGTCGATGTAGGTTCCTTTCCAAACAAATATGCAAAACATTATCAAATACAAACAACCTTAATCTTGATATCGGCCGAATTTCTTATAAACATAGAAACATGTTATACAAACACACACATACATCAGATGTTCGGCATCAATCAAGTAAATCATCTTTTTTAAAAGACGGTGAAATACATTTCAAGGTGTATTAGAATTAGAAAGGATATAATTCAGAAACTATTAATTAGAATAACCTAACCTTAGGGAAAATTCTAATCAACTTAAGCTGCTAAATGTAAGAAACAATAAATTTCTTATAGACAATCTGAACATTCATTGTTCCACCATACCTTAATGCATAAACACAAATCTACATAATCAAAAATAAAAAAGGAACCTAAAAAATACCTTCAATAGCTTCACGAGGAGTCTTGAATCCCAAACCAATACTCTTCCAGTACCTGTTCCCTCCCTTACCAGGTCTTTTACCTTTACCAGATTTCTTGGAGCTGAAAACGATACAAATTTAAATAAAACGCAACTATACACGAATCGGGTAAAAATTAAGATTAAACTGTTTCAATATTTTCAGATTTAAGATTACCTTAGGAACACTTTTGGCTGCTTAAGGAACGCTTTTTCAGTCTGAAAACAAACAACAAAGAAATTAAAACATGATAGACAAGGAAAATGTAGTAAACGATGTAGATAATGGATCTGAGAATGAACCTGTTCTGCCATGGTTGACGAGCTCTCTCTTCCAATGTGGCGCGGCTGCAGGTGAGGACGATGAAACTGAGAGTTTTGGAATGAGAAACCCTAAAATCTAATAGCTAGACTTTCGTGAGGATTAGGTTATAAAGTTACGGAGTTGGGCCTTCAAGATATTCGGTCCAAAACTAAACCAACTATAAGAAAGAGTAGGCCTCAAGTGCTACCTCTCCAAGCTTCTGATCTTCATAGGCTTGAATTAATATCTTTTTTGATTTATTTTTTAATTAAATAAGTGAAAGAGGTTATTTTCTAATGAGTCTTGTATTATTTAAATCAGATTAATAAATAAATGATTTTTAGAATAATAATAATAAAATAAAAATAACAAAAAAAAATTGTGCCAAATCATTTAGATAATGGATCTGAGAGTGAATATGTTCCGCCATGGTTCACCCCGATCTTTAGAATAATTATTTAGTGATTATTTAGGTAATTTATCTTTTTTTATTATATCAAATCATTTTTTCATTAACACTACACGGTTTTTTACGTTAGAGTGACCATAAGTTTACAGCTCGAAAACGTACGTAATCATATTTATTGATTTTTAAAATCAATAACTAAATTTGTGCTGAGAATAAATAAACGCGACCTCTACCATAATTAACCCTAAAAAAACTCATATATAAACAATAATATTAAACCCAAATATATGAAGATAAACTAAAATTTTCATAATGACGTCTAATATGGAAAGAACTCAATAACTTTTATAAAAATTTTCCTCCTCTTTACACGGTCCCAGCCGGTGCTTCCCACCCCAGGCCGGCGACAAAGACGGTGACGAATGGCAAGAAGGTTCCCCCGCCGCCATTGCCAGGTTTCCTTCACTCCAAGCTCTCCTTATATGGTACGATACGCTGTTGCTTTTAGGGACCGGATGGGGGCAGTTCCCTTGCGACTTGTCGTGGAGTGCACAGCGACAGTTCCGGTGGTACGGCCGGTGTTCAATACAGATATTACTGCCCGATATGCACCCTTCGTAGATCGATCGGAATATTCCACCGTAAGCTCCGGCGGCCATGTTTTCCATAATTCAAGCAACCTGAAATATCCGTGCGACAGTGCGATTCCTCTTTTTTAAACTGCGATGTGCCTGAGATTTGTAATGTACAGACAGTAAGCATCGTGGCATTTGTAGGACTCGGTAGTGTGTCGTGTGCGCAGCATCTGCGGCCATGTCGTGGGCCATCAGCGTTGTGGGAACCGTGTCCTGACTGACATATGTCTTGGTGTTTTTTGGCAGGATTTATTTGAGCTGTAACAGGGAATAAAGCGCTAAAAATATCTAATTCGATTCAACGGTTGAAGTATACTAAAATAATAATTTTTAATTGTTTATCAAATAAAAGAAATTTTATATTGAGATTTGAATTTATATAAAATAATATAATTTAAAGTTTGATGGATTGTTAGTATATATTTTTTTGGCTTAAGGTTGTAATATGTTTTTCATTTAAAAAATAATTATTTTTTAATTTAATTAAAATTTTAAATTAATAAATTAAATTAATTAAGTTTTTTATTATTAAATTTTGAATTTTTTTTATAATAAAAAAAATCAAAATTAATAATTCAAAGGCATAAAGATAATTTTAACCCTTAACGTTTATAATTTTTATCGTTTTGGCCCTTATTTTTTGGGATAAATTTAGCCCTTAACCTATATATTTTTAACAAACAATTTATTTTTTAACCATCTTGATAACTGGACTGTTAAAAATTTAACAATGATGATATATCATATGCATATAATAATATATTTTAAATGACATGACATCTAACCTATCAAATACATATATATAGATATGAAATATAATTTTATTTCAATATAAATATAAAATAATTAAAATTCAAATAAAATATTAAAAATTAATTAATTCTAAAATAAAAGGCTACTAAACATTACCAACTCTAATTAATTAATTAATTTTTTTAAGATAGGGTTTTAATTCTATTATAGTTAGGGTTGAGAATATTTAGTAACATTTTATTTTAAAATTAATTAATTTTTTAATATTTTATTTGAATTTTAATTATTTTATATTTTATATTAGAATAAAATTATATTATATATGTATTTGATAGGTTAGATATCATTCTATTAAAATATATTATCATATGCATATGACATGTCATCATTGTTAAATTTTTAACGGTCCAATTATCATGATAGTTAAAAAATAAGCTATTTGTCAAAAAGATATAGGTTAAGAGCTAAATTTATCAAAAAAAAAAAAAAGAACCAAAACAATAAAAATTATAAACATTAAGGGTTAAAATTATCTTTATGTCTAATCCAAATAACTTATTTAGATAATTTTGATAATTTATGAAACCCAAATTATAACAAATTTCATAATCCCTAACAGCCAAGATAATTATCTAACAACTTAATAATCCAAATAACTAGTTTTAACTAATTAATCTAATAATTAATAAATTAATTATGACTAATTGTTCCTTCGCCGTTACTAAAGCATTCATTCTGAAGTATGGTCGTGAAATTTATCTTTGGATACGTCATTTTTGCATGACCAAACCAACTTGGTGTTTCTCCATGTGACAGCGAACCTGTCGAAAAAAATGTGACACTTTTAAATTATAATAATAATATAATCACTTTAGTAATTATAATTTCCAGTATAATTTCTATACAATAAATGAATAAATTTTTAATATAGATTTTAATATATATTTTAAGAATATAATATATTTCTTTTGGAAACTTGTCATCATGTCAATGCCTTGTAGCAAACGTTGTCCGTCAAATCATTTATGTAATATAAATGATCTATTTAGGGAATAAACTCTTGTAATTAATGATTTATTTATGGAATAGACTTTTTAATTGTACTGAAATTTTGTAAGTTAGGAGATCTATTAATTGATTTAATTGTTAAAAATATTTATATTATTTTATTTTATATAGAGTTAATTCTTGATATATGGGTTTAATAATTTTTATTTAATTTAAAATTTAAGCTGAGTTGTCCATTTCTGAATTAAAGTTAAATTAGTTATTAATTTGGTTGATTAAAAAATTAAAATATCTAAATAAAAATTATAAAAATAGATTTTTAAAAAAATCTTTGAAATTGAAATGAATATGGTGTCGGTGACTGGTTGAGAAGAAACGCAATAATAAGACCCGTTACCATTATTTTCTTTGCCGCTTTCCTTCTGTCGAAATTTCCGTTTCTCTGGAAAATAAACACTTCGAAAATCTCTGTTTGGACTTCAATTTTCTTATCTTTTCTCGCGTCTTTCTCTCCGTCAATTCTCTTTCTCCGTCTAAAGGTTAGTCAGATCCATTCGTCCTTTACAAAATTACCTTTTTTTTTCCTCTATAAAACCCATTGCTTCTTCAAAACCCACATCGAAACTCTTCCTTATATTAGTTAATCTCATTTCTCGATCTGGGTTTTGCCCAGGTCTGACAAAATCTGAATTCAATGACTAGTTTTGGGATCTGGGTATTGACAATTTTCTTGATATTTCAATCTGGGTATGGGTTTTATCTTCCGGGTAGTTACCCTCACAAATATGTCGTCGGGGATCCTTTATCTGTCAAAGTGAATTCGCTGACTTCAATTGACACCGAAATGCCCTTCAGCTATTACAGTTTACCCTTCTGTAAGCCGCCGGAGGGTGTTAAGGACAGTGCTGAGAATCTCGGCGAGCTTCTCATGGGAGATCGGATTGAGAACTCGCCGTATAGGTTTAAGATGTACACGAACGACACCGAGATCTTCTTGTGTCAATCCGATAAGTTATCGGCTGATGATTACTTGTTGTTGAAGAAGAGGATTGATGAGATGTATCAGGTTAACTTGATTCTCGATAATTTACCTGCAATTAGGTATACATTGAAAGAGGGTTTCATGTTGAGGTGGACCGGGTTCCCGGTTGGGGTTAAGGTTGAGGATGTTTATTATGTGTTTAATCATTTGAAATTCAAGGTGCTTGTTCATAAGTATGAGGAAACCAGTATGGCGAATGTAATGGGGACCGGTGATGCTGCCGATGTTATCCCCGGTGGCAGCAAACGAGGGTCGGATGTGCCCGGATATATGGTTGTTGGATTCGAGGTTGTTCCGTGCAGCTTCATGCATGAAGGAAATCTGGTTAAGAAACTGAAAATGTATGAAAAATATCCATCTCCTATAAAATGCGAGACGACTACCGTCTCGATGCCGATCAAGGAAGGTGCGCCGATTGCCTTCACATACGAGGTTGCCTTTGAGGAGAGTGATATCAAGTGGCCTTCACGTTGGGATGCTTATTTAAAGATGGAGGGTTCGAAAGTCCATTGGTTCTCGATCTTGAATTCTCTTATGGTGATCACTTTCCTTGCTGGTATAGTCCTTGTGATCTTCTTGAGGACCGTTAGGCGGGATCTGACCCGGTACGAGGAGCTTGACAAGGAATCCCAAGCGCAGATGAATGAGGAGTTGTCCGGCTGGAAATTAGTTGTTGGGGATGTCTTCCGTGCCCCGACTCATCCAGCTCTCCTATGTATTATTGTTGGGGATGGAGTTCAGATCCTTGGGATGGGAATCGTAACTATATTGTTTGCTGCTCTTGGATTTATGTCCCCAGCATCCCGTGGAACCCTCATTACAGGCATGCTATTCTTCTACATGATTCTGGGTATCGCAGCTGGTTATGTTGCGGTTCGGCTTTGGAGAACTATCAGCTATGGTGATCAAAAAGGATGGGCTTCGGTCGCCTGGAAGGCTGCTTGTTTTTTCCCTGGAATCTCCTTCTTGATCCTCACCATATTGAATTTCCTATTGTGGGGAAGCCATAGCACAGGAGCTATCCCGTTTTCCCTCTTTGTTATCCTACTCCTACTCTGGTTCTGCATCTCGGTTCCGCTCACCCTAGTAGGTGGATACTTCGGAGCAAAGGCACCTCATATCGAATACCCTGTTCGAACCAATCAGATCCCTCGGGAGATTCCGGCGCAAAAGTACCCATCCTGGCTATTGGTTCTTGGAGCTGGAACTCTACCTTTCGGTACCCTTTTCATCGAGCTTTTCTTCATCATGTCCAGCATCTGGATGGGGCGTGTTTACTATGTCTTTGGCTTTCTGCTCATTGTTATGATCCTACTTGTCGTGGTTTGTGCCGAAGTATCTTTGGTTTTAACTTACATGCATCTCTGTGTGGAGGACTGGAAATGGTGGTGGAAATCCTTCTTTGCTTCCGGTTCGGTTGCCATCTACATCTTCTTATACTCCGTAAACTATCTCATATTCGATCTCAAGAGTTTGAGTGGACCGGTCTCTGCAACTCTCTACTTGGGGTATTCTCTCTTCATGGTTCTAGCAATCATGTTGGCGACCGGCACAATCGGATTCCTTTCTTCATTCTGGTTTGTGCATTATTTGTTCTCGTCCGTGAAGCTGGATTGAAGCGGGCATTCAGCAGTCGAAGAGGCTAGTGAGAAAAGAAATCATCTTCTTCGATCAGTCAATCGTTTCTATGACTTATAGTGCTGAGCTTTACTTTCTTAGGGAATAACAATAATATGTCGCAGTTTTACTTTAGATTCTTTAATAGTTGCAGGCTGGTTCATCCGCATTGTGTTAGGTTGCCTTTATAACTTTCTTTGTGTTACTTTGGGATATGTTCAAAGCTTTAAATCAGAGAAAGTGTTTATTGTCTAGGCGAGGTTCTATCTACAGAAGAAATGAAAACACAAGTACTACACGACACAAATGATTCCGAAAGAACAAGCACTCGGACAAGGGATCTTCTCCGCTGGTTGTGCCATTAAGTGTATGTAGCAGATGTATCTCAGGCTTTTTGATGCACCAATTCAGGAAAAATTATCATCCAAATCATGTCCAGATCCTATTCTTGCCATATTAGCCTTGTGTTTGCCTAGTATTGTATGACTTGCAATTCGGGCATTTCCGAGCCAAGACATGAAAACGAACTAAAGATTTCGTCCCACAATCATTGCAGAGGATTGAAACCTATTGATCACAATTAAAATTTGTAAACGAACAGAGATGAGAAAACGAATTCTGTAAGCAAGTGATGAGAAAACGAGGATGCTCAGATTTCTAACCATTTTATTTTGATACGGTTCTGGCATTGGTGTAGCTGCTATCTCCTCATCAAATTTCTCCCAAACCTTTGACATGTCACAAACGGATTTCGAGCACAGTGGGCAGGCATATCTGTTATGGTGATTACATACCAGTCAAGAACATAGAGATATCACAAATTCAAGAAACAGTTAACCCCGAGACTGAAATGAAGCACTTACTGGAAATGGTCCCTCATTTCCTTCAAACAATTTGTGTGAATTGTATGACCGCATGGCAGAACAGTTACATCTTGTCTCGACTCGAACAAGAACTGGAAGTATTAATCACGAGTTTTCAGTTTGGTAAACCATTGAAGCATTTTTTTATAATGTTTGATCGTTATGTAGGAGAATCTGAAATTACCTCAAAGCATACAGGGCAGTCGTGGTGCATTGCTCCTTCAACACAGGGATGGCTGTTTTTCAGAAGAATTGAATAGCAGCAACCTTTGAAAATGTAAAAATACACAGATAGAAGTATTACTAATGTTCAAAATTCAAATACCCAACAAGTTCTAATACAAGTTCAAATAAGATAGATTCAGATAAGCTTACCACACTTGTAGCAATGGAAGAAGTTCTCCTGCCCTCCGATCCTGGAGAACATATCGTTAATTATTTAGTTGCGACAATGATAGTTAACAGGAAAATGCACCCCACCCCACCAAGAAAATGACCAAGGAAAAATTTTCATAAATTGCTGCAAAAATTATTAAGCCAAAGAAAACCAGGACTTGAACAACATACCTACAGATCCCACAACCGTCGCAATGATACTGTCTCTTTGATGTCTGCATAGTAGAAACAAAATTAGTATGCCACTATATGTATCTATCAACTCATTGTGCAAAACACAAAGAGCCGAGAAAACAAGACAAGTCGCAAAACATTTGATTGCTATATTAGGGAATTGCTATCCACACTTACATCATCGTCAAAGAGTTTGCAAGACTCGCAGAAATATTTTCCCATACACACACCACAGTTAATGCAAACTTGTTGGGCCTGCTCAAAATGATATAAAATTTTAATTCTCATCAATCCTTTTACACAGGAACAACTTAATGGTTTAATCTTTAATATTGACATCTTTCCTGGAAAGAAAATTGCTTAAAACATGAAATAAGCTATAGAGTAATTTACCTCTTGTTCTATGCCACAGAGTGAGCAAATGACCTGGTGAAATTTTCAGTGAAATGTTAGAATATGGAGGCATTACCGTGGAGATGCTAGCCCATACGAAGAAAAGAATTCCAGGTATAGCATTGGGTAGAAATAAGATAGGATGAATTTATAGATACCTTACTGACTTGACGGCGTGGTATGTCATGTCTGAGCTTCTGATCAACATTGATGTTATTCTGAGCAGGACAGAAATCAATTTAATGTTAAAAAAAATCAATTAAAGCATGTAAATATTTTAAGGGCATGACAAAACAGAGTGAAAGTGTGTCTATACACTCAAAATATCAGCAGTAGCACTCTCATACTACAATGTCACATAGATGGCTATTGATTTTAATCATAAAATGTTAAGGATAAAAACTAACCTTTGCCTCATTATGACAGTGGCGACAATCAAAGATCTCATCACAACATGGAGCTCTAATCCGGCACCTTCTGCGATAATGTGAGCAACTGGAGCAAAAGGGAAAATTAGCAACGCATGGTGTCAACCAACAAACAAATGAAAGATACCTAAATGGAAATAAATTAAAAAAGATCAAACATACCCATACTGCATATGTCCCTTATCCAGCAATTCAGTTGCTTCTGCTTCATTTGATTCTTGTTTGACCATAGAACCTAGAGCTGACTGCGGCGAGCATGCCCCCCCTGACTCTCCTTCGGATACTTTGCGGCTTTCATTTTGTTGCTGATAGCTAAGCTCTAGTCCTTCAGCTGCAGAAGGCATAATCTCAACTTCTTCCATTGAAGAAGACATCTCCAGATTTAACTATGTTAAAGCAGGTGCAATCCCAAAAACCTGCAGAGAGTAACAAGTTTAGCAAAGAACCCAATATTTAAACACATCTAGTGGCTTGAACAAGCCAGGCAAACACTCCATGACATTGTTGCTTTCTTCTATACTGCTGCAGACCAGTCGAAATCAGGAACAAAACAATCCAACAAAGGTTGAACAGCTCCAATCAGCATTACTCCAAGTGAAGGATTCATCAAAATTAGTAGAACTACAATAATCCCACATAAATAAGAATAATGCAGCACTGAGGAACTCCAGAGCCTCCAGCAGTGAATAGAAAGCAATAGCATTGCATGATAACTTGATCGCTTGAAGTTCTGGACCAAAATCCAACTATACTGGAGATGACCATAGATGTCCCAACCTATGGTAAAAGCAATATATCACAGAATCAAACATGTTCTCGAATGAAAAGGGAAAAAGGAAAGAGTGATTGATTGCAAAATTTTGTTGCGTTATCGTCCACAACAAGCAAGCCTACCTCTATCGCATTTCTGCACCAAGTTTCCCCTCTGACAGAAGTACCTACTCATTAATTAATACTTTGACATCCCTAGAACATTGGAAGGAGGATCTTCAGAAAGAATCGAGCTTATTAGGAACTTGATTATTTCTCTCCAAAAGTCAAGTTTCCACAAGAAAATCTCCAACCACCCGAAGATTTTCAGTCAAACAAAAACAAAACTGGTTGTTCCCCACCCATTAATGTACCTCATTTAAAGAAAGATTCTAATTGAAACCAAATAGAGAATACTATTTTATTTCTCGCCAGAATACACATTGCCAAGACTTCTGGAAATGAATCATGGCTGCTTGGAGATTGACCCCATAATTTGGAAGAAGGTTTTAGGATTTAGAGTGAATAATATGGTATAGGGTTCAGGAAAGTAATGAATGAAGTTTCAAAGGGGGAACACGAAAGACTGAAAGAGCAGCAAAGTGATGATACATCAAAAACCATGCGTTTGCCTTTAACAATATCGTGCTAAGTAGTACCGGTTCAAATCGAGGTAGAAATCACGAAAATAACAGCTTGGAGAGGCATCAATTGGCTATTATAATATGAAAGGCAAATTTAGCATCCAACTTATGATTGAGTAGAATAACAAATTCAACATGTTAAGAGTGAATCTCTGGAAGAAAAAAAAATACAGCCGTGCAAACCAACTAATCCTAGGGATTTACCACCTTAAGCCTCTTCAACACCTGCAGGCTGCAGCTAATATAATAAAAGAGATATCTGCACAAAAATCCCTAATGAATTCTAATGAGAAGATACAGGAGCAAGTAAAATTCAAATTACAGAAATCAAAGTTTTGGTGTCATTCCTTAGCTGCAGTCAACCACACGTTCTAAGGTACCAAGTAAACACAACTTTTGGTAGTTAGTTCATGTTTTTCGCATATAAGCAATCTTAGTCTCTTATCTAGCACTTCGTTGATATCAAGTTTCCAAAATGAGATTGCAAAGTCATTATTGTTCTCTTTTGTTCTTCTCAAGGAAAATTAAAAGTTAATCAAAACCAAAACGTGATTATATCGTGTGTTAGAGAATAAAAAACTCAGCTGCTAAGCAAAAGGCAAGACTGATAATAAAACCAATTCAAGTTCGTTTTCCTCATTCTATAACTGAAAGCAGATAAATAAATTTTAAAACTTTTCGGTCAATACCATCCGAATCATCAAATGATCCATGAAGATCCCTTCATGATGCATGATGTCGACTGGCTAGAATATTGCTTAGCAACAAGCAATCCCTAAGCTAGAAAACTTCTGTACAAATGTAATTTACATAAATTGCTTATGCTGAAGGCTCTAAATCGAATCAACCTTACAGACATAAAAGCAGTCCAAGCAGAGAGAACAACTCTAATAAAAACAAGCAACCAATTCATTATAAACAAGCAACAGTTCAGAATTTTTCGGGCCTAAATTTAAATCACTACCAAGCACACCAAACAGAAATTAGCAGCAGAAAAAGCAACACAATCAATGGATCAAATCAAACAGCCACCAGGAATAAACTGAGATTACATCAAATTATTCTAACACAATCAAATTCAACTAAAGTTTACAATCAGTCAATCAAAATTTCTCGATCCTATGCTAAATAGGAACAACGGATTCAATGAAATAACTAAATTTCTAAAAACGAATTATTCCGAAACAAAGCAGAAACTAAATCTCTTAAGAAATTCAAAACAACGAATTACTACTTCGAATAAAGAACATTAGCCTAACACATTACCTACACAAATAATTCAGCAGCAATAAAAAATAATACTATTATTAACTTAAAACAGATTTCATGAAATAACGAACTTTAAATCTTAGGGAGAAACGCTCCGATCTGAAATCAGAACAACGGCGTGAACCCGACGACAACGTCCAATCGCAAATGTATTTAACCTTTCGATTTCTCAAAATCAGAGCCTTTTCTTCTTTGTTTTACAACAATTTGATGAG
This sequence comes from Abelmoschus esculentus, assembly GCA_035048815.1. Taxonomy (NCBI): domain Eukaryota; kingdom Viridiplantae; phylum Streptophyta; class Magnoliopsida; order Malvales; family Malvaceae; genus Abelmoschus; species Abelmoschus esculentus. The sequence continues at coordinate 28,735,620 of JAUCBN010000001.1, forward strand.
CTAAAAGTGGTCAAACGTCTGCCCTTTTATAGCTGTTTAAAGAGATAAGAAAGATCGGTTTCTTCGATTTCTCGAGACTTCGAAAAAAATTTGGTCTTAAAACCGAAAGCGAAAGCTGTTACTTGCTGGCTTCGGAATTCGTCATAGCTGTCAATAGACGACAAATTGAAACGATTGAAATGACGTATTCACCCCTATCTTTCAAAAATATCTTGTTCTCCATCCATCAGGGGTAATTTCACCATAAGTTCCTAATCTTTAACATATTCTAATTGAATCCTGAAATTACATGTAGCGTATCACTTAAGTCACTCCTTTCAGCCTCGCTCACTAGCTTGATAATTAAATGTCGGATCAAATCTAGTATAAAATATATTTAAAATATAAACATGTTTATACTTATCTCATGCAGAGATTGAATTTCTATTTTAATATTTTAATCAAAATTATGTATACTATAAGTACATATATTAATAATTTAATCCAATTATTTTAAAAAATAATGTTAAATAATTCAATTATTTTAAAAATTAATGTTGAATATGAATTATTTATAAATAAATTAATGAAAGAACTTAATTAAAGTACTATTGATACTTTAAGTCTTTAATTGAAAAAAATAAAATTTAAGAACAAATTTAGAATATGAAGAATAGTTCAGGATTAAACTACCAATATTGATTAATAAATATTTAATTCTTAACTTATTTTCCTTTTGAGTGTACGTTAATGTTTGACGAAGCGAAACGGTCGGTGAGGTAGGACAGTCCAATAATGGAAGCAAAATAAAGACTATAAATTTTAGTCGGAAAATGGACGGTCGGGATTCGATGTGACCGCAAAAAAAGTTACTATCCGAATGAGTTATTTCAATGATGACACGTGTATGGTCAACAAAACAGCTGGAATTGATTAGTACGATCCTATTAATTTATTATGCTGAAAATAAAATATTTTCTAGGAAAATTTAAAAGAAAAGATCTGCCACGTAATATTTAAGATAATGTTTGTTAATTTAATATATTAATTTAAAATTTTGAGAAATATTTATATTTATAAAAATAAAAATAATAGAAATAGAACGCTAATAATTTATTTTAGATATTGTTGAAATTTTTTATATTTTTAATGATTTTATTTTTTTTATATATGTTTTATAATTTAAGTTTAAAAATAAAAATAAAAAATTACATGATAAGATTTTTTATGGAAAAAGTATTGAAATAAGTAGATAACGATCTAGTCCTCACTTGATAGAGAATATATTTAATAATTTTTATTGTATTTATTTTAATTATATTATCTTTAAATTTTAAATTATCAAATAATCTAACTATATCCAAGACTTAATTTTCAAGAAAAATGCCAAATAGATATTAAAAGTTATATTTCATACTTATCTTTAAATTTGAATAGTACACGAAAACTACAATATAATTTTATAACATAATAATTTACTTTTAATATTAAAATCTATTGTCACTCTTGAAAAAGACAAAAACAATAATTTTACACGAGAGAAAAAATTAAGATATTAAAATAGCTATTTTACATATATTATTAGACATATTTTTAAAAAACATAATAATATTGCTATAATATCTATTGCTAATAATATATTTTTAATAACTTATATTAATTAAAAATATTTTTTCACTTTAGTGTGATGGATTGTAATTTATAAATTATCCATTAATTGAATTATTTATTTAGTATATTTTTATCAACGGTGTAATTGTAAAGACATTTACGACAATTAATATAAAAACTCTAGAGGCTGAGATGTTCCAATACGATACGTAGAGTTAGGACTGTAAAATAACGAATAAAAATTCGACACGAAGGCACTTTAATAATAATGAGTCTTAACGTAGGATTAAGACCGAATCAATTATTGGATATCTCACGTGACAAATTAAGATATTAACCCAGTGTTTTTATATTAATTATTGAATATTTCACGTCATCGGCCCATCTTTCTACGTGAAGCAAAAGGTTATAAAAAAGCAATTGATTTTACATTGTCAAAATTGAAATTAGGAAGTAAATTGTTTCTTTAATATGTATTATTAAGATCTAATTTTTTAAAAATATTTTAATATAAAATTGCGATTTGAATTTATATAAAGTAAAAATCGAAAGGTATTATTGATTAATCTGTTGATTAATTTTTGTAATTTAGTCATCTTTTATTAAGTAGATAAATTATTATATTTTTAAAATAGATATTAAAATTTAAATTTATATAAAATTAAATACTACCTTTGTAGGCCACCTGACTCGTACCGCTGCAGGTTAGGCCACTCTGGAATGGCCGTATTGTCCCAAGGCATGGGCCACAGGAGTGTCCACCCAAGCCTCAAAAAATCTCTTCTAATATTCGGTATTATGATTCACAATTTACTTTTAATATTTATTATAAAAAAATCTGTGTTTTTTTCTTCCATATTTATTATTAGGAATCCAATATTTTTATAAATTTATATTAGAAAATTAATTTTAAATATTTATTATTATAGATATATTCATTTTTTTATTATTTGTGACTAGAAATCCAATTTTTCCAATACTTACTCTAAAAAGTCTAATTTTTAAATTTATTTTTATAACATTTCTATTATGGACTTGATTTTTAGATAACAATTCTAAAATTCCAGGAATGAGCCTGTTTAATTAGGAATGGGTACGGAATTTGAATTTAACGGGTTTTTATTTGTTCTGATCCTTGAATTAAATTTTTTGGTAAAAAATTAAATTCGGGTCGAGTTGGATTTTTTAAAAAGGATACTTTTGGATTGGATTGGGTTCAGATTTAGTGTAGAAAAAAATTTAACTTGACCCGAGCCAAGACTAATAATATAATTTTTCTATATATATTTTAAGAATATTTATAATAATGATTTCTCTTTATATATCTTTTTTAAAATTAGGTCACCAAAACTTATTTTTTTATAATCATATCCTAAAAATTTATTTTTTTACGATTAGCTCATTAAAATTTAATTTTTTTTAATAATTCCGGTCAAGTCAGATTTTAAAACTAAAATCGAATTGGGTAGGTTTTTTTACCCAACCCCCTTTTTTTAAATAACTTCTAAAACTTTAATTTACGGTTCAAATTGATAACATTTGAAAGTATTGTGTTAAATTTTATAGATCTAAAACTAAATTAAGATGATACACATTAAAGTTTGAATTTATTATTATATACGTTTTAGAAGTTGCTACAGCATCTTCTTGTCAAGCATTAATAATCTGCAGTAAAAAAGGCAAATCTGGAAATGACTATTTTATAAGATTCTTATAATTGAATGGCTAGAAAGTTGAATTTCTAATAATTAAGTGACCGTGATGTAATTTTCCCCAAATTTAATGGTTGTATGCAACATAACGACCCAAATGCTATGGTGAAGTTCTTTCTTCCATTTCGGGTGCGTCGGTGCTTTTTCACTGCCTTTGCATTTCCCGGCCAAGGCACCCGAAAATTTTCGCTTTCAATTCCACCAATTAACAGCGTTCTCCGACTGATCGTTGCAGGTTATTGAGAATTTTTCTCGATCTCGACCTTCAATTTCTTCTCCTAATCAAGGTTGATCTGGAATGTTACGGTTTCAGATCTCTCCAGTTTGAGGTAAGAATCTTCATCTAAATCCCTAATTTTTGTTTAATTGCAAAGAAAATTGAGGGAACTGAGCTTCTTCTTCTTTTTTTTTTTATATATATTTTCTGTTTTCCTATTTTCTCGTCAGGGAATCAGGTTTTGGATTAGGACTTTGTTTATTTCCCTTTTAAAAGATCGTAGAGGATAATAAAAAATGCCTGTAAAGCCGGCACTATCGTCATTTAAGGATCGGACGCAAGAATTTCTGAGCGTAGCGGAGAGGCTAAAGAAGTCGATCACGTCTGGACCGAAGCAAAATGGGCCAAGCAGCAGTAGTTCGAGACCGGAGGACAAGAGATCTGCGGTTGCGCTTCAATCGGAGTTTAATAAGAGGGCTTCTAAGATTGGATTGGGGATTCATCAGACTTCGCAGAAGCTTTCTAAGTTAGCAAAATGTAAGTGTTTTTACCTGATTCGTTTTTGAAGGGAGGATTTACATGGTATAGTTCTTAAAAGGGTGAAGCTAAGCCGGGCATTGGTTATTTGAAACCTGAAATTTAGATTCTATGGGTGTGTGTAGCTTAGAAACTTACGAGCTTCTGAGAAATAAGAATATTCTTGATCATTAGAGATGAATTAACAACTGCTAGAGCTTGATCATAAGAATTTAAGCAATGAATGGTCCAACTCCAATCTTGGTTGTCTTGGTTTAGATTGTACTACTGTTGTAGTTAAACTTGATGAAATCCAACGTGCATATCTGTCAATGCCAAATAGAAGAAGACAAACAGACTAGATGCAGTGCAGATACGAGTTTATTGATATCGTTGTTCTTACCATAGTTACTACGCTACCAGATATTTCCCATTCAGTATGATAAAGAAATCCCATATTTTACTTTGCAGTGGCCAAGAGGACTTCAGTTTTTGATGACCCTACTATGGAAATCCAAGAGCTCTCTGCAGTTATCAAGCAAGATATCACTGCCCTTAATTCTGCTGTGGTAGACCTTCAACTTTTCTGCAATTCGAGAAATGAAGATGGTGTCTCCAGTGACACATCTAGTCATTCAACCACAGTTGTAGATGACTTGAAGAACCGCTTGATGAGCGCCACAAAAGAGTTTAAAGATGTCCTCACCATGCGAACAGAGGTAAGGCAGAGTTTTTCAATTTGTTTGCTCACTTAGTTTATTCTGATCTGTTTTACTATTTCTTGTAGTAATTTAATTTGGAATTCATTTGCCGGCAATTAAATTTCCTTTTCCAGAATTTAAAGGTTCATGAGAATAGAAGACAGTTATTTTCTTCCACTACTTCGAAGGATTCTCCAAATCCTTTTGTACGGCAGCGTCCCCTGGCTTCCAAATCTGCAGCTGGAGCTTCTAACAATCTTCCTCAATGGGCTAATGGAGCTGCATCTTCATCTCAGTTGTTTCCAAGGTAACAACTTATTCTGGTAATTTGCCCTTGACTTCCTTACGGTACATGCAATATACCTCATTAACCGCAGAAAATAATATATCACTTATTTTCCATAACTTCCTCGCCCATTTAATGATAACTGATATTGGATACTGATAGAACAATTCTTAAAATTTTTCTCTTGTACGTTTTTCGCAGTTTGCGACTTGTTTATTTTGCCCTCTTTTGTCCAGAACAGCCACAACTCTATTTTCTTGTTTGCTTTTTGTGCAGTACTATGTACTTGTGATGGTTGAATGCTGCGCATTTGCTTTTATTCTTCATACTTTTTTCTTTTAAATATTAATTTCTTTTGGATCCTTTTGGAATCAACTACTGTTGATTTTTTTTGTTTTAGTCTATTTGGGTTTAACTTCTTATTTGAACCATATCTACTTGAAATTCTGTATGACAGTGAAACTTTGTTTTTGGTTCTTAATTGTACAGAAAACACATGGATGGGGAGAGTCAGCCATTGCTTCAGCAGCATCAACAGCATCAACAACAAATGGTTCCATTGCAAGACAGCTACATGCAGAGCCGAGCTGAAGCACTTCAAAATGTTGAATCCACAATTCATGAGCTCGGCACCATATTCAACCAGCTAGCTACTCTGGTTTCTCAGCAAGGAGAGATAGTTATCAGGTTTTCTATTGAAGGAACTTTGTTGGTTATATGTACGAATTTGTTTAGTTTTGCTAATAGCAGAGTTTCACATAATTGCATGATTGTGCTAGAAACAACAATTGAATCCAACAATAATCAACTAAAAATAATGGTGGCTGCGCATTTAAAATGTGAAATTAGTACTCTAATTGTTACTAATGGCTAGTTGGTCTAATAGGATGAGGCATTAGGTCCTTTAAATAACTTTCAGTTGTGAATGAAGCAAACTCAAAATGGCAGTATAAGTTTCTATTTACGTCTGAATCTTTGACCCAACTATGGACCTCCACTGATTGGACTCTGATGTTTTCTTTACAGGATTGATGAGAACATGGATGACACCTTAGCCAATGTGGAGGGAGCGCAGGGAGCTTTGCTCAAGTACCTAAACAGCATATCATCTAACAGGTGGCTGATGATCAAGATCTTTTTTGTTTTGATTATTTTCCTTATGTTTTTCCTTTTCTTTGTGGCATAATTAATAGTGACATAGCTGAGTTTGAACACCCCACCCCACCCCACTCTGACTTAGCCGAGATCGAAAAGAGAAAATTGCAAATAATGATGTTTTTCCTTGATTGCTATATTCTTTTCATATATACCATCTTCTTTCCTTCTGCTTGAATCCACAATCCAGTCCTGCTGAGTTGTGATTGGACCCATTTTGATTACTGTGATGTGTTGTGTGTAGTTTACTACACAATATACTACTACTAGTATATATATTTTAAAATTTCTACATCACTAAAATCTTTAAACACACAGAGCTTCCATAATGGTAGCCCACCCTTCTCTCACCTTGTCGATGGTTATCGGTTGCTCCGGAAAGTGACCTCAAGATGCTGGTTGTACTTGTCCCTGGCATCGAGTAGCTCAAGAATTGTTCAATTTTTTTATGAACTCAAAAAGTGATACTCATTTTAGTAAAATATAGCTTATTAAAGGGTTGAGAAAAAATATAAACCCAAAACAAATATTAAAATAGTTTTAAAACATCTTAGTTGAATGATAAATCAAAATTTTAAAAATAATATTATTAAGAAGAGTAACATAGATTTATGCATATAACTGGCCAAGATTTCAGTGCCTGAAAGAGTTCAGAACCCCAATAGCACCAACAGCAACAAAGACCATTAGAAATGAAAAATCAATATTAGCATTTAGAACATGTAACGTTCAAATTTAGCATTAAAACATGGAAATGCAACAGGAAAATCTTACATAAATATGTCTAAAACAACTGACTATTTAAGTGTTATAAAAAATATGATACTTAAAAGCTAAATTTTAATAGTTAATTATTAATTTAAAATATTATTAAAATTATAATATTTAAATTTTATTTTATAATATTTTAATTATATCGTACTCTACCGCATTCAGACAGAATGTGACATATGATACTAACACAAGTAAATAAGCTACACGTTTCCCCAGAAGATGGAGGAAAGAAAATTACAGGAACAGACAATGAAACAGTGTAGAGAGCATTCAAGTCTGAATTTCTTCAGCTACAGAAATAAATAGTTACTGCTCTATTTTCCAAATCCCCTACCAGTTTCTGGATTTTCCAGGAAAACATTGGATTTTCCTTCACGAACCCAGCAAAAAGTGGAAACTCATTGAAACTTTTCTAAAAAGGAAAGGAAAAAAAAAAAGAGATGAGCTACCCGTTGCTTTTACCAACATCATGGGACCAAAAATAGTGAAGAAAAAAGGTTTTGAAGTGTATCATAATGAACAACAATAAAGGGATTGAGCCGAACCCGCCAATATCACCACCGCCGTCGCTTCCTGTCACCGGAAGCTGAAGAAAAAGGTTAAGAAGAGAGGTTGCTGATGGTTCATTTTGAATGAGCCTCTAAAATAAACCATTTGCTTCTCGAAAACATTTCTCGTGGAAAAGCTCAATCTGGCTGCCGTTTTCTCTGACGACGGATCACCATCAGCCGCGGAAGCCACCGTTCCCCCTTTCTTGATGATTGGCTTCCCCTTAGCCGCCACAGTCCTATCATCATTATTTGAAAAACAAACAAAGGGCAAGCTTCTCTTCTTTCAAAAGGAAAGCAGACAAAGAAAACATGGTGGAGAATGCAGAATCGTGAATGGAAAATATATAAGCTCAGAAACGAAGGGAAGAAGTAAATAAATCAGGGATTTGGGTGTGTGTGTTTTGCTTTCAAAACCCCACCTTTCACTCTCAGAAGCCAAAGATTTGCTAGATTTGCGCGAACAATCTCTGTCTCTGCCGTTCTCTTGTTTCTTTCACTACTCACGACCCTTCAGTATTTCAGAAAACACCATTTTAAACAAAGCAAAAATAAAATTTAAAATATATTATAAAAATATTTAAAAAACTATTTTATAATTAAGCCAAAAATAAATGAAAACACCTTCTTGTCTCTTTAAAGTTAAAACCATAAAATGACAAAAATACTGCAGTGCCAAATTGTTTTGTATTATGCTTAGATTGGCTACTTCACCACTGCAGTCTAATTTGGTATAATAATTTAAATCCATTCTCATAAATATGGTAAAATGTAGAATTCATGATACAGTCTTTTTTCATTAACCCCAAATAGGCAAATAGGCAATCCACAAATTACAACAAAACCTTTGGAAAGTACAATCAATCTCAGGAATGTTCAAGCTTTGACTCACTGATCTTGGTTCCACCCTGACATGGTGGATTAATATACAACAAAGCAGCCAATACAAACTATACAGTTATGATGGCTAAGCAAGCAGTGGAGGTTCTCCTGCGTTTTGAGCCCCAGCAGAGATCAAGTTTAACGAGTTTTCGTTTGGTACCAAGATAACCTTGACAATTGGCAGCACCACAATGGCACATCACTTCAGGTCCAAACTGAACAAACTGAACAAAAATCAGAACTTCTTTTCAATAAAACAAGGGTGAAGGGACTACACCATATTCCAGAATGAACCATTTTAACACTATTACACTACAATAGAGAGAACTGTTATGAAAGATCTTATCATGTGGAGCTTAGCAACAGCAATTGTATTGAACCATTTCTATCAGAAAATTGCAAGCGCCACAAAACCATAATTCCTGATGTAGTGAATTCATAGCTATTGACTTACTCCAAAACAAAACCGACGGATCAGTAATTCGGTATCCCATTCAGAAAAACATTTAACATTGTTCAAATAAAGTCTAACCAAGTTGGCAATATATATTAACCTAACCATTTTTCTTGGAAACACTTTCAATAAGCAAAAGGTAATAACCATCAGATACAGAGAAGGTTCATAAGTCAATTTCAAGTAATGTAACGACCAACGACAAATATCCACATTCAAGTCTATTCATGCATCATCATCATAGCCACTAATTGCAATATACTAAAAACAGAAACTGCAGAAATTTAGACCGTTTAAGCAGTATTGCAACCATGCATACCTGTAGTCATATGTCAATGGCTCGCCAACTTCGATCGATCGAGCAGCAAAAACCCCAACACGTGTCTCCCCTTCAACTTGCCTAACAGAATGGCAGTTTTATATGGTTAAAATCAATTATTATCAAAATAGTTCCACTACTGTGATTTTAGCACATAAAGAATTTTTTATGAACCAGAGTATTCTATGAGTACAGGGATCTAAGAGGCACTGTAAAACCCACTCCAGACGTTTAATAGCAATGAGAAGTAAACAGGGTTGTAAAAATAAAGCAATTGGTCAATTGCAACATAAAGTTATATTCTAAGAACCATTAGCTTTTACAGAATTTAAGAGCAACATATAAAAGGCAATATATTAATACCAACCACTTTTCCAAAACACAATTGGGATCACAGCTGTGATTTAGAAAACGAGAAGTATTTCCTTTGAAAGTTGCATCAATTGTGAAATCTTTTCGAATTTCACACATGTAAAAATTCTTCACCCCTTTGTATTTCATGTCCCAGAGCCTCTTTTCACACTGAGCATCATCAATAACTGCAAAGGAAGATAAAACATTGAGGAAGGTGAGCAATTAAAAGCATGCTTATATTCAATATACAGAAGAAATTTCATAATGTAATCAGAAAATTGGAATGAAAGGATTACTGCCTGAAGCATTCAGTAATGTCTAATTATCAAATCAATTACACAATTGCCTATACCTGCATTCGGATGGTTACATTTAAGACTAGGCTGTTGGTCCTCCTAAAGTTATGGTTTATGTTCCAAAACATCAAGATAGTTTAACAGGCAAGCATATCAGCACATCTGAGCATTGATTCATGAGTACAAGTCAAATTGTAATTCATTTGCAGCACAAATACAAAATAACTCCCGTCAAACGGGCTTTTAATCCTTCATGACCCATCTGCTGCTATGCGGTGCTTGTGAGGAAAAGGAAACAAAGCCTTGGTATTAAACTTATGCAACGTTGCTACCAGAACATATACACACTATAGATTGATGCTTGAATGATATGCAATAATTTTGGTATTAAATTTTAATTAACATTCCCAAGTCACAAAAAGTGAGACTACCTTCCCCAATATACTCAATTACAAAATCTCCTTTTTTAATAGGCTCAGCTGCCTCTGCTCCCCAACCACAAAGTTCAGTCTGAAAGGAAAACAAGAATTTATTCAGAAGAGAATTCTGTAAGCAATTTCAGAATTTCTCACCTCAATATCTTTCAAGAATGGTCTAAAAACCAACACTAAATGTCAACAACCAACAGTCACCTTGACAATTCTGATCTTTTTCCCCTTGCTAAATGGTCTGTTGGTGCAAGATTCCGGGCAGCGGCAAGCCTTTGAGCAGCTTATGCATTGAACTCTAATATACGGTATAGATGTTACATCTTATTATTTATCATAATAAATGGCAGATAAGAACATAACATCAAATATTAGCACAATTGCTTTGAATAATACTTCTAAAGGAAGTGAGAAATGTAAAAGAATGCAATCATATAGTATCAATTTTAGTTGTGAATTGAAATTCATGAAAGCAGAGGTTAATATTTATTTAGGTTTAGATACTACCTTTATTGTTCTCATTTTAAGTTTATTGAGATTTTAAAAAAATTATTTGGAATTGTCTTCGGTTGAGATTTTAAAAATCCATTTGTAATTATCTTAGGTCTAGTTCTTATATGGTAACAAACATATTCACATTGGCTGAGAAAAACATACCCTTTTAAGCTCAAATTTGAATCACAGTTCTGTTCTTTCTTCAGTTTGGTATAGTTTATTTACCTAATAAGAGTGCAGTCTTAATCAATATATACTTGAAAGACAAAGAATGCATACCTGCATACACAATCCTCGGAGCATGTGGAACTACAGCTTGTGCATCCAATATCATCACCAACATCATCACGCTTCTTCTTCACTAGGTAAACATCTAGCTCCATTTAAGGAAAATCAAACAAAATATAAACAGCAAAAACTATAGTGAAACAAAATTTTCATTTGCCAAATTGGAAATCTTATTACCCATATATTAGGCAGAACAAAAGAACCTGTTTAATACCGGACAGTACCATGTATAAGAAATTCCTATTTACCATATAAAAACAATATTTCTTACTTTTCATTCACTTTTAAGATGTCCGCTAATTATTTTAAATGCAAACATATTTGGAGAATATATATATATATATATATATATATGTATATGGTTTTGCATGTGCACAAGTTTGCTTAAACAGTTAAACTACAAAAATTAGATCTAACAACCTTTCTTCATGTTGGAATACTCAGTATCTTTGGTGCAATGATAATTAGGCATCTGTCATCATTCATCAATGCTTAATAAACAAAGAAGTGGCACTTCTCAACATGAAATCAATCAACATATAAACTTGTATTTAATTTGAGATAAAGTAATGACTTTCTCAGGATACTGCGCTTGATGTGGACATAAGGAGGTGGCTCAAATTTATTCTCCAATAAATCTCTCCATGTCATATCAAGCTTGAACTCCTCATCCATGTAAGGTAAAGGCAACTGACAGAAAATTTCCTAGAATATAAGAGGGACAAGTTAGCCACTTAAACCAGGAGTCACCGAGCATATTTGACAGTATCATTAACTGTTACCAAACAGTTTTCAAGAAAAAGAGCATATGATGAGTTGGCATGGTATAGATCATTAGCTGTCAAGTGTCAACTTGCCAATCTTGTTGTGATTCTGATTGAAAACCAACTTTACCAACTATTATCAAACAAATACAATCATAACATATGCCTCTGGTATACTTTCAAGAAAAAGAACGAGGTACACAGCTTTTTCTATACTTTCACAATCTGAAAATATAAGTAAGATCTAATTATTGAAAAGGTTAAACTGGAATCCCCCCCCCCCCCCCCAATTTTTGTCTAACAAGTGAAGTCTAAAATGCAGCTTACACTCTCACTTTAATTTATGAATGATAATAATAACTCTTGTTTCCCATAAACACATAAAAATTTGTACATCAGAAAACATCCACATAGTGTGATATATAAATTTGAAATTTCTCCAATAAATTGTGATAAAAATATATCTGACCTCTATTTCAGTTGCTGGAACTGCATGCTGCTCATTCAATAAATATACAAGTCCTGTCAGCCAGCCTAATCAATAGAAAATAAAAACGGGGAGATAAACCTCAACATAAAACACAGTCACACAGTTAAAACTAAATCAGCAAATCAGGATAACTAAATCATAGACATATCTATGCATCCTTTATAATAAACTAACAAGAGTTGATTATGAAAGCTTTCATAGTGCATGAACTGTATCAAATGTAAGAGCGCAAACAAGCACAAAAAGCTCAAACTCTAACAAGGAACATGGGAAAGGCTCAAACTAAAACAAGGAACTGAGATCTTAAATGCAACTCTTAGGTACTTAAGATGAATATCGTTAGGTAACAGGTTTCAAATCACACTTAAAACTGGTGAGCCAAAAGAGAGCAAGCTCAAACTCAATACTATTTGGCATGAATCTAAAATATTCTCAAGCACATTTTTATTAATAATAATTTGAATCCTTCCTTTCAAATTCAGTTTCCAAAATAATATAAACCAAAAATTTCTCAAGCCATAACAATTAATAAAAGGTTCATTGAAACAAGTTTCAAAATGGTACTCAGAATTGCAATAGATTTAGGCATCTTAAAAACAAGACTTAAAGATTAAATATAACATATTACAAGTACACTTGAAAAAGAAATTCAACAAGTCCTATCATTCACGTCATAAAAGGAAACAAACAAAAGGCCTTATCAAAGGTACTCGTAGGCAACAGCAACATAGGGAGGAAAAAGAAAATCTAGCAATAAAAGCAGAAATAGGACATATCTGATGAAGGAAAGAAGAAATTGACCTTCTTATCTAGTCGCCAATTAGTAGGGTGCCTCCAACAAATTGCTCTCCCTGGTTTGTCCTTCAAATGAATTACTCCATCCGGCCATGGGGAGCACTTGTCATGGGATGCCATTGTACAACATACACATCGCCATTGTAATCTCTGTCTGCAAATAAAGCATACCTATTCATTGAAAAAGTCAAAGTTGGTAAGCAAATTGTAAGTAATAATCACAAGCAATGTTTCAGAAAAGACATCTGCAATCCTCACATATATCACAATTATCTAGGACAAAATAAGCCATAATCACAAAAATGAGGGGATCAGAACTTGAAACCTTTTCAGATATCTGGTCAAACCTAATACAAACATAAGCTCTACTAGGTATGACAGGATTAGATTACTTTAACCAGTGTTATAAGAACCAAACATGACAGGGTTGAATTGGGAACAAGTGGACCATCCGGTCCAAAATGTACCATCCAGCCCTAAACCTTTGAACCAGCTACAAACAAGGCAAACATGCAAAAATTCAGTAAAAATACGGGAAAACAATTTTTAACTTATTTTTCAATTTTCTTTTTATGAAATGATTGTTGTATGCAATGAGATTTGGATATTTAATCCTTTGAATTTATATTGAAATTTATACCAGTTTAGTAAAGAACATAATTTCATTAAAAAATTTGTTATTTAATACTTATATTCAAATTATTATTTTAATACAACCAGTTAGACCGGTACAATGATTTGACCTCCAATTCATTTTTTAAAACATTGATTTTTAACATCATGAAATATAGAAATTTAGGGTTTTGTCTAAAAAACAAGGAAAGTACTCATTCAAACAATTTTATGTTTACAATAAGGTATTCCCAACACCACCGGAGGGCAGAAAACAAAAAACAAAATAACAGACATACTATTATCAAACAACAAAAACATAGAGAAAATACTAAGACAGAAAAGGTAAATGCACACAACCAAAAGCTAAAATGTCAAATAAAAAAATGAAGGTGTACCGGTATTTTTGTCATGGCAAAAGAAAACTATAATTTGTAAATGCAAGAACTCATGTATGTATTCATATCCATGAATATCTACCCGTCACCCTTTTTCCCTTGTCTACTTCACAAATGACCAACCAAAGAAAAACAAGAAGGCAAAATATAAAATACTAGAAGCAGATATTACATGCTGTGGACACTGAAATTTTTTTGGATTGGACATCCTAAGACTTTCTTTAGCACATGTTTTGTGATAAACTCCTTGGCAGCCACAAACTGTACATAGGACCTCCTCCCCTGGATAGATGAGCTTACGGCAATCAAGACACTCAACCTGAGATGAATTTTCAAAATGAAAAGAAAGAAGTAAACAAATAATCAAATATCAACCAGCTTATTACAATCTTGAGTATATTAGATTCATAATAAGAACATATGTCAGAAAACACAATCATGATTTGAAATATAGCGTTATCTTAAAACTAGATTTATATACTAATTTACAAACGCAGAACCATCCACTTTACGATATCCTACTTCCAACTGTTTTTACCTTTCAGGATTCAATACCAAGGTCTGCACAAATCCTAGTTTTGTCACATCTACACCATTCTATATCACTTGTTTACCACATTCCTTCGCCAATTCATAACATGTGGTAAACCATAAAAACTTTTTGGCCATGCTAAGGATGAAATTGGCACATAATTAGCATCAGATGCAGACAATTCTCGAGTGGCTACATTTACTATTGCGAACAAAACAATCCCACGCTGAACAGGCCAATTCTACCATCTTCAAAATAACTTGACTAGATATCTTTCTGCCATCTTACTTTACCTATTCTTTCTGACACGCACAAATTTCTAAGGAATCAACATGAACCGTGTAATTCAATAGCCAAATTCTACGAACAATAAAAGATAAGTACAAGAGAAAACTTATTTTCTTCTAACATTAATTATTTCAAGCACTCTAACACATTTACACCTTTTGCAAACTTTATCGATTTTCACCCAGATTACTTTCTGCCATTTTCAATTGATTAAAATAAAATAAAAATGTAGAAAGACACGTACCAATCTCTTAGCCCCAACAAGAAATGGAAGAAAATAGCAAGACTGGGGGAGACCAGATTCCATCTTCCTCTGAACCCAATCTCCCAAATAGTCCTCCAATACCTTACAATTAGACCCCTTCTTCACTTTCTTCAAAACCTTAATTCCATTACCATTGCAGGTCACGCGTTTTTGGACCATACTCTGGTCCAACTTGCAGTTTACAGGTAGCGTTTTGAGAGTGGTGGGGTCAAAAGCATCAATACAGTGGGTAGATTCAACAGGAATAAGCTCCAAACTAGGGCAATGAGAGAGAGATGGAGATGAAGACTGGGAAAGATTTCCAAGGTCTGGCATGTTTTCAGTAAAAACAATATTTTTAAAAATGGAAGCAAAACGAAAACCCTAGATTTTTATGAGGGGAAGGAAGGGAGGGGGGAAATTAAATTTTGGCCGGGAAAAGTAATTCAGGAAAGCGTGGGAAATAACGAAATGGGGAAAACAGTAATATTTGCAAAGGATATTTTTGTTTAAAATAAAATGATTAATATTATTATTAAAAATATTGTTAATTAGTATATGAATGAATATAAATAAATATTTTTATTTAAAATAGTTTTAAAAAATTAGAAATTAGAAATTTTAGTTTTTGAAAAAAAAATAATTATATTAAAAAAATATTTTTGACCTGAAAAAGTTATATATTCTGTATTATTTTTAGTCTCAAAATCATTTTTGTCCCTAAACACACTTTTAAAAAGTATTAAAAACTTAAAACTAACATTATATTACAACTGATTATTAATTAAACAATGAGATTAGATATTAGATCGTTTAAATGAAATTAAATGTTAAATATTTGATTTTAAATTTAATGGTATTGTTATACGATTTAAATGAAAAATCAATCTCAAAATTATATTATTTGTTTGCTTTTAGTCTTTTAACTATTTATTGGTTAAAATAAATATTTAAATTGTTATTTTTATTAATTTAAATCCAAAAATCATGTAAATTATAAAATTATTTCGATCAATAAATTGTTAGTAAATTATAATATTTTTGATCAAAAGATAATTCAAGGATAAAAAAAATAACATGATTTAAATATTTATTTTAATAAAAAATGCAAACAAATAGAAACATTTAGAGAATATTTTTAATTTTTGTTATGTAAAAAACATTAGATGGATTAAAATCAAGTTATATAATATAAATTTAGTTTTATATTAATTTTAGATCGTTGGATAACAGTAATAAGTGATTATGATTATTTTTTAAAAGGACGATTTTTATATTTTTTTACTGTTAATTTCATCCAATGACCATAGATTAGTGTAAAATTCTTTAAATTTTATATAGCGTAACTTGATCCATATATATACAACATGCTATATATCGATACAATGTAATTTTTGAGAATTTTACATCTTTTTACGATTGTTTTTTTTGAATCAACTACGGTGATTATAGTAGTATCTGGTCTAGAATATACTCTCAATCATTGGATATTGATCATTCAATCACTGTATTGATATTACTAGTGTCCGATATTAGAACGGCAAATATAACCACAGGCTTTAAATGGCACATGTTGGAATCTTTGTCTCCTACAACTAGGGATCACATTGAGAAATTATATCATGGGCAAGTCCCATCACGTCATCCATAGGACCAATCACTAAAAACTATCCATCTCATCATTTTTTCATGTCATATTTTCTTAACTGAATCTCCACTCATATCATTTATCTGCCAACAAGAAATAATAACAACCTTCAGATTAGATTCTTCGGTCTTTGTAATGATTCAAAATGCAGCAATGCTCATCACATGCAAAGATACCAACTTAACGGGGACGCTTTTGGTTATGTGAAGATAATCACTTAATCAGAAACAAATCTCGACCACAGCTCTTCTATCTCAGCATCAGAAAGATCCCATTTCAGTTGAAGAGGGCAATTTACCTGTATCCTTTGGATTCTATGTCTTCTTTTGTGTGTTAAATAGATAGAGAAATAAGAAACCCTGTCTTAAAAACATCATCAATCCATGACTAGTTCACCAACAAGCTTACCAGAAAAAGAAAACAATTATTTCCCAGACTATAAATAAGTAAAACAAATGCTAAACTTCCACATGCAAAGGTCTGTTAATTAGTTCATGAAACTTGTTGAAATACCTCAACCGCAGCCATGGAAGAACAGACCTATTTGCTGAACCACGTGATGGAAGTTGACACCTCCTCTTATGCATCTAAAATCAACTCCAAACATTTAGTTCAGCAATGCCTCAGGTACCCCACCACCTTCAATCATTATCCTAAACGTGCTTGCAATGCTGAATCAGGCACAAGCAATAAGGTGAGTCAAAATGCAGCTAGGTACGAATGCAACAAAGACTCGAAATTTGGGTGATTCGTGTACACTGACATAAGAAGCAAGAGAAGGGAAGCTAAATTTGTAGTCTTTCAACAAAATTAAAACAAATTCTTGGTTGATTATTATTTGCAATTTCCAGAAAATTTTTGATTGAATTCAAAGAAAACTTACAATTAATCAGAAACATGGTCGCCCTTGTGACAAAAACAGCAAGAATAACAGCGGTATCGCACAAGAATTTCAAATGAATGACGTATAGGATACTAAGCTGAATGGGGATTGCATTCTCCGGAGTGAAAATGATTCTTCTCGATCAAAGTTCTAAGCATATCATATGTGAAGGTTAGGTCATTGGGGTCGCTGGGTTTGGAATCATCAGCTGATTTCAAAGTACAGGGTCGCGCCCAACAAAAGCCACCGCAAAAGCCATCACCGGAAACAACCGTTTTACCCGAAGAAGAAGAAAGCAAGTTCTCTGGTTTTTGTTCGTTTCTTCCTCCTAAACTTTGTAAACGGAAACAGGAGAACCTGCTTTAATTTTATCCCCGTGAAATCCTTTTTACACGCACGACCATCAAAATCAATTCTCAGAGAGTTTGAAACCGATCGCAGTCGTCATCGTCCCCAACTCCGGCGCTTTAGTAAGAGAAATCAAAGCCGATGGTCTAACAGGGAGAAAGAGAGAAACCGATACAAGCAACATTCGTGGATTATGATGAAAAATAATAATCTTCTGAAAAAATGGATTGAATTTGTAATTCAGAGTAAAAACCTGAGATCGCGTAAAAATAATTTTGAACTTTCGACAGCGACAGCAATGGTTTCCTTCACCAATCACCAGACACTGTTTTGTCAGTGGGTTTTGCTCGCCTGACGGTGCTTGGTTCCAAAGAGAGTCACCACAAATTAAAAGTTTTTCATAATTTTAATGGAATAAAAGGCATAAATCTAAAAAAATGGTCTAACATATAACTGAGTAAATATTTTATTCAATAATAAAATCCAATAAACTTCATCTTATTTTAATGAAATCAGTTAATCATGTTGTAATTATTAGAAGTTACAATGAAGCAGAACCAAGGACGAAGTGCAAGAAATTTTATATTGTTTTTTTTAAGTCTAAAATTTTTAAAAAATTTAAGAATTTTAATATATATCATTTTTTTAAATAAAATTTTTAATATATATTAAAAAATTAATGTTAAAATATTTATAATATTTATAATAATTTTGATTTACGCCATATTTTAACTCAATTCTTGTTAGAAAATCCCATAATAATATATAATTTTTTATTATTAAAAATATAAAAATAATAGATTAGTTGCCCAAAAGAAAAAAAATTGCATCACATGCTTTTAAATTATAATTTTTATTTAAAATAAGTTTTAAATTTTTAAATATTTTAATTTTATCTTTAAATTATGTTAATTTAAATTGGTTTATGTTTTTTTTTTCTTATCAAAATCTATAATTTTTAATGTTTTAGTTTTATCCCCAAACTCTAACTCTTATTTTAAATTAATCTTAAATTTTTTAAAAAATTTATTTTATTTTTTAATTATAATTTATATCACATCGTATTATTCATACACATATGTGTTTACCTAATAATTAATAATTTTATAATAATTTTATTAACACGAGATATGATTATCATATCTTGAAAACTTGAGGTTAGCATTAAGAAGTTTTATAAAAATTGAGGACTAATTTAAAATGATTCTTTTTTAGGATAAAATTAAAATATTTAAAAATTTAAGAATCAAATTAGAATAAGTGATAATTTAAAGATAAAATTAAAATACCTAAAATTTAGTGACTAATATAAAATAAGAATCATATTATAAGGGTGTCCAGTGCAATTAACTCCAAAAGAGAGAGGGGAAAAACTCTAAAAGGAGGGTTTGTTTTTAATCTCTTGTACCGTCGTCACATCCATTCTCTTCTCTTCTTTGCTTTCCCGGAGAAGAGAGAGAAGCTTTCACTTTCAATCTCTCTACACACCAAATCCTTTTCCTCTTTCAATTTCTATCCTTTTCTTGACATAAAAATCCCCCTTTCCCCTTACCTTTTCTTTCTCATATATTCTGATTCAGCGTTTTTACTTATCGCTGAGTTTATTTCTTCTTTTGGTTTTGATCGGGCGGCGGAGATTGAATCTCGCGTGATAAGATCTCGGTATGCAGCAAGGTGATCGGACGGTGTTGAGCTTGAGACCTGGTGGTGGTCGAGGGAACAGACTTTTTGCTGGCCCTTCATCATCGTCTTCTTCTTCTTCTTCCTCCTCTTCATTAGCATTCGGTTCCTTTTCTTCTGATCTTCCTGCCTTTCGCCCCCATGCCGGTGCGGCTCCTTCATTTTCTCTTAAGGTTCAATCTTCTTGTCCCTTCTCTTTTAGACACGCAACCCTTTTTTTCTGGATCTAGCCCTTTTAATTTATTATTGGGCTCCTTGTCACGTTCTGCTGTTGAGTTAAGATTTTTCTAATAGAATATCGGTGCTGCAGATTGAATCCTTAGCAAGTAGTTTTACCTTGTATTATTCGTATTGTTGGTTCTACTGATCATCTCTGAAATAAGTATTTTTTTTTTCGTCCGAAAGGCTCAAAATTTTATCAGTTGTGTTTCCTATATCAATGAAAGCAAATAGTGTTGATATTGCAGTGGAACTTCAAGAAAAGTGGGAGTGTGATTTCGCTTTAATAACAACCTTGGTGTTTAACGAATAAACAATATGCAATTTTACACATTAGTATTACAGTATATCTTTAAAGAAGAAGATTGTAATCAACTTTGTCATAATTCCTCTTTTTTTCGGTTGTGGTGGACGCTTTTTATATGCACTTGCTGTAAACATGGACTAAGAAAAATATGTAGGCTTTATGTGGTGTTGTATGAGTTTCTGATCATCCACAAAAGAGCTACTAAGAAACATTAAGGATCTTAAATAATTTTAAACAAGTGGAGGTGTTCCATTGATAAAAAATCACATAATTTGTCTTAATTGTGGGTTGTATGGATGATAGTTACTCAACTTAACTGGTTTGTTATGGACCACTTGAGTGATTTACATCTACACGTGTATATATATATCACCTTTCCCAGTGCAACTATGCACCGGTTAACATTTCCCTTATTTTGATTGTCGCCACTTGTGAGTTAAAAACTCTGTTGGTTTAATCCGTTGTCACTGTTTGTTTTAAGTATAAATAGAAAGTTAACAATACATTGTTAAGGACACACGACAATCAGTTAAACACTCTTACGGAGACTCTAAACTCTACTTCTCACGTGTAAGGTAAGATTTGTTTAGTTTATGCTTTTGTTTATGTTAGATAATTAAAACATTTTTTATAACCATGTTAGGAATATGCCTAATAATTTGCATTTTCCGTTGCATGGCTTATTCTTTAGATTGTTGATCTAAAGTCAACATGCTGCGTATTGAAATATTTTTGGGTTGTAGAATCTAAAGTGATGCATTTCCTTTATTCTGTAGGCTGGAGACTCACGATTTGAGGGTGGTGAACGGGTGCGGTATGCTAGGGACCAGCTTCTACAGCTTAGGGAGGTAACTGTGCAAAACTTCTGCTTAGTAGTGTATTTCATCTCTGCATCAGCATACTATTGTTGCATTTTGCTTCCAACAATCCTAAAAGAATAAATCTATGTTTTTATTTGCATGCTAGTTGTTCAATGTTGTTAGCATTCTGTTACAATTAATTTGTGTCAGTCATGCAAACAAGTAGTTCAATGTCCATACTTTATTTCATATTTATTGGTTGAAATCCTACAATGGCACTTTTATTATTGTTTGATTCTATATCTGATTGTGCTTCTCTGCTTCTGTTTAGGCTGTAGAAGTTCCTGAAGAAATTCTTAAAATCAAACAAGATATTGAAGTGGAAATCTTTGGTGAAGATCAAAACTGGGCTCGTGGAGAAAGCAATGTACACCCTATCTGTTCTTTTTTAAATATCTTAGTAGGAATTAACTGCTTTGATGAAGTTAATGTATTTTCAAATATTTTGTCAAGCAGTCATCGTGATTCATGTGTTAATACTTGTTGCTGCATTCTCTGTACTTTTGATAGCCACCAAATTATACTCAGAAGCGTTACTCTGAGCCTGACAACCGTGATTGGTTAAGCCGTTCAACAAAGGTATCTCCTGCTGGAGAGGAGAGGTCCTGGGATTCTCGAAATAGAGATCTGGGAAATCGATTTGACTCCAGACAGCCAGAAGCTAATAAATTTAATCGCCAAGATCAATCCAACGCTCAGTTCTCAAGAGCACAAATCTCTTCTAACCAAGGGGTAACATAAAAATATTCGAACTCTTTTTGTCCATTTAAGGTTTCTATCTTCGATCATTTATTTTCTGTGTTGAGTTGCTGGGTGAGTATTTCAATCATCATGCAACATATTCCTCAGTCAATAAAACTCCTGGAGATGAACTTTGATTAGGCATTAATGCTTTAACCTGTAGTTCCACTTCGCTTAGAGTATTAACCTATATGTACATATATCAATCAGAGAGTAATAATTCAACAAATTGCATACGTAATGATTTCTCTGGATCTTCTTAACATTGTTTGATATATAAGTTGTAACGATGAATTGTTCAACAGTGTATGTAACCTTTCATTTAGGATTGCCTTTTTGTTTATTTATCTGCCATCTGGCTTCCTATTTATCCGTGCAACAAGCTTCGTTTGCCATTTGGCTTTGGCTTTAACATTGGGTTTCCTTTGTTGTTCACAGGGAGGACCTACTCCAGCTTTGGTCAAGGCTGAAGTGCCATGGTCGGCTAGAAGGGGGAATCTTTCTGAGAAAGACCGTGTTCTAAAGTCTGTTAAAGGGTAAATATATTAGAATTTGTTTCTTGCATCACCTACGTGTCTCTGATATTTATCAACAAACAGTAAAATCAGTTCTTTTACTATGATATTTTGGTTTCTAATCATGTGTATTTCTGATATTTATTCTCAAACTACAAAAAGACCTTGCCCTTGTAGATGTTATTCAGGACTGGTTTTAGATTAGAACATGGAAATTTATCAAGTCCTACCAACTTCTCGGAGTTTAATGTCTTTTTGATATGGTCGGTACTGGAACTATTGGTTTCGTAAGCAGCTGAATATCAGATGCTTTCATGATGACAAAAATTTAATGGCGGTAAAAGATGCAAATATATCATCTGATTCCCTTGTTAGCCATGTCTTCCTTTTCTGTAAACTTGCTAAGTGGTTTCATTTTTTCAAGTATGCATGATAGGAAGAGGCAGTCCTTTCCTTTGTTTTTCTGTGCAGGATATTGAACAAGCTGACTCCAGAGAAGTATGATCTTTTAAAAGGCCAACTCATCGACTCTGGTATCACTTCAGCAGATATTTTGAAGGTTATTATTTCTTTATTTCTTCCTTTTTCTTAATATTACTCGACCTTATTTTCTGTTCACATTTTTATGTGTAACGTGACCCACAAACATCTACATTTCATGTATGTTGTGTTCTTTTATAGTTACCTTAGGTTGTAAGAAGAAATCACTGATGATATCTATGCTGTCTTTACAGGGGGTTATTTCTCTAATATTTGAGAAGGCTGTGCTGGAACCCACGTTTTGTCCGATGTATGCTCTCTTATGTTCTGATCTTAATGATAAGCTTCCCTCATTCCCATCCGATGAACCTGGTGGAAAAGATATCACATTTAAGCGAGTCCTCCTGAATAACTGCCAGGAGGCATTTGAGGGGTCTGACAAGCTCAGGGAAGAAGTGCAGTTGATGACTTCCCCTGATCAAGAGATGGAACGTAGGGATAAAGAAAGGATGGTCAAGCTCCGCACTCTAGGAAATATTCGTTTAATTGGTGAGCTTCTGAAGCAAAAAATGGTACCTGAGAAGATAGTCCATCACATTGTGCAGGTTATTGCCAATACTTTTTTCTCATTCATGGAAATTGGAATTTTAGCAAGTTACGCAGAATCATTTTCTTCCCTTTTGTGTCAAACAGGAACTTTTGGGCCCTGACAATAGAGCTTGCCCTGTAGAGGAGAATGTTGAAGCCATTTGTCAGTTCTTCAACACTATTGGTAAGCAGCTGGATGAGAGCCCCAAATCACGGCGCATAAATGATACGTATTTCAGCAGATTGAAGGAATTGACATCAAATCCCCAGCTTGCTCCAAGATTGAGATTTATGGTTCGTGATGTTCTTGATCTTCGGGCAAATAAATGGGTTCCCAGACGAGAGGAGGTAACTCATAAATTCCATCAAATTTTCTGGGTTGGATTAGATAGATGTTGGCATGTCCATCTCAGTGGCTTTAATATTGACAACTCTTTTTATTTTGGTACGGATTGATGCAGGTGAAAGCCAAAACAATTACTGAAATCCATTCCGAGGCTGAAAAGAATCTTGGGCTTCGTCCAGGTGCTACTGCAAGTATTAGAAATAGTCGTGTTGTTTCTACTGGTCCTACGAGTCCTGGTCCTGGAGGATTTCCTATCACACGCCCTGGTACTGGAGGTCTGATGCCTGGAATGCCGGGAACTCGTAGGATGCCTGGTATGCCTAGAATGGACAATGATAATTGGGAAGGTCCTAGGATCCGGTCAATGCCAAGGGGTGATGCACAAGGTATGCTGCCTGGAGGGCGTGTCCCGTCACCATCAATCTATAAAGCTTCAATCAATCCAAGGCTGTTGCCTCAAGGTAGTGGTGACCTAATGAGTGGTAGGACAAGCTCCCTATTGCAGGGGAGTCCAACCCTTCCTGCTCAATCCAACGCTGCTTGGGGTGCCGAGCCTATGGCCCAACCTTCTGTTTCTGCCAAACCTGTGCCCGTGTCTGCTGTTGCGTCACCTATTATGGAGAAACCTCTATCTCCGCCTTCAAGACTAAGTTCAGATGACCTTCAGAGAAAAACACAGGCACTGTTGGAGGAATATTTCAATGTTAGGCTGCTTGATGAAGCTTTGCTGTGTGTTGAAGAACTAAAATCTCCATCGTACCACCCTGAGGTTGTGAAAGAAGCAATATCCATTGCCTTGGACAAAAGCCCACCTCGTGTTGAGCCAGTTTCAAAACTTCTCGAACACATGTTAACTAAGAAAGTATTTACCCCTAGAGACATAGGGACTGGATGCCTCCTCTATGGCGCCATGTTGGATGATGTTGCCATTGATTTACCAAAAGCACCAAGCAATTTCGGAGAAATAATTGGGAGACTTGTTTTGGCTGGGGGATTAGATTTTAAGGTGGTGAAGGAAACCCTTAAGAAGATGGAGGATGACATGTTCCGGAAAGCTGTGTTTGATGCCGCTATGAGGATCGTTACCTCGGATCCTACAGGGCAAGGTCTGGTCGATGCATCGGCTTCTGAGGTGAAGGCTTGTCTCAGTCTATTCTAATTTTTGCATGCTTGTTTAAACAAGGACTTGTATTATCCATAAAGTGCAGCTGCCAAGGACAGGTAAAATTTGATTGAGTTGTATATTTCAACAAGGTCAATCAGCGGTGTGTTTATTGAGAAGAAAAGAACCAGCATGGTTATTTTTTATACATTTTTCTTTAAGTGCAAAAGCATTAACTAATAATAATGCTAGAACCAAATATTTTTATTACAAAATCAGATGATTCTAATAATTCTATGGTTCATGCAGCTTGTATTTATTATTTGTTTATTGCTATATATTCACTAGTCTTTGGTTGGTCACCATTCGTGAAAAACTGTAGAAATGCTGTGGTCTGGTATTGACACGTGGAATAGGAAGGAAGCGGTAAAGTTAGGATTTTAATGATGTTTATGGTTATATTTAAATAATAGCTTAAAATCTACGGTGTTGTTTTGTAGGTGACGAGGTGTATGTATGACGTTAAAATTAATATATTTTTAATTTAATTTGACGGTTTACAAGAATCTCGTCACATGTAGGTGTATCGTAAATTTTGATCTATTTCTTTAAAATTATTTCAAACTCATTTTTTTAAAATATAAACATAAATATCATTATTCTTTAAAATCCTAAAAAAATAAAGGGAAAGAAAAGGAAGGAGTTAAATTAGAAAGAGAAGAAAGATAAAATAAGGCGATGAAATTCAATATAGTTTTTGTCAATTATAAATTTAATACAATTGTAAGTCTATGATGCGATTTGTTTATTACATGTTTTAATTAACTATTAATTCAATAATTGAGATATCATCGATATTTTTGACCGAATTCATTGGGAGGATAGGGAATGCAACTTGATTAGATGCAGAGACATAATAAGGAAAAATCATTGCGGGCTGTCATTATTCGCATAGCTTGATGAGCTATGTTGTATTATGTATGGCAGGAAAGAAATAACAGATTGCATGAAAAAGATAATAAGAGTGCTTCAAATATATTGTTAAAATTAAATCTGATATTGGTATAAGAATGTGAGAATGTAGTAAACTTGTTCATTTTTCTACATTTCTTCTTATTTCTTGGAATTTGGTTTAAGTTTTTTTTTTCCTATTATGTTTTTGTTGTAAAGCGTATTGGTAAATTTGTATTTTGATGGTTCTTTATAGGGGTGAGTATCTGATCTAGTCGAGTCGAGTCAAAAAATTTCGAGTTATTTGAGTTGACGAGTTATACTTTACAACTCAAATTATTTGAAATTTTTTCGGTTCGAGTCGAGTTTAAGAAATTCGAGTTGAGTCAAAAAGAGTCGAGTTTTCGAGTTTCTATAAATATTTTATTATAATTATTTATCATATTATAGTATAATTTGATTCCAATTTAAACAACTTTCTCTAATCATATAAGATATATATATATTTGTTTTCATATGTAACAATATTTCTTTATATTTTCATATATCAATGTATATATATCATAAAAAATTGAGAGATTCGTCTCAAACTTAAAAATTTCGAGTTATTCGAATTTCTATTTTACAACTAAAAATTATTTAAAATTTTTCGAGTCGAGGCGAGTCTATAAAATTTCGAGTTGAATTAAAATGAATCGAGTATTTTATCTCGAGTCGAGTTGAGTTATTCGGTTTTTTCGAGTCGAGTTTTGCTCACCCCTAGTTATTTGGATGAAATGAAAACAAATATTTATAAAAAAAAACACACAACTTTTAGAGTTAATTTTACTATATTTTTTAAATCATAACTATTTTAAATATACATATTTTTTCTTTAAATTATTCTATTTAAATATTTTAATTTGAGATCATAATTTGAGGTTATCAAAATATTAAATTTTTTTTTTTAAAAATTATAATTTAATAATAAAACTAAAATAATTCAAAATTTTAAAAAATAATTTAAAATAAACATCATAATTAGCAAACTTAGTTTCTTGTGTCGAAATAAAAACTGACTTCCTTAGTCGATAAAAAAACGATGATGGGGAAAAAATCGAAACAAACCGCAAAACGCTATATCTCCCGCGTCTTATTTGAATTTTGCAAGGGAGAGATCGGAAATGTCATCCAGCAAACACCAAGCATCATCGGCATCGACAAATACTCTAAACGAAGAATCGTTAAAGCTAGCCATTGCCATCTCGCTACTCCGATCAAAGTTACCGCAGCGCCATCCTCCTTCTTCGCTGTCCGATGATGCTCTTAAATGGAAACGAAAGGTCTCTGTTTCTTTCTTTTCGACTTCCCTCTTACACCTCCCAAATTGAGGTTTTAATTTCTCTGCTTCCAATGGAATTTTAGGCGAAGGAGAGAAAGCTAGAGATTATCAAGCTCAAAGACGATCTCAAACAAGCTGAAGGTTCTCCGGTTTTTCTATCTTTCTCCCTTCCTTTTGCATGCTTTTAGTTTTATCTAAACTTAAGGTTGAGTTTATGTATGTAAATGTAGATGCATCGCAATGCGATCTTTTCCCGCGCACTGCTGCTTGTATGTGTTATTTTTTCGATAATTTGGGGCAATTAAGCCCTATTCTAACCGGAGACGCTTCTGATAATAGATTTGATGATGTTCTTCGTCGAAGATTTCTCAGACAAGGTTAAACCAACATTCGTGGTCAATATGAGCTATGTTCTTTGTAATGCTTGTTTAAAACTTGATGGTTCCATACTTTCATTTTCTGCTTTGCAGTTCTATTGAGAGAAAGAAGGAAAACAGCTGGATCATCTCATAAACGACATGCTTTTGGTACATAGGACTTTTAATTATACTCTTTTGTGAATATACTGCACTTTAATCTAGCTTTTTTATGCTTTGAGTGTTAGGGATCCGAGCTATGTTTCTTAACTTATGAATTCTGGCAACATGTATGGTTCAGCCTAGTATTTTGTTTGATTTTACATGTTTAACATTTGCATAAGATGGTATGCTGTCTGTGAATTTGACCGTTGCAATCATGTATTAATTTGTGCATGGGCGTTTAATGCAAAGTATTTTTTTTGCGTGAATATTATTAATTTGCAAAACTTTTTTTTAATATATATATTATTGTTTTAGTTTAACTGTTAATAGGAGTTCTTTTAAAACTACAGGCTTTAGTGATGAAGATCAAGCCGGACAACTTAGGGCTTCCGTTGATTTTCTTGTTGAGCTTTGCAGTTCTAATTCTGTAAAGCGATTTCCCTTTTTCTTATGTTTTTTGTTTATCATTCTAAGAGATATAATCCTACTTTGATTTCTTCTTTTCTTCTGATTTCACAACTTCCTTATAGGTTCAAGGATCTAAATTCAAAAATTGGTCTCACCAAGCTGTGGATTTTATTTTTGGTAATCATGAAATGGTATTTTTATCGGAGCTTATGGAAATTGTTTGAGTAGAAATTCATGTAAGGAACTGTTTCATTTATGGCTTGATGCATGGGACTTCTGGCAATGTTATTGCCTATATATATATATATATATATTCATGCTAGTTTAGTATATCCCTTTTCTCTCAATTGCAAGTGCTTTCATAAGTTCAATATTTAATTCAGATCAAGATATCTCATTCATGTGGTATTTTCTTGTTTAGATTACCAATAACATACTGAAAAAGTCACAAGATAGTTAGTGACATAAACTACGAACTAAAGGATTGTTGTAGTGGCTGCTCCTTGTGTAAGACATTTCTTTGAACAATAATATAGACCAAGATTAGATTCAATGAGTGCTTGCCTAATGTCATTTTTGTTTTTACATTGTGAGACAATTATTGGGTTTTTGATTAAGAAAAAGAAGATTGTTCGTCTGATGGAGACTAGTGGTTGTTCTGCACTGTTGAGTTTGAAAAGTTGTTTGGGATTTCAAGTGATTGAATACCTGATGATTTCCATAATTAATGTGTGCTTGGGCCTCCTAGTTTCTAACAATATTCATCGATTTGCAGTGTGGGCTTTATTTTTTGCTTGCTCTAGTGATTGGATCTTCCTCCTTGTCTAATATGTGTGCTGATGTTTTCCTTCTCTTTCCTGTGTCTCCTTAAGCTGCATTGCAGAATCTGTTATCCATTGGAAAGAACTTGGAGTCTATTGAAGGAGTTTTTAGCCAATTAATTACGTGTTTGGTTAGACAGATGTCTTCTCCATCGAGAGGAAATGGTAAATAGCTGTCATCGTTTGGAATCTACTTATATTTGTGATTTGTCGTAAGTTTGTGTTAAGCATTCATGTCTTGATAAATAAAAAAAATGGTTCTGATTATATCAACATCTATTGATGGTAGAAGTGAAATGTAACTAAAGTTTGCCTTTAGTTAGCATTTTTTCTTCTTTTCCTCCCTTTTATCCAGTTGTTTATTTATTTCTCAACATGCTATTACAGAGGCAGATATAACTGACACAAATTCCCGGCTTTATATTCAACATTTGCTTCGTAAGCTCGGGTGTCAATCATACATTGGACAACGTGTAATACTTTCAATTTCTCAAAGAATATATGTACTGGCAGAAAGTCTACTCTTCTCGGATCCATTTGATAAAGCTTTTCCTGCTATGCATGAGTGCATGTTCGTAATGTAAGTATTTTCTGGTTAGCCTATCCAGTCCTTCATGTTTTGCTCTAAATTCACCATTGTTTCACTGCATCCTTTTACTAGTTTGGCAAGATAAAACTTTCCGATCATTAGTCAAAGTTATCTAAAAGCAGACCTTTGGCCATTCTTGTCTTGACATTTTTTCCCTTCTTTCTCCTCATTCTATAGGATTTATCTTGGATTTACGTGCTACATCTTCTATATACTGGAATTTGTTCTTTCTATATTCAAATTTAAAGAAATCCCCCTGGAAACATTGTGGTTTGGTGTACTGCATTGAGTTTCTAGCAATTTAAAGAAATCTGAACTTTTTCCTCCCTATATCTATTATCTCTTGAAAGCAAAGGCATATGTTGCTTATTCTGAGTTAGGTTTCAGTACTAGCCTAAAATATGTTTTATTCATTCAAAAAGTTCATTTCATTTATCGCCGTGCTTTCGTTAAAAAAATTCCATACATATTTCTTTCTCGTGCTAAATGTACCTGCTTCTGCACAGCATTATACGCTTTAAGTGAACCGTTTGCAATCTTAACAAACTATTTTTGTGCGCAACTCTAGATTTTGTGCAATACTGTAGGTTATGCATCTAGACTTCATGTACAATGACTAGCTCAGTTTTGACATGTTAGTTTCTCTGGGTGACAGGATCCAGCATATCGAGTTTTTAGTATCGGATTACTTGTAAACCTGGTCAACAGATGAAGGCTTTGAAAACAGTATGCATCTCAATGTAGTAATTTGTAAAACATGCATGTACCAGACATACAATGCCAGCACTATAAGCATGAAAAACTTACATGATCCTTGCATTTTGCATGTATTTTCATTGCTTATGGTACTGTTTGCCCCCCAAAAGAGTTAAAATTCGCATCATTTAAATTTTGTGGCTGTAGTGACCATTATAAAATGATAAATGACACTGGCAGAAGCACATTGCAGTTGTATTCGAAGAGTGGGTGACCTCACTTCTCCAAGCACGGAAATCTGTTGCAGTTTTAGAAAGCAGGAATGGCCTTTACGCGCTGTACATGGACCGAGTGATTGGAGAATTGACCAAGCTAGTGGGCCAGGATTCGGCACTGCAGAAACTGAATCCAGGTATATTTGATGCCCTTCTCCATTAGTTTTATATCTGCAACTGCAAATCCTTTACATTCAATTCTTGGGATAAGAATGTGTAAACCTTTCTTAGAATAGAGAAAAAATTTAGAGAAGTTTAGATTTTAGATTTTAAAATTTAAGATCTAGGGGGGTTAGATTTTAAAAGTTTAGGGTTTAGAGAATATCAAAGCAATGTGTAATCGAATGCTCTTTCTTATCTGAAAACTGAAAAATTGGTGTTGGAAGAAGTTGATTTGCTTGAGTTTTTAAGTTCGGAAACTTTAGCGGCTTCAGTTTAGTTTATCTGAACCAAACTTAATAATCATTTATCATGAACATAACTATAGGTTAGCCCTACACATATATGAGAAATTTTTTTGATATACAAATCTTGTAAATTTTAATTTACACGAGCTTATAAATTTAAGGTTTAGGATATCGATTTAGGGATTTAAGTTGTATGGTTTAAAATTTAAGATTTAGGGGTTTTAGATTTTAGATTTTAAAAAAGGTTGTATAATATTTTCTACACAAATTATATATCAAAATATAACTCCATGATTCTGAACAAATTGCATTGCTTGCATATCTTATTGAGAAATCAGTAAAGATTCAATGAGAAATAAAAAAAATACAAACAAGAAAAGCTCTTGATAACAAGGTCTGTTTATTCTAGAATTGCTTCCAAAGCGTAATTTGCACTTCACAATTCCATATCTTATTAAGATTGCCAAGACACGAAAAAGGCAAAAATTCACGGTCCACTCTGCTATTGAAATACCTTCCGTTAAACAATTCAATCGAAGACAGATTTCAACAGCTGTTACGGCGAGATACGACTCGAAATCCCTTAAGGAATGGTTCGCTGATACAAAGGCAAAGCTCCCAAAGCTTCACGTTCTTCTCTCTCCCTCTTAACCTACAAGATACAAGCAACAACTTCTCACACACATACTCCAACTCTGTCCATTCATTTCATATTAACTTTCAAGCTTTTCTTCGGTAGAAACACACACACAAACAGAAAACTCGTCAGCAAACATCAAGGTTGCACCTTGGTACCAGACAAGGTGCATTTAAGCAAGCACATGACTTTGTGCTTGGATGCACTTTTTTGTAAGACAATGCGGAAATAAAATCCAAGTCGATTTTTCAAGAACTTACAAGAGCAAGCATATCTTGAAGATAGCTCCTAAATGGTGTCTGCATTTTCTGCAAAGGAACAATTAAACCCAATGGAATATAGTTAAACTTAAAGCACAGTAATGAAGTGAACATGCATGTTCCATACAAAACTGCAACGGCTCTTTTTCCAGAATCAATATAGCCGTTAGAAGGAAGTCATTTTAATTTACTGTTATTGGTTATTTTTCTTTTAATGAAAAGATAAAACGTTGACGTTTTAGGCGTCTGAGAAAGAATATAGGAGGCATGGGGTGTATTGTGTGATTCATTCTGAAATCAACTGAATTTGTCTTCTTCTTCATCCTATTTTCTCTTCTCTCTTTTCCGTTTCTCTCTGAAATCTCTTCCTATCTTTACTCTTAATTCTGGTAATTTGTTTGAGGTTGTCACAAAAACACAGATAGCTAATTCTATTTTCTTCCCGACACCTTACGATTTTGCAAACATAGAGTTTTTCTGATAGCCTGAGACATGGATTGAGCTTTGTATGTAAAGAAGAGTTCTTCTCGGAATTGCAACTTCTATTTGAATGCTATTACCGTAGATTTAGGTAGCAAAAAAAAAAACAAATACCGAGGAAACAAATCATAGAAACGAAATCAAGAGAATTATTCTACCTTCCCCTAAGAGATTAATTCATATGTACTCCTTATCATATTTTTAATATTGACATATTGATAGGATTCACTAGGGTTTCTGACATTTAAAGCTAATTCTCATTCACAATTACATGGGGAAAAGAAATTCAATTCTCTAGGATTAATACTCGAATAAGATTCTCCAAAATCTTTACTGAAAATAATAATAAGAACGAAAGAAATAGATACCTGGAGATCTTCGGGGAGATACTCGTGCTTCATGGAGAGGTCAATTGCACGCTTAAGGCGTTGGTTACGGGCATCGACGATCTCACGGGGCAACCGGTTCAATGCCTCCTTGATATCCAAATCGTAGTAAGGATCGTACAGATCGTCGTAACGAAGGCCTAAACAAAGCATCCAACAAACTTAATTGAAACTTTCTTGGGGGGAGAGAGAGATTGGGATTAGGGTTTCGAGGAAAATCGTACCGTATTTTCGGAGGCGATTGGTAAGGGTTTTCATATGCAGAGATGCCAACCAGCTCTTCTTCGGATCCAAAAGTGACTGCAGAATCGAAGACATTTTGGCTGATCCTTCCACTTCCTCAAACTCAGCTGAGTTCCAAGCGGGATTAAGGGTTTGTTATAGTACTATGTGGAGAAATCTCGAGGGGGGTACGAGACGGGCTATATATGGGATGCTATCTGGTGACATATTCAAATTCTTTTTTAATGATTTTAAATTAGTAAAACAAACAATATATATATATTTCTTTCCAAAAAGGTAACAGGTAAATTAAATATTACCCTATATTAGAGAAAATTTTAGAATAATTTAATTTAAAATTAAATTTTAAAATATATTAAATTTTTATTTAGATTTTAAGTATTTTTTAACACATGTTCTCTTAAATTTTAAAATATATATTTCAAAAATAAAAAAAAAAATCACCCGCAAGTAATATTTTTTTTCCTTCTAAAATCATCATTTACAAGCGGTGTTCTCTCCCTACACTATAATTTTTAGACTAAATTTCAAAATAAACTTTAAAGATTCTATTTTCTTAAATAAAATCTCTAAATACTTTGTATATCCAACCAAACCCCTCTATTATATACAAAATACTGAGTATGTTATTATTTTATCGAATTTAATTAGATGAGGTATTAAATTTTAAATAAAGATACAATTAAATTTTGATAATTAAAGTAAATCAAGATTATTTCTTAATAAACATGTGTAGTATTAAAAAAAATTAACAGTCCTATGAAGGACAATGTTTATGTTCCGGTGCATGCAAACGTACTCTTGACGTACATTGAAATCTGCTATTCCTATTGGGATGGTGTCTTCTGTTATGGAGAAAGGTCCTAGCAGCTGGTTGGGGATTTAACAAAAAAAATGCCAATTCATGGATAGGCTTGCCTGAGAGGTCACTCAACAATACCAAGTATGGCCTCATGAAGCTTCGGAAAATGCTGCCGGAAAAGATCGATTCCGTTCATCGGATCCTTATTCCCAGGGAGGACATATGATTCGAGTATTCGAAGTGGAACCATCGCAACGGATTTATAAGCTAGTTGAATTTTCCAGAATCGTTGAATAAGCATTATTCCGAACTCACTGAGTCCAGAATGATACTACTGAGTCAATGGAGAATGGAAGCAAGCCTGGGATTTGATGTGTGCAATACTGCAAATTGCAGATCAAAATTTAAGTGTAATTTTGATGAAGGTAATATTTCTTTACAAATACAAGTATAGTAAAGTAAAAGTAGTATAAGAAAATGACAACTAAAATATGGAACAAGCTTCGGTATTTGTCAACTAAGTGGGACTGGTACTGGGACTGCTCTAATTCACCCATAAGCTTTCTTCTCACCAAGGATACCCTCTTCTGCACCTCTTTCTCAACCACTCTACGAGTTGTCTCGTCTACCATTGTTAATGACGGTAACGATTCTCGCATTCTTCTCTCGTATTTTCTCTTCCATTTTTGGAGTTCGATCATCTACGATAGTGTTTCAATCGATGTTATTATATATGTGTGTATATATAAGTGATAAAGCCTAAAACTTTAATATAGAGTGTTTACCTGTTGCTTCACAGTTAATGCCTCTTTGCAGGCTGCATGGTACAAATCCATGGTGTGCTTCAGCTCTATCCTTAACCTTCTTGTTTCATCGTTGTCTTCTTCGATTTTCTTTTTAAAACAAAGAAACCCGGAATTGAATATGTTTGTGCGAGTATATAAAGACCGTTGAAGGCATAAAAAATAAATAAACTCACTGAAGATTCTTCAGAAGATGATGATTCATCCAACAGGAACGAGTAGTCGGTGAGAGTTTTGGCTTTAGAATGTCGTCTTCGTTTGGAATGAAAGGAAGGAACAATCGCGCCACCCGGTGGAGGCCCGACATTCGACAACCGGCATGGGTCGAGCACGATGGGTGATCTCAGAGAATGTCCGAGACTCTCATTCAAGGAAACGGAAGAGGAAAGTGTGCCTGCCACAGATGAGTTGATGTCGAGTGGTACATCATCATCGAATAATCCTTCGTTTTCCCTGAATCAGAGTGATAAATCAACATGGTTGAATCCAAGAGTGTTGTTATACAAGTAGCAGTGAATTTGTCAGCTTACGTGTCTGAGGTTGCCAAATCATTCAAACTTTGAGCTCTAGTTGGGATGGAACGAGTAGCAGGTCGTGCAGCAGCAACCTTTCTCTTTGAAATGATATAAACATTGCAAAAATCTGGTGCCAATTTCAGTACGGTAGATGGGATATCTGTACCCTTGAATAGCCTGCACGTACATAACACTAAATTCATACATACATACATACATACATGTACATGTATATGTACGTATGTACATACGTACAGTATTGAAAAGTAGAAGGAAAACATGCAGGAGTACCTTGAAATTCCAGTCTTTGGTACTGCACCAACAAACAGAGTATCGATTTCAAATTGGTTAACATATCCGATAAGTGCTTTTGCAACATCTGTATCCTCTAGTACAGCTGATTCACATTGTATCTGTATGCATTAAAACTTGGTTAAATTTTGGATTTAATGGCCAATTTTTATTTTATATTATCATTAATTAATCTAAATAATTATCTTAATTACTAGACTTCGTTTAGATTTCACAAGAACTTCAATGCACAGCTTTCAGGATAATTTTCTCTTTGATTCACTAATTTTAATAGGATCGAGTGTTCAAACGAGTTAAATCTTTTTTTAAATTATTTTAGTTTATGAGTTGTATTTTATAACTCAATTTTTTTTTCAAATTTACAAAGTTTAAATCAAAATTATTTTAAATTTTTATTCAAATTTAATTATAATTATTTATAAAATTATAATATTAATTAATTTTAATTTAAACATTTTTTATAATTATATCTACTAATTACTAAAACTCTAACCTGCCGTTCCAATTTCCAAACACAATGCATTAAACTCACCTGTCTACGGGAACATAAGCTACGAAGTGGAACGAAGAAATCCATGTTCTGATGATCAACTTGTCGATCGCCACCGCCGACACCGCCGTCATCTGATGAAGAAACCGATTGAATTAATCAGCATTATGATAGAACATTAGCCCTAATGAAGGTGATACACGTATATATACCTGGATTAACAGGGTTGATTGGTTTTTGAATAACATGAACGAGCCTCAAGGTCTGGCCTCTGGTGAGGAAATTATCAACAGCCCAGTGGAGAGCTTGCAGACTGTATTTGTCCTTGCCCACCGCCACGGCTACCAATCTTTCCCTTCTTTCTCGATTCCCCCCTCGTGTTGAATGACTCATGTTTCTTCATCAATTTTACCAACCTAATCGATTTCTAGGTTTCTCTCATGGGAGGAAACGAGAACCAAGAAAGAAAGGAAACTTTTTTCCGGGTTTCTGATTAAACTACCATCGGCTCCGGATGATCAATCGAACTGTAGCGGATGATCAATCAATTGAAACCGGAGAAACCCATTCCACGACATTTTTTGGTTTTCCCTCTTGCACGCACAATAGAAGCACTAATTAATGCCATTAAAGTCGCTCCGTTCTTTTGTAAGGGAAAATCTACCGCCATTTCCGCTTCTTTTTCATGAGCCAAACTTAGAACATATCAACGTTATATACTTAGTATTTGTCGTTCCGTCACGTTATTAATAAGATTAATTAATTAAATATATTTATTTTATTATTATTTTTTTGTTTTGATGAATGATCGCGATATAATTTCTGTTCAATCAAATCATTATTTTATAAAATAATTTATTTTGAAAGAAAAATAAATTCACAAATGATGTCAAATGTACAATTTTTTATGTCTCTATATACAAATTATTTCTGAAATTTACCATAAGAACTTATAGTTCATACATTGTTTGCACACTTCAATCATCTACAACATCTTTTCTTCACTGTTTTTGTTTATTTACATGGAAATATTCTTTGAAGAATCACAGGATTTCTTGGGTTACCTGGGTTTGGCAAGTAGGACACAGTTGAGGTATTCTCCCAGAGCCCATATGGGAAATATGTTTCTGTAGGATGAATAACTGATGGTGCAATTCTTATTGAACACTCCAATGATCTCCTGTTGTGGGAAATCTCCATTTTCCAACTGAGACTTGAGCAGCACCTCGGCGGCGCGGTGCAACGGCATTGGATCTCTATCTGCTTGTCCGCTTTCGATTAAAGCTAACATTGCCCATGCTGTTGTTACCAGATGCGACCTGTTTCCTTCCAAGTTCGTGTACACCTGAGTTAAATGAAGTAAGTTGTATTTATGAACGGTTTATCGAACTTGGGTTGCATAAAAAAGGAATAGAACGAACTCTTTGATTCAGAACAATACCTTGTTTTGACTGGAAAGGTGGCTTTCACCCCAACCACCAGAGTGGAGTTGCTTGGACAGCAAGAAGTCGCATGCTCTTCTAATACTGTCACAGTCGTGGTAAGTCCTTCCGTCTGCCACCAACCCTTTTATCCCGAACCATGTTCCATACACGAAGCACACTCCCCATGACCCATACCTCCATCATTCATGTGTTTAAAACATTTAGTCATACATCACAGTTAAAAATATAATTAGATTAACACGGACATAAGCTAGCCGCTATTGCTTCGGACGCAAGGCACCAAAAAAGTGCTTATTCTAATGAAATAAAGTTTGTTCAGTGATTTTAATTCTATCCCTAGGTTGATTTGGGAAGAGATACCATGAGCCATCGGGTCGTTGTATGCTCTGAATGAATTCGATTGCTTCGCTAATGCAAACTTCTATTTCTTTGTTTCTGTAACTTGGATGCAGCTTCTGGAATACTTTGAGGCCTTGTATTGCTGCTGAAGTGCATTCCACATACCTGAATTATCAGATTTTTAGTGATCAAAGTAAACTACAGTAGCAGCCAAATCATGTGGTGATATAGCAAGAAAAACTTAAGAGAAAGGCATATTATTGGATCGTACTGATAATCAATCATGATGTCTCCAAACAGTTCAGCTGGATTGAACATCTACAACATAAATATAAGAGAACCCCCCAAGAAAAGTTAAGAAATCTCAAACAAAACCAATCTCCTTCATTGTTTAAATGGATGAAACAGTGCTTACTTCCAACCAAGCATAAGTTCTCGTGAGCTCGTATGATGCGAAACTGCCATTGTTATTCTGCAAATTAACAAACAAGCAAAATGCTAAACATGTAGTATACTATTGAATATAGTGTACAACTTCAGTTTGTATATGTTACCTGTAAAGATAACAAGACATCAACAGCTCCATATAATCGATCTGGTGCTATACTCTCTTCACCTACTGTGTTACATGGCATCGTTGATAACAAAAGTGTAGCCTGATATTCGTAAGTTTTGATTAATTTCTCCTTAATTATCTAATCACATCCGTAACCAATCAAATTAGATTTACCTTCAATGCTTCGGCGGTGCAATCAGACACAATCCAACCATTATCTGGAGTTGAGAAAGGCCATCCTCCCTTCGAACTGTGGCGATACCATAGATTAAGGCCATCTTCGCTGTCTTCTTTCACCTATAATGAATTAATCCAAGAGCAAGATAACATTGAACTTCGATTCTCAATCATAAGAAAAAGAAGAATTTAGATGTTGCTAATCTGCCTGTACTTGTGTGTTCCTAATGAAGCTGTGAGCTTTCCTAAGCATCGAACCGTATTCGTCGACCAGGTCGGTTGCCAAGATTGCTTGAACCGAGAAAGCAACGTCCCATAGCTGAGATCCATTGTATCCCTGCATCAGACAGAAGTCACAGATACATGACTTCCCCATCGTTAACACCATATATTCATATCAATGCGACTATATATCAACCTGCATTTTCATGCCATCTTCTGCAACCCAAAGGTAATCTTTAACTCTTGAAAGGTGACACTTGTATGCCTCGGAGTTCGGATCCTCTGCCCAACAACATACCATGTTTAGGACCTGCAGTCGACTTATATGTTAGTATTAGAAAATTAACATTGGTTTGGCTCTGATGGAACATTGATTAGTTAATTTGGAGCGAGTCGCTTACCTTGCTCACAGGTCCAATGCAAAGATAATTAGTACTTTCATCCTCATAGTGGATATGTTGCATCACCACGTCAAGAGCCTTCTTCCTTAGTTTAGAGAAAGGCCATTTGTTTAGAGCAGGCTCCACTACTTTTTCAAGACATTCCCATAATACATCTTGTATAACAGGATGTGGGTAATATAGGTCTTCCTGTATTGACCGAAGAATCGATTACAATCCTACGGCAAAGGACGAAGCTACGATCTAATGTCAAGAGAGATGATAGTCTAACAAGCCTTAAAATTCGAACGAGACAAAGACTTTATTTAATTAATATTTAAAATTAAACAACCCTCCCATCCACTAAAAGAAACTATAATCATAATCAATCAATACATTTGTACATCATTTGAATAACTGGATTAACAAGACTAGAATATATCTAAATCAAAATAACCACCAAGCTATAGTTGATTTATCCATGAGTTGTTTAAATGTATTCGAATATATTTAGATATTACGAATTCGGATAATATAATAACGAAATAAAAACAAGTAAAATGCAAAATAAGGTGGGTACCTTAGCACAAAGATAACGTGCTTCATTCCAATCAACAAGATGATAAGGAAGCGTGTAGAGCTCTCGCCGGAGAGACAGAATAAGGGAAGTGATGGGCCCCACAAACTTGTTGGCATATAGAAAAGACATGGGAAGATACACCATCCGGCTGTGACACCATAGCCGTCCTGGATGTATGGGGTTCAGGTAATAAGGGAGAAGCCATAATTCAGGGAGTAGTGGATTGTTCCCACCCCATTCATATATTCCCAGCACCTCAGAAACAAAAATTCAAACACCTCATCGGCATCATCCTACTTATAGATTACTTATAAAGAGAGATTAAATATAAGATTTATATTCGATACACCGAAGGTGAAAGCAACGAATTTCATTCAAATCTTAAACCTAAATTCTATCTTGTCGAAATTTCTTGCTTTCACAGTCTGTGTATGGAACAATTACCCTCATATATGTATACGTACTGAAAGCCACATCTTGCCCCATGAAGGAATAAAGGTGGCGCCACCATGGTTGAGAATCCAATTTCTTGCATTCTCCATTGCACCATCCCCGCCGTCCTTCGCTTCTCCGAGCAATCTGAGAGTGACGTAGGAGAGTGCTGTCCCAAACATCGTGCTCTCCCCTTCTATGTGTACTCCCCATCCTCCATCTTTGTTCTATTAGAAAACGGAACTAAGATTAAACAATAAGAAAATTTGAATTGTCTAATTTCAAATTTTCCTTTATAGGGTTAGTAGATAGGGTTTACACAATGATCGTCCTATTAAAAACAACCATGAATGAAGCTTAAAGGCAGAACCTGGTGGTTGTATAAATAGCGGCGCAACTCCCGTCGATGGTGGGTATGGAACATTATGTCTAAAGCTCCGGTGACAAACAACCCAATCACCTGCCGTTTAGATAATCCAGCAATATCTCCATCAATGGCATGAAAACCAATCCTTTTTATAG
This sequence comes from Abelmoschus esculentus, assembly GCA_035048815.1. Taxonomy (NCBI): domain Eukaryota; kingdom Viridiplantae; phylum Streptophyta; class Magnoliopsida; order Malvales; family Malvaceae; genus Abelmoschus; species Abelmoschus esculentus. The sequence goes on from JAUCBN010000001.1 coordinate 28,776,045, forward strand.
TTCTTAAAGAAAACTTTAGCTAATCAGTAGACAGATTAATAAAGATCAAGTGAAGTTGGCATATATATGTACCAATCCTGGTAGAAGGAACAAAGGGCCACCATAATCACCAGGCCAGAATCCATCTTCAGTTTGCAAAGTTGAATAGAATCTGAGAGCCCTTCGTAACGTGACCTTCACGGTTTCTTCGGTTCCAGAAGCAGCAGGCAGCTTTGTTTCATCACCTGCTGCTGAATTCTCCCTTGCTAACTGTACCAGACAGTAGCGAATCCATAAATTCTTTTAAGACGAGTATATATAAAATCTCAGAATTTTCGAGGTAGGCACAACACGATTTATAAAATTTAAAAAAATTTAAGGACTAATTTTCCCCCATACATCCGCCAATGATACCAGAAACAACTACATACATTATGATGAAGAACAACAAAAAGAAAAAGAATGTAAAATGATATTTAGTGTACGTACCTGAAACCTCATTAAAAGATCAGAGCTCTGCTTGGTTCGGAAACGGTTCTCGGTGAAGTGATTCCGAGCCATTTCGACTCGAGCTCGTTCGAACGGTGTACCGAGATCAGGGTCAAACTCCCAGTACTGTCTACCGACGTTATTGTTCACGCTCCTCAGTCCATGTTCGTCCCCTTGAGAGACCTTAAGCTTCCACATTGCTTTTGCTTTGATAATTCGGCATGCAAAATCATGGGGAAGATATTAATAGGAATTTATTCACTCAGGTCCCAACCTTGATTTACGGGTCGTGTGGGTCAATATACCAGCTTACCATGGCGGAACGTTTAAGGAATTAGTAGATATAATATTCCTCTAAATATATTAAAAATTTTGAAGCTGGGAGGATTGTAAAATTGTTTTATCCTTAAAAATATGTTATATAATTTATTATTATCTCCATAAATTTAAACAATTTATCCAAAAAATAATGAATTTTACCATTTTGATCTACTTATAGAAAATATTTCTCAGTTTATGAATCTTGGATGATGTATTATCATCAATTCAGTTCACAATATTATTGTGAAAACTATTAGACGTTATGAATATAATCAGAATTAAATACGTAATATTCTTTCTTATATGATTGTAAGCAATGTAGAGAATTCAATCAATGGACGTTGAACATTATAAGCATGCATGAAAGAGTTACGTGTTTAAGTTCACCAAGAAGTTGTTTTTTTTAAATAAAAAAACTATATATTATTTTTTTTGTATTTCATGAATAATTTGGTTTTAATTAAATAAATAAATTTGTATTATTTACTTTCATGAATAGCTTGTTGGATATTTAAAATAAATATGGATTTGATGGATAAAAGAGAGGGTGAAAATGAAATGAAATCAAAATTTTCATATTGGAGGCAAAAATACAAAAACAAAGGTTACAAAATTGTAGCTTCTTCTTCAAACACAAAAGTTTGAAAGAAATAATATTGTTGATTTAACAAAAAGTAGAAAAAAGCAGGTAATGGTATACAGGGTACAACAAAACATATTCCCCCATCGGAGAGGCCGACCGGCTAACGACCACTTGCGGTTTTCCATAAAAACTCATATTCATTCTACAGAGAGGAAGTGCAGATTTTAACTTTCCACCCACATTGTTTCTTCTACAGGTTCAAACCTTTGTTGGATTCTTCATCTTCAAAAGCAGGAGGATCAAAAAGGTCAACCTCTTTGGGAGGTTCACTCTTGCTTCTTCCATTTGTCGGTTTTCTTCCCTCTGCACCCACTTCTCTGCAACTTTCACTTCTGCCAGGATTCCGAGCTCGAGGGGATTTGCCGGGAGCTTCATACAGGGTTATGCCCCAGCCCCCGCTTTGAATCATTGCCTCTTCATCACTCACCTTTGTCTGAAAAGTCTCGAGTAATTCAACCACTTGGCTCATGAGTCATGACAGGTCTTCCTTTGGGGTTTTGGCTAAGGCATTGGTATGCCAGATTGGCTACCTTCATTGCAAGTTTAGCTGAGTACTGGCCTTCCATTCTAGGATCTAAGATCCTCATAAGTTTCTTATTATGGATTAAGAGGGGACGAGCCCACTCAACCAGGTTATGTTCTCGGCTAGGCCTACTCTTGTCCATTGCTCTTCTTCCAAGGAGCATCTCAAGTAACACAACTCCAAACCCATAAACATCACTTCTTGCAGTTAAATGGCCTGGTGGTCATATCAATACTGCAACTTGGTTAGCCTTTATCATTTCATGCACCGTCATAACTAAACATTATGAGTAGCTTGGGAAAGGATATAACACAAGAAGAGCATCACAGAACTGTTCTATAGCACGTTATATCAGACAGTTGAAATAAATTGTCTTCATCCTCTTCTAATTTCAGAGTACCAAATACATTTCATGCATAATAAGTACTTTTCTCAAGTCAATTGAAATAGTTCCAAAATTACTGCAGAATTGTCATCTGATTTCACATACTGTAAAATGCATTTTTGGAAAATCAAGATGCATACTCCCAAAGCGCCAGGAACATGATCTACGAAAACATGAGAAAGGGAACCAAAGATATAGATACTTTCACTCAACTGAACAAAATGTTAATTACCGCAAATGAAAGAAAGAAAACAATCCCATACAATGCCAGGGCAGTTTTTAAACTCCATTAGCAGGATAACTGGATGACATATAGTATGACTTAAAATTTCATTTAGATGAAGATTTCTAATTCCATTTTAAGAGATAAATTAATTACTAACCAGTCATCACATATTCAGGAGCAGCATATCCATATGTGCCCATCACTCGTGTTGACACATGGGTCTTGTCACCCATTGGTCCATCCTTTGCAAGTCCAAAGTCTGAGAGCTTTGCATTGAAGTCCTACAGGTTATATGCATATTTAGAAATAAAAATTAAAACTTCCTAAAACGAGAAGACGGAAACTTGGACTTAAGTTTCATTTGAACTTTAGGTACTGATAATCCTTGTCAAAAGGAAACTTCCAATGATTTAATCATCTACAAGGCTTTTGACTTTTAGGAGTTATAATAAAACCAACTTTCTGGTATAGAAATTTCTTTAGAAAGGGAATGAAATTGAGAAAAGATCATACACAACTTTATTAGTGTTCCCATTTTAAAGATTCCGTAAAAATGCACTTGATTAATTCTACATCCAACTGATGAATAACAAAGAAATGACGGCTAACCACATCCAGCAAGATGTTTGATGTCTTGAAGTCACGGTATATGATAGGTCTTTCTGCATCATGGAGAAAAGCAAGCCCTTTCGCTGCATCTAAAGCAATCTTCATTCTTTTTGACCATGTCAAACTACAACCAACTCCTACCAACCAAGAACAAATAAGGTAAATAAAAATGCTTTTGTTCCGTTTAGTGAAAAACAGATACCCCTTTCCCTGATGCTCAATGCAAATGCTTTTAGCAGGTATATTTGAAGTGCTCTTTATCTACTGAACATTGATTTAAGATTACTTTTTTCCTACCACTTACTGCGAAAAAGATGTTTCTCGAGGCTCCCACTTGCCATGTATTCATAGACAAGCAGCCGATGATCATCTTCACAACAATATCCAATGAGCTTCACAAGATTTGGATGTCTGAGTTGTCCAAGATAGTTGACTTCAGCCTGCATTGAGGCACAAACAGAATCAAATATATTCTATGTTGAATTTTTATTGTAAATAAAAAAGGAAAGGAAGGCACACAACAAGCTAGCATATCAACTTGAAACAGTTCTTTTCCAAGTACCATTTACTGGTGGATTGAATTATATATGCTTAAAAGCATATGCATACCTATCTAAGACATTCATTTAATGGTTAACACTTCTCTTTATTTAACTCAAGGTATCATAAGTACACAAATAAAAATTAACTAATAGACTCGTATTGCGCCAAGAAACTTAATGCACTTGAAATCGAATCAAACAACTATACTAGTAATATAATAGGATGTGTACATTTAATGTATTCTTTTAAAGTGGATTCTCATAATTGTAATACTATAACAGGATCCTACCATGTATTGAGCAGTCTTCTCTCCCCCCAGCTAGATAAACTTTTTCATATTGTACCTCTCAATTTTATTTGGAGATAAGTTTGTAGCAGTGTTTGGCTATGGTATGAAAGTGAAAGATTATGAATCCATAAATGTCAATGTGGAACAAATAAAATCATAACAACCTCAAATCAAAGGAATTGCATAGAAGATGCAGATTGAACAATACAAGGACATTACCAGCCATTCTCTGTCACCTTGGAACCCGTCAGGATTAAGCTCCTTAACAGCAACAGCCGTAGATTTGTAACCAGGTCTCACACTTTCATCTATTCGTCCTGTATAAACAACCCCAAAGCCACCATCACCAAGAATATAGTCTGGCCGAAATTGCTTTGTAGCCAACCTCATCTCCACATATGTGAATATATCAACGTTGCTAAATCCAGGATTCTGCCGTAGATCTTTGACATCCTTGACTGTCAAAGCAATAAAGCTTGGGCTCCTGGTTTTGAGTGAGTCCTGGTTTTCTCGTTTGTTTGAGGATGCAGTAGTTTTAAGTCCTCCATCTGAAGTTGTTCATAATAAAGTAAGAACATAGACATCCATCTTATTTAAGAATTCTATCATGCGATTTAGAAAACATCAGTCACACGAGGCATAATCGGAAAGCACTGAATTCAACCTGTAATGGGTTCTTCAAATTCAACCTCAAAACAATTACTGTCATGATTCCCTAGTTATCTGCAATAAATTTCAGACTGGTTTTTCCAAACGTACAACATTTAACAAGTTTTCAACTTTTCATTTACTAAAAACATGCCCGCACCAGCTTGGTTAAAGCTTCCCACACTACAACTCTACAGTTGAACAACATTCTACAAATTTCAACCTAAATGTATCACAATCATAATCAAAACCAAAGAACAACGTCTGTACAATGTCAAAACCTAAAAAACTTCTAGCAATCAAATACACAGTTTCAAGTAGAACATTGAGAGCAGGGAAACTAAGTAAAAACCACAACAAAGGCATGAAAAGCATAAAACAAATACTCCAACGAAAGCTAAAAACTTAAACTAAACAAATTAGAAAGACAAAAATCACAACGAAAAGTAAATGAAAATGAAATAACCTGGAGCTTTACTGTGAGATCGGTGCGACTGTTCTTCAAGGCTAAAACAAATCCCCATTAAACCGTCGTCGACACACACACTCCGAAAATGAATCTGAATTCAGATTCTTATCTACCCATTGCTCTATATGACATTACATTAGTGGGATCACTTTATCTCAGTCTAAATGAACAAAATCTTAGTCGATGCTGTAAAGAGAGTCCATGGAATCAGATCTAAGACCGAGTCTCGACGAGGAAATGCAGCGATTCAGTTTGACAAACAAAGAGATTAAAGAACACCCAAAATCTACGAGTATAGAAGTGAAAGAACGAAAGCCAGAGCGAGATGAAGTTTTACTGGGAATTTCTTTACAGTTACCAGTAATTTTTGGGTGGCGGTTGGATTGGTTGGTTTTTTTTTTTTCATTATTCGGAAGCGCAATGGGGATATATTAATTTTTTTTATTTTCTTATTTTTTTAAAGGGTAAAGTGCAATAAAAGTCACTTAATTATAGGTAAGATCATATTTGGGTCATTCAATTCTTAAAAGTAATATTTGAGTCACTTAATTATGGGTAAGGTTATATTTAGGTCACTCAATTAATAAATGTTACATTTACATCACTCAATTATAGGTAATGTTACATTTGAGTCATTCTTAGATTTGAATTTTTTTTATCAATCCGCTTATTAAATTAATTAATGATTTCAAATGAAGTACTCTAATGTTAACAAGGGTATACAAGTGATTTAGAAGAAAAAATGACCAAATTTATATACTTTTTCAAATATGAAGGGTGATCCAAATGTAACCTTACTTATAATTGAGTGACCTAAATGTAACCTTTAATAATTGAGTGACCCAAATGTAACATTCAATAATTAGATGACCCAAATATAACTATACTCATAATTAAGTGATATTTATTACAGTTTACCATATTTTAAACCGACAATCATTGAAAATATTCAATTTTTGATGAACCAATCAATCATTGTTCAATTCAGACTGTGTGAAGATTTTATTTGATTAAAAATATTTTATTTTAGTTTTAAGTTGATACGATGTTTATAAGTAAAAAATATTTTTTTGTTTCATTGAATTATTTTCTTTTTTCTTTTATTGTTTTTATTATTGATCGGTGAGTTTTTCTAGTGAAAAAGGCCACTAATTTTTTTTAATTATATTTTTTTCATCCAACTCAAAGTTATAAACTTTTACGACTTTTCAAATTTTAATAAAAAATAATAAGTTAAAATTTTTGTTCGATCATTATTAACCATGATATCAATTTAAAAACAAATTATATTAATTCTATGATCAAACGTATTCTTTTTCATCTTTTAAATTAATTAATAATCGTTTAATTCTCATAAAATTAAACTTTATATCGCATACCAATTTGAAAATTAAAGGGATTGTGAAGAAAACTTATATGTCATGTCAATTGAAGGACTCCAAGGGTGATTTATCCCTTGGTCAAAGCTAGCCTTTCTTTTAAGACTTAAGATTGAAGACAGAGAATAGACACGTTAATAAATAAATAAATAAATCGAATATATTTTTAATTTTAATATTTTAGAAAAGGAAGGATCTCATTAGTTCAAAGAAAGAGGGAGGGTCTTTTTGAATGAGAAAATTATTTGTATTTACTATTTATTTTATTTAATAGTATATATTCTGGGAGAGCTCGTCGTCTGAAATCCGGGGTAAAGAAGCCAAAGGGAAAATTGAGAAAAGGTAAATCGAAGAACAAAGGAGAAGGAGAAAGAAAAGGAGACACGAGCATTAGGGGAAAACAAAAGTAAAAGGAAAAAGAGGGTAAAGATTCGATCTATCGTCTTCTCATATTCCAAATCCTGTGTTCTTGAGTTAGCAAAAAGAAAAATTCCAAACGCGTTTCCGTTTCTCCATTTTGTTGAATCAGAGCTTCTTATGATATTTGGGTAAGATTCAGATTTGTGAATTGTTCTAACAAATCCGTCTTATGATCTTTAATTTGTGCATTTCTTGAAATTTTAGATGTATTTTATGACCTCTAATGTCACATTTATTGTATATATTTTGTATTTATTTCCAAGTTTCGGATTCGGTGTGATTTGTTCTGTGCAAAAGTAGAAAATATATGTTATGCTCTTCTTTGAGGCATATAAATTTTAGTGCGAAGTTAGATCAGAAGATTTGGGAATTATAGGTATATGATTTTTTTGTTTTTATTTTTTAAAGAAATGCTTGTGGTAATGTTATTTTGCAGGTTTTGTGTCTCCTCGAATTGAGCTTTTGAAGGGAGAATGACGATGGAATATGAGATTAACAATTGGATTTGGGATTGGTTGTATAGCTCCCTGCATCTGTTTGGTGGCCTAATGGTAACCGCCGCCTTGCTCGGGTTTTCCACTTCTTATTTTGGTGGGGTTGGAGTTTTCCCATCTTATGGTTGGTCAAATTTTGGGATCTTACTTAAGAAGAAGCCTGAGAGGAAGCGCATACGGGTTTACATGGATGGATGTTTTGATCTCATGCATTATGGCCATGCTAATGCTCTGAGGCAAGCTAAAGCTTTAGGGGATGAATTAGTTGTGGGTGTTGTGAGTGACGAGGAGATTGTTGCTAACAAAGGCCCCCCTGTTCTATCCATGGAAGAGAGGTATTCACAGGGCCTTTTTTATTTTGGGTGTACGCGGGGTTTTAGTGTGGTATTTTGATTTCATAATCTCTATTTCATTTGTGTGTTGTTCTATTTTCAACTAACGCCTGTAAATAGTTCCGTTTCAATCATCATTAATTATCGCATAGAAAGCATTCTTATGTCATGGTTTGTATATGTCCATAGAATTATCTTGGTTTGACAATGACAATGGTAGAACTTAGAAGCAAAGCAATAATTATCGACAGATTTCTTTGTAGAATTGAACCCTCACAACTTCATGTATGCTTGTTTCGTTATTTATTGAAGAAGATGGATTGTAGAGGCTAATTAGCTGGTGCTACGATTTTGTTTACAACAACGTATGTGTTAGAAGGTTTTATATCTTAGATATGTTCTTTGCATCAAACTTATCAGGCTGCCCTGGTACTGGCTCCTCTATTTTAATTGATTTAGTTGATGGTTCAACGGATCTTATTTGAAGTTCTCTCCAGGCTGGCACTTGTTAGTGGATTGAAGTGGGTGGATCAAGTAATAACTAATGCTCCCTATGAAATTACTGAGAAGTTCATGAACACTCTGTTCAATGAGCATAAGATTGACTACATAATACATGGTGATGATCCTTGCCTTCTCCCAGATGGATCTGATGCTTATGCCTTGGCAAAGAAAGCTGGCCGCTACAAGCAGATTAAGCGAACTGAAGGTGTCTCCAGCACGGATATTGTAGGTACTGATATATCTTTGAGACATGCTTCAGATTCCTTTGGTTGTGGATTCTTATTTGATAGCTTATGTAAATCGTGTGCCAAGTGTAATACTGTTTCTAATTATTTCAAACTTATATGTTCGTAGGAAGAATACTTTCTTCTATGAAGGATAATAAAAGCTCTAAGGGAGATTCTTGCAAAAGACAACAATTGCAAAGGGGTCAGCTTTCTCAATTTCTACCAACATCCCGGCGTATTGTGCAATTCTCAAATGGAAAGGTACTAATACTATATCTGTTTTCACTTAATTATCAGCCTCAAAAGGGTAAGGAATGAAAAAAAATTACTACCACTTGGAAAGCTTGGGTAATGTATTTTTCTGACACATGCCTTTATTCCTCTTTAGACACCTTGCACTAGGTGGAAGAAAAGGTAACTTAACCACCTTAAAATAGAAAAAAAGGTGATGTAGTCGTATTTCCTATATGCCTGATCTTTCACAGAAAGTAATTACCTTCCTAATAGAAAAAAGATCATCCAGTGCCTTGTGAAAAATATCATTTGGACATCTTTTGTAGATTGAAAGAGGAGAAACTAAGCTTTGTATGGAGTATCTTACACAAGTTCCTTCAAGATTTGTTCTCAATGAAAAATTATGATTTTAATGTGAACATGGAATAAATGGAAGAAAGTGTGATATCTTTGAATATCTGTCAACAAGAAGTTTGCTTGGTAAAGGCATACAAAGCCCTATGTTCTTTTCTGTCTTTTCACCTGTGATAATTACAAAAGATAATTTTATGACATCATTTGCTGTAGCATTTCTCTTGTCATGACCAAATTGACTAATTTCCCCTTTGACACATAATCTCCGTGCCATCTATTTATTAAGGATGTGTTGCATGAATACAAGCAAGTTCATATGGAAGGAAAAGCTGAATAAAATGCTTGCTGGACACACACACACACACACACACACATACGTGTGTGTAAATCATTTGCATGAAAGATAATTTTTGGAGAGCTGGTCTAAAACAATTTGTTGGCAAACTTGAAAGTATGAATATGGATGTGGATCGACAGGCAACAGCCTGTTGCATCCAATGGCATGCTCTCTTTCTTCCTTTATGGTGATATTCTTTCGTGTAATGCTTGGCTCTCTTTCCTTGTCAGTCTCATTCTGTTTTTCCACAGGGTCCTGGACCAAATAATGCTCGTGTTGTTTACATTGATGGGGCTTTTGATCTCTTTCATGCAGGGCATGTGGAGGTATTACTCACTTGTCTATAATTACTCTATGACTTATTTTCTTGTTGGTTATGTTATTATGATGGCATAAACATGCAAAATGTTGACAATTTGGTGATTGCTCTTCATCTTACCAAATTTTGTTCCTCTAGTGTTGCTGTAAGACATGAATCATCAGTTGTCTCGTTATGGCCTTATTTAATGCACTTTCATTGTAATTCTTGAGCAAGTGGACTCTTTACTGCTGCTAAATCCTTTACAGTTTGATATAAGGATTCCCCAACAATGTAGTGAACTAGCATGGTGGTAATAGGTTGTATAATATTTAGCTTCGTAAGCATTAGAAAGCGATAATACCCCATATTATCAAATGACAGTTTACTATTAGAAGCACATTTTCTTTGTGGAAGTGGATTAATCTTTTGTTGTTATATTGAAGTATAGCATATAATTGTCATTTATGTATCGTAGTGAAGGAAATAAAAAGTATATTAATTTATTGATAAACGAATAGTCTTATTAATTTATTGATAAGTAAGTAACCTCTTTAGAAAATATATCTTTCTCTTAGTCTTAATCCTATTATTTTAGAGGTTTTACACTATTATTTGAGACCTATAACTTATGTTAAATGGCTCTTGTTTTTTTTTTCTTTCTTTCTAGTAAGCGATCCTTTTCAACTCATTCCATTTTGCGCTTGTCCCTAAGCTATCTTTTATGTCTTCTAAGATCCTCAAGAAGGCGAGGCAGCTTGGAGACTTTTTGCTAGTTGGTATCCATGCTGACCATATCGTGAGGTACTTTATTTGTGTCGTGCTTTTTTTCTTCTGTCTAGTTCATTACCATTTAAATTTTGTTAGGGGCTTTGGGCAATTGAATTCAGAAGGATGAAAGTTAACATTGGCTCTAAACCTACTATTATAATGCATTGGTGAAAAATCTAGTATTCTATGCAAGAAATAGTTTATGAATTTTGTTTTTTGCAGCGAGCAAAGGGGAATTCCCTACCCAGTTATGCATTTACTTGAGCGCACTCTTAGTGTGTTAGCTTGTCGTTATGTTGATGAAGTTATCATTGGTGCACCTTGGGGAGTTTCAAAGGACATGGTATGTATTTTTTTCTCTTAAGTTTACATTGTTATTCGTATGCAAATCCCCCTCCCTCCAGGAAACCAGGATTGATTCTACTCCTAATTATCATGGCACATTTTACAAATTTCTTTGCAAAAGAATGTATCTAATCTTGGTATCTAAAATTAAAATTGTGATAATTCTTTTGGTTCCGGATAAATACATCCTAGCTTTTTTGCCAAACCTGCAGCTTATATGATTCTTTGTATACTTTTGTACCCTACCACTTCATGATTTAGGTTTTACTTGTATAGCAAATCGCATCCCCTCACTGAAACATATGACATGTATATGTGTGTATCATAGTGCATCATGTATTCTGTACAGCTATGGTATTGGCAACTTGTATTGTTTGTTACTACTATATTTTTCTCTCTTTTAAAATGAGAAGGCATTCTGAGTTTACAGTCATTTTGAACAGATTACAACTTTCAACATTTCTTTGGTTGTGCATGGGACAATTGCAGAGAGCAACACTTTGTTGCCCGTAGGTTTTCATTACAACAATTCTTTTTAAATTGTTATATGACCCCTTAGGTCTATCGATTTAAAATTCTTTACTTCCTACAGGGTGAAACTGATCCATACACAGTTCCTAAGTCCATCGGAATTTTTCGGATGCTTGAAAGCCCTAAAAGTATAACCACAAGTTCGGTAGCCCAAAGGATAGTTGCCAATCACGAGGCTTACTTGGTATTATTTCTGCATTGTTCTTGGTGTTCGTGTTTATTATTATTCTATGATCTCGTAGATGACTACCGATGCAAGCTGATCGGCAGTTCATCTCGTTATGTAATGACATTACCTGACTAGGCACTTGCTTTCTGAATGTTATTATCTGGCTAAGCAGACTCCATGAATGCATGGTGTTTGACGCATAATCTCTATTAGTATGGTTGGGGGTATCTATCCCTCTAATTTTTGTGCCTGCTTCCGATACAGAAACGCAACGCCAAGAAGACGCAGAGTGAAAAGAAATACTACGAAGAGAAGGCGTATGTTGCAGGCGACTAGCGTATACGAGAGTATTATTGTTAGATGGTAGCCCATTTGATACAGCTCTACATCCAGCTTTGACCATTTATGTAGAGTCATGTTGAAGACGGTATTCAAAGATAGGAGGCCGTGACATTGGAAGACATCTTTACCAGAAACTTCCAAACAGAGTTTTTTTGATATTTTATTATTATTACTATTATCATTATTTATCATCATTATTATTTTTTTTTTTTGGGGGGGGGGAGGGGTTTGAGATGTAGATGAATCTTATTAATTTTTGTTTGCTAATGCTGGTAAGCAATGTAATCTCTGATTAATTTAAGCCCTTCGGGCTTTGTAATTCTAGTGTTTTTGTTCAAGAGCAAAGAATTTTCATATAGGTTGCCTTGCCTCGGTCATTTGCATGTTTGACAGTGGTCTACACATTTACCACTTATAGACCGAGAATTGTAACTATTTGATCGAGTTAAATAAAAGTATAGCCAGTTAGTAGGTTAGATTTATCTATGATGTTATAGTATTAATTGATTTTAATTTCAACATCTTATAATGATACATAATATATATATATATATATATTATGTTATATACATAGGTAAAATTGAAAGACAAATTTTTTATAGATTTTTTTGCCTTGTTTTAGAACTTTATTTTAATTTTTTAATACTGGTTGTCCCCGGATCTATTATTTCGTTTATTTTATTTTTCGTTTTTAATAAATTATTTTGCTTTTATGGCATGATTTTATTCTACCTTTTGGTACGTTTTTTCAATCTTTTGACACGTTTTTTTTTTCTTTTTTTGATTTTCTATTAGGGTTGGATCCGACGACGCCACGACTGATCAAGATGATGCTCCTTTCTTTATATTGTTGATCTCCTTATTTTGGACCCTCGAACAAGATTTGAATATGCGATTTCATCTATTGTTCCTTCTCGTGATTGAATAGTGGTAATATCTTTGTTATCAACGTACCTTCATTGTTATATGCATTTTTATGTTGTTTGTTGATGATTTTACCTATCGTCGTGAATTTTGGTGATGTTTGTATCCTTCTTTTATTTCGAGTCTTTGGATTAGGTTCTTATCTTTTCTTTGTTTTTTTTTTTTTATAATGTTCGCTAGTTTTGTTTATTAGATATATATCTGTTTTGAAGTGTTTTGTTTACTAGATATAAATTTTTATTATAAGTTTCAAATATATTCTCGTTTAATAAAACTAGTGGATCTATGTTAAAAAAAATTACCTTAATCCTTTTCAAAAATTCAGTTCATTCTATTCCTATTTTTACTTACAAAAGAATCCGAGATTATTTCAATTCACTGTTTTTTTTAATAAAACAATGAAGTTGATCAATTAAGGGTGTTCTTTTTTTTTTTTTGCTTTTAGCAAACTAACTATTTTTTTTAAATTATTTTTTTCAGCCAAATAAAAAAACTAAAATTTATGATTTTTAGCTAGAAAAGCTACTTTAAAAATAAAATAATATATTTTTATAATATTTATATTAAGAATAAAATTATTTTATTTATAATTTTTATTATTATTTTATAACTATCATGTCCATTTAAAATCTAAATTCACTTATATCTTATAACATCATATTTAAAATAAAGATTTTATCTTCTCAAAATTACTTTTTAACATCAATTACAAGCATAACCTAACTTTCTAAAATCATGTTTTTAATATCAAGCTAAACCAAAACTCGATCGGTTTGAGTACTCCGTGTTCCTTGGAAATTTGACTATCATGTGCTGCAGCTATCACCTCTCTATATTTAATGTATAAATATAATTTATAGCACGAACCATTTAGATTCATCGGTTGAAGGAACAGTTATTCTTAGGAGTCATGAGTTTGAGCACCAGTATTATCTTATTCATTATTTATTTTTTATTGAAAATATGTAGCATATATCATTTACAGGATATATAATAATATAAGGGTGTAAAAAGAATATACTAATTTTATATTTTATTTTTATAACATATTTTTTTATATTCTTATAACATGTTATTTTTTGAATACAAATTTATTTTAAGTGTTTATTTATATTTTATTGATATTTATGAATTGATCCCGAGCTAAAATATGGTTATGATCTTTGTGATGTTGAACTTATATCGAATACAGTTAATATGAAATTTTATATCATTTTATATTTTTAGTCAGAAATTAAAATAAAATATATTCTTTATATTTTGATATTGATATTGCAGCCGTTAGGGCTGGGCATAGTTAACCGCAAAACCAAAAATCGAACTAAGGTATTGTGGTTCATAAATTTACGAACTGTGGTCAACCGCAGTTAACCGAATCAAACCGAATTTATTTTTTTAATATTTTTATAAGGTAAATATATTTTATACTTAAAATACTATAATTTTTTTTGTTTTTTACTTAAAAAAATATTTTTAAACAAATATTCATGAAAAACATCTTAAAATATTTATTATTTAATGTTTAAAAGTCATAAAATAAAGCTATTTTGTCAAAATAAAATATAATTTTTTATAAATTAAGATTAATATGAAAAAACAAAAACCACAGTTAACCGAACAAAAAACCGATAATTATTAAAATAATTTACTAAATTAAATCGAAATCGAACCAAACACACCCCTAGCGGCCGTTGAAAAAAATATAGTATTGGGCTTCAAATGGAGACTTGAGAACTGAAAGCAATGTCTTGGGCTTGGTATAATCAATGCAAATATGATCCGAACCGTCCGTAACCCAGACCGATGCCACCTCCATCACCATTCAAAGGCTTTCTCGGCTTTTCTAGCCGAAAGAGAAAAAAAGAAAGAAAGAAATCCGTATTAATAACAACAATCCAAATCATCCAGCCTGCATATTTTCCAATTTATTACACTTTTTGGCTACGAATTACTCGGGAAAAAGTTTTCTTCCCCTTGATTTTCTAGCACAGCTTGTCTTCGATCGAGATCCTTGAAGTTATTCTGATCAAAATTGCTTATTTACGAAGATTGAAGCAGATTTTATTGTTTTCCTTGTCTGGGCTTCGACAATCGACATTAGTTAGGATAGAGTATGTGGCGGAGTTAGAATGAATCGTGGTGAACCAAATTCTGAAGTTTGAGGAGCCAATCATGTGGTTTCCCTTTTGGAGATCCAGAGATCGATTCTCCTTAGACGAACTCAGGTTTTATCTTCTCCTTTTCTCTTAATCGTTTAATTTATTCTTATTCTTTTGTAATTTTGGGATTTGATTATCTGATCGTCGTTAGAATTTGAATTTAGTTTGGGAAATTGCTCAGTAGTATGCTTCCTTTAAGTGCTGTGAATAACATTAAACGATTAAAATTTTACTTCTTGGAACCATTATATTTTTGCTATTTTCTGCTTTATTTTCTTAAGCAAAGATGTTTATTTACTTCTTCTAATTTCTTATGCTTTTTGTTGTTTTATGGAAAATAAAAAGCATGCGCTGAAGTTGACCGCCAAATAGGGATTACGTGTGAAAGGTTATATATTATGAATACTATACGCAATGCCTGGCCATGTGGAAATCAAATATAATGCTGTGTTTGTTTCTTTTCTTTTAGTAAGTTTTGGATATCTTTGATGACACTGGAATGTTTGCCTTGGAATTCCTTGAACAAGCATGTAATCTTTATGGTTGAATCTCAGCTCTTGAATTACTTAAATAGATAGTTATTAGAAGAGCAGCATGATTGAATGTTCCTGAAATTTGGGTTGGACTTTTGTATATTTGAAATGAACTCATGCTTTTAGATTAATCACCGTGTTTCCTAGCGTGCAGATATTTAACGAACCAGCTGCAGAAAGTTCAAATTGTTAATGAAGTTAATAAGGTAACAGAAACCCACTCCTCTACTATTGTTATTACTTCAGTTATAATTTACTCTGTATCATATGCTCTCATATTTTCTTTGGCTGTGAAGGATTTTGTTATTGAGGCATTAAGATCTATTGCGGAGTTGTTGACATATGGTGATCAACATGATCCATCCTTTTTCGAGTGAGTTTTCTTCATGCATAATACCTACATGATTCTCATTTCTGGTTTCGGAACTTTTATGTCATGCATTATCTCTGCAGTTTTTTCATTGAGCAGCAAGTCATGGGAGAGTTCATGCGTATACTGAATATTAGCAAAACAATTGGTGTTGCTCTTCAGTTACTTCAAACAATAAGCATTTTGATTCAGAACCTAAGAAGAGAACATGCCATATGTAAGTTGGTTTTTTATGAAAGAACAAAATTTACAGCTCATTTATCCTCTTAGTCGATTCTGAGACTGCTGTGTGATTTTATTGATCTTCCTCGTGAAAATTTGCAGACTATATGTTCAGTAATGAACATGTGAACTACCTAATAACTTATTCCTTTGACTTCCGCTATGAAGAGCTACTTTCTTACTATATATCATTCTTAAGGTTTGTTTTTCTTTTCTTTAAGCTGACCTCATCCCCATAGTTGGCTTCTGTAGTCATTTTGTTAATTTTCTAACCCCTTTAAGTCTTAAAAAGCTCCTTCTTTATTTATTTTTGTATAACTATTGTATTTTTACTGGCATGCTGCACTTGTGAAGAGCAATAAGTGGGAAGTTAAACAAGAATACAATTTCTCTTCTTGTAAAGACTCAAGATGTAAGTATTTCTCTCTTTTTATATATGGAATCCCACCTAAAAACTGTGGCCTCTCTTTTTCAATCTACTTCTTATTTGTGTGACTTATATTTTTCATGTTTTCTAGGAAGAAGTAGTTTCTTTCCCATTGTATGTTGAGGCAATACGGTTTGCTTTTCATGAAGAAAGCATGGTTCGCACGGCAGTGCGTTCACTGACACTGAATGTTTATCATGGTTGGTTTCTATTTTCTATTTTTGTTCCTCGTCTTTTCATTTCCTATTTGTACCATTGTAATTATGTAAATACATTTCTGTTGGTAAAAATAATTTTATATTCTGATGCATCTTTTTTGATCCAGTTGGAGATGATTTTGTCAATAAGTTCATCACCAGTGCCCCTCATTCTGATTATTTTACAAACTTGGTCTCGTTTTTCCGGGAACAGTGCATCGATTTAAGCAAATTGGTTTCTGAGTATCCAAAGTAAGTGTCTGCATGATAATCTTATCGTGAAACAGCAGAATTCCTTTTATTTCCTCACATAATAGGTGTTGTGGCTGAGACAGAAACCCATGCTCGGAGTCAGTCTCTGCGATACTTGCTACAGTGGATGAAATTGAGGACAATCTCTACTATTTTAGTGATGTTATCTCTGCTGGGATTCCTGTTGTTGGGAGCTTAATAACAGACAACATTTTGCAGCTTTTGGTTCTACCTTTTCTGTTTCCAGCACTTCAGTTAGACACTGACAGTGTATGAAGCCTTTTCCTTTTCTCATTGTTCTGGATTCTGTAATGAAAAAGAGGAAAAAGAAACCTGGTTCTTGGTTGCTTTTTTATTTGAAAATTATCCTTTTTACTTATATAGATGCTAACTGTTTTTTTACCTCCTTAATATAGAACCTGAAGCTTGGTGCTGTCACTTCTTTGTACCTACTTTGTTGCATCTTGCGCATTGTGAAAATCAAGGATCTGGCAAACACCATTGCTGCAGCGCTTTTATATCCACTAGAGTCTCTTGCTACAAATTCTGAAGCTAAAATCAATGGCTGTGTTTCTGGAAATAATTGTGCAAATGCAAATGAAGAGCCATACAGTGATAGTGTTACTCCAGTAAATGCTGGACAATTATGTGTTGATAAAACAAACAAGGCTAGTTCTTCGCATGTTCATCCTGAAAGAGTTATTGCAGAGAGGAGTTTTTCTTGTTCACATTTTTCTTTGAGGTAAAACACGTGTTCATTGATTACGGCCAATTGCTCATGCATATATGTTTTACATTACCTGCTCAGTTTTTTATCATTTGAAACACTTGTTAGCAATATATCAACGGTAAATAATCAATTTATAAGTCAAAATTTTCATTATTTCTTGTAATTCTTGTACATAAATCTTTTGTCACTCTGGATATGTACTTTTTTTATAAAGTATAAAATATGTTATCCTTTTAAATTGATCTTCAATTTTACAGTATGATATAAGAATCAGGTAATTATAATTTTGGTTAGTGATTTCCGTACCAGCATCATGAGTTTGAATTTGTTAGATTCCTGTATTTACAGGGTAGAACCATGGTTCATTTTATCTTGAAATTTAAGTTTAAGTTAATTTATGTCTTTACAGTATGATGTGTAACTCTGTGCTTTTTTGGTTTTTGCTCCATTCCATTATTCACTCTGCCTTGAACTATAATTTCCATTTATGGGTGAAGATGTTGTTCAAATAAAAGTAGAGTAAATTTAATGTAAGAATTAGAATCTTTAATTGAAGTGATTTTGTAACTTATGTTGGTGGACTTATCCAATTTTTGATGAGCCTGTTAATAGTAGTCCGATAAAGGTCAAAGTGTGTATCAGATTTGGTATTCAGGGGGCATAGCGAGAAAGATTATGAGAAATGGGACTTGGTTTGCAAAGCATTAGGAGTAGGAAAATAAAGAAATAAAGCAAGTCAGGACTCTTGTTAAGTATACCCAAATCATGGGTATTTTACATTATTCTGAACACTTAATTTATGATGCTGATTTGACTAACTTGGCAACTTATTTGCTGGATGATCTGTGCCATTATTGGCACTTGTTCAATCCTTTGAAACCCTCTTTTTGGTTCTAAACAAGCATAATTTGGCCAATATCTATTACTTAAATCATAAACCCTATAGAAAAGATCTTATGAGAATTTTTAACAGTGTAAAAAACAGAATCAAAGAAAAACAATTTCACTGTTTATAATGATTTTCCCTTTCTGAAAGCAATTAATGATATCTTTGTAGGTAATTTTTCATAACTGTTTGTGTTTTATATGGTCTAATTGTGAACCTGCATTCATTCTATGTCTAGGGAGACTCTGCTTTCCTATATCACTGATGGAGATGATGCACGAGCCCTGGGTTCTTTGAATGTGTTGGCTACATTGTTGCAAACGAAAGGTAACAATGATGACGAATTTTGTATCACTTATCTGTTTTCTATTGCTATTTTCTTATTGAGTATTTACATTGTAGAATTGGATGAATCAATGCTAGATGTTCTTGGTATTCTTCCTCAACGTAAACAACACAAAAAGCTCTTGCTGGTGAGTTTTAATGTCAAGTCATTATCTTCTGATGGCATACTTGGAGACATATATGCTTGTCATTTTGTACCTAGTTTATTTTTGGGAACTTCTTCCACTTTTATCAATTTGATTGAACCATTGAACCTTTTGTCTTAAATTTGGGCAGCAAGCTTTGGTAGGTGAAGGCTCAGGTGAAGAGCAACTTTTTTCTTTTGAAAGTTGCTCTCTAAGAGATGGTGTTAGTACTGACCTTGATGGATATTTAAAAAAGTTGAAGGTATTGTTCTCTCTCTCTGCCTTTCTACTCCCCCCCCACCCCACCCCACCCCACACACACTTACACTTAAAAGAAAGTAAAAAAAAATTGTACCTAGAAAAAACGTAAATACAGGGAACAATTTTCTTTCTAAACGTTAATTTGTTTATCAATTCATGCAACGAACAATTTCTATGTTGTTTTCTTTGATTATCTCATCAAGAGTGTGGATTAATAAAAGTTATTCATTGCCTGCTTATATGTTTTAGGGCGAAGGAACTTTTGTTTCTAAATTATGATTTTTTTTTGTAATTTCCTTTTCCTTCATTGGTTAATAGGAACAATACGGAGTGTCTATTGTAGGAGCGGGAGCAAGTCCTCGTATACATAGAAACCAGGTAATTTCACTCTTCTAAATTACGAGTACAAATTGTTCACCATGCCATTACTTTTTCTTGTTAATTTATGCACTTATCCAAATTCGGTGCAATTTTATATTCTCTCAAGGAAAAAAGGAGTTTCTGTTAGTTTCTATCATGTGAAAAATAAAATTAATTAATTTTCAAATTCTATAAAGGTTAATATCAATGATTAAATAAAAGTAGACATATATATATATATATTATAAAAGAAATGCTAACAAGGTTGCAAAGTTTTTTTTCTTTTTTTTTCTTTCAGAAACATATATTTTATTTGTAAAGAAGTTCCATAACTTACATGGTTACTAACTAGTAAGTTACAAATGTAAAATTGATTAATAACTGTATCAATTGTAGCATTAACTCAGCCTCAGATAGATTACTACAAACAATCTAAAAGATTTTCTTAAGGATATTCATTCCAAACAATCACAATTTGATATCCTCAACATCTAATAAATAATATATGAATAGTTTTTACATTAATCCATCATGATAATTTCATTATCTGATATGTCTACTAACTAACAATGAACAAATTATTATTTAATCAGATGACAAATAATGTGTTCAAAATAACATTCTATTCATAAAGTACTCAAATAAACAAATTATGACCTTTTATTGTAGGTCCTTGATGCATTGGTCAAGCTTCTTTGTCGGTCTAATATAGCGACAGAGATTTTGTGGGATGCTGGTTGGCTTTTGCGACAATTGCTTCCTTATAGTGAGTCAGAGTTCAAAACCCATCATCTTAAATTGTTGAAGGTGAGTGATATCTCTCTGAGTATACAAGAAATAGTAGGAATCGTATTGTCACCTTAAATTCAAGGAATCTTACCATTGCTAGTTTCGTTTATATATAACTTCCATGATATTATTAATGATGGTAATCATTTTGATTTAAAAGGGGAGATTTTCTTTGTTTCATTATAATCATTTTCTATTGTCACCTTAAATTCTTATTGGTTATGCTCTTCACTTTTTTACTAAATTGTAAAATTTCTTCGGCATCAGCTATTAGTGAGCATTCTTATCATGTGCAGGACTCGTATTGGAACTGCAGAAGTGCTTTTCTACAGGAGACTAAAGGGATTTGGGTTGATCTACTTATAACGGTGCTGTGTGATCAATGGAAAAAATGCAAAAGAGGTATTCTTCTAAGAAGTTACTGCCGTAAATTGTGATTTTGGTAGTTAAAATTTTTTACTAAAGCAGTTTGTTGTAGCTATTGAAGCTTCATCCCCTCGAAAGGAGCCTAAGTGCATACTTTTGCCATTTCAGAAATTGAATTCTGAAGGTAGGATTGAGTACTGTTCAAAAATTGGATGGCTTTGAATCATTTCTCTTAACTTTTTTTTTTTGAAATGTGGAATATTCATTGTTGAATGTTCAGATATTCTTGCTGAATCATCCTTCGCTTCTGGTGAGAGAATGATTGAATTGATGAAGGTTTGTATATATTCTCTATAATTCAAATTATGTTTTATGTGAATATGTTTAACGCTAGAGTATGCTATAGAAATGTCCATTTCTTTTGCTTTCCTCTGCTGGTCTAAAGATACTAATAGTTCTATTCCTTCAGCATGACTTTATAGCTTTCTGATTGCTTTAGGTTGCTAATATTTCTAAACTTTCTACATTAGGTATTTGTACTTCTTCATCAGCTTCAGATTTTCTCCCTTGGTAGGACTTTGCCTGAACAACCTCCCATGCATCCTCCAATTGATATCCCAGAAATGTCCCGTGCCAAAACAGTTGGTCTGGATGTTTTAGGTCTGAAACCAGGCACTGAAATAAGACTTGGTCTGTTCTGTCTCTTGTATTGCTGGTTCTGCAAGTAAATATATGTCTGTGTTAATGCACTGTGCTTACCCTATTGTCACTACCATTGCAGTTCATGCACTGCCTTGTCGTATTGCATTTGAAAGGGGCAAAGAACGTCATTTCCACTTCCTAGCAGTTTCTGTGGGCACATTGGGGTGGGTTGCTCTTGTTGAAGAGTCACCATTGAGGCAGAATTATGGTATAGTTCGTGTTGTTGCTCCTTTGGCTGGAACAAATGTAAGCTCAGCTGTATATTATGCTGTGTATTTCATAGTAGATGCCGCATGTCTTGTATGCACTTGATCCAATGCTTTTTTCTGTGCTATTTTTTTTTTCAGTTCCTATCTGAAATAACAACAGCTTAGAGTTTTAGCATAATTAGTGAGATCGGAACTAGGAAGGACTTGAGGTTGGTCTTGGTACATCTTATAGTCCAAGTCTAGAGCTGGCAAAACCTAGCACAAAATTCCTGCCCATCCAAACCGAAAAACAATAGAACTCTACGTAGACCCGAATCAACTTTTACCATAAATCGAAACACTGGCCTAAATTTGAAACTAGAACTTGAGTGCTGCAAAAACCAAAGTAATCATATTTTTATTTGTTTGGATTTTTGAATATCTTGTCATTCATACTTTTTGTCATTTCCCTGTAATTATGCTAATGTCTTTGAAATGTTCAGCCCAGAATAGATGATAAGCATCCAAGATGGCTACACTTACGGATTCGTCCATCAACATTACCCTATTCGGATCCTTCCAAACCTAGCACGCCCAGGGACACGAGGATAAAATCTCTAGTTGATGGGAGATGGACCCTAGCTTTCACTGATGACGCATCCTGCAAAACCGCTTTATCTATGATTCTTGAAGAGATTGATCTACAAAGCACAGAAGCAGAGCGAAGACTAAGACCGGTTCTCGACCTCCAACTGTAGATTCTTCAAATCTTTTCAATCAATACCGCTCGCTATCGTCCCGTTTGAGTTTTTATGTTTTTAGGTGCGAGTTTGTTGCCATTGCATCATTTTGTATATGCCGGTAAGGCGACCCTAGATGTACCCCTCATGCCATATGCTGTAGATTAAGCCCCCAGGTTTAGTGCCATTCTTGATAGCTATTAAATCTCTCGTCTGATTCGTTAGTTTTATTGGCCTTCCCTTGTTTCACACTTAAGGTTAGGCATCTCATAATTTTGTAAGATATGTAACATCCATGTACATTTGCACCCTCTGGAAGTAACAACCATTGTGCATTGCTTTATTTTATTAATTTTATTGATCGATCAATTAATTCAAATTAAATTTTATAAAAACTCGTTAGGACGACAAATATCGTAGATAACGTCTTTCTAGGAAGCTAAAGAGCACGAATTGGAACAGTAACGATAGTCGAAGCATCGCGTAGGGTCAACTCAGTGAGCTTCGACTTGTCTTCAACCCGTATCCGCGTCGCACCAATCTGACAATGTGTAAACGCGTTGAGTCCATGTCGTGCCGCACGAAAACAAAAACCTAGTTTCTTGTAAAAGTTTTATTATTTTTATTATTTAAATTTATTTTTTAGATAAATGTAAAATTTCCATTTTAATTCAAAAAGATAATGATATAAATACAACGCAAGAAAAAATACTCTATCATCATCGCATAAATCAAGACAGATTTAACACAGTCACGTTTTCCACGTGTGAAATGGATGGGCGGGTATTATTGACAAACTGAAGCGAGAAAATCCCGGGAAACAAAAATCAATCAGGGAGGGGGAAGGAATCTAATATCCGACGAGGTGAAACGTTGCTTTATTTGTGCGTTTTAGCAAGTCTTGCATCCTTTGGATGAAATGTTTACGTCACTACATGACGTAATAATTCGTGACGTCAGCATTGGAACAACATGGAGCATTTGGTTCCCTTTAAAGACTGAGTCTGACTCGGATTTCATTGGATGAATTAAAAGGAAGGAGAGACAGACGGTGTGTTATATTACTAGATTTAAGAGAATTTTTACGATTATAAAATAATATTTATTTATATATTTTAAATTCTTTAACACTGTATATATACTTTACTGATAAAAAATAATATCATGAATTAATGTTTATGCAAGTGTATATAATCATAATATCAATTAACCGTGCTTGGCACGAGATATATATTCTTCATCTACCACGTGGCGCAGATCCTATCATTCGTGTGTTTACATACGATTACGCGTCCTTGAGGAACACATCTGACTGGATTAAATTGAACGGTTCTGATCAATTTAAGAGGCCAGATCGAACGTCAGGGAACGTACCCCACGTGGTATAAATTTCCAACTTCCCCAGCCTCCCAATTTATTTCAGAGTAGTTCATACTCTCCAGACCAGGCTTATGGAGTAATCCCTTTTCCCCCCTTCTGTTTGGCTTCTTTTCTTTTCCCCTAGACTCTCTGTCCAAGCTAGGCTGGAAACTAATCTTTGCTTTCTTTTCTCGGAAAAGAATTTTTAACTTTTCTCATCAATCGAACACATGCTTGCCATGGAGAGTATTGAGAATATTGGTGATGAGTACACAAATTATTGGGAGACAAAGTATTTCCTTGAAAATGAAGAATACAGGTATCTTCTCCATTTCAATTCCCAGTAGTAGTACTCCTTTAAAAAGCGAAACGCCTTTGAATTTGAATTTGAATTATTACAAATTAAGAAAGAAGTTTAAATTGTTGTTTCTGAATTGAATCCAAATCGAAGCAGTTTGGCGATGGATGAGTTCTCCGCTTACTACGATTCGAGTTCTCCCGACGGAGCAGCCTCCTCCGTCGCCTCTAAGAACATTGTCTCCGAGAGAAACAGAAGGAAAAAGCTTAACGACCGCCTCTTTGCTCTCAGAGCTGTTGTTCCAAATATTAGCAAAGTATGTCCTGTTTGGCTGTTTCCTTTTGCTTTTAGAGAAGAAAAGAATCAAAGGAATGAAATGGATCCTTTCTTTGTTTGCTTGTTGTTCGATGAAATGACCGCAGATGGACAAGGCTTCAATTATCAAGGATGCTATTGATTACATCCAGGAGCTGCACGATCAAGAGAGTCGAATCCAGGCGGAGATCTTGGAGTTAGAGTCTGTAAAACTGACGAAAAATCCAGGGTTCCAGTATGACCAAGAGCTGCTACCGGTTCTGAGATCCAAGAAGACCAAGCTCGACAACATTTTTGATTATGGAGGATCAACAGCTTCCCCTATTGAAGTTCTTGAAGTACTCTATCAAACCTTTAATTCCCTATCTCCCAATCTGGTAATTGATTTCGAATCTCTTGACTTACACTTAATTCTGGTTTTGAAAGCTGAAAGTAACACACATGGGAGAAAAGACAATGGTGGTGAGCATAACATGCAGTAAAAGGACAGACACGATGGTCAAATTGTGCGAGGTTTTTGAATCTTTGAAGCTCAAAATTATCACGGCAAACATCACGGCGGTCTCCGGTAGGCTGTTGAAAACCGTGTTTATCGAGGTAAGTCCATTCTTTCTAACTGAGTTTGTTCCTTTTCAAGTCGTATTTCGACATAACCATTGCATACTATTAATACAATATATTATAAAAATTTCGATAATTTTAAAATTATAATTAAAACTTATAAAGTTTGGATTAATAATTAAAATTTTTTTTTAAAAAATAAAATTTAATTTATGGTTATGCTATTCTTTTGTCCATTTTCTAATTCAAGATAATACAAATTCTAGATCTCCTTAACCAGAGAAATTATTACATGAACCCTTTCCATCACCTAGGACATGGTCCCCACCAATTAAAATAAGGCACATAATATATTTTTTTCATATTATATTTACACATAAGCATCATCCAAATCATCCACTTTAATGCATTTAATTTAAAAATAGAAAAAAAATCTTACCAAAGATTTTTTATGTTATCTTCCTTTTTATTGTTCAATTTTTTTAATTAATTTTTTTCTAATCCTAACCCTAAACCTTAAACCTAAACCCTAACCATAACCCTAAACCCTAACTCTAACCATAAACCCTAAACCTAAACTATAACCATAAACCCTAATCTTAACCATAAACCCTAACTTAAACCCTAACCTTAACCATATACCTTAACCCTAAACCCTAAACCCTAAACCCTAACCCTAAACCCTAAACCCTAAACCATAACCCTAAATCCTAACCCTAAACCTTAAACCTAAATCCTAACCCTAAACCTTAAACCCTAACCCTAACCATAAACCTTAAACACTAACCCTAAATTGTAACCATAAACCCTAAACCCTAATCTTAATCCTAAACCCTAACCTAAACCCTAACCATAACCCTAAATCCTAACCCTAAACCATAATCATAAACCATAAACCCTAATTCCTAAACCATAAACCCTAACCCTAACCCTAACCTTAAACCCTAACCTTAAACCATAAACCCTAAATCCTAACCCTAAACTAAACTAAACCCTAACCCTAACCCTAAACCTAAACCATAACACTAAACCTTAACCTTAACCATAAACCCCAAACCCTAACCTTAACCCTAAACCCTAACCCTAAACCCTAACCTTAACACTAACCTAAACAATGACACATAACCCTAAACCCTAACTCTAACCCTAAACCTTAAACCTAAACCACATAAAACATAAACCCTAAACCTAAACAATATAAACCCTAAATCATATAAACCCTAAACCACTGATCCCTAAACTCTTAATCATAAACCCCAAATCTATATAAAAAATTAATTAGGAAAATTTTAAAGAACAAAGAGAAAGATGACACAAGAAATCTTTGATATTTCCTTTTTTTAAATCAAAGACATTAAATTAGATGATTTGGCCAATGCTTATGTGTAAATTTAATATGAAAAAATATAATGTGTCTTAATTTAATTAGTTGGGACTATATCTTAGGTGGTGAAAAAGGTTCATGTAATAATTTTTCCCCTAATCAACTGCTTCAATCGTACATGACATGACAATATGAAGAAAAAAAATCAAATTAATTCGTTAATTACCGTATTAGGGGAGGAATTATGATTTGTAGCGTTTATAATTACATACCTCCAAAGGTGGATCTAAAACAGTGGAGAATAAATTATTTAATAAATTGTGGTGGGGTTTTAATTTGACAAAATTAAATATAAATTAACATATATTTTAAAATGTTTCTGATTTTGGAACGCAATAAACAGGGACAGATCCTTTAAATGTTTTAATTAAATTCCATCTAGAATATATTATTTTTTATTAAATATCTTAAAATTATTAAAAATTTAGTTAACCTTATTTTTTGGAAAAATATTTAAATCTTTATCTAAAAAAAAATTAAGTCAATCTTCTTAAATTATACTTCAAGTTTTGTCACTGTTAATCAATAATCTCAATATAAATGAATAAAAATTAAATTTAAATAACTGCGTATATTATCTAAGGATAGAAGAAAAAAACATATATTCCTCAAAGGGCAAAGACATACAGAAGGTTGTTAGAATTTGCGAGCAGTTTTTTTATTGTCTTTCTTCTCTGTTTCATACCCATGAAAAATTATATAATAGGTAAATTTTATTACGCTATTTATAAGACTAATCATTAGAAATCACTCGTATCATTATTTTTTAATGTCATATATTTTTTAAAGTGAATTTTCATTCATATTTATTATAAATTCATTTTAAAAAAATAATTTTTCAAGTGAAGATTAAATTTAGAAAATATAACATAAAAAATAATAATATAAATGATTTTTAATAGTTAATCATATAGACATATAGTAAAACTTATTCATAATATAATTTATAATACCTTAGTCTATTATCAAAACTTTCCTCTTTTGTCTAATGGGTCCCATAATTCTGTCATGCCTGAATCTCATCACACTAGTATTTGGACCAACACACCGAATTGTGTTTCTCATACATCGTGGCTGTAATTTTCAACAAAACTATCAAACAAAACTCCAAAAAACTTTTGAAACCACATCCGTCCAAATAATTAAAAAAAATATAAAAATACTTGCATTTAAAACGTGTTCTTATCTTGAAATATAAAAGTTATGATGTACGTGGTCTAAATATGTCACATTTTCACATTTCCTTTTCCTAAATGTGAACATAATCGGATACTATGTTTTTTCCTCATGGTGCATCGAAAAAATATATTATTATTCTTTTATGTTTATGTAAATGAACAAAGAGTTTGACGAACTGTTTTATAACGTTTATTAATAAAATTAATTATTCTTAAAAGACTTTATTATTCGTTTATATTCACGAACAAACTCGTTTATAGACTGAGTATGTTCGTGAACACTAAACAAATGAACGCAACTTAAAAATAAATAAACAAACACGAATACAATATTAAAAATTTAAATAAACACAAATCGAACATATCATCTTTAAAAATAAACAAACGAATATAAATATAACCTTATTCATTTAAACTCATTTCATTTATACGCATATATTTTGTTTCTATTTTCAGCATAAAAAGAACAATTTATTACTATATAGGATACATTTTACTCAGTGCTTTTGTAATTTTGTATCAGACTCTGCTATCTTGGATAATAAAAATTAAAAAAAATATATATTTTTCACCTGTATTTGATACAATCGAGCCTTATTTATTAGTCTCGTGGGTTGCAGACAGACGAAAGGGATAAGGATGAGCTAAAGCTGCAGATTGAAATGGCTCTTGCAGCTCTGAACGATCCCCAAAGTCCTATGAGTATGTAACGTAATGCAATGACTGAAGTGAGGTAATAGTTTCCTTTTTACTATCTTTCTATCCCGTAGATTATTTAGTATGTTGTAATCTTTATGTTTGAATGGTAAGATCAGTGTGCTCATGTACTTATAAGTGTCAGATCCGATATTGTGTGTCTGAATTTTCAATAGAATTATCATTTAAGTTGCAAATATAGGGGATGGTAATAAGATCTATAAGTTGATATTTTTTCAACTTTTTTATAAGATACATTGCAGACAAAATTGTTCTATTGGAATTACTACACTTAAAAAGTATGAGCATATGATATGCAAACTCCTTTCACTGTGTTCGTGCTGTCTCTGTCTATCTCCTCCCTTTTGTTTTATGTCGTAATAACATCTAGTGATGGGTTGGTTAGACTTGGGATGAAAAAAGATGAATCCAAATACAAGGCAAGTGGGTCAAAAACATATAAGAATGGGAAATCTGCTGATGCTTTTCACCATGGCACTGCTACTATTTCTGATTTAATTTCTTCTGGGGAACAACCAAATGTACTATGCACGTTTGATGGTGCTGGTGGTGTAAGCATGGGCATTGAGAATTTGGAGATTATGTGCAACACCGTTGCTTTTATATCTCCTGTTTCTTTTCCGAATGCAAAAAAATCATCTGAAAGTTTAGGGCAATGCGCTATGTTAGACTGTAGTTGCATAGATTCATTGCCAATTAAGGCAGAATCAGAGTGAAGGCATCATATTATGTGAATCAGCTATCCGATTGTATGCCAAGTCCAATGAGAGAATCTGTTGTCGACTGCAACAGTTTTTCGTCCATACTGGCACTGGAAGAGTATGATTCTCGGTGAAGGTTGTCGATTTGGCGGAATAGAAATATAAAATATCTCTGAGTATGGCAATGGGACCTTAGTTTTGAATGTCCATCCATGTCTCTAATCTATGGAGATGGCTGGAAACATTATGTCACTTGTCTCGGCCTAAATGCATGCAGGTATCTGTGTTCTATGGAGATGGAACTTGGAAGCTGCATGGGCTGTTTTGTTTTATCAGAAAAAATAAAACATGAATAAATCTAGTCTAGGTAGGATCTAATTTGACACTAAATGCCTCTCATAAGAGATAGCATACTCTTGCAATAAAACTTAAAAACTACAAATTTTAGAAAAAGGAAAATATATGAACAGTGTACTTCTTCGCCTTGCATGGCAAGGAGTGATTTACATAATATGGGAGAAACGAAATAGACGTTTTTTTTTGAGGTGTTCATCGAAGTTGTACAAAGTTGTTTAAGTGTGTAAAGTTTATTATAGGTATTCGATTGAAAAATTAAAATGTTAGTATACAAAATATACAAAGGGGACCTTGCTAGCTTG
The DNA here is from genome assembly GCA_035048815.1 of Abelmoschus esculentus. Lineage (NCBI taxonomy): Eukaryota > Viridiplantae > Streptophyta > Magnoliopsida > Malvales > Malvaceae > Abelmoschus > Abelmoschus esculentus. The sequence goes on from JAUCBN010000001.1 coordinate 28,805,654, forward strand.
GGGAATCCATTAAGCTTAGTTGGGTAGCTTTGTAAAAGTGTAGCAGTTTTTCTCTGCTTCTGGATAAATATATTGATTGCTTATTCAAAAATATATAAACAGTAAAAATATTTTATTTTTATAATACATTAATTTTAAGGTTTAGAGATCCAATTTAAGAGTTTAACTTTATATCTTTAAAATTAAAAATATCATTGTTAGAATCAACAACCTAATTCGTAAAATGGGCTAAGAATATGAAAAGAATAGAATTGGACCGAGAAAAAACTCGGCCCGTTGAAATCTTAGTTGATGGGGGATATCTCTAATTCGGCGGGTGGTCTTGTTCTGTTTTCGAGCGGGATCTGTATCCGACGGTGGATTTGGTGGCTAAGGGATAAAGCTTCTACCATCGTTCACGGGTTTTATATATTCTCTCCGGCACGGCGGCAATGGAGTCTTTGTTAGCCAACTATGCTTCCTCCGACGAAGAAGAACCCCAACAAATCACACACACTCAGACGACGAAGAATCCTTCTCTCCCTCCACCCAAATCTTCTTCCTTTTTCTCCTCTCTTCCCCAGCCTAAACAACCCCTCAAAAGAGACGAAGACAGCGGCGGTAAAGTAGCTTCCGATTTCCCCAAACCCTCAATTCCTAATCCCAAGAACACACCCAAGCTTTTCTCTCATCTCCCTCAACCCAAATCCCAAACCCTTCAACCACAGCAACAGCCCAATCCCCCAATCGTCAGGAGAATCGTTCAATTCAAGCCTCCCATAACCCCCAGCAGCCACGTTGACTCCGATGATGACGATGACGACGAAGAGGAAGAAAGGCGAAAGCGCAGAGAATCCGAAAACCTAACCCAAGACCCTTCTGTGAAATCCTTTCTATCGAGCATACCTGCGCCGAGGAACTCGACTACTTTGGGTGTTGCCCCATCTTCAGGTTCAGGAAGAAGATCCATTATCGAAACCAACCAAGTCCGCACATCGACTTCGTCTACCGTTGAAGACAAAAGCGAGGCAAGTGTTAACCATAATGCCCCCAATTATTCGAACTACGATATGGGTACAGATGCAAATGCCGGAAACTCTATGCATTACAGTGATTATGAGAATTATCAGTCTAGTGTTGATCAAAATTCGGGAAACTATGTAAGCAATGATCATAATTACATTAATTATGAGAATTATCAGTCTAGTGTTGATCAAAATTCGGGAACCTATGTAAGCAATGATTTGGGTTCTGAAAAAAATATGGGCTGTTATGCAAATTATGCTGATTATAGCAGCTATCAGTCGAGTAGCGACCAAAATATTGGAAGCAGTGATGTTGCTACTACTTATGGAAGTTATGGGAATTATCATGTCCAATATGAGAATAATTGGGCTGATGTGTCCGTGGCTACTACATTACCGGATTCCTCGGGGATGGCTGAACTTGGGATGAAAGTTAAGGGAAAGAGAGGGAGGAATGATATACCAACAGAAATTGTTGAGGTGAAGCAGGATGAGCTTATGAAGAATCGGCCGAGGGAAGACCAGGTCAAGATGACTGGAATAGCTTTTGGGCCTGCTTACCAGGTATTGAACTTGAAAGCTAATCTACTTTTTCAACTTGTTGGTTTTATGTATGTTCTTGTCTTGTATATTTCTCATGCCATGTATTTTGCATTACTTTTATACGCTTGTTAATTTATTTTATAGGGCATGGCCATTGAAATCATTAGATCCTGATTTATCATGATCTATTTGTTAGTCTCTTTAACGTAGTTACTTTGTTAAGGTTTTAGATTTTGTGTAGATCATTCCATGAAATAGCATACTGATCAACGGTATTCCCACTGACATGTGGTATTAACTGATAATGCTTACAGTACCTCCTCCATATTTAGGGTAACACTTTCAATGTGAATAAAACAAATTGTTGATGTGTGCAATGTGCATGATGTAGAAAAAGCTTATGTCACGCTCTTTGTATTCCTGAAAACTGGGAATATTTTACTAATTTGTTTTGCAGTATTTATTTGTTCTTGTCACATGGATTTCATTGGTTGAGGTATATCATATATGACTATAGCTCCCCCGGTTTACAAGATTATAAGCGAAAGATGAGAACTATGAAAGAAATAGCATTTTGAAGGATAATGCTAATTTGACTAAGTGTTCTCTAGGCATATCTTATCAAGTTAGGAAATAATAAATAAGAAGTCATATTTTATCTTCTGTCTCTGATTTGTAGTTGTATCCGTACCGTTCTATGGCAATATGAAAGAAGATTAAATCGTTCACAATGTAGTTGTGGACGTGAAGTTGGGCCAAATGAAATCAGATTGATAGCTTGTTGCAAGTACAAAGATTAGCACTTCAAGTTGTGACCATCACATTAAACAATTCTGACTCTAGTTTTGAAGCCTAACTTTTGTTCTCCAACCACTTTATTTCTACTTTTTATATGAAATTGAGTCCTAAATCAGAACATCAAAACTATGTTTTGTTGATACTGTTCACAACCTGCACTAACAGCTATTTGCTTTGCCTGTAGCCTGCTTCGTCGAAGGGTAAACCGACAAAACTTCACAAGAGGAAGCATCAAATCGGTTCCCTGTACTTTGATATGAGGCAAAAGGAGATGGAGCTGCAAGAGAGGCGATCTAGAGGTTTGCTTACCAAAGCTGAAACACAAGCCAAGTATGGATGGTGATCTTGTAACAGTAATCCCCATGAAGCACAAAATTGTTAATCTAGTTTATTTGCTTACTGGCATCTGAGACTAGGAAAAAATGTCATTGATTTCCTCTTTGCTTTAATGTTTATGATACAATATCTTTAGTTTGAATGAAATGGAAAGAAAATATTTTTCCCCAACGGGAGTTAGCACACCACCTGCAAGGTACATGTGTAGGATTAAACACAAACTGCTAGCTAACGCGTTAGACAATACTGTACAAAAGCCATGCAAAATACGTTTTACCAATCCTTGAGTAATTCTCCGCTGCTTTTTCTTTGGTGGCGGAGCAACGATGTCTGCATCCAGCTTCTCATCCTCTACAACAGGGATCATAGCATCGTTATCCGCATTTTGGACAACGGAATTTGAAGTTTCGACATGCTGGATTCCAAGGCTTGGGATCATGGCCGGTTCAAAATTGGGAGTCTAATTTACTGCTAGGATCTCAATAAAATTTTAGGGAAAATATTAAAAATATAGAGTTAATTTTATTTACTATAGTACAAATTGAATATTTTATATAATAACTTTAAAATAGTATATATAATTATTTTTTAGATATATAAACCCAACGATCCAAACTGGTAAAGTTTGGTTATATTCAATAAGGTATTGATTTGAATTATTAATAAAATCAGAGCAACGATTTTTCCATTTAAACGAAACCTTGACGGCAGCCTGCAGGTTTGTTTGAAGGGTTGAAGAATTTTATGAGATTCTGAATGAAGGAAAACAATACAATGGAGAAGAGATGTTGGCATTTAAGCTGTTATGGTCACCAAAGCTTGGATGCGTACGACTACAAAAACATCTGATCAGGTCGATCAAGTCACCAATGGTTTTGACATCATAAGCATGAAATCCCTGGTGACTCGATCGACATGCTCCGATTTGGTAACCTTTTGAAGCACATTCCAAAAGAATGACACCCAAACCGGAACATACTCAACTAGAGTAACATCGATTCCCATCTTTATCTACAACGACAACCACCATCAGGTAAAATGAAAAAGAAACAAACCCATATTCATCAAATCGACAGGAAACAGTATGACATATCAAACATCAAATTGTGTCCCCAAGGTAGTCTTTCACTTATATAAATGAAAGAGAAAGAAAGTTCCATTATTTTTGCATCAATCAAGACTGCATCTTACTGCTTACAGCATTCAGAAATTAAAACCAGAAGCATGAAGCAAATCCATGTCACAAGATAAACCCAAGTGGACACAACAGGACCCGAACCATCTTTAAGCTGCAAAAAATAGATTGTGAAATCACTAACATTTGTAATATAAGCCAGAATAAATTTAAATACAAGTATTCAGATATTAGGCATCACAACAGTAAATATTTATTATAGGCTTAATAATCCATGTAGCCCCCCATACCTAGCTCGTTTTATCTAAACATTAATGGTTCACTTTGGTCCTTAAACTATCATTCACCCACAGATAAAAAAACTGGAAATTGCAACCAATAAGAACATCATACGTGGTAGGTGGCGTCGTCAATTTAGCCCTCCATGCTACACTCGTTTGTTTTTTTACTTGGTCCTTGAACTCTTTTTATGTTCACTTTGATACTTAAACCATCATTCCGCTCCAGTAGATAAGAACATGACACAGTAGATAGCGTTATCAATGACAGACAAGACAAACACATAGCACATTATTATTGGCTGGCAGTTCTACCTATTTTTAAGGTTGTTAAACTTTTAGGGTGAAGAGAGACTAAATATAAGTATCAAAGACGACAAAAAATAGTTTTCAGTGGTACGAAAACGAAAAACAGCATAACGCCATCTAATAAACCAAGTTTCTGGCACGGGCACGAGCACGAGCACGAGCACGAGCACGAGCACGAGGGAAAAATCATCTTCTAGAGATGGAATTCATATCCTACACTACCAATTTCACACAGCTTCAAATAAGCTTCTGTGATCACCCTCCTCAACTCTCCACTGCCTCGAAAGAAAAAAAAGGGTAAAAAGAGAACATATAACACATATTTATCACTTGAACATAGCCCTCATGACCGAATTTCACAAATAAATGAGATGTGACCGCATTGCAAACACTACAAATGTGTCAAACATAGCAGCACACTGCAATTTAAATTCCAAGAAACGTATCGAATGTCATCGTCTCATATCACCCACAATATTTCCTCTATCGATGTTATGAAACTTAACTGGTCGGCATGAGAAATGTGGATGATATGAATGCCAACTAAGTCTAAAGTCTATCTAGTTTATGAAATATATAAAATGTCGAGTAAACAACATTTAGCTATCACATATTCATAAAAACCAGGCCATAAGTTCGATTATATCAGCATTCAAGAAAATGAAGAATCTACAACCAAATTTACCCGCTTTTCACGACAAATGAATTATCATTCCAAAGGACAATCAAGAACAATGGACCTCTAAATTTCTTTTTTTAAAAAAAGATGAGGATTACCTAGATGGGATCAGTGATGGCCGTGTTGCTCGGCGTGTTGCTTGTGCTCGAGATGGCGACGCTCATTGGGAAGAGCGACGAGATAAGAAAAGATCATCCCCCCAAAGCAGATATGGTAAAGAGGTTCGATGGAGTCCGTCTCGATGTACTTGGCATGGTAATTGTCCAAACCCCTCTGAACAGCTTTCTTCACGTACCCAACAGATAGCATCGGCTTGAAATAGCTCGGAACTTCCTTCAGTTTCATCCCTTTTATCTCGCTATAAACTTTTCTCATTGCCATTTCCCCAATGTCAAGCAAACCCTAATTTCCCTCTTTTTTGGCTCTCTGCGTCGAGTGCGGAGATCTAAGCAACTTGAAGAAGAATATGGATGACGATTGATGAGATTGTCATTTTTAAAGGCTTAAGGCTCAGTTGGGTTCAAGCTCTTTCACGTTGGGCCAGCCTGCTCGGCTATTCATTTTCTTCAAATGAACATAACTTTATTTATTTGAGTTCGGTTCATTTGAAATCCAAAATCAAAGAAAAAAGTATGGCCCGAATGCTATCTAAAACCCCACTCCTCAGCGGTTCCGTTATCCACCACCGGTCATCCTTCCTCCGCCGCTTTTCATCAAAGCCTGAGCTTTTCGAAATCGTCCTGGACTCCACTTCTTCATCAGATTCCACCATCAACAAAATGGAAGAAATCATCCACGCGGTAATAGTCCAGAAATCCACCCCTGATTGGCTCCCTTTCATCCCGGGCTCCTCCTTCTGGGTCCCTCTGCCTCGCCGTGGTTCCAAGGGAGTTTCCCATTTTATCGACCAATTGACCAATCAGCTAACTCCCGACGAGCACCTCTCTCTCACCACAGGCCGCGGCTGGCCCTGCGCCTCCTTTTTTGTCTCAGGTAATCTTTATTTGATCTATTTGATGGTTCCTAAAGAGATCGGCATTGGGTTGTTTTCATTGAAGAGTTAATTTTGTGTTGGGTTGTAGATGGTGAGCATACATATGCGAAATTGAAATATCCGGAGCAGGAGGAGGAAGAAGATGAAGTCAAGGTGGAGATTTTGATTGATTCAGACGACAATTCTTCTTGACACGCGGATGATTACGACAATCCTACTGAATAATTTCCATCTCTCGCAGCATGCTTCCTCTCATCTCAGGTATGTAGTTTCTTTTTGATGCTTTGCTTGAGTAGTTCTTTGGATTATGATTAACGGTATATAGTTTTGTTTAGTTTCATATTTTTTGAGTCAACTGGTTAACAGCTTTAACTCAAATTCAATTTTTTTTATGGCTGAAAGCGGCTCTCCCTTTTGTCAAGCTTTCCTTCTAGTTTACATGGTTTTTATTGCTAGGGGTTCAACTTCAACCTACCAACTCTTGGTAACTTTATACATGGTGAAAAGCAACAGAAATGTTTATGAACTTATCCATTTAAAAAAAAGCCAATTGATGTCTTTGAAGGACAGTTTCCTAGTTATCTTGAAGCTGCCAAAAATATTTTAGCTGGCAACTAGGATCCTGAGTTTATTCCAGTGGTGGCCATCAGGGACTGGATATGAATCTCCTTAAATACATCTATTCAAAAGCTGGTTTTGGTTTTACTTCATGGAAGCTTGGGTGTGTTATTGATGGGGATTTTGTGGGAGATTTTGTTGTTCTATGATCTTTGGCAAATTTATGCCAATGCTCGATGTGCACTCAAAGTAATTGTGTTTTTGGAGCTAGAACATGGAGTGAAAGGTTTCTGCATGGTTGTACAAGAATAGTCTATAAAACTATTGTGTTGCTTGATTGTCATATGTATTAGTATCACCTTCATAACAGCAAACAATTTGCCATGTGCCTTTCAGAGCAAAACCTTGCCATTTTTGTTTTCAATAGGCAGCTATCAGCTCGGTTCGTAGATAATTACGGAGGTTCTAATTGATACATGTTTTACTATTATTTGAGTAGGCTTTTCATTTTTCCCATCTGGTTTGGATCTAAAGTTGTGCTGGTAGTTCTCCACAGTCCACCCTTCTATCACATTTATATCTTATTAATGTTTTGCATATGCAGGCTTGCTCACCTTTCACATCTAGTTCATCATTGGAGAGGCTGCTTCATGAAATGCAAGTAGGATGTTGTACAGATACAATTTCCGTAATCTTAGGATGGATAGTTTAATAGTGTAGTTTGCTTCAAACTTGACAACTTCATTCTTACGTCGAAGTTGTCGATGCTCGGTTGAGCACCGATTGCCTATGTTTACCGTGGATTTGCATCAGTCACCGATTTAATGTTTAAAGTTGATTACCATACAATCTCATGGCTTATGCCCTGGCATTGTCGTGGAAGATTAGTTTACAGTATATTTAATGAACTTTGTACAGAGCTTTGCATTACACTGTTGATATGGTGTGGGTTTCTTTGATTGAGTGGTTATCAATTGCATAATTCTCCTGATTCAAGTCATTAAAGGAGTGATTAATTACGAACCATTTAGTCTTAGTGGTTAAAGGAACGGTTGATGTTCCTGGAGGTCATAGGTTCGAGAGAGTATACTCTAAAACGAAAATATCATTGGAGGTTTTGGACAGGCGCGATAGAGTGATCGCACAGGGCCCCTAAAAAGACAATTACTTTTAAGGGTCACATTTTTAGAACTAATGAAAGTTATGAACAATTACTTTTAAGGGACACATTTTAATAAATTGTACAGGACCCTTAAAATCTTTGAATCGCCCCTAACAGATACTAATCATTGTAGCAGATTTGAACCGTCCCTGACAGATATTAACCACTATAACCATCGTAGCTAATTAAAAAAAATATGAGTGTGACTAAAGGGTAACGTGTAGGTGATCCGAGTTCAAATAACTTAGTTTAGTTTATCCAGAGTTAAAAAAAAATAAATATTAACCATTATTTTGTTGAATTGAAAAATATATAAACCCTATGAATGGCTGTAAGTTAAAAACTTTAAATGAATTTTTGAATCCACTTAAAATAAGAGTCATTGTATTTGTATATTTAGTTATAGTTGGTTGTTTAATAGTGTCTAAATCTTGCAATAACAATCGTTTTTATCATACTATAAATGTATGAAAAGATAAAATTGTATTATAATAATATTAATTAATTATTATATAAAAGAATTGGAAATTCTTATTAATCCTAACATATCAATTCAATTGAAGGTTTTATATAAGGCGAGATATGTTCATGAAAAATAATTATATATTTTGAAAAGAATAAAAGAAATTCTTTTGATTTTTAAATACAAATATATGAAATTTAATTCTAGACAAAATCGAATTTTTGAGAAATGAGTGAAAAATTGAGGGAAACCATTTTCTTTATATATAATTTCAGTCAGACTTAAGAGACCAGTATATATTTAAAAACAATTATTTATAAAAATGAAAGGCATATCGCGGCAATTTGGGTAGAGAAAAATTTACATGATACGTGGCATGTTTCTATTGGCGAAAACAGCACGAAAGGAACAGATTTATATATAAAATTGATCCGACAAAATATTACTAGTTGAAATTTAGACCAATCGAGGTGATTTGAATCTCATTCCCCTCGTTATGGCTGACGAATCTGAAACGGCGTCATCGAGCTCGCAACCAAGGTCCTCCGTCAACACAGCTAAAACATCCCAGGTTTTCATCTTCAATTATCAATTTTATTTTTATGATTTTCCCGGTATAATACAATTCAATTGTTGTTTTCCAATTTGCGTCCGCGCGTTCTTCGGTAGCTATTATGTTTTTGATAGAATGAGAAGAATAAATTTTTATTCATTTTTTTTGTAATTACCTATCGGGGAATATAGCTGTATTATGGGGTTGAGTTTTTCTAGGTATTTCTTAGTTTCCCCATCCCCTTTTAGTCGAGATAAAATATTGGGTTTTTCATTTTGGTCGATATAAACTGATGGCTTTGATTTATCTATTAGCTAATTGTCTATGAATTATGAGATCTGAGTTTTAGCTATATCTTCTGGCAAATTGTTGGTCGATGATATCATATGATTTGAATTAAGATTGGATTTCTAATACAGTATTTTTTTTTTATTATTATTATTATTGCTGTTGTTGTTGTTGTTGTAATGTATGTTTTTTTTTCCCTGTGGATATTGTGTTTGATAGATGTGCAAAGAATGATCAATAGTTCTGTTGGGGGATTCTATATGTATGGAGTTTCCTTCTCGTGAGAGGGTAGATTTGGGGACTGTTTTACTTTTACCTAAGCCAGCCACAAAGCTATTTTTTTCATTGATTGCTCCGCAGTAGTTGATTTAAAAGAGGAAACAAAAGAGATTTTGCTGCCTCTTTGCTTGAAATTTCATGCATCTTATCTATGCCTATGCAATTAGGGGTATGCATTCTTTAATTTGGTGGACCATAAGAAGCAAATCTTACTTTATTATTTTTAGCAACGGGGTTCATTTTGTGATAGCTGAGTACACACAATTGTCTGTGGACTTGGATCAAGCAATCATTATATGTTTCTTGGGAGAACAACCTAGTATTGCTCCTGTATTAAGTATTTGTTGATTGCCACAAGCACTATCATACATGAGTCCAGTAATGATCGATTTTGAGACGACCTGCATTTTGCTGTCAAGATGCTAGGAAGTGCTTCATAAATGGAATTTTTATTGGCAGTGGTAAAGGTTTCCAAATGAAGAGTTGAACCATTTTCGTGTTGCAGTCATTTAGTAGCTAAATGGGAGCATTTTAGAGCCAAGTAATAGAAGAGTATAAACTTAACAAAATTATGTCTAAGTTGAATCTCGTTAGCTCCACTTCTGTCCTATTTGGTGAATACTAAAATTTGTGGATGAGAGTTCCGTGATGTTATTTTCTCTTCACTAGTGCTTTGTGTCTGTAAATTTCTTTTCACTCTTAGTTTCTATATGGCTTTTATGTTGCAGGTTCCTGGATACTTTGGTGTTCCAGCTTTTCAAAATGGTGATTTTCAGATGTTCCCAGTTATGTATCCTGCAATTATCCCAGGTGTAACTTCATTACAAAATCAGGAACAGATGAACCGTGGAGCAGGCATTTATGCTGTTCCTGTTCAACCATTTATGGGACATATTGCTGGAATTCCATCCAACAATCTCATTCCCCTCACTTATAATATACCTACGTAAGTATATATGCAGCTTGTATATTTCTTTAGTTTATCTTCCTCCTGTTAAATGAAGATGCCCCCCTACCATTCCATTAGATATGGGTTGAGCGCCTGTAATTGATATCATATACAATTATTAATGCATCCAACTTCTACCACGAAATCGGGTCTTCAGTTCAATTCGGTTGAGTTTGAAGAAAGAATTTGATATGCTGGTTATGTTTGATTTTAAGATGATTCATTCCCTAGTCATTTAAACTAGTTTAAGTATGTAATACTGTATTAGATTTCAAATTCCATCCTCATTACCGTCTTTTTCCCATCACTATAACCTGCCTATTAACTTTCCTTTTATTATTACTACATTCAACATGGATCACAAGCTTTTCAGAAGCTGCCATTACTAAACAATTAGGAGATTCTTCTATCAGTAGTCATGCTTTTAACTTGTTTTAATTTACATCCCCCCTTTGCTTTTTATCTTACTTTTCGATCATATACCTGATTCAAATCTCCTGATTGCCTTTTATCTTCCTTTGTTGCATGGTTTCCATTAACAGACGGTCTGTGACCGAGGCAGGGGCCTCTGTTGAGGAGCAAGGAGCACAACCCCAACAGCAACAACAACAGGTAGGACCGCAAAGACAAGTTGTCGTTAGAAGGTTCCAAATTGCATTTCAGCTGGATTTGTTGCTTATACTTAAGCTAGCAGCTGTAATATTTTTGTTCAACCAAGATGGGTCAAGACAGAGGCTAGCTGTCCTCGTGTTCTTTGCTTCACTTGTTTATTTGTAAGTTCTGAGCTTCTAATTGCTTTGAAGTTAACACTTGCACTGCTCATTGGAACTGCAATTTTCCTGATTATTTAGTTTAAGCTAAGAAACAAGTCTTAGAATCCTGCTTTTGACCATCTCTGTATTGATTGTGTTGCTGTGGCTTGATGGGTCCTTGTGTATCAGTAATGGTTTAGGAAGAAGTATTTTTGCTGTAGAAGGGAGAATGTATGATTTTTGGTTTAAAAGAAATTGTGATCTTTCTGTGGGGGGTGGCTCAAGGGGGTCATTTCTATCGTTAGAATCACATATACTTCACTAATGGTGTCAAGGTTTAGGCTAATAAATAAATGGGAGTCCTAGTTTTTTTCTCAAATAATGATGGGTGGTTCGTTTTTTACTAACCTTTCACTTCCACATTGTTTCTTCTGAAGGAGGTAAACAATGACAATTGTTTTGTGCAGTTACTGCAGTATTCTAAATTCTAACGTTAAGGACTCTTCTTAATACTTTTCAGTGTAACATACATTGGTTTCTTGCAGGTATCAAACTGGAGCTCTCACACCATTGATAAGATGGCTTTCCCAAGGCATGCAGAGGGCAGCTGCACCTCCTCAACCACCTAGGCCTGCTGCCAGAGCAGAGAATGTTCCTGCTGCTGGAAGGCAAGGCAATGAAAATGTGGATTTGGCAGGTAATCTTTTTTAATATATATATATATATATATTTTAAACTAAAATTCATTCAGCCTTTCATTCATAGCTATGTTATTTTGAATTTGAAAGAGCTACTTTGATGTATACCAACTTAAAAGGAAGAAAGTGAAAGTAAGAGCTATGCTCAATGAAAGTCGGGCTTTTTTTAGGTCCAACCTTTAGAGATTTTATTAGAATTCAACTTACTCAAAGTGTGCGGCTGTTTTTTTTACTTGAACTCAGGTGTGTGTTGGATACAAGAGTGTTTCCAAGTTCCGACACAGTTATGTGTAATCTTTCCTGAGATTTTCCATATATTTGTAGGATTCGTCAAGAGTCATGTCACTATTGTCCAGCTAAGCATCGGACATGAGTACTTTATGTAAAAATGAAGAATTAGATTGATGTAAGCTAGTAACTAAAGATAAATCTAATGATAGGCAACACAGTTAAATCCTAAGTGAACTTCCCAGATAGGATGCAATCTACGAATTCTAGCTAAACTAGTTAGATGGTTAAGTTGTTTGTTCTGGTATGCTGATAGAAGATAAAAGATAACCTTTTATGCTATACTTGTTACGATATTTGGTTGTGATTCTACATATATTTTATTTACTTAACATCATGGATATGTGGAACAAGCAGGAGCAGAGAATGAGAACCGAGCAGCAGATGATGGCATTCAGGCAGTTGAGAATGAGAATGAAGCAGACCCTGGTTTAGAAAATGCCGGTAATCAATGGTGGGGAATTGTCAAGGAAATCCAGATGATTGTCTTCGGCTTCATCATGTCTCTTCTTCCGGGCTTCCACAACATAGATTAGGTCATACTTTATAGAACTAATCATCTTTTCCTTGCTAATTAATCATATAAGAAAGATAAGGAAAAGTGGAAACCGAAAGTATAGTCGTTGTTTGGTAGTTGAAATGGTATGCAGATGAGTTGCAGATTTCTTTATATGGGTCATTTCTATTGTTGCTTACTACTTGACCTTTATTATTTGTTATTCATGTCAACATCTGAACCGATTTACTATTCGCAATTTATCGAAATTTGTAGTCGGCTTATTCGTAAGAACAGCTATTTTTGTGATGCAGTGGATAGCTAAAATCTGTATCCACAGCCAAAACAAACTTCCCAGAAAATCAATTAGCTTGTTGCAATTCAATTTCCTCATAATGCTTCCAAAGTATTACAATAAGACAATAGAACAGTGTCTATACAGCCCTGATTGCACACTGACAGACTTTGATTTTGATACATACAAGAGCCGAGAAATCAACAAAACTTGTTTTATTAGCATAAAAAATGGTAATTACATAAGTATGTACAGGTTATGTTAAATGGAAAAGAGAAAACAAAAAAAATTCTCACATCTCTGATAAAAAATTGCTGATCTTCCGAAGCTCCTTGAGGGCTGTAATGGCGGTAGCTTGTCTTTTGCTTTTAGATAAATTGTCCGGTGATCCTACTTGATCTTGATCTTGCTGGAAAACTGACTCCAGAACCTGCCAATCAAAATACGGTCATTCAACAATTTCATGGAAGTAAACCAAATAAAGAAATCACTGATCTTCATGTATCATGACTTTCAAGTTATAGTTTTTTTTTGTATAACTGGTATTTAATTCATTGACTGACTAATTCAGATCGAATACTGTAGAGGCCCATTATGAGTGTTCCTTCAAATCCAGTTTGTTCCATTCACAATGTAGGTTTGAATGACTTAGTGCCTCATCTCATTACGGGTTCTAGTGATTGGGTTTGTGTTTTGTTTACATTCACTCTTCTCGGACTGATGTATTCAACAATAATCATTTTCCTTCAACAGATTGAAGCTTGGCATAGTTAGAACTTAGAACAACCAGAATATTACCTGGATGTGCTCGAGCATAGCCTGCCCAAGATTCTTCAATGTTCCAATCATATTCTGGTCCACAACATCACCTTTGCTGGTCGGATGCAAGTTACAAGAAGCGCCTGCAGCAGATGAGTTTGCTGTTCTCTTGCTATCATGAATTGGAGGTTTTGCAGACTCGTTAGTATCTCCTCGTTTATTGGATGTCTCCTCACTGACATTGCTTCGTCCAAACTTCCGAAACCACTGGAATTTACCTGAAAGATGCCTTTTCTCTTTAATAGATGAGGTCTTCCCTGAAGATTCATTCTCATGCAGAGGACTTAGAGAGACATCTTCTGGAGGAAGGGAAACCTGATGCAGTAATTCTTCTGTGCTCCTCCGCCGGTGATCATCATTATCATCTACGGATAAATTTGATGCAACACTACTCTGTTCTGTGTCATTTTCATGATCATTAATGCCACAACCAGGACTTGGTGGATCAGAAAAAATAGATGAGTTCTCTTCACTGACAACAGCTCCACTTCCATTCTCGCATCTATTCTCTACTGTCATAATAGACCCTTTGTTAGCACAATTTTGACCCTCCCCCTGAACCTCTACAGAATGATGGTCCTCTGAATTAGAAGCCTCGAAACAACCTCCCTTTTCAGCTCCCTCCTCCAAGCCTAGCTGCTTAGACAAATCTTCAAGCAAATCCCGCCTAACAGAAGGATGGTCCTTTTTGCATTTTTCTTTTCTTGCAGGTATTGGGGCAGATTCAGTTCTAGTTAAGCCAAACTTTACTCTTTCAGACCATCTCTTTTTCCCACTTGGACTATACTTTCCTATAGTATTTTGCCTTAATTCCTCTGCCTTATGAAGCACTCTCCACTTTTCTTCCCAGTAGCTGTCAGGCAGCAGACTCGGAACAGTTTTTGGAGAAACTAGATCAGATGATACATTGCGACCACTCGTTGGAGATTTCATGCAGTTATAAGACCCACCGAATGCAGACATTAAAGATGCTTTTTTAGATTCTAATGCAAGAATTTGCAGTGACTTTGCCTTCTCTATAAGTTTTTTCAGATTTATACTCTCTGGAAAATTCAAGAGTCTCTGAAGACAAGAAGTTGCAGTTTCAGTGGCAAGCAAGGAAGATCTAAGATAAAGTATCATAGAGACTGCCATAGCAGCAATTAATGCTCCACGACGTGAATTGAGTAGTTTAAAACTGAAGTGGTTAGCGTCCTCAGAAACTTTATTGAGTGAGCTTTTATCTTCTGAGAAAATCTCATCCCATACAACCAAGAGATTTTGAAGTGAAAATTCCCGCCCAAATAAAACCCGCAACCAGCGAAGTGCAAAATACTGCGGTTCAACACCAAGCTCAACAAGATGGGTATGCAGAGATGAATCAACGATTGACAGTAAATGGTATAGTGCTGCTGAGGCTTCAATGACAGGGGGCAAGCCGCTTTGGGACTCAGCTGCAGGAGAGGAAGCAAAAAAATCTGCCATAGCAACCGAACTACGTGCCCCAATCATCAAAGCATCAAACATACAGTAGGCATCATGTTCCATAAATTTCTCAGACAAGACAATACCAAGTTCACCTTCAGCTCCATAAGCATCACTTAGCAATACAACGGCCTGTATCTCAGGATCAAGCTCATAAAGACTGCAGACTTTCTTTGAATTTCCTTGACATCCATTTTCATCTTCCAAAGAATCTGAAAACTTCTTAAAATCAAAATTGTAAGTGCCACCATTTTCTTCAAATGGAAATCCATCAAATTTGTCAATGAACTGGTCTTCATATAGCTTCCGCACTTCTGAGAGACGCTCAACATCAATATGAAGAACATACAGTAGAGGAGCCAAGAGTTCATGCATTCCTACAAATAAGCAAGAAAGGGAAACAGATAACGAGCCAGCTTGAAGCCTAACATATTCATACAGTAAAAGTTAGCAGACCCAGGATATAGTGTTCCAAATCCAACAGTTTCCATTGCATACTACCAAATAAAAAATACCAATTTCAACTAGCCTTCACCTAAGATGATCGCAACCATATTACTTTCATGTCTTAAACATTAGGAATCAAACCCTTGAAAACACAATCAATATTTTGCATCGCAAGGCATTTGCTCTTTTCATTTTTCAAAATCTACAGTGAGATAGCATGAAAGTTACAACACATGCATGCAAAGTGGTTAACAAAATACCTTGTCTGTAACCACAGTCTGGGTGTCTAAGGCACCACAATAACAATATGCGCCTCAACATTCCCTGACATCCGGGAGTCTGGAAGTAGCTTTCATGCTCCGGATATAATCGTGACAAATCCTGGTTAACCATTTTTTCCAGCTCAGCATTCCGAAAGAATTGACTCCAGGTGCTGTCTGCAAGAAGAATTAGCAACGACTTAATTAGATCAAACGGGAAACACCTAAAATCATAAAACAGGGTGAAACCATAGTAATTTTTCTTGTAGAAGAATGTTCAAAACTTTTAGGCAGGTCTAAATTTCCACTGATACAGAAGAGTTACAATTTCTGGTTTCAAAAACAACCAACCAGGATAGGGTGTAAAAGGAGGAAAAGAGGTTTGCCTCCTTATGCAGCTGAAACAGACACCGGAACCATAAACACTGTCCATACAAATTCAGAATCAATCAACATGAGATAGCAAGGTACAGACAACAGTACTAGATCAAACAAAAATCGAGGGATCAACAATGCAATTTTTTAACCACTGCTGAACTAAAAAAACAAATCAATGCAGGAAAAGAAAGCAGAGAAATTACAAGTACCTGGGTTTAGTGAGAGTGGATTATCCATAACAAGATCGGGGGAATTGCTTGCTCCATCTTTTGGAACGTGTGGATCCACTAGCAGTTGCCTTCTCAAACCAGCATATCTGAATTCCCATAAAACAGATATTTAAGACTACAGCAGTTAGTTTTTATTTCCAAAAATGTAAAAATAGAAATAAAAACTTTAATCATTGATTATTGTGACTCAAGGAAAATATTTTTCTTTGAAATAATCTCAAACATGAAAATAATGTAAAAGTAAGATCCCTTGAAAACCCAGAAACAGAAAGTTATCATGTATATTAAATTTAAGCTAGAATTAGCTGAAACATTAAAACATAATAATTATGTTTAAAATTAGAAAGAAACAAAAATATATCAAGGTTTGGTAAACTCTACAATAAAAAGAAGCTCAAAATTACAAATTCTCCCACTGATGCTAACTTTTTTCTTCATATGAAATGGTTACCTTCTGCGAGAATCAGCTGTAACCCTTCGAAGATCATCAATTGAAGAAGGAGGCAAAATTCCGAGATTGATACGCCATTGGACGCCTCTCAGACTAGCAAAAGCACGACTTTCGGCCGGAGCGACACCGGATGACGACGGCGCTAATTCCTTTACAGTCTCTTTGATCATTTCTTCCGATCAAAACAACAAACAATTAGACAAAAAGAGAAACCGTTACGCCTGGATTGGGAGGCCAAAATCATTGAAGCATAAAAGTTTTTTTTTTCATTGAACAATAACCAGCATTCAAGCGTTCAATTTCTCTCTTTTCCCCATTTTTTAGAGAGAAAAGAGAACAATTGAAAGAGACATAATATAACAAAAAATACCAGGTTTATTTATATTAAGGTAAGCTATGATAATTTTGAGTTGGTATCGTTTCATCCTTTTTTTTATATAAATTTAATTTTAATTTAATTTTTATTATTTACGAATTATATCAATTTAATTTATAAATTTAATTTATGAAAATTTTAAATTTTAGAGTATAATAATAAATAAATTATTAAATATAAATAAGATTTATATTTTATAAAGATTTAAAAATTTTAAATATAATAAGTAAAAGTATAAAAAATACAATAAGTTTTACATCTATAAAAGTATAGACTTTTAGGCTTCATATCTGTATCTCTAGAGTCGAATTAACCTAAGAACAAAAATCATCTGTCTCTTTTATGTGTCTCCTTTCATGCCTCCTTTGATTTCTTTTAAAAAAATAATTTTAAACCTTAAACCCTTATTTTTTATATTCTAAATCCTACACCTTAAAAAATACACCCTACTCTTAATTCCTTAAATGCTAATCAAGACTCCTAATCCTAAACCCTAAACCCTCTAATTTAAAGTAGGGTATAAATAGAGACATAAAAAAAGATAGATGATTTACACCCTCAACATAAAAAATCACAATCTTTATTTAATTTAAAATTTTTAAATTTCTTAAATTATTCGAAAGTAAAAAAATAAAATAAAATTTTAATTCGAATTAATAGATAAACAGATTCAATCAATCGGAAAGAATTTTTCACACCCCTCCCCTCAAGCCTATGATTAACCGCAGAGGTAGCCTTCTTGGAAGCAGTCTGCAACCAATGATCCAGAACATCCCTACTTGTAAATTTAATGTAAAAATATAATAATTTTCAAATAGTGTTAAGTGTCATGGATCTAACTCTCGCATCTTTAGTGGCGAGTCTTAGCCCTCGCACTCTTGGGTGGCTAAGCTGTGCAGTACTTGAAAAGGAACATATCCTAGACAAGTCAGCCTTCAACACGTCCTTCACCAAGGATTAATCACGAAAGCGCCATCTCGATTAGCGTCGGGTAACATAAACAATCCGACATGAAATCCCGCAGGACCTAACGAATGCTAAAAGGTAACCCCATGGTTCTAAGTCGAACTCGATATGGGGCACTAAGGCCCCAAACCGTCCCTAGGGACACCCCCTAGAGAGGGTTTGTACCATCCACTTGGCCCCAACGCCCGCACACCTAGACCCCACGAGGGGGCTGGTGGAGACCCAACACCAGTTCACTTCAAGTTAATAAAACTTACCAAGTATGCCACGAGTAACGTTGCTTCATTTCAACCGGGGACACTTTCTGAACAGAGCCTTCAATGCCTTTCAAAAGCATCCCGACTTGCCTCCTTACTTGGTTGCTCCTTAGGGCTCGCTCATATTAACTCCGAGACTTGCATTTGCTCGCATCTATTCGGTCTCAAACGGGATCATCACGATAGGATCTCGATGCAACATAAGACAATCGTGACACTAAGCACATGAACAACCAAAACAAAACACCCCTCTTTGTGAAATCATTTTCGAACTGTCTCGTTGTTTCTTTCATTTTTACAAATTATTTAATATTTGAAATGAATGAGAACGGGGAGTATATAAAGTAGGTCTAATCAAATCATTTCCAGGCGAAGCAAAAGGCCCAGTTGAAGACCAATTCAAGTGTTTTGGACAAACAGATCCAACTTGGGTTTGATCGAAAATTATGAAAGGACCAGGATTGCTTCGTACCCTATTCGTCGAAGTATATATAATATTTCCACACTTGTATTTTAATAAATTTTAGTTTTTATTCTTATTATTAAGATATTTAAAAATATTTGATTTGATTAATCTAATTCGATTATTTATTGATTAAATTTATAATTTTAGATATTCGGTCTGATTTTTATTTTCAGATCGAATATCCTATCCGATTTTGAATTTTAGATTAAATACGAATCATAATATTTCAAGTTTAGGATTATCTAAAATTTTTGAATATTACTTTTATTTTTAATAATTTGATGTTTGTTATATTTGAAAATTAAAATAATTAAAATTTTTATGGATGTAAAGCTTGTTATATTTAATAATTTGTTATATGTTATATTCAAAAAATTGAAATTTCCAAAAATTTAATCCGATTATTTAAAAATGGAATATCTAAAAATTTAAATCAAATTTGATAAATAAATATTTTTAGTTATCAATTTATTAATTTTAAAAAAATAATTATAAATCAATAAAATTAATTTAAATAATAAGTAATTTAATATCATTTAAATGTAACTTGAATACGAACTATTTATGTATTCTGTTGCAATACACTTTCAAATTTAAAATCAAATTAAACATTTAAACAGCATGCGCATAATAATACTAATAATCACCGTTCCTTGACCTTGAAATACGAAAGGAAGAGAAATTCAATGGACCGCAACCGGAATATCTGTTAAGCGATGAGCCCATCGATGGATCCGATGAGCCATTCGAGAAAGAAAACAAGGACGAAGATGAAAAGCTAGAAATTCGAGACGACGCAGACATGAATTCACCGACGTCGTAGCTGCTCATCTCATAACTCGACTGAGGCTGACACTTATCAGACCGATGAATCTCACTCGGCGCGGCACGATCAAGATTCTTGTTTTTCCGGCTTCTTTTAACTTGCTTCCAAAATTTGAACAATCTTAGTTTCATCATCGACGGTTTCTGCTCGTGGATGATGTCGATACTAGGTTTCGGTAAGGCGAGGCTAAGCAATGCCGGCGGCGGACTAATCGGCGGGAGGATATCTTCCTTTTGAGGTTGCTTTGGCGTCCCGGGTTGCATTTCCCAATTGAAAGGTATCCCTTCGGAGCTGCGGTAGTAATAGATCCGAGAAGAATAGCCGAGTGAAGGATTTTTTGAGATGTTTCTATTGAAGAACTTTTCCTCACCCAACGACACTCCTCTACGACGATCACACTCCATTTTTTCCCACGTAATTCTCTGAAAGGAAACCCTAGCTTTTCGGAGACGAGATACAAGTTCAGAACATAATTCGAGTGTATATATAATACGAGGGGGAAGGAATTAAGTTCCTAATTTACCGGCACATGCTCCTATATTGTCTTAGCAGTTCACTACCATGTATTTCATTTTCTTTTTAATAATTATTATATAGTATTTATTAAAATTTTGATTGAGTTTAATATCTCAAGTTATTTCGATATTAAATCAGTTGAAAATTATTATAATGTTATATTTTAAAATCTAATAAAAATTACTTTATAAGTAAAATATCAATGACACAAATTTAGTTTCAGTGGTTAAATCTTTAATCATTTAATCTTAAAATTTAAATGATAACTTATAAACTCTAAAGTTAAATCCTAAATTATATCTTTAACCCTAAAATAAAAAGTGTTTGTAAAAATTTTTAGTTTTTGCTTTTGATGCCAGAGATATATTCCTCTAAATAATTATTTTAAATTTTAATTAAGCTATTTTTACAATATAATTGTTATAATAAATAGCTTAAGTATGTAAAATACTTTTTAAATTTTTTTGAGAAAAAAGTCAATTATGTCTATAATATATTTTTATACCATTTAAACCTTTAAATCAAAAGCTTTATTTAATTAAGTCCTTTTATCAATTCTGACCCTTGATTAGAATAATGTTTTATATAGTGGCGGTATTCCAAAAGAATGACATAGGCTTTTGGTCTTCTTGATTTAGTAAAATTGCTCTTTGACCCCTCAATTTAGATTTTTTTTGTCTTAGTCCTAAAAGTTTATTTTTTTTGATTCAGCTACAGTGATTAGTAGTATCTGTTTCAGAGTATACTCTGAACCTTTCAACACTAATCACTCAATCACTGTACTGATAGCACTAGTGCTCGAACCCGTGACCTCTAAGAACATCAACAGTTTCTTTAACCGATGAAGTCAGATGGTTCGTGCAAACTTGGTGACTTCTTAAGGCACGACCTAGTGACTTTTCTTTCTATTCACTCCTCCAGCATGGGGTTGAATTTTCT
The DNA here is from genome assembly GCA_035048815.1 of Abelmoschus esculentus. Classification (NCBI taxonomy): domain Eukaryota; kingdom Viridiplantae; phylum Streptophyta; class Magnoliopsida; order Malvales; family Malvaceae; genus Abelmoschus; species Abelmoschus esculentus. The sequence goes on from JAUCBN010000001.1 coordinate 28,826,906, forward strand.
TCCTACTTCACATTGCCACAAAATGAAGGGTGAAGTTACCCGACACTTGTAGGGAAAATGGAAACAAAACTGCAGGGCAGACGGAACAAATCCAGGGACTTTATCATGGCTAAGGAATCAACCCTTTCAAGGGAAGAGATTAGATATTGATTCATTGTACTTGACAAAACGATATCGAAGAATTGATGTACGTATTTAACAACAATCAGTTAATCTAGTGGATAAGATGTTATGTAAGTAAAGTCAGGGGTTCGAAACATGACTTTGTGAATGTAGAAAATTGGATGAGATGTTATGTACCTCATATTTAGACCTATGCAAAATTCGATCTAAATTAATTGACTAACAAATCGAATACAAATGATTAAACCCCAAAAAATTATGTATGCATTTGACTTTTTAAGCTTGTTCTGCCATGTATGTGAAGTTGATTAAACTAATGAGGTCTGGTTATGTTATTATACAATTGGAGAAGATGGGAATGGTATGGTTAACCCAATAATTAAAATGTAAATTCTTTATGTTAGGGCACAGATTCTTTATATAAAGTTTTCCGGAAGTAGAAGGTTGGATCTTTATACCAATTGGTGATTTGAAATCAAGACTTAATAGTGTTTTGAATAAAGGTGATGATTTAAAAAAAATGTTTGTGACGGTGTTTTTTGTCTCGTTATATTTGTTGCGTTTGCGGACATAGCGATTGTTATTATAGTTCTTGCGAGTGTCGCAGTTGTAATTTTTTTTTAAGTTCACAGAACTTATTATAAATCATAATAGATATAAATATAATAAATTCATTTATATTTTTTTTTTGAAATTTTGAATTTTTAAAGATGAAATTTGATTGATTATTCTTATTTTTTGGAGTTTTTGAAATAACGAGTCAATGATAAAAATAACACAATTATTATCGCTATTGACCTTTAATTATTAAATTACGTTCGATATCAATTATTATTGGTGTGATATCAAGTCTCAACGTTATTTATACTATTAACAATTTTCATCAATATCGTTACAGTTAAATGCTGAAACATCTTCAACTGCTCTCTTCTTAATGGTCTTGAATTTTGTTTTTCAACCACGTAAAAAACCTTGAGAATAATTTTCGAAAAAAGGATTCTATTCGAAAGACATTACTTTCAAGTTCTTCATGAAGTTGTTTCATTTGAAAATTGAAACCAACTGGTACCTAATTTAAGATACTATAAGAGTAATTAGCACGTAAAGAAAGAAGATTGCTTACGTAAAACAAATTATATAAAGGCAATTGCTTTCACTACATTTTAGCTTAAATTTTAAGATATTAATTAACTTAATCTATATTAATATTGCCATTCATTCTCAAATTATATACGCCTTTTTGTTAATGTCAGAAACATAAAACAAAGTAATTAAAAAAACTTCACACTTGTGTAAGACTTTTAAACTATTGGGTACATATGGTCTGTCATTTGCCTGTTCAATGGAACATGCAAGAAAAGATAAATATTTGAGTTTGTGTATCAAGTAGCAAAGGACTTTATGGTCTTTGTTTTGATGAAGTCAACAATGAATAAAAAAGCCTCAAGAGTGTATAAGCCTGGCCACGATGACAGAAAATGTCTGTTTACCAAACACAAATTAAGCAAGAGCAATATCCTAACCAGACCAGACCAGACCAGACCAGACGACAGCAAATTTACCTACTGAACACAAGCTCAGATAAACATACACAAACCAATGGTAAAACATATACAACTCGGGGAAGACAAAGAAACAGATTACTGTACAGGAAGTGATTCTTGATGTCTAATTAGGACCGTCAGGAGATATCTAAACATCAATTTCACACCATAAAGATCTCTAGTTTGTCTGGCATTCATGGAGTTATAGTAACTTACCCCAACCAGTCGGAAACAAGAGGCTTTCCGCTTAAAGAAAGAAAAAAAATACTTCATAGCTATTCTTCTTCTTCTAGCTCAACTAGCTGTGCACGTCTCTCGGCGGCTTTTTTTCGTATAAAGAACCCCCATCTCATTGCTGCCTTGATCTTCAGCCACCCAACAACAGCTTTGCCAGGACGAGAACGGTCGTCATCTACATAGTTTGGCATTGGGGATGGCATGTAATTTGGGAACCCATACCCACCATCTTCTGTCACATTAGGACCTCCCATGCTGAAGAGACGGAGAAGGTGCTGCATATCTTCATTCTCGAGCATTTCGTTACTTCTGATGCGAATCTCTTCCTCTGAAAAGAAGTCTTCAACTCCCTTGTCATGGTTGTTCGTCCAATCATCAAAAGGATTAGGATTTGATGGTTGCATTGAAGAACCAATATTTTGGAACCCTACGGCAGAAGACTGTGGAGGACCAAGTGCCAGCCCAACAATGTTGCTATCACTTTCCAAGCTTCGAGGTTGCTGAGAATTGTCAATAAGATGCTCGGGTGGCGCAAATTGTGTGCTCCCAAGTTGGTTATGAGAATTTGAATGCACAATTTGGGACTGCCCTGAGTATCTACTAGATTGTTTATCATTATACCCTGAGGTAACAAAAAAAATGAAATTACTCAATGATTGGATGAAGCAAAGAAAAGGAGGTTATAAACCTGAAACCCGCCCCAAGACTTAAGATCTCAAATGCGAAACGATGTTATAGCAAGAGGCATTACTGATTATCCTTGAAGGACAGAACAAACAAAGAATTTTAATGGCTAAAATCAAAGAAACTTGCAGTAATACACGCTGGGATTATAGATTCACGACTGTTAATGGCTATTTTTGACATTTATTTGCAACATTTTCAGTCTAGGAGGAAACTCGATTAAGGCTGCAATTATGATAATAAGGGATATATTTCCCGAGAAGATTCAACTAAGCTATACATGAATGAAAAGTCATTAAAGCTAAATCTTTCCAGTAGTTTGAAAACTTACCTCCATCTTGTAGGCCTGAATAAACTTGCTCCGTAGGAACTGGAACTGGCAGCTGCTGTAACTGCAGTTGATGATCAACAGCACTAGGGTAATCCAGTGCACCCATCTGAAGTTCATTTCTGGCACTTGACCTCCTATTTTGCTTGAAATTCAACAGTGACTTGCCATCATACTCTATGACTTGATTCCAGTTGTCATAGGCTTTCTTTACCAGCGAATCAACATAAACCTGCAGAAATTGTGTTTCTGTTGTTAAAAATTAATGAAACCATCTTCATCGCGCATCCTACATGGTAACCTCAGAAGACAATAGAACTTATAGACAAGCTGTATTTCATTAGAAATTGAAAAGAAAAGCATATATCCTACCCACCTTCTGACTATCAGATAGAGAATCGGCAGGTATATATTGTTCCCCAGAAATAAGGCCATTCAACTCATAGATATTATTGAAAACAACACCATTGTTTCTTGAATCATCAGTATAGTAAACATAAAGCTTCCCACTCAGCACACAAGTCTTTGCATGATCTAAAAGAGCTTCCCACATCTTATTTGACATGCCACTTCCCAAAGTCTACAAACATAGCAGATAGAAATATCAGAGTGCAACTACAAAGGAAAGGCCTTTGATTTTAGAAACAAAATCCAAACTCACATTTCGTAACTTTTGTTGATCCATGACAACAAGCCGCAAAAAGTCTTCAACAGTGACTATTCCAGCAGAGTTAAGCCTCTTGTGAAATGACCCATCTTTTCCAATTTTTTCCAATCTCCATACTTCATCATTCAATGCAGGCGGGTAGTGCTTCTTATACACTGTCGAGTAACTCAATTAAAAAATTGCGGGAAATCCTCAAGTGAAGAAAATAAGAGTAAAATGTATGAACTCACATTCCCCCCTGTGATCCTTCACAGTAATAGCCTCTGTCTTAGCTTCCCGTACTCGTACGTCCTCACAGTATCCGGAAGCAACCTTCAACCCAAGCCTGAATTTCCTGCTTCTGATCCAACTTGAATTGTCAGTAAAAATGAGGTCACCTAATGTTCCAACCCCCTCTTTGAGGGTCACTTGCAAGTCACCCGTTAGCAGTGGTCTTTTTCCTTCACGCTCTTTTACCACATGGCTCTCAAATTCTTCCTGTGTCCAATCTTCATCATCATCATTGTTAAAATCACCCTCCAGCACAACAACATCTAGCTTTACAGATGCTTCAGGTCCGGTTGTTACAACATGTCCAGTGTTAGAGTCAACTAGAACAATATGGATGGCAGCACCCTGTTCCCCTTCTACCTTTCCTCCTGTGAAAATAGGGAGAGACAGCCTGGACCGGAAGTGCAGCTGTAATCTCCTTCCATTTGGACCTTCAAGCCGTTTTGGAGAAGACCTTATAACGAAAAGTATTAGAAGATTCTCCACATAAGAAAAGTAAAAGATTTGAGTAGAGAATACTTAACATTGATGCTAAAGAAAAGTGGTTCTTTGTAAAGGAAAAACAACAAAAACAAACTACACCTAATTCCACTAGGTTTCTCGTAGAAGGATCAAGCTTATTCAAGAAAGTAGAATGCCAATCAACCAGTCAAAGACCAATAGAAGTTATTGTAAAACCAAGCATAATATTTGGCTTTCATCAAATACGTATCCATGCATTAATAATGCTCAAGTTCATCCAAAATTAAGCAGTTACTTAACCAATGCAACCCTACAAAGCAAGGACAACAAAAGAATTAAACCATATATGACCAGGCTTTAATTCTTTACCTTCCATCAAGTCTTGGGGGGCCTAATTTTGCCAAAGCTCTTTCCACCTCTTCACTTACCTGCAAAGCATCAATCATAGACATAATGAGAGACATCAGGATAATAACATAACCCAATGGGAAAGAAAACAGAATACACAATATTTTCTTCAAATTGCACTGAGCTTAAGATTCTAAATTGATTTCATAAATGCAATGCACAAAAAAGCTCATTTTAATGTTATCCAACAAAATTTCAGCAGGAACTGGAAGCATCTATGTTACATGGATGCAGAGCACACATGCACCACACATACCCTTTTCCATGAGTGTCTAGGATAAAAACACCCTAGAAAAACATTATCACCCTCAAAAGATAGGCATTGGGCACCTGTGTGTGAATGAATGATCAATTAGAAAAAATAAAGGTCAAATTTTAAATGAACAAGTTACACAAGAGAAGACAATAAACGTTCATCACATAATCAGAGAAATGTACAAGAATAACACTAGTCCCATAAGAAACTGAAACGTTGAAGAATGCTGATTGACATGCATTTTAAAAAAGAACTGTTTGTGTGGTGTAAAAAAACAGGCAACCATGTATAAAGGCACAATAGATGCATGTCAATGTGTAAGCCTATATCCACAATACATGTAAGGCTCTCCAATTCAGAATTAAACTCCAATCAGCAGAAGAACAATGCTTCCCAAGAACATTGCCATACAATTTAATCCAATGTATCTTTGATCTTGTCTATAAGACAAATGCACTAACCAATCCAGGATCAAAAGAATAAAAAACGAAAAGCAGATGCATTTTTCGCGCATAGACTCCCATCAAATCCTGAAATCCTCCGCAACAAGATTATTGATTGCAAAGAGTAGGAAATAGATCTTACAACTCTACGAAGAATGGGTTCCAAAGAGGAGCAGAGTTTCTGCAAGCTATCCATCTTAAGAGCTTCTACAATTGCACTGCAACACATAAATGTAATTTTTTGAGAAAAGCACTAGGCCCTATATAGAGAGAACACCCCATCATTTCTAAACCATGATATTAATATTTTAAACTCCCCCAATGTGCCAGAAAATCAAATGATAGAAAAAATCAGTAGTCGGAATAGGAAAAAAAATATTTATTTTTATTTCGCCAATTGCCCAGATTGGTTAATGCTTTTACTGCTAGCATTTTGCTACTTAGAAACTTGCAACAAGATCATAATTGACAACAAAATGAACAAAAGAGTAATTAAAATTAAAGTAATTGAAATCGATTTTTATTTTAATTCTTCAAAAATATGTTCTCTTTCATATCCAAACGGGCTTTTCCATAAAAACCAAAGGCAACAACTAGAATACACACTCAACCGAGCAAGCGAGCAAAGTACTAATTACACATAAAAAAAGGAAAAAAAAAACAGAAGAAAATACCTAGCTAAAGCAGGACGCTTTCGCTCCGGCTCCTGGTCCTCATCTCCTTCCAAACTCCTCTTCCCTCTAGCAATACTATTACTCCTCGTCATGTACCGCGGTTTTCCTTGCATTTTGCGAGCACAAAATCGAAACCCTTAATTTCCCTCCAGATCTGCAGTCGAAACAAAATCAACACTCTTTAAAATCACTGATTCAAAACGAAAAATTCAAATCCACACTACTCAAAACCCTTATCTCCCTTCTAAACAGAAAAATGAAAAATTAAAATAAAAAATTAGGTTCTTACTCAACAGTCAGGTCCGGTCTCAAATTTCAACCGAACAATTGATAAACAGATATTCAAAAAGTGATGAATAGAAAGTGGATAACTACAAAGCGTTTCCAGAGGTGAGTTTTAGGGAAAGGAAAATCCAAGAGAAAAATATTTTTTTTCAGTTTTCGATGTACCACCATGAATGAAGTAAAACAAAAGGCTGCGTCTTTTTTAGTACAATTGCACACCACTCTTGTTAGCAGACAAAAGTTGTTTGGGGAATAATCTGCTACGGAATGGTTCACGGTAATAGGATGATGCTCTATGGGAGGCCGTGAGGGTAGTTGTTGAAGGTTTTTAGTGGTGGGGTAATTCCAGGGATTGGTGAAAGAGATGCTTCGTGTGGTTTATGATGCAGTGGATTATTTTGTTAGCAGATTGGATATTTCTCGGATGAGTCAACCACGTCAGTTTATTTATTTTTATGTACTAATAATTATGGGTAAATTGTGCTCATTTAGTTATAAATAAAGTTATATTTTAATCACTTAATTATTAAAATTTATATTAAAATTATAAATAAAATTATATTTTGATCGTTTAATTATTAAAGGTTATATTTGAGTGACTCAATTATAGGTAATTTTATGATTGAGTTTTTTTCATAATTTAAAAAATATAATATGATCATTTTTTTAAATCACTTGTATACTCTCGTTAATATTAGAGTATTTTATTTAAACTTATTAATCAATTTAACACACGAATTGATAAAAAAATAAATATTAAGGGTTAATCAAATATAACCTTACTTATAATCGAATAATCCAAATATAACTTTCATTAATTGAATGACTTAAATATAACATTATCCATAAATTAATAACTAAAATATAATTTTTAATTTCCAAAATATAACTCTATTTATAAGTAGGTGATCTTCGTTAAAGTTAACCCAATACTTTCTTACAAAAACTGTAAGAAAAACGGTACATACATAAATTAGCACAAAAATAGTAAGGGTTTGTGTTTGTACACAATTTTCTACAAGAATACACAATATAGCACGAAAACGGTAAAGATTTGTGTTTGTACACAATTCCTTACAAAGTATACACAACGGCTTACGAAAACCGTAAGAAAAAAGGTATGTACACAAATTCTTACCACTTCAAAACCATAAGCTCAAGGAGGCTTCCAAGGGTAAGGATTTGTGTATATACACAATTTCCTACAAGAATACACAATATAGCACGAAAACAGTAAGGATTTGTGTTTGTACACAAATCCTTACAAAGTATACACAAAGGCTTACGAAAACCATAAGAAAAAAGGTATGTACACAAATCCTTTCCACTTCAAAACCATGAGCTCAATGAGGCTTCCAAGGGTAAGGATTTGTGTATATACACAATTTCCTACAAGAATACACAATATAGCACGAAAATGGAAAGGATTTGTGTTTGTACACAAATCCTTACAAAGTATACACAACGGCTTACGAAAACCGTAAGAAAAAAGGTATGTGCACAAATCCTTACCACTTCAAAACCATGAGCTCAAGGAGGCTTCCAAGGGTAAGGATTTGTGTACATACACAATTTCCTACAAGAATACACAATATGCCACCCAAACGGTAAGGATTTGTGTTTGTACACAAATCCTTACAAAGTATACACAACGGCTTACGAAAACCGTAAGAAAAAAGGTATGTACACAAATCCTTACCACTTCAAAACCATGAGCTCAAGGGGGCTTCCAAGGGTAAGGATTTGTGTACATACAAAATTTCCTACAAGAATACACAATATGGCACGAAAAAGGTAAGGATTTGTGTTTGTACACAAATCCTTACAAAGTATACACAACGGCTTACGAAAACCGTAAGAAAAAAGGTATGTACACAAATCCTTACCACTTCAAAACCATGAGCTCAAGGGGGCTTCCAAGGGTAAGGATTTGTGTACATACAAAATTTCCTACAAGAATACACAATATGCCACCCAAACGGTAAGGATTTGTGTTTGTACACAAATCCTTACAAAGTATACACAACGGCTTACGAAAACCGTAAGAAAAAAGGTATGTACACAAATCCTTACCACTTTAAAACCATGAGCTCAAGGGGGCTTCCAAGGGTAAGGATTTGTGTACATACAAAATTTCCTACAAGAATACACAATATGGCACGAAAAAGGTAAGGATTTGTGTTTGTACACAAATCCTTACAAAGTATACACAACGACTTACGAAAACCGTAAGAAAAAAGGTATGTACACAAATCCTTACGACTTCAAAACCATGAGCTCAAGGAGACTTCTAAGGGTAAGGATTTGTGTACATACATAATTTCCTACAAGAATACACAATATGACACCCAAACGGTAAGGATTTGTGTTTGTACATAAATCCTTACAAAGTATACACAACGGCTTACGAAAATCGTAGTAAATTGTGTATGTACACAAATCCTTACCTTTGGATGTCTCCTTTAGCTCATGGTGAGAAGTTGTAAGGATTTGTGTATGTACACAAATCCTTACCTTTGGATGTCTCTTTTAGCTCATGGTAAGGATTTGTGTTTGTACATAAATCCTTACAAAGTATACACAACGGCTTACGAAAACCGTAAGAAGAAAGGTATGTACACAAATCCTTACGACTTCAAAATCATGAGCTAAAGGAGGCATTCAAGGGTAAGGATTTGTGTACATACATAATTTCCTACAAGAATACACAATATGAAACCAAAATGATAAGGATTTATGTTTGTACACAACTCCTTACAAAGTATACACAACGGCTTACGAAAATCGTAGTAAATTGTGTATGTACACAAATCCTTACCTTTGGATGTCTCCTTTAGCTCATGGTGAGAAGTTGTAAGGAATTGTGTACATACATTTTTCCTTACGGTTTTTGTAAGCCATTGTGTATACTTTGTAAGAAATTGTGTATAATATTTATTTGTATATTTTTTATTCGAATATTTTTATTCGAATATTTATTATATGAATATTTTTATTCGAATATTTTTATTCGAATATTTATAGTCAAATATATTTTATTCGAATATTTTTATTCAAAAATTTTTATTCGAATATTTATTATACGAATATTTTTATTTGTATATTTTTTATTCGAATATTTTTATTCGAGTATTTTTATTCAAATATTTTTATTTGAATAGTTATTATACGAATATTTTTATTTGTATATTTTTTATTCAAATATTTTTATTCAAGTATTTTTATTCGTATACTTTTTATTCGAATATTTTTATTACAATATTTATTATATGAATATTTTTATTCGAATATTTATTATACGAATATTTTTATTCGAATAGTTTTATTCGAATATTTTTATTCAAATATTTTTATTCGAATATTTATTATACGAATATTTTTATTTGTATATTTTTTATTCGAATACTTTTATTCCAATATTTATTATATGAATATTTTTATTCGAATATTTATTATACGAATATTTTTATTCGAATATTTATTATACAAATATTTTTATTCAAATATTTTTTATTCAAATATTTTTATTCAAATATTTATTATACGAATATTTTTATTCTAATATTTATTATAAGAATACTTTTGTTTGAATATTTATTATACGAATATTTTTATTCGTATATTTTTTATTCGAATATTTTTATTCGAGTATTTTTATTCAAATATTTATTATATGAATATTTTTATTCAAATATCTTTTTATACGAATATTTTTATTCGTATATATTTTATTCGGATATTTATTATATGAATATTTTTATTTGAATATTTATTTTATAAATATTTTTATTCAAATATTTATTATATAAATATTTTTATTCGTATATTTTTTATTCGAATATATAAAAATATATTAGATAACCTTTATTTATATAAAAAAAAAATTAAATTAGAACCGGCTGTTAGCCGGTTCCCCTTTACCCTCCATTTGAGGGCTCTTTTTAAACTTTTTATAGCCGGCTCTTTGTAGCCTCACCCCTATTTATAAGTAGGTGATCTTCGTTAAAGTTAACCCAATAATTATTGAGCAGATATTAAAGTAGTTTTTATATGACACAGTCACTGTCTTATTCGTCTGAATTATAAAATCCGGTAATATTAGTCCGGATTATAAATTATTTGTAAAATTTTAATTTAAATAATATAAAACATATTTTAAATATTAAAATTATGTACGAGATAACTATTATATAATTAATATAATAATAAAATTGCTCATCGAAGAAAGACATACCTATAACAAAATTATAGTAATAAATTAAGTAGACTTAAATAAGTGAAGGCGAAAGGGTGTGATTTTTAATAAAAAGTACTTTTGCAACCACAGGTTTAATATTTACTCCATATTTACTTGTTCGGTGAAAAAAAATCTTTATCCGCTACCATAACGGTTGTCAAACGCACCTTTACTTGTTGACTCTCCTCCTAGTGGATGCCGCGATGAGGTCGGTGGTGATGTGATTTTGTTTAGTTACAATAAAGCTAGGTTAAAGGAACGGTTATTGTTTTTAAAAATTATGAATTTGAGCATTTATAATACCAGTACAGTAATTAAATGATTAATATCAAATGATTAAAAGTATATTCTAAAACAGATACTACTGTAACACTATAATTGTTTAAAAAAACTATAATCCTCCTACTAAGATGTATAAATGAATACTTCTCAATTTATCTATTTTTAGGGTTATTTATTTATTTTTTGTTTTTTTATATAGTTTTATGATTTTTAAGTTTTATCTTGATTAGTACAAATTATTATCTTTGTATATCTGATTTTAATGGATAAATATCTTAAGTTATCGATAAAGATTTTTTAATTTTTTATATATACAAGATCTCGAATTTAACATAACCTTAAACGATATTAAATTATTTAATATTTCGATTAACTTGTATCGTAAAGTAATGTATATTTAATTCTTTTAATCCATTAATTAACCACCCGAGTCTTTGTATGTTATAATTAAAAGATCCTTGATGGAGAATGACTAAAAGGCTTTAAAAGAAGAACAACTACTGCTCTGCTAGATATTGGAAGTTGTTGACGTGTTCATAATAATGACGTCATCTATGACCTAACATTATTTCTTCCTAAAGCGTGGATGGTTTTTGCACGCCACTTGTCTTGTCTTGAAAAGTGCTTTGTCCTAATCTACCAGTGCCAGACTTGCAATGATAAACAAGATGATGATAGCGGATGGCATAAATATCATAGTAATATTAATAATAGCAACTGTATCTAACCCAAAATGGCTTTCCTAAGAAAGTTTGATAATCAGAAAATACCTGCAGTTAGGCTATAGCATGAGAGAAAATGGATTCCAGTGAGTTGGTTTTCATATCTGGTCCGACCTGGCTGAACTCTTCAAGCTTGGTGTAGAGTTTATGGAGTTGTAGGGTGCAGATTTCAGGGGATATGCAAGGACCACACATGACATAAATCACATTTCCCAAAGGTCGGCAGTAGATACCGTCTTCTCGGAGCATCTGAACCAGAGATCTTGCATATAGAGATGCATACCTGTTTTAAAGGGAGAAGAAGAAAAAGGATTAGAACACCATTAGTTCATGTCTAGAGACCAGAATCGAACTGAAGTTAGGTCTAGGCCGGAATGCACAGTCGGTGTTCTGCCTGTTTTGAGCATCATTTCATCAATGTCCTAAATTTCCAGTAGGGTTTCATTTCTAGCACAAAAAGAGTTCCTAGTGCAACCACCCTTGATACAGAAGGATGCGATGAGATCTGTTGCACAAGCTCAGCATCCCATAACTGCAAGAATTTGAGCAGAAGTGTGAGAGCATATGATTAAAAATGTCTCCATATTTTCATGATGTGCATCCGGGAAAAAATCATTGCTACAAACTTTATTTTTATGAACATTTGGAGTAACTTGAACCAATTTTTTTCTTCTTGATTTCAGTTTAACTGCATTGATATGCCCAAAGACTTGATTCTTCTTTTTTGCTTAGGCGAAAAGTTCCAAAGAAATGTCATTTAAAAGCTAAAAGATAATACCAGGAGTTGCCAAGAGGATAGAATAACGTTCTACAATGTTAGAAAGTTTTGCACCTCAGGTATCCATCTTAGAATATGTAAAGGTATAGAAACTGAACTAGTAAAATGTGAAAAAGGAAAAAAAATTATATGAAAATTTAGCATACCTCCCTAAGAAAAATTTTCCTAGATTTTTCAGATGTAATGTTAAGGTTTGTGATTGGATCTTTGAACCATTTAATAGATTTAGCAGCCGCTGTGCACCCCATTGCATGTGCAGAATACGAGTGTCCATGCAAAAGAGCCTTAAGCTGAAACCAACAAAACCACATATGAGTAAGAGATTTATGACGGCCAGCATAATGCATATACTAAGGATTATGGATCAATGCAGATGCCTTGAAAAATAATTAGTATTTCTTCCACCAGAAACAATCTGAATCTGCTAAGCATAAAAAATTACGAATAATACTGATAAGAATTGCATTTGTTGGATATTAGTTTAGGAATATAAATTCCTATTTAATAGGAATCTATCGACTAGGAGTATTATTTATTTGTTAAAGTTATCCTAGGAAGAGTTATGTTAGGAGTTATCTTAGGAAGAAATATCTTAGGAATCTTTATTAGTTTATCTTTATCTCTTAAAAGATAAGAGTTTATTTCTAGAAAGACTTCTTAGTTTTGAAGTCTCTTGTAAAATATCGATTCCTCTGTTTCTACATGGTATCAGTTTTTCAGGTTAAGATCCTCCATCTGATCGACCAAATTCTTGGTTGATTACTGTTAGTTCTTCAATAGGACTAACCCAGACCCTTCGAACTCTAAGGTTATTAGTCCAAACACATCTTCCCAATCAGTTTATATAATGTCTGATTCATCTTTTTCACCCATCACTACATATAAACTCAATGACCATAATTATCTCCCATGGTCCCAATCAGTTCGACTTTACATCACTAGTCGAAGAAAAGATGATTACCTTTCTGAATCCATGGTAATTCCAGCCACTACTGACCCTAGATATAATACTTGGCGATGCGAGAACACAATGATCATGTCATGGCTCATAAATTCCATGATTCCAGAGGTGGGAGAAAATTTCATGTTATACTAATCTGCGGCTGAAATTTGGACAGCAGCTAGAGACACCTATTCAAGTGCTGATAATACTTCAGAACTGTTTGCTGTGGAAAATCAGATTAAGAACCTTCGATAAGGAGATCTCAAAGTACTTCAGTATTTTGGAATTTTAAATAAGTATTGGCAACAAATTGATCTATATGAGAACCTTCAATGGAAGTGCCAAAAAGACAAAAGTCTGTAGGAGAGTCACAAAAACCAGAAAAGAATTTTTCAGTTTTTGTCTGGTTTGAATGAAGAGTTTGATAATGCTAAATGAAGAATTCTAGCTTCTAAACCTCTTCCTTTAATCAGAGAAGTCTTCTCAGAAATAAAGAGGGAAGAAAGTAGAAGAGGTTTGATGGTTTCGATACATAACCAACAAGAAAATTCTGCTCTGGTTACTTCAAGAAACCAACAAGAAAATTCTGCTCTGATTTCGACGACTTGCAATTCGTCTCCCTTATCACTACAGCAACACCTCTTTTCACTGTTGTTTCCATAGGAAAACAACCTGCTAGAAGAACCAATGGGGGTGGCCAAGAACGTCGGCTTCACTTCTCCCGCCATTATAACAAGAACCTTCGATTTCATAACAGACCAAACCCGAGCGTCGTCTCCTTTACCTTCCCGGTCATTTTTGTACACAATTGGTTACGAAATTTGTACACAATTTCTTACAAAAACTGTAAGCCAAAAGGTATATACATAAATTGTTACAAACGTAAGGATTTGTATATATGCACAAAACCTTACAAATATTATAAGAAAAAAGGTACGTACACAATTCCTTACAACGTAAGAATTTGTGTACATACACAATTGCTTACAAATGTACATAATATAGCAAAACAATGGTAAGTATTTGCGTATATACACAATTCGTTACGAAATATACACAACGGCTTACAAAAATTATAAGGAAAAAGGTATGTACACAAATCCTTACAACTTGAAAACCTTAGCTAAAGGGGACATCCAAGGGTAAGGATTTGTGTATATACATAATTACTTACAAATATACATAATATGGCACAACAATGGTAAGCATTTGCGTATATACAAAATTCCTTATAAAATATACACAACGGCTTACGAAAACCCTAAGGAAAAAGGTATGTACACAAATCCTTACAACTTGAAAACATGAGCTAAAGGGGGACATCCAAGGGTAAGATTTGTGTACATACACAATTGCTTACAAATATACATAATATGGTACAACAATGGTAAGCATTTGGGTATATACATAATTCCTTACCAAATATACACAATGGCTTACGAAAACCGTAAGGAAAAATGTATGTACACAAATCCTTACAACTTGAAAACATGAGCTAAAGAGGAACATCCAAGGGTAACGATTTGTGTACATACATAAATGCTTACAAATGTACATAATATGACACAAAAATGGTAAGCATTTGGGTATATACACAATTCCTTACGAAACATACACAACGGCTTACGAAAATTGTAAGAAAAAATGTATGTACACAAATCCTTACAACTTGAAAACATGAGCTAAAGGGGAAATCCAAGGGTAACGATTTGTGTACATACGCAATTGCTTACAAATGTACATAATATGACACAAAAATTGTAAGCATTTGGGTATATACACAATTCCTTACAAAATATACACAACGACTTACGAAAACCGTAAGGAAAAAGATATGTATACAAATCCTTACAACTTGAAAACATGAGCTAAATAGGGATATCCAAGGGTAACGATTTGTGTACATACACAATTGCTTACAAATGTACATAATATGGCACAACAATGGTAAGCATTTGCGTATATACATAATTCCTTACGAAATATACACAACAGATTACGAAAACCGTAAGGAAAAAGGTATGTACACAAATCCTTACAACTTAAAAACATGAGCTAAAGAGAGACATCCAAGGATAAAGATTTGTGTACATAAACAATTGCTTATAAATGTACATAATATGGTGCAACAATGGTAAGCATTTGGGTATATACACATTTTTTTACGAAATATACACAATGACTTACGAAAACTGTAAGGAAAAAGTTATGTACACAAATCTTTACAACTTGAAAACATGAGGTAAAGGGAGACATCCAAGGGTAACGATTTATGTACATACACAATTAGCTCGAAGTATACATATTATGTCACAACAATCGTAAAAATTTCTGTTTATATGTATTGGCCAAAATAATTATTTGAACTTTAAAAATGATGAAGGAAACTTGTGTGTGGTTATTGTTTTAACTTAAAACAATTGGTTGATTTTTCAATAATTAATTTTTATTTATTTAAAAATTATGTAAAAAATCCGACTTCAACATCGTGCCAATATTATAGCAGTAGTATCCTAAATCATATACCCTTCTCTATGTTGTCAAGCATATGGAGTATTGTTAACTAATCATAGGTAACTGGAGTTCCCCTATCTTCAACAAAATATGATATCACTACCACTATGCTTAAGTAAATAATCCAAAGCATCAATTCATATTATTACACATGAAATTAGTAGCCATCCTTCTACAGTGACGAAAAGTACGTAAACATGAAATTAATATCCAATTAAAAATTAAAGAAAAGTACTTAAATGTAAAAAGTTGAATAAGTTTTACATCCCATAACATAGAATGAACTACTATGACTCCCCCCGTCCTGTTCATCATCATCATCATCAACATGTGGAGATCTAGATGTACGTCAGTCATCATAAAATGCTCCAATGGACATAGACATGGAAAGCTGTGTGCCTTCAAGGTTTGTCACACGAGTATTTAAAGTACCAAGTTGACCTTCTAGTGTGTCGAAGCGATTGTTTAGTCCTGTGAATTGCTCGTTGAGGAATGCCATGAGAGCATCATTATTAGTAACTGGAGGAACCGGCTCAGGTTCAACCGTTCGAGGAGGAGGTTCCTCTCTCTGAATCCATCCTTCAATAGTATACTGAAAGTGTGCCCGATTAAGGGATGTCTCACCAATCTGTTCCTTTACCGATTCTTGAATGTCATACGAGCAATCTATCCTCAAGTGCAAAAAAAGAGAACTTAAGGCACAAGCATATGAGAAAGATAAGCATTGGTTTGTTTCATGGTTCTTAACTTGCCATTGGAGTTTTGCAAATATTATCTTTGCAAGATTTGGACGCTGCCCTTCGCGAAAGCAAGTAATCCAGAAACTATCCACATGTCTAACCCAAGAGTATTTGCCATTCAAAGGATGGATCCACCAAGAGATGATCAAGTGTAGAAACCGATCATGTACATCAAGGTTGGTGACAGATCCGGTGAGTTAATGACCGAGAGCATTTTCATCTTCAATCCCTTCATCATCAAGTCTGAAAGCCTCACAAAGAATTTTCACGTCGACTCAAAATCGTTTTCCATGAGAAAGGATTCGATAGCCACCACTTTAGTTTTATCTTTAGAGAGAATGCAAGTGGCATTGGCATAAAAGATGAGGACAAGATTCAGATAGAATTTACCGGGCAAGGCAAGAAACTTCATGAACTTCCAACGTTCGAATAAATGAAGATATTTGAATTGAAATCTATCGGAGTCCATGAAGGTTATGTCTTTACAACGCTCCTTCTTCAGCTTATGGTTGCGATATTGATTATAGTTCTCGTACGAACCGTGGTCCGTAAATGATTTCTGATATATATAATGAAGATTCGGACGACTTGATTTCTCGACCACAATGGATGAACTACCCATCTCTGCTCTTTGTTTTTTCTTAGGTGCCATGAGCTACAACCAAAAATGTGGTAGATGTTAGACGAGAACCATGTATGCATACAACATTATGCCATGAAACCATACATGTATATAACATGTAACATATTCAGCATATGTTAAACAGTTTCGAAATAGCCCAAGTTAAAGTTCGACCATTGAAACCATACATGCTTATAGCATAGTAGCATAAAAGAGAGAATCCAAATTGCCCAACTTTAAGGTGTCTTAGTGTTGTTCATTTCTAGGTTGCTTATCTTTCTAAAATTGAATAAAGCAATCAACTCTAAGCCAACCCTCGTTGTTTAGGGTATTACATGTCGCCTGTTTCTAATTTCTAACTAAAAGATAACACAATCAGCCTTTAAGAGATCCACCATAACCTTTCTCAAGAAACATCGAATACCAAATAACAAATGCATTACACCACGTTCAAAACTACTTGAAATCAAACTGAGCCTTTAAGAGGTGAAATGTAAAAAGTTGCTGAGAAAGAATGAAGACAAAGAAAGCTAAAAATGGGGTGCCAGCTTCAATATGCAATACCATCGACATTTGATCTAATAACTCCAACAAATAGAACTTTGTGTTCGAAACGATTAAAAGTAACTGAAATGGGGAATTTTCCGCAAAGATTACCTTGATAATGGTTTTCGGGAAAACGACTGCTTTCTTCGCTTAATCGTGGGTGCAATCACACGGATGATTTCTACGCTCAGGCCGTTCTGAATCCAAATGCCTAAGGGGTTTGGGTGTAGATCAATTAGGTTTGTTAATCACTTGTGAATGGGTTTGTTGGCAGGGACGGTTTAGGACGGATGATTTTGGGGATTATGTTAGTAATAAAGGGTTAGGGCTAAAGTTACTAACACGCATTTCGAAACCATTAATTTTTGTACCTAAACCAAACTTGTCAGTCCCATTTGGCATCTAAACGGCTGAATTGCGTTTCAAAACAAAATATGTACGATTTGAAATAATAATTTCGGTATCGAAACCAAATTTTACAGTCCCATTTGATATCTAAACAATAATTGGTAGTTTTGAAACACAAAGAGATTCGATTTGAAACCTTACATTTGGGTACCGAAACCAGACTTCACAGTCCCATTTGGTATCTAAATGGCTTAATGGGCGTTTCGAAATAGCTCTAGTGTGCAGGGGAAGTTTTAAATGGGTGTATCAGAATCGTAAATATGGGTTTCGAAACTAGCTCATCCAATTGGTTGTGCTAATAACTCAGCATGACACATTTCTAACACGTTAAATGAGTGTCATCAACTGTTCTTTGCTACCATGCATCCTTATTTATTGCCGATATTAATTAAAATTACCAACCATCCTTTGGTTTTAATGATTTCCCCTCCCCTATCTGTTTTGGCAACCCGACTTTGTTCAAAGTTCAGCTCCCTATCTTCAGAACTGGGGCATACTTTCAATGCATTTCTCACGAACTTCAGGAACTTTTTAACCGAGTTGGATGTATAGATGCTCCATACACCTCAAAACTCTGCCCCATCAATAGCCCCTTGTTCAAGGTAATGATATATGGTTTACTTATATTTCTAAACCACTTAACCCGAAGTTATTTTTTATATAAATTAGTATTCATCTTATTGGCATAGGATTCCCCTAAATAGGAGTTTGGAAAATGGAGGATACACACCCAAATGATATTGAAGGGAAAACAATAATTAATGGTTGTACAAGTAATGAAAATGACTTTTCTGAATCTTTACAAGGTATGATCTTTGAGTCTCGACACGATGCGTGGGCGTTTTATAAGGAATATGCAACAAGTAGTGGTTTCAGTGTGTGTCGCTCCACAACTAGGCATGATCAACAGGGTAATATGACTGCACAAGAATTTTGTTGTTCCCAAGCCGGTGTTCGGAAGTCAACTGTTAATGATTTAGAACGAAAACGTGCCCCTCGTGCAATCACACGTATTGGCTATAAGGCAAAAATAGTTGTGAAATGCACGGTTCTCGGTAAGTGAAGGATATCAAGCTTTCAAAGTGAACATAATCACCCTTTATGTCCGTCTGTTATGCAACCATTTCTTAGATCGAATAGAAAAGTCACTGAAGATGATATCGTTGAAGCCCGATCATTGAAAAATGTCGGTGTCAGAACATCACAAATAATGAATTTTTTCACGTAACAATCAGGTGGTTTCCATAACGTTAATTCGTAGTAAAAGACTTGTACAACAGATTACAGAAATGCAAGAATGTTGAAAATCGAGACGGTGATGTAAATTCTCTGCTCAATTACTTTGAATTCAAGAAATAGCAAGATGTCGGCTTATACATACAATACAATGTTGACGACTCAGACAGATTACATAATCTATTTTTGTCTAATTCAACTTCAAGGTCTGATTATGTAAGTTTTGGTGATGTAATTGCATTTGACACAACGTACAAAGCAAATGCGTATGGCCTCCCTCTGATGCCTATAGTTGGTGTGAATCACCACCATCAAACCATTGTCTTCGGTGTTGCACTTCTAGCTGACGAGACTGTCGATACTTTTGAATGGGTTCTAAGTGAATTTTTAGAGGCTATATGTAGCAAGGCTCCAGTGTCGGCCGTAACAGATGGCGATTGGGACATACAGAGGGCTATAAAAACAGTGTTCCCGCGTGCTCCACATCGACTTTGTTCATGGCATCTATCTCCAAATACGCAAGCAAACATAGGTGATAAGAACTTTACTTCTGCGTTTAGTAGATGTATGTCAGCTTGGTAGACAAAAGATGAATTTGATCAAAATTGAAGATCGGTTACTCAGCAATTTAATATCGAGAACCATCCTTGGGTTATAGAGAAGGATCAAACTTTGCATATGTGGGCCCAAGCCTATCTGAAGGGCTATTTCTTCGCCAATGTATGCTCTACACAACATTGTGAATCTATGAACGCTGCACTTGCTATTGTGTTGAAATGTAAGAAGACATATCTAGATTTTGTTCGGGCCATTGGAAATGAGATTAATCAGATGCGAATTAAAGAGTTGAAGGAAGATTTTTTCAGTTCACAGACGAAGCCTTTCCCAATGACGAAATTGAATGACCTTGAAGAGAATTTGGCTGAATTGTACACCCGTGCATCATTCCAAATAGTTCAGACAGAGCTTAAGCATGAGATATTGTATCGTCCTATATATCCAATTATGAAAGTTGAAGGATCAAAGGTATATCGTTTAACTAAATATATGGATCCACAAAAAATCTATGAGGTGTTGTTTGATGTTGCGACGCAGAGTATAACATGTTCGTGTAAGAAATTTGAGAGAATTGGACTTCCATGTCGTCATTAATTGCACGTTCTCAAGTTAGAAGATTTAGCCGAAATCCCAAGTCTTTAATACTCCCTCGGTGGACCAAAAATGCGAAGCTTTCAGCTCCATCGTTCATAGGATCTAACCTGCATCCATAATTGAAACAAATGTCTCACTTCGCATCTCTAAGATCATTGTCTTCGCGATTGTGTTATTTTGCCTCTCAAACAGACGAAACATTTAAAACCACAAAAGATGAGATACTTAGGTTGACAGCTGAATTGGATCAATTTACTTTGTTGTCTACTGACTCATCATCTATTAAAGAAAAGAAAAACATCGTTCGAGACCCACAGAAGAAAGATTTGAAAATAAAACAAAAAATGAAAAAAACAGTCCAAACGTCCCAAACCTATCAGTGCTCGTTTTGCAATATTGAGGGACATAATAAAAACACATGCTCACGTTTACGATTGCAACTTCTAACGTCGACATTTAATCCAACTTCAAATGTATTCGAAGAAGAAATGGCAAAAGAAAGTGAAGACTTCTACACTGGATTATGATAAGAACCACATGTGAGTTAGTTATATTTTTAACACATTCGGTTCAAATAAGATAGTGAGTTTGATATTACGAATTACAGCATGCATTTTGTGTGTCTTACTTTCAGCTTGTTCTTAGCAATGAACATTATGTTTCAAAGATTCCAGGATTTTAGAGTTAATCCATAATTTTGCGGTAGTGGCAGAAGTAAACTTGAAAGTTCGCAAAAGGTAAGTACCACAATATGTCTTTTCTTATCATCAATAGCCACAATGTTACAAAATGGATAGGATTAAGTTTTGGATATAACTAGATAATATTTGGTATCACAGTGAATGACGAATCTAAAAAATGTTAAAATGTCATATTGTTTGTATATGTTGGTGAAGAACATCTTTGCACCACTACTTATTGTGGCTACTAAACATCTACTAAACATCTTGTTGTGTGTATCTAAAAGAAGATAATTAACAATACGTATTATATACCAAATCAATTACTGTTTATAAAAAGAACATTCATATTATACAAAAAAGACCTATTGTTTCCCGTTCTAAAATTATAGTAATGACCTTTACATCAGTCAAATTTTGACCCTAAACCAATCGTTAACTTTCACAGTAGTTCTCGTAAAATAACAAAAGGTATATTGCCAAGCTCCAATGGAACGCTTCACATCTGTTTTGAACGAAGGACCAAAAAAAGGGAATTAAGGACATGATATTAATAGAAAAGTATTTAAACATGTGACAACAACTTAAATAACAAACTTTAACTAATTTTAATATGTTTCAATACATTCTTACCATTGAGGACGACAAATGCTTAGATGAAGTGTGAACGGACGAGATTTCAATTGTGTAACATGTGCCTTCACAACATTATTAATTTCTTGCCTCCTCGTATTCTGATAATTATTGACCAGATCATATAAACCAAACATTCGGTCCCATTGCCCAATACTCTAGTTCAACAAATGATAACAACATACACAATTGTTAAGCATTTCTAAATGTGAGAGATGTTTGAAATAAGTTGATGATTCACAGCAAATAATGCACATACCACTTCCTCTGTCCGTTGTCTACTCCAACATTGCATCCACTTAATACAAAACATACCACAATCATCCCTGTTGATCAACAATATTGGAACAAATCGGATTATCAATTGGAAGTATACGTATTGTACAAGCTAACCACATAAATATAAAAGGTTACATAAATATGTACCCATTATCTTGATGTTTCACTTTACCCACAGTCACACGTAGTTCGGTTAATGGACGAGATGGTGAGCCGAACACTTTTACAAACTTGGCGTCCGAAATACATTCACCTAACACATAGCTACATACATGTTGTTGTAAGAAATTGAAATTATGTGTACAGATAAACATAGAAGGTATCATTCTATCAAAGTGATATGTTTTATCATCTTTTTCACTATCGACACTCTTGCATTATTTCCTCTAGTTAATGGCAGGCTATCCAGTATCTTAGATTCCCCATGCTCAAAATCCAAAACACATGTGAACCAATGGTTTCCTTTGTCGTTGATGGTTATAAAGACCTACACCAATCATTTAGATCAATAACAATAACTCAACTTAATACCTTCTAATATACTAATAGCCCCAAGTGCAATAAATAGATTTATCAAACTACAAGTAATTGGGTATACCATTTGGCAGTCACACAATTTACCATAGTATTTGAAAGTACCATGCCTATAATCAGCCATCTGTGTACCATTTAACAATCCGCATACAAGTTGATACTAGAAGAAAACAAAATTAACAAAACACATCATTGTTCCTACCTGAAATGAGTTGAATATGTATCGATATAGACGTAAGTTAACATACACTTAATGCACATGGTAGGTATCCTCTACTTATTTTACATGCAAACCTTTTATCTTCAATAATAATTGACCATCCAAAAACATCGAGAACCATAGACCCTACCCAACTTCCCGGTCTTAAGGTATCAGTATCGGTAACAGTCATATACATATGTCCGAATCTACAAGGATTTGGCTTCATACATACCAACCTTTTAATATTTATATTCCATGTTTTACATTGAGCTTAAATATTAAATATATTCCTTACCTTCCAGGCAAAGACGTATTCCATATGTAATCACATGTTGATTTTATTGTCGAACCGACTCCGTCAGATATTTCAACATACGATAATATCTGCAATGCTTAATCACTTATTAAGTATTAAAACTTCTAAACAATTATTTAGAATATCAAATAGATAAGCATAAATAACTAATAATAAGATTAATTGAAACCTAACTTGAAACCATATATAGATAATCAAATGGAGACGGATATTCAAAGTAATAAAACCAGTTCATAATACAATCACAGCAGTTTTGGTGCTAAATATTAAATCCAACAACAATTAAATGTCCACAGGAGACTACAATCTTTTGGTTACTTATTTCATGTTTCGAGTTCTCAATCGAAGTACTCGAGTTCATTTGTCACTAACCTTCGACATCGCTTTCACTGGTGTCTGAACCTACAAGTTAGTCAGCTATATCAGTAACGCAAAACTTGATAAAGGTTTAAATATGATATTCACACATTGATCCAAATGTAAACTTTGCATTCATTTACCTTTTCCTGTTTCAAACCACCAACAATGTTTTCTTGTTTAGATGGGATAAGGTCCTCTACCATTTGTATACGATTACCAAAAATCGTATCTTCTGGAGTGGACTCCTTAAATTCTTCTTTATCCTCCATTGTCTCTTTTTTATCAAGGTCGATGTTGAACTTTGAATCTATTATACGAACAACCCTCTTCATGTACATCATGTTCGCATTCAACACGACAACTTGATCGATAAGACTTTTACATTCAGAAGTCAAATTTTTTAAACTCTCTTCAATTTTGTTTTCCTTTTCCAAGCGAAAATTGAGATTCTCTTTGATTTCACCAATTTCAGAAATGATTTTCCCTAACAGCTCCGTAACCATTGAATTGCTACCCTCTTTCCTTTCACCTTCATTTCTATCCTCAAAGCAATCATCATCAAAATCAAGTTCCTAAAAGCATTCAAAATTTTTCAATTCATGACATTACAAACCATATATAATACATAATTTAGGTGGAGACTTACTTTCATTTTTTTCGATGGTTTGTCTCCTTTTAGATGGTTGATATGGCACCCCCACCCCGGGCCGGTAGGAAAGGGGCGTCACCGGTCCTTGAGCATTCCGATAACCCGGCTCGAACAATGGTTTACCAACTTAACTTAATCTGAAAGTACCGATTTTAGGGGTAAATTAAAACTTTTCCTATTACTAGGCCTAAAAACCACTTAGCAACTTATATTCACTGCTAAACATTCCCGAAACCTATTGTTCATTCAATAATTCTATAATTCATTTATCCCTTCCATATAACAATATCAATAGTTCGTTCCATTTCATTCCATAACATGCAATCCATTACAAAATATACATACTTATTAAACGTATCAAACATGTCATCATTCTTAAGTTATACATATTTAAGTCCCAAGCTACCAAAATGATTCACTATATACATCCGTCTAAACTAATCAAAATGCATGGTCTAACAAAACAAGACTAGCCACCATTAGGAGATCTTCAAAAAAAAAGGACATACGTGGCTTGTGCTGCTGCTGATCCGAACGACGGAAATCTGAGACCGAGCTATTAATCGATCGACCTGAAATGTTTGGGAAGAGCGAAGAGACCGGGGGTAAGTACATAAGGTACTTAGTGAGGTAACAAAATAAAATCAAAACAATCCAAGACAATCCAAACATGTATCATATGCCAAGTTAAGTTCACATATACCATAACAAACCAAGTTCAAGTACACATTTACCAAATTCAATGTATAACAATTCAATCCAAGGTTCAACATGTGACAATCCGATTACACGTATCAATTTAATATTCACTATATGACAATCTATATACATGTAACAATCCAATGTTCAATATATGACAATCCAAATACATGTAACAATCCAATGTTCAATATATGACAATCCAAATACATGTAACAATCTAATATTCAATATCATTTCAATAACACGGTCCTCATAGACCAAGCCTCTTAGGCCATTGTGCCTAGGCTCATAAGAATTCATTTCATGTCATTTCATATACATTACATTAAACATGCTAAGCACAAGCAAAATCAGAACTTTAATTGCATGGAACAAATGCATGTACACGTACCTTGTATCCCAAGCTTAAGCATGCCATTCATACATCGGTATATGCAATGCATGGGTATGAACAAACCAAAACAAATACTTAACAAGCAATTCATATTCAATCAACATGCTAGCAAATAACACGACATCAAGCAAGTTTTCATAGCATTTCACTCTCCCCTTAAAGATTAGCCAAGTTTGTATTAAGTCATATTTCATACCGGTTTAATCATAAACAATTAAAAAAAATCAGAATTGGGTTAGGACCTAGTCCCAACCCCAAAGAAAGTCACACTCACAAACAATCCAAGCGAAACTCCTAGGGATTATGGATGATTGGCCCCTTGCTCCTTCTTTTGGCAAGCTCTTGCCTCAGCTCTTCCTCACTATCCAATTCTTTAGAAGCCTCTAAAACACACAAAAGCACTGACACATCATCAAAATACATTTGAACTACACATTTCATAATTAACAACTCCAAAACAACCAAAACAGTAAGGTTACATTCCTGGACAGATTGTACAATGCTCACTAAACTATTTTTATCTTTTGATCCACATGTCCAAAAATTGTCCACTTTACCTCGTTGGAAAGCTAACGAAACCATA
Source organism: Abelmoschus esculentus (assembly GCA_035048815.1). NCBI lineage: Eukaryota > Viridiplantae > Streptophyta > Magnoliopsida > Malvales > Malvaceae > Abelmoschus > Abelmoschus esculentus. The sequence continues at coordinate 28,852,799 of JAUCBN010000001.1, forward strand.
TTTTGAACCATATAAAGCTTGAATTTTTCTACGAACCCATCAATACCAGTTTTCAATTTAAAGACAAGGCAGTGCTGTTTCGGGACAGTCTGGACCAATCTTTTTGTTTCTCTTATATCTCCTAATTTACAAGGGCAAACGAGGCGAGGTTTTTTTTCTAATTAAACTAGACTCATCCAAGTTCTATACTGCTCAATTCCATCCCTAAATTCCTTTTACATTATTTTAGGGAATTTTTTGAAGCTACTGTCCAGAACAGGGCCTATTCTGGACAGATTTTACCTACATCAATTCTAGCTCAAGATTCATCAACCTAATCACCAATTCAACTCATCCAAAACTTGTAAACTTTAGTAGACTCAATTTCAAGAACATTTTACCTATACAAACATTTTTAATTTGGCATTTAAATAGAATTTTCAGCTCAATCCATGAAGCTACTAAAATATCACCTATAAGCTAGTCCAAAGCACTTTACCAATTCTAACACTTCCTTTCCTTCATCCTTTCAAACAAAACACCTACAATTTATTTCCTCACTCTTAAAACATTATCCTATGAATTAAATATTAAATTTCCAGATTCAACCAAAACAAATAAGTCCACCAACTTCTCAATTCTTGCAGAACAATCCAAAATTACATTTATCACTTAATTTCCTAGCAACAATTTCTCATGCTTCTTTTTACCCCAAATCAGTCCATATATGAATATTTTAATCATCCTAACATCAAAATCTTTCCTAAATTTAACCATAAAACAGTCCCTATAATTTCCAAACCCATGCAACTTAGTCCTTAAGCTCAAAAACTCAACAAATGCAACAACATGAATTTTCCAGCAATATGTATTCAACTTCTAACTTAAAAATAAACTAACTATGAACAATATATTAAATTTTCAGCCATGGAATTCAAGCTAACAACCTTCAACTTCATTTTTAACTAAGCTTAGAAGAAGAAAAGTACCTCACCTTGCTTGTTTGACCTCCCTAATCAAGAATCTTGCTTCAAACCTTCAAAATCTCACTTAAAACCTCACATGCAAGGCAAACAAATTTTTTTCTCTCAAGCTCTCTCCCATGGCCGGCCAAGAGGAAAAGAAATGGGTGAAGAGGATGACTATTAGGATTTTCTCTCTCCCACTATCTCATATCATCATTATTATTCCCTTTTTTTATTTTTTTAATTCAAACAAAATTTTAATTAGGGGACAAGGGGGTGGCCGGCCATATGGTGTCTTGCCATGTGTCCAAGGTCACCAATTTCTTGAAAACTTACATGCAATCTCTCTTTTCTTGAATTTTCACTTTTTGGTCCTTTTTCAATTTGGCCTCTATTTTTCAAATTCATTTAATTTAGTCACTAAATTTTAAATTTTATTAAGCTCTAATTTAATTTATTTAGTCCTTAACTTCTAGGCTATGTTTAGGGTATTACAATTGATTATCTTGCCAACCTCCTTCGTCCCCCAGGCATTAATTCGGGTACGACCATCGGCAATAGCATATCCTCGACTGGGAATGTCACTCCAATAATCAAAAAACCGAACCTGTATTGGAAAAATAATAAGATTATGCCAATCATCAAGCTTGTAGGAATAAAGTAAAATAAATAATACACTATAAATCAAGCATAAGAAAATAATACATTACCTCGAGGATCACAATGCAACCAGTCATATAGGCCAAGCCAGCACGAAATTGGCATTTTGCTATTCCATTCAATAACCTTTCATAGGCAAATTTACACCAATTGAATTTGCCACTCAAACCAAAGTCACACAATAATTTAAATTGTTCCATTGAGGGAACAAGGTTGGCATTAGGTCATAAGAAGACTCCTACAATGTATAGAACAACACAAGCTTTCAGGTCATCTCCCTCGAAAGCTCCACTAATTATCTCATCAAAAATTTCTTTGTAGGTGGCCTTCAAACTGATTTTGAACTTTTTAGCTAGCTCTCATCCACCGACTTTTTCGGTGATCTTCTCCACATCCAAACCTTCATTCTTTAACCCCAATATAGCTTCAACATCTTCTAGCATAACAAAAATCTTGTGTCCGTTAAAGTCCATTGTAGAGATATCAAGATCAAAATTCTCGATTAATTGGCGACATAAATCACGATGAATTGCTCGCGATTTCAATCCGAGTAAAGGCCCAAAGCCTAAATCTTTAACAACATCATCGATCTGTAGCTTATGCATCTCTTTGAACAGAATACATAACTTTTTCAAACTACATCTCGAGGACATATCCTACAACATTCAATAAAACAGAAAATAATAGTTCCTTAAACAAAAATATATCATGTTAGAACATGTAGCCACCAAAAACAATCTTTACAATGAAATATATACATTCACGTACCTTTTTAGATTCTTTCTTCTTACTATCATCCTTCGACTTGCATTTTGATAGCCATTTAGATTGAGAAAACTTTTGCTCCTCATATTTATCGATATAAGGTTTCTTCTCGGTAGCACTTATTTTAGCCCACTGTAAACCAAGGACTTTCCTCACCTTTACCAATCAAACAAATATTAAGTTCGAAGGACATGTAAACATTATAAAATAAGAGAGAAGGCAAAATCATATTCATTTTTCTCACTTACAACATTGTTGATTTTTTTCTTCTCATCTTTAAGTCGTGAACATTCACTGACACTATACAAGAATAATTTAACAGTTAGAGTACAAAAAATACACTAAGAAAATAATAATCTCAAAGATGTAATGTGCATTCAAAGTTCACTTACTAGAATTGCATATATGGTGTTAAGATTTTTGGTGCATCCTCTACTATATCTAGATCCGCCTCACCACAGTGCTCCATGTACTTTTTCGTTGGTAAAACCTATGAATACAATTTCAAATAATTGAATCACAAGTCAAGGAAGATTGTTACTCTACTGTACTATAATGGGAGAACTCAAGAAATAAGAGAATTCAAATTCACATATAGAAGAGTATAAAATCATAGACAAAATCATAAAAGTTACAAAATATAGTTTATAAGGAGATATTTTATTAAAAGGGAATGTTTTAGAATCGAAACATGACTTACAACAAACAAACACAACATATGAAAGTTATGTTTATCTATCTTATTTCTATCATCTGGATCATCGATCAACTTATAGGCAAACAAGATTAACTATGCCACACACATAGCAAACAAGAAGGAAAGAAATAGAAAATCAGATTTTGACTAGTTATAAGTGTATGAAATAGCAGACATTAAGGATTAACCTAAAACACTACAAACTTTAGTTGAGCTCGTCAAGAAAGTCATTAATAAAGGGAAGACAACTCTGCATCAACAAGATTATTACATCAAAGAAATTATTCTCCCTAATGTCAATAAGACATCTATTTATTCAAAAATTAGATGTTTAATCACAATAGCTAATCATTGTTACTAATAATTTATGCTATAAAACATCTACAAAACAATAAAAAATATAATTTCATGACACCCAAGGTCACTTTTATCAATAATGCAATGCAACTAGAACACAAAAGTGAACTTCAACAAGTATCTATTAGATCTTATTTGCTTTCATATATAATTCTCAAAATGTAGGAACTAAGAATATAACATTTTGTCGGCATTCCAACTTGAGTTTTAAACCAACTTGTCCTACCTCCTTTTATTCAACTTTGGAATGAAACCTTCATTAATAATATTTCATATCGTACTATCATGGTGAAATTTAGAAAATCAGTTATAGTTTGATTTTTTAGTTATTCACTAAAATTGTTCTATATATTGTTCTTCCATTCTCCTTGTTATTAAATCAGTGAAACCATACCACAACTCTAAACCATAAAAATTGAACACTAAATAAAGATGTGACACCCTCGCCCCGGGTTAGGAGACGGAGGTGTCGACCGGATATTCGTACTTGTAATTTAGACCAATCTTGAGTTTAATTCTAAAACATTTCGGTAATTTTGTAAGCTAAATCAAGACGTATGAATGTAATGGTTGCTAATTTTTTGAGTCCAATTTAAAACTTTTATTTATTTATTCAATTATTCGTTTCGATTCCCAATTTCCATATGGTTATCAATTATAATCTCCATTGAACTTGTACTAATCCTTTAACCATATTTTATTCATTAATCATCACCCATATTGTCTTATTAATCAAGCTTATCTTTGATTTTTAAGTTAAACCAATTTAGTTAAGGAGGTATCGATACCCCTATAGAGGTGGTATCAGAACCGGTATCGAACTGGGGTTCGATACAGGTTGTCTACGTTGACTCATTGACCAAGGTTGGGTAGCCTGGTTCGATGCTAGTATCGATACCAAATGTTACTGGAAGCTCCAGTATCGAACCAAGTATCGATACTAGCCTTCTTCATGAATTCAAGGCTTAAGGTTGGGAAGCATGAAGGCTTGGTATCGAAACAAGCATCGATACAAAATGTTACTACCAAGGGTGGTATCGATACCCAAGCTAGTGGTATCGATACCCCTGCTCGAACTTGGCAAATTTTCAAGCCTTTAAACACTTAAACACATTTCTAAAGACCTTCATTTAGTCTCAAATCATCCTTAGACCTTAAGGGACATATCTAACACATTAGGCATCTATGGAAACTTACCTAGACCACTTATCAAGCCTAGATCCTTTAGTTCTAGCCATTAATCAAGCTAACACTTATGTTATTTCATTTTTCTCCATGGCAATCAAACCAACACCTCTTAGCTTAAATGCATGCACACCTACCATATACAAATGACAAGAACCACTCTAGATGCAATCCTATACCATCTTTAAGCCTTAAGGGACAATTTTAACATGTTTAGGATTCAACTAACAACCTAACCATTGCATCCATTGTCCAATATCCATTTGATTATTATCCAATTCACATAATCAAGTTCATATTGCCAAGAGCAAGTATTCAATACATGCTAATACAAAGACAATTATCATGCTTGTATCATTTCATTTTTAGCAATCCAATTCATATTTCAATGACAAGTAATCATAACATGTTACCAATACATGTACATTACAATAGCAATAACACACATATTATGCTAACAAACCAATGTTCATATTATTACATTCATGCTTTATGCATGGTTTGCGTACCTAACATTCGTAGCCGCGTGCCGTTACTTACCTCGGCATTTCCAAGCAATGCATGTGTACTAAGCTAGCAATAATAATCTAGCAATTAATCAAGTATCAAACAAGTTGTTTACATTTAGTCCTCCTTCCCTTATTACCGTACATGCGATTAGTCAATTTACATGGCAAATCAATTTCAATTAACAATAGATGATTAGGACCCTAGGTCCTAACCCTAAGGTTTGCCACACTCACCAATTCTCCGAGCTATCAAGGGTTGTAGATCGCAACCCTCTTGCCTCTTTTTCGTGCTACGTCGAGCCTCTCTTGATCTTCAACTTCTTCTCTCGGGTTATCTAATAATCCATATACAATAGCTATGTATCAATACATTTTCAATTATCTATTTCAAGTGTTCTTAAGCCTAACAATTATAAATATATGCATTTGTTCTTTACGAGCAGTTTTGCTACCCTTTAGCGAAACGATCGTATCTCCTAGCTCCGATGTCCAATTTTAGTCCATTTTACCTCGTTGTCAAGCTAGAAGAATTCTCTACACGGTACAATTAACATTAAATTTTAATTCCTAATCGATCAACTCCAGATTTCATTCGAAACAGATCTGGTCGGATTCCTGGGACTGTTCGGGTAGCCCTACAGAACAACTTATACCTTTCTTTATCGGACTCGGATTAAGGTTCCGTAAATTTTCGCTTAAACTAGTTATACATGAGTATAATGGTTTAAAATTTCAGCTCCAAATTCCTTAAATCCCAACCTAGGGAAATCGTTAGCCACCCGAAGTGGTATTTTCTTGGCAATTTTGATTAACTTATAACCCATGGCTCTAATTTCCAATTTTTTTGTTCTCACAATTTCTAGCATCAAAACCATAAAAATTAACACCAATTTAATCCTCTTTTTCATCAACATATCTAATTAACCAATACCCATTTGGTACTTATAATTTTTCCAAATTCAAGCTCTCTAACTTTATGTTCATGCTTCAAGAACTACACCCAATCATACATAATCCTTAACCTTGACATGTGAATATCTTAGAAGCATGAAAATTCCAAAAACTTAAGCTTTCAAAATCTTAACTATGGAAAGAGGGACTTACCAAGCTATTTAAACTTGTTTACCAAGCAAGAATTTTAGGCCTTCTTTCTTTTGGTTATAAGAATGGAGCAATGAAGGAGGTGAAGTTTCCTCTCCCTTCTTCTTTTCTTTCTCACGTGAGAATGAGGGAGGATGAAAGAATTTTTGGCCAATTTTGTTTGATCATTTTTGGGTGTAAAAAGTCTATTTACCCCTTACTTTAATCTTTTGAGCAATTAGATGACTAAGGGCAACCAAGAGAAATTTAGATTTAGCATGCAATCCTATTGTTATATCTTTATTTCATTCTAGTCATCCATATTTAGCCCTTTTAATTTTTCCTTTATTTAAATTAAGTCCCTCAACTACCCAATTTGACCTTAAACTAGTCAATTTAATTATCAATTGGTCATGCTATCTCTTAGCCCCTTTTTGAGGGTGTTACAATTCTCCCCTCCTTAAAAGAAATTCGCCCTCGAATTTACCTGAAGGGAATAACTGCGGGTATTGAGCTTTCATTGTGTCCTCGGGTTCCCAAGTAGCTTCTTACTTCTTGTGATTTCTCCAAAGGACTTTCACTTAGGGGTGTTCAAAATTTCGGTTAACCGAATTAACCGACCGAACCGAAATTTTTTTCGGTTAATCGGTCGGTTAATTTTAAATTGGATCGGTTAACAGTTAATGATTTTTTGGAATTTCGGTTATCGGTTAATTCAGTTCAAAATCGGTTAATTAACCGAATTAACCAAAATTTTTATATATTATATATTATATATTTTTATATATTTATTTTTAGTCATTAAATTTGTAAAAATTATAAAATGGTCATTAAATTTTATAAAATTAGCATAAAATAATAATTAAATTTATTAAATTAAAAAAATAATTTTTTAATTTTTTAATATTTATCAATAATTTATAATGTATGATGAATCAATGTAATAATTCGATAAGTCTAATGGGTTTTTTTATAATTTTATAAAGTTTCGTGCCTAAAAAATTATTTTAACATAGTTTAGTGACCATTTGTGTAATTTATTCATTTTTTTAAAAAATCGGTTAACCGATTTAACCGATCGGATTAACCAAACTTTTTTCGGTTCGGTTAAAAATTTTCGAATTTTTTTCGGTTCGGTTAACGGTTAATACGAAAAAAATTTCGATTAATGAAATTTTGGAAGTTCGGTTCGGTCGGTTAACCGAACCGACCGTTTGGACACCCCTACTTTCACCAAAGGAACATTCTTGTTTCGAAGCCTTTTTACTCACGATCAAGGATATGAATTGGTTCTTCTTCATATGACAAGTCGGGATTCAATTCTAATTCTTCCGGTTCCAAGACATGAGAAGGATCAGATCGATACCTTCTTAGCATGGAAACATGGAACACATTGTGTATCTTTTCGAACTCACAAGGGAGAGCCAGGCGATAGGCCACTGGGCCAATTCTTTCAATAATCTCAAAAAGTCCAATGAACCGAGGACTAAGCTTTCCTCTCTTCCCGAACCTGAAGACTTTCTTCCAAGGAGAAACCTTTAGGAAGACCTTGTCTCCTACATTGTACTGGATGTCCCTCCGTTTCAAGTCCGCATAAGCCTTTTGTCTATCGAAGGCTTGTTTCAATCAATCATGAATAATTCGAACTTGTTCCTCTGTTTCTCGGATCATTTCGGGTCCCAAAACTTTGTTCTCTCCCAATTCAGACCAACACATTGGAGTTCTACACTTTCTCTGTGACACCCTCGCCCCGGGTTAGGAGACGGAGGTGTCGACCGGACAGTCGTTCTTGTAATTTAGATCAATCTTGAGTTTAATTCTAAAACATTTCGATAATTTGTAAGTTAATTCAAGACAATTAAATATAATACCTACCAATTTGGGGGGCAATTTAAAACTTTTTCAATTACGATTATGCTTGTCTATTCTAAATTAACTATCCTGTCAACTCGATCTTACCATTCAATATTAACGTACTATCTATTTAAGTCCCAATATAGATCTTAATTCGATTAGTTTAATCACCCTAAAGGTTATCTTATCGTTCAAGTCAAATTTTCATTCTCAATTTTAAACCACATTAGCTATAGGTATCGATACCCCTTAAGGGATGGTATCGATACAAGGGTATCGAACTGGGGTTCGATACAGGTCATAGGCGTTGACTCGTTGACCAAGACTCAATAGCCTGGTTCGATACTGGTATCGATACCAAATGTTACTGGAAGCTCCAGTATCGAACCAGGTATTGATACTGACCTTCTTCATGAACTCAAGGCTTAAGGTTGGGGGCCTGGTATCGAACCTAGCATCGATACCAAATGTTACTACCAAGGGTGGTATCGATACCCATGTAAGTGGTATCGATACCCCTGCCCCAAATGACAAATTTCAAGTTTTTTAAACACTTAGACACAATTCAAAAGTCTTCTATTCAATCTCATTCCATCATTAACCCCTAAGGGACATTTCTAGCATATTAGGCATCATGCATCAATTTATTTAACCTATCCACTTAGCCAATTCATTACTCAAGCTATTAATCCTTTTCAATGACAATCAAGATACCTATGTCATATACTTCTCACTTTAGCATCTAGCATGCTCATGTTATGACTTTAAGTCTCCACACACTAACCTAATTAGTTTCATGCTTTTTATGCCCCTATAGTTGTTTACATGCCATATACATATCATAATTGCCCACATATGCAAACTCAAGCCAAACCCACACACATATGGTTTGCCTAGCATGATTAATGTGCCTTATGGCTTACAAACCAAGGCTCAAATGTTCATAGAAATATATACACAAACCATGAACTAATTATCAAAATGCATAAACTAATCTAGCATGATCACTAAGCCACCATATTCTAGGAGTTACAAAATTTACGAAATACCATACTTTAGCTTGCTTTGGGTCCTTGCTCCGGTTCAATCCCAATCTAACTCCTTAGTTCGATTACCTGTCGTTTTGGGAAGGAGGAAACAACGAGTGTAAGTACTAAGAAGTACTTAGTGAGGTAGCTTTAGTCTAATCATATTAGACATGAATCAATTAACAATATAACATGCTACAAATAATTTAATAGATTCAATTCATGCCAAGAGATCAATCGATATACAAGCTAACATGCTTCTCATGTCACAAGATCGATCAATATATAAGCTAACATGCTTCTCATACCAAGGATCAATCAATATACAAGCTAAGAAGCTTCTCATGTCAAAGGATCAATCAATATATAAGCTAACATGCTTCTCATATCAAGGATCAATCAATATATAAGCTAAGATGCTTCTCATGTCAAAGGATCAATCAATATATAAGCTAACATTCTTCTCAGGTGTATCATTTCCGTCATACAGTTCAATATCAAGATTCTATATGCTCAAGCTCGCATCAAATCAATGCACATAATTCATTAGCCATTTTCCCATTTCTCAAGTTTAATAATTTCACAGCAAGGGCTACATTTAGCCATATATTCATTTTCCAATGTCAATGATCATTTCTCAATCAAGTGCTACTCATAGCAAAAATCACATTTCAATGTTCAATATTAATGGTCAAGTGTCAATGTTTCCCAAGCCAATGCATGTACATACAATTTTACATTTAATCTTTAATTTCTCATTTTAGTTTAGTGTATTGCCTTGGTATAGTAGGACAAGGTAAGCGAGTCATCAAGAGTGTCACGAAGACACTAAACAAGAGTACCACAAAGGCACTAACAAGAGTATCATAAAGATACTAACAAGAGATACCCAAGGTATCTAACAATTGGTAACTAACCACCAAATCACGGTAACCATAGTACCAAACAAGAGTACCGAAGTACTAAACAAGAGTGCTAAGCACTAAACAATGAGCTCAAGACCCTAGGCATGCCGTACTACCTATGACCACTATAGACCAAGGCTCAATAACATTCAATATCCATTTGAACATTATTCAATTCATATAATCAAATTCATATTATCAAGAGCAAGTATTCAATACATGTTAATACAAAGACGATAATTATGCTTATATCATTTCAATTATGGCAACCCTATTCATATTATCCATGACAAGTACTCATGACATGTTACCAATACATGTACATTACAATAGCAATAACACACATATCATGCTAATAAAACAATGTTCATATCATTACATTCATGCTTCATGCATGGTTTGCGTACCTGACATTCGTAGCCGCGTGCCGTTACTTACCTCGGTATTTCCAAGCAATGCATATGTACTAAGCTAGCGTTAATAATCTAGCAATCAATCAAGTATCAAACAAGTTGTTTACATTAATCCTCCTTCCCTTATTACCGTATATGCGATTAGTCAATTTACATGGCATATCAATTTTGATTAACAATAGAAGGTTAAGACCCTAGGTCCTAACCCTAAGGTTTGCCACACTCACCAATCTCCAAGCTATTAAGGGTTGTAGATCGCAACCCCTTTGCCTCGTTTCCTTGCTACGTCGATCCTCTCTTGATCTTCGTTAGTTTCTTCTCTCGGGTTATCTAACAATTCACATACAATAACTATGTATCAAGACATTTTCAATCATCTACTTCAAGGGTCTTTAATCTTAACAAGTATAAACATGTGCATTTGTTCGCTACAGACAGTTTCGCTACCCTTTGGCGAAACGATCGTATCTCTTAGCTCCGATGTCCGATTTTTGTCCATTTTACCTCGTTGTAAATCTAGAAGAATCCTCTACAAGTTACAATTAACCTTAAATTTTAATTCCTAATCGTTCAGATCCAAATTTTATTCAAAATAGATCTGGCCGGATTCACGGGATTGCTCGGGTAATCCTACAGAACAACTTATATCTTTCTCTACCGGACTCGGATTAAGGTTCCGTAAATTTTCACTTAAACTAGGTATATATGAGTATCTCGGTTTAAAATTTTATCTCCAAATTCCTTAAATACCGACCTAGGGAATTTTTCAAAGATTGCTACCCGAAATAGCATTTCTAATTATTTTCCGCAATCTTCATCTTATACATTTAACTCTCAATCCCCAACTCATTTTCATAACTTTCCAGCATTTCATATATGAAGTTAACACCTTAAAAATCCATTTTATAGCAACACCTTGAATCAATAACACCTATATAACAATTACAAAAATCCCCAATTTCAAGTTTCTTAACCTATTTCTTTATGCTTCAATAACAAATGCCAAACCAATTCTAACTTTAGATTAGGCTTCTAACAATCTAATTCAACATAATAGCTTCATATAATCATACCAAAAATCCAATTGCTTAAAACCCCAAATTTTCGGTTTAGGGAAAAGAACTTACCAAGACCTTGAGACTTGACTTTCTAGACCAAATGCATCTCCATGCAAAGCTTGAAATCCCCTTCGATGGATTCTAAAATCATAACCAAGCCATGGCTAATTTAAAATCAATTTCTAAAAACTTAATTCAACATCAATTCCTAAGGAAAGGGCAAAAAATTACCTTGCTTTCTCAAGATTTCTCAATAGCATCAATGGTCACTTCTCTAAGCTTTTCTTGCTCTTTAACCTTCCATGAAAACCAAAATCACTCATAAACCCTCTAATTTCAACATGCAATTATACAATTTCAAGAGAGAATAAATTAAATATTACCTTAGTCACAAAAGCTATACACCAAAACTCTTAAGTCTCATGCCAAATACACCAAAATCCAAGCTTTTCTCTCTTGAAATTTCTTTTCTTTCCTTTGGCTATGGAGAAATGGAGCAAGGAAGATGATGAAGCCTCCTCTCCTCTTCCTTTGTTGTTCACGTGAGAAATGAGGGAGGGGAGAAGAGTTTTGGGCTGATTTTTCTTTGGTTATTAATGAGGGTGAAAGGTCTAATTTACCCTTCCTTTTAATTCTTGAATGATTAAATGACCAAGGGTAATTTGAGAAAATTGCAAGTTTAACATACAATCCTCTTGTTTCACATTTATTTTATTCTAGTCACTTTGCATTAGTCCTTTTTGCTTTTCTTTTGTTTCAATTAAGTCCCTCAATTACACAATTTGACTATAAATTAGTCAACTTAACTATCAATTGGTCATGTTGCCTCCCAAGACCTTTTGAGGGTGTTACATTCTCCCATATAGAGCTTTAAAGGGAGCCATTTGAATCGATGCTTGATATCTATTGTTGTATGCAAATTCCACTAAGGGTAGGGACTTTTCCCAATATTTCGCAAAGTCTATAACACAAGCACGTAGCATGTCTTCCAATACTTGTATCACTCTTTCCGATTGACCATCAGACTGCGAATGGAAGGCATGCTAAGATGCACTTTAGTCCCAAGAGCCTTTTGCAAAGACTTCCAAAATTTGGATGTGAAGTTCGGATCTCTATCATAAATGATCGATGTCGGTACACCATGTAGCCGAATCACCTCACGGATGTACATCTCGGCCAAGATCTACGAGTTCATGTTCTTTCGAACCGGAATAAAATGCGTAGACTTGGTGAGTCTGTTCACAATCACCCAAACAACGTCATTCTTTTTCGGTGTAATAGGTAAGCCAATAACAAAATCCATTGTCACTCGATCTCATTTCCACTCAGGCAATTCGATAGGATGAAGTAGTCCCGTAGGAGCCCGGTGTTCAGCCTTAACTTTTTGACAAGTTAAGCATCGGGATACAAAGTCTGTGATGGCTGTTTTCATGTCAGGCCACCAATACAAGGATTTCAAGTCTTTATACATTTTAACAGAACCAGGATGGATCGAGAATGAGCTTTGATGTGCTTCTTGTAAGATCTCTCTTTTCAATTCCTCATTAGTTGGTACACATACTCTATCTCTAAAGTAGAGCAATCTATCCGATTTGAGGGAGAATTCGACATTAGCTTTCGAATCAAGCTTTGAAGCAATAGCCTGAAGATCCGAATCAGATTGTTGAAGATCTTTGATCCTCGTAATCAGATCAGATTGAACCTGAAGTTTAGAAAAATCTTTACCGGATTCCGAAATTATTAAATAGCTTACCCAGATCAGATCTTTGATACTCGAAGGTGAGCATTAATCGAGTTTGGGGCTACAAGAAAATCTTTAAATCAAATACGATTACTCAAAGAAAGCTTATAACATTTCAAAATTATTAAATAGCTTACCCAAGGTCGGTTTACGACTAAGAGCATCGGCCACCATGTTGGCCTTTCCGGGATGGTAATCAATGACCAAGTCATAATCTTTTAGCAATTCCATCCATCTTCTTTTCCTCAGATTCAAATCCTTCTGAGTCAAGAGGTATTTAAGACTTTTTTGATCGGTGTATAGGTAGCACCTCTCACCATATAGGTAATGTCTCTATATCTTGAGGGCAAAAACAATAGCAGCTAACTCAAGATCATGAGTCGGGTAGTTCAGTTCATGAGGCTTCAATTGCCTTGATGCATAAGCTACCACATTGTTTCCTTGCATTAGGACACAACCTAGCCCCGAGTGTGAAGCATCACTATACACAGTAAATTCTTTACCGGATTCCGGTTGAATAAGAACAGGAGCATGGGTTAAGGCTTGCTTAAGCTGATCAAAGCTTCTTTGTTGGTCCTCTGACCATTCAAACAATTTATCTTTTCTTAGAAGTTTAGTTAAAGGCAAGGCAATAGTGGAGAATCCTTTAACAAATCTCCTATAATACCCGGCTAAACCAAGGAAACTTCTGACCTCAGTAACATTTCTCGGAGGTCTCCAATCCAGAATAGTTTGTACTTTCTTAGCATCAACTTTGATCCCTTCTACCGAGATAACATGACCAAGGAATGACACTTCCGACAACCAGAACTCACACTTGGAGAACTAGGCAAACATTTGACGTTCCCGAAGTGTCTGTAATACAATTCGAAGGTGTTCTGAGTGTTCCTCCTTGTTTCAAAAATACACTAGAATGTCATCAATAAAGACGACTACAAACTTATCAAGATGAGGTTTGAACATTCGATTCATTAGATCTATGAATGCAGCTGGGGCATTGGTTAGCCTAAATGGCATCACCAAGAATTCAAAATGGCCATATCGAGTTCTGAAGGTCGTCCTAGGAACATCTTCCTCCTTCACTCTCATCTGGTAGTACCCCGATCGAAGATCAATCCGAGAGAATACCGTAACATTCTTGAGTTGATCAAATAGATCTTCAATCCTAGGCAGAGGGTACTTGTTCTTAATGGTCACCCGATTCAATTGTCGATCGTCAATACAAAGCCTCATGGTGCCATCTTTCTTCTTTACGAACAAAACGGGAGCACCCCATGGTGAGGAACTAGGACGAATGAATCCTTTATCTTGTAGCTCTTGGAGTTGCTTTTTAAGCTCCTTCAATTCTATTGGTGCCATTCTGTAAGGAGCAATCGATACCGGATTAGTCCCAGGCTGGACTTCAATCCCAAATTCCACTTCTCTGGTTGGAGGAAAACCAGGTAGTTCCTCCGGAAAAACATCGACAAATTCGGATACCACAGGGATCTTTGGCAATCTGAAGTCATATTCATCTTGCATAACCATAGCAGCAAAGATTGAAGTTGACTTATTATCAATTAGGAGAATCGATTCCTTTACCAATCCCCGAAGATACAATCTTCGATTCTGACAATCGATCCAAGATTCATGTTTGGTCAACCAGTCTAACCCCAATATTAGGTCGAACTCACATTCCGGTAGCACAAATAGATCAATTCGAAAAGGAACGTTTCGAATTGTGATCGAGGAGTCTTTACAAACAAGATTAACATTCATTATTCCTCCTATTGGGTTTGATACTACGAGACCACTATCAACATTTTCAGGCTCTAACTTAACCTTTACAAGCATTCTAGAACATACAAAAGAATGAGTAGATCCTGAATCTATTAAAGCATATGCAGGGCTTAAATTTAGTTTAATGGTACCTACAATCACGTCGGGAGACTCTTCCTCCTCTCTACCACGAACATGGTACATTCTAGCAGGAGCTTGAGATCCTTGACGAGGAGGGTCTGATTGAAGGTCTTTTCCTCTACTGTAATTCCTAGAATGGGCCTGTCCCGGGCCTTTGTTTCGGTTCTGAGGTGGAGGAATCTGATAGGCACGAGACTGAGGTGTGCCTCTATTTGGGTTCTTAAGGCAATCCCTAACAAAGTGGTCTGACCCAAAACATGCATAACACAGCTTCATCTGGAGTCGACAAGGACTAGCATGAAATTTATGACAATACTGACAAGCAGAAGCTTTTCCAGAGTTCCCCGTGCTATGAACAGAAGCAACCAGGGCAGATGGTCTATTGGCCGACTGAGGTCTCGACACATAGTTACTTTTGGACTCATTATGGTAGGTTGAGGAGCCCTCTTTCTTTTGCTTGGCTCTCTTCACCTTCCAATCTGACCTATCCTCTCATTTACGTTTCTTATCATCTTTGTTTCCCCCCTTTCTCTTTTCCGAAGCTTTCATCTTAGCTTCGGTAGCAATGGCTCGGTTGACTAAAATCTGGAAGTTAGTAATTCCCAAAGCAGTAAACATGAGGCTCATCTCATCATTTAGCTCATCGATAAACATCTGACATTTTTGCTTCTCGGTTTTGATGTACTCGACTCTGTACTTACAATACTTACAAAAATCTACCACATATTTCTCAATAGGCCTATTAGCCTGCTTCAGATACAAGAACCATCTCCTTCTTTCGGCTAGATATTGCTCACTAATATACTTCTTCTTGAACTCCTCTGCAAAGAAGTCCCACGTGACAGAATCGGTGGGAGCAGTCAAGGTTGTAGTTTCCCACCAACTCAAGGCTTCATCGGCTAGAAGCGATATAGCACATTCTAGTTTATGCTCATCTGAGCACTACAATTGTTTGGTCAGGATTTGGGTGGTCCTTTCTAACCACTATTCAAGCTCTTCGGGCTTCTCCTCATTAACACCCACAAAGGTAAAGGCTCGGTAACGAGCAAGTTTCTCAATGGGTTCCCTACTTGGGGTAGCATCAACAGGAACAGTAGGACGACCCTGCCTCATATCAGATACTAAATGGTCAAACATTCCCTTCATGCTCAGGAGACATTCTCTCTGAACATCTTGTACAACCGGGGCTACCGGCTCAGGGGCAGCTTCCACCGGTGGTGGTTCTTGTTCTAATGGACGATTCGGTTTCATCCTCACGCTTTCATTCTCATTAGACGAGCCTTCAAGACTTTCATCTCCCAAGGTCAGTCTCGTGTCAACCATACTACAAAAGATAGACAAAATTTATTTAATTAAACAAGAACACAAGCAAGTATGGTATAAAAACTCCTAGGTGGCATTTTTCAATCCTATATGATGCATGCACGTTCCTTTCGGTCCGAGAATCACGTAACCGAAAGCTCTGATACCAACAAACTGTGACACCCTCACCCCGGGTTAGGAGACGCAGGTGTCGACTGGATATTCGTACTTGTAATTTAGACCAATCTTGAGTTTAATTCTAAAACATTTCGGTAATTTTGTAAGCTAATTCAAGACGTATGAATGTAATGGTTACCAATTTTTGGGTCCAATTTAAAACTTTTATTTATTTATTCAATTATTCGTTTCGATTCCCAACTTTCATATGGTTATCAATTATAATCTCCATTGAACTTGTACTAATCCTTTAACTATATTTTATTCAGTAATCATCACCCATATTGTCTTATTAATCAAGCTTATCTTTGATTTTTAAGTTAAACCAATTTAGTTAAGGAGGTATCGATACCCCTATAGAGGTGGTATCGGAACCGGTATCGAACTGGGGTTCGATACAGGTTGTCTACGTTGACTCGTTGACCAAGGTTGGGTAGCCTGGTTCGATGCTGGTATCGATACCAAATGTTACTAGAAGCTCTAGTATCGAACCAAGTATCGATACTAGCCTTCTTCATGAATTCAAGGCTTAAGGTTGGGAAGCATGAAAGCTTGGTATCGAAACAAGCATCGATACAAAATGTTACTGCCAAGGGTGGTATCGATACCCAAGCTAGTGGTATCGATACCCCTGCTCGAACTTGACAAATTTTCAAGCCTTTAAACACTTAAACACATTTCTAAAGACCTTCATTTAGTCTCAAATCATCCCTAGACCTTAAGGGACATATCTAACACATTAGGCATCTATGGAAACTTACCTAGACCACTTATCAAGCCTAGATCCTTTAGTTCTAGCCATTAATCAAGCCAACACTTATGTTATTTCATTTTTCTCCATGGCAATCAAACCAACACCTCTTAGCTTAAATGTATGCACACCTACCATATACAAATGACAAGAACCACTCTAGATGTAATCCTATGCCATCTTTAAGCCTTAAGGGACAATTTTAACATGTTTAGGCTTCAACTAACAACCTAACCATTGCATCCATTGTCCAATTCGATGCTCATACTATTATCTAATCCAATTTTTACTTTTCCAAGTCCATGACCATTAGTTAATCATACCTTAGCCTTATGACCTACATGTTAGACCATAGGACTCATCATTTGCATATTAACACAAAATACCCTAGCTAAGGTTCCATGAGCAATTCTCAACCATATCAAAAGCTAGCCAATGCATGATTTTGCCTTATGGCTTACAAACCAAGTCCATGAACAAGCCACATGCACATATATATACACAAATCATGGGACATGCCCTCAATGCATAGTCTAAACAAAACATGCTCACTAATGTCACCATACTAGGAGTTAATCAAAATACAAGATACCATACTCTAGCTTGCTTGATGTCCTTGCTTACAAACAAACTCAATCCCGATCTAGCTTCTCAACTCGAGGACCTGTTGTTTTGGGAAGGAGGAAACAAGAGAGCGTAAATACTAAGAAGTACTTAGCGAGGCAACCCTAGTCTAATCATATTAGACATGATGCAATAACAAGTATAACATGCTTTAACCAAGCAAACAATTCTGATTCATGACAATAGTTCAATATGAAAATAGTGCAAGCAATGTACAAGTTTAGCAATGTCCAAGTATCATAGTTCACATGCTTCTCTTGTGTATCATTTCATTTATATCAATCAATGTTATAATCTATATGATCATGCTTTAACTGGCATAAAAATCAATTCGTGTAACTCATTAGTCACTTTCAATTTCTCAAGCTTTCAATAAACAATTCACTTCATGGGTTACTTATAACCATATGATCATTTACAATATCAATAGCCAATTCACATTAAGTGCTACACATAGCATCAATTTCATTTCAATTCTCACTAACAATACATGTTCCAATATCAATGCTTCTCAAGACAATGCATGCACATATAGCTCATGTTTAATCATTTAGTCTTTCCATTAAGTTCGTGTGTTGCCTTGGTATAGTAAAACTAGGTAAGCGGGTCAACAAGAGTGTCACGAAGACACTAAACAAGAGTACCACAAAGGCACTAACAAGAGTATCATAAAGATACTAACAAGAGATACCCAAGGTATCTAACAATTGGTGACTAACCACCAAATCACGGTAACCATAGTACCAAACAAGAGTACCGAAGTACTAAACAAGAGTGCTAAGCACTAAACAATGAGCTCAAGACCCTAGGCATGCCGTACTACCTATGATCACTATAGAACAAGGCTCAATAATATTTCAATATCCATTTGATTATTATTCAATTCACATAATCAAGTTCATATTGTTAAGAGCAAGTATTCAATACATGTTAATACAAAGACAATTATCATGCTTGTATCATTTCATTTTTAGCAATCCAATTCATATTTCAATGACAAGTACTCATAACATGTTACCAATACATGTACATTACAATAGCAATAACACACATATCATGCTAACAAACCAATGTTCATATCATTACATTGATGCTTCATGCATGGTTTGCGTACCTGACATTCGTAGCCGCGTGCCGTTACTTACCTTGGCATTTCCAAGCAATGCATGTGTACTAAGCTAGCAATCAATCAAGTATCAAACAAGTTGTTTACATTTAGTCCTCCTTCCCTTATTATCGTATATGCGATTAGTCAATTTACATGACATATCAATTTCAATTAACAATAGATGGTTAGGATCCTAGGTCCTAACTCTAAGGTTTGCCACACTCACCAATTCTCTGAGCTATCAAGGGTTGTAGATCGCAACCCCCTTGCCTTTTTTCCGTGCTACGTCGAGCCTCTCTTGATCTTCAACTTCTTCTCTCGGGTTATCTAACAATCCATATACAATATCTATGTATCAATACATTTTTTAATTATCTATTTCAAGTGTTCTTAAGCCTAACAATTATAAACATATGTATTTGTTCTTTACGAGTAGTTTCGCTACGAGCAGTTTTGCTACCCTTTAGCGAAACGATCGTATCTCCTAGCTCCGATTTCCGATTTTAGTCCATTTTACCTCGTTGGAAAGCTAGAAGAATTCTCTACAAGTTACAATTAACCTTACATTTTAATTCCTAATCGATCAGCTCCAGATTTCATTCGAAACAGATCTGGTCAAATTCCCGAGACTGTTCGGGTAGCCCTACGGAACAACTTATATCTTTCTCTACCGGACTCGGATTAAGGTTCCGTAAATTTTCACTTAAACTAGGTATACATGAGTATCATGGTTTAAAATTTCAGCTCCAAATTCCTTAAATCCCGACCTAGGGAAATCGTTAGCCACCCGAAGTGGTATTTTCTTGGCAATTTTGACTAACTTATAACCCATGGCTCTAATTTCCAATTTTCTTGTTCTCACAATTTCTAGCATCATAACCATAAAAATTAACACCAATTTAATCCTCTTTTTCATCAACATATCTAATTAACCAATACTCATTTGGTACTTATAATTTTTCCAAATTCAAGCTCTCTAACTTTATGTTCATGCTTCAAGAACTACACCCAATCATACATAATCCTTAACCTTGACATGAGAATATCTTAGAAGCATGAAAATTCTAAAAACTTAAGCTTTCAAAATCTTAACTATGGAAAGATGGACTTACCAAGCTATTTAAACTTGCTTTCCTATCAAGTCTTCCTATCCATGCAAGAATTTTTAGCCTTCTTTCTTTTGGTTATAAGAATGGAGCAATGAAGGAGGTGAAGTTTCCTCTCCCTTCTTCTTTTCTTTCTCACGTGAGAATGAGGGAGGAGGAAGAAATTTTTGCCCAATTTTGTTTGATCATTTTTTAGTGTAAAAAGTCTATTTGCCCCTTACTTTAATCTTTTGAGCAATTAGATTACTAAGGGTAACCAAGGGAAATTTAGATTTAGCATGCAATCCTATTGTTCTATCTTTATTTTATTCTAGTCATCCATATTTAGCCCTTTTGATTTTTCCTTTATTTAAATTAAGTCCCTCAACTACCCAATTTGACCTTAAACTAGTCAATTTAATTATCAATTGGTCATGCTATCTCTTAGCCCCTTTTTGAGGGTGTTACAAAAGAAATCCAAACTATCGATTGTAAAATTAAATACCAAACATTAAATCAAAAGCAAGCTTCTCTTATGAAAAAATAAATACAAACACTAAACAAAGAAACCTTAAAAATATGGCACAAAATATATATTTAAACAAGAACCAAAACAAACCCTAAAATATGACACAAAATAGATATCTAAACAAGAACCAAAACAAACCCATAAGAGAAAAACCAAACAAAAAACCATAAAATTTACTAAACCCTAAAATCTGGAAAAAAAATAAAGAAGGATTGAAACAAATGTTTAAGAGATGAAACTTATCAGATCTTCCTTGGATTCAAAGGTCGGAGAGGAAGGGTTTGAGAGAAGGAGGTATCGTGGGTTAAAGGATGTTCCTTGGCCGAAGGGTTTAGGATTGAGAGAAGGGTGTCGTGTGCGTCGGGTTTAGGAGAAGGGTTTAGAAGTAAAACCGTAAGGAAATTTGAAATGGCACGGTACCGGTTTAAAGGGTCTGTAAACAATTGGCCCTTGAATTTTAATTTAATCGAACGATTGAAAGAAAAGGGGTTGGATCCAACGGTTGAAAATTTTTAGCCGTTCCTTAGCCGTTTTTAAGCTACCTATCTTTAGATAAACCCAGGGAAACGCACACTTACGAAATGAAATAAATTGGATAATTTATTTGTTTTTTTTTTAAATATATTTTTAAAATATTTAAATAAAATTGGATGTTGTGAGTAAGATTATATTTAATTATTTAATTATTAAAAATTAAAATACTATGGAAGGTGTGAATATTGATAAAAAAAGTTAATAACTTTGTCATCTTCTAAATTATTTATTTATTTATTTTAAGTTAGTTAAAAAAAAACTGTGAAGTTTTATTTATTTATTTATTTTGAATTTGTTATAAAACAAATTGGTGAATTTTGTTAGTACTTTAGTGATTCTTTAAATATGAATAAATATAAAATATTTATAAAAAGTATATATTTCAATTTCAATTATTCCTTCCATATCAATGTTGTGGGTTCCACTTATGGGTGAGCAAAACTCGACTCAAAAAAATCGAATAACTCGACTCGACTCAAGGCAAAAATACTCGACTCGTTTTGACTCGACTCAAAATTTCATAAACTCGACTCGACTCAAAAAAATTCAAATAAAGTTTGAGTTGTAAAATAGAAGCTCGAATAACTCGAAATTTTTAATAATTAAAGGAATAATTTTTAAGTTTAAGACGAATCTCTCAATTTTATATGATATATACATTCAAATATAAAAATATAAAAAAAATATTGCTACAGATGGGAAAAAAATGTACATGTATATCTTATATGATTAGAGAAAGTTTTCTAAATTGGAATCAAATCATAATAAATAATTATAATTAAATATTTATAGGAACTCGAAACTCTCGATTCGACTCGACTCAAATTTCTTAAACTCTACTCGAACTGAAAAAATTTCAAATAAAATTTAAGTTGTAAAATATAACTCATCAACTTGAATAACTCAAAATTTTTTGACTCGATTCGACTCGACTCGATCGAATACTCACCCCTAGTTTCACTTACTTTACCAGCTTCCATAATTCACTCTTTGTGTTCAGTTGCACATCCCGTTTCAAACAAAACTTCGGTAACGTAAATAAAGTAAATAGGTTTAATGCACAATTTGGTCCTTGAACTATGTTCTTTTTTCTATTTTGGTACTAAAAGTTATTATTATTATTATTTTTGTACCTGAATTGCCAATTTTGTCACCGTTTATTTTAAAATAAAAAAATCTCAAATAAAAATATGACATAATATTTTTAATATAAATGCCACGTAAATGATAGTTTAGATATTAAAATGAAGAAACATGAATTTTTTGTTTAACAGATGCAGCTAATTTTATTAACAAGAAAATACTCAATATTACAATAATGGTTTACAATTATCATTGTAAACTAAAAATATAATTTAATCATTTTTTTAAAACTAGCCACTCTAGAT
Source organism: Abelmoschus esculentus (assembly GCA_035048815.1). Taxonomy (NCBI): domain Eukaryota; kingdom Viridiplantae; phylum Streptophyta; class Magnoliopsida; order Malvales; family Malvaceae; genus Abelmoschus; species Abelmoschus esculentus. The sequence goes on from JAUCBN010000001.1 coordinate 28,875,392, forward strand.
CAGACAAGGACCATACATGAAAAAGTTTAAAATTTATCCAAAGATTCGATCGAAAAGATAGATACGAACAAATCTGATTGCTTCAGTAAACGAACCAAAAGGGGAATCTATGAAGATCACTGAGAAACGCAGATCAGAACAGAGCGTCGCGGTAAACTATCCACGAGCGTAAACCGTGTATCCATATTCAATCTGAGGGTCCAAAGCAAGGAAGATCATCGTGATAACAAATAAGCGCTCTTGATCAGTCGTGACATCGTCAAATCCAACCTTAAAAAAACAAAACAAAAGAAAAAACATGCCAAACGACAGAAGAAACGTGTCAAACGACAGAAGAAACGTACCAAAAGATAGAATAGATCGTGCCACAAAAGCAGAATTATTTATTAATAAAAAATAAAAACGATAGAGTCCGGTGGACGGCGGCCAATATTAAGATTGGTGCCGTCGCCGGCACTCAAAGAAGAAAAAAAAACAAATCTGTAACAATAGAAAATTTTAGGAGAATTAGGTTTTTCCTCTCGATACATCGAAGAAACATGCATTTAACAGAGCAAAATGAATATTAAAGTATGTTTTAATTATAACTATTTAATAAATAAAATTCTATAAAAAAATTTCATTCCTTCGGTGTATCAAAATTTTTATAATTATTTAAATATTTTAAAGTGAATATTTCCAGTTCCGATTATATTTTTATTTGTTTCAATTATAATCTTTTTATTGCTCTTCTGGTTTCTGAGTGTAGCCCTGACTAATCCAGATCGACCCGCATCGCACACCTAGCTTTGGTGGGTGAGTCTCCCAGCAGAGATTTTCTGTGTACACAACGTCTCGAACCTGAGATTTGCTTAAGCGGAACCAAGTTACTTACCACTTGGACCAACCCCTATTGATTTTAATTATAAAATTTTATTCCTTACGATTTTGATCTTGTATTTTATTTCGTATATATTAATATTCTATCATCGTTAAATATTATTAAATTAATTAATAAAGATTAAAAATTTTAAGAGTTTTGATATATAAATATAAATTATTTAGATAAATTAACGATGAAACGTAAGGAATCTATCCCCGCCAAATCCCACTTAAGAGCAATAATCATATGTTTAAGTACCCCTGGTTTCTTTACTTTCTGCAAATAGGTTAAGAAGTTTCTGTTTTGCTTTTAATTTTTTAAAAAAATAATCTTTTTGGGTCTTATTTTAATGAAAATTTCGGCATCTAAGTTGACAATTAGTCTCCTAATCTTGGGATAACTCAATTATTTTATGTCTTGTCATTTTCATGGCAAAAATATCCTACATATAAAATATGGATAATTTTTTTCACGGACATAATTAATTAGATATCGATTTATTTAAAAATTATTGAAATTATATATATCGTAAAAAGTTATTATAAAAATAAAATTTTCATTTATACATTATTGCTTAGATAAAAGCATAAAAAACTTTTAGTATTAATTTACATCATATAAAACTTAAAGAGTTTTATGTTAATTTTAATCTGTTGTATGATAATAATAAATAGTTAAAATTATTTTTTGAATGATAATTTTTATATTTTTTATTGTTAATCTTATCTATTCATTTTACTTATCCAATGGTCATAAATAAAACTCTTTAAATTTTACATGATATAATTTAATCCCATCCATATATGGGAACAACAATATGAGAATGGAGTTAATGGAGTAGAGATAATAAGCATAGGTTCTCTACTTATATAAAGAATTACACGGATTTAAGATTTAAAATTTAAGATTTATAATAAATATATATATACAAATCATAATTTGAGATTTATATTATCTAAACTTGTAGTAGACATAAAACTAAAAAAAGAAAGAGATGCTGGGAACAAACACATTAATAATTTGATATGGAACCTTTAAAGAGAAAATTAGTATTTGGTTAGATAAAAGAAAGACACAATTATATATATTTTTTTATTGGTAGTTGAAAGTTTGATCCTCGCTCCGAATATAAAATAATTTTAAAAATTATAATCAGTGTCAACCTCTAATATAGACTAATAAAACGTAAATATTAGTTGTCGAGTTCGTTCTAATGATATATCGGAAGACAAAAAAAAACTAACATAATTAGGGGGAGAAATAAGGGGCTAAGGGCATGATGATATTTTATGAAAGGTGAATGCTTAGTAATTTTATTGGATAAGACAAAATATATTAAGGCAATAATATAGATCTTGTTAGAAAGCTCATTAACCCTAAATTAATAACCTAACACCTTATTAATATGTTGATAGGTGGCTGATGCTTCCATGATCAATGCCATGATTGAATTTTTCTCTATAATTATTACCATTCTTTCAAGGTTTAAATATGTTTAAAAAATAGGTGTATTATTTTAAAATTTTATGTTTATACTATATTTGTATAAAATTATATGTTCGTGCCGTAAATAAAGTAAAAAAAAACTAAAACAAAAATAAAGAACAAGAATGAAAGAACAAAGAGAAGATATAAAGAGAGATATTTGTATTATTCACAATATTGACTTGTGTACAATGCCTTCACAAACTCATCTATTTATAGGCATAAACAGTACATAATGTATTAAACTCTAATTAATGAAGATAACATTTCTAATTGATAGAATTCTTATTATGATAGACATCCACATAGATAAATATTATTCATAACACCCCCCCTTGGATGTCTATGAAGATAATTTGCCTCGTTAAAACCTTACTAAGATAAAAACCATGTGGGGAAAAAAATTCTTAGTGAAGGAAAAAGAGTACACATATCTTTGATACGCATAACATGTTACCTCATTAAAAACCTTACTAGGAAGACCCATTGGGACAAAACCTTGGTTAAGGGAAAAAGAGTGCAACGCGTATACTCTCCCTCATGAAAATATCACATAAGATCTTTGAATCTTCATAATTCAATATTGAATACAATCTTCAAATGTTGAAGTAGATCACGCACTAGTGGATAAATCTTTCAAATCATTGCTTGAAATGATTCATTGAATAATATTCATCTAAAAATCATGAGGGACGAAACTTGAAGAAATATGTTTCGTTTTATCATATATGATATATCCACCTTGAGATATAAATTTTGTATTATCTTTTTACAAGATAGCTTGCATCTTATCTTGTGAAAAATATTCACATATCTTCAGGATATGTTTAGCCAAACAAATATTTCGGCTTTGCCTCATGCATAACAATTATTTAAAGAGAATGATTTCGTAGCACTTAAATAATATTTCTAGACCAGATAAGATATGATGCTTCCAAATCAAATAATGTGTATATTGTGCTTTAGACCAAGAATATTATTATCCTTTTCTTGAGGCAAAAAGAATCTTTGCTTACATCAAGAGACCTAGAAACCATAAAGTTGATCAATGAATATGCATTATTCATGTAAAGTCTCTTTTATATTTTTCTGTATGTCGATTGATGCACAAGGATTTGAGGAAATTTCTTCACGAGTCTCAACGATATTCAAATCATCGACTTACACAACAATAACAATTCAGAGCTAAACCTCTTAACAAAAATGCTCGGGGGAAATAATTCATATAACATTATGCTAATAAGTATTCAATGAGACGATCATACCAAATACACCTAAATTATTTCAAGCCATAAAAAGATATATCAATATGATTGAATAATGTTCTCGAGAACTTGAATAAACTGCTTATGACAATCTAATTCTTTCCGGAAGTTTCATGTAAATATTACTGTCAAGATGCTCATTCAAATATGATGTAACAACATCCATTAAGAAGAAACCATGTAATTTTAATTATTTCCAGACTAATCAAAATCTAAAAGTAGTTGCATCCACCACCGAGGAATATATTTTCCTCATAATCAATTTCATGTTTTTATGAGAGTCCTTGTGTAACCAAATGAGCTTATATCTCATGATTTTCCCTTTTGATTTCTCTTTCTCATAAAGGCTCGTTTATATCCACGAGCTTTACACATTTAAATGTACGAGCTATAGGCCTAAATACTTCTCTTTTCAAAAGAGATTTTAGTTTCGCCTCAATTGTCTCTTTCATATTGGTCAATCATTTTTTTGTTTAATTGACAATGATTCATGATCCACATCATCAAATACAATCTCAAGTGCTATATTGTATGCAAATATATTAACAATGTCGATTTAATTTTAGTTCCACTTATTATCAGACATGAAATAATCTATTAAGATCTCTTTATTATCAGGTATCTGAGTCATGTCAATGTCTATGTTGGAGACCATTTAATCTCCTCTAGAGATTTTCATAATCATTGATTCCTCGATCAGACCATCATAAAATATAGCTCTTTTTCTTTTTCGAGGATCTTTTATCTTTGGAACTTACTTGTCTACTACGCTTTAAGCGTAAGTTAGACTCATTAACAACTAGAGTTTTTCCTTCTATAACATCAAATTTAATCGGAGTATTCATAGCTGGTATACGTGACTTAGCCACTCTTTTAGGGTCAACAAAATCATCTGGCAATTAATTTGCTAAATGAATTATCCATTGAACTTATAGTTCACATTGTGTAATACGTGGATCAAAAAGAAAAAATGATAATTCATTCCAAGTTATTTCTTTCCCCAGCTATTTATTTTCTCCCCCTAATGTTGGATAAATTAACTCATTAAAATGATAGTTAATAAATCGGGTTGTAAATAAATTTCCTATCAAAAGCTCAAGATATTTAAATTTGATGCATATTCCCAACATAACTCATCTTTGCGCGTTATGGTGGAGCAATTAGAAAATATATCGCACAAAAATAAATCTAAGATGAGAAATATTTGTTTCCTGACCAAAAACAATTTGTAATAGGGAGAAGTTATGATCATTTGTTGGCTTGATGTGAATTTATGATACTACATGTAAAATTACATGTCATCAACATTATCAAGACTGCTTGTCTTTAGAAAATAATCCGGAAAATGTGCTCATAATTTTATCAACTGAGCAAGTAGCGTCGCAAACACCAAGTTGCGGGTTAATAATAAGGATACACATAACCATCTAGTCGATGCATCGATAGAAATCATAAAATATCTAAATGGTCTTTAAGAAAGGTGTATGGGCCCATATATATCACCTTGTATCCGTTCCAGAAAAATTAATAGCACTCTATCTTAGATGTTGATGATTGAATAATCAAATTGCTTTCATAGCAAGTATCACGTGAAATATTATCATGAAGAAAATCTTAATTCTTCAATAAATGACCATATGAAAATGTCAGTAAATTTTCGCATCATAATTGAACCGGAATGGTCTAACCGATCATGCCAAATAAAATTATCAGTCAACATCTAGTTTACAATAGCATGAGCTTCAATTTGTACTAATTCTTATGTAGTACCATATGGATGATAGTGCATGTAATTTTATCAAAATTTCATTATTGCCTTGAGTTATACTCATAATATTGAGATAGTCAGCATCCCCTTGACTAATATTCTCAATATATCTCTGCAAATATCTTTAAAATTCAATAAGTCTCTTTGCGACTTTGACGAGCATAATACACTGTAAATATGAGATAAAATCTCATTTGGCAATAACATATTTGCTCAACGAGCATAATGCACTGTAAATATGAGATAAAATCTCATTTGACAAATAACATATTTGCTCAGTCAGAGCTTTCTGTGATATTAGTACTTCCGGATATAATACTTATATTATTCCCTTGTATTTAAAATGGGAAAATATGCATAATTATGCATCTTTTAATACGTGCTTTATTTCAGTCACTTCGGGAAATGAAAAATATGTGCTCTATACCATTCACTTCGGGGTATGAAAAAATATTAAAAAATAGCACATCATATCAAATCGGATCAAAGATAAGCTCTCAAGAGTTCTTCCGAAGCACTGATATTTTAGTACTTTGAGATATAGAACTTATATTTCCCTTATATTTAAATGAGAAAATATTTTTTATGCTTAGATATTGTATGAGTACTTACACTGTTTGCTAAGCATAAATTGCTATAAATTATTGCATATTTTATTCTAGAAGTAATCATATTCTTTTAAAAGAAAAATTAACATAAAAGATAAATAAATAAATAAATAATAAAAGTAAATTTAATATTCATACTATTAAATAGTAATTGATCAACCAATATATATAAAATACATACAATGAACAAAAATTTAATCCTTATACACGGCGTTGTTAAACCAGTCCACAAGATCCTTTAAAAAGAACCTCCTTTGAGATCAGTAGCCTCGCAGAACGGGATGTCCAGCCAATATACTCGGATTAAACCAACATAATAAAGAACATATTAATTAAAGGTTTAATATTTGTTCCAATATCATGTAAATACTTAAAACATGATTAAAACATAATCTTTCATCATAATAATAAAATAAACAAATATTGATTATAAATAAAGACAAAAGAAATTTCAAATTAAATAAATAAAACATACCGAACTTTCCACTAATTTGAATATGTGGAAAGTTTAATCACCAATATTTTGTTAAAATCTTTTTTGGGAATTGTCGACAAAAACCACGGGAATTGAATCACTCTTTGATTTATGCCAATAACAAATTCCTTTTAATAACTCCTTCAAGATTCGAACAACAAACACCTCCGTTGGTTAGAGTCTCGTGCTGATAACGTGTTGTAAATAAAGTAAAGATGAACTAAAACAAGAATAAAGAACAAGAATGAAAGAACAAAGAGAAGATATAAAGAGAGATATTTGTATTATTCACAATATTGACTTATGCACAATACCTTCACAAACTCATCTATTTATAGGCATAAACAATACATAATGTACTAAACTCTAATTAATGAAGATAATATTTCTAATTGATAGAATTCTTATTATAATAGAAATTCACATAGATAAATATTATTCATAACAGTTCATACTATTTTTATTTAAAAATCATGATCGGATGTTCATAAAAAATGGACTCTGCAAATGAAATTGATACAACAGATTCGGTACTTGTCTGTGCCTCAGTGCTAATGTTCTCTATGCACCGGGGGAAAACAAATATAATCTACAAGCTCTTGGGGGTAACAAACAAAGCTTACATTGATGTCGGATACCGGTTGACGGATTCGCCAATCTCACTCTCTGCTGATCATTAGAGACTGGTATGGCACCCTCTTGATTTCCACAAACGTAGAATGCTCCTGGCTCATCGGCTGTTTCCATGGCTCCCCATCCATCTGCATAAACACATCCTTCCACTCTCCACCTCGTATCTCTAGTCTAATCGAAGAAGCCTGCAAGACATCCGTGGATATCGTTAATATACCACATTAGCAGAAGACCAAACACGTAGAGGACTACAAAAATATCTGTAAAGTACCATATGAGTGTTTAAGAGCATATTCTACTAATTGTCAAGCATCTTGCCAAGCAAGTTTTGGGTAATTGCTAGGCTTTCTAATAATCGTAAGAAGATCCGGGTCATAATTTCTCGTGTTAATTTTTCCTCTTTGGTTACCTAACAGTTACTTCTACAATCTTATGTTTAACCACCTCCGATTTGTTAGGATGGAAATTACTAGTTATTACAGTACCTGTGCAATGTGTTTTGCTGTTATGAGTTCAACCATTACAAACGATGCATGCCATCCCTGCTTTAAGCCGAAAATTTCTAGGAGACCATCATCGGCATGGGCTTCGACAAAGCCTCTCTGAGAAACAAACAAAGAAAACCGAAAGAAAACGGCTTAGATATGAAATTCTGTCAAGCTGAGAGATATAATTTGTTACGGACCCATAACAAATTGTATCACTCAATTTTTCACATCCCAATTTGACCATTAAACATAAACAAATCCACACAGAGAGAAAGAGAAACTAGAAAAATATCATACCTTCTCCAAATAATCTGGTTTTAGTTTACCCCATGGATTTCGCCCACTTCCATAATTATGAAGATTTAAAGCAACAATTGCCCTCACACTAAAACAAAGTAGCATAATATAAGAGCGTGATTAAATCGTAAGCCTTACGAGGAGGGAATGCTTTTCATCGTAAATTTGGCAATGTTAAACGATCGGTTCAATAAAAGAAATAACACAGATGTGAAGACATCTAATAAACATTCTAAGTTTACATAAGAATCATAAAAACTAACAGTTAAAAAGTAACAAGACTAACAGGCAGATCCTAGAAAAATTAAGATGGCACTGTATCACAAGGTGAAGATAAATAATTCAGAATGTACCTTTTAGGAACAGGAATCTGCTCCCACTCCGAGCACCTGACCCTTTTGATATGTATCCTTAAAATATTCTTGAGTCCCCTGCATTTAGGAACATATTTTAAACATATTCACCTCAAAAAGGAAGTTTGTCCACTCCAAATTAAATTAACAAGAAAGAGAGACACTTTCTCCATAATTCATGGAATATTTCTTCTCAACCAAACAAAATAGTTACCAGTTTAATTCCAGTTTTTTACTGGTCGACCAGGATTCCCACCAATTCCCAGTTCTTGGAGATGGACTGGCCAACTGGGCTACTGGTTTCCAGTTGAACCAGTTCAATCACCTGACCAGGTACCCTTTTCTCATCACTTGCGTCCACCTAATAATCTAATCTTAGTTAAGTCATAAGTGACTGTTACATATAAAGCAGTTTATTTCTTGTGCCTTGCCTCAGCACCAAGGCCTATACTGTTTAATCAAGAGTCAAACCCAACAAATGCTTATTAAAATACAAAGACACCTCCCAAGAAGCATAGATCTATATACACATAAACAACTATAGTAATATCTAACCTTAAACTTGGATCACTTATGCAAGGCGTGAGAAACCAACCCTGGGTGCAACTGTAACTGGAGTAGATAATCTGCCACAAAAGTTGGACCAAGTACAATCTAATATTAGTTTTACCAAATCAAATCATAGACCAGGCTAAGCCACACACTGTAATTTAACTCAAGTTTAACAAAATTAGTACCATATTTTGCACAATCTCAAGCGGAAATAACAGGAGAGAGTGAGAAACAATAAAAGATATTGTGTAAACCAAATTACATTTATGTTGTTTATAAGATATTTCCATTTATCCTTGTTTATCCCATGTCAAAATATTACGAGCAGAAAATATTTAAATTATACTATGCATACTCCCTAGTCCCTAATATCATCTGGACATATAATCCATATATGATATCCCTATATGTTCCACAGATGGCCCTATTACCATTAAGCAACTTTAAAATAAATATATATTTTTGGTTGACAATGTAGCATTAAGATATCACAAGAACGAGTTATTCAACTTAAGGTCAATAAGTAAAAAAAAAATACCTTATTTGAAATAGGACCTTGAGCAAGGTACGGTTTCTCATTACGTAAATGATGGAATCCATAAGCAATTTGTGCATCCATTCCTGAATGTAAAATAATGATAACAACAATGAACAGAAACACATCATAAGCAAGGATTTAATGAGTTGTCCTAAGCCATAAGAGTAATATGGTCCTCCCTCCCCCAAAATGCCACTCTCATTTTTTCTATAGAATAAAGGGGAGCACTATAAAAACTCAGCCATCCATGGACTGTATTAATGATTTGGTTAAAAAGTTACAAGTCTCTTTCGTTTCTCCTAAAATAAAGTAGCAGCTAACCTTCATAACAGATAACATAAAAAAAATTAAGATTATCAAGCTTCTGCATGAAGGTACAGCTCCTCAGCAAGTGAAATTACATACACGTGAAATTAAACCAACCGGGATCTAGAGGTTAAACCAGTATACTATACCTATGCTAAAGTAATTATAGAGTACTCCTTCATAGCAGTTCACCTTGTCAGGAACGTTCCCTTCAATCGCCAATGTCTACAGTCAGACAAGAAATTTTCACTTGAATTTGGACACTCACATGATAAAATCACAATCAAAAATTCTTTTTCTTTAAAAATAAAGGACAAAAGGAGCACAAATATTCATGTCTAAGTAACCAGATAGTAAACCAGGATCAGGAAGAAGTTTTAGTCATATAAGGCCATGGTAGATTTGATAATGTGCAATATATTGGACCAAATCATTAAAGCATATATTGATCTATGATCTAAAATGTAGTCAGTATAATTTTAGTAACAAGTAAAAATAGACACAGCGCATTTTTACATGATATATGATGTGTTATCCACAAATTACATTTCGCGAGCTCCTATAATACCATATTAACTTAACAACCGAACTCTACAAACTCAAACATATACACCTTTTATTAATCTTCAAAGGACTCAAAAATGTCCATGCAAGTAGAATAGAGGTTACTACCTGATCAAGATGACACTCTTCAGTAGCCTTCAAAGAATGGGGAAGATCGATAACTTCTCCGCCAGGCACTTGCACCACAAGATGCCAACTGTATCATCAAAGAAGCAATAACAAATATAGCAGTAAAATAAGATTTATATAACAATAATGTCTTATGCAAACCCATTGCCAATTATAAGAAACTGATACATACACGGAGTCCTCAATAGTGGATTATCAAACTTACATATAAAATTCAATCGCCCAAAAGCCATCAGTATGCAACAGCATAACAGAGTACTAATCACCGTGTGATAAAAGAATACTAACCTATCTAAACGACAAATTGGACCGGTAGTAGCCTGGTGCAGAGTTTTTTTAATTGCTGATCTCCAAACGAAAGGAAATGAACCTCCCTGCAGTAATATTCAAAGCATGAGGCAACAAAGCAAGAGAAACAAATCAGCAAACAAAATAAAAACTTAAAATTTAAAAGTATCTTACCCAACCAAAACTTCTAGACAAGTCATTGCCAGTACCAAGTGGAATGACGGCTACAGGAGGAACCGGATCCCTACCCTTTAGATGAAGTTCTCCTAGGCATCCAAGTACCCATCCGACTGTACCATCACCTCCAGCAACCTGCTCAGTCATTGCAAAACATCAAACCAATGAGTAATATACAAGTAAACAATCAATTTTAACCCACATATTAAGCATAAAAATAAAATCATGAATCTTTATCACTCAAAAAAGGGGAAAATTTCTTTTTAAAAAAAAAATAAAAAAAATTGATACAATATTTTTTTCTTTGAAAACTATATAAAAAATCACTTTTTTATTATTAGAGATTTCTCTAGAAAACAAAAACAGTAATAAACATTATAAAAATTGAGCTGTAATTGTAACTAACGTGGGAACATCCCAAATCTCCTTGGGAACATTATAAAGAACAAACAAACCATGTGCAGGGGAAGACAATTTTAAAAGTTGTCAGAAGTTGGTAGAATCATACTACAACTCTAATGTTCTGTCGTGTCTCTTTTGCACAGATATCTCCATTGTTAGCCCACTTCTCAAGGCAAGCCAGTCCATACCTTACAAATTCATGCGGTTTCACATCGAGGAGGTCAAACACCTACATTTACAAAACTATAAATCCTTTAACAAATTTATACAAATAAGTCTTTTAAAAAATAAAATTAAAAAAATAACAGTTACCTGTTCTTCGCTGATTAATTGCTGGAGACGCTCTTTAAGAACCGGGCCGTGACGGCCACCGCTACGGGAGTTAATAAAAACGACCATAGGGGATTCAGGAATAGGAACACCGTCTTCGGAGGACCGAGAACGGAAATGGTGATCACCTCCGTCAACCTCTTTTTTCCTAATGGAATCCAGCATCGCGAGGCGAAGATATTGAGGCATCAAAAGCCTCCGTCTGAGCTCTTCCTTATCGATTCTAACCCCGGCTAAGCCGCAAGCTCTTATCCAGTCCATCATCGAAGAACGAGCCACGATCCGTGTCGCCGATGAATTCCTTGCCGGAGTCGGCGAATCCATATTTTCCGGAATCTTTCTTTTAAAAGTATGCAGGTGAGTGAAGGCGAGGAAGTACCCCTGGCCCTATCTCTATATTTAAGGAGTATAAAATATAGTGAAGGAAAATAAGGAAAGAAGAAAGAAGAAAGAAACTGGTTTTTCAGTTTAGTATTTCTCATGGTTTAATTCTTTTATTAGTCCCTATACTCTCTTACATTTAAAATATAGCCTTATTTACTTTTAGTTTCGTGGAACTTCATCCTCTTCTTAAATTTTTAAACAAAATCAATTAAACATCAATGCTAAACGATTTACGTTACATTTTTCATATGTCACATATTAATATTCAAATTTCTGATGTAATTTTCAAAATCCAAAAGTAGAAGGATTGAATTTTCAAAGTTTGAAATTTACAAGCACCGGAAGCAAATTATGCCATTTAAATAGAAAAAACGTTCGGAAAATGAGAAGAAATTCCCTTTCGAGGATTCTTATATTACTTAACAGTTACGTGTCTTTCTTTAATGGCAGAATTAAGTTCTTATGGAAGTGGAAATATATGTTTTTGGTACTTACACTTCGTGGTTATGTTCAATTTAGTACAACTTGCCAGAAAAAGTTGAAATGATTACGTGTTTTCTTTTGGTTCACACGATTTTTCCACGCGGAGAGGAGGAAAAAAAAAACAGTGACATTAGTGTTTGTTCATATTTAATATGGTTGGATTCAAAGGAATCTATAACTCATTTAATTTTTATTTTTAAATATTTATATTTTATTTTTTAATTTTAAATTCTAATTTTGTTTGAGTGCGGAAATATGTCCGAAGTTTTTAGTCTAAGCATTTTGATTAATGACTTGACTATCATGGTATTAGAAACTCCACCGTGTCATGTCGTACCTAAATAAATAAAAGGGTAAATTATACAATTAGCCACTAAACTTTAAATGTTGTCTTGGTTTGAACACTAAACTATAAAAGTTTCAGTTTTGTTTAGAATATTAAGTCATTAACAACATGATCTTTTTTTTCTTTAGGAAACCAATAGCTTATATGGTTTTTGTTGTCGTTTGTGACAATATCAGTACCAAAATATTTATATTTTATTATTTTTTATTTTATTTTAATTATCTTTTTATAAAATTTATTCACAATCGAAAAAATATATCTAAAAATTTAATATTTTATATTTTTATCTCTTTCAATAGTTGTTTTATACAACTCATTTTCAGATATATTGTTCATCTTCTCTAATAATATTTTTACCATCCAATATTTTCACTCAAAATAATTTTAAATGAATGTAAATTATAAAATAAAAATTTAATTTAATTAATAATTGATATATGATTTTTAAGTTTAAATTGGAAATATATATTAAATATATATTATATATAATTATAAAAAAATATTAAAATTAAAATTAATTATTATCATAATATTATAAATATTTATAATTAAATGTAAATTAAAATTCAAGCAATTTTACTCAGATTTAAATTAAATATAAATTATAAAATAGGACTCTTTTATTTAATTATCTAAAAAACTTTTAATTCTACTCAGTCCATGGTCAACGCCTGCATTTCATATGTTCATTTTTCTAGTTTCCACACGGAAAGCCGAAGACCACAAAACTACGTCGTTTTGTCAGTACAGAAAACAGCACGTCGTTTAGTGGCAAGTCCCGGAACGCCTGCACGTCGTTTAGTAATCAATATCTAATTTGGATGAACATACAACGTTATAGTATTATATTATTGGAAATATCGTATAAAGTATTTATTTTAGTGAATACTCTCAACCATTATATTGATTATTCGATATTGATTACTCGATCACTATATTGACATTATTGATGTCTAAACTCGTGATCTTTAGGAAAAACAATCATTCTTCTAATCACTTAAATTAAATGACCCGTGCTGATTTAAAACTATTAACGCTTTCCGATAAGCTAATATATGATAAAATTATATTTTAATTTCTAAGATGAAGTCATAATTTAATTCTTTTAAAACTATAAATATAGAAGTCAATATCATATAAAAATTTAAATATAAGTTCGACAATCCTAAATAAAATTTCTAGCTTTGTCTTGCGTGGATAGCTTATTATTTTTAAGAACTTAATTGGAGTTACTAATAAGCATATAAGCTTAGTCAAAATCAAACGATGTCGACGCAAATAGTAAAATTCATATATATTAGTGAAAACCACTAATAAAATGAAAAGAAATATGTATCATTAAAATGATTTTTTAATTTTTAAAATATTATTTTATATAATATTATATATATTTTATATGTATTTTTGATCGTTTGAAAATACACAAAAATCTCACAGACAAAACAATTTAAACTTGAATCTCTATTAAAACAAACACCTTTATTCTTCTTTTCATCAGAACTATTAGGTTCAATTTTTATTTATTAAATATTAGTTAAATAAATAAATCGAATAAATTTTTTTATTGCTAGTTGAGATTAAAAAATAGTACACGTCCATAAAGAAAATTTTAACAATAAAAACAGACAAATGATTGGTACCTTCATGTTCAAGTTTTGTTAACCCTCTCATTCCCTGTGTGTTTATTTGGAGGAAAATTGGATACACTTACTAATTAAATAAATAAATAAATAATCTCAAGTTAACTGCTGAATGGTGGCGGCTTTGGCATGCTTTCCACTATGCCGCAAACCAGTGTCCCATCCCGCATGTTGTACTCGTCCCTCAAGGATCGATTAGGGGAAAGACTGCTAAAATAAAGCTGCTGCCCAAGGTAATGCCTGTCCCATACCTCAGACCTGATGTTCCACATTCCGGCGTTGTCGAATGTTATTAACACAGCAGCCCACGACTTGGGGAATACTTGAATCGTGTGTCGGCTCACCGCGTCGAGAAGATTGTAGTTCATCCGCTTCTCGGGACTCCATGTTCCGGTCTCGATGCTGCAAGCAAGGATTTGGAACACTTATTAGTTGTATTGACGTATAACTTTAACATAAACTAATGGCCAAATTTGTTGTGCCAACACTTACGCCACAGCAAAGAATGCATAGCCGTCTACGTTCCAAGATTGAATGGCTGTTTCATGATTCTCGAAGACAACTTCGATGAAGTCTTTGTATGTAATGTTGACAACAATTGGTTCCAGAACTACATTTGAGACCTGAGCTGGTGGTTCATCTGGAATGGTATTGTACTTGAAAACCTTGTCTGCGACGCCGTAGTATTCCGCAAGTTTCAATGGAGTGGTCGGCTCGACAAAGGAGACTCCATTAATTGCATACCGAAGCTTGCCATCGACCTTTTCAGCGGTGTTAGCCAGCCTGATGGTACGGGTAATGTTAATGCCACCATATTTGTATGAGCCCTGAGGGTTAGGCCTAGCAGCGCTAGCAGTGAGATTCCAACGGAAGGTACGGAATTGATTGAGTGACCAAGCCCATCCAACAGGTGGTTTAGGGAGGTCAGGTTTAGGCCCTCCTTTGCCATTCATGTACCGGATGATGCCGGTTGCCGTAAGTTCTCGTTTCGTAAAACGTGACGAGGCCACAAGATAGTAATCCATCGGTTCTTGGTCGGCTGTGACGAGCACGGCAAAACACATTCCGACATGCACGTCTAGCGACTCGTAGTTGTTCTGCACCATGTGAGAACCCTCCATCTCGACCAGTTTCATTGTGTGGCCTTGGAACCTAACATTGATGGCGGTCTTCATTCCCGCATTACAGAATCTATACCTGTATGTTTTTCCAGCCTCCATGGTGAAAAGTGGTTCATCTTTACCATCACCTTTGGCGTTTTTCCCATTAATGTGGAGACCATCCGCTCGGCCGAGGTTGCGACCACTGTCAAGAATTTTCTTGAGGGTGGTATACCCTTTGTTGAACCAATCTCCCACCATGACAGTAAACTCACCAGCCGGTTGATCGTATGGAACAGGAATAAGTGGACGGCTGTGAATACGAAGGCCACCGAAACCCCCGGCCGCCCTATGCATGTCGGTCACTGGATAGTACATGTAGCTGCCGATCTGATCCTTCACCTGAAAGTGATAGGTATAATTCGTCCCGGGGAGAATGGGACACATGGTTCCCAACGTTCCATCTTGCCAAGAGTTCTTCCTATTCTGTATACCATGCCTGCAACAAATTCCATTTCCACCAATCATCACCTCAACCATTCATTACAAATCATGGACCATATTCACTTACCATGTGAAAAGTAATGGCTCGTCAAGATTATTAAACACATTGATCTCAACATTATTGTTGGTGGTAGAGTTTATATTTGGTCCGGGAAATTCACCGTTGATAAGTATACCCTTTACCGGAACTCCCAAGGGAGAAACGTTACCATAAGTCACCTTCCATTCGAAAGTAATGATCGGATCTCCGCCGTGAACCACCCGTATCGATCCGGCCCAAAGGCATAACATCGATATTAAAATCAACCTATCCATAATGTATGAAATATTGTAGATAAGATTTGCTTGAGTTGTTCTTGTCTTGGAACTAAGAGTCCATTTTTATACAAGAAATTCTCCTCTTGTTTGACCATTCAATTCTTCCCTCCGCCTCCTAGCAGTGCGCCCATCTGCTTCTTTTCTTCCGTTAATTCCTTTTGGACTGATTCCATTGCTTTCAAGACATACTATTTTTAATACCATTTTAGTTTTCTTTATGAGAAACTTGTTTTTTTAAATAAAATTTAAATCTTGATGTTTAGTTATTTATTTAAATATAATTTTATTTTTATTTATTTTATATCATATAGAAATTAAATTTATAATATATACTTTTGCACTAAAAATATTAAAATATATGCTGAGATTTCTATGTATAAAAGAGTAGAAGTAAATAAATCTAATGCAAGAAAAATATATAAAAATATTGAATTAAATAGAATAAATATTTTCAAAATAAAATAATAATACGATGGGTAGCATATAAATAAATGTAAATTTTAAAGGTTAATGTACTCCATAGAAATAAATAAAATAAAAAATATCGAAAAATATGTCTTTATTTATTTGACATTTGCATTTTTTATTAAAAAATTCTAATAAATAGTTTAATTTTAGATTATAGAATTTTTAATTGTAGTGTATGTTCATATATATATATATATATTCTTAATTTTTTGATAAAATATTTACGATAAAATAATTTAAATTCAAATTTTATACGATTATTTTATTATTTTTTTACTAAAACCACTCGTTAGGTTTAATTTTAATAAAACTTAAATTAACTCAAGAATAAATTATTATATAACTTAATTCCTTTCGTGAATATTTTAACATCTTATATATTCTTTTTGTATGTTTATCAATTTATAGAACTTCTCTTATAATTTTTATATATTTTATATAAATATTTTGAGAACTTGATTTTTTTTTGTGAGGGGTCGATTTACTTATGTTTTAAATTGACACTAACTCAAGGTGTATTTACTCAAGTTGATTTGAAAACACAAACAATTCGTTCAATTAACTTAAAACTTGAATTATATTTTTTTTCGAATCAAATTGAATTTTATTCTTTTAATTTTAATTTTTCAAAGATAAGTAAACTTATTTATTTTTCATTTAAACGTAGTGTGTAATTGCTTAAAAGTTATTTTGTCTTTTTATTGAATTTTATTTAGTGTTTTCGGTTTAAAATAATACGTTTAGGATTTAAGATTTAAAGTTGGTGGTTAAGGTTTTAAAGAATTAGAGGTAGAATATAAGATTTAGGGTTTAATTTTTTTAAGTTAAAATAAATAAATAAATTTTTTAAGATATGTTCGTCCGATTCTATTTTGAGTAAATTAAACATGATATTGATTTATGTTTTAATTTTTGTCATCTTTCTTTTGATAGGAATTTAATCATTTACCGGGGTATAATATATTTGAATAAAAAACGAATATTAATGATTGCTTTGGAGGAATAAAAATTCAATTTATCTAAAAAAAAAATATGAATCATTTGTACGGTAAAATCCCCTTTATTTCATGAAATAATTTGAATATAAAATTCATACAAATTTCAGCATTAGGAATTACTAAGGCACGTTTGGAACTCAAGCTTTCTCACACACTCACTCCCTCTATCAATGTATTTGAACCGGAATTGGGCACACAGAAATCAGCTTCATTTAACTGTTATACGGTGGAGGCCTCGGCATGCCTTCCACGACACCGCAAACCATCACGTCCTCCGGCAGGTTGTACTCGTCTCTCAGGGAACGGTTCGGGGAAAGAATGCTGACATAAAGCTGTTGTCCAAGGTAATGCCTGTCCCATATCTCGGACCTGATGTTCCACATTCCACAGTTGTCGAAAGTTATAAGGATAGCAGCCCAGGAATGGGGGAAAACCTGAATGGTGTGCCTGCTAACCGCGTCGAGAAGATTGTAGTTCATCCTCTTTTCAGGACTCCATCGCCCGGTCTCAACGCTGCATACAATGATTGCAGAAAAACACTTAGAAACCATATTATTTGTTATGCTAGAACATAGAATGGTGCCAACACTTACGCCACAGCGAAGAATGAATAGCCAGACAAGTGCCAAGATTGAACTGCCGCTTCATGATTCTCGAAGATAATTTCGACGAAGTTTTTATGTGTCATGTTGAGGACAATAGGTTCAAGAGCTACTTTTGAGATCTGAGCTGGTGGTTCATCTGCAATGTTATCATACTTGAAAACCTTGTCTGCAACATTGTAGTATTCCGCGAGTTTCAGTGGAGTCGTTGGCTCGACGTATGAGACTCCATTAATGGCATATCGAAGCTTTCCATCAACCTTTGCGGCGGTGTTTGCCAGCTTGATTGTGCGGGTAATGTTAATGCCACCATACTTGTAGGAGCCTTGAGGGTTCGGCCTAGCAGCGCTAGCAGTAAGGTTCCAACGGAAGGTACGGAATTGATTGAGTGACCAAGCCCATCCAACAGGTGGTCTAGGAATGTCGTATGAGGGCCCTGCCTTACCATTTTTGTACCGGATGATGCTCATTGTTGTAACCTCTCGTCTAGTAAAACGAGTCGTGGCAATGACATAGTAATCCCTTGGTTCCTGGTTGGCCGTGACAAGCACAGTGTAGCACTGCCCAACGTGCACATCCAGCGAGTCATACTCATTCTGCACCGTGTGAGAACCTTCCATCTCAACTAGTTTCATGGTGTGGCCTTGGAACCTGATGTTGAGAGATGTCTTGATTCCAACATTGCAAATCCTGTATCTGTATGTTTTTCCAGCTTCCATGATAAACAAAGGTTCATCTTTACCGTCACCTTTAGCAACTTTCCCGTTAATGTGGACACCATCAGCTCTGCCGAGGTTGCGGCCACTGTCAAGAATTTTCTTCAGACTGTTGTACCCTTTGTTAAACCAATCTCCAGCGATGATGGTATAGTCATCAGCCGGCTCATCATATGGGACAGGAATGAGTGGACGACTGTTAACACGGAGGCCGCCAAATCCCCCGGCCGCCTTATGCATGACTGTCACCGGATAATACATGTAGCTACCAATTTGGTCCTTTACCTGGAAGTGATAGGTGAAATTCTTCCCAGGTGGGATGGGACACATTGTTCCCAGCACACCATCTTGCCAAGAGTTCTTTCTATGCTGCACACCATTCCTGTAATTTGCTCATTCTTTCATTACAATAATCAAATGGAAAAAACAAAAACTACCCTTTGTTCATGAAACATAATTACTCACCATGTCAAAAGAAATGGCTCATCGAGGTAATTAAACACATTGACCACGATGTTATTGTTGGTGGTGGAATTTATATTCGGCCCGGGGAATTGACCATTGATCAGAATACCTTTTACGGGAATGCCCAAGGGGGCAACCGTGCCATAGGTGACTTTCCATTCGAAAAAGATAGTAGGATCTCCGCCTTGAACCACGAGCATCGATCCGGCCCAGAGACATAATAGCAACGATATCAACCGAGCCATCTCTCGGCCTGCCTATCTTTTTCCTAGAACGTCTCCTATGTAATTTTATTACGTACAACTGTTTATCTCCCCCTAGAGGAAGATATTGCTTGAGTTGGTTCTAGAATGAAACTAAGTCTGCCCTTTTATACATTCATGCATGCTATTATTACCACTAACAGATTTGATTTTACATGGCTGAACCATTCTCTTCTGTTACAACAAGAACTTCCACATTTGTGTGGCCAAAAATAGAGATGGTGAGGGATTTTCGAGTGTTGGAATTCACCAAATTGTGCTATAAAATGGGAGAACAAACGCAGAGATTAGGCAGGGAGGAAGAAGCAGAGCATCTTCTTCCTCACAATTGAGTGAGTAGTTAGATTTATTATAATAACATAAGTATTTATAAAGAGAGCCGAGCAGCCGATTACTGAAGAGAGATGATGTCCGGGGTGGTACTTAGGCTTCTCATGTGCTCCTTAATCGGAGCGTTAATGCACGGTGTCCGCGGTGGAGACCCTTACTTGTTCTTCACATGGAACGTCTCCTACGGCATCATCTCTCCGTTGGGAGTTCCTCAGCAAGTCATTCTCATCAACGGTGAATTCCCAGGCCCCAATATTAACTCCACTACCAATAACAATATTGTGGTCAATGTCTTTAACAATCTTGATGAGCCTTTTCTTTTCACATGGTATGGTGTTTCCACAGAAAAACATTGTATATATTATCTATATTTGACTAATTAATTATATCAATCGTTGATTGTTGTTGAATTTCAATCATTTAAATGTATTGCAGGAGTGGAATTCAACAGAGAAAAAATTCATGGCAAGATGGAATGCCTGGAACCAATTGTCCCATTGCTCCGGGAACCAACTACACCTACCAGTTTCAGGTGAAGGACCAGATTGGCAGCTACATCTACTATCCCTCCACTGCAATGCATAAGGCAGCCGGTGGTTTTGGTGGTCTTAAGGTGCACAGTCGTCCGCTCATTCCTATCCCCTATGATGAACCCGCCGATGATTACACCGTCCTCATTGGCGACTGGTATACTAAGAGCCACAAGGAATTGAAGAGCTTCCTAGACAGCAGTCGCCCTTTGGGCAGGCCTGAAGGTGTCCTCATTAATGGTAAAGCTGGTAAAGTTGGAGTGGAGCAGGAACCGTTTTTCACCATGGAAGCAGGCAAGACATACAAGTACAGGGTGTGCAATGTTGGACTCATGGCCTCTCTCAACTTCAGGATCCAAGGCCACAAGATGAAACTTGTGGAAATGGAGGGTTCCCACACCATTCAGAACGTGTATGAATCCTTGGATGTGCATATTGGACAGTGTTTTACAGTCCTTGTTACTGCCGACCAAGCTCCTAAAAACTACTATATTGTAGCATCCACTCGATTTCTCAAGGAAGTAAAGACAAGCACTGCCATTGTTGGATACACCAATGGTAAGGGAGAAGCCTCACCCGAGCTTCCTCCCGCCCCTGTTGGTTGGGCTTGGTCACTCAATCAGTTTCGCACCTTCCGTTGGAACCTTACTGCAAGTGCTGCAAGGCCAAATCCTCAAGGATCCTACCATTATGGTGCTATTAACATCACTCGCACTATCAAATTGGTGAACAGTGTAAGTAGAGCCAATGGAAAGCTCCGATATGGTTTTAACGGTGTCTCCCATGTCGATCCGGCCACCCCACTGAAGTTGGCGGAATACTTTAACATGGCTGATAAGGTTTTCAAATACTATGTGATGAAGGACGAAGCAGAAGAGACCACAGACCTCACAGTGCAACCAAACGTTCTCAATATGACATTTCGTAACTTCGTGGAAATCATATTTGAGAATCACGAGAAAAGCATGCAGTCTTACCAGGTGAATGGATATTCGTTCTTTGCGGTGGCTGTTGAGCCGGGGACATGGGATCCGGAGAAGAGGATGCACTACAATCTACTCGACGCAGTGAGCAGGCACACGATACAAGTGTTCCCCAAGTCATGGGCCGCCATCCTTTTGACGTTTGACAACGCAGGCATGTGGAATATCAGGTCAGAGAAATGGGAGAGGGCATATCTGGGGCAACAGCTCTACGCCAGTATTCTGTCGCCTGAGAAATCCCTGAGGGATGAGTACAACATACCGGAGAACACTCAACTGTGTGGCATAGTCAAGGGATTGCCCAAGCTTCCATCTTATACATAACTGATCAACAACTCCCATGTATTTGGCTGCTGCTACATGCCTCTTGTTACTATGTAATCATTATATATATCAACCTTTTCACACTTAACACAATATGATCAGGATAATGATCCGAGAAATCAGGAGCCAGGAACTCACAAAAGCGAGAAATTATTCTATGGACCGGTTCCACCACGTCATCCATGATCCTTAAGAACAAAAAATAAATCCATGTCATCATTTTTTACACATCATCTGCATACTCATAATTTTAATTTCTAAATCATCTCTCTAAATAAAATATATTAAAATTAAAAATGATGACGTGGATTTATTTTTTATTCTAAACCCTAAACCTAACCCTAAACCCTAAACCTAACCCTAAACCCTAATCCTAACCTAAACCCTAAACCCTAAACCATAAACCATAAACCTAACCCTAAACCCTAACCTAAACCATAAACCATAAACCCTAACCCCAACCCCAACCCTAACCCTAAACCCTAAACCTTAAATCCTAAACCTTAAACCCTAATTAAAAAATAAATCCATGTCATCATTTTTTTTAATTTTAATATATTTTATTTAGAGAGATGATTTGGAAATTAAAATTATGAGTGTGCAGATGATGTGTAAAAAATGATGACGTGGATTTATTTTTTATTCTTAAGGACCATGGATGACGTGGTGGAACCGGTCCATAGAATAATTTCTCCACAAAAGCAGTAGGACAAAAGCTCAACCAAATCTGATTAACCAACACTCCATCCAACTTTCTTGATAAGGGAGCTTCCTCCCTATGATTGCACTAAGTAATATTGAAATAGTAATTGTTTATTTATTGAAGCAAAGTTGTTCATCTAACTTCATACGAACCACATATTTATACACAAGAGGATTATCAGTACCAGCTGTAGCTGTTAACCCTAACAACCTAACAATAACACTAACAGCTTAACTACTAGAACGAACTTCCCGCGCCTTCCTTTTCCATTGCGCACAAGCTACACGATCCTTCCAGTACCTTTCAGATTTCACCTTCAACATTTTCCCTGCTTTTTCAGCTCCTCTACCTCATCAACTGTAGCCACACCAAGTTTCCGTCAAAAGACTAGAAAATACGCACGAGACAAAGCTTTAGTCAAACCATCAGCCACCTGATGTATGGCTGGGATGTAATTGACTCTCAAATGCCCAGCAGCAACCTTCTCACGAACAAAATGAATGTCTAACTCGACATGTTTTGTTTGAGCATGGTATACAGGATTGGCACTAATGGCCACTGCACTTGAATTATCATTCCAAACAACAGGAACAGGATGGCATGTATACCCTATTTCTATAAGCAATGTTGTAAACCACGTAACTTCAGAAGTAACATCTGCAATGCTTCTGTATTCGGATTCATTTGTGCTCCTAGAAACTGTTTTCTGCTTCTTAGAACTCTATGCCACCAAATTTCCACCCAAATAGACTGCATAACCTGTCACAGACCTCCTATCTTCGAAACTACCTCCCCAATCTACGTCAGCAAAAGCTTTAAGGCACAACTCATCACCAGAACCAGCAGGTCTAAATACTAAACCATGATCTAATGTCCCACTTAAGTATCTTAGAACCCTTCTCACAGCATCCAAGACTGAGCCAGACGATTCACACTAAAAACAATTTCTGGTCGAGTATGACATACATACAATAATGCACCCACCAGACTTTTATATTCTCGAGCATCAGCAATAGGACTACCTCCTTCTTTGAGTAGTACAAAAGACGTCACCATGGGTGTGAGAGTGTCGTTAGCATCATACATGTTTGCCCTCTCCAGTACTTCAAGTATATATTTACGTTGATTTAGCACCAATGAATCTCCTCGACGAGTAACTTGGATGCCAAAAAAGAAACTCAGCTCACCTAGGTCGTTTAGAGCAAACCTGTCTCCAAGTTGTTGTACCACAGTGTCAATCTCCTCAACACATGCACCAATAAGAATAATATCATCAACATACACTAACATAAACGTTTTAACCCCTTGCTTATCTCGAATAAACAAAGAGGCATCAGCTCGAGTTTCCTGAAACTCAATCTCTTGCAAATAACTTTTGAGCTTCGTATGCCAATTCCTTGGAGCATGTCTTAGGCCATACAAAGCCTTCTGCAACTTACATACCAATCTTGAACCATCAGAGGCAAACTTCTCAAAGCCAGGTGGCTGAATCATGTAAACATCTTCAAGTAAATCACCATTCAAAAACGCATTATTGACGTTCACTTGTCTCAATTTTTACTTCTTAGACACAATAAGAGACATGATAGCATTCAAGGTAGAAATCTTTACTACTGGACTGAAAGTATATCGGAAATCTTGTCGAGGTATTTGAGAAAACCCCTTGGCCACTAACCTGGCCTTGTGTCTGTGTACAGTGCCATCTGAGTTTTGTTTGAGCTTGAAAATCCACTTACACCCCACTGGTACTCGTGTAACGACCCGGATTCGGATCTGAGCGTCGGGTTAATCCGAGGGTTATGGGTTTCGGTTTTGGTCCCGAGTTTAGTGGTTTGGGGTCTTGAGAGTTTTATGTGGAGGATAATTTGGTAATTGTCTAAATAGGTTGAATAGGGAGTTGTTTTAAGGGTGTGTGTTGAAAACTTTCTTTCATCTTCTTCCTTGCAACCTCAAGAGAAAGTGAAGCATAAAGGTTGAATCTTTGGAGTTTTGTGGGAGAATCTCGGTTTTGAGCTGAAGGGAAGGTTGTAGGGTTGTTAGAGATCTATCTAAAGAGGTAACAATGTGTTGGTCTTGTGAGAAAAGGGGGTTTTGAGTGGGGGTTTGTGATAAGAACGAGATTGAGGTTTTAAGGGTCTAAATCTCAGTTTCTTGAGTTCTTTTTGTTCCAAGAATCTCCTCAAATGGTGGCTAATGGTTAAGTGTCTTCCTCTTGTAGAGAAACAAGTTGGAACACCATCTTCAAGCTTAGGAAAGGAGAAAGCTTAAGTGGGAGGAAAGAGTTCGTTTTTGTTGTTGCTTGCTTAAGGTTGGTACTCCCAACTCTTTCTTCATCATGCATTTCATGGTAGTTAGCATACATGTAGGTTTTGTGCATGAATGCTTGGTTCTATGCTTTGGGTGTTTTAATGGTGAAATTCGTATTAATGTGATTAAGGGTTGGAAAATGGTGCTAAAATACTCTAAACATCATTAATATTGAGTAGGAATACTTTAGAATCGATTAGATTAAGTTTGGGGTTGAAAATCTAGAATTTCTAAGTGCAGATCCATCCTTAGTGTAGGGGGTATCGATACTCGGGCTACCGGTATCGATACCCATGAGTATATTTTGGCTTGTTGCTTAGGGGTATCGAACCTTGTTTCGATACCGGAGATTCCAGAAACTTTTTGCATCGATACCTGTATCGAAATGGGTCCTCCCCTTTCTGTTGACTTTTGAAGTTGGTCAACGGTATCGATACTTGTTTCGATACCTGTGTTTTGATACCCTCTTTGGGTGGCTATCGATATAGGGTGTTTCGATACCCTACTTAAGGGTATTGATACCCCTGTGTATTTTGGCTAAGTTGGGTAGAATTTAAGGTTTCGGTGATCTTAATAGATATATACTTAAATCTAAAAGCTATGAAATGAATTGTCGAACTAAGATTGAGATTAACCCCGAAAGACTAGTTGAGATAAACTTTAATATATCTTGTTGTGATAAGATCCTAGGTGGATCGTTTGTGTAGGTTGAGTCCTTGTGAGTTGGAAATCCGGATATCCATAAGTGTTGCAACACGTTGAAGGCCATCCGATGTAACATGCCGGGTGATGATTGAAGACTTTTATTCCGAGTGTTAGGCGGCCTCACTCGAAGATGTTTGATGTAACATTCCGAGCATAGGGTTGGTTGGGCGGCCTCCACCCTTTCCGAACGTTGGGCGGCCTCGTTCAAAGATGTCTGATGTAACATTCCGGACATAGGATTTGAGGGCGGCCTCAATCTTGAGTGTAAGATCCCGATGCTATGTGGACGCGGGCCTCACTCTTGTGTGTTGACTTGACTGATTTGTATATGCTGTGTGCGATAATATACATTTCATTATTCCATGTGATAGGCGAGCATGCTAGATCATCATATCATGCACGAGATTTATATGTCATGCTTTACTGCTTTTGATATGCATGATGTTAGCCGAGTTTAGCGTATCCACTAAGCTTGTGTGGCTCAGCGTTCGAAATCTGTTTTCATGCGCAGGTTAGGTGAAGCGGGTTCCGTGGAGCACCATCGAGGTTTGGATTTCAGCATCGACTTTATGTCAGGGTACAGTGATAGATGTAGTGGGCTAGTACTTTGTTAGACCTATATGTATTTTTGTAACTCTGTTATTTTAATTGGGTCAAATATTTTAAATGGGTTGTAATAGTTTGGAGCTCCGATCATTTTAAACTATTTTGGGCTTTTGTTTTAAATTAAATGGATTTTATAGATCGTATTTAGACTTGAATTGACTTTAATATTGGACTTTCAAAGGAATTTTTGAGATACGGCTTTTGGGTCGGAGGCCCAATGTGACATCCGGGTCGGGGTGTTACAACTCGACCTTCAGGCAAACTTACTAACAACCATGTATTGTTCTGACAAAGAGCATTAAACTCAGCAAGTGCAGCTTCCTTCCATTTGGGAGATAAAAATGCCTCTCGTATAGTTACTAGTTTAACCTCATCACTTCCTACTTCTGTGAGATAAATTTTTGGTTTGAAAATATCATTTCTACTCCTAGTGACCATATGATGTGTTCGTAAGACTAAACTATCAAGATTATCTGTTGCATGCGGTTGATGACTAGATTGGCCTACAAGGGGAACTTCTACATCAGGATGCTCAGAGGGAGCCTGACTAGTACCATCAGGAGGACCAGAGTGCTCAGTTTGAGCCTGACTCGTACCATCAAGAGAAACAGGTTGTTCAGACTGAGCCTGTCGTGTATCACCAGGAGAACCAGATCGACAAGGCACTTCACTCTGACTAGGAGCTTGATGAAAGTTATCCTCACGTGCAGGCATGCAAGGCTCATTATCACATGGTACAGAAGACGACTCTTCTGGAACCACATGATCAACTAGAGGTTCATAAGGCAAACTTGGTTCATTGGCAGTAACACTATTTTGTCCAGCAGAAATTTCAGAAGCAGAAGGACCACCAGGAACATCATTAAAAACAGTAGGTTGATGTTGTTGTTGTTGTCCATCTGACCCACTTTTGAGGAAAATACTAGAATCGATCCACTAGGTACAACACCTGCACTTTTAGCTATCTTACATTATTCATCTGCAAAAGGAAAGACCAGCTCATCAAATATTACATGTCGAGAGATATAAACTCTGTCATTGGGAGCCGAGCATTGAAATCCTTTATGTTATGGACTGTACCCAAGAAAAGTACAGGGTTAAAACCTAAAGTCCATCTTATGTTGTTGAAAAAGTCTCAAATGAGGGAAGCATCGACACCCAAATACCCTCATATAGGTATAGTCTGGGGCTTTCTTATACAACTTCTCGTAAGGTGACATACCCAACAACACTTGAGTGGCCAACCTATTAATCAAATGAACAGTTGTACAAACAACATATGCCCAAAACTTCAAAGGTAATGAAGCTTGAGCCAATAGTACCAGGGCTAGTTCGATCACATGCCTATGCTTCCTCTCTACAACATCATTTTGTTCCGAGGTGTAGGGGCATGTGACTCGATGAACAACACCTTCTTTAGCTAGCCAAGTATCCAAGCCCCTAAACTCATTGCCCTAATCGCTTTGAATCGCCTTTATCGAACAACCAAACTAAGTGCTAACCATTTTATGGAATATTTGAACCATCTCAACAACTTGAGACTTGTCCTTGAGCAGGTACAATCATGTATGTCTGGTATAAGCATCCACAAAGGTTATTAATACTTGTAACCATTAGAAGGGACATGAGAAAGTCCCCAAAGATCTATGTGCACAAGCTGAAATGGTTCAGTGTACTCAGTAGATGAAGAAGAGAAAGGTAGCCGATGACTTTTACCCATATGACAAGCAACACACATAGACAAGATAGTTTTATTTATATCTTTTAAAAGTTTTACATCTATACTGTTACATATACGAATTAAACTACTAAGGCTAGGATGACCAACCCTCCTATGCTACAACTCATAGGAAGCAACATTCACATTGGTTAGATTGGCTTCAGCATGGACTCCTTCTTGATCTAACGCAGCATCAAACCTATATAAGCCACTATTTTCATGACCTTGCAGCAAAGTAGCACCAGTATCCTCATCCCGAACCAAACAAGTGTGAGCATGAAATTCAAAGAACACCTTATTGTCCCTAGCAAGCTTAGAGACAAAAAGCAATTTTTTTTACATTTGGCACGTGAAGTACCTCATTCAACAATAATTTTCTAGAAGCGCAAACTGTATTCAACACAGAACACCCTTTATTAGCAATGTCAAGCTTAACACCATTACCAACCACGAGTTTATCTGGACTATTATAGAAAGAAGAATGTAGCAGATTGGCAGACTCTGGTGTTACATGATGTGTGACACCTGAATCCATAACCCAAGCATTGCTAGACACAGCAAGATTAACCTGTGGAGGACCAGACTCATCCTCATCCAGCAAAACAGAATCATCAAAGACTAAGGTTTGCATCGACAACTCCAGAATCAACACCTTTTCCAGTCAAGCCACCAGTAACGCTTGGAAAAGTCTGGTTAAAATGATACCAACATCTATCTACTAGATGCTCAAGCTTCCCACACAGCTGACACTGAAATTTGATTCGTCCTCGACCACGACCAGTGAACCTTCCAGCTTGTAGCTGGGGATTCGACCTTCCCCTAAAATTATAACCAACTCGAAGACCTCCAGACTGCTCACCAAACGTTTGAGCAACATTGGCACTTATCAACATGTCCTCAGTTTGACTTCCGAAATCAGCTAATTGATACTCCACATCCATCAATATGGAGCGAACACTATCCATAGAATGAGATTCTTTGCTTGCCGTAATAAGTGCTATCCAAGGCTGATATTCCTTGGGTAGACCATTCAGAATACTTGCAATATGTTCAACCTTAGGGACCGGATTTCCACAGGAGGCTAAGGCATCACAGATCTCCTTGATCTGAGTCAGATACATCTGAATGGTTTTTTCTCCTTTCTTCAGAACATGAAGCTTATAGTGCAAGCTCATAACCGAAGTGGTAGATCGACGGGTAAAATTTTCAGAATTGTATTCCACACATCGGCAGTCTTTCTGCCCCAACAAATTGTGGTAAAAGAGTGGCATTGATGGTCGAAAGCAACCAAGAAGCCAGAGCACTATCTTGTACAACAAAATCCTCATACTTCTCATTCACGATCGACTCACCATCAGGGTCAATAATCGTTTCAGAAAGAGATTGAAGAGAACTGGTCATTAACTTTTTGAGCCGATGACTCTTCACGGTTAAGAGAACTTGTTGCTTCCATAACAAAAAGTTATACTCATCAAGGACCACATTAACTTTTTTGTTTTTGAATGATATGGTAACCACAAAGAAGAAAATAAACTGAAAAAGACACCACCAAAGAAGAAAAGAAGGAGAGCAGAAGAAATAGAAAGAACTCCAGGACCCTAGCAAAGATACCATATTAAAATAGTAATTGTTTATTTATCGAAGCAAAGTTGTTTATCTAACTCTCATACAAACCACATATTTATACACTAGAGGATTATTTGTACTAGTTGTATGTGTTAACCCTAACAACCTAACAATAACACTAACAGCTTAACTACTAGAACCAACTTCCCCCGCCTTCCTTTTTCACTGCGCACAAGCTATACGATCCTTCCGATACCTTCCAGATTTCACCTTCAACAAGTAAAAAGAGAACCAAAACAAGGATGACCAACAACATCCATAAAGTCAATCTATCTTCACGGCCATTGCACCGACACCAGAAAGAAATAAACAATCATCTCCCTTCAGCAACTGACAAGTAAAAAACTGATCAGAGCCTCCTACCTCAATTAACTACCAACCACCACTGGCACTAATAAGAACACATGTTTTATCACTTACAGCATGTAAATAGTTATTGAACAAATTTCACCCTCTAAACTTACTATTCACTATATCAGCAGCCTTAGACTCGCGAACTAAGAAGCCTTTTCTGTTTAAGGGGGTCATTTAAACACCTTAAATTCCAGATTCATGTTTTCATAACAAAGACTTTTTCTTTAAGTTTCAACTGATAACACCAGCAGCAGGAACATCCACCTTTACACCAGGAGCTTCCTGCTCATCATCACAAGACATGAAAGATGTTAAATATTAAATATTGCAACTTCCACTTAATGATTAATTGCCAGTTCGTGATGCCGAGTGGATGGAATTGGCGAAGAAGGAAACAAAATTATGTCCACAAGAAGAAAATGACGTCTGAACAAAAAAGACCAACTCATTTAAGCAAGGTGGGGGAATCCCATCATTATAATGTTTAGAATTCATATTTTTATTAAACAATTATTGTAATTTAATTTAATATTAATTTTATGAAAATAAAACTATATTTAATAGTTGATTTATTTTATTCCAAATAAAATGAGAAAATAATTCTAGTTTATTTTTAATTTTAATCATATTTTTAAATTAAGTACTATTTTAGTTAAAAATATGATCATCGTTAATTTAGTTTAATGGTTAAATAATTGATTTTGTATCAGAGAAACTCAGATTCAAGTCACTCTAGTTGTATTTTGTTATAATTTTAAATGGTAATCTAATATAAATTAAATATAATTTGCGGTGAATTTATTCAAATTGATACCTAGTTAAGATGATTAGGTGTTCGATTTATTACACGATCACTCTAATCTAAGTGGTTAAAAGAACGGTTGTTCTTTTTAGAGGTCACGGGTTTGAACATCAACAATGTCAATAGAGTGATTGAACGATCAATCTCAAATGGTACAAATTATGTTTTAAAATAGATACTACTGTAATCAATATTAGATAATTCAAGAAAAAATTATATAATATTTTATTATTAAAATACTAAAATAAAAACATAAAAAAAATATTTAGTTTACCCTCAATTTATCACCTTCATATATCTTATTATACGATTTTACTTTAATTTTCTTTATTTTCATTAGACGATTCATTTCCTAATTTGACCCCCCTACTAGTTAATACTCAACTCAAGGAAAGGATCGTGGTCGTGTTGTGTGTAGCCAGCCAGCCAATGAAAGCAAGGGCCCCACTAAAGGCTGTCGGACGCCAAAATATCATAAATTCCCGTAAGTTAAACGTCAACAGCCTTAAAACTAGGAAGAAAAAATCGTTGCTTTATATGTTATCATCTTCTCAGGCTTGATTCCAACAGTGAACTCTATTCCCGTTCGATTTCCCGTTAGAAATTTATATCAGACCAGAAGGTTCAGCTCAGATCCTTTCCCTGTGTTCGTTCATCCAATCCATTAGGAGAAAGATGAGGGAGATTATAAGCATCCATATAGGCCAAGCTGGGATTCAGGTTGGGAATTCATGCTGGGAGCTCTACTGTCTTGAACATGGAATCCAACCCGATGGAATGATGCCCAGGTTCTTTTTTTCTCTCCACTTTTTGTGGTCAAAATTGAACCCCCATTTTTTTCCTAACAAAAAGTACTGATCTTGAGTCCTAGAAAGGAATAATTTTTATTTTCCTGTTTGATTGCAGTGACACATCTGTTGGTGTAGCACATGATGCTTTCAACACTTTCTTCAGCGAAACCGGTTCAGGGAAGCATGTGCCTAGAGCCGTGTTTGTGGATCTGGAACCTACTGTGATCGATGAAGTTAGGACCGGGCCTTACCGCCAACTTTTCCACCCCGAGCAGCTTATTTCTGGCAAGGAAGATGCTGCTAATAACTTTGCCAGAGGCCATTATACAAGTACGAAACACCATTTCAATCTCTTTGTCTAGCTGCTGTTGGTATCTTTAACTTTTTGGTTGGTTTAATCTAGTGCTTGTGCTTTGCAGTTGGGAAGGAAATTGTCGATCTTTGCCTTGACCGTGTTCGAAAGTTAGCTGATAATTGCACTGGCTTGCAAGGGTTTCTGGTGTTTAATGCTGTTGGCGGTGGAACTGGTTCTGGTCTAGGGTCTTTGTTGTTAGAGCGCTTATCGGTTGATTATGGAAAGAAATCTAAGCTTGGATTTACCATCTATCCTTCACCTCAGGTAACTCATGGATGATGTTCTGACTTTGTATCTTTTTTGGTAATAGCAGAATTTGTTTTGAGCATGGTTATTTTGTTTAACTTGCAGATGTCGACGGCTGTTGTGGAGCCTTACAACAGTGTTCTGTCTACTCATTCCCTTCTCGAGCACACGGATGTGGCTGTGCTCTTGGACAATGAAGCAATTTATGACATATGCCGTAGGTCACTTGATATTGAGAGACCGACTTACACGAACTTGAACCGTTTGATATCTCAGATTATATCATCCTTAACGACTTCTTTAAGGTTTGATGGAGCCATTAATGTGGATGTTACGGAGTTTCAAACCAATCTGGTTCCATACCCTCGTATCCACTTCATGCTCTCCTCATATGCACCTGTTATTTCAGCTGCGAAAGCATACCACGAGCAATTGTCGGTTCCTGAGATCACGAGTGCGGTGTTTGAACCCTCGAGTATGATGGCAAAGTGTGATCCTAGGCATGGGAAGTACATGGCATGCTGCCTCATGTATCGAGGAGATGTTGTCCCCAAGGATGTTAATGCTTCTGTTGCTACTATCAAAACAAAGAGGACCGTGCAGTTCGTTGACTGGTAAGAGAATTTCTTATATGTAGATTTTGTTCTTTAAGAGGTTATGGAATGCAAAGGGGTTACTGCAAGCATTTTTGTTTGGTTGCACAGGTGCCCGACTGGCTTCAAATGTGGTATTAACTATCAGCCCCCAACTGTTGTACCTGGAGGCGATCTTGCTAAGGTACAGCGAGCTGTTTGCATGATAAGCAACAACACAGCAGTGGCCGAGGTGTTTGCACGCATCGACCACAAGTTCGACCTCATGTACGCAAAGAGAGCTTTTGTGCATTGGTATGTTGGTGAGGGCATGGAGGAAGGTGAGTTCTCCGAAGCTCGTGAGGACCTGGCAGCTCTGGAAAAAGACTACGAAGAGGTTGGTGCTGAAGGTGTTGAGGAAGAAGAGGATGCCGAAGATTATTGATGTTCTCTTGCAAAGATATCTACTTTGAAGATCGGTTCATTGTCCGAGGGTATTCCTACCCCCCTTTCCCGTGCCTTTCCTATTGTTTTATCTTGTTGAATGGTTATTTTGTTACAAATGTTGCCTTCTATGCTATCAATGATTTACTTGAAGCCATGTTATGCTATCAATGAAGTAATACTTATATTTTTGTTAACTGTTAAATGTCCTTTTGTTATAAATGTTGTCTTTTGTTCATGAAAGATCATAAGCAATAAATCGCTTCACAATCTGTCATCCTGTCTTCTAGTTCTGTCTATGTTTCATGAGCAATAAATTGCCTCATTAAAATAAATTGTTGTATTTTATTTACTCTGTGCCCCTGTACATGTTTGATCCATAATCATACATGCGAATGCAGGGATATGACCTAATGGGATTCTTCAGATATGTGAAAAAATAGTAAAAGTCAAACATATTCATATCAATTGCTATGGGATTACACTATCCATTTTACGGTTCGTGTTTGGAACATGTTTGGAGTTCATGGTTCCCTAAGAATATAATGTGTCTTGCCTATACACCCTCAACTTGGTGTATGCTATGGAATTTGAACTTGAAGGGAAGGGAGTAAGAGAAAATGGTCTGCGGGGCATGACTGAAACAGTAATAATTTTCATTTCAAACAGTGAAAATTGTTGTTTCAAATTCTTTCTAAAGCAACACTAGGAACAGACAGCCTCAAGTTACTCTCTTTCATGGTAGACAGACGGAATCAGCTTTGGCAGAACAAGTGGCAAAGCGTAGGAAGATCCCAGATAGCATCATTTGGATCAAATGCATTCTGAAGGTATTCATTAACCCCGTTCATTGCATATAAATTTGCTGATATCTGTCTTTCTACCTTCAAGCGTTCAAATTCCTGAAGCTCCTGATCTATTCCTTGAGGCAAAAGACCAGCATCTTGTGGAAACTCTGGTCCTTGGCTTAATGGAATCTGATCAAACCCTGTTGTAATAGGCCAGACTTGATCAAACTGCGACGGGGTCGGTTCAAGCTCACTGACAAACTTGTTCAACTCTGGCCTGTACGCGCCATCAAACATCTGGATTGAATTACACGGAAAATCATTGTCCCTGGTGGTGGACACAAAGCTATCAGTGCTACCAGCATTACCGATACTGCCATTACTGCTAACAATAGTACTTGCTTTAATCACGATCTTGTTGGAGTTGGTGTTGCTACAAGTCCCTTGCCTTAAAGTCTTCTTATGATCAAGCAGGTTCCTAATCTTCAACGAGAGACGGGAATCGGTCGAAATGTGAGTCGCGAAATTGGTCCGTGTATTCGAACCCCGGAGAAGGCAAGCGGCTTCATCATAAGCTCTAGCGGCCTCCTCAGCCGTCTTGAACGTCCCCAGCCACATCCTTATCTTCTTTGTGGTGTCTTTGATCTCGGCAACCCATTTCCCCGAAGGCCTCTGCCGTACACCGACAAACTTGTTCCTCCTGTTGGTAGCTGCAACTCTCTCCTTCAGTTTCCCCTTCTGCTGGCTTGCAACTTGGTTGTGTTCCATTTGAGGGAATGCTTGTGGGGTGGACCAAATAGACAGGGAGAGAAGCATGATTTATATGAAGGTGCCAGGGGGTGAGGTTGTTGAAGTGGTGGGAAGGTTGTCTCTCATTGTTGTCAGCATGTTGGGTGTAGTAGTTGTTCCATGGTTAGTGACTGATATATCAAGGTTGGGTTGACAAAATCATTTTAGGATATGATTATGTGAAGGGATGACACGTGGAGAAAGTAGGCTCCCACTAAAACAGACAATGGAGCTCATTGGAAGAATCCAAAAGGGAAGCAACAGCAAAGCAGAGTGGAATCTCAAGCAGGGCTGATTAGAATGAAATGGAATGGAATCTCTGGCAGAGTTGTAAATGAAATATAAAAACTGCATGATCATTATTTGATAACTTAAGATTAAAAATCAGGAAATTATAAAAACGAGATGGAAAATACAATAGATGGGGAGGGGGGAGGTTATCAATTACATCATAGATGCAAACACAGAGATAAGATGAACAAATTCTTTCTGTGCAAAGGAACAGAGAGAATAATAGCATGAAACCTTTAGCAACAGTCAGAAGCATATTCTACCATTCTGAAAGCAATTACATACTTGTGACTAACCTGTACTCTAGGATTTTGGCAATCATCCATGGCAGCAGCTAAGGCACGCCAGTTGGTAGACAATTGACCGACTGCATTAATAGCCGCCCACCTCACACGGGGTTGGGAATCATTAAAGGAATTCAAGACCATAGGGATCACTTGTTCCAGACTTTTTAATCATAACCTGTAATTGTAAAGTCCATCAACAAATTAAAATGCAACAAAAATAGAGAACTTATCCGAACTCTAATACAATTTGATCCATTTGAGACTTAGGCAATAATCAAATAGAGAACTCTAATACAATCAATAGTCAATAATCAATATTCCTGTTCTAGCTAAATCACATAGGGTATATGCTATAGATCTTATTGGCTACGGATACTCGGACAAGCCGAGTCCTGGTGAGGTCGGGGACTCATTCTATACATTTGAGACTTGGGCTTCCCAATTGAATGATTTCTGTAGCAGTGTGGTTAAAGACAAAGCATTCTTTATTTGTAACTCTATCGGAGGTAACGACCCTTTTCATTAGATGTTATTTCCTTTCTGAACAAGCGAAGCTTATGTTTTGTATAGATTATTTAGAACAGAAATATGCCAGTTGAAATAATGGGGACTTAGTGTAGGACTGGTTGGTCGTCAAGCAGCGGTCGCCAATCCGGAGATTTGTAGGGGTTTATTCCTATTAAATATATCTTTGCGCATGCTTCATGTCAAAAAACAGCCATGGTTCGGAAGACCATTCATTCCATCGTTTCAGAGTTTTCTTAGGTAACAATGATATGGAAGCATTTTTATTTTTCCAGCCAAGGTTTAGAGTGTTGCAATAGTCATATTGGTTTTTTAGGCAGCAATGATGTCTTGACAGGAACACTGCAGTGGGGAAAGTTTTCTTCAGATCCGTCGCCACACCGGAGTCTGTTAGAAGTATTATTTGCCAGGTAATCTTCTATGGTGGCTTTTGTAAGAAATGAATTTGTCTTTAATATGTGCTGGGTAAGTTAGCTTGTCTGGATATTACAGAGGTTCGAACATGTGACATTAGTCTTACAACCGAGACTCGGAATCACAAGTTCAATGTTTCTACGAACAATTTTCTGCATAGCTACTGGTTGATAATTGCTTCTGGTGTTGCATTTCAGTGTTATCATGACACTTCTCAAGTGACAGATGAACTAGTTCAGATTATCCTGCATCCAGGACTCGAGCCTGGTGCTGTTGATGTTTTTCTTGAGTTCATATTCTAGTCAGGTGGCTCCCTGCCTGAGGAATTACTGCCGCAGGTTAAAGTGAGTTTCTTAAACTGATTTCTCATCCACTTTCTTCTTTCCCTGTCATTCCAGTATCAAATTGACAGATTGAGCTTATGCTTCTTGTTTTTCCTCTTTTTGCAGTGCCCTGTCTTAATAGCATGGGGTGACAAGGATCCATGGGAAAGCATAGAACTTGGAATAGCCTACGGGGAGTTTGATACCGTAGAAGACTTCATTGTCCTCCCTAACGTTGGCCACTGCCCTCAGGTCTCTCTCTTTCTTAAACACACACACGTACATGTGCATGAAGAAGCATGGCTCGACGGGTTTTACTTTTGACAAATATGATGATTTTGTTGCGAATGTCTTCTTTCATCTCAGTATTATGGATGTGCATGTAGGATGAAGCTCCACAACTTGTGAATCCACTTGTAGAGTCATTTGTGGCTAGACATTCTAAATCTCGGGCTAGTGTGCCTACAATCATTTGAACTGCAGGTGGAGCTCTCGTTGCCACTTCTGCATCCATTATTGACATTCATGATACTCCTCTGCAAAGGCCAGTATCAATACTATACTCCAGATGAATCGAATGGCACCGGAATGCCCTTCATACGTATGGTTTTGCATTTGAATGCCTGACTAATGGCATCCTTCATCAAATATGTAAAGCAAATTTTTACTTGGAATGCAAAATCCTCCAATGTGATTGGATTCTCACCTTAGTGAATTGCCAAATTTGAAACTTACAACCAAAATTCCTAGAATTATCATGTTACAAGACAAAATGAATAAAAAAAATTGTATACACTGTGGTATGTTTGCTACAAGTGTTCCTTTTAATATAATGGAGGACTGCACTCTAGAATGATATTTCTCTGCAATGGTTTTTGTTTCCATTAGTTAGTACTCTGGCTGCCAGCAGCTAGCACTTCTTTGAGACATTTTGAGTTGCGGCCAAAACCGGAATTGGAGTTTCAAGGGGTTTTTCTTCGTACAACCAATCCGGGACCTGCTTGGCTGCTTCTGTAGTCAACTTGCATGATAACTGCATTATCTGCATGACTTTCATCAATCTTGTTTCAACTGGAACCATTGAATCCTGTTCTGATGCAATGGCTTCCTCCTTCACATAACCATCCTCCAAAGATTAATCCATCAAAATGTTATTAATGCAACTATGCACAACAGTTCCGTTGACGGACGTCACTAATTGTCATCTCAAGGTTAGTCAATTTTCCGCCAAGGCTGCACTAGCTTCTTGTTCCCCTGAATCAACTACCCTATCGGTCGAGTCTGAGACATCGATTTCTTCAACCTCAAAGTTTAACTCCTCTTCAGATGAGTTGCATCTAAGATGCTTACTGCTTCTTTGTTTGCCAAACAAGCTTCCTTCTTCATCCACTGGAGTCATCTGAATGTAATAAAAGAAGCATTGCCAGCAACACTCAGCATACTCTTTTCATTTGCAAAACAAGCATACTCAAAGCATATAACACTTTTCTTTTTTACCTTGACATTAGTAAGATCTACATTGTTCTCCCTTAGAAACGAAACAAAGTCGTTAAAATTCTCTTCTAAAGGACGATAGTGACCGCTGTGAGGCCAGACTGCCTGATGAACAAAGTAACAGTAAAGTAAGAGCCTCTATTGACAGAAACCAGTAATAGCTCAATGATATTTTGCATAGCTATACCTTAAGGACACCATTGTCAACAACTAATCTTCCGGCAGCAATAGTGGCACCTCCGGCTAAGAAGCTAGAATGTTGAAATGTACCTTTCTTCTTCACACCAACATACAAGATCTTCGATGTGCTGAGGACAAAAATCCACTTCGCATCGCCTGTTTCTTCGATAGTATGGAGAAGCTTCCCTGTTTGCTTGAACACGAAGTTCCCGTCTATCACAATAACTTCATAGGACTTCCTTTCTATCTGTATACCAGATAATTGTTTCAGTAAGATTCTGAATATAGATCCATATAAAGTTGGTGGAACAAAACGAAATAAAGGCTCACCGGACCAAGATATTTGATGCATTGCCGTTGAAGCTTTGATCTCAAACATTTTTCTAGATTTACTTCTTTCCCTTCACCAATGTCCAGCCTGCATTTTCAATACAAGTTCATCAATTTTCGATATCAGTTTCTTGATCTTTGAATCAGAATGCCTTACCAATGAACCAAAACAAACAGTTGGAGAAATTTACCAGTAAAAAAAGGGTTCTTGACTCTGAGAATGTAGCCATTGATTATAATAAAAGTGTAAATTGTGTCCATACCGATGTCTTGGGTCAATCTGAATAACACATGAAACCGGAATCACCAACGGATAACAAAGAACAGGCTGATTAAACTAAGTGCATTTTTAGTGAAATTCACTTACAGCCTCAAGCCAGTGTTGCAGGGCAAGCTTTTGAGCCTTAGCATTCTTTGATAAACCTTTTCCAACCTTGGCAGCTCTTGTTCTTGCCCTCGACCAACGCGAAATGGCTGTTTCATGTTTACCGATATCGAAAAACGATATCGAACTCCTCTTAAGTTCTGCAAAATCTAAGAGCCTCCACCTACATTACAACAAACAATTGCATTAGAAAATTAAACAATGAAGTAAAATAAAGAACTTCTTCATAAAAATGTGTATACACACACACACACACCATGTCTGCTCCACAAGAACTGCACAGTCTGCTAACTTTCTCCTTGTTCGAAAACTCTTGTACACTTTCTGCAATCTTATAGCTGCCTCATCTAGTGGATTGCTGGGATCCAAAACTGGTGCTTCAGTGGTTAAATTCTCTGCTTTATCCGAAACCATTCTTTCGAAATCAGTCCCTTTAAAGCCAACAGATCCTTCCAATCTAACAAGTGTTTTAGCACCATCATCTCGAAAACTAATGGAGTTCACAGTTACAGATTCCAAGCCATTTTCCACATCACTGCATTTAGCAAACGGGCAGGGCAAAGCAACACCCATCTCTATGAATCAAACCAAAAAGAGGGTTCTTGAGATTTTTCTGTACAGTTTCAGTTTTTTTTTTCTATCTACAGATCTTGAAATACAGTGTTTGAAACCTGGCTGCAGAAACCGAAGCTACCATTGGTAACATAGAACAGAAATGCTGTCTTATATATTTGCATATTGAGACAGGTACTTGCCAAGTTCAATGACCTAAACACGGCTTGTCCTTGGTTTCTTTTCAGACACGTGGACTTGTTGGGCTGCTTATTATAAATATTTGTATATATTTGAGCTCTTAAAATCTAATCCATGGCGGAAAAAGGGAAAGCAATAGTGAATTTTGAATATAGCTGAGCGTAGCTTGGAGCTGGAGACAGTTGGAAGCTTCCAGAGTTACTTCCAGTTGAGTCTTTAGTTACTCAGTTGTAACTAACTTCCTAGGCTGTTAAGGAAGTTAGTTGAAGCTTTAGGGTTAGAGAGCTGTGTATAAATAACGTGGTTATATCAGTGTAAAAAATAATTCCATTTTGTATAACAAAGATCATTTTTCTTCATCTTCCATTTCGTTGTGTTCAAGTGAGAGAGATATTCAACATGGTATCATTCGCCACGTTCCTTGGAGACCTACTGTGATTTCGCTGCTTTCTTGCTACGATCTTGCTTTGATCACGAGGTTCGGGTTATCTTGCTTCAATCTTGCTTTCTTGTTTCTTTAGTTTGCTGCTATGGCTACCACTAATCCTGAGATTGGAAGCATGCCCAAAACTGGGAAAGTCTTCACTAATAAGACGATCAATATTACGTTGGATGAAACGAATTTCCTTTTATGGAAACAGCAAGTCCTGCTCACGGTCAGAAGTCATCGACTAGCAAGACTTCTAACTGGAGAGCTTCGACCACCACCGGAAAGAATTCATGACAGTGATGGTGTGATAAGTTTCAATGAAGAGTATGAGATTTTCATGGCACAAGACAATGCCTTAGCCTCTTGGTTACTTTCGACCATAAGCAAAGGTTTACTGCTGCAATTTGTTGGGGCCGAAACGGCAGCTGATGTATGATCTACAGTCTTGAAGTTTTTTGCGAATAAGTCAACTACGAGTGTTATGAATCTCCATTGCAAGCTAAGGACACTCAAAAAGGGTGAGGAGAGTATGCGCACCTACATCACTCAGATCAAAGAAGTATGTGATGCTCTTGCTGCGTGTGGCAGTCCAGTTACGGATGTTGAACAGATTGCTACCATTTTAAATGGCTTACCAATCGAATATCAATCCTTTATGGCAGTGATAACTGCAAGTAAAGAAGCTTTCTCATTGGATCGTGTTAAGTCTGTTTTAATTGATGCTGAGGCTCAGATGAAAGGGTTTCAAGCACAATTACATGCCCAGGCCAATTTCCCAATTAATGTGAATGTTGCTCAGGTCCAAGCACAAAAAGGTATGGCTAACTCACAGTTTCAACAGTTCACTAGTAATGCAGGACCTTATATGGGCAAGTCTGGGAATCAGTCAACCTACAGTGGTGGCAAAGGTCGCGGTAGAGCCAAGCTTCAGTGTCAGATCTGCGGGAAGCTCGGTCACACTGTTGATCGATGTTGGAAAAGATTTGATCAGAATTTCACAAGCAGTGCTCATGTTGCGGCACTCGAACAAGGACCTGAATGTTACTCTTTTAACACTAATATTACTGGTCCATGTGTCTCTACCTCTTCCAGTTCAGATCGATGGGTTGTTGACTCAGGTGCCACTCACCATGTGACACCAGATCCAGCAAAGGTGACGGGGGGGATCAGAATTTGAAGGTTCTGGTAAGTTGGTAGTAGGTGATGGTAGTTCTTTAAAAATTCACCAATCTGGATATGCTAATTTACACACCAAGTCTCGTACACTAGCACTCAATAGTGTTTTTCATGTTCCTTTTGTTACTAAGAGTCTTCTTTCTGTGTCAAAGCTTGCTAAGGACAACAATGTATTTGTTGAGTTCCATGCTAGTCATTGTCTAGTTAGAGATGCTACTACTGGTGCTGAGATGTTACGAGGGATTGAGCAAGGAGGACTCTATCAATTCGATGTGCCTACTCAGTCTACTACGCGTGAAGATCGAATAGAAGCCAATATAGTCAAGAATAAAGACAACTCTTATGAATTGTGGCACATGAGACTGGGGCATCCAGCTCATGGTACTCTTGTAACTGCCTGTAAACAATTTAACCTTTCTTTTCCTGCGAATGTAGAAACAAAAGAGTGTGTTGCTTGTAGAATGGGAAAAAGTCACAAATTGCCTTTCAATACGTCTACTACAGTTTACGATAAACCATTTGCTCTTGTATATTCTGATCTGTGAGGACCAGCACATGTTGTGTCGAATGGCTCTCAGTATTACATGTCGATTGTAGATGCTTGTACTCGTTTTTGTTGGGTATATTTGCTTAAGTCCAAAGATCAAGCATTGCATGCTTTTCAGTTGTTTGAAAAAATGGTGAGGAATCAGTTTAATACAACTATTAAAGAAGTGCAAACTGATTGGGGGGGCGAGTTTCGTCCTGTTTCCACTTTTCTTGCAAACCTGGGGATCAAACATCGAATCTCTTGCCCCCATACTTCTGAACAGAACGGGGTGGTTGAGACAAAGCATAGGCACTTGGTAGAATTAGCTCTTGTGCTGCTTGCTCAAGCTAGTCTTCCTTTTCGTTTCTGGGCATATGCTGTTGCTACAACAGCTTATCTTATAAACAGGCTTCCATCATCAGTACTGAGAGGCCAGACTCCTTTTGAGAAGTTGTACAACAAACCTCCTGATTATCAGATTATGAGGGTATTCGGATGTCGTTGCTTCCCTCATCTGCGGCCATACCAAACTCACAAGCTTAGCTACAGATCTCAGCCATGTACCTTCTTGGGTTATAGCTCGGCTCATAGAGGATATCAATGCCTTGCTCCTGATGGGAAAATCTATATTT
Organism: Abelmoschus esculentus; assembly: GCA_035048815.1. Taxonomy (NCBI): domain Eukaryota; kingdom Viridiplantae; phylum Streptophyta; class Magnoliopsida; order Malvales; family Malvaceae; genus Abelmoschus; species Abelmoschus esculentus. The sequence goes on from JAUCBN010000001.1 coordinate 28,917,923, forward strand.
CCAGGCATGTGGTTTTTGATGAACATTATTTTCCTTTCTCAGGTACTCCCGATGTGAATTCAGAAGCCTCACCACCACCTTCAGGATCGACTAAGAAGTTTCCAGTGGTGGAAGGTGCTGTTAGAGTGTGCACACAACCTACTCAGAATGGTGTGTTGTCCTCACCGTCTACAAATACTCGTCCCACTTGTTCGAATGTCAGGAATGTTCATCCTGAAGTTAGCAATGAAGATTCTGTTCTTGGAAATAGTCGAACACAGTCGTCTGTTAGTAGTCTCAATGAGGATCGGTCAGTTGGTAGTTCAGTCCCCTTGCCGCACACAATGAGTGATCAGGTTTCTTGCGAGAGGTTTGACTCATCAGCTACTGAATCAACTGCTCCTAAACCTGCGTGCGATAATGTTCCAGTCACTGCATCAATGAGTCCTGAGGTGCCTGCATGTGATAATGAATTTTCAAGTGGTGCTGCTAGTTCTCATGTACCAGTCGCTCCTAAAGCTTGTCATCCCATGATGACTAGTAGTAAATGTGGGATTTTTAAACCAAAGACTTACCTTACTCATCTGGAACATGAGGAGGCTGAACCTGCAACTGTTCACGATGCCCTTGCCTCTCCAGTTTGGAATGCAGCAGTGACAGCAGAATTTGATGCCTTGGTGAGAAACAATACGTGGACCTTGGTTCCGTTACCTGATGGACATTCAACAGTGGGATGTAAGTGGCTATTTAAAGTCAAACGGAATGCCGATGGCACTATTCAACGCTATAAGGCCAGATTAGTGGCCAAAGGTTACTCCCAAATCCCTGGTTAGGACTTTCAGGAAACCTTTAGTCCAGTCGTTAAAGCCACCACCATCAATGTGATACTTTTGCTTGCCACTTCAAATCAATGGCCTCTGCGACAAATGGACATTAACAATGCGTTTCTCAATGGCGATTTAGACGAGGATGTGTACATGGATCAACCCCAAGGTTTCGAACAACAAGCTGTAGATGGGTCTATGCTTGTATGTAAACTGCAACGAGCACTTTATGGACTAAGACAAGCCCCTCGCAACTGGTATTCTAAACTAAAAACATACCTACTCACCCTTGGGTTCAAAAGTTCTCAAGCTGATACATCCTTGTTTATCAAGCAAGAGCAGGAGTGTTATACATATACTCTTGTATATGTAGATGACATTATAGTTACTGGAAACTCAAGTGTGGAAATTGAGCGTGTAATTCGATTGCTTGCTGATCAGTTTTCCCTCAAAGATCTTGGGGAGTTGAACTATTTTTGGGGAATGAATGTTAAGAGAGTTGGCAATTCACTTTTCCTAAGTCAAAAGAAGTTTGTCATGGAATTGCTAAGTAAAGTTGGAATGGATAAGTCTACTGCAACACCAACACCTATGGTCTCTTCTCTTAAGCTCACCAAAGATGCAGGTAGTCCCTTACTTGATGCAAAAGAATATCGAAGTTTAATAGGATCCTTGTTGTATGTCTTCCATACACGCCCAGATATCACTTATAGTGTAAACAAATTAGCACAGTACATGCATTCGCCGTGTGAACAACATCTGGCTGCAGCAAAAAGGGTTCTGCGTTACTTGAATGGAACATTGGACTATGGTCTGTGGTTCACCAATTCCTCCACACCCTTGCAACTAACAAGCTGATGCTGACTGGGACGGAAATGTGGATGATCGAAGGTCCATTTTAGGAAACTGCATTTACCTGCTGGGTAATCTGGTTATGTGGTGTTCAAAGAAACAAAAGACAGTCTAACGTTCTACCACTGAGGCAGAATATCGAAGCCTCGCTGATGTGGCGTCAGATGTGGTTTGGATTGACACACTGCTAAAAGATATGAATATAGAGATTCATAAGGTTCCTGTTATATGGAGTGATAACTCCAGCGCTATTGCCATGAGTGCGAATCCAGTTTATCACTCGAAAACAAAGCATGTGGAGCTTGATGTACATTTTGTACGAGAGAAGGTTATGGCTGGAAAACTAAGGGTAAACTATGTTCCTTCTGAACATCAGATAGCGGATGGAATGACCAAAGCGTTGTCTAAAGACTACTTTAGAATGTTTAGAAGGAAACTGGGAGTGGTCGAATTTTCAGAAATTGAGAGTGGAAAGAGCAGGGAGCATGTTGAATATAGCTGAGCGTAGCTTGGAGCTGGAGACAGTTGGAAGCTTCCAGAGTTACTTCCAGTTGAGTCTTTAGTTACTCAGTTGTAACTAACTTCCTAGGCTGTTAAGGAGGTTAGCTGAAGCTTTAGGGTTAGAGAGCTGTGTATAAATAACGTGGTTATATCAGTGTAAAAAATAATTCCATTTTGTATGATAAAGATATTTTTCTTCATCTTCCATTTCGTTGTGTTCAAGTGAGAGAGATATTCAACAGTGAAAGAGAGGTAGTTCATCGTATCAACTAAATGGATTTTACTTTCTCACTTTTAGATCGTGCTGGAAAAGAAAACAAACACAGTATGAATATTATATATAGGATTGTACTTCAATATCAGGCATGCATCCTGTGGAAGCTTTTATTATATATCATAAATGTAAACATTATCTGTACATTGAAAGTATTATGCCTTAATTAAATGCAAAAATTATGTGTTGATACTTATTATGGGAGGATTATGCATGTATTTTTCAAACACTTTTAAATTATGTGTTAAAGGAACTGTTATTGTTCCTGAAAGTCACGAGTTCGAACACCAGTACTGTTAGTATAGTGATTGAACGATTAATGTCCAATGATCGAGAGTATATACTCTAGAACAGATACTACTGTAATCACTGTAACTAAATCAAAAAATATATATTTTATTCTTAACCTTAAATCTTAATTTCAATCCTATTTAAATTTATTATTTTAAAATAAAAACATCAACAAAAATATAATAAAAGATATACAATTAAAAAAAAAGCATTCTCTTTTTACACTTTAACTATTTAAACTCTCTTCCAACGATCTGTACACGAATTTTAACAGATTGTTGTCTGATAAACTGTCTGTTTTAATTCATTTACAAGTCACCCAACATTAATAATGCCAAAGAACTGTCCACTTATAATTGAAAAGTCAGTGTATAGATAATATAAGTGCATGACAGCACAAACAGGCATATAATATATAAATAAAATAAATAAATATTAATGTTTGAACATCAAGGAATTCAACATTTGTCACACAGAAAATGTCTAAATTATTTTCTATTTTAATGTTTGATTTTTTTTCTTTTTTAGTACTCAAATCATTATTTTTATTATTTTAAGATTACTGTGAGTATGTGATACGTATTTTAATTAAATAATAATAATTTAATTATTTAAAAAGATAAAAAAATATTTAGACAGTTATTTTTAATTATTTAAATTTGGAATTAGAGTTTTACTTTTTGTGTTCCCTTACAAATTCAAAATTTTCTTGGTTCCAACGGTAACCTGTTTTCCTCTTTCCCGTCTACTTTTATTTATTTGCATCAATAAATGTGAGAACAGTCGGAGTACACCTGTCATTGTTTGGGATCTCCATGCAAAAAGGTTGCACCGTACGAGATGCCGATGCTTACGTGTCGTCGTTGAATTCGACCACGTTGTGTTGTCCGGTGCTAGAGATACAGGCCTAACCAAAACTTATGCTCCTGGTTTCTGCAAAAATGCTAATCATTAGGTGGTGGGATGATTTAATTAATTAATTAAGGTCTGAAAAAAATACTTAATTATGTTAGTTAAGCGTAATGGGACCGATAATATACCAAGTATTGATTAGAGAGTTGAGACAAGTGGTTATTTTTTTTTTCTTTAAATTACGTTTGAATTTATATTTTTTATATTATCATATGCAATTGCGATGAAAATTAAAATAATTTTAGTTTTAAAGTATAAAAAATTATTTTAGGTATAAACTTTAAAATTTATAAATAATAGTTAAACTTTAGAGTTTAAGATTAAATTTTAGCGTTTGAAATTTAGGGTTTATAGGTTATAATTTAATTTTTAGAGTAATATGAAAAAAATTAAGTTTTAATTTTTAAACTCTAAATTATGAACTTAAACTATAAATTTCAACCATTATCCATAAATACAAAACTCATAAACCTGGATCGTGAATTAAGTCTCTAAACGTTAAAACTAAAGCGTTTATAAAAATTTAATATAATATAAATTAATTGTTTGAGTTACGGTTAGTTTATCATTATTTTTTAAAAGTATTGTGAGAAAGTGATTTTAAAAAATAATTATAAATTTTTTAATGTTTAAAATTATAATTAAAAAAGTGTCTTTGTAAATATAAGTCTTTATTTGATAAATAACAATTTAAACTAAAATTAGAGATTTAACTAATTAAATTTATTAAAATAGATGTCTAATGGGTAGTAAATTGGGATAAAACCTCTACTTTTGAAAAACTAGTATTATGTGATATTGGAAATTAAAATTTTTGATGTAAGTGTTATAAAGATTTTTTTATCGATAACAATTATAAAAAATCTCTAAATAACTTAAATTTAATATTTTTATTTTATTTATTCATACTATAACATTTATAAATTAACATTATTGAATTATTTAACATTTATTATTTAAAATTTTTGATAAATAAAAAGCCTCACATTGTCTTCTATAATGAAGTTGCAGTCAGCTCTTAGGACTCCTCTTTGTAGAAACTCTGCACAACCCCATTGCCGGTCACCGGCCACCCGAGACCGCCGCTCATCAACTCAGTGGCACTTCCTTTACAGGGTGTCCTTCGGGTTACATCAGGCTCTCCTCTCCTAGGAGCCGGCTCAAACTGCAAGGACAGTATTTGTACAATGTTTACATATTGGTGTGTGCAAGTGCCAGCAGCCAAGCACGTATAAATACATGCATACGGCTCACCTGAATGAATGTATGACCCTTGCAGTCGTCGTCAACTTCCAAGATGGAAGCCATGTTCCACACCGAGAGCAATAATTTGGTGCACTGAATATGCCATGGTAACAACGTTGTGTTCCTGCCAAATGAATCAATGATATGAATTACATACATCTCTTATCGACACTCGAAGTGGTTAAATTGCTTCCATAACCAGCTGATGAGCCCTGGCAATCAGCTTCAGGTTGTTTTTATGGTTAAATTGCTCGGATATGTCCTGGAGTGTCATACAAGTGGATATAGTACACCAGATATATCCTTGAAAACCAGAAAAGAAAGGTACAGAAATGACTCATACTTGACCAAAGGTATATCCAGCGGCAGCACACCTTGGAGAAATGCCCCAACCACATCGATCATCAGGGTCCGACACACATGGGACCCTCGTGAGGGACTTCTTGAACACGGCCGAAGTTACGTATGCTGTCCAAGGTTTCTATTGCCGGAGACAACCCACCGAGGAGACAGAAAATTTCAGATTCAACCTTCAAAAAACCAACAAAGTCTGCAGACTGCAGCAAAGAATCAATCATTAACAAAAGCCAAATGTAAACATGAAAAACAGTCAAGCACACCTAAGTCAATGTTCTAATTTCATGCAACACAACCTACAAACTTCATAAAAGATAATAGCAAACATCAAACAATAAATAATAAAAATACTGATCTATTTTTTTTTAAAATCAACTACAGTATTACAATAGTATCTATTATATAAAAAATTTCTCAATTATTAGACACTGAACGCTCAATCACTGTACTGACATCCTATTACAAACACTTCGAATAAATACAAAATAAACTAGCTATTTTGAATCATAAAAGAGATAATGATAATAATCCTCGTAACTCGGTTTTTTATTTATTATATAAAAAATTTAATAATTTATACGGGTAAATAAAAAATAAATAAGATAATGATGAGAATGATGTGATTGACTAGTCCAAATCACTTATACATTAAAGAGTAATATCTAAAGATTACTTTTTATTTATCTTTAATTTATTAATTTAATAAAATAAAATATTATAGTTTAAACTTTTGAAATTAAACACAAGTCTTCTAACCTAAATGATTAAAGAAACGCTTTTTATTTTTAATGATTACGGGTTCGAACACTAATGATATTAACAGAATGATTGAGTAATTAATATCAAATGATAAAAATTATATTATAAAACAGATACTACTGTAATCACTATTAGTTAATTCAAAAAAAATTAAAAGTAAAAATCTCTTAAATTCGTAATTTAAGGAGTAATTGGCGGGGGTAAATGTAATTTCCACAACTTCCAATATTTATTACAGCACAGTGAATTTAGTGGCGTATATTTCCAAATTTGGGTGCGTTTTGAGACCGTTCATTTCTTCTTAGCCGCAAATCTTGTACGGACATATCTAATTTATTTGTTTTTGTAATTTTATTTAATTTCCGAGAAAAATGCAGAAACTAAGCGAGAAGAAACTTTTCTAATAAGTAGAGGAATAAAAATATAAAAAAAATGAATAATAATTAAAATACACAGAAAATATAGAGAAGGAAAGATTTTTTATATACTAAAAAATCTTATATATCTTCTTCCCGGCTTGTGTCTGCATAAATATTAGGGTTTCTTTTTTCTTTATTACTCTGTTCGGATATTGATTATTTTCAAGAACAGATTTCAGGGTTTGCTCAATCTCAGGTTTCAATCTTTCTCTTCTTCTCCACTCTCTCTGGATATGTAATGAGTAGTTAAGTTTTTCTGTGTATTTGAATCATTTATGAGGTGTGTTTGTGTTTTCCTTTTATTTCTTGACTCTTTCTTCAAGGTATTAGCAGATCGATTTTTGTTTCATTTTTTATTTTAAAGAATTATTGTTAAATTTGCAATTGGGTTTTTTTGTTTGTTGATTATGTGACAGAAATGCAACTTTTCCCCAATCAAACGTATAAATCGTTGTCTAATAGCTTTCTGAGTAATCCTTGCGTTTTAATTCCTATTTCTTTGAGCTGATGGTTTACATTGACGTGTTGCATTTGGGTGACTAATGAAGTAAAATATGATTGCATCAGTTGTTTGATGGGTTTATGATTTCGTTTTTGATTTGTTCAGGTTTGATAAATTGGATATTGAGAAAGTTAAGTTTGTGGATTTTGACTAAAAAGGGTTTTGTTGAAAAAATTGGAATCTTGGGTGCGTGTGAATTGTAATGACTACAAGAACCTCATGGGCAGATTTGGCTGCAAATTCTGCAGCTGAGAATGTAGGTGCTGGTTCTTCTGATAGCAACAAAGCTGCTGGTTCCGCATCAGGTGGTGGTCGGCCTGCTTATGTTCCTCCACATCTCCGCAATCGTCCTCCTTCTGCAGACCCACCTGCTCCTACTTCCAGTGGCCCTGCTTCAAGTAATGACCGACCTGGACAAGGGGGATCGCATTGGGCTGCTCCCAGGAATGATTATAACAACAGATCAGGGTATGGTGGTAGACCTGGTGGATGGAGTGGCAGAAGTGGTGGTTGGGATCATGGGAGGAATAAGGAAGTTAATCCATTTGGAAATGATGATGATACTGAGCAGGCATTTAATGAGCAAGAGAATACTGCAATCAACTTTGATGCCTATGAAGACATTCCCGTGGACACAAGTGGTGACGATGTGCCACCTCCCGTCAACACTTTTGCTGAGATTGACTTAGGTGAAGCTCTGAATCTAAACATACGACGGTGCAAGTATGTGAAGCCAACACCTGTTCAGCGGTATGCCATCCCCATTTCACTTGCAGGACGGGATTTGATGGCATGTGCTCAAACTGGCTCTGGAAAGACTGCTGCCTTTTGTTTTCCAATTATCAGTGGAATCATGAGAGGTCCTGTTCCACAAAAACCATTACGTGGAGCACGTACAGTTTTCCCATTAGCTCTTATTCTCTCTCCTACCAGGGAACTGTCAATGCAAGTGAGTGTCATGTTTTGACAATTCAAATGATGTACTTCTATCTATTAATAACTTGGAGTTGATATTCAGTGACAATTATTGCAGATACATGAGGAAGCCAGGAAGTTCTCTTATCAAACAGGTGTTAAGGTGGTTGTTGCTTATGGAGGTGCTCCTATTCACCAGCAAGTAACTTTTCTCTATATTTCTCTTTCTTTTCAGTTTACCGTTCATTTACATTAATCAGAATTTCCTAATATAGTAGTGGTACTGTTTTGTTGCATTAATCCCTATATTAAAAGAGAGTTTCACTCTAATTTTGCTGGTCAAGGTGAAACCATCTGCTCTTGGGACAAATAGTAACCTTCTTTGGCATATTTTAAGTTTATATGTTCATCTCAGTGTTGTCAAGGGTGCAAGGTGCGTTCAGATTGCTAGAATCCTTATATCGCGGAGGCTGCAAGGTGCAAAAAAAGTGTGTAGTATGTGTCTGATAAGTTAAGATATATAATCTTGATAACTAAATCTAGAGTGGCGTGATTTAACTACAAAACATGAAATCTTTTTGTTGATCAATATGTGTAACTTTCTCTGTTTGATACCATTCCTTCCTTGCTAGTAAAGTTAGGTATAATGGAAAAAATTAAAAGACAAAGTGAACTTCATTTAGGCAGATATTTGTATGCCCTCCTTTAAAGAAAAAGCACACCACCTATCCCCTTGCCTGAAAGGGTGCAATGCACTTTTGTACTCAAGTATTTGATGTACTTGTATCATTTTAAGTTCTACTGATTCTAGGTCATCATTTTTGTCTTAAACTGTGTTTGATTTTTCTTTCTGTTTGTTTAAGTTGATGGTATTTGATTTGAACAGCTGAGGGAGCTAGAGAGAGGGGTTGATATTCTTGTAGCAACACCTGGAAGATTGGTAGATTTGCTAGAGAGGGCTAGAGTTTCTCTACAGATGATCAGGTACTTGGCCCTTGATGAGGCAGATAGAATGCTGGATATGGGTTTTGAGCCTCAAATAAGGAAGATTGTGGAACAAATGGACATGCCTTCACCTGGTGTTAGACAAACAATGCTATTCAGTGCCACCTTTCCAAGAGAGATACAGGTTGATCTTATCTTTGTAATGAACCTGCTAGAAATTAAACAATTGATCAGTTTTGTATCAGTTTTCAATGCACTGCTCATTCATTATCTCTCTATAGTATGAAGCTCTTTATTAGAATCATGCATGGCATGCATGTTACTGTAATGCTCTGATTACTTAAGATTATTTTTTGTTACATTTACATTATTTCCGATGGAATTTTAGTTTTTTATTGGTAAAATGGGCACTACATCTAAAAAAGTTCTTTAACAAAACTCCATTACATTCCTGTCACTTGAACTGCAACCAAAATTGACCAAAAAAATAACTGAAAAAACGGCAACCAAACTGGTACTTACCTTTGAATACTATTTTGAGTGTGCCTACCTAGTTTTTTGGTAGTTGGTACCTATTTACCCTTGGGTTATTTTTGCATGCAGAGACTGGCCTCTGATTTTCTTGCAAACTATATTTTCTTGGCTGTCGGACGAGTTGGGTCAAGTACTGATTTGATTGTCCAAAGAGTAGAATTTGTTCAAGAGTCAGACAAAAGAAGTCACCTTATGGACCTTCTTCATGCTCAGAGAGCAAATGGTGCCCAGGGCAAGGTACTAATTTTTTTTGGACTTGTGGTACTTTATCCTAAAGATTTAATGGAAATTCCTGTATGGTTCAGATTAGCTCGATTGTAAATTGCCTATTTTTGGTTTTGGAGTTTGACTGTAGCTTTCTCATTAGATAACCTTTTATTTTAATCTTGCAGCAAGCTCTTACATTAGTTTTTGTTGAGACAAAAAAGGGAGCTGATTCTTTGGAACATTGGCTCTGCATGAATGGTTTTCCTGCAACTACCATTCATGGTGATAGAAGCCAGCAGGTAAATATGCATGTTTTTTTTTTTTCTTTTTGTTTTTTATGCATGGTACTTGTTTTAAATTGAATTTTTAGTTTAATAGATAAAACATAGTTTAAACCCCAAATGTTTGGTTGTGGCTTTATATCTGTATTTAGGGGATTACTGCAGGCATGATGATTATTTGCAGCTTACTGCAATTTACCTGTTTTATGTGTCAACTTTTGTTGGGAGGTGAGAGGATGAGCAAATTGCTAATCAGTTAGTTTTGAGTTGGGAGTTGGCGCATAATTCTTAGCCAATCATGTTTTTCCTTTTTTTTTCTCCTCTGATGCAGATTTCTAAAAAATCTATGGGTTTATACTCCAAATTATTATCTTATTTGGTGTTTTAGAACTCTTAAGAATATTAGTTAAAATATAAAAATTAGGTGTCACCTTCTACATATTGTGAACAATTCTTTATATGTGTGTGTGTGTGTGTTCTTACTACTCTTGTAAGTAAGGTGTTGTTTTGGACGTGACTCACAGTTCTTTACCTCTTGTTAAGATGCCTGTTTATTGTGAATGTTGCAGGAAAGAGAACAAGCATTACGGTCCTTTAAGAGTGGCACTACCCCAATCTTAGTAGCTACTGATGTGGCAGCTCGTGGTCTTGATATTCCTCATGTTGCACATGTGGTGAACTTTGACCTTCCAAATGATATTGATGACTATGTCCATCGGATTGGACGAACAGGGCGTGCAGGCAAAACTGGTTTAGCCACAGCCTTCTTCAATGATAACAATGCATCTTTGGCGAAGTCATTAGCTGATCTAATGCAGGAGGCAAACCAAGAGGTGCCGGCTTGGCTCACTCGATATGCATCTCGTTCATTTGGAGGGAGGAATCGTCGCCCTGGAGGAGGAGGCCGATTTGGTGGGCGTGACTTTCGTAGGGATTCATCTTTCAACCGGGGTGGATCAGATTACTATGGTGGAGGCAACAATGCAGGTGGGTATAGTGGAGGCTACAGTGCAAATGTTGCCAGTGCATGGGATTGATACTCTCATTTCTCTTTAATTGTCTGGGCGTCTAATAGTAGCAGAGCTTCCCTTTCAATCATAGGGACTATTTTTTTCTTCGGTTTACTTATATTTCGCTGTTAATCTTAGTGAGTGTCGAAAGAGTCAAATGAGTCGGATCGGAATCGTGTGCATTGTGTTAGTAGTCATTGGTGAAGAAATTCTAACCAAGAATAGGGATCACTCCCTCCTCCTCAGTTGCTGTCATTTTACTGGTAATTTTGTTAGGTAATGTAGAATATGTTGTGGGGGAGAGGAGTAACATCTTGTCTGCCATACCATCTCGTATAAACCTCCTCCGGCCGCTGCTAGCTGTGGTGGTTCGGGTCTGTTCTAGTATCGGTTGTTCTTGTACTGTGTTGTACTCTACTGTAATGGTATCATTTGTGGAAAATGAAATCTGGGGGCTCTTTAAGATCAGACCAGCAGCAGAGAGAATACATGGAGTTTGTCATTCAGTTCTGCCTTTGAATTTCTTGTCTATTAATGCTGCTGTTGTTTTGCTTGCTACATTGCCCTACTTGAAGCTGGAAAAGGAAAGTGTGGTGAGAAAAAGTTTTTTACTTTTTAATTTAAACTTTATTTAAAATTATCTTATACAAATTTAATTATAAATTATAATATTAATTAGTTTTAATTTAATCAATTTTCTATCATTAATCAACTCTTATGATTGTGGCTTGTTATAATTTACCCATTTAGTTACTTGATTTCGGTATAACCCACCATTTAATGTAAATGATTGTTTTATATTTAAATTTTTATAAGAATTTTATTCATACCAAAGTTTAATTATGTTTGTAGCAGTCCCAATCATTGTATTAATTTCCCATTGTTCTTTCTGTGTCAGGTCGGTCCATTTGTCGTTTATATTTTCTCATGACTTTTGTCACAACATTTGGATGTCACCAAGTGTAGTTCCATTAAATAATTGTGCAGCTAATTTCTTAATTTTACCTAAATTTATACTTAATTTGAATTTAATGTTTATAAATAATACAAATTTAAATAATTTAGTTAAAAATTAAACGATAACATATATTATAAAATAAGCATTCTTATTTTTCTTATTTTTTTTATAAAGAATTAACAGTATTATCATTCAAATGTAAATCTTACATTATATAAATTATATGCAGACTCTCTTCAGATTTATCTAAATATAAATATAGTTACATACAATTTAAAATTGAATCACGTTGCAAATTATAAAATTTATTATTAGAAAAAAATTAAAATTATATAATTTAAATCTCAAAATACTAACACCCTAAATCATGATTAAGAAAGTTTAAAAAAAATTTAATACACATTATGTAAACTAAATTTTACAAAAATAAAAAAAAATGTAGCAATGATTTCTCTCTCCAGCACCGTCTAAACTTGTTTTTACTTAACAAACGGTGAAGAACTAAATAAAAAAAATAATCGGTCTCTTTCTTTTTAACCTCCCTTCATACTTCCTTTGTATTTTTATAGAAAATTGAATTTGAAGCCCTAAACTCTTATTTTTATATCTTAAACCTTAAAAAATACACCCTACCCCTAATTTCTTACACCCTAACTAAAACCCTAAACCCTCTAATTTAAAGTGGGTTATAAATAAGGGCATGAGAAATGAGCAGACGATTCGAGTTCGGATTAAATCATTCAAACTACCTTTGTCTTGTAATAAGACTTCTAACATTAGAATTAAATTCACTACGAGTTTAACAAAAATCTTACATTAAATGACAAATTAATGTCTTTGTGTAAGAAAACCTAATTTAAAGAATTAGTTGGTGAAAGCCATGGGTCCAGCATGTAAATAAAAACAAATTCTTGCGGTTTTGTGCAAGTAAAGACTGTTCTTTTAAGTAATAGTATACATTTATAAATTTTACAGTAATCAGGACAGAGTTCAAAATTTGAAGGTTGGAGGATGAGATTCTAAGCATTGAATCTCTGAATTGGGTTTCTTGATCTGTGTTGGATTGTAGTAGGTTTTGACTCTATCTAAAGGATGGAGCAATCAATTCCCCAGCAGTCACCAAATGCTCTCAGAGGGTTTCGAGTTCAAGCTCCATTGGTAAGCTCTGACTTCAGTAGTTTATTTTTTTTAGAGATGCACAGCTGATAATGTGTTGAAAACCTGATTTGAAGATTCCCGACAATTCTCCACATTGGGATTTAGTTTTCTTGAAGATTTGAAGATACCCAGATGGAGAATTTTTACTTAATCTGGAAATTAGGATTCTAGAATTTGGGACTTTGATTGTGCCTAGTGTTCTGTACAATGGGTTCTTTGTTCTTTTTGAAGGCTTACTTGATTTGTCTCTTCAATCTTCATTGGGTTGTTCCTTTCCTCGGGGAAGCTATTGGTTCTGAGATCAAACACTTTTGAACCAATCTATCATGGTGGGATCTTTTTCTCTTCAAATTTTATGAAGATTTTACTTTATTTTTGCTCGAAATGGAATGGGTTTTGCTCCCAAGTAGTGATGGATTTGGTATTGTTCATGTATGTTTTCTTCTTTTAGCTGATACTTTGTTATTTAGAATTTGCTTTCGTTACAACTGTTGTATTACTTTGTTTGACATGAATTGAATACAATTCTATTATTTCCGGATGTTAGATTTGGTGGTTCTCTCAAATTCTGGAAACTCAAATGCTTAATTTGTAGGACGAAAGTACTGATAAATTGTGGTGTATTCAAGTGCACATCCTCTTGTTTATATTTATTGCAGTGTGCACCAAGAATTGGATCTCCTTCTCAGAATTGGATCTTATCATAAAAATGTGTCAATTAAATGTAAATGATATATAGAATGACACCTAGATGGCTAGACCTAATTGTATTCTCTGGTTATCTTAATGGTCTTCATTTAGGCCCTTTGTTCTTTAAGACCATATCTTATGGAGGAACTTCTACTTTCTTATTTCCTTGTCTGCCTTAGTTTTTGCGTTTCCTATTTTTCAAATCGAAATCCATTCCTTGGTAGAAAGGTGGAAAAGGAATGGAAGGCCAACTTGCCTTCTTTGTATATGATTTATGCTTGTAGTTCATAAAAAAATGTGAAGTATTACAGCTTCTATGTTATCTCTGAAAATTCTTGGATGCGAACTTTCTAGGTGTTTATAAGATGAAACTCTTATAATGCGATTACTTACTGAAACTAATGATGCCGGCACCGGTTTTATATTGTGGTTATTGACTAAAGCTAATGATGTGCCAGTAGTTTTGAAATTGGTAAAGTAGATTCCCTTGAATCTCCTTACAGAAACAGAACATGAAATTGCAGAAAAAGAAGACTTGAATTGTGACTTCAATCTCTGAAGCTTTCAGTAGAATTCTCGTCACAATGTGGCATCTAGCACATGTCATGTTAAAATAAACAGCTTTTCAATGCAACTAAACAAATACTCGGGGTAGGATTTGATCAAATGGTCGTTTCTGAGTTCTCTCAAGAAAATTTGAAAGGTGTTCTTTGCTTGTCTTCCGGAAATGATAAAGATTGTTGCCTTTTGTTGACATTCTTTGTAAGCACACAAATTGCGAGTGAGGAAGGGACAATGAATGATCAATGATGATGCATGTGAATAGTTTGTTTTTTCCTGTTCTACATCTTTATCATATTCAGATGTTCATTGTTTTGCTCCTAACTGGAATATTTTTCAGGTTGATTCTGTATCATGCTATTGTAAAGTGGATTCCGGATTAAAGACGGTTGCCGAGGCAAGAAAATTTGTCCCAGGATCAAAGCTTTGTATACAGCCTGATATCAATCCCAATGCACACAAGAGTAAAAGCTCTCGCAGAGAGAGGACCCGAGTCCAGCCACCTCTTCTCCCTGGCCTTCCTGATGATCTCGCCATTGCATGTCTGATTCGAGTTCCTCGTGCTGAACACCGAAAACTCCGTGTAGTTTGTAAGAGATGGTATCGTCTTCTGGCTGGTAACTTTGTTTATTCTCTGAGGAGAAGTCTTGGAATGGCAGAAGAGTGGGTTTATGTCTTCAAACGAGATCGTGATGGAAAGATATCATGGAATGCGTTTGACCCTATCCATCAACTATGGCAGCCACTTCCTCCAGTTCCAAGGGAGTATTCTGAGGCCCTTGGTTTTGGTTGTGCTGTTCTAAGTGGTTGCCACCTGTACTTGTTTGGAGGAAAGGATCGACAAAGGGGCTCAATGAGACGTGTTATTTTCTATAGTGCCCGGACAAACAAGTGGCACAGAGCACCAGACATGCTTCGAAAACGCCATTTCTTTGGTTCCTGTGTAATAAATAACTGCCTTTATGTGGCTGGCGGAGAATGTGAGGGAATTCATAGGACTTTACGATCTGCTGAAGTTTATGATCCTAACAAAAACAGATGGAGTTTTGTTCAAGATATGAGCACGGCTATGGTACCTTTCATTGGGGTGGTTTATGAGGGGAAGTGGTTTGTAAAAGGGCTGGGGTCCCATCGTGAGGTTATGAGTGAAGTTTATGATCCCGAATCTAATTCCTGGTCACCTGCTAGTGGTGGGATGGTTTCTGGTTGGCGCAACCCTAGTATCTCTTTAAACGGACAGCTCTATGCCCCGGATTGTCGTGACGGATGCAAGCTTAGGGTGTATGATGGAGCCACAGACTCCTGGAGTAAATTTATTGATAGTAAGCTCCATTTGGGGAGTTCTCGAGCCTTGGAGGCTGCTGGCCTAGTTCCTCTCAATGGCAAGCTTTGTATCATCCGCAATAACATGAGCATAAGCCTCGTTGATGTTTCCAGCCCGGATAAACAGATTGAAAGCAACCCTCAGCTTTGGGAAAACATTGCTGGCAGAGGACATTTCAGGACTCTTTTTACAAATATATGGTCAAGCATAGCAGGCCGAAGTAGCTTGAGAAGTCATATCATCCACTGTCAGGTTCTTCAAGCATGAGAAGGGGGATTAAAATTTCCTGCATTTGTTTAGGATTTTCTTGCCTTCGTAGTCAAGTTTCAAATGTTCATTCGTTTACCAATATTTCGCACTTCAGCTTTAGCTCAGGACCTCCTGAATGGAAAAGCCGACTATATTCTCCGTTACCTTTCCCAATGTTCCGATTCTTGCTATGGTGATCGATATCAACGGTGGGCCACCAGCGTAGGGGACTGATATCCAGATTGAGAAAGTTTCGCATTGTGATCGACGACCAAGGGTGCTTTGGAGATATAGACGATGTTAGATGTTGTCCCATGGTGCATTTGCAGGTGAAGTGGTTCACTATTGATCTCAGGTACACACTGATGAGGTTATTTCTTTACAATTTCTGAAGAGAGCAGATACCTGTAAATCTTTGTCTTTTGTTGTCTGCACTGCAAGTCTTTAAGATGCTTTGAAATGTACAAACAGATGTTTATAAAAATGTTTATATAGATGTTTTGTCTTGAATTGTTTCTTTATCACTCGATTCGATTCAACAAACATCTTAAGGACTCGGAAAATAATTATTCTGATCAGGAAACTGAAAACGTGATTCAAACTGACAAGTAAAACAAAGAAACGATCAAGTTAAAGAAGAAGAAGATGAAGCTAATCAGTAATGCATGACATAACAATTATACTCAACCACAGCATCTCCGGTGGCAGGATCGAACCGGTGAGTTTTAGCCTGAACATAGCCTCGAGCAAACCTGAAAAGACCACTCCCTCCGATCACAGGCATCTCCCTCACTTTCGAAAACACGGTGTTCCTACCCAGTATCGTTATAGTGCTACCATTGTATTTACCTTGCATGAAAGCGAAATTCATCGCCATCAACAAACCAATTTCTTGTTGAGACGCCGACGAGTAAAACCCTTGTGCTCTACCCACCATCTGAGAGCTTAGTTCCGGTCCTATCGTTAAAGGATCGTCTATTACGCAGATCAATCCGAAGGCCGTAGACGAGTTCTTCGACGGAGGAACCACGGGGACTGCAGTTGGGTTTCGACCTCCCACAATGTCGTGCCAGTAAAGCTTGAAGTGGCTGAGCTTTTCCTTCTTGTTCAGTCTCAAAAGCTTCGTGTCCGTGGTTCGCACGAAGCTCTCTTCGTCTGCTAAAGCTGAAGTAATGAAAACGAAGAAGAAGAAGATGAAGTGGGCGGCTACGGTGGGAAAAAGTCTAGCCATGATTCTGCTGTAGGGAAACTTTAGATATCCTACTGTAATGGAGTGTTTTTGCTGGGATGTTCTCCACTTCTCCACTTGACGATTTATATAGTGATTTTAGTAACCAGACTTCTAGAAGTTTTACTTTATATTATTATTTTATATATCTATATTTATACACATGTAGAATAAAAAATTTATTTTTTGATTTTAGGGTTTAGGTTAGATTTTATAATTTAAAGGTTAAAATTTAGGTTTAATTGTTTAAAATTGATAAAGATATGATTAAAATCTAGAGGTTAGAGTTATAATTCAGAGATTATAAATTTTTTTTATTTTTATCATTTATGTATCGAATAATTACTCTTATTTTATATGTTTATTCTAAACTATTAATTTTATTAATCATTTGATCCAGATTAGATATTAAAGAGACATAATGAAGCAATTTTTTAATTTTTGTTTTATTTATAATGTTAAAATCGAATCTTTAATTTTATTAAAAAATTTAATGTTTTAACTATGATGGGTATTTTCCACATTTTTTGACGTGTGTTTGGGTGTGGAAAATCCATCAAGCCATTGAGGGGTACAAATTTCAAGGAAATTGTGTTGTTGTTGACCAATTAAGTTGGTGTTTTGAAAAATCAAGCTTGGGTTGGTGAACAACCTAAAGCTCCCAACTTTAATGATGCCATGACCTAAAGCTCTCCCACGCAGCAACAGGACGGGCCGTCTTCTTGTTCTTTTTGTCAAATAATGCGTATGAAAAAGGAAAAGCACAGGGCAAGTGCATTCTTTTCTGACATGGAAAACATATTCTAAATATATAGTGCTGTTTGTCAATGCGTCTGGTTCCACCAACAATGGGGATTATAAAACTAAAACATAACTTAATAACCTATTGAACTCGAATCTTAAAAAAGATTATTGTTATTTCTTTTATTGAACCCGAATCTCTTAAAAAGGGTTTAAACATGATTTGATTAATCTCAGAAAGGCTAAACAAATTCCCCAAGCCAATGCTGTTTATAGTTGTAGAGGACACCAACCTCATGGCTGCTAATTTTTAGTCTTTGGCGTTGGGTAGCCTGCTGAGAACAGAGTGCTCTGGTTTGTGCTCACATTCAAAGTCGAGATGAACAAATGCACGCTCAACTTCTTCGAGTTTCTCGATCTTTATCTGCAATGACTCTCCTATGTGGTGTGCTTCTTTCAATGGCAAATCTTCTGGTAGTTCGATGTCCACCTGTATAAAAACATCACCGGGGTTTCAGATGCACACATTTTGTATGACTGCTTGTGATGAGATGACTCGCATGAAACTAACCTCGACGAAGTAAAGAACGCCAAACGTGTAAGCTCGGACCGTGTCGATACGCTTGACTTTAGGATGTCGGATGACAAGATATGTCAGTTTCTGTAGAAACTCAGGAGAAGCTGCTTGTCCTACTAGAGAAACTGTATTAAAACAACTTCACATTCAGTTTGCGGTATGCATGAATAACAGGGATAACTTCAAATGACCAAATAAGAGGAATCCTTAGCTTACCTGCATTTTCCATAACAGTTCCTGACCAATTCGTTATCGTGTAAATTGCGAGGCCGACGGCACCAACAGGATCAATCCACCAATAAAATTTATCACCGAGAACAGCTGCAAGTAATCCTACTACATTTGTCACCACGTCGAAATAGTGATCCTGGGAATCGGCATTTAAAGGTAGTACACAAGCTGTCAATCACAAAGCAAAGTGAAAAATAAAGATAATCCTACAAAAATCGAGCAGAAACCTCTGAGTAAGCCCGGACTATCTTGTTGGACGAGCTTCTGCAGTAAAGCCAGAGGGCCAGTTTTACAACTGTAGCAGTCAACATGATGGTGTATAACCATATCAATTTTTCTACAGACATTTTCTCTGAAGGTTCATTTGCTACTAACTGTTCAACGGCCTGGATCAACACTTGAAAGCCTGTATGTGTATGTGAAGTTATAAGAGATTCATTGACAGAAACAGTCCACAAAATTGTATCCCAAAGACAGACAGACACATTTATTTTTTGACAGTAAAAGCAACACTAAACAAAGGCCTTTCGCTTTCGAAAGTGCTTTTGGAACCAAACCAAGAAGCTAGCAGCTAGTTGTTTTCAAAAGCACCTTGAAGCATGCTTTGTAACTGCAACAACAATCCTAAACTAAACCTACGTTAGCGACGAACGAGGGACAAACCTAGTGTAGCCATGACTGCAGCAAAGACGACTATGCCTACCGGCTGTATCCTTAGTTTTCCAATTGGATACTTGTAGATGTTTGTGGATTTCATTGACAAGTGAGTGAACCACAGTATGCCGCCCGCCATGAGATCGAGTAAAGAATCTAATGTCGATGCTGCAATCGCTATGGAACCACTCCTTATGGTAGCATAGAGCTGCACAAACACTGGGAATTGTTATTTTAACAATTCAAACACAGTGATATAGCAGAAAAGAAAATACCTTAAATGCAAGCAAGACAACATTTGCATAATTAGAAATCCTCATGGCTCTCTCGTGTTGGACCTGCTCTTCATCTTCTCCATCAGCGGTTTCAGACATATCAATAGCATCAACTTCTTCAAAGGCCTTCAATGTCTCGAATTGCGTTTTGTAGTATTCCTTTACACCTAATCACAGAAAAAGCACAATCGAAGGCCTATTTTTATATTTTTCCGTCTCGGAAACCAAACATGAAAGCTGAGAAAAGAATAGACCTGAACTTAAGCCTTTGGTTTTGGAGTCATCAATATCATAAGGCGATTCAGAGTCAAGACCAGCACGAACCTTGTCCGGCAACCTCAACATAAAGTCATTCCTCAGTGAGTTCACCGAGTTACGCCGACTGAACCTGCCACGTTTACCGCTCTCACTCTTTGTCAGCAACGCCGACCGTATACCCGAATTCGATTCACCCTCCATTTCCCCCCGTATCCCAACTTCAACCCTAAAACCCGACTTCGATCAAATCTCCCCACGTTCTACCATTAAAAGAACAGAAATAGATTGGGTTATTTTCCAAAATTAGAAACAGACACCATCGTCATACTCCATCCCAAACTCTTTTTTGTTTGTATAATATTGGTTGGCATCTCGTAGTTAAATCCTATTTGACTTTTCTGGTACCTTACCTGTTTCTCTCAAGTATTCTGGATGGCGGGGGAAGATATCTGGATTCTGGTTTCCATTCGTTTCAAGAGAAAATTTCTTTCAACATTCAAGAATCAAGACAGACTTTTTTCTAATTAAAACCAAAAGATTTAAAATTTTAAATATTTTCAAATTTATATATTTTTTATTATATTAATAACGATATTAAGAAAAGTAATATTTAAGAAAAGTGATATTTACGTAAAGCCATATTTATGTGCAAAATTTAATTTTTTTATAATGACATATAACATCATTTTAAGTTTATTTTATTTTTTATTATTTTTTCGGTTTTTAAATTTTACACTGATTAATCTAGATTGATCCGCGTTGTACATCTTATTTTGATGAGAGAGTCTTCTAATAAGAATTTTTTACGTACGTAACGTTTCGAACATAAGATTTATTTAAGTAAAACTAAACTATTTATTACTTAGACCCTATATATTAATATAGAAGCAATAAAAATGAAAATTTTATAAAATTTTAGTTGTAAGATCAAAATTTTAATATGTAAATTTTTAAAATTTAAAATTTAAAAATTAAGGTTTAAATTTTAGAAAATTAGGAGGAGGATTAAAGTTTTTAAGAATCTAGCCCTTGTATTATTTGGATAGTCTGTGCTATTAAAAATTCTATGGATTCATTCGAATATTATATATTTTGGGATATCAAATAAATGGCAACCATGTGACGAAAATGACACTATTTTATAAATAATCACATATTTTTATATTTTATAGGGATTTATGTGAATGATGTCTTCATTATACTGATAAGGGTAAAAAAGATTTTTTGAACAACCCATACCGATATAAATTTAAATTTATTTGTTGTTGATTTCGATTTTAATGTTAGTTTTTTTGGTAAATGTTATTGAATTTTTATTAAATTTGTAAAAAATAATAATTATATTATAATTAAAAAATAAAATAATTAGATTAAACAATCAAATATTTTTACAACCAAAAAAACAAAAAAATATAAAAAATAATTGGATTAATTTTAATGTTAATTTTAATTCTTCTCATATATAACTGAAAAATATAAAAAAAATTATAAAAAATAATTTAGTTTTTATTGGATTGACGGTTTTTTTTTTTCTAATTATTTGATGATTTTTTTGATAAAAAACTTGTCAAACTATTCTAACTTTTTATTATCTTCTCTATCAATTTAAACTCGTTGAAATTTTGTTTAATCTTCTCAATATCAATTAAATTTTAATCAAAATTAACTTAAAATTTTTAATATATTATAATCAACTATTACATTAACTTAAAATCAAATTATGTTAATCTTTCAGTCAAATAATATTCTTATTGTTGAAGTTGATCGATGACTGCTTTATTTATAAAAAATTAAATTTTTATTATTTTAGAGAATAAGGATTTAACTTACCATATCAATAATTTTTTAAATAAATAAAAGTAACGATCATAACGAAAGTGCATTAAAAATTTTAATAGTTTTAATGACCAAATAAAAATGTTATAATAATTCATTGATTATCAATATAATTTACCTTAATTTTTATTATAGTTTGAATTGTTTCGGCTGATATCAGTATGTAACAGCGTGTATATATTCGTTGACCATCAATATAATTCCTTAATTTTTATTATATCGATGACCTAATACTTTTATTTTAAGAGTTTAAATTTTATTAAAAAAATAAATCACATATCATATATTTTATTAAATAAAGATTTTTTTAATAAATCAACCTTAAAATTAAAATAATAAACATCAAATATAAAAAACTTTAAACATGTCAAATAAAAACATTTTAATTTTATATTTTTATTTAATAATAAACCATAAAAAACAAATGAGACGTGGTCTTACATTGAGGATGGGGTATGGGTGAGACAAAACAAAGACGTTGGGAAGTGTATTTTCGGTGACGCATACTTTGGCCATGATATAATTATGAATTCTAAATTCCACGTCATATATATATTTAATTCAAGTCAAATCCTAGCAATCTTCATGCTCTACTGATAAGAGAAATTATATCATGGGTCAATCCTATTACGTCATCCATGAGACTAACCAATAAAAACTGTCCACCTTATTATTTTTTAATTTTCTAAGTGAAGATTCACTTGAGAAAAAATTATGACATGAAAAAATTGATGAAGTGAACAGTTTTTATTGGTTGGTCCCATAGACAGGTGGTAAGATTGACCCATGATATAATTTTTTCTACTGATAGTGACATCATTATGATTCTCACTTGTAAAAAAACTATAAATTTAAAATAATTGATTTTAAAAAAATCTCGGAATATTATGGTGAAATGTTAATGAATACCCATGCAATAGAAGGATAGAGCCATCCTCTGCTGGGATAATCCTATTCCTACAGTCTCCTACTCTTAGAAAGAGGTGGAAACAGATGGGACTTGAAGAGAAACAAAGGGATCACCATTACACCAGAGGGACAGACAGTACAAGACTTACAAATGTAGCAAACTGATAGACCAAAGCATTTTGATTGCAGAGGGTAACTAGGACAACTATTTCTTAGACATTCCAAGGACGATGCTAACATGTTTTGTCTTCTCACGAGACAAATGCTCACCCACATGTTCTGCATACCTCTTGAACAATTCATCAATGATGATATCTCCGAAATGATCGACAAGCTTGGTCTCAGTAATTGCTCTTATGCACTTTGCAACGTTTCGTCCACTTTGATTCTTTTGGAAGACAAAGTTTTGGTTACAATCATCATCTTCAAAATCCCAATTTACTTGGAAAGTTTCCATCTTGTCAAGAATGAAAGACCCTTCCTTGTCAATGATTTCCCTCACTTCTTCTTTACATGGATAATAGTAAGGCGTATGGAATGAATCCACATCAGATGCCTTCACCAATCCCTGCCAAGTACCAACCAAATAGAACAAGTTTCATAAGGGATTTAAAGTGTATTCATACAATATACAGCATATAATATGTATGTATAATAAACATTTTGAATCTCAAAATACGTATATGTAAAGAATACTCAACCTTGTCGACCAAGTCAAGGAGTGATTTGGCTAAAAGATCCCAGAGAGTACAACAATCTTTACTTGTGGGATAAGTAATGCTCCTACCGATGAAGGTAAGCAGCATTCTCCCTCCACTTTCCATTTCCTCGGAACGAGATCGTAGAAAACTCGAGAAATCGTTTTGAAATTGCTCCAAATAAGCTTTGGATACATTAGGTGGACTCAACTTTGATATATATATGTTCCCCTTATTGTTCTCAACTCCTTCTGGGACCTAAAAGATCATTCAAAATCATACAAGTGTTCGTTTAAACCAACTTCTCTATGCAATAACATACATTAGGTTTGTTTACAAAGTACAAACCTTTGAGAGCCAATGAAGACAGTAGGAAGAATGTACAAAGTGAATGCTCTTGCTAGGAAAAAGTCTTTGATGAAAGGAACCTGGTACTCCTGCAATAAGACAAGGCCCCCTCAGGTCTCCCTTGTCTTCCAACAGCCTTGCATTGAATGCAGGAACAGATCTAAAGACAGTGTTGAAGTCGTTTTGGGGAAGATCGTTTAGGAACACTTGAAGCTCAGGCGATTCCCGGTGCGATTGCTTGCAGAACCTAGTGATGGTATTCATGATTTCATATGCTGGTAGGAAGGCGTTGGGTCCCGAAGCACATCCTAAGTCCGCCACCTTAATACAAGTAACTGGTAATGTCTTGTTGAGCATATCATTGATGATATCCTCTAGGAATGGCCTTGTCTTCAAAAGTACTTTGTTCTGGACAAGTATAAAAGAAATGTTGATAAAGATATTCGATACTAGACGTGGAATTTGGAATGGATGAGGAAGATACCTGTAGAGATGAATTATTTGCGTAGCTAACTTGTTTATCAGTGGCATTGGTGCAATGTCCATTTGCAGATGCCATAACCATTGCCTGATGGAGTCTCCAGATGCATGCTTGTCTTATATAAGAGTACTGCAAATTATCTGCCCTTCGTTCCTCCATTTATGCCCCTTTCAAATTAGAGGTAATGTTTATGGTTTAAGGTTTTAGGTTAGGGGTTTTTGTTAGGGTTTAAAAAATTAGGAGTAAGGTGTATTTTTTAGGGTGTAGGGTTTAAGATTTAAGATATAAAAAATAAGGGTTTAAGGTTTAAAATTAAATTTTTATAAAAAAAACAAAAGAGGCATGAAAGTGAGAAATTACTTGAGAAAAGATTCACTTGAGACCAACCAATAAAAATTGTACACCTCATTATTTTTTTATTTTCCAAGTAAAGATTCACTTGAGAAAAAAATATGATATAAAAAAATTGATAAAGTGAACAATTTTTATTGGTTGTTTCTATAAACAGGTAATAAAATTAACCCATAATATAATTTTTCCATAAAAGGAGAAAAAAAAAACAATGATTTTTGTTCCTTATATGACACCTAAAAAGACTGGCTTAATTGAATTTCAATTTTCGATAATTAAAAATTTATTATCGATAATTAAATTTGTTACTCTTAGTTCGAGATACCATTGTGCATCTTGGGTTTCCGTCTCTTTCCGAAATCTGTGCCAGTGCTCTTGCTCTTGATCCAAAAAGAGCTGTAGGTCAGGTACATCACATGAAATTTGATCCACATAAATATGGCCAAACTGAAATCATTAATTATGGTTTATACAATAGGATAGACTAAAAAAATGTTTATGTAATTGTTCTTATAGTCCAACAAAAATATAGCCTTTTTTTTACATTTTTATGCTTTAAAACTAAAAAAACATAGAAATTTAAATCTTAAATCCTACGTCCTATATCCTACAAATATATTTATTCTAAATTTCATAAATTTAAACCTTAAACATAATTTTTACCCTAAGACATAAATATACACCAAAAAGAAATTTTTTTTCGTAAACTTGCATGTTTTTTACACGCATGTATATAAACTTACAGCCGAAAGACGGGTCTCACCTAGCATTGATTCCCTGCAACTTTTCACACAGAATCGAGGGATATTAAAAAATATCCAACCCGAATTCGACTACTCGAATGTAAAAAATTATATATTTTTTGGAATTTTTTGCTCTGAGTCGGGTATCCGGCCCATCATTTTTAGGTCGGGCCTCAGTCACAAAATTACAATTTTTGGGTACCCGGTTCTAGTTTTTTTATTTTTTATTTATTTTAAATATTATTATTATTTAAACAAAATATACTTATATTCATTATATTTCATATCAAACAATCTAATTTTTAAATCTCGATTCCAAAAACTTTATTTTTAAAAAAGGAATTAGGGACTCGTTCAAAAAATTAAAATTATGATTCATTGTAAATTATAAATTTAGTTTTTCGAGTTGACAAAATTTGAACTCTACTAGTTTATATATGCACTATTTTTGTATGTGCATTGACCGATACGAAAGTCAACTCAAGATTATTTTCTATTTAAATCATTAATTTTTATATATTAAAATAAATAAACTAATTAAAAATTAAAAAACTTCCTTTAGACGTTATGTTTTGTTTCAAATTAGATTATGTATTTTAGGTCTTAAAATTTATGTTTAGATACGTAACTAGTATTTTAAAATTTTTTATTTCGATGTTGGATTATGTAATTCAAATTTTTAAAATTTTATATATTTTTAAAATTAAATTTAATATTTATAATAAATAAATAAATAAAAAACCGGGTACCTAAAGTATCAAGTACCCAAAAAATCCAGATTGAATACGAGCCAAAAATTTGACTATCCGAAGGTCTGGGTACCCAAATATCCAGATTTAAACATCCCTAACAGAATCTCTGCCTTAATATTTTTTTTAATGTGTAAGAATTTCTAAATTTCTTAGGTTGATAGTTGTGTGCTTTGAAGAGTTAAGGTTGTTGCATAATAGTTGATGATATAAAATTGATTTTAGGATGTTTTGAAATGTATTTTGATGTTAATCATAAAATCGTAAATAATGATTGAGTGTTGATTTAAGTTGTGTAGGTGTTGAAAATGATTATCGAAAATGATTAATTGATAAGTAATATGATTGTTAGTGATGTTGTAGTTTGGAATACATATTAAAGTCTATGTGTTATGTGTGTAAAGCAGAAAAGATAAAATATTAGATCTGTTTGTTTCATTGAAATTTATTTTCGGAAAATAAATTTTAAAAAATAAATTATATCTTCTGAAAAATTAATTACGGAAATTATTTTTAAGTGTTTGGATAAAATTGTATAAATCAAATTTTCTTGTTTGGTATTTTTTTAAAAATAAAACTCAAAATTTATTTTTAGTAAATAAAAATAATACAAATTTTATTAAATTCACAGGTTGGTTAGAGGTGGTTAACAACGGTTAAGAAAGCTGTTAGATACCGTTCTGCTTAATCAACTCTACAGTGACCTATAAGTTGTGTAAATTAAGTTGGTCTCATTTGAGATATTACAACTCTAATCAATAAAACTAACAGGAGTGTCGCCTCTCTTCTACCACTCCATTCTTCCTTCAGTTTCTACTCTAACAGAGCCATCCTACAGTCTCCTATTCCTATAAAGAGGTGGAAACTGTGAAGCAGATGGCCTTAAAGAGAAACAAAAGGTCGACAGAAACCTATCACCATTACAACAGAGGGACATGTTGAAATCTGAGAGAGTAGAGAAAGGGATCAGTACTCTCTGTGATTTTTATTAATGATCACCGTAATATCTTCAATGAAGACCGGTGTATTTATACAAGGAGGGAAGTAGTGAATTGGAAGGAAAACAGACTAACCACTTTCTAACCGTCTTCCTCCAGATACAACTACTTCTGATTTTCAAGAGGTGCAGAACACAAAGTCCTTCTGCACTCACTTGTACACAATTACAACCAGTCTATTCTAATAGGACAATACAAGACTTGCAGGTGTAGCAAACAGATAGTTCCAAATTATTTTGATTGAAGAGGGTAACTAGAGCAACTATTTCTTAGACATTCCAAGGACGATGCTAACATGTTTTGTCTTTTCTCGAGACAAATGTTCACCCACATGTTCTGCATACCTTGTGAACAATTCATCAATGATACTATCTCCGAAATGATTGGCGAGCATGGGTTCAGTAGCTGCTCTTACACAATCTGCAACGTTTTGTCCACTTTGACTCTTTTCGAAGACGAAGTTTTGGTTACAATCATCATCTTCAAAATCCCAATTCACTTCAAAAGTTTCGATCTTGTCGAGAAGGAAAGACCCTTCATTGTCGATGATTTCCCTCACTTCTTCTTTAGATGGATGATAGTAAGACATATTGAATGAATCCACATCAGGTGCCTTCACCAATCCCTGCTGAACAAGTGTCATAAGGGATTTAAAGTGGATTCAGACAATATACAACGTATAAAATGTATGTATAAACAATTTAAATCTCGAAATACGTATATGTAAAGAACACTCAACCTTGTCCACCAAGTCCAGCAGTGATTTGGCTAAAAGATCCCAGAGAGAACAACAATCTTTACTTGCGGGATCAGTAATGCTCCTCCCGACTAAGGTAAGCAGCATTCTCCCTCCACTTTCCATTTCCTCAGAACGAGATCGTAGAAAACTCGAGAAATCGTTTTGAAATTGCTCCAAATAAGCTTTGGATACATTAGGTGGACTCGACTTTGATATATATATGTTCCCCTTATTGTTATCAACTCCTTTTGGGACCTAAAAGATCATCACAAAAAATCATATAAATGTTACGAATCTATGCAAGAACAGTCATTAGGTTTGTTTACGAACCTTTGAGAGCCAATGAAGACAACAGGAAGCATGTACAAAGTGAATGCTCTTGCTAGGAAAAAGTCTTTGATGAAAGGAACCTGGTACTCCTGCTATAAGACAAGGCCCCCTCAGGTCTCCCTTGTCTTCCAACAGCCTTGCATTGAATGCAGGAACAGATCTAAACACATTGTTGAAGTCGTTTTGGGGAAGATCGTTTAGGAGCACTTGAAGCTCAGGCAGTTCCCTGTGCGATTGCTGGCAAAACCTAGTGATGGTATTCACAATTTCATATGCTGGTAGGAAGGCGTTGGGTCCCGAAGCACATCCTAAGTCCGCCACCTTAATACAAGTAACCGGTAAAATCTTGTTGAGCATATCATTGATGATATCCTCTAGGTATGGCCTTGTCTTCAATAGTACTTTTTCCTGGAAAAGAAGAAAACAAAATGTTTAACAAATTTGTTTACACACTTGATAAAGATATTTGATACTAGACCTGGGAATAGGGAAGAGAAGAGGAAGATACCTGTAGAATTATTTGCATAGCTAACTTGTTTGTCTGTGGCATTGGTGCAGTGTACATTTGCAGAAGCCATAATCATTGCCTGATGGAGTCACCAGATGCATACTGGTCTTATATAGACCACTGAAAACGTGCTTATAACACCTAAAAAACCTGGCTTAATTCAATTTCAATCTCCGATACTTCAATTTGATTCATAAAATAAATTTGTTACTCTTTATTCTTGTTTACGACAGGTCCTCTGGCTTAAAAAATTGTTCTGTATGTCAGCTTTGTTTCCCATAAGAGCATCCCGAGCCTGCCGTATCTTTCCGAAATCTGTTCATGAGCTGTACATATAATTATCAATAGATTTCCACAGATATGGCCAACTATTTCATAGTCATAATTTAATTTCAATCTATAATTAAATTTGTTATTCTTCATTCCAGATATCATTCTGCAACTTGGCCTCCCACCGTATCTTTGCATGTGCTATTGCTCTTCATCCGAAAAGAGGAGTGCAAATCGTATCGCCTTCTCATGCCTCCATTTATACCCCTACTTTAAATCAGAGGGTTTAGGGTATAGTTTAAGGTTTTAGGTTAGGGTATAGAGAATCAGGGGTAGGTATAATTTTTTAAGCATAGGTACATCACATGCAATACGATCCACGTAGATATGGCCAACCTGAAATCATTAATTATGGTTTATACAATAGGATAGACTAAAAAAAGTTTCGGTAATTGTTCTTGTAGGACAACAAAAATCTTATCTCCTTTTAACGTATTTTTTATGTTTTAAAACTAAACAAATTTAAAAATTAAATTTTAAATCTTAATCTTAAATTCTAAATTTTAAATCTTACGCACCATACTCTAACAATATATTTATCCTAAATTTTATAAACCCAAACAGGGATGTAGCTGTATGGTGATGGGGAGGGGCAATCGCTCACTCCCTTAAAGTTTTTTTTTTTGTTCTCTATTTAAATTTTTTAAAAATTGTTTTTTTTTATGAATTCACCTCTTACTTCTAAACATTTATGTTTTGTCCCCCTCAACCCTAAATCTTACTCCGTCTTTAAACCCAAATTTTAAATTTTAAACTTAAACATAATATTTACCTTAATATAATCTTACATGTCTTTTGCATGCACGTATATAAACTTACAGACGATGAGTCTCACCTGACATTGATTCCCTGCAACTTTTGATAGAGAATCTTTGTCTTAATATTTTTTAATGTATTTTATGATAGATTTAATCATGATATTAATGATTTATAATATTAATAATTTAGTTTAAAATTAGAATCTTAAATCATTAAGAATTTTTAATTTCTTAGGTTGATAATTGTGTCCTTTAAGGAGTTAAAGATTATTGTATAATAGTTGATGATATAAAATTGATTTCAGGATGTTTTAAAATATATTTTGATGTTAATTAAGAATTGAGCGTTGATTTGAGTTACGTAGGCGTTAAAAATGATTGTCGAGAATGAAAAATTATATTATGGGTCATCAGTCTCACCATCTGTCCATGGGACCAACCAATAAAAACTGCCCATTTCATCAATTTTTTCATGTCATAATTTTTTCCCAAGTGAATCTTCACTTGGAAAATTAAAAAATAATAAGGTGGACAGTTTCTATTAGTTGGTCCCATGAATGACGTGATGGGACTGACCCATGATATAATTTCTCGTCGAGAATGGTTAATTTACGAGTAATATGAATGTTGTTGTTGTGGTGGTTTAGAATGCATAATAATACATTAAAGTCTCTATTTTATGTGTGTAAAGCAAGAAAGATTAAACCTTAAGTTTAAAACGTAGTGTCGAAAACTTGAGAGATAATATCGCTCATCAACGAATACAGTTTTGTATATTGGTAAGTAAAAATGATTGTTTCAACTATGAAATGATTTTGAAAATATTAATGAGAGTTTAGTGTTAGCTGGATAAGTTTAATTAAACTCGAAATTAAATAAAAATAATTTAATTCTTTTATTTTTAAATTTTAACGAATATTACATTCACTTGTTTTAATGAAATGAGTTCACACTGTTTATACATTTTTAAAACATGTATGTTTTAATGTTATTTTTTTTTTATAATTCACCCTTGAAAACATAATATAATGTAATAAAACATTAAACATCAAATATAATGAAAAACTTAAAACATTAAGAAAATTTTAAAGAAAATCTTTCAGGGTTGCAATGTCTTCCTTTGAAAAGGTGTGGATTCTGATACAAAAGATGTTCGAGTTAATTAGGAGACTCTTTATCATCCTAAATGCGAAGGAGGATTAGAACTAAAAAATAAAGCATGTAGGATGAAATATTTATGAAGCTTGTTATAGGTAGCCTGAGTCCACCGATATCTCTTAAGAGGTAAATCTCTTTGGACTGTTCAAACAAAAAATCACCATAATTGGGTATGAAAGAAGCTCATAAAGTCGAGGGATGAGTTTGTTTCGGTTGGGGCTGCCCAAAGTGCTTTCAAGCTAAAAAGATTTGGGAAGCTAAAGGTTCAATAGCATCGGATTATATGGGGTTCTTTCTCTATACCCCGATAATCTTTCATCACTTGGCTTGCAATCCTAAATCATCTCCCAACGAGAGATAGATTGTTAAAATAGATACCAAGTTCAAGCTTTTTGTATCTTTTGAAGAGTTAAAAATGAAATGTGGGATTATCTTTTTTGGGATTGTTTTTACACCAGGGGTTTAACAACTGCATGCCTGTAGGTTGCAAGCACCTCATAGTAGTTAGGACAACATGCTTGATTGGTGCAACATGTTAGTGGAGGAAAAACTTTGAAGGCCACGATTGTGTCACGTACCGTTGGTCGTGACTATGCAGGACCGAGCGAGATGCTTTCTGGTTGTGCTTAAAGCTTGGGAGCGGGATAACATTAAGGGTTTAGTACGTGCCGAGAAGTCGTCCTATCTTCGGATGGGCGTGCTGTTTGCGCACCACACTGGTCGGAAGCTGTCCCCGCTTCCCTGATGAGCCCATGGGAGGGAGAAGCCAGTGAGCACCAGAGATCGTAAAGGCTGAACCTCGGGTATGCGAGAGACCTGAGGTATCGCACGGGTAGAAGTCCCTGCGCGAAAACTCTGACCCCGTGACAATTGTTAGATTAGCTTAGAACAGTATATTTGGGTGGAAAAGAATAGCAGAATGCAAGAGACAAGTCGAAGGTTAGAGGGTGCAAATCATTTACCTATTAATTGTGCCTCCATTTTAAATTAGTGTATTTAGGGTTTAAGGTTAAGAGTTATAGTTATTTTTTTGATTCAGCTACAGTGGTTATAGTACTATCTGTTCCAGAGTATCCTCTCAATCTTTAAACATTGATCGCTCAATGACTGTGCTGACAACATTAGTGCTCGAACCCGTGACCTCCAGAAACAACAATCGTTCCTTTAACCGATGAGGCGAGATGGTTCGTACTTGAGGGTTATAGTTAAGGTTTAGAGAATTAGGGGTATTTATATTTTTTTAAGGAGTAGGGTTTAGTGTTGGAAAATAAGTGGTTATTCCAAGAAAATAATAATAAAATAAAACAAACTAAATTATTATTATTTAAATGAACAAAATAAAACCCAAAAGATATGAAATAAAATAGATAAAATTTTAGATCAAACCCATTTGGAAACGAAAAAACAAAATCGTGTTGAGGTCTGCCCAATTGCAGTTTCCTTAATACAGATTTTCTGCCACTCCGATGGTGCTGAGTTTGTTGGTAGTCTGTCTCTCAAGATACAACAACAAGAGGAACTCCAACAATAGCACATTTCTGAGTTTTTGAACCGTTCTTGCTTTGCCAGTCACCAGAAGAAAAACCAAGAGAGAAAATATTTTAAGAGATGTGAGATGTTTTTGATGTGTTTAAAACTGAGAAATCAATCTCATATTTATAGTAGAGAGTTAGGGCAATAGTGTGCAACTTAAACTAATTTAAAATTCGAAATATTAGGGATAATGCTATTATTAGTATTTTAAATTGAATTAAATTCAAATTTATACTAATAATAGCAAATATCTTCCATTATCCAAAAATATCACGAGAAGTTATAACCACTTTTTTATAAGTATTTCAACTGAATACAAACTCTTTTTAGATATTAACAATAAAATAAATTAAGGAAAAATTATTTACAACGGGTAAAATATCTGCAAGCCCAAAAATGACCCGACTGGTTTAGACATTTGTATCGTCCACGTCGTGTACCCCAACCAAAAGTTAAGTCATTCAATGGCAATTATGTGGGTAAGTGTATATAAACACTTCCCACTTCATTTATCCCATCAATATGGGATAATGGGGTTTCTCATTCCTTACTTTATTCCAACCTTCTTTCTTTGAGCATCAATTTCTCATTCACCACTCAACAATTTTGAGCATATGAGCTACCATTGTAAAGATCTCATGGAGTAGAATAGGAATCAATAATTCCTTATTCGAATACTCATCTTTAGACTTCCAAAAAATGCTTCAAAGATGGTCATTTGCTCACTATTTTCCATCAATCCCCCACATGAATGAAATTGATAGGCTCTACGATTGATAGATGCATGGGATGTAACACCCTCAATAGGGCCTAGAATGTAGTATGACCAATTGGTAATTATGTTGACTAATTAAAAGTCAAATTGGGTAATTGAGGGACTTAATTAAAATAAACTAAGAGTAACAAGGACTAAATGGAAGTGACTAGAAGAAAATAAAATGAAGAGAAGAGATTGCATGATAAAAAGGGAATTCCTTAAACTATCCTTTGTGATAAACTAACACTAGATAACTCATTAAGGGTAAAGTGGTCCTTTCACCCTCAATAATAAACAAACAAAATAGCCAAAATTGGCTTCTTCCTTCCCCCATTTTCACGAGACAAACTCAAAGGAAGAGGGAGAGGAAAATTCATGGTGGCTTAAGGAGACTAGCTCAAAATTCTTGCATGGTTAGGCATTTGACCTAGAAACTCAAGTTCAAACGTCTTGGTAAGTTTTCCCTCCTTAACCGAGTATTTTAGAGTTTGAAAGTCTTGTTTTTTTTAATTATTTTATGATATTGAAAATCTAAATAGGTTGATAGAAACTTTATTTAAATATTATTCTTGCTTGAGTTTGACTTTTGAAGCATGAACCATGGGTTAAGAAACTTGGGTTCTAGGTTCTTGAGAATGTGCTAAATGTGTTAATTGAATGATAAGATGAGGAAATTGAGAATTTAAATAAGGTTTATTTCATATTGGAGATGCTGGAAAATTATGAAAATTAATTGAGAATTAGATATTGAACACATAGAATGGAATTTAGCCGAAATCGCTTAGAAATGCTATTTTGGGTAACACTTCTGAGAAAATTCCCTAGGTCGGGATTTAAGGAATTAGGAGCTGAAATTTTAAAGTAAAATACTCTTATATATCTAGTTTAAGTTAAAAATTTACGAAACCTCATTCGGAGTTGTATAGAGAAATTTATAAGGCGATTAGTAAATGGTGGTTCAAGCTGTCCAGAACAATCTGCTCTGGAACAGTGACTTTAATCAGCCACCGTGATAGCACGGTTGGAATTTTAATCTGAAAATTAATAGGATTAATATTACATATGTCTAGAAGGCTTGGGAAAAAACGGAACTCAATTTGGAGTTCTATAGAAAAATCTGGAAACATGTTAAAACGAGATATCAAAACTGTTCGAAAATAAAGATAGGTTGTCTTTAGGTAAAAAACTGTATTAAATGGCTTAGGATTAAAATAAAAGCTTGTTATGGTTAGATAAATAATTTCATTAGCTTTCCAACGGTATAAAGTAATTAAAAATTTGATGTACGGATTAGAAAATATGCAATTTTTAGTGAAAGGTCGATAAATTGCCTAGTGTAGGACAGATTTGAATATTGTATTTGTTATGCATATGAACACTTTAATTAAGTGGTTTTAATACATTGTAATGAATGGTTATGTATGTATGGTTATAAGAGGAATCAAACGAAGGATATCGTGAGGAAGAGAAGGAATTGGACCTTGCAAGCAGGAAGGACAAAGAGATCTTCATCCTCGATCCTTGATAGCTTGGAGTCTTTGTGTGTGTGGTTAACTTAGGGTTGGGAACTAGGTACCAACCACCCCTTTTATGTTTGTATTGCCATAAAACCGGAATAATTAATCACTTGGCTAAATCATGGGAGGTAGGAGTAAATTGTTTGTGAAACTTGCTTGTTGCCATGTCAATTTGGATGAAAAAATGTCATGAACATTGCTTTATTTGCTTGTATGAATTGATTTAATGCATGATTATTTGTATGTCTTTCAAAGGTTAAAGCATAGTATAGCATGCTACTTTGCAAGGTACGTATGGTAAGCTTTTCATACATACATATTACCTTTATGAATTTGTCATGTTCGATACTTGAAATAAGAAAGAATTATAATAAAAGAACTACAAGTCCTTGGTTGCTAGTTGGTCCTAGGTAGAAAGACATTCCTAAGATATTGAGCTCTTTAGTGGTGATAAGTCACCTACTTGTCTTGGATGGTAAGTCATTCCTCTTGCTAGATACTTGTGTATCGACTTGATAGTACTTCGTGTACTTTTACCTAGTGTACATCTTGTAGTGTCATGGACACTTTCTTGGATGCTATATGCATAAACTTGCTAGGTAGTTTTTGTACCCACTTGTAACCTGATTACCTTCTTCCTAACTAAAATCCAAGGAATCAATATAAGCAAAAAGACTATATAACTTGAATATGTATTTGGTGCCTCTTTTATGCTTATATGACTCGAAAGCATGATAAATCTTATTTTCCTTAAATTGAAAGCATGCCTATATTTATTAGTCTTGAATGAGAGCATGTCAATATTGTTTGCTTAAATTGAGAACATGATTTGTTGTATATATTTGTTACTTGCTTAATACATGTTTAACCGGTTAGTTCTAGGAACTACCTCACTAAGTACCTAACAAGTACTTATCACTCTTTTGTTTCCTTCCTCCCAAAACAACAGGTTTTCAAGTAAAAGAGCCAAGCTAGGAACGTTCCAGGAAGCAAGAATAAACAACAAGCTAGGAGTATGGTATTTTGTACATTTTGTTAACTCCTAGAATGGTGGCATAGTGAACTTGTTTAGGCTAGCATTTTGCATTTTGAGATTATGCCCGTAAATTGTATGTAATGACCTTTATTTTGTGTATTTAGCATGCAAACTATTGTGCTAATTATGTTAGCTTGTAAGCCTAGGTTGACATTAGTTGTTATAGTGAAATTGAACTAAATGGCATGAATGTTAATGATGATTTTGTCTTGAAATATCATGTATGCTTCTTTGATTTTTGTCTTGTTTTAGCATGAGATGCATTTTGATTTCTAAGTTGTAAATGTTGGTTTTAGTTTTGGTATGTAAACATTAATGCTAAGTTATGGTTTGTAATTAGTTGACATGGATAAACTTGGATAACATGGGTTTTATCTTGATCTTGCTTGATTTAATGAACAAGACTTTATATGGTTGTTATATGATGTCCAAACATGCTTAGAATAGGTCTCAAAGTATAAGATTGACTTGAGTTGAATGATTAGATTCGGTTAAGTGTAATAGAAATTTTGTATGCTTGTACTTAAATAAATACCAAATGGTTATCTTGTTTTCCAAGAAAGACCAAGTTGGTCACTTTGATATGTTTTTTTTCCTTGTTTGGAAAGCTTGAGTAACACTCCATGTCTCCTAAACCGAAATAAGGGTGTTACATAGGATAGGTAGGTGTTTACCTTTGAACCTTCCCTTATGAAAGTATATTTACTTTACTAGCTAATCAGTAGACGCGGTGTCCTTGCACTATCAGTCGTTGGTGTAAACGATGACATACTTCACACACCTATCTCTCTGATAAGAGATACAACTCTCATGGTTATGCCCTTATGGTCGTGGACATCTCTTGGTTCTGCGAGAGTATAGAAGAACTATGCCCAATAGTCTTCTTGAAGCGACCCCACTTTACTCTAACATAGGTGACTTATGTTGCTCGGCTCACCGTAGCACACAATGGTCATTAAAAGCTTTTTCTTAACCTTTACCAAATTCTTTTCATTGTTCACATCATATGAATGGACTTAGCACACAATGGTCATTAAAAGCTTTAGCAATTAGGTTGTCCCTTTGAACCTAGTTCTTGGAATCTCCGTCGGCTAGGTAGGATTTTTCCTTCACATAACGCCTTTAATTTCATGGGCTTAGTCACATCTTTTAGATGTTTTATCAACTTGTTCTCAATTTAACCCTTAAGTTAGTAGATCCATAATGTTATCCTTTTGGTTATCAAATCAATAGCGATAAATCTATTTGAGATCAGTTGTTTAATGATATTATATTGAAGACCCAAATTTCTCAAATTACCGTTACTCATAAAACTATGTGCTCTACCAATAAACATTTTTGGCACATGCTCAGGCCATTCATGAGTATCCTCCAAGACATTTTCAAGTCATTTGACTTTTTCCAGAATTGTCTGTATCTTAAACTCAGATTCTATTTTGAATCTAGTTGTAAATGTTTGTCTTTGAGAAAACACATGACATAGCTTATTCATTCGATGTGAAAATATTCACTTATATCGAAGAATCTTTATGGAATAATGCTTTACAATCATGACTATCTTTGAGATATCTCAAAATTCTCATAATTATTATATAGGGTTTGACCTTATAGATTATTTTGTGAACTTTCTTAAACTGCTCAAAGTGAAAGCACTACTTTGTCTAATACAATTCACTTAAATTGTATATGATATTTGCGTATTCCATTTCAACAGATATTGGCTCATATTTGGAGTTTTGACTATGCCGGAAACATCATGACCAAACTTCTTTTTCCATGTAGTGTGACTTTGTCAATATGAGACCTTCAAGTGATTGTTTGATTTGAATATCCATAATCAAATCTTATCAATTTTCAATTGATAGGTCTTTGGTATATTTACTATTTCATTGTACATCATCAACATAGGATCATATATCCTAGTAGGTTTGACATACCATCATTTGTCACACTTACTTGTCATCGTGATAATATTTTTTGTTTCAACCATTTGTAGAACATGTGGACTTTTTCTCATATCCATAGTTCATTTTATTAAACCTGGATCAACTTCTCTAGGAAGTACATTTAAAGAATGAATCATTCTTTTTCATTATCATATTTTTCTACAAAATTGATATTCGTTGCTATGTTTCACATAGCAAATATAGTCCACTTATTTTTATTTTCTTTGATAATGGAATATTACCTTGGCGTGACACCCCCACATTTTTATGTAGTTGTAGGAAGGCTTTATTTCCTTCCATAACTCATATGGTGTCTCCCACTTAGTTAATAGAACAACTCCCCCATATGTTAGGCACATTCTGAAGAAGTTATCTTCAAAATCATTGTACCTTTGGATGTTGTAACATTACTCATAGAGTTTCTCCTCAAATTAATCAATTTGGGTTTCAACATCCATCTTATAAGGAATTATTTCCAGATATCAACTTTGCTTTTAAGCAAAACTGAATTGTTCTATCATGATGGTAATTTTATTAACTTCAAACAATTGTTCGTCATATCAATTATTATAACAAAATTTATCGTAATATTGATTTTATTTGGAAATATAATCCAAAGACTTATTTCTTATCTCATAAAATTGAAGCATTTCCTCATGAAATTTAGCTTCTTGAGATATGCCGCCTAGTTTGCGACTTGAAGTCATTTTTGACTTTTAATACATTTGCTCTAGCAATATTTTCATAGTAATATTTGCTTAGCAAAATATGGTAACCATATTTACCTCATTCTCTCTAGCACTAGGAGAATTTTCTTTTTGATCAAGTTTATCATGATCAAATTTACAACATCTTTGTTGTCATATTTTGAAATTCTTCCTCATGAATTTCATTGATTGTGTAACATAGTCACAATTAAAATATTATAAATTTGTTAAACATCAGAAATTTAGTCAAAGACTAAAAATAAGAAACAAAATTATAATTTCCAACTTTTGTTAGAGGATAGAATTTTAGTAAACTAAAATCCTAAAACAAAAGTTCACAAGGTTTTAATTGAAAGAATAATAATAAACAATGCACCAGGTAGGTAACTTATGATAAGAGAGGTGGTGCATTAGGCACACTTAAGAACCAAGTCTTTTCAAAGAACCAATCTTAGACATGCACTTTCAAATTTTCTTTCAATCACTAGTTTATGGAAGTTCTTGAAATCATTCAAGTTTGAGTGATCAATTAAGTCATTGTCTTTGATTCATTATCATTTAGAATCA
Source organism: Abelmoschus esculentus (assembly GCA_035048815.1). Taxonomy (NCBI): domain Eukaryota; kingdom Viridiplantae; phylum Streptophyta; class Magnoliopsida; order Malvales; family Malvaceae; genus Abelmoschus; species Abelmoschus esculentus. The sequence continues at coordinate 28,956,633 of JAUCBN010000001.1, forward strand.
ATCACTAAGAATTTCTTAGTACCAACATCTTTCATTTACCATCATAATTCTTAAGCCAATTTTAAACACTGTGTATTTCGTAACATACATCAGAATAGGCTTTAAGAAATTTTAACATAGAAAATAACTTTCTTCTATGCTTTGATTCAAGACCTTGGTCGAATCAACGTTGTAGAATTAGTAACCAATGTTACTTCAACTAACAAATTCTGTTAAAACAGTTTTGTTCATTTTGTTCAAAAAAAATAGATAAAGTAAATCTGTTATAACGATAGAAATTAAATTCCTGAAAACAAATTTATTTACTGTATCTTAATTTCCAAAATAAATTCTCTGATTTATTTTTAAATTAAAATCATGAAAGATTCTCAAGAAAATAAATTTGATAATTTATTTTCTTTAAAAAACTAGAATCAACAAAAAAATAAATTCACTAATTTATTTCTTTTAAAGAATGAGATTAGTTGCACTAAAAACCCAAACATAAATATTAAAGCAACTTAATTCTTCAAAATGAATTAATCCTTTGATTTAAATTTTTTTATTTTTGTTTGGAAGATCAAATAAATCCGTTAAAATGGTAAAAAATAATTCTTAAAACGAATTATTTACAAGATCTTTATTTCCAAACCAATCAAGACATTCTTTGTCTTTACACTTTTTCAAGGAAAATTATTAATTAAAAATAATAATCCAAAGTGTTTCAAACACAAATAATAATAACTCAGTAATTATTTTTTCACATAAAAAATATTCCTTTTCATGTCATATTCAACAATAAGGTCAATATTATTTTTTAAATAAATTACCTTAAACATAATAATATCAAAATATTATTATCGAATTAATATTATAATTTATGATATTAAAATTATCATAATACATGCACACATGTATTTAAATCATTAAGGAATATTACCTTAATTCGCATATATGATATGATCACAAAAATACCATAACATTTATTTAAGAAATCCACGATTACCTTAAATTTAAATATATAGTTTTAATATTAGCATATTTTATATCAAATAAGCAATTGAATAAATGTTTTATTTGATCCAATAGACAATAATATCTAAAGCCAAACCTTTATTCCAATGAATAAGGTTTTATCAATACATGTAATTATGTATTTATATAAGATAAAATTAAATTTACCATATCAATTGTTTCTCTTTTACTAAAGGAAACAAACCCAGAATTAATTATAATTCCAACAAATCAAAAATTAAATTTTCGTTTATTCAATTTTGATATTTCACAAAATCCGTAACCTCAGTTACTTTTCACTGACAATTTCTGTTGAACAAATTTGTCTCAATTTGAGAATTTTAGCAGATCCGTTTAAAAACGGTAGGATAATTCCTGAAACAAATTATTTGGTTTCTATTTTTTATTCTGAAGAATAAATTCAATGAACTCAATTTAAAAGAATATTTTAACCCGCCCGAAAAATTGTTCCACACATAACAATGGTGAATGGCCGAGAATCACGTTTGACCGGCAATATCCCACCTAATTCTCCACGTTGCACGTAACGATTTCCATTGAAAAAGCACTTGAATCGTGCATGTAGCAACCTAGCTCTCCACGTTTTCCGAGTGTTCGGAATGTGCGATGGAAATTATTTTCCTTCCAATTTCAATTTCAATTTCAATTGAAATTCTCACGGGTAATGTGAATGTAAGTAAATTTCACATGTTAACTGCCATGAAGAATTTCTTCGCCCATTGAAAATTGCTTTTAGTTTCCAAGCAATTTAATGTTGCCACTACAGCACTATATCACAATTTAATGGCTTCAAATGGACGATTAGAAATATAATAATTGTATCGCAATGATACAAGAATTATATTAAGTTGTTTGTCTTGAATCTAACCATAAAAAAATCTGTCTTAAGATTACTGGACAATAAGCGGTTAATCCAAGAAAGTAATAATAAAATAAAAAAATCTAAATTATTATTATTATTTAAACGAACAGAATAAAAACCAAGAGATATGAAATAAAATAGATAAAATTTTAGATCAAACCCATTTGAAAACGAAAAAATGGAATCGTGTTGAGGTCTGTCCAATTGCAGTTTCCTTAAGACAGATTTTCTATCACTCCGATGATGCTGAGTTTGTTGGTAGTCTGTCTCCCAAGATACAACAACAAGAGAAACTCCAACAATAGCACATTTGCTGAGTTTCCGAACCGTTCTTACCTCACCAGAAGAAAAACCAAGAGAGAAAATATTTTGAGAGATGTGAGATGTTTTTAATGTATTTAAAATTGAGAAATCAATCTCATATTTATAGTATAGAGTTAGGGCAACAATGAACAACTTAAACGAATTTAAAATTTGAAATATTAGGGATAATACTATTATTAGCATTTTAAATTAAATTAAATTAAATTAAATTTATACTAATAATAGTCAATATATTCCCATTATCCAAAAATATCCTGAGTAGTTATAACCACTTTTTTTATACGTATTTCAACTGAATACAAACTCTTTTTGGATATTAACAATAAAATAAATTAAGGAAAAATTATTCACAACGGGTAAAATATCCACAAACCCTAAAAGGGACCAATTAGTCCAGACATTTGCATCATCCATGTCATGCATCCCAACCAAGAGATAAGTCATTCAATGATAATTATGTGGGTAAGTGTATATAAACACTTCCTATTTCATTTATCCCATCAATATGGGATAATGGGGTTTCTCATTCCTTACTTTATTCTAACCTTTTTTCTTTGAGCATCAATTTCTCATTCACCACTCAACAATTTTAAGCATATGAGCTACCATTGTAAAGATCTCACGGAGTAGAATAGGAATCAATAATTCCTTATTCGAATCCTCATCTTTACACTTTCAAAAAATGCTTCAAAGATGGTCATTTGCTCACTATTTTCCAACATTTAGGTCGTAGAAAATTTAGGTTAGAGTTTAGAATTATTTTTTTTACTTTTAACCGGAGGTCGAGGCATAAAAGAAGACACAGTTAGAAGAGAGATTTCTATCGACAGATAGAGACATTGTCTGTTGGGATATCCTACAGTCTCCTACTCCTATAAAGAGACAGAAAATGTGAAACAAATGACTGTAAAAAGAAACAAAAGAACGACAGAAACCTATCACCATTACACCAGAGGGACAATACTGTTAGGTATGGGTCCTATTATGTGGGAAATCCCTTTTGTTTAATAAAAACTTTCTTGCCACCCTAAAAAGTCTATTTTGACTTTAGCCTTAAAGGGGAATGTTCATTTGCAGATACCATAACCATTGCCTGATGGAATTCGCTGGAGTCTACACATGCATATTGGTCTTATATAGACTAGTGAAAAGGTACTTATAACGCCTAAGAAAACTAGCTTAATTGAATTTTAATTTCCGATAATTAAAAATTTATTATCAATAATTAAATTTGATTCATAAAATAAATTTTGTTACTCTTTATTCGAGATACCATTGTGCAGCTTGGCTTTCCATAAGAGCATCCCACCGTATCTTTCCGAAATCTGTGCATGTGCTATTTCTCTTGATCCAAAAAGATCTGTAGGTCAGGTAAATCACATGCAAAATGATCCACATAGATATGGCCAACCTTAAATCATTAATTATGGTTTATACAATAGGATAGACTTAAAAAAAAATCGGTAATTGTTCTTATAGTACAACAAAAATCTTATGTCCTTTTTAACGTCTTTTTATGCTTTAAAAATAAAAAAAACAAAAATAATAATTATTAAATCTTAATCTTAAATTCTAAATCTTAAATCCTACCTCATACTCTAAAAATACAATTATTTTAAATTTTATAAACTCAAATCTTAAAATTTTAAACCTTGAACATAGTTTTTATCGTAAGACTTAAATATAGATACTAAAAAGGTAAAGGAATTTCTATTCGTTAACTTACATGTCTTTTGCATGCATGTATATAAACTTACAACCGACAGATGAGTCTCACCTGACATTGATTTCCTGCAACCTTTGATAGAGAATCTCTGCCTTAATATTTATGGTTGCTATATGTACAGGCAGGCTTGTTATAGGTAGCCTGAGTTCAACAATATCTCTTTGGAATGTTCAAACAAAAAATCACCATAATTGGTATGGAAGAAACTCATAAAGTTGAGGGATGAATTTGTTTCACTTGGGGCTGCCCAAAGTGCTTTCAAGCTAAAAAAATTAGGAAGCTATCAGATCGAGGAAGCTAAAGGTTCAATAGCATCGGATTATATGGAGTTATTTTTCTATACTTCGACAATCTTTCATCATTTGGCTTATAATCTGATGGAGGATCGGAAGTCCTATTAATTCCACATTTGTCAGATTGTAGTAATTAAGGTTGTCGATCCCACGAGGATTGGTGTTATTTACGCATTTTATTCTTCCTGTACAATGAAAAACTAATGACACAAATAATTGAGTTTGAATTATAACTAAGGAAACTAATTAAAGTAATAAAGATAAATGGTCAAGAAATCAAGGATGGAAAAGTAGGGTAGGTTAGAGTGCTTCGTAGTATGGAATCAGAATGTAATTGTCTCGTTCTTATAATGCAATAGGGTTGAACTGCCGCCTCGACGGGGTTCACACAAAGGGTCGCCGCAGCTGCCTAGGTGGGGTTATGCCTTGTCGACAATTCAATAACTCATAGTTCGACAGAGCATCCTTGTATGTCTTCTTCCTTATCCCTAAGCGAAGAGAACTGTTGAAACCCCCGTATCTTGATGATACCTCCCGGTGTTAATCAAGGGCGGATAACAACCTTACATGCGTCTTGTTAGTCGTTGAAATCCTAATCGGATTAGTCAATATCCTTGAACAAAGATCGTATTCTCTCGTTTCATGAGTCTAACTCTCTCGATATTAAACAAATGAATATTTCTTCATATACTTATCATCTCGAGCTCAAATGCAATGAAAGTGAATGCCAAGAGAGAATGAACTATGAATTCTAAAATTGCATTAATAAGAACTAAATAAATTACAAACTTTCTCCCACAACTATTTCATAAACTAACCTAAACCCCAAGGGGGCGATGAAGGAGTTAGGGTTTTTCTATGAAACTTGATTTCGAGATACTCTCCTCTCTACATAGTCTATGGTTTATATAGGCTTGGCCTAGGGCAAACCTTTTCAAAGTAGGAATACAACTTGGAGTAAAACACAAGTACATAAATAAAAGATCTTTATTTTATTTTCTAGTTTATTCCTATAAGGATTCTTTTCTTGCGTGCCCTTTGACCTTGACTTTTCGTGTGTTTCCTAGCTCCGGTTTCTATTTCGTTTGTCTTAAGACGTCCACCTTATTTTTCTCTTCAAATCGCCTATCATATCGACATTTATTCTTCAGGTGCTGCCGCGGCATCGGTGCCACGGTCTCCAAAGTGATACCGAGGCGGGTTCTCATCTATAATTCAGCTTTGGTTTCTAGTATTCATCCTCTTGTTTGGCAACTCCTTTGATATAGTTTCCTGTCTAAGAAAGAAAACCATCAAATGTATCTGTTTTATGCCAAATATAGGTAAATTCATGAAATCCGTATTGAGATGCAGGAAAATGGAAAATAAGTAGATTTATCCAATATTGCCATTAAATCTGTCCATTTTTAGCAATAATCGAGTGAGAAAATAATATAAAAATGAGGACTTTTGAGTACTCATCATAATCCTAAACTGTCTCCCAACGAAAGATAGATTATTAAAATATGATACTAAGTTGAAATTTTTTGTATCCTCTGTAGGGTTGAAAATCGATAAGTGTATAAAAGTTTTATTTTTTATATCATTTTTACAATCATTTATTGCTGTAGTAACCCTTTTAAAATCGAGTTTAGATAAAACGGTCACTATTTTAAAAAAAGTAAAAATTGGAAAAATTGAAATTGTCCCCAAATTAGGAATTAGGTTTAGAGATTGAAAGATTTAAGATTTTGATCTAAAATTTGGAATTAGTGTTTACTTTCAAAATTTAGGGATTAAAATTGAAGTTGGAAAATTAGAGATTTAGGTTAAAAATTGGGAATTCTGATTCAAGGTTTGAAAACACCTAATAAAAAAGAATTGGGAAATTTAGGGAAAACAATTTAAAAGGAATTTGGGGGTTTTAAATTGAAAAGGAGAAATTTGAAAATTAGGGTTGAAATTAAAAAATAATTTTGAAATTAGGGTTTAAAAAAGTTAGGGAAAAGGTTGGAATTTTAGGGTTCCAAAAATAATTTAGGGGTTAGGTTTCAAAATTTGGAAATTGGAAGAAAATAATTTTAAAAGAATGGGTTGGAGTCGCCACCGGACACTTTGGTAGGCCGGACATCGTAAAAACTAGAAATTCGAAAAAGACGGGTCCGAGAGTCGGTTACGGTTTAAAAATGGGTTTAGGGTTCAAAAACCGCTCAAAATTAGTACCTCTAAAATAACAGTTTAATTAATTCTGGAAATTTGGATTAAAGTGACATTTAAATTAATGTTTGTTTAAATATTCGAATTATGTTTTATTTTACCGTGTCTTTATTCAAAGACAACATATACACTACGACCACTACGTTGAAACATTGGCCTGTTACGACCGAATAAAGACGTAATCATTAGGTTCGTTAATTAAATGTGGTGGTTATAATTTGCAAAAGCGACACAAACAAATACATACGAGATATATAAAATACAAAATCATTTAAGATTCCTCTTATCCATTTGAATAATGGTTCCTCTTATCCATTTGAAAGTCTTTGAAAAAGAGAATTAAAATATTGGTTCAAACCAAGTTTGAAAAATTTAAAGCTCCCCCTTTGTCAAATAAACTTTGAATAAGAGAATTAAAGACTCAAATCATTTAAGATTCCTCTTATCCATTTGAAAGTCTTTGAAAAACAATTTTTCATAACATTCTCCCCCTTTTTGTTATATCAAAAAATGGTTCAAACCAAGTTTGAAAAACTTTAAAGCTCATAAGATAGGAGAATTTCAAAGATATCAATTGTTGGAAAAATTAAATATCAAAATATTGGTTATGAAAACAAAAAAAAACTCCCCCTTACTCAAGGCATCATTAAGTGTTAGTCCAACATATATAAACTAGTTGAAATAAAACAAAAATAAGCAAATAAACACAAATTGAACTAGAAATTTTACCACACTTTAACCAAAGGTAGGATGTGAAGCCTTCCTTCTTCAAGTGTCCTTCTTGTGTGTATGAAGCTCCCCCTTAATCTTGTACTTTGTTACTCATATCTCCATCACACCTAAATAAGACAATCAAGTAATTTTTGGTATCCAAATTGCTTTGGATCCTTTAACGTTAGTAGCACAAATTTTAGTCCCCTTAGGAATCCATCTTTCAATTTCATCCTTTTTGGTTGAAGTGATTAGTCCTTTTGGAACCCAACACTTCTAAAATATTTTCCATCAATAAATCTAGGGGCACTAGATTATCTCATGTAAAAATTTGATTTTTCCAAATTATTTTTCTTTTCAAGCTCTTTGGAAATCAAATCTTTTTGTTTCTTAAGATCATCTAAAGCAATTTGATGATCTAAAGAAATTTGATGATCTTTTTCAATCTTTTGAAGCAAATTTTGTAAATCCAAAACTTTAAGCTCAAAATCTTTTAATTTTGCTTCAATTTCGAAATTGGTTTTTGAAAGCAAATCATTTTCTAATTTAAGCTTTAAAATCATCTTTTTGTTTTTAGAAAATGAAGCCTTGAACTCAAAAGCCAATTTATCATAGGCTTCTTGTAACTCATCAAATGAATATGAATTTAAACAAGATGAGTTAGAAGTTACCTCCCCCTCATTGAGGGCCATCAAGCATAGGTTGGCTTCTTCATTTTTGGTGGAGTCATCATCACTCCATGTAGCCACATATGCTTGCTTCTTGGAAGATGATCCCCCTTTTGATTGACTTGTGGGAGTCCTTCATCTTCTTCTTGGATTCGTGCTTTGAGGATTTTCTACTTTTGTTCGTCACGAATCGATCGAAGTCAATGAAGAGTTGGGCAAGCTCTTCATCTTCTTCACTATCCTCCTCACTTGAATCTTCAAAGTGGATGCACTTGAAGAATTTTAGAGCAACGATGTTGACATTTACACCAAGCTCTTGAACCTTCTTCTTCCCCATCGCTCTAATCTCTTTTTTCTTCTTCTCCTCTTGTCTTCCTTTCATCATAATTTGATGTGTGAGGAGTGACCCCATGAGTTCATCAAGCTTCAGTGTCTTTAGATTTTTGGCTTCGATGATGGCGGTTCTTTTTGAGTCCCATGACTCGGGAAGGGAATAGATTTGCTTACGAACAAGCTTCTCCTCCGGAATGATCTCTCCACATCCTCTAAGTCCATTGGTGATGGTGGAGAAACGATCAAACATCTTTGCTATGTCCTCTTCCGGATTCATCTTGAAGTTTCTCATACTCTTGATTGAGGAGTCCAATCTTGGTCTCCTTTACTTCGTTTGTACCCTCGTATGTGACTTCTAGCTTGTCCCAAACTTCCTTTGCACTTTCACAAGAAGATATCTTCTCATAGATACTTGGATGGAATGCATAAACAAGAATATGCAAGGCTTTATGATTAAGCACCATCTTCTTGCGATCTTTCACGCTCCATTCCGCCTTTATTCCTTTTGGCACAAATGGTCCATCTTCAACTATATCCCATAGCTGTAGTCTCTAGAGTTGATGAAATACTTCATCCTTATCTTCCATTGGGAGTAGTTAGACCCGTTAATGGATTGAGCCATGGAATGTCGGTTGATCGTAAATTGGTCGAGCTCACCGGATCTTCTCAATAGGATGTTAATCCTCCTCGATTGAGCCTCGCTCTGATACCAATTTTTAGGCTTGGAGTGGCTCAATGCACAACCGAATTTACTTTCCAAGTGATGGAGAATTGGCCAATTTAGTTAGATATGTGTGGAAGCAAAAATATAGACAATGACACAAGGATTTATAGTAGTTCGGCCTCGCCTACATCCACTACCTTAGTTTCCCACTAAGGATTTTCCAAATTCACTAAGAATTTTAACCTTTTGAGGCCAAAGGGATAACCTTACAATCCTAGACTCAAACCCGAATCTAGCATCCAAAGTTCACAACCCGAACTTTGGGAATTCACTCAACAAAGAGAAAACTTAGGAAACTTGTTTAATCCTTCTAATAAGGCTAATGTTTGCAATCTAAGCACTCACCCAATTCCTAATTACACTTGAGCATATATTGACAATTAAGCTCACAAGTGTTTGTCTACCCAAATAATAGGAAATTAAGCACTAAGACAATTTCTTGATCATAATGTTGTTACAAGTGAAGCATTAGTCTTCTCTTGATGCTTGAGGCTTCCTTTTATCATCCCAAATGAGCTTCTAGCCGTTGGTGACCGTTGGGATTGGTTTGGATCCGTTTGGAGTTGATTACAAGGCTTATTTCCTCTTTTGGTGCAGACGGTATCGAAACACGTAAAGGCTGTCTTGAAACAGCTGCTTTGGGAAATAACCGTTGACCTGCATTTATGAACAGGTATCGATACCAATATCGATACCGCTCATAGCCGTTGGGTTTTTTCATAAAATCGTTTTGACCGTTGGGGGTGTTTCGAAACAGGGTTCGAAATAGAGTATCACAGTGGCAAAAAGGTATCGATACCAGTATCGATACCACTGTAGTTTTGCCTTTGAAACCATGGTATTGAAGAACAGGTATCGAAACACCTTAAGGGTGTATCGAAACACCTAGGTTAAAAACACTTATTTGGTTTCTTTAAATCATTTAAAACATATTTAAAATCATTCAAAAACATCTTAAATATATTTTCAAGTAGTTTGGACATAAGAACCATTTTTGAAATCTTTTCAAATTAGTCCAAAACTATTTTTCAATTATTATATCAAAATATTAGTTCTACAAGCTCATTCAATCTGTCGTTTTTAGTATCTAAAATTTTTGGTGTCGTGTTTTTGTTCTCCCAAGAAAAATCTTGAGACAAATTGAGAGTTTGTGCAATGCTTTTCTTTCGAAAGGCTCGGACGGGTCTATTGTAGGGACTCGAGTCAACTGGGAAAAAATGTGTCACCCAAAGTGTGAAGGGGGACTTGGGGTAAAGAATATCGTTGTGTGGAACAAAGCCTGTAAGATGAGGTGTTTGTGATCTCTATTTGTTCGTTCCGGTTCTTTGTGGGTAGCATGGATTGAAAGCTATGTCTTAAAGGGTTGTTCAATTTGGCAAACCGTGGAAAGAGTTTCATCTAGTTGGGCTTGGAAAAAGGTGATGAAGTTAAAGGATGAATATGCTTTAATTGGAATCATTAATGGGGACTATAACGCTAAAAATATTTGGGAGATTTTGAGACACAAAAATGATCAGGTCCCTTGGTTTCAAGTCATTTGGGGGGGGTCTTCATATCCCTCGCCAATCTTTTATTGTATGGCTTGCGGTTCAAGATAGACTCCCAACAAGTATTAAGATGTTACGATGGGGAGGGTCCATTGATACTCAATGTTTATTGTGCGACACAGGTGTTGAGAATAAGCACCACCTTTTTGCTACATGTGGTTTTTCTCATAAGTTTGGCAAGTAATTCTTATTATGTGTGGTTTTGATGCGCGAATGGAATGTTGGTTGGATATGGTACAGTGAGTGACTATCCATGGGAAAGAAAGATTGCTCTTACCTGTTCTCATTCGTCTGTCATGGTGCAGTTTTATATATTATATTTGGCAGGAATGAAACCGTCGATTGCATGGTGGGAGACCTCGACATATGGAAAACGTTGTATTACTTATCAAGAGGGATGTCAAAACAAAGATTTCTGGTTGTCGGAAACTAATTCTTTCTACTCCTACTCTTGCAACTAATTGAGAGATAATGTAATGTCATTTTATTTTTATACTTTAAAGTTTTATAATAGTGATTTGGGAGGTCTTTTGGATGAATAAAATTTTACTTATCCAAAAAAAAATATGGCCCGTAGAGCCGATATTGACTTGTTATTTTCATGGTTTCAATTTCAACAAGGATAGAGCCATCCTACAGTCTCCTACTCCTATAAAGAGGTGGAAACTGTGAAGCAGATGGCCTTAAAGAGAAACAAAAGGACGATAGAATACTATCACCATTACAACAGAGGGACATGTTGAAAAATCTGAGAGAGTAGAGAAAGGGATCAGTAGTCTGATTTTTATTAATGATCACCGTAATATCTTCAATGAAGACCGGTGTATTTCTACAAAGAGGGAAGTAGTGAATTGGAAGGAAAACAGACTAAGAATTTTCTAACCGTCTCGCTTCAGATCCAACTACTTCTGATTTTCAAGAGGTGTAGAACGCAAAGTCCTTCTGCACTCACTTGTACACAATTACAACCAGTCTATTCTAATAGGACAATACAAGACTTGTAAGTGTAGCAAACAGATAGTTCCAAATTATTTTGATTGTAGAGGGTAACTAGAGCATGTTGGTTTGATAACCAACCATTTAGTGGTTCTTTTAAACCGTTTCCACTATTCAATAATGGATATGGAAACTGAAGTACATTCCCATGTTCAACATTTTATGGCCGGTTAAGGTGTTAGTGCCGAGTAGTTTCAGGGGTAATTTTGTCCATTTGCTTGGTGGTTCATGATGGATGAACCCCTATAAATACAAACCTAGCCTAAGGTCCCTAAGCATCAAACACAAGCATCACATATTCCATCTAGTGAGTTTTTGAGTGCTTAGAAGATCTTGGCGTTTTAGTTCCTGCTGATGTTCGTGGCTCAATTGAGCATTATGAGAATGTCCAAGAGCTATTAAAGGCTATAGAGAAACAGTTTCAAACTTCTCAAAAGTCTTTAGCTAACACCTTAATTATGAAGTTCACATCTCTAAGGCTCACTACGGTGAGAGGTGTGCGTGATCACATCAATAAGATGCGTGATTTGGCAGCTCGACTTAAAGCACTTGAGGTTGAAATGTCTGAATCTTTCCTAGTGCACTATATATTGAACACTCTTCCTCCTCAATACGGGCCATTTAAGATCTCTTATAACACACATAAAGATAAATGGTCTATTGATGATCTTTTGACCACGTGTGATCAAGAAGAGGGTAGGCTCGTACTAGAGATGGGAGAGAGTGCACTGACGATTACTCAAGGAAAGCATTCGGTCCAAGCCAAGCAAAAGGGGAAAGCTAAAATGCAACCCCAAGATGACATCAAGAAAGAGTCCACGTGTTTCTTTTGTAAAAAGAAGGGACACATGAAGAAAGACTGTGTCAAGTATAAGGGCTGACTTGAAAAGAAAGGTAAATCAATCTCACTTGTTTGCTTTGAGTCAAATATGGTTGATGTTAATTATAACACATGGTGGATTGGTTCTGGTTCTACAATCCATGTCTCAAATTCCTTACAGGGATTAAAAAACCTGAGGGAACCAGTGGGAGCTGAGCGATACATCTATTCAGGAAACAAGATGCAATCGCATGTAGAAGTTATTGAGACCTGTGAATTAGTGCTTAGTAGTGGCTTTGTTTTAATTTTAGAAAAGACTTTTTATATTCCTAGTTTTTCTAGAAATTTAATTTCTGTTTCAAGACTTGTACCCTTTGGGTATTGTTTTAATTTTTCAAATGTTGGTTTCAGTTTATTTTATAAATCTGAAATTGTTGGAAATGGAATTTTATGCGATGGTCTTTACTCTATTGATTTACAAAATAATGCCACTCATAATGTTATGCACATTCAAACTGGTACTAAACGATGTGTTATAAATGAAGATTCCTCTACTTTATGGCATCGGAGATTAGGTCATATCTCCATTGAAAGGATTAAAAGATTAGTAAATGATGGGGTACTCAATACCTTGGATTTTACTGATTTTAATACTTGTGTAGACTGCATTAAGGGTGAGCAGACTAACAAGTCAAAGAAAGGTGCCAAGAGGAGTTCGACCATATTGGAAATCATCCATTCTGATATTTGTTGCCCAGATATGGATGTGCAAGGTTAGAAATACTTTATCACCTTTATTGATGATTACTCACGATACATGTATCTCTACATGCTTCATCATAAGAGTGAAGCGTTAGAAGCCTTTAAGGTTTTCAAGGCTGAAGTAGAGAAACAATGCGGTAAGCAAATAAAGATTGTGAGAACAGATAGAGGTGGTGAGTATTATGGTAGATACACAGAGGATGGACAAGCACATGGTCCATTTGCGAAGTTTCTTCAAGACAACGGTATAGTTGACCAATACACCATGCCAGGCTCGCTTGATCAGAATGGTGTTGCGGAAAGAAGAAACCGAACTTTAATGAACATGGTGCGAAGTATGCTTAGTAGCTCTAAGCTACCTAAGTCTTTGTGGGTTGAAGCTCTCAAGACAGCTGTGTATATATTAAACCGTGTTCCAACCAAGGCTGTTTCAAAGACACCTTTTGAGTTATTCAAAGGTTGGAAACCGAGTTTGCGACATATACGCGTATGGGGATGCCCGTCTGAAGTGAGAGTTTATAACCCACAAGAAAAGAAACTGGACCCAAGGACTATTAGTGGGTATTTCATTGGATATGCCGAAAAGTCCAAAGGTTACAGATTCTATTGTCCATCTAATAGCACTAGAATTGTGGAATCAAGAAATGCAAAATTTCTTGAAAATGACTCAATCAGTGGGAGTGATCTGTCTCGGGATTCAATACCCGTAGATCCATCATCCACTTCAAGTGAGAGATTGGTGATCGTATATAACACCCCTCAAGCTCAATCGGGTGTTGAACAACCAATCAATGAAGTTCCACAAACTGCTGAAAACACTCCAATAGATCAAGTTGTTCAAGAAATTCCAGAAATTATTGAACAACCAGTTGAACAACATGATCCACAAGAGAATGTTGATTCAACATTAAGAAGATCTATTAGAGAAAGAAAATCAGCAATTCCTAGTGATTATTTTGTGTATTTACAAGAATTTGACTATAATGTTGGAGCTAAAAATGACCCCGAGTCATTTTCAAGTGCCATGAGCTGCAATGAGTCACAATTATAGTATGATGCTATGAAGGATGAGATGAATTCTATGAAGAGCAACGAAGTTTGGGATCTTGTACCGTTGCCTGATGGTGTAAAAGCCATTGGATGTAAATGGGTCTTTAAAACTAAAAGAGACTCAAAAGGCAACATAGAAAGATATAAAGCAAGACTCGTTGCTAAAGGATTCACTCAGCGAGAAGGAACCGATTACACTAAGACTTTTAGTCCAGTATCTAAGAAAGATTCCTTACGCATTTTGTTAGTATTAGTAGCTCAATTGATCTTGAGTTACAACAGATGGATGTGAAAACTGCCTTTTTTAATGGTGATCTAGAGGAAGAGGTATATATGAAACAACCTGAAGGATTTTCCTCTAGTGATTGTGATCACTTAGTTTGCAAGTTAAAGAAATCCATATATGGATTGAAACAAGCCTCCCGACAGTGGTATTTAAAGTTCCATGAAGTTATCTCTTCATTTGGTTTTGTTGAGAATATCATGGATCAATATATATACCAGAAGGTCAGTGGGAGTAAAATTTGTTTCCTTATCCTATATGTGGATGATATTTTACTTGCAACAAATGACAGGGGTATACTACATGAGGTGAAACAATTTCTTTCTAAAAACTTTGATATGAAAGATATGGGTGATGCATCTTATGTCATTGGCATTAAGATTCATCGTGATAGACATAAAGGTGTCATAGGTCTATCTCAAGAAACCTATATCAACAAAGTTTTAGAAAGGTTTCGGATGAAAGATCGTTCACCTAGTGTTGCTCCTATCGTGAAGGGTGATAAGTTCAATTTGAACCAATGCCTGAAGAACCAATTTGAGAAGGAGCAAATGAGAAACATTCCATATGCTTCTGCTGTTGGAAGCCTGATGTATGCTCAAGTCTGTACAAGACCTGACATTGCATTTGCCGTTGGGATGTTGGGAAGATATCAGAGTAATCCAGGTATAAACCACTGGAAAGCTGCAAAGAAGGTTTTGAGATACCTCAAAGGGAAAAAAGAATACATGCTTACATATAGACGATCCGACCATCTGGAGGTGATTGGTTACTCTGATTCAGACTTTGCTGGTTGTGTTGATTCACGTAAATCAACATCAGGTTACATATTTATGTTTACCGGTGGAGCTATATCTTGGAGGAGCATTAGGCAGACTTTGACTGCTACTTCCACTATGGAGGCCGAGTTCGTTTCATGTTTTGAGGCTACCTCACATTGAATATGGTTAAAGAGTTTCATTTTTGGGCTTAGACTTGTGGATTCAATCTCTAGGCCATTAAGGATATATTGTGACAATTTAGTTGCTGTCTTTATGGCTAAGAACAACAGAAGTGGAAGTCGAAGTAAACACATCGACATTAAGTATCTAGCCATAAGGGAACGTGTTAAAGAGAAGAAAGTGGTCATTGAGCATATTAATACTGAGCAGATGTTAGTTGATCCTTTGACTAAGGGCATGCCACCACATAAATATAAGGATCATGTTGTCACTATGGGACTTGTTCGTACTTTGTAATTTTTCATTGTAAGAATAATTCAGTTGAAACTCTAATAAAGTTTGATATTTCTCATTTATGTTGTGTACACATTAAGTTAATTGTTTCGAGAAATATCACTAAAGTTTGGACCTAGAATAAACATTGAGTTTATTCATTGAGTATATGGGCTAAAGCGTTAAGACTTGATGTATTGTGATACATGGAAGATACAAATCAATTGTAAGAGGAAATATCGCCATGATTCATACATTATGTTTTTAACATTAAGTTCTTTTGGACAATATGAACCAAGTGGGAGAATGTTGGTTTGATAACCAACCATTTAGTGGTTCTTTTGAACCGTTACCACTATTCAATAATGAATATGGAAACTGAAGTGCATTCCCACGTTCAACATTTTATGGCCGGTTAAGGTGTTAATGCCGGGTAGTTTCAGGGGCAATTTTGTCCATTTGCTTGGTGGTTCATGATGGATGAACCCCTATAAATACCAACCTAGCCTAAGGTCCCTAAGCATCAAACACAAGCATCACATATTCTATCTAGTGAGTTTTTGAGTGCTTAGAAGATCTTGGCGTTTTAGTTTTCTTTTGTAGCCGAGTTCTATATTTTACGGTGGTTCAAGGAGTTATCACGGTGGTCCGACGAGCTCGACGGTGGTGCCGATATTGACTTGTTATTTTCATGGCTTCAATTTCAACAAGGATAGAGCCATCCTACAGTCTCCTACACCTATAACGAGGTGGAAACTGTGAAGCAGATGGCCTTAAAGAGAAACAAAAGGACGACAGAAAACTATCACCATTACAACAGAGGGACATGTTGAAAAATCTGAGAGTAGAGAAAGGGATCAGTACTCTGTGATTTTTATTAATGATCACCGTAGTATCTTCAATGAAGACCGGTGTATTTATACAAAGAGGGAAGTAGTGAATCGGAAGGAAAACAGACTAACAACTTTCTTATCGTCTCCCTTCAGATCCAACTACTTCTGATTTTCAAGAGGTGCAGAACACAAAGTCCTGCTGCACTCACTTGTACACAATTACAACCAGTCTATTCTAATAGGACAATACAAGACTTGCAGGTGTAGCAAACAGATAGTTCCAAATTATTTTGATTGCAGAGGGTAACTAGAGCAACTATTTCTTAGACATTCCAAGGACGATGCTAACATATTTTGTCTTCTCCCGAGACAAATGTTCACCCACATGTTCTGCATACCTTGTGAACAATTCATCAATGATACTATCTCCGAAATGATTGGCGAGCATGGGTTCAGTATCTGCTCTTACACAATCTGCAACGTTTTGTCCACTTTGACTCTTTTGGAAGACAAAGTTTTGGTTACATTCATCATCTTCAAAATCCCAATTCACTTCAAAAGTTTCGATCTTGTCGAGAAGGAAAGACCCTTCCTTGTCGATGATTTCCCTCACTTCTTCTTTACATGGATGATAGTAAGGCGTATTGAATGAATCCACATCAGGTGCCTTCACCAATCCCTGCCGAACAAGTGTCATAAGGGATTTAAAGTGTATTCAGACAATATACAACATATAAAATGTCTGTATAAACAATTTAAATCTCGAAATACGTATATGTAAAGAACACTCAACCTTGTCCACCAAGTCCAGCAGTGATTTGGCTAAAAGATCCCAGCGAGAACAACAATCTTTACTTGCGGGATCAGTAATGCTCCGACCGGTGAAGGTAAGCAGCATTCTCCCTCCACTTTCCATTTCCTCAGAACGAGATCGTAGAAAACTCGAGAAATCGTTTTGAAATTGCTCCAAATAAGCTTTGGATACATTAGGTGGACTCGACTTTGATATATATATGTTCCCCTTATTGTTATCAACTCCTTTTGGGACCTAAAAGATCATCACAAAAAATCATATAATTGTTACGAATCTATGCAATAACAGTCATTAGGTTTGTTTACGAACCTTTGAGAGCCAATGAAGACAACAGGAAGCATGTACAAAGTGAATGCTCTTGCTAGGAAAAAGTCTTTGATGAAAGGAACCTGGTACTCCTGCTATAAGACAAGCCTCCCTCAGGTCTCCCTTGTCTTCCAACAGCCTTGCATTGAATGCAGGAACAGATCTAAACACATTGTTGAAGTCGTTTTGGGGAAGATCGTTTAGGAGCACTTGAAGCTCAGGCAATTCCCTGTGCGATTGCTTGCAAAACCTAGTGATGGTATTCACAATTTCATATGCTGGTAGGAAGGCGTTGGGTCCCGAAGCACATCCTAAGTCCGCCACCTTAATACAAGTAACCGGTAAAATCTTGTTGAGCATATCATTGATGATATTGTCACGGGCCGTCAGTTCGAGCCCGTGCCACATGCGCATATTGCTGCCCAAGAGGTTCTTAGGGAGATTTTGGGCCTAAAGGTACCACCAGACTTAGCCCGTTCCATGGAGGATTCTAGAAGATAGCCATTTTGGCCTTGTAAACTTTCCTTGTATTCTTAGGATTTGTTTCCTTAGTTAACATGGAATATTCTTAGGATTGTGCCAATGTGGTTGGTAGGAAATGATCCTAGCCATCGATGTAAATCAGTGGGAACCGTCGGATGTAAGGGGAATCAACTATAAATAGAGACCTCCCCAGTCTCATTTGTATCATCTCATCTTTGAGTAATCAAGTGGCATTCACTCTAAAAAAAAACTCTCTCAATTGTTCTTTGTGTTCTTCGCGTTCTTCTTTTCGTTCTTGAGTAGCCATACTCATAGTTTGCTTTCCGCCAGAACGATTCAGCGTTCTTAGTGCCTTGGGAAGTTTGATCTTCCGGAGCGAGTTTTCAGGCTGACTTAGTCGTTTGTCTAAGAACATCGACTAAGGCCGCGCGGTTCAGCTAGGTCAAGACTCTAGCCCCGTGACAAGTGGTATCAGAGCGTGGTTCGAGCAAGGCGCTAGTGATTATGGCACGTGGAGAAGAAGACGTTGCAGCAAAGGGTGTGAAGATCGTTGCTGGGCAAAGCCAAAGAGCAAGTTCGAGGGATGCTGTAGCTACGCTGGAGGAGCGAGTTGATAAACTCAGCCAGGTGGCCAACGGTGCGGAAGAGAGGTGCGAGGTGCTTGAGGCCGAATTGCAGGCTGTGAAGATTGAGATGGAGGAGATGAAGGCAGACTTGTATATTTACAAAGTTGCCTTGATGAATGGAAAGATGGCCACTGCATCCAAGTCGAAGAAGGACATTCCAAAGCCAAAGGTGTTCAAGGGGAACCGATCGGCCCAAGATGTTGAGAACTTCTTGTGGGGCATGGAGCAGTATTTTCGAGCCATGGGCATCAAGGATGATGCGGAGAAAGTAAACGTTGCTTCGATGTATTTAACTGATGTCGCTCTTTTGTGGTGGCGACGCAGATGCTCGGAGGAGCCGAGTGGAGACATTCCTTTTGAGACATGGAAGGAGTTCCAAGTTGAGTTCAAAGAGCAATTCTATCCGACGAATGCTCAACGGGAGGCTCGTAAGAAGTTGCGGCAATTGAAACATGAGGGTTCCATCACTGACTATGTCAGGAAGTTCATTGAAATCAAGCTCCAAATCCAGGACTTGAGTGAAGCGGAGGGATTTTCCTACTTCATGGATGGACTCCAAAGATGGGCTCAAATGGAGCTAGAGAGGAGGGGAGTCGAGGAGCTTTCCAAAGCCTTTACCGCAGCCGAGTCCATAGCTCAGTTCGAAGTTGACATGTCCAAGTCTTCCAAGCCCCGAGGTAAGAGCTTTGGTGGGGGAGACGAGGAGGATAATCATTCTTGCAATGATGATGAGAGGGTCAACAAGTTTGTCAAACCATCGGAGAAAAAGGATCGAGGGCCTTTGAAGTGCTACCATTGCCATGGTTCACACTTGGTGAAAGAGTGTCCCAAGAAGAAGCGCCCCGATACGATCAATGATGCGGATGACGAGCAAGAGGACGAGGAATGTATGCTTGGTACGATTGCTAGTGTTAGAGCAATCAAGCCAAGGGTGGGGAAGCAATGTTACGAGAGCAAGGGACCTCACGTAGCTCGTGAGCACCCGGATCGAGCCAAGCAGCCCAAAAGGGACAAGCCCGAGTCAAGTGAGGTTTGTAAGCTTGGGGCAATGATACTAAATTCTGCAAAGGCGAAGAAGGGCCCGAAGCAGAATGGGTTGATGTTTGTCAACATCAACGTGGCGGGACGATCGAGGAGTGCTCTAGTGGATACCGGAGCATCCGATCTCTTCATGTCAAAGATGGCTGCTGAGAAGCTTGGTCTCGAAGTTGAAGGTTCAACCAAAAAGATCAAGACCGTTAATGCCAAGGAGGTTCCAGTTGTTGGAACAGTGCGGAAGGTAGAGCTGCAGATTGGTGAATGGAAGGCCAAGGAAGATTTCAAGGTAATTCACTTAGATGACTTTGATTTCGTTTTGGGGCTTAACTTCCTTGACCGTGTTCAAGCTCTTATCATCCCTTGTGCCGATGTTATATGCATTTTGGATCCGAAACAACATTGTGTTGTGCCCGTGTATCGAGACAAGGGACGGAGGATCGAGAAGCTGACATCCATTCAGCTTACCAAGGATGCTCCAAGGGAAGGAGGCATCGCTTTGGAGGCTATTGGAGTGGACACCTTGGTGGGGCAAGAGTTGCCTGAGCCACATGATAGTGAACCCGTGGGAGATCCATCCATTGAGGAGATGGACGAGGCATCGAGCTTCAATGAAGACGGAGCATCGATGGGAGCATCAAACTTCACGAGTGAAGAAAGATTGATGCGAGTTAGAGTGAATGCGGAAAAGTTGATTGAGGTACATCCCGAACACAATGATTGTGTTTTACAGTTTGATTTGCCTTGTTTGTCGGGTGTAGGCCAGCAAAAACCTAACCCTTCAAATGGAGTTGTCGATACTTGGCGAGAGCACAAGCCACCTTTCAGAGTTCTTAGGCGCAAACGAGGGTTGCCGACGATCTTGAGAGACCGCTCAGTGTTCAATGTTGTGGCGTCCAAGTCATTGTGCAAGGACCATGTGTGTCCAAATGGGGGCAAATCACAACTGGTAGGAGCTAACTCCTACGATCGAGATGCGCTTGGAGGGACGGTGACTGATGTTAGATGGCGACGAGTACCAAAGCAAGCAGTCCATTTGGGTGGACAACTGAGCCAGAGTCGAGTGCTCTTTATGAGAAGAGCATCCAGCCCGATTCAGAGTTTGGGGCAAGCCGAGGTGACAAGGAATTCCCAGGATCGGTTCTATCTTCGTTCCGAGGCGGCGACGAGGGCGTCGCCATGTTTGGTGGGGGAGAATGTCACGGGCCGTCAGTTCGAGCCCGTGCCACATGCGCATATTGCTGCCCAAGAGGTTCTTAGGGAGATTTTGGGCCTAAAGGTACCACCAGACTTAGCCCGTTCCATGGAGGATTCTAGAAGATAGCCATTTTGGCCTTGTAAACTTTCCTTGTATTCTTAGGATTTGTTTCCTTAGTTAACATGGAATATTCTTAGGATTGTGCCAATGTGGTTGGTAGGAAATGATCCTAGCCATCGATGTAAATCAGTGGGAACCGTCGGATGTAAGGGGAATCAACTATAAATAGAGACCTCCCCAGTCTCATTTGTATCATCTCATCTTTGAGTAATCAAGTGGCATTCACTCTAAAAAAAAACTCTCTCAATTGTTCTTTGTGTTCTTCGCGTTCTTCTTTTCGTTCTTGAGTAGCCATACTCATAGTTTGCTTTCCGCCAGAACGATTCAGCGTTCTTAGTGCCTTGGGAAGTTTGATCTTCCGGAGCGAGTTTTCAGGCTGACTTAGTCGTTTGTCTAAGAACATCGACTAAGGCCGCGCGGTTCAGCTAGGTCAAGACTCTAGCCCCGTGACAATCCTCTAGGTATGGCCTTGTCTTCAATAGTATTTTTTCCTGGAAAAGAAGAAAACAAAATGTTTAACAAATTTGTTTAAACACTTGATAAAGATATTCGATACTAGACCTGGGAATAGGGAAGAGAAGAGGAAGATACCTGTAGAGATGAATTATTTGCATAGCTAACTTGTTTGTCAGTGGCATTGGTGCAGTGTACATTTGCAGAAGCCATAATCATTGCCTGATGGAGTCACCAGATGCATACTGGTCTTATATAGACCACTGGAAACGTGCTTATAACACCTAAAAAACCTGGCTTAATTCAATTTCAATCTCCGATACTTCAATTTGATTCATAAAATAAATTTGTTACTCTTTATTCTTGTTTACGACAGGCCCTCTGGCTTAAAAAATTGTTCTGTATGTCAGCTTTGTTTCCCATAAGAGCATCCCGAGCCTGCCGTATCTTTCCGAAATCTGTTCATGAGCTGTACATATAATTATCAATAGATTTCCACAGATATGGCCAACTATTTCATAGTCATAATTGAATTTCAATCTATAATTAAATTTGTTATTCTTCTTTCCAGATATCATTCTGCAACTTGGCTTCCCACCGTATCTTTCCGTAATCTTTGCATGTGCTATTGATCTTCATCCAAATAGAGGAGTGCAAATCGTAATTCCTTCTCATGATTCCATTTATGCCTCCACTTTAAATTAGAGGGTTTAGGGTATAGTTTAAGGTTTTAGGTTAGGGTATAGGGAATTAGGGGTAGGTGTATTTTTTTAGGTATAGGATTTAGGGTTTAGGATATAAAAATTAGTATGTGTTAAGGTTTAAAATTTAATTTTTTAGTAAAATAACAAAGAAGACACAAATGGGGGCATGAGAAAGGGGCAAGAAATTTCTGCTCCAAAAAGAGCTATAGATTAGATACATTACAAGCAAATAGCAATAGAGTCCATAGAGATATGACCAACTATTTCGTAGTCTTGACTCGTTACTCGTTACGATAAATATGCTAAAATTGACTTAATTGAATTTTAATATCCGATAATTAAAAATTTTCAATAACTATTTTTATAATTCAAAAAATCGTATGTTTCTTTTCGATATCTTTTTAGCTATAGGTCAGGTACATCACATGCAAACGTAGATATGGCCAACCTGAAATCATTAATTATGGATTATACAATAGGATAGACTAAAGAAAAGTTTCGGTAATTGTTCTTGTAGGACAACAAAAATCTTATCTCCTTTTTAACGTATTTTTTATGTTTTAAAACTAAAAAAAAATTAAAAATTAAATTTTAAATCTTAATTTTAAATTCTAAATTTTAAATCTTACACACCATACTCTAAAAATATACTTATCTTAAATTTTATAAACCCAAACAGGGATGCAGCTGTATGGTGATGGGGAGGGGCAATCGCTCACTCCCTTAAAGTTTTTTTTTTGTTCTCTATTTAAATTTTTTAAAAATTGTTTTTTTTTATGAATTCACCTCTTACTTCTAAACATTTATGTTTTGTCCCCCTCAACCCCAAATCTTACTCCGTCTTTAAACCCAAATTTTAAATTTTAAACTTAAACATAATATTTACCTTAATATAATCTTACATGTCTTTTGCATGCACGTATATAAACTTACAGACGATGAGTCTCACCTGACATTGATTCCCTGCAACTTTTGATAGAGAATCTTTGTCTTAATATTTTTTAATGTATTTTATGATAGATTTAATCATGATATTAATGATTTATAATATTAATAATTTAGTTTAAAATTAGAATCTTAAATCATTAAGAATTTTTAATTTCTTAGGTTGATAGTTGTGTCCTTTGAGGAGTTAAAGATTATTGTATAATAGTTGATGATATAAAATTGATTTCAGGATGTTTTAAAATATATTTTGATGTTAATTAAGAATTGAGCATTGATTTGAGTTACGTAGGCGTTAAAAATGATTGTCGAGAATGAAAAATTATATTATGGGTCAGTCTCACCACCTGTCCATAGGACCAACCAATAAAAACTGCCCATTTCATCAATTTTTTCATGGCATAATTTTTTCCCAAGTGAATCTTCACTTGGAAAATTAAAAAATAATAAGGTGGACAGTTTCTATTGGTTGGTCCCATGGATGACATGGTGGGACTGACCCATGATATAATTTCTCGTCAAAAATGATTAATTGACGAGTAATATGAATGTTGTGGTGGTGGTGGTTTAGAAGGCATAATAATACATTAAAGTCTCTATTTTATGTGTGTAAAGCAAGAAAGATTAAACCTTTAAGTTTAAAACGTAGTGTCGAAAACTTCAGAGATAATATCGCGCATCAACGAATAAAGTTTTGTATATTGGTAAGTAAAAATGATAGTTTCAACTATGAAATGATTTTGAAAAAATTAATGAGAGTTTAGTGTTAGCTAGATAAGCTTAATTAAACTCGAAATTAAATAAAAATAATTTAATTCTTTTATTTTTAAATTTTAACAAATATTACATTCACTTGTTTTAATGAAATGAGTACTCACTGTTTATACATGTTTAAAACATGTATGTTTTAATGTTAATTATTTTTATAATTCACCCTTGAAAACATAATATAATGTAATAAAACATTAAACATCAAATATAATCAAAAACTTAAAACACTAAGAAAATTTTAAAGAAAATCTTTCAGGGTTGCAATTTCTTCCTTTGAAAAGGTGTGGATTCTGATACAAAAGATGTTCGAGTTAATTAGGAGACTCTTTATCATCCTAAATGCGAAGGAGGATTAGAACTAAAAAATAAAGCATGTAGGATGAAATATTGATGAAGCTTGTTATAGGTAGCCTGAGTCCACCGATATCTCTTAAGAGGTAAATCTCTCTGGACTGTTCAAACAAAAAACCACCATAATTGGGTATGAAAGAAGCTCATGAAGTCGAGGGATGAGTTTGTTTCGGTTGGGGCTGCCCAAAGTGCTTTCAAGCTAAAAAGATTTGGGAAGCTAAAGGTTCAATAGCATCGGATTATATGGGGTTCTTTCTCTATACCCCGATAATCTTTCATCACTTGGCTTGCAATCCTAAATCATCTCCCAACGAGAGATAGATTGTTAAAATAGATACCAAGTTCAAGCTTTTTTTATCTTCTGAAGAGTTAAAAATGAAACGTGGGATTATCTTTTTTGGGATTGTTCTTACACCAGGGGTTTGACAACTGCATGCTTGTAGGTTGCAAGAACCTCATAGTAGTTAGGACAACATGCTTGACTGGTGCAACATGTTAGTGGAGGAAAAACTTTGAAGGCCACGATTGTGTCACGGACCGTTGGTCGTGACTATGCAGGACCGAGCGAGATGCTTTCTGGTTGTGCTTAAAGTTTGGGAGCGGGATAACATTAAGGGTGTAGTACGTGCCGAGCAGTCGTCCTATCTTCGGATGGGCGTGCTGTTTGCGTACCACACTGAGCGTCCTGATGAGCCCATGGGAGGGAGAAGCCAGTGAGCACCAGAGATCGTAAAGGCTGAACCTCGGGTATGCGAGAGACCTGAGGTATCGCACGGGTAGAAGTCCCTGCGCGAAAACTCTGACCCCGTGACAATTGTTAGATTAGCTTAGAACAGTATATTTGGGTGGAAAAGAATAGCAGAATGCAAGAGACAAGTCGAAGGTTAGAGGGTGCAAATCATTTACCTATTAATTGTGCCTCCATTTTAAATTAGTGTATTTAGGGTTTAAGGTTAAGAGTTATAGTTATTTTTTTGATTCAGCTACAGTGGTTATAGTACTATCCGTTCCAGAGTATACTCTCAATCTTTAAACATTGATCGCTCAATCACTGTGCTGACAACATTAGTGCTCGAACCCATGACCTCCAGAAACAACAATCGTTCTTTTAACCGATGAGGCGAGATAGTTCGTACTTGAGGGTTATATTTAAGGTTTAGAGAATTAGGTGTATTTATATTTTTTTAAGGAGTAGGGTTTAGTGTTGGACACTAAGCGGTTAATCCAAGAAAATAATAATAAAATAAAACAAACTAAATTATTATTATTTAAATGAACAAAATAAAACCCAAAAGATATGAAATAAAATAGATAAAATTTTAGATCAAACCCATTTAGAAACGAAAAAACAAAATCCCAATTGCAGTTTCCTTAAGACAGATTTTCTGCCACTCCGATGGTGCTGAGTTTGTTGGTAGTCTGTCTCTCAAGATACAATAACAAGAGGAACTCCAACAATAGCACATTTGCTGAGTTTCCGAACCGTTCTTGCCTTTTCCAGTCACCAGAAGAAAAACCAAGAGAGAAAATATTTTAAGAGATGTGAGATGTTTTTAATGTGTTTAAAACTGAGAAATCAATCTCATATTTATAGTAGAGAGTTAGGGCAACAGTGAGCAACTTAAACGAATTTAAAATTCGAAATATTAGGGATAATGTTATTATTAGTATTTTAAATTGAATTAAATTCAAATTTATACTAATAATAGCCAATATCTTCCCATTATCTAAAAATATCACGAGCAGTTATAACAACATTTTTATATGTATTTCAACTAAATACAAACTCTTTAGATATTAACAATAAAATAAATTAAGGAAAAATATTTACAACGGGTAAAATATTCGCAAGTCCAAAAAGGGCCCGTCATATTTACAGTAGAGAGTTAGGGCAACAGTGAGCAACTTAAACGAATTTGAAATTTGAAATATTAGGGATAATGCTATTATTAGTATTTTAAATTGAATTAAATTCAAATTTATACTAATAATAGCCAATATCTTCCCATTATCTAAAAATATCACAAGCAGTTATAACCACTTTTTTATACGTATTTCAACTGAATACAAACTCTTTTTAGATATTAACAATAAAATAAATTAAGGAAAAATTATTTACAACGGGTAAAATATCTGCAAGTACAAAATAGGCCCGACCGATTTAGACATTTGTATCATCCACGTCGTGCACCCCAACCAAAAGTTAAGTCATTCAATGGCAATTATGTGGGTAAGTGTATATAAATACTTCCCACTTCATTTATCCCATCAATATGGGATAATGGGGTTTCTCATTCCTTACTTTATTCTAACCTTCTTTCTTTGAGCATCAATTTCTCATTCACCACTCAACAATTTTGAGAATATGAGCTACCATTGTAAAGATCTCATGGAGTAGAATAGGAATCAATAATTCCTTATTTGAATCCTCATCTTTAGACTTCCAAAAAATGCTTCAAAGATGGTCATCTGCTCACTATTTTCCATCAATCCTCCACATGAATGAAATTGATAGGCTCTACGATTGATAGATGCATGGGATGTAACACCCTCAATAGGGCCTAGAAGGTAGTATGACCAATTGGTAATTATGTTGACTAATTAAAAGTCAAATTGGGTAATTGAGGGACTTAATTAAAATAAACTAAGAGTAACAAGGATTAAATGGAAATGACTAGAAGAAAATAAAATGAAGAGAAGAGATTGCATGATAAAAGAGGGAATTCGTTAAACTATCCTTTATGATAAACTAACACTAGATAACTCATTAAGGGTAAAGTGGTCCTTTCACCCTCAATAATAAACAAACAAAATAGCCAAAATTTGCTTCTTCCTTCCCCCATTCTCACGAGACAAACTCAAAGGAAGAGGGAGAGGAAAATTCATGGTGGCTTAAGGAGTCTAGCTCAAAATTCTTGCATGGTTAGGCATTTGACCTAGAAACTCAATTTCAAACGTCTTGGTAAGTTTTCCCTCCTTAACCGAGTATTTTAGAGTTTAGAAGTCTTATTTTTTTTAATTATTTTATGATATTAAAAATCTAAATAGGTTGATAGAAACTTGATTTAAAGATTATTCTTGCTTGAGTTTGGCTTTTGAAGCATGAACCGAATAGAATCCAAAAGATATGAAACAAAATAGATAAAATTTTAGATCAAACCCATTTGGAAACGAAAAAACGAAATCGTGTTTAGGCCTGCTCAATTGTAGTTTCCTTAAGACAGATTTTCTGTCACTCTGATGGTGCTGAGTTTGTTGGTAGTCTGTCTCCCAAGATACAACAACAAGAGGAACTCCAACAATAGCATATTTGCTGAGTTCCCGAACCGTTCTTGCCTTTGCCAGTCACCAGAAGAAAAACCAAGAGAAAAAATATTTTGAGAGATGTGAGATGTTTTTGATGTGCTTAAAACTGAGAAATCAATCTCATATTTATAGTAGAGAGTTAAGGCAACAATGAGCAACTTAAACGAATTTAAAATTCGAAATATTAGGGATAATGCTATTATTAGTATTTTAAATTGAATTAAATTTAAATTTATACTAATAATAGTCAATATCTTCCCATTATCCGAAAATATCATGAGCATTTATAACCACTTTTTTATACATATTTTAACTGAATACAAACTCTTTTTGGATATTAACAATAAAATAAATTAAGAAAAAATTATTTACAACGGGTAAAATATCCGCAAGCCCAAAAAGGGCCCAACCGGTCTGAACATTTGCATCGTCCACGTCGTGCACCCCAACCAAGAGTTAAGTCATTCAATGACAATTATGTGGGTAAGTGTATATAAACACTTCCCACTTCATTTATCCCATCAATATGGGATAATGAGGTTTCTCATTCCTTACTTTATTCTAACCTTCTTTCTTTGAGCATCAATTTCTCATTCACCACTCAACAATTTGGAGCATATGAGCTAACATTGTAAAGATCTCATGGAGTAGAATAGGAAGCAATAATTCCTTATTCGAATCCTCAACTTTACACTTCCAAAAAATGCTTCAAAGATGATCATTTGCTCACTATTTTCCAACAATACCCTACATGAATGAAATTGATGTATTTATCAAAACATTTTGGCACAATGTGGTGATAGGCTCTACGATTGATAGATACATAGGATAGGTAGGTGTCCACCTTTGAACCTTCCCTTGTGAAAGTATATTTACTTTACTAGCTAATCAGTAGACACGATGTCCTTGAACTGTCAGTCATTGGTGTAAACAATGACATACTTCATACATCTATCTCTCTGATAAGAGATACAAATCTCATGGTTATGACCTTATGGTCGTGGGTATCTCTTGGTTCTGCGAGAGTATAGAAGAACTATGCCCAATAGTCTTCTTGAAGCGACCCTACTTCACTCTAACATAGGTGACTTATGTTGCTCGGCTCACTGTAGCACATAATGGTCATTAAAAGTTTTTGCTTAATCTTTACCAAATTCTTTTCACTGTTCACATCATAGGAATGGACTTGGGAGGGAACCCTCATAGTGACTGCACAGGTCTATGCAATTAGGTTGTCCCTTTGAACCTAGTTCTTGAGATCTCCAGTCAGCTAGGTAGGTTTTTTCCTTCACATAACGCCTTTAATTTCATGGGCTTAGTCACATTCCTTTATATGTTTTATCAACTTGATCTCAATTTATCCCTTAGGTTAGTGGATCCATAATGTTATCCTTTTGATTTTATCAAATCAATAGCGATAATTCTATTTGAGATCAGTTGTTTAACGATATTACATTGAAGATCCAAATGTCTCAAATTACCGTTGCTCATAGAACTATGTGCTCTACCAATAAACATTGTTGGCACATGCTCAGGCCATTCATGAGTATCCTCCAAGACATTTTAAAGTTATTTGACTTTTTCCAGAATTGTCTGAATCTCAAACTCGGATTCTATTTTGAATCTAGTTGTAAATGTTTGTCTTTGAGAAAACACATGACATAGCTTATTCATTCTATGTGAAAATATTCACTTATATCGAAGAATCTTTATGGAATAATGCTTTACAATCTTGACTATCTTTGAGATATCTCAAAATTCTTACAATTATTATCCAGGGTTTGACCTTAGATTATTTTGTGAACTTGCTTAAACTGCTCACAGTGAAAGCACTACTTTTCCTAATACAATTCACTTAAATTGTATATGACATTTTCATATTCCATTTCAATAAATATTGGCTCGTATTTGGAGTTCTAACTATGCCGGAAACATCATGGCCAAACTTCTTTTTCTAATGAGTGTGACTTTGTCAATATGAGACCTTCAAGTGATTGTTTGATTTGGATATCCATAATCAAATCTTATCAATCTTCAATTGATAGGTCTTTGGTATATTTACCATTTCATTGTACGTCATCAACATAGGATCATATATCCTAGTAGGTTTGACATGCCATCATTTGTCACACTTACTTGTCATCGTGACAATATTTTTTGTTTCAACCATTTGTTGAACATGTGGACTTTTTCTCATATTCATAGTTCGTTTTACGAAACTTAGATCAACTTCTCTAGGAAGTGAATTTAAAGAATGAATCATTCTTTTTTATTATCATATTTTTCTACAAAATTGATATTCGTTGCTATGTTTCACATATGTCAGGCACATTCTGAAGAAGTCATCTTCAAAATCATTGTACCTTTGGATGTTGCAACATTACTCATATAGAGTTTTTCCTCAAATTAATCAATTTGGGTTTCAACATCCTTCTTATAAGGAATCATTTCCATATATCAACTTTGCTTTTAAGCAAAACTGAATTGTTCTATCATGAAGGTAATTTTATTACCTTCAAACAATTGTTCGTCATATCAATTATTATGACAAAATTTATCATAATATTAATTTCATTTGGAAATATAATCCAAATACTTTAGGCACATTCGAATCCTCATCTTTACACTTCAAAAAAATGCTTCAATGATGGTCATTTGCTCACTATTTTCCAACATTTAGGTCGTAGAAAATTTATGTTAAAGTTTAGAGATATTTTCTTTTACTTTTAACCGGAGGCCGAGACATAAAAAAAGCCACAGTTAAAAGAGAAAGAGATTTCTATTGAAGGATAGAGACATTGTCTGCTGGGATATCCTACAGTCTCCTACTCCTATAAAGAGACGGGGAAATGTGAAACAGATGGCATAAAAAGAAACAAAAGAACGAAAGAAACTATCACCATTATACCAGAGGGACAATACTGTTAGGTATAGGTCCCATTACGTGGGAAATCCCTTTTGTTTAATAAAAACTTTCTGCCACCCTAAAAATTCTATTTTGACTTTAGCCTTAAAGGACAATGTACATTTGCAGATACAATAACCATTGCCTGATGGAATTCGATGGAGTCTACAGATGCATACTGGTCTTATATAGACCAGTGAAAAAGGTAGTTATAACGCCTAAGAAAACTGGCTTAATTGAATTTCAATTTCCGATAATTAAAAATTTATTATCAATAATTAAATTTGATTCATAAAATAAATTTTGTTACTCTTTATTCGAGATACCATTGTGCAGCTTGGCTTTCCATAAGAGCATCCCACCGTATCTTTCCGAAATCTGTGCATGTGCTACTGCTCTTGATCCAAAAAAAGCTATAGGTCAGGTACATCACATGCAAAATGATCCACATAGATATGGCCAACCTTAAATCATTATGGTTTATACAATAGGATAGACTTAAAAAAAATTCGGTAATTTTTCTTATAGTATAACAAAAATCTTATGTCCTTTTTAACGTCTTATAGTACAAAAATAGAATTTGTTTCGCTTGGGGATGCCCAAAGTGCTTTCAAGCTAAAAAAATTGGGAAGCTATCAGATCGAGGAAGCTAAAGGTTCAATAGCATCGGATTATATGGAGTTATTTCTCTATACTTCGACAATCTTTCATCATTTGGCTTGTAATCTGATGGAGGCTCAGACGTCCTATTAATTCCACCTTTGTCAGATTGTAGTAATTAAGGTTGTTGATCCCATGAGGATTGGCGTTATTTACGCATTTTATTCTTCCTGTACAATGGAAAACTAACGACACAAATAATTGAGTTTGAATTATAACTAAGGAAACTAATTAAAGTAATAAAGATAAAAGATCAAGAAATCAAGGATGGAAAAGTAGGGTAGGTTAGAGTTCTTCGTAGTGTGGAATCAGAATATAATTGTCTCGTTCTTATAATGTAATAGGGTTGAACTGCCACCTCGACGGGGTTCGCACAAAGGGTCGCCGCAGGTGCCTAGGCGGGGTTATGTCTTGTCGACAATTCAATAACTCATAGTTCGACAGAGTATTCTTGTATGTCTTCTTCCTTATCCCTAAGCGAAGAGAACTGTTGAAACCCTCGTGTCTTAATGATACCTCCCAGCATTAATCAAGGGAGGATAACAACCTTACATGTGTCTTGTTAGTCGCTGAAATCCTAACCGGATTAGTCAATACCCTTGAACAAAGATCGTATTCTCTCGTTTCATGAGCCTAACTCTCCCGATATTAGACAAATGGATATTTCTTCATATACTTATCTTCTCGAGATCAAATGCAATGAAAGTGAATGCCAAGAGAGAATAAACTATGAATTCTAAAATTATATTAATAAGAGCTAAACAAATTACAAACTTTCTCCCACAACTACTCCATAAACTAACCTAAACCCTAAGGGGCGATGAAGGAGTTAGGGTTTTTCTATGGAACTTGATTTCGAGATACTCTCCTCTCTACATAGGCTATGGTTTATATAGGCTTGGCCTAAGACAAACCTTTTCAAAGTAGGAATACAACTTAGAGTAAAACACAAGTTAAGTACATAAATAAAAGATCTTTATTTTATTTCCTAGTTTATTCCTATAAGGATTCTTTTCCTGTGTGACCTTTGACCTTGACTTTTCGTGTGTTTCCTAGCTCCGATTTCTATGTCGCTTGTCTTAAGACTTCCACCTTATTTTTCTCTTCAAATCGCCTATCATATCGACATTTATTCTTCAGGTGCTGCCGCGGCATCGGTTGCCGCGACCTCCAAAGTGATACCGAGATGGGTTCTCATCTGCAATTCAGCTTTGGTTTCTAGTATTCATCCTCTTGTTTGGCAACTCGTGTGATATAGTTTCCTATCTAAGAAAGAAAACCATCAAATGTATCTGTTTTTTGCCAAATATAGGTAAATTCATGAAATCTGTATTGAGACGCAGGAAAATGGAAAATAAGTAGATTTATCCAATATTGCTGTTAAATCTGTCCATTTTTAGCAATAATCGAGTGGAAAAATAATATAAAAATGAGGACTTTTGAGTACTCATCATAATCCTAAACTGTCTCCCAACGAAAGATAGATTATTAAAATATGATACCAAGTTGAAACTTTTTGTATCCTTTGTAGAGTTGAAAATCGATAAGTGTATAAAAGTTTTATTTTTTATATCATTTCTACAATCGTTTATTGTTGTAGCAATCCTTTTAAAATCGAGTTTAGATAAAACGATCATTATTTTGAAAAAAGTAAAAATTGGGAAAGTTGAAATTGTCCCTAAATTAGGAATTAGGTTTAGAGATTGAAAGATTTGAGATTTTGATCTAAAATTTGGAATTAGGGTTTACTTTTAAAATTTAGGGATTAGAATTGAAGTTGGAAAATTAGAGATTTAGGTTAAAAATTGGGAATTCTGATTTAGGGTTTGAAAACACCTAATAAAAGGAATTGAGAAATTTAGGGAAAGCAATTTAAAAGGAATTTGGGGTTTTTAAATTGAAAAGGAGAAATTTGAAAATTAGGATTTAAATTAAAAAAGAATTTTGAAATTAGAGTTTAAAAAAGTTAAGGATAAAAAGGGTTGGAATTTTAGGGTTCCAAAAATAATTTAGGAGTTAGGTTTTAAAATTTGGAAATTGGAAGAAAATAGTTTTAAAAAAATGGGTTGGAGTCGCCACTGGCCATTTTGGTAGGCCAGACATCGTAAAAACCAGAGATTCGAAAAAGACGGGTCCGAGAGTCGGTTACGGTTTAAAAATGGGTTTAGGGTTCAAAAACCGCTCAAAATTAGCACCTCTAAAATAACCGCTTAATTAATTTTGGAAATTTGGATTAAAGTGACGTTTAAATTAATGTTTGTTTAAATATTTGAAATTATGTTTTATTTTTACCGTGTTTTTATTCGAAGACAATACATACACCGCGACCACTACGTTGAAACACGGGCCTGTTACAACCGAATAAAGACGTAATCATTAGGTTCGTTAATTAAATGTGGTGGTTATAATTTGCAAAAGCGACACAAACAAATACATACGAGATATATAAAATACAAAATAAATACAAAGCAATAAAGATAATAAGGAAAAAAATATAATAAATAAGCAAACATATAAACTAAGATATATAAAGAAAACTAAATGCCACAACAAAAAAAACATGACATAATTAAATAAATATGTATAAGATAAACAATGCAACATAAATAATAAATATTGACATGAATAAATGATCAACTATAAATAAAATATTAAATTGTAGATAAATAAATAAATAAGAGACTAAAATAATAAAAACACTGTAAAATACTAAAATAAATAAAAGCAGAAACTTGGGGTCAAAATTAAAAGAAATCACTTCGAACAGTGACCAAAATAAAATAATTCGAAAACACCCGAGCCCTTCAAAGGTTATTTAGAAATGGGGAAGGGCTTAAAATGAAGCTCTCAGACACGGAAAGGACCAAGAAACAATAAAACCAAAAGTAAAATGATGATTATAACTAGATTAATGACTAAAATGAAAGACGAAACAAAATTTCAGGAACCTCGGGAAGAAATATTTATGCATAGAGGGTTTTAAATGTAATTAATAATCATTTTTTAAAAGCCCTTGAGTATATATCACAATTAAAAGCTCAAAAAAAGACCCCTTTTTTATTTTTTTAAACCGAATGTAAAAGGATGAGAGAATTTTCTCCTTTGTTCTTATGAAACCCAGAAAACACCGAGAACAAAGATAAACACTCATCTTGTTCTTGCTCAAACCCAACAACGAGTTCAAAAACTCTTAAAAACATTTTTAACCTTCTTTTGAAAACCGAAACAACTCAAAACCCAAACCGTTTTCTGAAAAACAAATCCGAAACCCCTTTTTTAAGGAAAACAAATCTGAAAAACTAAAAGCGGAGAAAGGGGACGAAGACAAGCTTCTCGGTTCACCCTATATGGCGCGTTGGCCATGGGATTATCACCGGAGAAAGGCTTGTCTTCACCGAACGCCTCTCCTTTTGAACAAGACGAATCGAAAAAGAAAGAAAGGTAAAGAAAAACCCTAATTTCCCTTTGCTATTTTCGTGCATGCAAGATTGGAAAATGGAGAGGTTTTACCTCTAAAATTTTTTGTTGTATTGATTGAAAAAATAGGGTCCCCTCGAATACATTGATTTTCTTGGCTTTATAGCCGGTTACATGAGAAAATAAAAAAGGATCTCCAATCCTATTTGTTGCTCTCTGACTTTGTTTGTATTCACGTCCAGATTTCTCTGAAATTTCTGATGATAATGCATTGTGAATCTGACGTTGTCGAAGTGTTCCCTCTGATGTGTGTTGGTCTTTAATTTCTCTTTTTATTTGTTGTATTTTGCTTTGAAAATTAGTATCATTCTGATAATATTTTTCTTTACATGTAACCGTGGCTGCCGAAATGATGAGGGGACCATTGGCGAATGGACGTCGATCGAACCGAGAGACGGATGGTTCGAGTTGGGCAGATGAAGAGTCTTCCGCATGGGGAGCCAGAATGTTGGCGCATGGCGCCTACCCGGATCTGGATCATTCTTCATCCTCGATTGTGGCCGTTGGATCATGGATTGATCCAACGATTATCTCTTGGTTGCGCGGAAGAGGGAAACATGTTAGGCTAGGGTTTAATTACAACCGGGCTGAGTGTTTGGGCTCTTGTAAACATGTGGGTTGCTGTTATTATTTAAGACAAGTGGGCTTGTAACTTTAATTATTATGAGTTTTATAATTATGTGTAAGTGGACTAAAATTAACAAAGATTTAGGCAATTGTTTTAGTTATTTAAGTTGGGTTTGTTATTTAATTATGTTTTATTTTATAAGCTGATATAAAAAAATAATAATAATATAAAAAAACGAAAGGAATAATAATAATAAAATAAAAAAATAATAATAATAAATAACCGAATGGTAAACAAATGAAAGAAAATAAAACATATAATATTTTTTGAATTTTTTAGTTTATAATAAAATAACTAACTTTAAAAGTGTAATATAATAATAATAATAATAATAATAATAATAATAATAAAATTATGGAAATAAAAGTAAATATGTATAATATTTTTGGATTTTCTTTCAACAAAGTAACATAATTTAAAAAGGTTAATAAAAGGAAATTCAAAGAAACCAAAAACTATATATTTATATATATTAAGCCCACAGTAAAAACACATAAAATTATAATTTCCATTATTCGAAATGAAAATAAAACCGAGTTTTATCCCAGATAAAATTAGTGATTACAATTGCTAATAAAGGACAGATTTAAGGGCAATATTGGATAATTCTGCTTATTTTCATATTTCAGCATTCGAATTGCTAACTCATGAATTCATCTATTATTTGGCATAAAACATATGCATTTGATGGTTTTCTTTCTTAGACGGGAAACTACATTATAGGAATGGCCAAATAAGAGGATGGATGATGGAGCTAAAGATGGAATGCAGATAAGCACCCGCCACGGCAACACCTTGGAGGCTGCGACAGTAGAATAAAGATGACAACTGGTGCTGGACAGAGAGAGAAAAAGATGTCGATTATAACGAACATAAAGTGAGAGAAAGCCAGAGCAGATAAAATGAGTCAAGCCATGGTCAAAAGTCAACGCGGGAATAAAGAGTTATTTTAAGAAATAAAATAAAATGCCATAGATTAACAATGAGTTATATTCTTTCTCTTTTATAATTCTTTTCTTATGTGAAAGACTTTAACCTGAGGCTTGACCTATATAAGCCACCCATTATGGTAGGAGAAAGGGAATCAGATTCTCATAGACAAAACCTTAAGCCGCCGACTACACTATCATGTTCTAAAACTCTTCCAAAGTTTAGGTTGTTTGTGGAGTAATTGGGGAAGAAAGTTGTATTATATTTGATATTTATTAATTCAAACCTTATTTTTATAGTTTATTCTCTCTTGGCATTTACTCTTATTTGCATATGAGTTCGATAAGATAGTATGTAAAGAAAAACCTATTTGTCTAATATCGAGAGAGTTAGGCTCACGAAACGAGAGAATAGAGTCTTTGCTCAAGGGTATCGACTAATACGCAAGGGTTTCAGCGACTAAAAGGATGCATGTGTTTGGTTGTTGTTTATCATTGATTCATGCCGGGAGGTATCATCAAGACATAGATTTCAACAATTCTCCGAGCTTAGAGAAAAGGAGGAGACATACAAGAATGCTCTATCAAACTATGAAAAGTTGAGTTATCGACAAGGCATAACCCTGCCTAGGTAGCTGCGATGACCCTTAGTGTGACCCGTCGAGACGAAAATTCAACCTATTGCATTAATAAGTGGATAATAAGTGTAACTAGATTTCTTCTATAAAACACTCAACCTGACCTCACTTCAATTATTATTATTTTTATTCTTTATTTCGTTTTTAATTTAGTTAATTTAGTTATCTCAAATCATCCAATTACTTGTGTTCTTACTTTTATAAAGTGTAGGTTTAAGAAGTAGTGAAGTCGATCTAGTCTTTGTGGGTTCGACAACTTTAAATACTATAATTTGACAAAAGATGAAAAACATAGGACTTCTGAACGTTCCCAAAAAATAAAAATGAAACTTGGGATCATCTTTTTTTGGATTGTTCTTGCATCAGGGGTTTAACAACTGATTTTGCAGGCCTGTAGGTTGCAAGCACCTCATGGTAGTTAGGACAACATGCTTGACTGGGTGCAACACGTTAGTAGAAGAAAAACTTTTAAGGCCACGATTATTAGATTAGCTTAGAATAGTTTCAATTGTTATATTTGAGTGGAAAGGAATAGCGGAATGCAAGAGACGAGTTGAAGGTTAGAGGGTGTAAATCATCTGCCTACTAGTCATGTCTCCATTTTAAATTAGTAAGTTTAAGGTTCAAGGTTAGAGATTATAGTTAGGATTTAAGAAATTAGGGGTATGTATATTTTTTAAAGTGTAAGATTTAAAGCTTAGATCGTAGAAAAATGAGGTTAGAGTTTAATTTTTTTTAAAATTTTTTTAACCGAACGTATGAAAGAAGACTCAATTAGAAGAGAGGAGATTTCTACTCAAGGATAGAGCCATTGTCTGCTGGAATATCCTACAGTCTCCTACTCCTATAAAGAGGCGGAAAATGTGAAGCAGATGACCTTAAAGAGAAACAAAAGGATCACCATTACACCAGAGGGACAATACAAGACTTCCAAATGTAGCAAACTGATATCCAAAGCATTTTGATTGCAGAGGGTAACTAGGACAACTATTTCTTAGACATTCCAAGGACGATGCTAACATGTTTTGTCTTCTCACGAGACAAATGCTCACCCACATGTTCTGCATACCTATTGAACAATTCATCAATGATGATATCTCCGAAATGATTGAGAAGCTTGGGTTCAGTAATTGCTCTTATGCACTTTGCAACGTTTTGTCCACTTCGACTCTTTTCGAAGACAAAGTTTTGGTTACATTCATCATCTTCAAAATCCCAATTCACTTCGAAAGTTTCGATCTTGTCGAGAATGAAAGACCCTTCCTTGTCAATGATTTCCCTCACTTCTTCTTTACAAGGGTAATAGTAAGGCGTATTGGAATGAATCCACATCAGATGCCTTCACCAATCCCAGAGAGAACAACAATCTTTGCTGGTGGGATCAATAATACTCCTACCGACTAAGGTAATCAGCATTCTCCCTCCACTTTCCATTTCTTGGGAACGAAGACGTAAAAAATTGGAGAAGTCATTTTGAAATTGCTCCAAATAAGCTTTGGATACATTGGGTGGACTCAACTTTGATATATATATGTTCCCCTTATTATTTTCAATTCCTTCTGGGACCTTAAAGATCATTCACAAACATATAAATGTTAGATATATAAAACGCACGACTCTATCCAGCAACACTCGGTAGGTTTGTTTACAAACCTTTGAGAGCCACTGAAGACAATAGGAAGAATGTACAAAGTGAATGCTCTTGCTTGGAAAAAGTCTTTGATAAAAAGAACCTGGTACTCCAGCTATTAAACAAGACCCCCTCAGGTCTCCCTTGTCTTCCAAGGGCCTTGCATTGAAAGCAGGAACTGATCTAAACACAGTGTTGAAGTCATTTTGGGGAAGATCGTTTAGGAACACTTGAAGCTCAGGCAATTCCTGGTGCGATTGCTGGCAAAACCTAGTGATGGTAGTCACAATATCATATGCTGGTAGGAAGGCATTGGGGCCCGAAGCACATCCTAGGTCCGCCACCTTAATACAAGTAACCGGTAAAGTTTTGGTGAGCATATCATTGATGATATCCTCTAGGAATGGCCTTGTCTTTAATAGTACTTTTTTCTGGACAAGTATAAAAGAAAATGTTGAACAAATTTGTTTAAACGACGGATAAAGCTAGTATTAAATATTGAACATAGGGATGAGGAAGATACCTGTAGAGATGAATTATTTGCATAGCTAACTTGTTTCTCCGTGGCATTGGTGCAATGTCCATTTGCAGATGCCATAACCTTTGCCTTATGGAGTCTCCAGATGCATGCTCGTCTTATATAGACCTGTGAAAAGGTACTTATAACACCTAAAAAACCTGGCTTAAATGAATTTCAATCTTCGATAATTAAAAATTTATTATAAATAATTAAATTTAATCCATAAAATAAATGTTACTCTTCGTTCGAGATACCATTGTGCAGCTTGGCTTCCCAAAAGAGCTGTCCACTGTATCTTTCCGAAATCTGTGCTTGTGTTATTGCTCTTCATCCAGAAAGAGATGTAGAATGGGTACATCACATGCAATATGGTCCACATAGATATGGGCAACCTTAAATCATTAATTATGGTTTATACAATATGATGGACAATTTTTTTTTCGATAACTGTTCTTATAGTACGACAAAAATCTTATATCACTTTTTAATATCTTTATATTTAAATGCTAAAAATATATAAAAAAGAGGAATTTCTATTCGTAAACTTATACCCACTTTTATTCTTTCCTAATACATCAACCCTTGTTATTTTCAACTCTTCTTGGGACCTAAAAATCATTCAGTCATATGATTATAGCTACCACTTAGCCATCTAAACTCTACTGACAACATACAAAATGGAAGAAATTGATAATTAACCTTTGAGAGCCAATGAAGACTGCTAGAAGAATATACAAAGTGCAAGCTCCTGCTTGGAAAAAGTCTTTCGTAAAAGGAACGTGGCACTCCAGCTATAAAACAAGGCACCCTCAGGTCTCTCACATCTTTCTGCAGCCTTGCATTGAAACCAAGAATTGATCTAAATACTGTGTTGAAGTGGTTGTGGGGAAGATCGTTTTGGAGTACACTTGAAACTCAGGTAAATCCCAGTGTGATTGCTGGCAAACTCTAGTGATGGTATTCAAGCGTTGGGACCCGAA
The DNA here is from genome assembly GCA_035048815.1 of Abelmoschus esculentus. NCBI lineage: Eukaryota > Viridiplantae > Streptophyta > Magnoliopsida > Malvales > Malvaceae > Abelmoschus > Abelmoschus esculentus. The sequence goes on from JAUCBN010000001.1 coordinate 28,996,468, forward strand.
GCACAGCCCAAGTCCACCACCTTGATACAAGTAACCGGCAAAATCTTGGTCACCGTATCTTTACTGCAGGGACGAACATAGAATTTCACATAAGGGGATATAAACTATAAAGTATATTAGAAAAATAAGAGGTACAAAATTATAATAGTTTAAGAGTTATAGAATTAGAGTATCAATAAAAAGTAAAATATATAAAATATAGGGGACTTGCCCCTTAGGTCCATCCTTGCTTTGATGGCATTCTTTAGGATCGACCTTGAACTAAAGGTAATTAACATATTTGTTTAATAGACAGATATAGATAAGAAAATTTGCAGATATTATATAGGGAATACTGAAGAGAGGAAGGGACTTGTAGTGAGGAATGATTGGCATAGCTGATAACTTTGTCTCCGGCATTCATGCAAAGTACATTTATAGATGCCATACTCACTGTCTGCTGGGATATCCGTGGTCTGAAGAGCCGATATTGACTTGGGCCATCGTCTGCTGGAATGTCCTATTCCTACAGTCTCCTACTCTTAGAAAGAGGTGGAAAAATGTGAAGCAGATGGTCTTAAGAGAAACAAAAGGACAACAGAAACCTATCACCAGTTCAACAGAGGGACAATACAAGACCCCTATACCATATCAATCAATACTTCCAAATTTAGCAAACTGATACTTCCAAAGAATTTTGATTGCATGGGGTAAATAGAACAACTACTTCTTAGACATTACAAGGGCAATGCTCACATGCTGTGTCTTCACACGAGACAAATGCTCACCCACATGTGCATATCTTGTGAACAATTCATCAATGGTGATATCTCCAAAATGATTAGCAAGCATGGATTCAGTAAACGCTCTTATAAAATCTGCAACGTTTTGTCCGCTTTGGCTCTTTTCGAAGACAAAGTTTTGGCTCTTATAAGTATGATGTTTTTATTGCTTTTCATGTGAAACCTTTCTCCTCTTCGGTCTTCAATTGATTGTTGATATATTTACCGTTGTTAAAAATGCTATCAAATTAAAAATATTAGACTGTAAATATACGATAGATAGACGTATAACAGATGAGTGGGAAATTTATTAATTTCTTTTTTATTGTGAGAGAGGTATTGTTGATACTTGATTTTATTAGGTTTTGTGAATTCTTTGGATGAAAAAAAATTCATTTATCCCAAAAAAGATGTTTTTATTGCTTTGTCTCTTACTTGCACATATGTGTTAGAGATGTATAGTTCTGTTTGATTGTAAATTTTGAGTGATTTTTGTATAGTTCATTAAATGAATAAAGTTAGATTTATCATAAAGTGTATCTAGAATTTAAGTAAAAATCCTCTATCTCTTTATCATGTTTCTATCCATGCTTCCCGTTAATTTTTTTAAAATTAAATTTTAAACCGTAACACTTATTTTCTATATCCTAAATTCTAAACCATACCTCCTAAAAAATATACCCTACCCTAATTCCCTAAATCCTAACCAAAACCCCTAGACCCTATACTCTAAACCTTTAATTTAAAATAAAAACACAAATAAAGACATGAGAAAAAGGTAAATGATTTTCGTCCTTAGAATTTAGTATAAAAGTACACAGATTCACTCTCAAACAAAAAGTGGATTCTGACCAAATAAAAAAGGATGAATCTAAAACGTGATGAATATGGCCTATAGGCCGATATTGACTTGTTATTTTCATTGCTTCAATTTCAACAAGGATAGAGCCATCGTCTGCTGGGATATCCTACAGTCTCTTACTCTTACAAAGAGGCGGAAAATGTGAAGCAGATGGCCTTAAAGAGAAACAAAAGGACGACAGAAACTGATCACCATTACAACAGAGGTATTAGAGAATAGAAATTAATTTGTTATTGTATGAATCAGTTGTAACAAACTTTTGTATAGCTGTAAGTCTAGCTGTAAGTTTGTTAACGTTTGGCGCCTGTGCCAAACAAGCAATCTATACAGCTATATAAACATGTATTTGCTAAGCATAATGGTCAAGCAAAATGAATATTTTTCATTCCAGTATTCTGTAAGTTTGACATGGTATCATTCGACATGAATTTCCTGATTTCTTGAAGCTTCTGTTGCTCTTGTTCTTCTTCGCTCCAATGGCTACTGATCTTTCTGGTGATGATGGATCCTCCCAGGCTTTCTCCAACAAGCAGATTAACGTTAAACTCGACGACCATAACTTCCTCCTTTGGCGTCAGCAAGTGCTTCTCATGATTCGTGGTCAAGGCCTTGAACACCACCTTGATAATGAGTTCTCTCCGCCTGTCAAGTTTGCCACCGATGCTGATGGCACAAAGTCTCCGAATCCTGCTTATAAAAATTTCATTAAGCAAGATAGCTCACTTGCTTCATGGTTGCTTTCTACCGTGAGTATGTCTGTTCTTCCCCATTTAGTTGGTTGTGATTCTTCTACATCTATCTGAAGTACTCTTGTTCTCCGGTATTCAAAGCTTTCCACCACTCGAGTTATGCATTTACATTGCAAGTTACGATCTCTGAAGAAAGGCAATTTAACAATCCATGACTTTGCTACTCGGATTAAAGAAGTCTATGATCTCCTTGCTGTGTGTGGAAGTCCTATTTCTGAAATTGAACAGGTTGCTACTGTTCTCAATGGTCTTCCGTCAGAATTCGAATCCGTTGTTGTTGTTATATCTTCCAGTAAGGAGCCCTACACATTTGATGGGGCGGTTTCTCTTTTGGCTGATGCTGAAACGCGTCTAGAAGATCCATTCCGTTTCTCTGTTGGAGTCAACAACACAATTGTCACACCCAAAACTGTGGTTATAGATTCTCCTTCCACCTATGGTTACAGTCGTGGCGCTCGTGGTGGTCGTTTTGGACTAGTTGGACGATTTCGAGGGCGATCTCGCCTGCAGTGCCAGATCTGTGGCAAACTTGGTCTGGCTGACCGATACTGGCACATATTTGATCAGAGTTATCAGCTGCAACCTCCATCTCCGAGTGATCCACATGCTTGTTGCTGCACTCATGATCAACCAGAAGGAGCTTATGTTCCCTTTGTCGCATCCGATATTCAGCCCTCTCTTGAAGTCGAATCTCCTCAGTGAATGCTTTGGTTGCCTCACTTTCTTCTACCACCTGGTATTCTGACTTTGGGGCGATACACCATGTTACAAATGCTCCATCTACATCTCACAGGGTAAAGTATTTATTGGTGATGACACTTCGCTTCCTATTTCACATATTGGGTAATCTTTTATCTCTACCACTGCTCGATCTCTTGCTTTACATAATCTATTACACGTGGCTGATATAACACGTAATCTTATGTCAGTGTCAAAATTTACAGCTGACAACAGTGTTTACTTTGAATTTCATCCTGTTGGATTAAAATTCAATAATAGTGGGCACATATGTATAATGTATATTGTTATTATAAAATTTAACACGTAATTAAGTGACCAATTATGTTACACATGTTATAGGTATTAAATTATCATTGAATTAAAAGTGTAAATACCATAAGATGTATTTATAATTTGATGAGGGACAGAGTTATAAATACTTCAGAGTTGGTTATTAAATCAACTATATAAAGGGGTTATGGTCCCCAAGAATTAGGTCAACTTGCATATCTCTTTTCTCCGTCTGAGAGTTGTGCCGCAAGAGAAAACCTAACTTCTTGGAAGATCAAACCTTCTGGAAAAACTCTATCGATTAATTCAGGTACGCTTCCGGATTTAGTTTATTTATTTTATTGTTCTTGATGATTTGACATATAGATCTTGGATTTATATTCGTATTGAATATATTTTAATTCTAACAAATGGCATTAGTGCCAGAATTATGTCGAATCATTAAGATCATAAGTGTTTGGTTTTAATTTATTGTTATGATCTAAAATTATGCATAATTTTATGAATTATTTACTTCGATATGGTTTTATAATTAATCATATGAAATTAAATTATGTATTTATCGTATTTTAAGAACAAATCAATTTGATTTATTTTTTATGATTTTATTTTGGGTTTTCGCCGGTTGTTTCTCCTTTTCCAATGGATTAACATTCATTGTTTTATGACAAATATATATTTTCGTGGATTCAGTTTGGTTTTACGTACATGGGTTTGAATCGATTAATTAAGAAATCATAAAAATCAATCTAGATTTATATGAAGATTAGGTTTTGTCCGCATAAAAATTTAGTTAATTTTTTTGGGTTGCTTTAATTGAAAATTAAATTTTAAGTTCGGATTCCAATTACTTCGATAGTAACATATTTACTTTATTTTTATGAAATATATATTTTAAATATATTTTATTTAAATTATATGTTTAATTTGGTTGGATCAAAATTTTAATTTTGATCATTGGATATTAAGTTAAATTCGGTTAGACCAAAATTTTAGTTTTGATCATTGGGTATTAAGTTAAATTCGGTTACATCAAAATTTTAGTTTTGATCATTGGGTATTAAGTTAAATTCGGTTAGATCAAAATTTTAATTTTGGTTTTTAATAATAAAGAAAAATATAATTAATTTCGGCTTGGTCATGATAGATTTATCATGATTCAAAAAAAAAATTATATTCAGGTTAGCTATTAAAGCTTTATATTCGGTTTATGTCTATTAAGTTATGATTGAATGATCTTTTGACATGTTACTTTTAAAGTATATTGTTACTTTATGTAATTTACTTGGTTAACATATTTGGTATTTAGTTTTGATCATATGTTATTTTGGATTATAGAATATATATTTGGTATTGATATATTCAATTCAGTTTGATCAAAAATTTATTTTTGATTATTATATTATTATGATTATATTAAAGTTTCAAGTAATTATTATACGAATTACTCACTTGTATGATATTTTTTGAATTTTATTTTTAGTTAAAGATTAAATGTTTTGATCGAATTTAGTTTTGGTAAAAACATATTTAAGGAATTTTTGAAGAACAGTCAAAGATTTTGGTTATTTGGATTCTGATAGCCCCATCAATTTGGTTTATTTTGAAAACTCAAGTGTTATCAGAAATTTCAACTTTGACTATTATAAATATTAAGTTTGAATATTGGTTATTTATGTTATATATTTTAAGATAAATTAATTGAAGCATTAAGTCACCAAAGTGATCTTTATTGTGGAAATTATTTTATTTTAAAATATAGAAGGTTTTGTGCATGTAATTCAGTTTATGCTAATATTAATCGGTCCAAAAGAAGATTAATAATTAGTAATGTTACATATGCATCTGTGGTAATAAACATATGATAATTATTCAGTTTTATATGTGAACAATAAATCGGCCCAAAGGAAGATTTTTGTTTAACATATTCTTATTATCAATGTTTGATTACTACATCAAGATATCACTTACAAATTAATATTTTTTTTAAAAAATATTATTGGAGTGTTCGATATCTTGTAAGTTACTTTTATTCAAATTTATTATTACTTTGGTTATCTTTTATCTTGAGTAAAAGATAAAATTAAGAAAAATATTTTGAAACAATTAAATTCATATTCTAACTTCAGATATCTAATATTTTAATAGATTAATTGAAAAATAATGTCGCCAAAGTGACCGTTTTTGTGTAGATTAGTTTATTTAAAATATTAAGATAATTATAGGTCTTTGTAATTCATGCGTTTATTAATTAGCCCAAAGAAAAATTAATATTTGGCCGAATTACAACGACAACTATGACGATAAATGTGTGACAATTATATGGTATTTTATGTGAATAATATGTTAGTCCAAAGATTAATCTATTGTTTGACATAGTTTATTGTCAATGTTTGATTGCTACAACAAGAGTATCGCTTACAGTTAATATTATTGTCCAAAGACTTGATATTAATGTTGTGCTTGGTATCTTGAGAGGAACTAGCCATTATTTTGAATTTATTGTTTACTTATAGATATTTATGTGAGCTTGTTTATTTACTTATTTTTGTTTTATCTTTAGATGATTTATTTTTACTATCATAATATCTGTTGAATATATTCTATACTTATGTTTAGTGAAATTAATTTCAAGGAATAGAAAAGACACTTATATATAATATTTGGTTGTATGAACATAGAACTTTCACTAAGTGAAGAACAACTTGCATCTCTCGCGGCGGTAAGCATCCATAAATAAGATTTTGAGAGGCGAGTTCATTCAAGTCTTATGATCATGATGTATAAATATTTTATAAATTTTTAGGATCATAAATCTACAAAAAAAATTCATACTAGGGGTTTCCTTGAAAAAATAATATTAATTTTTTTAAGATTAACATGACATCAGTTTTGGTTTACTTGATGTCTATTAAGTATAAGGATCAAGGAAATATAAGGGAGTATATTATATTGCTTCAAAACTTAAGGCACATAAAATCAAACTTTATAACAATTGTTTGTTCTTATAATTTTATTATAGTTTCCTATACAGTTTAACTAATTCAAAATTAGTTACAATTATTAAAGTAGAAATAGACTTCAAATGAGATTATTTCTCATTGTATTAAAGAGGAAGAAAAGTTGAAGCATTATAATTATAAAAATACTCAATCAGTTACTGCTCTTTGGTTAGTGTCTCTAAGAATAAGGGCAATAAAAAATATATATTAGAATAAAGTTGCTAAGGGTCCTGCTCCAAAGGAATAACAATAAGGTATAAATTGTTGATTCTTTTGTATAAGCTAGGATACATGTAAAGAAATTAAATTTCAAAAGTAAGCAATTACTTAGGCTATTTTGAGTGATCCATAGGCTATAAATTTTATGATCCCACAATTAAGATTATTTTAATGAGAGATTTATAACATTTTTAGGATGTTTAGTTTGGAGGGAGAATAAGATTGGATACATTGTTGTTAAGGAGGAATTTGATATTAATTTAATTCCTACTATCACTTTTCACGATGTTTAGGGTTTCACACCTATCATTAATAAAAAGTGAATCAAGTACATCAACAAAACAATATTGAACAACTCTCGTTCAAGATAAGGTAATTATTTTTTAGAAGAACAAACTCAACAACCTAAAAAAATGTATCTTTAAAGATATCCATGAGAGGAAAAAGAAATACTATTGAGGATTGTTACTTAGTATTTCATCAAGAAAATAAAGATAATAATGGAATGATAAAAGACAACATGATCAGTTTCTTTGATCAAACCATAAATGTTTTAACTCTCAAAAGTGGATTGATGTTATTCAAAAGAGTATAATTTTATACAAGGCAATAAAGTTTGAGAACTTGTCGCATTACCATAAGGTACAAACCAATTGGTTGTAAATTAATATTTAAAATCAAGAGGGATGTAAATGATAATGTGGACAAGTATAAGGCATGTCTTGTATCTAAAGGATATACTCTAAAAGAAGATATTGATTTTGTGAAGACTCTCTCTTAAGATAATTTGACACTTATTGCTTTTAATCTTGAGCTACATAAGATGAATGTTAAGCTTGTGTTTTTCAATGACAACATTAAATAAATTAATTATATGGTACAATCATTTATTTTCTGTCTAATGATACAAAATTAATGATATATAAATTAAAGATATCCATATATGAGCTTAAGTTTAACTCTCATTAATAAAATTATAAATTTTATATTGATTATCTCATTCGGTTTTGCGATAAATTTGGTTAAAAATTTTTAGTGCCCTACAAGTAACCTTGAAATTTATAAAATAAAAAAGATTCCATAATTTATTGAGAATCTAATTTATGCTTAAGTATGTATGCATTTGGATATTGCGTACATTATTAGAATATTAGATATATATTTAAGTAAATCTAATATGGACCGTTAGATAGCAGCCAAAGAGTTATGAAATGTCTTTAGAGAACAAAAATTACATGCTCACATATCGAATTTCTGGTAAGTTAGAGATCATCAAGTTTACGGGCTTCGATTCTACTAGAATATTGATGTAAAATACTCTGTCACATGAGCTGCTAATTATAGATTGAATAGAAAGACCGCTTCAGTTATTTTGTGACAATAAATATGCATCATTTATTCTATAAACAATAGGAACACTTTAAAATTTTAGTTCCTAGTTATTAAAGAAAATTCAGAGTGTTTGTGTGTCTATAAAGCATGTTGGTACAAACTCCATAATTGCGCGCTTATTGAGAAACTATCACCCTAGGTCTTTCATGAGCACACTGCTCATATGGGTGTAATATTATTTAAGTATATTCAGTTTTAGTGGGAGTTTGTAATTTTGATAAATGCTCATTCGTTTTAGACACAATTTCGGTTAATTTAGTTTAAGGTTAATTTCTACAGAAATAAAGTTATTTTAGCTTATGCACACTCTGAATTCAGTAAAGTTTGATCTCACTAAAGTTTAGGACCAGTTGGAAATAGACATGTTCGGTTCACATTTACATGTAATTTCCATGCTACGCATCCATGATTGATCTATGTCATTTGATTATGTTTTTATACGTGACCATTGATGGGTCCAGTCATGATTGATATGATGAAGACCGCTTTGATCCTATATGAATATAATTGATGGACGAGATTGTTTTAGAATATCTATTATATGATAGCAATTTTTTGAGCTTATAAGGTTATACATTTGTCAAGAAACATATGTTGCCCAAGTGGGAGATTGTTGGATTAAAATTCAATAATAGTGGGCACATAATGTATATTGCTATTATAAAATTTAATACGTAATTAAGTGACCAATTATGTTACACGTGTTATAGGTATTAAATTATCATGGAATTAAAAGTGTAGATACCATAAGGTGTATTTATAATTTGATGAGGGGCAGAGTTATAAATACTTTAGAGTTGATTATTAAATAAACTATTAGTTGGTTATTAAATCAACTATATAAAGGGGTTATAGTCCCCAAGAATTAGGTCAACTTGCATATCTCTTTTCCCCGTCTGAGAGTTGTGCCGCAAGAGAAAACCTAACTTCTTGGAAGATCAAACCTTTTGGAAAAACTCTATCGATTAATTCAGGTACGCTTCCGTATTCAGTTTATTTATTTTATTGTTCTTGATGATTTGATATATAGATCTTGGGTTTATATTCGTATCGAATATATTTTAATTCTAACACATCCATTTTATTGTATTATCAAGGATGAACATACAGGTGCAGAACTGTTGAGAGGTACTCAGAAGGATGGTATCTATGCTCTTCCCTCAATGAAGCTCCCTGCAGTTCCTCATTCCACTATGGTCAGTGACTATTGGCTATGGCATAATCGATTGGGTCATCCATCAGTAGAAATTGTTAGTTCTGTTACAAATAAGAATTTTTCTAGAAATGCTATTGATGTTTGTTCATCTTGTCAGCAAGGAAAGAGTCATTCCTTTCCTTTTTCTTCTTCTTCCACTGTTTACTTAAAACCTTCTAAACTAGTTGAAATAGATGTTTGGGGACCTTCTCCCGTGCTTTCAAATGGCTATTAGTATTACATGTCATGTGTTGACTTATTTTTCAGAAATGTTTGGTTATATCTTCTTAAAAAGAAATCGGATGCTTGTGCTGCATTTCAAATGTTTTATGCCTTAGTTCAAAATCAGTTTCATACACATTTGTTAGCTGTTCAAGTTGATGGAGGAGGTGAGTTTAAATTCCTTGAATCACAACTGACAAAGTTGGGAGTTCAATTGCGAGTCACCTGCCCATACACTTCACAACAATACGTCATAGTGTAACGAAAGCACAGACACAGCTCTCACCTTACTATCTCATGCATCTTTGCCCATGCAATATTGGCCGTATGCTGTGGTTAGTGCCACCTATCTTATCAATCGCATGCCCACTAAAGTGTTGAACTATCAATCACCATTTCAGGTCTTGTTTAAGAAGCCTCCTGACTATCAATTTATGCTACCCACATCTTAGACCTTTTAACCAGCACAAACTTGCTTTTCGGTCGAGCCCTTTTATATTCTTAGGGTATTCATTCACTTATCATGGTTATGTATGCCTTGATTAAAGGACATCTCGGATATTCATTTTCAGAAATGTTGTTTTCAATGAAACAATTTTCTCTTATTAGGAGCGGTCTCATAAACCTTGCACTAGTAAAGATCTTTCTTCTCCTTTGCAATACATGAACATTCAACTATTGCTCCACCTGAGCCTACTACTGTGCCTACTTCTCTTGAACCTGATCCGCCAGAGCATGTTCCTATGTCTACTACACATGATTCATCTATCCCTGATCCATATGTGTCATCTGATGCCCCAGGAGAAGTGCTTGATAACACACTTGATAGTCAGATGGAAAGAACCGGCGTCCCATTTTCTTCTGAAAGTGCTCAGCCTGTATCAGCTTCTACTTCTACTAATATACATGCCATGAGAACCAGAAGCAAGGCAGGCATATTTAAACCCAAGGTCTTTCATCTTCAATTAGATTCAGTCCCTTCTGATGTTCATGCTGCTTTGAATGATCCAGTCTGGAATGCTGCAGTTCTTGCCGAGTACAATGCTCTCATTGAAAATGATACTTGGGAGTTAGTTCCTTTTCCTTCCGGAAGGCAAGCTATTGGTTGTAAATGGATCTTCAAAATTAAGAGGCACTCGGATGGCTCCATTGATCGTTACAAGGCTCGTTTAGTTACAAAGGGATACTCACAGCTTGCAGGTCCTGATTATAGAGAAACTTTCAGCCCAGTTGTCAAGTCTTTCACAGTAAATTTGCTTCTCTCGTTAGCTGTTACTAACAAATGGCAGGTTCAACAAGTGGATGTCAATAACACATTTTTAAAAAGGGACCTCCAGGAGGATGTCTACATGATCCAACCTGATGGATTTCAACAATTGGCCGTTGATGGAAGCATCCTTGTGTGCAAGCTCAAGAAAGCCCTCTATGGACTTAAGCAAGCCCCAAGAAACTGGTTTCACAAATTCCAATCTTTTCTGGTAACATTGGGATTTAGCTCCTCCACTGCTGATAGTTCATTATTTGTGTATCATAAGGATGAAGTTTTCACTCAAGGATCTTGGTACATTACAGTTTTTTTTGGGAATTGAAATAAAACATATCCATGGTGGTATGTTCCTAACACAACAAAAATACATTGCTGAGCTATTAGTCAAGGCTGACATACGTGATGCAAGTGTTGTTCCTACTCCAATGACTACAAATCTGAAACTCAGTAAGAAAGACGATATACTTCTTTCCGATGCACACAATTACAGGAGCATTGTTGGATCTCACCAATATATATGTCATACAAGGTCTGATATTGTGTTCTCAGTAAACAAAGTTGCGCAATTCATGCAACAACCGAGGTTCACTGGACAGCTGTGAAAAGAATCCTTCGATATCTAAAAGGCACTATTGATTTTGGTCTATGGTTTTCTCCACACTCATCATGTCTTCAAGAGATACATTCATTTGCTGATGCAGATTGGGGTAGTGACCCTGATGATAGGCGATCTATTTCTAGAAATTGTGCATATTTTGGTGTACATCTGATCTCATGGTGCTTACGCAAACAACGAGTGGTTTCCAGATCCACTGTCGAGGCCAAGTTTCGCAGCATTGCAGATGCAGCATCCGAGGTTCTTTGGCTTCAAGCTGTCCTCAAGGATATGTGTATCACTGTTACAGGTGTTCCAATCATTTGGAATGATAATACTAGTGCTGTTGCTATGGCTGCAAATCCAATTATGCATGCCAAAACCAACCATGTTGATTTAGACATGTTTTTTGTTCGCGAGAAAGTGGCTTCTCACACATTGGAAGTAAACCATGTTCCTGCTGCTAGTCAGGTTGCTGACATCCTCACCAAATCGTTGCCTATTTCTCATTTTCAGGAGTTTCGACAGCGACTTTGTGTTTACAAACTTTCAGAGGTTGAAGAAGCAAGGGAAATATTAGAGAATGGAAATTAATTTGTTATTGTATGAATCAGTTGTAACAAATTTTTGTATAGCTGTAAGTCTAGCTGTTAGTTTGTTAACGTTTGGCGCCTGTGCCAAACAAGCAATCTATGCAGCTATATAAACATGTATTTGCTAAGCATAATGGACAAGCAAAATGAATATTTTTCATTCCAGTATTCTGTAAGTTTGACAAGAGGCACAATACAAGACTTGCAAATGTAGCAAACTGATACTTCCAAATTATTTTGATTGCAGAGGCCAGAGGGTAACTGCAACAACTATTTCTTAGACATTCCAAGGACGATGCTAACATGTTTTGTCTTCTCACGAGACAAATGCTCACCTAAATATTCTGCATACCTCTTGAACAATTCATCAATGATGATATCTCCGAAATGATTGGCGAGCATGAGTTCAGTAGTTGCTCTTAAGCACTTTGCAACGTTTTGTCCACTTTGACTCTTTTGGAAGACGAAGTTTTGGTTACATTCATCATCTTCAAAATCCCAATTCACTTCAAAAGTTTCGATCTTGTCGAGAACAAAAGAACCTTCTTTGTCGATGATTTCCCTCACTTCTTCTTTACATGGATAATAGTAAGGCGTATTGAATGAATCCACATCAGATGCCTTCACCAATCCCTGCCAAGTACCAACCAAATAGAACAAGTTTCATAAGGGATTTAAAGTGTATTCATACAATATACAGCGTATAATATGTATGTATAATAAACATTTTGAATCTCAAAATACGTATATGTAAAGAATACTCAACCTTGTCGACCAAGTCAAGGAGTGATTTGGCTAAAAGATCTCTTAGACAACAACAATCTTTGCTGGTGGGATCAGTAATGCTCCGACCGATGAAGGTAAGCAGCATTCGCCCTCCACTTTTCAGTTCCTCGGATCGACATCGTAGAAAATTGGAAAAATCATTTTGAAATTGCTCCAAATAAGCTTTGGATACATTAGGTGGACTCGACTTTGATATATATACGTTCCCCTTATTGTTCTCAACTCCTTTTGGGACCTAAAAGATCATCAAAAACAATCATATAAATGTTACGAATCTATGCAAGAACAGTCATTAGGTTTGTTTACGAACCTTTGAGAGCCAATGAAGACAATAGGAAGCATGTACAAAGTGAATGCTCTTGCCTGGAAAAAGTCTTTGATGAAAGGAACCTGGTACTCCTGCTATAAGACAAGCCCCCCTCAGGTCTCCCTTGTCTTCCAACAGCCTTGCATTGAAAGCAGGAACTGATCTAAACACATTGTTGAAGTCGTTTTGGGGAAGATCGTTTAGGAACACTTGAAGCTCAGGCAGTTCCCTGTGCGATTGCTGGCAAAACCTAGTGATGGTATTCACAATTTCATATGCTGGTAGGAAGGCGTTGGGTCCCGAAGCACATCCTAAGTCCGCCACCTTAATACAAGTAACCGGTAAAATCTTGTTGAGCATATCATTGATGATATCCTCTAGGTATGGCCTTGTCTTCAATAGTATTTTTTCCTGGAAAAGAAGAAAACAAAATGTTTAACAAATTTGTTTAAACACTTGATAAAGATATTTGATACTAGACCTGGGAATAGGGAAGAGAAGAGGAAGATACCTGTAGAGATGAATTATTTGCATAGCTAACTTGTTTATCAGTGGCATTGGTGCAGTGTCCATTTGCAGAAGCCATAATCATTGCCTGATGGAGTCACCAGATGCATACTGGTCTTATATAGACCACTGAAAACGTGCTTTTATACACATAAAAAAACTGTCTTAATTGAGAGAAATTATTCTATGGACCGGTTCCATCACGTCATCCATGATCCTTAAGAACAAAAAATAAATCCACGTCATCATTTTTTACACATCATCTGCACACTCATAATTTTAATTTTCAAATCATCTCTCTAAATAAAATATATTAAAATTAAAAAAATGATGACGTGAATTTGTTTTTTGATTAGTGTTTAGTGTTTAGGGTTAGTGTTTAGTGTTTAGGGTTAGTGTTAGGGTTTAGGGTTTAGTGTTTAGGGTTTAGAGTTAGTGTTTAGTGTTTAGGGTTTAGTGTTTAGGGTTCGAGTTTAGGGATTAAGGTTAGGGGTTAGGGTTTAGAAAAAAAAACAAATCTACGTCATCATTTTTTTTAATTTTAATATATTTTATTTAGAGAGATGATTTGGAAATTAAAATTATGAGTGTGCAGATGATATATAAAAAATGATGACGTGGATTTGTTTTTTTGTTATTAAGGACTATGGATGACGTGATAGAACCGGTCTATAGAATAATTTCTCCTTAATTGAATTTCAATCTCCGATACTTCCATTTGATTCATAAAATAAATCCATTACTCTTTATTCTTGTTTACGACAAGTTCTCTGGCTTAACAAATTTGTTTCCCATAAGAGCATCCCAAGCCCACCGTATCTTTCCGATATCTGTTCATGAGCTTTAGATAACACGCAATAGATTTCACGTAGATATGGCCAACTATTTCAGTCATAATTGAGTTTCAATCTTCGATAATTACATTTGTTAGTCTTCATTCGATATACCATTGTGCAACTTGGCCGTATCTTTCCTAAATCTTTGCACTTGCTATTGCGCTTCATCCAAAAAGAGCTATAGATCAAGTACATTACAAGCAAATAGCAATAGAGTCCATAGAGATATGACCACCTATTTCGTTGTCTCGACTAGGGCTGCTTAACGAGTTCAACAGCTCGTGAGCTGTTCGAACTCGATTTGGATTAGTTCGATTCGAATTCGAACTCGACTCGATACCTTAACGAGTTGAATCGAGTAAAATCAAACACGATTCAATAAGTTTGCGAACAACTCATTAATTTTTTAAAATATTTTTTAGTAATTACTTAAAATAATTTCATTCAAAAAATAAATCTAAATAATAATTATTAATGTGTGAATTGTTACTTAGTTTTAATATGCTAGTTTGATGTATTTATGGATTGTTACTTTTGAATTTAGACTTTAAAAATGTTTTATATACTCTTTTGATATTTCTGGTTAAATTTATTAATTTATGTTAATATTAAGCCTCATATGGTAATCTTAAATTTTACTTATAGTTAAAAATAAGGTAAAATTTTTAGTGAACTTAATGAGCAATAAGTCGAGCTTAACGAGCAAAGAGTCGAGTTGAGCAATAAAATATTTTAACGAGCATGAGTCAAGCACAATTTTAACGAGCTTAACGAGCAACGAGTCGAGCAACAAAATATTTTAACAAGCTTATCGAGCAACAAAATTTTTTAACGAGCACGATTCGAACAATACTCAACTCGTGATCGACTCGCTCGATAAGCACCCCTAGTCTTGACTCGGTACTAGTTACAACAAGTATACTAAAAACTGACTTAACTAAATTTCAATCTCCGATAATTAAAAATTTATTATCAATAATTAAAATTTTTCAATAACTATCTTTGTAATACGAAAAAATCTTATGTTTCTTTTCAATATATTTTTATCTATTTCTTTAATTCTGATTATTCGATATGAACTCTTAAAATATAGCAATCACTTAGCAATCTAAATTCTACCGACAAACTCTAGTGTCGTTGCTAAATTTTACGCTCTAAAAAGTACACCCTATCTTTAATTCTCTAATTTTGATACAAATAACGGGCGAAATCTTGGTCACCATACTTTGATAAACTTTTTAAATTTAAAATGAACATGAGTTTAATAATTCACCTGTTTGCACAAGCCCTCTAGTTTAAATGGTTAAATGAATGATTGTTGATCCTAGAAGTCACGGGTTTGAACACTAACGATGTCAGCAAAGTGATTGAGAACTTAACATCAAATGAAAGAGATTATATTTTAAAATAGATACTATTGTAATCACTATTAACTTGTTAAAATTAATAATTTACCTCTTTTACCACAGAATAAAAAGCATAATAATCTGATTCTATCTTATATTTAATATTAAATGTCTGGGTGCTATCAATTTTTATTATATTATTTGAAATCTTGTTATTCACTGTTGAACCATTTTTAACATTATTAATAAAATAATTATTTTACGAACAAAAAATGAGTACCTCTCGTTTAAAAGATATGAGTAAGGATGTAAAACTAGTTACTCGGATGGGTTTAGGTTGGGTACTATTAGGTCGGGTAAAATTGGATACAGGTCATTTCAGGTTAATTTGATGTTTTGACTCGATTCAGGTCGGGTGCAGGTCCATTTCAGGTCGGATCCATTTCAGGTTAGGTCTATTTCAGGTCGAGTCTGTTTCAGGTCTATTTCAGGTCGAGTCTATTTCAGGTCGGTTGCATTTCAGGTCGGCTTCATTTCAAGTCGGTTTTGTTTCAGGTTGAATTAATTTTAGTTTTAAATTTATAATAATTAAAATTATTAAGTTTGATTTTGAAAGTAAGTAAATAAACGATAAACTTTTGGTTAATGGTTGATCATTTATTTCGAATTAATTATTTAATATATAACGTCTTTTACTAACATGAATCTCATTAAAAATAAATATTACACAATAGACTTAACAGAAATATCATATAATGAATAATGATTCATATCTTAAAAAATAAAAATTATACTAAATTACAAATATTAAAAATTAATAAAGAATAAATATTAGACTACAAAATTAAATAATAAAATTTTATGCTAAATTACAAAAATAAAAATGTTTATATATATATAATATAAAAAATATTAAAAATTAAATTAATATTAACGATAATTAAAAAAAATAATGTTTGCTGTTTGTTTTCACCTAATTAAAAAAATTATTTATAAAATTTTAAAAGGTTAATTACTAAAATAATTATTTATGTTTTTTTTTTTGTTTTAAAGTTAATCATCTATTTTAGAAAGCGACTAATAAAATCACTTTTTTTTAGGATATATACTTTTGATCACTCAGTTATTTATTACCGTTTCTTGACATATGTTTGATCTAACATAATAAAATTACTCAAATAATCTCTAAACTATTAATTCAATATTTTTATATTTAATCCGTCCCATTTATATATATATATATATATATATATATTTTTTTTCTCTCTTCCGCCATCTTCTTTGAGCTCGTGAAGCTTGATATGTTTATGAACTTGCCACTTACAGAGATCTCTCCTATCAACCATCGGGTTATTAGAACAAAAGCTTGTGTTAATTAAACTTACAATTCCAGTCCTCTGGTAACCTCTTCCATGTTGGTGATGAAAGACTCCTTAAGTGGCTTTAGTTCTTGGCAGCCCTTCTGCCATTAGTACAACAGGATCAGAGGAGGATTTGGAAAGTGCAAGCCATGAGAAAGAACAAGGGGATTATCTACGAAATCCTCTAAAGGATACTAATATGAAAAGACAACACATACACTCTCATTCATCAAGGAAACCGGGAACTTGGAAACAATTAACCTTTGGAGAAGTATCATAACCCGCGTGCACAGAGACAAAGGATTTAATGTTGGAAAGGATAATAAAGAGTAAAAATTTATTAAATCTTTAAATTTATAAATTAAAAACTACAAAATTTCTTATTTAATTAACATTTAAACTAAAAAAATCTAAAACTACAATTATAAAAAAATTTTCTCAATCACTGAACGTGCAAAACTCTGAATATCTAGTCTAACCGTCCTTGATTCAGTGATAAAGGATAATAATCAATCATCCTCTTTTCTAGTGTAACAGAATACATATTTGAAGGAAAAGAAAGTGGAATAAGAATATGGAAGATAGGGAAAAAGAAAAGGAATAATAAAAATAAAAAAAGTATCAGTGTATAATGCAATATGACCTACTTGAGTGATAGGCAATATATATTCTTGAACATAAAGTGACTCAAGAATATATATGTGTCTTGTTAATTGACTTGGTTTGTAAGCCTTAAGGCAACATACGAATAGGCTAGCGTAAGATATGGTTAAAATGGCTCATGAAACTTTAATTATTGTATGGTGGCATGACTTGCAAGTGAAGAATCATATGGTCTAATACGTAGGCTATGAGTCAAGATATGATCACTAGGGACCATATTGATGGTAAGGTAGAATGGTAGAAGTATTAGGATATGCATTGATTTAGTCAATAGTTGAAATTGATAAGTGATGCCTATTGCTTAGCATGTTACGTTGTCCCCTTAATGTTTAGACTTGTCATATGTAATTTGAGTTATGGCATAGGATTGCATCTAGAGTAGTCCTTGTCATATGTATATGGTAGGTGTGTATGAGTTAAGTGATTTTAGTTTGATTGCTATGGAGAAAAATGAAATAGTATAAGTGTTGACTTGATTAATGGCTAAAACTAAAGAATCTAGACTTGGTAAGTTGTCTAGGTAAGTTGCCATAGATGCCTAGTATGCTAGAAATGTCCCTTAAGGTCTAGGGATGAAATGGGATTAAATGAAAGTCTTTAGAATCATGTCTAAGTGTTTAAAAGCTTGAAAGTTGCCAATTTCGAGCAGGGGTATCGATACCACTTATATGGGTATCGATACCATCCTTGACAGTAAGGAAATTGCATCGAAGCATGGTTCGAAACATAGCCCTCATGTAGGCTCTCTGGTTCAATCCAGTATCGAACCAGGTTACCTTAGCCTTAAGCCATGAGTCATCAAGATAGACCGGTATCGATAGCTGGTTCGGTACTGGAACTTTCAATAATAAAATTGCATCGATACCAGTATCGAACCTAGCTACTCAGCCTTGGTCAACGAGTCAACGCCTATGACCAGTATCGAACTCCAGTTCGATACCTGTTTCGATACCACCTCTTAGGGGTACAGATACCCCCTAACTAAATTAGTTCAAACTTAAAAATTGAAGATAAGCTTGATCAATAAGGTAATATGGGTGATGATTAAATGAACAAAGTTTGGTTAAAGGTTTAGTGCAAGCTCAATTGAGATTATAATTGATATACGTATGGAAATTGATAATCGAATCGGTTAATTGAATAAATATAGAAAAGTTTTAAATTGGTCCCAAAATTGGTAAGTAGTACATTTAATTGATTTGAATTAACTTATAAATTACCGAAACGTTTTAGAATTAAACTCAAGATTGGTCTAATTTGCAAGTTTAAATGTCCGGCCGACACCTCCGACTCTTAACCCGGGGCGAGGATGTCACATGATCCCATTTTTATAATTCTTGCCCTAGTAGGTAGCCTGTCAATCATAGTCATCCATGAAATCATTGCATGCTTGGGTATGTGCTTAAGAAACCAAGCAATTTTATGCCATGGCACCTTCTCCTTTGAATCTCGAATACCATTCCAAATCTCTCTCACAGCACAAGACCTTCTTGCAATAAGAGTTGAAGAAGAAGAAGCTCTCAGCTTAAGGAGCGACTGAAGTGATTCTTACTTTTCATTTGTCAAAAATCAGCATTGTTTATAACATGTACCTTGATTCATACAATCCATAAAGATTCACTTTCAGATTAAAGTTTTTGGATTAAGCTGATCATGCATGCTTAGTACCAGACATGTAAATCCTTTAATCTCAGGCCACCCACACTTTTTTAAAGGTAAATGTGTTTTCAGCTTACTCGTGCTCCAGTGGTAGCAGTGTTCTTCCCTTTCCATGGAAACTTGAAGTATAATGATTCGGCTTCATACAGAACCCCTCTTGGGAGGATAAATTGTGTGCACTAAAATTTGGCCATGCTAAAAAAGACAATTCGCCCGGCTTCTTTCTTATGTCTCTATTCGTGCATTCATTTCAAATTGAAGGGTTTAGGGCATAGGGTTTAGGGTTTTAGGTAAAAAGTTGTGGTTAGAGTTTAGAGAATTAGAAGTAAGGTGTATTTTTAAGGTTTAGGTTTAAAAAATAAGTGTTAGTGTTTAAAATTTAATTTTTAATTTTTTTAACAAGATAAATGAAAGCATAATAAAGATGTAAAATTTTTTCACTCAGTTAGCATAAGTTAATCTTCTGTCTGGGTGCTATCAATTTTTATTATATGATTTGAAATCTTGTTTATTAATAAAATAATTATTTTGCGGACAAAAAATGAGCACCTCTCGAAAGACACATGACCTACTCTAGTTAAAGACGAGACATGCTAATACGTCAACCACATATTGGGATTTTAATCACATTTGT
Organism: Abelmoschus esculentus; assembly: GCA_035048815.1. Classification (NCBI taxonomy): domain Eukaryota; kingdom Viridiplantae; phylum Streptophyta; class Magnoliopsida; order Malvales; family Malvaceae; genus Abelmoschus; species Abelmoschus esculentus. Next base: position 29,016,435 of record JAUCBN010000001.1, read on the forward strand.
AACTTGCATAATAAAGTTGCATTTTTAGAGAAAAAAACGACAAGACATGCTACCTATTGATGGAGCCAATATTAAATATGGGTGTGTTGAGCATTGTTATGGGATAGTAAAACATGAGAAATTTTATTAATCTCAGTTTTCATTTTAAAAAAAAATTATCTTTTTATACAAGAAAATTAGGGTTGTAGAGAGACTAAGAGGTGCTAAAAACATTGCAGCAACCGAAATTTCCTATATCCTATTTTTTAGTATTGTTATAATCATTGGACAGCTCATTGGAACAGCTCATGATGAGCTGTCCATTTTGGTTTAACATTTCTCCGATTTTGCTTTCGTAAAGATGTTCGAGATCACAGACAACTAGTTGTGCTTGAAATGCTTCATATTGGAAGCATGAAACTGGTTTGGTGAGGACATCAACTGCTTGAAACTTGGCTGGAATGTAATTAATCTGTAGAGCTCCAGCAGCAACTCTTTCTCGAATAAAATGGAGGTCGAGATCTACATGTTTCGTTTTAACATGTAGCACTAGATTAACAGCCATGTTGACAGTGCTAGAGTTGTCACACCAAATGATTGGAGTTGTAGATAGATGTATGGTTAATTCAGTGACAAGAGATTGAACCCAAGTGAGTTCAGCAGTTGCATCAGCAAGGCTTCGGTATTCGACTTCATCTGTGGATCGCGAGACAATTCTTTGTTTTTTTGAACTCCAGTATACAATATGAGAACCAAGTATAATTTAATAACTATATGTTGATCTTCTGTCATCAACATCACTTCCCTATTCGTCATCTGAATATGCTAATAAAGATAAAGAATCTGATGGTCGAGGAGAGAACCAAAGGCCATGGTCAATAGTGCAGCTAAGATACCTAAGTATTCTATGGACAAGCTGCCAATGGATATCAGATGGATTCTGCATGTACTGGGCCATTTTATTCACTACAAAGGAGATGTTTGGACGAGTATGACATACATACTGTAGGGCTTCCACAATACTTCGATATTGTTGAACATGGAGAAAAGGAACACCATCATGCTTACTGATTTTTGGATAAGAAACCATTGGTGTAGTGATGAGTTTGGAAGTAGTTACTCTTTTTTCTGGAGGAGCTCAAAAATATATTATCTTTGTGACAAGAACAAGCCTTTCTCCACTGTATGAACTTTTATGCCAAGAAAGAAGTGCAGATGGCCAAGATTTTTGAGTGAGAACTGATCATGAAGCTTGAAGATGACCATGATGATATGAGATTCTGAGTTCATGTTACAAGAATATCATCAACATAGACAACAATGTAAGTCTTAACTAGTTGATTCTTAAAAATGAAAAGTGATGGATTTACCTTTGAAGATTGGAAGCCCAAGGTGTGAAGATATTCTTTTAATTAACTTGAGAAACCAGTTACGTGGGGTTTGTCTCACACCATAGAGAGCTTTTCGAAGCTTGCAAACAAGTAATGTACCATTTATGGTGAGTGATGAAACCAGTAGGTTGATGCATATAAACTGTCTCATGAAGATCACCTTTAAGAAAGACGTTATTCACATCAATCTGATGAATTTTCCAATTGTGAATGACAACCACAAAGAGGAGAACATTCACAATGAAGAATCGGACAACATGACTGAAGGTATCCAAGTAATCTTGATGATGAGTATCCAAAAGTACTATTTTATTACCTTTTTACTCTTATTATTGTTAGACTTAAGTATATTATTAATTATATCATTACTCATTCATGCCTATTGACATAATTTTCTTGGTTGTCATATTTATTTCCTATTGTGGTTGAATTATATTGAAAAAGATATTGCTTGGGTGTATTCCCATGTTTGCAGGATTCTTTCCTTGATGGGGGTTACCGAATTGGAAAGAAATCAATGAAGAAAAGGTCAATGAGAGAAAACATTGAAACAATTAGAGAATAAAGCAAAGAAGGAAAGTGGTAATGAGAATCAAATAAAGAATGAAAATATTCTTTATGAATATTTCCAATTCAACCTTACATTTTCACCTAAGTCAACCTAGATTTCTCCTATAAAAGGAAGAGCATGGTGTCAAGCTAGAGACGAGTCGGATAGGAGTCCAATTTAGGAGTCAATTTCTAGAGTTGATTTGAGAGAATCAATTTAGGATTATTCTTTATCTATTTTTGGAACCATGAATTAATGTAATTGATTTGATTATCTTGTTTTGTGGTTGTGAAAATGATTTGGATTTTTATCTAAGTATTTAGTTGTTCTTAATCAAAGTTTACTTATTCTTGGCATTTATTTGGTTTAAGAGAGAATTAAGAAAGGACCTCGATAAACAATCTATTTATCTAGATTTAGGAGAATTAGATTCATGAAACGAATAAGTATGGTTCGAACCAAGTGCGTGAGAACTAATCCGGCTTAAGGATAAGTGCAGGATTTCAACGGCTAATAAAAGCAATGCTTTGCTGAACTTTAAGGATATTCGCCAAAATTACCCGAAAAATCCCCTTAACGCAATTGTCCAAGCATTCTACGAACTGATAACTCGAAGAACTGACATAAGCAATCGATTGAACCCAATTGTCAAAACGAGTTGGGCGGTGCGAGCACTTATTTTCAAAGAAGAATTCAATTCGGACATCACCCTACAATTAAGGATAATCCAACCTTTTCTCTCATCAATTCGATTTTATTTATCTTTCCTTTATTGTTATTTTTGTTTATTTAAACTCTTATCATCAATACTTGTACCTTTATTTTACAGTGTGATAACTTAAGCAAAGTGGATCAAATCAATCCCTGTGGAGACGATATCTAAATCTATACTATTACTTACGACGTGTACACTTGTACCATTTGCGTTGCACTAAAATCACGCAACACTTGGACAGGTACTTGAGTGTAACCTTTGGCAACAAATCGAGCTTTGAAGCGATTGACAGTGCCAACTGGGTTATGCTTGACTCGAAAAAGCCATTTACATCCAATTACCTTCTTTCTAGGAGGAAGTTCAGTTAAATCTCAGGTATTATTGAGATGGAGAGCATTATATTCATATTGTACAACTTTAGACCATTTGGGGTGTTGTAAGGCTTTATGAATATTAGATGGTATGGGAACATACTGAGTTATATAAGCCTTTGGTTTAAAAATACCCAACTTGCTGTGTGTGATCATAGGATGTGTATTCATGGTTGTTGTAGGCTCAGGTGGAAGAGCATCATGAGATGAGGTAGTGGAATCAAGTACGGGGAGGATACAGGAGTAAAGGTGGTAGATTCAAATGAAGGTTCATGTGGTGGAGTGGTAACATGAGTTGGTGATGGGAAAGGCTCAGGTGGAAGATGACCAAGAGTTGAGCTAGCATGATTATCTAAAGGACAAGGTTCTGATTGTCTTGTATTAGTGGGGAGAGTAGAAGTTGAGGGTGAGGGATCTGATGGTGGTTGCCAAGCAACAGGAATAACAAGTATAGCCACTGAAATGTTTTGCTTCCTTGGTTTCACATTATTCATCGAGAAAGATGTATAGAGAAATATATGCTCATTAAAGATAATATTGCGAGTGATAAATAGTTTTCCATTACTATGAATACAATGATACCCTTGATACTTGAGAGTATAGCCCAATAAGAGACAAGGTTTAGATCGAAACTCCATCTTGTGAGAGTTAAATGATCGAGTATGAGGGAAGCATTCATAGTCGAGCACCATAAAGAATGTGTAATCAGATGATTTTCCATAAAGAAGCTGATAAAGAGAAACATTACCTAACCTCCTTGTAGGAATTCGATTGATAAGGACCACCGTATTGGATTAAAATTCAATAATAGTGGGCACATATGTATAATATATATTGTTATTATAAAATTAAGCACGTAATTAAGTGACCAATTATGTTACACGTGTTATAGGTATTAAATTATCATGGAATTAAAAGTGTAGATACCATAAGGTGTATTTATAATTTGATGAGGGGAAGAGTTATAAATACTTCAGAGTTGGTTATTAAATTAACTACTAGTTGGTTATTAAATCAACTATATAAAGGGTTATGGTCCCCAAGAATTAGGTCAACTTGCATATCTCTTTTCCCCGTTTGAGAGTTGTGCCGCAAGAGAAAAACTAACTTCTTAGAAGATCAAACCTTCTGGAAAAACTCTATCGATTAGTTCAGGTTCGCTTTCGCATTTGGTTTATTTATTTTATTATTTTTGATGATTTGACAAATAGATCTTGGTTTTATATTCGTATTGAATATATTTTAATTCTAACAAGTGGCATCAGTGCATAATTATGTCGAATCATTAAGATCATAAGTTTTTAATTTTATAATTAATCGTATAAGATTAAATTATATATTTGTCATATTTTAAGAACAAATCGATTTGATTTTATTTTCTATGATTTGATTTTGGGTTTTTCGCCAATCCAGTTGTTTTTCCTTTTCCAATGGATTAACATTCATTGTTTTACGACAAATATATATTTCCATGGATTCAGTTTGGTTTTATGTACATGAGTTTGAATCGATTAATTAAGAAATCATAGAAATCAATCTAAATTTGTATGAAGATTAGGTTTTGTCCGCATAAAAATTTATTTAATTTTTGGGTTGCTATTAATTGAAAATTAAATTTTAAGTTTGGATTTTAATTACTTAGATAGTAGCAATTTACTTTATTTTTATGAAATATATATTTGAAATATATTTTATTTAAATTATATGTTTAATTTGGTTGGATCAAAATTTTAGTTTTGATCATTGGGTATTAAGTTAAGTTCGGTTAGATTAAAATTTTAGTTTTAATCATTGATATTAAGTTAAAATCGGTTAGATCAAAATTTTAGTTTTAGTCATTAATAATAAAGAAAAATATAATTAATTTCGGCTTTGTCATGATAAATTTATCATGATTCAAAAAAAATTATATTCAGATTAGCTATTAAATCTTTATATTCGGTTTATGTCTATTAAGTTATGATTGAATAATCTTTTGGCATGTTATTTTTTAAATTTTACTACTACTTTACGTAGTTACTTGGTTAATATATTCATTATTTAGTTTTGATCATAAGTTATTTTAGATTATAGAATATATATCTGGTATTGATATATTCAATTATGTTTGATCAAAAAAAATTATTTTTGATCATTTTATTATGATGATTATATTAAAGTTTCAAGTAATTATTATATGAATTACTCACTTGTATGATATTTTGTATTTTGTTTTTAGTTAAAGATTAAATGTTTTGATCAAATTTAGTTTTGGTAAAAACATATTTAAGGAATTTTTGAAGAACAATCAAAGACTTTGGTTATTTGGATTCTGATAGCCCCATCAAGACAACCTTAATTTGGTTTATTTTGAAAACTCAAGTGTTATCAGAAATTTCAACTTTGATTATTATAAATATTAAGTTTGAATATTGGTATATTTATGTTATATATTCTAAGATTAATTAATTGAAACATTAAGTCACCAAAATGATCTTTATTGTGGAAATTATTTTATTTTAAAATACAGAAGGTTTTGTGCATGTAATTCAGTTTATGCTAATATTAATCGGTCCAAAGGAAGATTAATAATTAGTAATGTTACATGTGCATCTGTGGTAATAAACATGTGATAATTATTCAGTTTTATATGTGACCAATAAATCGGCCCAAAGGAAGATTTTTGTTTAACATATTCTTATTATCAATGTTTGATTACTACATCAAGATATCACTTACAAATTAATATTTTTTTTAAAATATTATTGGAGTATTCGATATCTTGTGATGAAGTTACCTTTATTCAAATTTATTATTACTTTGGTTATCTTTTATCTTGAGTAAAAGATAAAATTAAGAAAAATATTTTTAAACAATTAAATTCATATTTTAGCTTCGGATATCTAATATTTTAATAGATTAATTGAAACATAATGTCACCAAAGTGACCGCTTTTGTGTAGATTAATTTATTTAAAATATTAAGATAATTATAGATCTTTGTAATTCATGCGTGTATTAATTGACCCAAAGGAAAATTAATATTTGGCCAAATTACAATGACAACTGTGGCGATAAATGTGTAACAATTATATGGTATTTTATGTGAACAATACGTTAGTCCAAAGATTAATCTATTGTTTGACATAGTTTATTGTCAATGTTTGATTGCTCCAACAAGACTACCGCTTACAGTTAATATTACTGTCCAAAGACTTGATATTAATGTTGTGCTTCGTATCTTGAGGGGAACTAGCCATTATTTGAATTTATTGTTTACTTATGAATATTTATGTGAGCTTGTTTATTTAATAATTTTTGTTCTATATTTAGATAATTTATCTTTACTATCATAATATCTGTTGAATACATTCTATACTTATGTTTAGTGAAATTAATTTCAAGAAATAGAAAAGACACTTATATATAATATTTGGTTGTATGAACATAGAACTTTCACTAAGTGAAGAACAACTTGTACCTCTCACGGCGGTAAGCATCCATAAATAGGATTTTGAGAGGCGAGTTCGTTCAAGTCTAATGATCATAATGTATAAATATTTTATAAATTTTTAGGAGCACAAATCTACAAAAAAAATATTCATACTAAGGGTTTCCTTGATAAAAAATAATATTATTTTTTTAAGATTAACATGACATCACCTTTGGTTTACTAGATGTCTATTAAGTATAAGGATCAAGAAAATGTGAGGGAGTATATTATATTGCTTCAAAACTTAAGGCACATAAGATCAAACTTTTTAACAATTGTTTGTTCTTATAATTTTAGTATAGCTTCCTATACAGTTTAACTAATTCAAAATTAGTTACAATTATTAAAGGAGAAATAAACTTCAAATGAGATTATTTTTCATTGTGTTAAAGAGGAAGAAAAGTTGAAGCATTATAATTATAAAAATACTCAATCAGTTAGTGCTCTTTGGTTAGTGTCTCTAAGAATAAGGGCAATAAAAAATATATATTAGAAGAAAGTTGTTAAGGGTCTTGCTCCAAAGAAATAACAATAAGGTATAAAGTGTTGATTCTTTTGTATAAGCTAGGATACATGTAAAGAAATTAAACTTCAAAAGTAAGCAATTACTTAGGCTATTTTGAGTGATCCATGGGCTGTAAAGTTTATGATCCCACAATTAAGATTATTTTAATGAGAGATTTATAATATTTTTAGGATGTTGAGTTTGGAGGGAGAATAAGGTTAGATACATTGTTGTTAAGGAGGAATTGGATATTAATTTAATTCCTACTATCACTTTTCACGATATTTAGGTTTTTACACATATCATTAATAAAAAGTGAATCAAGTACATCAACAAAACAATATTGAACAAGTCTCGTTCAAGATAAGATAATTATTTTTTATAAGAACAAACTCAACAACCTAAAAACAACCTAAAAAATGTGTCTTTAAAGAAATCCATTAGAGGAAAGAGAAATACTATTGAGGATTATTACTTAGTATTTCATCAAGAAAATAAAGACAATAATGGAATGATAAAAGACAACCTGATCAGTTTCTTTTATCAAATAATAAATGTTTTAACTCTCAAAAGTAGATTAATGTTATTCAAAAGAGTATAATTTTATAGAAGACAATAAAGTTTAAGAACTTGTCGCATTACCTTAAGGTATAAACCAATTGGTTGTAAATTAATATTTAAAATCAAGAGGGGTGTAAATGATAATGTGGACAAGTATAAGGCATATCTTGTATCTAAAGGATATACTCTAAAAGAAGACATTGATTTTGTGTAGACTCTCTTTCAAATTATACTGCAAGACTCTTTCAAAATAATCTTGACACTTGTTGCTTTTAATCTTGAGCTACATAAGATAGATGTTAAACTTGTATTTTTCAATGGTAACATTGAATAAATTAATTATATGGTATAATCATTAATTTGTGTCTAATGATACAGAATTAATGATATGTAAATTAAAGATATCCATATATGAGCTTAAGTTTAACTCTCATTAATAAAATTATAAATTTTATATTGATTATCTCATTCGATTTTGAGATAAATTTAGCTGGAAATTTTATGTATTACAAGTTCAGTGGGAGTAAACCAAGTGACACTCATATTACTAAAGAAAATAATTTTTTAGTGCCCTATAAGTAACCTTGAAATTTATAAAATACAAAAGATTCTATAATCTATTAAGAATCTATGTTATGCTTAAGTATGTATGCATTTGGATATTGCGTACATTATTAGAATGTTAGACAAATATTTAAGTAAATCTAATATGGACCGTTGGATAGCAGCTAAGAGAGTTATGAAATGTTTTTAGAGAACAAAAATTGCATGCTCACATATCGAAGTTCTGGTAAGTTATAGATCATCAAGTTTACAGGCTTCGATTCTACTAGAATATTGATGTAAAAGACTCTGTCACATGAGCTGCTAATTATAGATTGAATAGAAAGACCACTTCAGATATTTTGTGACAATAAATATGCATCATTTATTCTATAAACAATAGGAACACTTTAAAATTTTGTTTCTAGTTGTTAAAGAAAATTCAGAGTGTTTGTGTGTCTATGAGCATGTTGGTACAAACTCCATAATTGTGCACTTATTGAGAAACTATCACCTTAGGTCTTTCATGAGCATACTGCTCATGTGGGTGTAATATTATTTAAGTATATTCAGTTTTAGTGGGAGTCTTTAATTTTGATAAATGCTCATTCGTTTTAGACACAATTTCGGTTACTTTAGTTTAAGGTTAATTTCTGCAGAAATAAAGTTATTTTGGCTTATGCACACTCTGAATTCAGTAAAGTTTGATCTCACTAAAGTTTAGGAGGACCAGTTGAAAATAGGCATGTTCGGTTCACATTTACATATAATTTCCATGCTACGCATCCATGATTGATCTGTCATTTGATTATGTTTTTATACGTGACCATTGATGGGTCCAGTCATGTTTGATATGATGAAGACTGCTTTGATCCTATATGAATATAATTGATGGACGATATTGTTTTAGAATACCTATTATATGATAGCAAATATTTGAGCTCATAAGGTTATACATTCGTCAAGAAACATATGTTGCCCAAATGAGAGATTATTGGATTAAAATTCAATAATAGTGGGCACATATGTATAATGTATATTGCTATTATAAAATTTAGCACGTAATTAAGTGACCAATTATGTTACACGTGTTATAGGTATTAAATTATCATGGAATTAAAAGTGTAGATACCATAAGATGTATTTATAATTTGATGAGGGGCAAAGTTATAAATACTTAATAGTTGGTTATTAAATCAACTACTAGTTGGTTATTAAATCAACTATATAAAGGGTTATGATCCCCAAGAATTAGGTCAACTTGCATATCTCTTTTCTCCGTCTGAGAGTTGTGCCGCAAGAGAAAACCTAACTTCTTGGAAGATCAAACCTTCTGGAAAAACTCTATCGATTAATTCAGGTATGCTTCCGCATTCGGTTTATTTATTTTATTATTCTTGATGATCTGACATATAGATCTTGGGTTTATATTCATATTGAATATATTTTAATTCTAACACGCTGAACTGAGTACATCATAAGACCAGAATTTTAATGACATGAAAGCCTGAGACATTAAGGATAATACCATCTCAACAATATGTCGGTGCTTGTGCTCAATAATTCCATCCTGTTGGGAAGAATGGGACATGTAATGCGATGTTGAATACCAAGAGATGCCAATGTACTTTGAAGAAAAGAAAACTCACTACCATCATCCGTTTGTACAGCTTTAAGCTGAGCATTGTGTTGAGTTTGAACAAGAGAATAAAATAATGAAAATGTTGTGGAAGCTTTAGCTTTTCTCTTTAATAAATAAAACCAGCAATAGCGAGTTGTGACATCAACAAACGAGATGTAATATAGAAAGCCATTCTATCTTATTGCAGAAGAACCCCAGAGGTCAATTTCAACTGGTTCAAAAGGTTTGGTGTAACATGTAGATGATAATTGATGGGGAAGAGAGTGACTCTTGACCATTTGACATGCAATACAAGCTAACCCTTCATTTACAGGGATAGACTTATTAACAAGATGCACTATTTCAGCAGATGCATGACCCAACCGCTTGTCCAAAGCCAAAAAGAAGAAAGGTTGTTTGCAGAAGTGTTAAAGACTGACGTTGTTGAAGAAGAAAGATCACCATTGATGTTGTATAAACCCCCGTCCTGTGTATCATGTAAAAGTACATCCCCTGTATTGTTATCCTTCACACAACAATAGCCATCATAAAATTCAAATTATATAGAATTATCCTTTGTAAATTTTGATACAAATAAGAGATTACGAGTAATTTATGGAATATGAAGCAATTGCTTAATATCGAGGGCCCAAGTATCAGTATATAATGCAGTATGACCTACTTGAGTGATAGGCAAGGAAGAACCATCTCTTATATGCAGTATGCACATGCCCCTGGCCATAATAAGATAAACCATAAATCAAAGTGGTTGGATTGCTGGTCACATGATGAGTGGCCCTAGAGTCTGGTGTCCATGTAATTGTGGAGGTGGGAACAGTTGCTAGCAAGGTATTGAGGTGAACTTCCTCAGGTGATGGTGGATGGGTCTTGGAATCAGGGGAAGAACTAGTGATACAAGGATCATGTTAGGCTTGAAGTGACTCGATGCACAACCGAATTTACTTGCTAAGTGATGGAGAATTGGTCAATTTGGGTGGATATGTGTGGAAGCAAAAATATAGACAATGACACAAGGATTTATAGTGGTTCGGCCTCGCCTACATCCACTACCATAGCTTCCCACTAAGGATTTTCCAAATTCACTAAGAATTTTAACCTTTTGAGTCCAAAGGGATAACCTTACAATCCTAGACTCAAACTCAAATCTAACATCCAAAGTTCACAACCCGAACTTTGAGAATTCACTCAACAAAGAGAAAACTTAGAAAACTTGTTTAATCCTTCTAATAAGGCTAATGTTTGCAATCTAAGTACTCACCCAATTCCTAATTACACTTGAGCATATTGACAATTAAGCTCACAAGTGTTTGTCTACCCAAATAATAGGAATTTAAGCACTAAGACAAATCTTTGATCATATTGTTGTTTACAATGAAGCATTAGTCTTCTCTTGATGCTTGAGGCTTCCTTTTATGATCCCAAATGAGCTTCTAGCTGTTGGTGACCGTTGGGATTGGTTTGGAGCCATTTGGAGCTGATTACAAGGCTTATTTCCTCTTTTGGTGCAGGCGGTATCGAAACAGGTAAAGGCTGTTTCGAAACAGCTGCTTTGGGAAAGAGTCGTCCTGCATTTATGAACAGGTATCGATACCAGTATTGATACCGCTCCTAGCCGTTGGGTTTTTTTATAAAATCGTTTTGACCGTTGGGGGTGTTTCGAAACAGGGTTCGAAACTGTTTGGGGTGTTTTAAAACAGAGTTCGAAACAGAGCATCAAAGTGGCAAAAAGGTATCGATACTAGTATCGATACCACTATGGTTTTGCCTTTGAAACCATGGTATTAAAGAACAGGTATCGAAACACCTTAAGGGTGGTTCGAAACACCTGGGTTAAAAACACTTATTTGGTTTCTTTAAATCATTTAAAACATATTTAAAATCAATCAAAAACATCTTAAATATATTTTCAAGTAGTTTGGACATAAGAACCATTTTTGAAATCTTTTCAAATTAGTCTAAAACTATTTTTCAATTATTATATCAAAACATTAGTTCTACAATCTCCCCCTTTTTGATATAATAAAACTAACTTGAAAAATTGTTTTTGAGATTGCTCCCTCTTTGTCAAATAAACTTTGAATAAGAGAATTAAAGACTCAAATCGTTTAAGGTTCCTCTTATCCATTTGAAAGTCTTTGAAAAGCAATTTTTCATAACATTTCCCCCTTTTTTATTATATCAAAAATGGTTCAAACCAAGTTTGAAAAACTTTAAAGCTCATAACATAGGAAAATTTGAAAGATATCAATTAAATATCAAAATATTGGTTATGAAAACAAAAAATCCCCCTTACTCAAGGCATCACTAAGTGTTAGTCCAACATATATGATAAACTAGTTGAAATAAAACAAATATAAGCAAATAAACACAAATTCAACTAGAAATTTTATCACACTTGAGTCAAAGGTAGGATGTGAAGCCTTCCTTCTTCAAGTGTCCTACTTATGTGTATGGATCTCCCCCTTAATCTTGCACTTTGATGCTCATACCTCCATCACACCTAAAATGAAACAATCAAGTAATTTTTGGAATCCAAATTGCTTTGGATCCTTTAGCATTAGAAGCAAATAATTTAGTCCCTTTAGGAATCAATTTTTCAATTTCATCCCTATTTGTTGAAGTGATTAGTCCTTTTAGGACCCAAACACTTCTAAAACATTTTCCATTTTCAAATCTAGGGGCACTAAATTGTTTCAAATAAAAATTTGGTTTTCCCACATTATTTTTCTTTTGAAGTTCTTTGGAAATCAAATCTTTTTCCTTCTTAAGATCATCTAGAGCCATTTGATGATCTTTTTCCATCTTTTGAAGCAAATTTTGTAAATCCAAAACTTTAAGCTCAAAATCTTTTAATTTTGCTTCAATTTCGAAATTGGTTTTTGAAAGCAAATCATTTTCTAATTTAAGCTTTGAAATCATCTTTTTGTTTTTAGAAAATGAAGCCTTGAACTCAAAAGTCAATTTAGCATAGGTTTCTTGTAACTCATCAAATGAATATGAATTTAAACAAGATGAGTTAGAAGTTACCTCCACCTCATTGAGGGCCATCAAGCATAGGTTGGCTTCTTCATTTTCGGTGGAGTCATCATCACTCCATGTAGCCACATATGCTTGCTTCTTGGAAGATGATCCCCTTTTGATTGACTTGTGGGAGTCCTTCATCTTCTTCTTGGATTCGTGCTTTGAGGATTTTCTACTTTTGTTCCTCACGAATCGATCGAAGTCAATGAAGAGTTGGGCAAGCTCTCTATCTTCTTCACTATCCTCCTCACTTGAATCTTCAAAGTGGATGCACTTGGAGGATTTTAGAGCAACGGTGTTGACATTTACACCAAGCTCTTGAACCTTCTTCTTCCCCATCGCTCTAATCTCTTCCTTCTTCTTCTCCTCTTGTCTTCCTTTCATCATAATTTTATGTGTGAGGAGTGACCCATGAGTTCATCAAGCTTGAGTGTCTTTAGATTTTTGGCTTCGATGATGGTGGTCTTTTTCGAGTCCCATGACTCGGGAAGGGAATAGATGAGCTTATGAACAAGCTTCTCCTCTGGAATGATCTCTCCATATCCTCTAAGTCCATTGTTGATGGTGGAGAATCGATCGAACATCTTTGCTATGTCCTCTTCTGGATTCATCTTGAAGTTCTCATACTCTTGATTGAGGAGTCCAATCTTGGTCTCCTTTAATTCGTTTGTATCCTCGTATGTGACTTCTAGCTTGTCCCAAACTTCCTTGGCACTTTCACAAGAAGATATCTTCTCATAGATGCTTGGATGGAATGCACAAACAAGAATGTGCAAGGCTTTGTGATTAAGCACCATCTTCTTGCGATCTTCCACGCTCCATTCCGCCTTTATTCCTTTTGGCACAAATGGTCCATCTTCAACTATATTTCATAGTTGGACCCATCAAAGAAAGGTGGTTTGTCAATGGATTGAGCCATGGAATATCGGTTGATTGTAAATTGGTCGAGCTCTCCGGATCTTCTCAATAGGATGTTAATCCTTCTCGATTGAGCCTCGCTCTGATACCAATTATTAGGTTTGGAGTGGCTCGATGCACAACCGAATTTACTTGCCAAGTGATGGAGAATTGGTCAATTTGGGTAGATATGTATGGAAGCAAAAATATAGACAATGACACAAGGATTTATAGTGGTTCGGCCTCGCCTACATCCACTAACTTAGTTTCCCACTAAGGATTTTCCAAATTCACTAAGAATTTCAACCTTTTGAGGCCAAAGGGATAATCTTACAATCCTAGACTCAAACTCGAATCTAGCATCCAAAGTTCACAACCCGAACTTTGGGAATTCACTCAACAAAGAGAAAACTTAGCAAACTTGTTTAATCCTTCTAATAAGGCTAATGTTTGCAATCTAAGCACTCACCCAATTCCTAATTACACTTGAGCATATATGAAAATTAAGCTGACAAGTGTTTATCTACCCAAATAATAGGAATTTAAGCACTAAGACAAATCTTTGATCATATTGTTGTTTACAATGAAGCATTAGTCTTCTCTTGATGCTTGAGGCTTCCTTTTATCATCCCAAATAAACTTCTAGTTGTTGGTGACCGTTGGGATTGGTTTGGAGCCGTTTGGAGCTGATTATAAGGCTTATTTCCTCTTTTGGTGCAGGCGGTATCGAAACAGGTAAAGGCTGTTTTGAAACAGCTGCTTTGGGAAAGAGCCATTGTCCTGCATTTATGAACAGGTATCGATACCAGTATCGATACCGCTCCTAACCGTTGGATTTTTTTATAAAATCGTTTTGACCGTTGGGGGTGTTTCGAAACAGGATTCAAATTAGTCCAAAACTATTTTTCAATTATTATATCAAAACATTAGTTCTACAAATCATACCCAACTTCAAGAGTATTATTGAAGCACTCAACAGGAGCTTGAATGAGAGCTGAAACATTAGGTGAAGGAGTGAAGCCTTTGAAGGACTTATCAAACTTGTGCCAATACCGGTCAACTAAATGACCTAAATTCCCATAAAGTTGGCATTGAACCCTGGGATGACCTTTGAATCTGTCACCATTATACCTGGAAAAGTCATCATTAGGAGGCACAAGTATTGTTGATGTCAATAGGCATGCGAATGGGATCTACTAGTCTTGATTCAGCATCAATGAGCATAGACACAACTCTTTCAACACTATATAGTTCTCGGTTGAAATATATAACAGCTATAAAAGGGTCATATTCATGAGGCAAACCATTTAACAGGGTGACAATGTGCTCGACAACTGAAACCGGGTGACCATAAAAGGCAAGTAAATCACTAACTTCTTTGATTTGTGTCGTATATGTGCGTATGAAAAATTCATCTTTTTAATAGAACAAACACGACAATAGAGATACATGATCCGAGTGGTGGAAAGCTTGAAATATAGAGCAAGTATTGTGTCCCAAATCGAAGCAGTAGTCTCAGCTCCCACAAGTTGAGAGTGAATGTCTGGACTAACAGTAGAGAGGAGCCAAGAAGTAAGGGAGTTGTTTTACTTATAATAACGAGTATATGTTGGATTGCGGACAAGTGCCCCATCAGTGCCTACAAAGTGTTTGGGAGATGGTGGAAGAGAACTATCGAGATATCCTTCTAGACCATGGCCACGCATCATGAAGGTGACTTACTATTTCCAAAAAAGAAAATTTGTATCATCCAGACAAATATTGATCCTTTTATTTGAGAAGGTCTGATCTAAGGACTCTTCAAGATCAGATAGATCTGTGATTATACTTGTTGGAAGAGGTGGATCAATAGACATGATGAGAGGACAAGAAAATGAGTAGTAGTGAACAGGTGGAGGAAAAGAGAAGAGCAGAAAGATCCCTGGAGCTCACAATACCATGTTGAGCATTGTTATGGGATAGTAAAACATGAGAAATTTTATTAATCTTAGCTTTCATTTACAACAAGAAAGAGTGTCTTTTTATACAAGAAAATTAGGGTTGTAAAGAGACTGAGAGGTACTGAAAACATTGCAGCAAACGAAATTGTCTTATATCCTATTTTTCAGTGTCGTTATAACCATTGGACAGCTCATCATGAGTTGCCCATTTTGGTTTAACATGTGTCATATGATAATTCAAATATATTAGAATTTTTTTTTTATATATCTGATATAAAAAATATTAAAAATTAAATTAATATAACTTAAATGAATATTAAGGATAATTGGTCATTCTATACTAAAGTAAAACATAATTGATCATTCTAATTAACTTAAATTTAAAATTATAACACTTCAAACTTAAATTCTTTACTCGATGTACTTTATTACAATACTAACGTATTGTTTCTCTCACAGAGGATATATTCTCTGTATATCTCAGGAACAAATCATTAATAATAGTCTCTCCAAAATCTCTTAGAAAATTAGAAACAGCTTCTCCGCTGTTTCAGATATCAAATACTCGTTTAGAACAACTATTTCATAGACATTCCAAGGACGATGCTAACATGTTTTGTCTTCTCACGAGACAAATGCTCCCCCACATGTTCTGCATACCTCTTGAACAATTCATCAATGATGATATCACCGAAATGATAGACAAGCTTGGGTTCAGTAATTGCTCTTATGCACTTTGCAACGTTTTGTCCACTTTGACTCTTTTCGAAGACAAAATTTTGGTTACAATCATCATCTTCAAAATCCCAATTCAGTTCAAAAGTTTCTACCTTGTCGAGAATGAAAGACCCTTCCTTGTCAATGATTTCTTTCACTTCTTCTTTACAAGGGTAATAGTAAGACGTATGGAATGAATCCACATCAGATGCCTTCACGAATCCCTGCCGAACAAGTGTCATAGGGGATTTAAAGTGTATTCATACAGTATACAACGTATAAAATGTATGTATAATGAACAATTTAAATCTTGAAATACGTATATGTAAAGAATACTCAACCTTGTCCACCAAGTCCAGCAGTGATTTGGCTAAAAGATCCCAGAGAGAACAACAATCTTTACTTGCGGGATCAGTAATGCTCCTCCCGACTAAGGTAAGCAGCATTCTCCCTCCAGTTTCCATTTCTTGGGAACGAAGACGTAAAAAATTGGAGAAATCGTTTTGAAATTGCTCCAAATAAGCTTTGGATACATTGGGTGGACTCAACTTTGATATATATATGTTCCCCTTATTATTTTCAATTCCTTCTGGGACCTTAAAGATCATTCACAAACATATAAATGTTAGATATATAAAACGCACGACTCTATCCAACAACACTCAGTAGGTTTGTTTACAAACCTTTGAGAGCCACTGAAGACAATAGGAAGAATGTACAAAGTGAATGCTCTTGCTTGGAAAAAGTCTTTGATAAAAAGAACCTGGTACTCCAGCTATAAAACCAGACCCCCTCGGGTCTCCCTTGTCTTCCAAGAGCCCTGCGTTGAAAGCAGGAACTGATCTAAACACAGTGTTGAAGTCGTTGTGGGGAAGATCGTTTAGAAACACTTGAAGCTCAGGCAATTCCCGGTGCGATTGCTGGCAAAACCTAGTGATGGTATTCACAATTTCATATGCTGGTAGGAAGGCGTTGGGTCCCGAAGCACATCCTAAGTCCGCCACCTTAATACAAGTAACTGGTAAAATCTTGTTGAGCATATCATTGATGATATCCTCTAGGAATGGCCTTGTCTTCAAAAGTACTTTTTTCTGGACAAGTATAAAAGAAAATGTTGATCAAATTTGTTTAAACACATGATAAAGATATTCGATACTAGACGTGGGAATTTGGAATGGATGAGGAAGATACCTGTAGAGATGAATTATTTGCATAGCTAACTTGTTTGTCAGTGGCATTGGTGCAATGTCCATTTGCAGAAGCCATAATCATTGCCTGATAGAATTCGATGGAGTCTCCAGATGCTTACTGGTCTTATATAGACCAGCGAAAAGGTGCTGCTGACGCCATAATCATTGCCTGATCTCGTCCATTATCATCTCAAATAAATCGTTTAGTTTTCCACTACCGTGTTTTGTTTTATAACCACAAATTTCCCATTGTGTTTTGTGGTTGTGGCTATGGTACCGTCTAATGTTGACGAAAAATTATTAGGTAAATCTTGTTTATTACGTTATTTATGATCTCAAGCAATCAGGACCATTGATCTTAATTTTTTTTAAGTAAATCATCTCTTTCCTACATGTACTTAGTGCGTGGGTAGTTATTAAGTGGTTATTTAAAGTTCAACGGTCCTAATTGTTTGGACCATAAGTAACGTAGTAAACATAGTTCACTTAATAATCTCTCGTTGTTGACGCATTCAGTTTATTGTGATGTGCACGACAATCTCAAGAAAAATTTTGGGGAATAATCCACGTGGGAAATACTTTTCAATAATTGAGTAGGGTAAGGAAATTTTGGGAACTATGAGAAATAGTACAGTATTTACAAAATTTACCTTCTACAGGATATAAAGATGTGCAGACTGTGATTTTTGTGGTGTTTATGTTTAGGATATTTATTAATATAGTTTTTTTACATGTTTATTGTAATATCCGATTTAAGACACGTGTAATTTTTTTTTTTTATTTTTAAGGTCTCGTCTTAATTAATCTGGACAGATCCACGTCACACGCCTAGTTTTGGTGAGTCTTCCAACAAGGTTTTTCTATGTATACAACGTTTTGAACATGAGACTTGCTTAAGCGGAACCAAGCTTCTTATCATAGACTTATTTTTTACCCTACAATGTGAGTAGAACTGAAATAAAAATTATTAGATGAGTCTGATTTATCATGTAACTTATGGTTTCATTTTTAAAATGAATCTTCACCTCTTTTCTATATATCGTTACTGATGGAGGCTATGGAGTCCTTATTAAATTCCACCTTTGTCATATTGTAATATTTAAGATATCGATCTCACGAATACTGAGTTGATTCTACTACTTCTTATAACTGCACATAAAAAATTAAAAACACAAATAATTGAATTGATTTAATTGCATTAACTAAACTATATTAGATTATAGAAAGATAATAATGAGAAGAACGAGGTTAGATTGAATGCTTTGTAGAGGAAAAATCAGTTATACTGCTAATCCACTTATTAATGCAATGGGTTGAACTGTCGCCTCGGCGGATCGCACAAAGGGTCGCTGCAGCTGTCTTGTCGGGGTTATGCCTTGTCGATAATTCAACATTTCATAGTTCGACAGAGCAGCCTTATATGTTTCTTGCTTATCCCTAAGCGAAGAAAACTGTTGAAATCCTCGTGTCTTGATGATACCTTCCGACTTTAATCAAGGGTAGATCGCAACCTCACATGCGTCTTGTTAGTCGCTGAAATCCGACTCGGATTAGCCAATGCTCTTGAGCAAAGACCGTATTCTCTCATTTCATGAGTCTAACTCTCCCGATATTAGACAAATGGATATTTCTTCACATACTTATCATCTCGAGCTCATATGCAAAGAAAGTTAAGTACCTAGAAAGAATAAACTATGAAATAATTTTTGCATTAATAAATATCAATAACAATATAACCTTTCTCTCCATCTACTCCACAACCTCTAAGGGAGTTTAGAACATATTGTGGTCGGCGGCTAAGGATATATTATTTGTGTAAAATGACTTCTCCTCTTTAAATCTAAACCTAATAAGTGTCTTATATAGGCTAGGTCCTAAGTTGATCTTTTCATGCAAGGAAAAAGTTCTAAACAGAAAATAAATCTAATTCCTAATTAAATTATATTAAATAAATCTTATTTCCTAAAATGTCTCTTCCCGCGGTTTGACTTGGGCTCGACCTCATAAGTGAGTTGTCTTCTTTCTTTTGTTTTTTGTCTTTTGGTATCTTTTCCTCTTCCTGTTAAGTATCACTTATCGTCTTCCATGCTGTCGCGGCAGTCTTCAGAACACTGCCTTGGCGGATGCTTCTTCTGCAATTCAACATCTATTTCCTTCTTTGGCTCTTTATGTGATCTAGTTTCCTGTCTTATAAAGAAAACTATCAAACATATATGTTTTATGCCAATTAATGAATAAATTCATAAAAATAGTATTCGGATGTTGAGATGTAGAAAATAATCAGAAATATCTATTATTGCATTTAATACTGTCTTTATTATCAATAAATGAGAGGAGAAATGATGTGAAAATTGAGGACTTTTAGGCACTCATCAGTTACGTGAATGAATCTCATTGGATGAGATCATAGATAACGTAAAAAGCTAGAATCATGCCATAATTTCTAGTAAAAATATAAAAAAATACTTTATTCCAGCTAGAAAGCCTTGCATAGTAGTCCAAGGACTTCGAAATAAAATTACAATCAGCTTTTTTCTGAACATTTTTTTACCTAGGAGAAGGTAAAATATGCTCTTAACGAGTATTCCCCACAACTTAATTAACTGTGTAACTTACCACTGCACCAAAGCTTTATTAACGAGCAACCAACCATGTCATGGTCTGTAAAATAACTTTCAAACATGTCGTACTTGATATAGAGTTCAAACAACCAGTTATTTCCTGGTCATTAAAACGACAATACCAATAGACTTTATCTTTCCACGAGACAGATAATCATCTGCGTATTGTGCATATATGGTGAACAGATCATCAATTATGATATCCCCGAAATGAGCAGCAAGCAGAGGTTCAGTAAATGCTCTCACAATGTTTGCAATATGTTGTCCCCTTTTATTCTTATCAAAGACAAAATCTCCGTCGTAATTATTGTGCTCGAAATCCAAATTGTCTTCCAAAACTTGGATCTTGTCGAGATTAAACGACCCTTCCTTGTCGATAATCTCCTTCACTTCTTCTTTACAAGGGGCATAATAAGGTAAATTGAATGAATCTACGTCGCATTCATGCACGAGACCCTGCAAATCAAATTATATTTACATTTGTGTTAGATGTGACACGAGTATAATTGAATATTTTTAGTATATATAAGTGAAGAGAATGAACCTTGGCCACCAAGTCAAGGAGTGATATAGTTAAAAGATCCCATATAGAACAATAATCTTTGGTGGTGGGGTCTGTGAAGCTTCTTCCAGCTAAGCTAAGAAGCATTCTTCCTCCCCCAATCATTTCTTGTGAACGTAAACGTAAAAATTTCGAAAAGTCCATTTGAAATTGTTCAGAATAAGCTTTGAGTACATTTGCAGAGCTTGACTTGGACAAGTAGATGTTGCCCTTGTTAGTTTCAACTCCTCTTGGAACCTAAAATGTTTCACAGAATCACAGTCATATGAATATAAACTATACGGACAACAGACAAAATGGTAATGGAAGAGATTGATTACCCTTGAGAGCCAATGAAGACAGTAAGAAGAGTGTACAAACTGCATGCTCCTGCTGGGAAAAAGTCTTTCGTAAAAGGAACCTGGCACTCCAGCTATAAAACATGGCCCTCTTAGGTCTCCCTCATCTTTCTTGAGCCTTGCATGGAAAGAAGGAACTGATCTGAATACAGTGTTGAAGTCGTTCTGTGGAAGATCATTTAGAAACACTTGAAGCTCAGGTGGTTCCAAATGTGATTGCTGGCAAACCCTAGTGATGGTATCCATAATTTCATAAGCTGGGAAGAAGGCGTTGGGACCCGAAGCACAGCCCAACTCCGCCACCTTAATACAAGTAACCGGCAAAATCTTGGTCACCATATCTTTGATGGTTTCCTGTAGGATCGGCCTTGTCTTCAGCAGTACATTTCTCTGAGCAGAAAAAAAAGAAACAAAGTTCGACATATTAGTTCCATAGACAGATATATAGATAAGAAAATTTGCAGAAATTACATAAAGGGAGTATAGGAATAGACTTGTAGAGAGGAATGATTGGCATAGCTGTTATCTTTGTTTCTGGGATTCTCGCAAAGTACATTTACAAATGCCATAGCCAATGCTTGGTGGATCTCGATGGAGTCTCCTACTGCATGCTCATCTTATAAAGAGAGAAAAAGGTGATGAAACCGAGGTTCATGGTCTACCTTCACACTACAATTGGATTTTCCAAGCGACATGTCAATTTCTTTTGGTATATGTTTAGGTTATTTTAGATATATAGTTATACAATTTCTTTTGGTACATGTCAATTTCTTTTGGTATATGTTCAGGTTCTTTTGAAATAAATCTAGTTAGGAAAGAATTATTTCATACATTTTGTATTATTTTAAATGAAAATTATATTTTATTAGTTATTTAAAAGAATAATTCTTTCCTAACTAGATTTATTTAAAAAATGATCTTCAAATCTTTCACGTAAAGTTATCTTTCGTTATACGAAAAATAAGTCATAATCTTTTTTTTTTATAGAAAATGAATTTTTTTTTTCTACGTGAAAATAACTAAATTAAAATTAAAGGAAAAGATATTGTGTTTTTACACATAGTGAGGTTTACAAGAAATTTAAGATGTTGATTAATTTATCACAAGATTTATTTCGTAGAACATGTTGAAATACAAAGGTGTATGGACATGTTTGAGGCATTTTTCGTATCATTAGTCAAAAAATTTACATAACTTTTAAGTTTAGAGATATGATAGTATAATTTATCTTTTATTTGAGAGAAATATTAGCATGTACGAGATATTACAGACAGTGTAAAAATTACGTTAAAAATAATTTTAATGTTTATTTTATACATGAATACGAAGATAATATGACTCGGTAAATATGTTGGAGGTATTTTTTTTTGGGATATTAATAAGTAAATTTTCGTAAGATTATTATGTTTTAAATTAATACATAAAATGAAGAAAACAAATTAGTACAATTAGGCAACATGGACAGCGAATTCTACCTAAGCATGCGATCAGTTCTACCTAAACATCCAATCAATTATACATTTACCTTATGATTTTTTTTTAATTTTTGGTTTACAAGAGATTTTGATAAATTAATCGTATTATTTTCTTTCATGAATATATTATAATCGTAATATTTTTTATAATTTTAATAAAAATTTAATGATTATTGTAAAAGAGACTTACATATATTTAATAGTTGTTTAAATCTTTTATTATTTTTTTTGATAAATGAGAAAATTTATTCACCCAAAAGTACTAATAAATTGTACAACAATAAAATCAACTATACAACCAAATAAAATCAACTATACAACTCCTCAGTTCATAGTAAGACTTGAAGAATCAAGTCATAAATTTTCTCCTAATAACCTCAATTGAACACTTGTCTTTATCAAGGAAACAATGGCATCCACTTACTTAATATCTATTATTAGATTATAAAGATTATTTTTTATTATAACATCACTAAGTATATTTGAAAAATATATTTATTAGTTTCTTGTTTATAAAATTATTATTGGAAAATTCTAAAACATGCGTGGAACATTGATAAACACCAGTAATATTGAATATTGTTAAATATCATTAAATTAATTAATAAAAATTAAAAATTTCAAGGACTCCATATATAATTAATAAAAGAGTGATAGACTCAATATATAATTAATAATTGTATGTTGAGTCCTTGAAATTTTTAATTTTTATTAATTAATTTATTAATATTCAGCGGTATTCAACATTAATGATGTTTAACGATGTGCAACACTCGTCGTAAAAATTATTATATAATTAAGAACCTCTAAATTTACTTAAAAATTTATTATTTTATTTTACTAGATAATTTTTTAATTGAGAACTTTTTTCACTCACGATTTAAAAATTACTATATAATTTGTTTTATATAAAAATACACCCCCAACAATATATATTAATTATTAACTTTAGAACATTTACTCGTAATAAATTGTATTAGGTCTACACATTGGAATTTTACGGCTTAATTAATATGTTATATAAAAATACACCCCCAACAATATATATTAATTATTAACTTTAGAAAATTTTTCGTAATAATTTGTATTAGGTCTACACATTGAAATTTTACGGCTTAATTAATATGTTATGTAAAAATACACCCCCAACAATATATATTAATTATTAACTTTAGAACATTTACTCTTAATAAATTATATTAACATGGATTAAAAACTGTCTTGGAGGGTTGTTCAATTTGACAAAGCATGATAAAAGTTTTATTTAGATGTGCTTGGAAAAAGGTGGTAAAGTTAAGGGGTGAATATGTTTTGATCGAAAGCATAAATGGGGACGATAACGCTAAAAATATTTAGGAGATTTTGAGAAACAAAAATAATTAGGTCCCTTGGTTTCAAGTCATTTGGGGTCTTCATATCCCTCGTCAATCTTTCATTTCATGGGTTGCGATTTAAGATAGACTTCCAACAAGGAATAGGATGCTACGATGGGGAGGGTCAATTGATACTCAATGTTTATTGTGCAACACTGGTGTTGAGAATAGGGATCACCTCTTTGCTACACGTGATTTCTCTCATCAATTTGGCGAGTAATTCTTATTATGCGTGGTTTAGATGTGCGAATGGATTGCTTGTTGGATATGGTGCAATGGGTATCCATGGGAAAGGAAGATGGCTTTTACCTATTATCATTCATCTGTCATGGTGCAGTTTTATATATTATATTTGGCAGGAACGAAACCGTAGATTGCATGGTGAGAGACCTCGACATACGGAAGGTATTATAATTCTTATCAAGAGAGATGTCCAAACAAAGATTTCTGATTGTCGAAAATTAATTATTTCTACTCTTACTCTTGTAACTAAGTGAGAAATAACATAATGTCATCTTATTTTTTATACATTAAATTTATATAGTGATGATTTGAAAGATCTTTTGGATGAATAAAATTTTACTTATCCAAAAATATATATATATATTATATACCCCCAACAATATATTAATTATAAATTTTAGAATTATTGGGAAAGCTACCCAAATAATACTTTAGATATTGATATTTTATTGTTTTGGTAATTTTAATTTTATTTATAAAATAATATTTAACATTAATTTTCCAACAATATATTAATTATAAATTTTAGAATCTTTACTCGTAATAAATTATTGGGAAAGTTATCCAAATAGTACTTTAGATATTGATATGCTATTGTTTTGGTAATTTTAATTTTATTTATAAAATAATATTTAACAATAATTTTCATCTTTAAATTGATTAAATGATGCATATATCGATACGCCCCTAATCTTAGGGATGCCTAATTAAATGATGAATGTTTTTCTTTTTAATGTTTGAGGATTAATCCCTCAAAATCTGATCATCTTTGGATACACCGGGCTTTCAACTCGCTGAATCTTCTTCCAGATAGGAGATCGTTGGCTTGTATGAGATCTAGTTGATTCAAGACCAAGGTTAGAAATAGTCTTTTCTCACTCTTGAAGCTACGGTGAATGCTTGCCCCAAAATATGAACATCTAGTATGTCGTATTGCATGCGAAAGTTTGCAATTGATCGTGCCCCAAACTCTGGTGGGCTCCATCTTCTCAAAAATGAGTTTGGCTTAATCAAAGCTTTTCTTTCAAAAATTTCTGTCATGGATTTAAACTCGGTCGCCTCTGTCTTTGAGGGAACTCTTGCCCTTAGATTGAATGGTTGTCTCTTTGCCCCAACAAAATTTTACCCCAAAATTTTTTTTTTCTACGCTGGGTTCGAAAAAGTTTTACTTCTTTGACAATAAGCTCGGGAAAACTCGCCTCATATAATGTTGCCACTCATGAGCTTAGTAAAATATGATTTAAATGCATCAATGTCCTTGCATCTTGTCAAAAATAAATTTCAAGAATATTTTGAAGAAGTTTTTCAAAAATTGGTGTTGTAATGCATACACCTTTATAAATGTTCGAAAATTGAAAAAATGATAGTAAAAACAAAAGAAACATGATCCTTGGATGTCCAATGCTGTAGTGTCTTAGACTCGACAGTCAATGGTTAATGTTTTGCCTTGAAATGTTGTGGCTATATTTGAAGTGTCAAAATTCTATTCAAAATACTCGGTTCATCCTCATGGTTATCTTACTCGCTTGATCCACTTGAAAACTACTCCTTCTAGTTCTCAAATTGTTTTCTCTTGTAACTCGGTTCGAGAATTCCAAGTGTAGGCACGCGCTTTTGTTTGCACTTAATCATTTGATGTATTAGGGTGTTAGTGTCTTCAAAGAGTCATTACTGACGCTAGGGTATCGAACTGGTGGAATTCTGGCTCCTTATTGAACTCGTTCTTTCCCCACAGCTCCATCAGGATGCTTCAAGACTTATTTGATTGCTCGTTCATTTGAGGGTTTTCAAAATTTTCACCTCTTATTTTCTTCTTCTTTTTTCTTTCTTTTTCTTTTCCCCCTTTTTTTTATGTTTTTAATATTTTTTTACCTCTTGGAATTCTCAAACTCGAGTAACTTCCTTTTTTATGGGACCTTATTATCATTGAACATTATCGAATGAGTAGTAGTCTTACTTCTCAAGCTTTCTGACCGAAGTGGATTGAAGATAGAATTGTACTTCATCATGATCATAACATTCAATTAATTAATTCTTCTTTTTATGTGTCTAAATCGGAAACACAACAAGCATTAAATATCCAAGAATCTTAAAATGGATAAGAAAAGATATATAAAAATTTTATCTCTTCATTGAATAATGGAAACTTGATAGAATCTCTTTACAAAAATCATCGCTACTTTCGGGCCAAAGTAGCGAGATTAGTTAAAACATAAAGAAGAAAAATTGAAAGAAAAAAATGCAAAGAAAATGATGCAGATACCATCTAAGAAAAGCTAAATGAGGTGCATTAAGGATTCTTGACAGACGAAGATCAACGTGAGTTCTAACTCTTACTCCTTGTCGTGATTCGATAGGGGATTGCTCTTCACATCTGGGGAGTCTAATTGGACAACTCCAGCATTCAACAGGTTTTGCATCATCTTCTTGAAAGCAATGCAATTTTTAATGGTATGCCCCGACACTCCGGCGTGGTACTCGCAGTCGGCCTCGATATCGTATCATATTGGATAAGGCGGACTGTAAGGCGTAACATAATAGGGTCAGACTAAATCTTCTTTGTGCAACTGAGCATACATCTGCTTATATGACACCGGTAAGGGAGTAAAGGTCAACTTTTCATTTTCCTTCTCGTGAGGCTTAGTTTCCCTCATATTCAAGCCTTGAGATGTCCCGACTTTTTTCTGAGACGAGGAGATTGTGAAATTCTTAGGATTCTGATAAGGGGCGACATAGTTTACTTCATGCTCCTTCTTCGGGTACTTTGACATACTTTCCCCAGTTTTGAGCTTGCCACTTCTAAAAACAACTTCAATGGATTCTATCGTGTTCACAAATTCGGTGAACCCTAAAAATATGTTGCTTATCATCTTTTCATAAAGTGATCCATGAATAGAGTCCATGAACAGGCGGGTAATTTCTCCTTCCAAAATTGGTGGTTGAACTTAAGCTGCTATGTCTCTCCATCGCTGGGCATACTGTCGGATGGTCTCGTCTTGCCCCTGAGTCAAGCTTCGAAGTATGGTTCTATTCGGGACCATTTCCTTCACATGCTTGTATTGTTCGGTGAAAATTTTAGACAGGTCTTTCCACGACTTGACATTGGCCCTATTGAGTTGGGCGTATCAACGGGAAACTGCCCCGGTCAAGCTATCCTGAAAATAATGGATAAGAAGCTTCTCGTTCCTTAAATGTGTCGCCATCTTGCGGCAATACATCGTTAGGTGAGCTGAGGGGCAAGTGGTCCCATCGTATTTCTCAAAGTCTGGCACCTTAAACTTAGGTGGGATGACCAAATCAGACACCAAACTTAGCTCGTAGGTATCAATCTCGAAGTCTTCGGTAGCTTGCAGCAGATTGACTTTTTCCTCTACTTGGAGGCGTTGCTCCTCAAACTTCTTCTCAAAATCTTTCCTCAACCTGAACTCTACTTTGTTAATTAAGTCCAAATCCGGGACTTCGACATTGACTTCATTGTCGAAACCATGACCCACATCGACTGGGTGGCTAGCAGATGCCCTGACAATGTGAATACCCTTCAGAACCGATACTTCGGGTTGAGCTCTAGTGTGATATGTAATCCCCTTAGCCCGACCTAGACGGAACCAGCTCTAATGGGTTACACGGGAAATATCGAATCAAACCTGTGAAGGTTCGATTCGATAAACAACCCTGAAAACCAATATATATATATATATATACTTTCTAGATGCATAATTAAATTCCTACATGTGTTGTTCTTATGCAAAGCAAGAACAGAAGCATTCCAATCACAATCGAGCATTCGATTAAACGCATATGTATATTAAGGTCTAAAACGTAAATCTTTTAAATTCTATTGACAAGGTAGAACTTTGTTCCATCAAATTTCAATTAAACATACAAGTATCACTCATAATAAATTTCAAACCAAATGGAGTGTTCTAACACCATCAATTACATGCTTCACTAATTAGGGACCAAAATGTAAATATTCCAAATTCTAAGGACTTTGTCCAAATTAAGTTAGCCAACTTGAAATTAAGTCAACTTTATGCATCTATCTGAAATTTCAGCTCAAAATAACATCTATAGCTACCATAATTGAACAAAGAAAGATATTCGGAACTAACATGTAATTTCGACGCCTAAAGCTCATTATTCAGTCAGGGGTATCGATACATCCAAGCTCTGTATCGATACCATAACGTAGAAATAATCATATTACCTACCAAAGCTCAGGGGTATCGATACTTTCTTGGGCAGTATCGATACTCATACGACAAGTGAGGTCCGAGCATTGCATCATACTTCGATGCCACCAAATTTTGCCTTGGGGTATCGATACCAACATAGAGTGTTTCGATATCCCTGGGCGCAGAACAACAAATTGGGTAATTTAAGTTGATTAAACCCCATCCAAACACAATCAAAGATCATTAGAAACTAAATGCACAATTCCTAGACACATTAAGCATTTCAAACACTCATTCATAGTCATCAAAAATTCCACAAAACCTATAGGCATGCTCCTCAAAGTTTGACTTAAACCATAGACCATACAAATCCAAACATGCTTCAAGGAAATTCAACAACGTATTATTCATCCAAAACTACAAGCAATGCAAATCAATAAGGTTGTTATTACAAACCCTTACAAAATTAAAACACTCTCTTAAAGGTACCGGTTTACACAATGACAAGACTCTTTTATTTACCAAAGCATACCAAAATGTGAGAAGTCTTCCCCTTGGATCTTATTGTCCCAAATGTCGCCTAGAAAACCTTTATTTCTCTGCAAGGATGAAAAGAGAGAGCTTAA
Organism: Abelmoschus esculentus; assembly: GCA_035048815.1. Lineage (NCBI taxonomy): Eukaryota > Viridiplantae > Streptophyta > Magnoliopsida > Malvales > Malvaceae > Abelmoschus > Abelmoschus esculentus. The sequence goes on from JAUCBN010000001.1 coordinate 29,045,341, forward strand.
GCAAAAACATACTTAGTGAGTAGCTCTAAACAAGTTCATCAATGCGATATTAATTCTAATTTAAAACCAATTTAAAATTATCACTTGCACTTTTCAAGCTAAAACAAAATATGCTTGATCAAATCATGCTCTTCTATATAACCAAATCATTTCATGTATCATGCATATTGACATTCTAGTGACAACATATTGTGAACCTTTAGCTCACCGAATACTCGGATTCCTTATCATAATTGGAGACACTTGGTCTCAATATGCATCTGTCGGATACATAGTCACCCTTGTATACATGTTACCCCCACTACGCACGGTCGGACACAAAGTCACCCTTGTTTACGTATGGGTCAACTATATGAACGATCGGACAAAAAGTCACCATTGTTTACGTATAGGCAAGCTCTACACGCACGGTCAGACACATAATCACTCTTGTTTACTCGTAGGCAACATCATTATTCTCATTATCTTTATAGTTCACTTAATCCTAATGACATGTCATTTGTATTCGTAACTATTGTTATTGTCACTAAGACAATATCAATCTCAATCATGCATGTCAATTTGCTGCTCATAATGCACTCACAATATGTTCATCAAGTGAACCAAAATCATGCTCAACGGATTAATCAAATGTAAGGCAAATAACCACATATTGTTCTAATTCATTTTCATGCTTCCATAAGCCATGAATATCTTTCTAAACCATGCATTTACAGCAATTAACACATGCATGCATCATTTCAAAATCCAAGTTATGCATTTTCAACAAAATCTTTATGAAAATATCTTTCTCAAAGCCATCACTAAAGAGTCGAAACTTAGGAAAAATGGATCGAAACCTTTGTAACACTTACTCTTGAACTATGAAAATTTTTTACACTATTTTATAGTCCCCAAAACAGAATCGTTCACTTGTGAATAGATTTTAACCAAAATTTCCTCACCGACAAGCGAAACGAGCCTTCGTCGATGCTCCAACGGCAACACGAACGCACCAACCACTTAAGAGACTTCTTGCACTTTCTATAAAACATTAAAAACAAAGCATATACACATCGAAACATGCTCAACACAGCAGTTACATTAAACCTCCACAAAACTACTGAAAACTAAACCGAAAAGACCGAAAACTAAGTTGAAACGCATCCGAAACAACACCAGCCCCTGACCTAATGAATCTAACATCTAAAATTCCTCAATTATAACTTAAAACACCTTCAAACCATCCATATAACTCCAACAAAAGTAGAGCACCTAAAACAGCCCATAAAACAACCGAAAACCACTTCTAAACAACACTGATTCAATTATTCCAGGATTAAAACTATGTGCCATCAATTCAAGACTCAATTAATCGTCAAAGTAAGTATAATTTCATAGGAAATCATCTTAATTACAGCCTTGAATGATTTTTAACCTAATTTCTTGAAAAATCCATAAAAACAACAAAATTTTGAATTAAAACATGAAATAAATTTAAAATTAATGATTTGTAAGTCATGTAATACACCAAATTTGGGCCTAAAAGTTTAGAAGTCGGTTTAGAGGTCAAGTAGATCGGTTTTGTCGGTTTAGCCTAGTTCGGGATTAAATACATAAAAATTAGTTTTCTATCAAAATAAAGTAAGGAAAAATATTCTAAAATCCTTAAATAATATATATTAGACTTTTTTCAAATCAATTTTAAAAATCGACCCTTGAAACTTTATAATTTTGAAATTAGTGACCGTTTTATAAAAATTAAAAATTTAGGGACAATTTTATGAAACAAACCAAAACTTTGAATCTTTAAGGGGCTTTGATCCAATTATATTCTCAGCTGGTCTAGGCTTTCCAAATATTAATTAATTAAGCTCAAAATCCATTTTAAATTAAATAACTTAATTAAACCCAATTTAAAGCTCTTAAAACCCTTTTTAATTAACCTAAACATCACATATTTTTCTAATTTTCGTTTTCCCTCTTTGGAAGCAGTCGTTCATCAATTTTTTAAGGTAAAAACTCATTCTTTTCCACTAAAAATCATTTACAATAATTATCTTAACTTTTTTTCCTTCAAATTTTCTTGTTTTCTCATCGTTTTCTTGTTTTAAAACCAGGAAAGCAATTGGATCAATTTTGGAGGTGAGATTTTATCAATCATCTAGAACAATAAATTTCTTTACTGAAATTCCTAAGTTATTGGCTTGGAGAAATTGTTTTAATCCTTTAATTTCATAAAAAACGGTTTTTTCGGCTTAAAATCTTAATTTTCGTTCAAGGGTTTTTACCCGCTATTTTTGGGTCTCAAATGGATTATTTTTAATTTTTTAGTATGTTTATATTTTTTTTAATATCCCTAATCCCGAACTATAGGCTTAAGTGAAGTTTGTTATGTTCCGACAAGTTTTCGGTTTAAGTTTGGATAGGTTTTAAGGGTTGTTGTGTAGGGATCCAACTTGTTGGTTTCTTTTGTGAGTTTAGAAGCATTAAAACCCTTGGTTTTAATTCTTGAAACAGGAAAAGAGTTAGGTGATCGCGTTTGAAGGCGTTCCGGTTCGTTTCGGTGGTTTGGCGAGCAAATATCAGTTATCGGTGAGTGGATTATGAGGGATGCCAATTCGTCATAGTTTTATATGGGTTTTTAAAGTTTTGGGGCATAGGTATGGTGAAAAAAAACTACCTATACTCGAAAGTAAGTGGTGCGTGCTAGATATACGCAATTTTAGTGCAAGTGAACACATCATCAAGCAATAAAGTGATGATTATCAAGTATCATCTCCTCAGGGATTGGTATACTTAATATGCTTCCTTTGATCTTTTTGCTCTGTAAAAGAAAATAAAAACACAAGTGAATTGGAGTTGTGATTTATCTAAATAATAAAAACTAAATAAAGATAGAAAAATAAGATAAAGAAGATGGTCAGGATCTAGTTATGTTGTATAGTGGATTCGATCAACTCGTTTCTATCCAATGCAATTGTACAAAACTGCCTCGGTAGGACAGCAGATACTCGTCTGCCACGGTAATCCCTTACTCTTGGGTGGACTTTACCAAAGTTCTGCAAAGTGTCCTTAGACCTCAGAAGAATTTTGTTTACCTCCACATACACTACATTAGGAATCAATGGCTTTGACCTCATGGGTATTCTGTTGTAGTTGCATATTCTGCATCATCTTGGTAAGAGAGGCCAATTGTGCTGCCACTTAATTTGATGTTTCTAATTCGTTTACTATGACTTGGCGTCTTACTCCTCCTCACCTAGATGTAGGAAATTGATAATCGTTCTTTGCAAGTTTGTTCAGTATCTCAATAGCTTCCTCAGGTGCTTTATCTAGGAGTGTTCTATTTGCCGAGGCATCTAACATCATCTTTGTCGAGGCATTGGTGGCATTATAAAACATGATCACTTGTGTCCATATTGGAAATCCATACAATAGGAACTTGTGCAATAATTCTTTGTAGCATTCCCATACCTCGTACATAGGTTCATCATCAGCCTGTCGAAAAGAAGTAATCTCATTACGAATTCTATCATATAAATTTGTAGGATTAAAGCGCATAATGAAATATCGGCATAATTTACTCCAAGATCCTATTGATCTTGTTGGAATGCTATTTATCCAGGTTTTTGCCCTATCCCTCAGTGAATAGGGGAACAATTTCAATCTTAAGATGTTAACTGTCGCGGTAGTGGTGGCTGTTGAAGGCCTCCATTGCCGGTAGGTAAGTTCTGATTTTCTTGATTTACCGCCATAACACCTTGGATCTGACTCCTCAACCATTGATAGGTATGTTCGATTTCTGGATCTAATGCTTACAAAGGATTGGTAGGGTTGACCCTGGTCATACACCAAAAATAAAACAAGTAAAATAAAAATTAAAAATAAAATGAATAAAAAGCAAGAAAATAAAGAAAACAAAATTTAGTTGACGGTCCCCGACAACGGCGCCAAAAATTTGGTGCGTGCTAGATATGCGCAATTTTAATGCAAGTTAACACGTCATCAAGTTATAAAGTGATGAGTATCAAGTATCATCTCCTCAGGGATTAGTATATTTAATATGCTTCCTTTGATCTTCTTATTCTGTAAAAGAAAATAAATACACAAATGAATTAGGATTGTGATTTATCTAAATAATAAAAACTAAATAAAGATAGAAAAATAAGATAAAGAAGATGGTCAGGATCCAATTGTGTTGTATAGTGGATTCGATCAAGTCGTTTTTGTCCAATGCAATTGTATAACACTGCCTCGGTAGGATTGCAGAGTAATACCTCGACAGTGCAGATACTCGTCTACCGCGACAATCCCTTGCTCTTGGGCAGACTTTACCAAAGTTCGACAAAGTGTCCTTAGATGACCCCGCTTATCCCTACGTCGAAGTATTATTGATGATCAGTCCTTGATGATACCTCCTAACGTGAATCAATTATAATCACCAACCAATCACACACTTCTATCAGCCGCTGAAACTCTAAACCTATCCCTAGGCCAAGTTAGTGTTCCATGGTAGAAACACCGTACTTATTCCTTCCGTGAATCTAACTCTCCTGATATTAGATAAATGGATGACTTACAAACTTCTCTCCCGAGCTTGAATGTAAGAACAAGGAATGGCAAAGAATAAGAAAACTTTGATATTTTATTGCATTGGGAACAAGAAACAAAGTTTGACTTCCTCACACTAATACTTTACAACCTTCACCTAAGACTAAACAAAACTAGAACATAATATAGAAGAAAAGAAAAACTAAATCTAATTTTATATTCTAAGCTATGAATCTAATGTGTGTCTTCTTCCCTTGGATGGCTATGCCTTATATAGGCTTGGACTAGATCAAACCTTTCCTAAGTAGAATACAACTTGGAGTAGGGAACAATTCATGTACATAGGTCAAATATTTCCAAGTTTATTTCTTCTAGAAGGCTTTCCCGTATGGCCTTGTCTTTGGGCTTTCTTCAGGCTATTCAGCTCCGATCCTTGGGCTTCTTTTCTAGAAATGTTCTCCTCATTTTTCTTCTTAGCTTGCCCACCATATTGTTACTTGTACTATGATTCGTCGCCACCAGGTCCTGCCTCGACCTCAGTTTGCTGTTGTGACAATACTTTTTCCTGCACAGACAAGAAAATGCAGTAAAGTATGCATTTTCTATAAATATTATATTTAGTAGAATAATCCTTAAATATATCACATTAATTATATGCATTGGTTCAAGTAGGTGTAGAATTAATGATAAATGCCTATGAAAAGTGTAGAAATTGATAGTGAGTTAAGCATTTATCACACCCCCAAACTCGAACTATTGTTTGTCCTCAAGCAATACAAACCATCAATTTGTCAAACTCTATTCTTTCTTGTTCTTATGTTTCCATCTATTCTCCCCACCATAACTATGTCTATTCTTTAGACTTAACCTTTCGGTTACCTAAGGGTTTACCTAGAAGAAAAACTATAAGGTTTAGTGCGTGTGTGCGTTTTTGTGGACAAGTTTGATTAAGGTCTTCTTAGATAAACTATAAGGTTGATCGGAGTGGTACTGTCACCGGACAACAAGGTGAGATAATTCATGTTGAGAGTGGTATCAACATGTGAATGCTCTGTGAGTGGTACTAACATGCGGTTGCCCATTTATCCTAACGATTTGGAGTGGTATAAATCGAATCACTAGCACCAATATATGTTTTTAATTTTCAAAAGTAAGTGTCATGGTTTTTACTTGATTGCATATGGTATTATACATGTGAGGTTTTATTTATTGGTATGCATGTGATTTTAGCATTGCTATGTTCTAGCATGTAAGACTTGAGCTTTGTGCAGTAATATGCACATGTAAGCATTGCTATGTGAGTAGCATGTAAGACTTGTGGTTTAGCTTTTTCAAGAAGGTGATTTCAAAATGGTTTTTACTAAAATTTAATGATGGCATTGTTAGCCATGATTTGATGACACTTACTGAGTTTTAAAAGTGGCGTTGTTAGCCATGTGTGTTTTGTTTTATAAAGAGCATGACATGTTTTTAAATTGATGGAATTGGTTTAAGATGGACTGCGTTACTAGGTGTTTTTATACTTGTTTTTATTCACTCACTAAGCTTATGCTTACCCTCTCATTTACCTTGTAATGTAGAGTATTTGATGTAGAGGCAGCAAAGAGAAGCAAGGATCCAGGTAACCGTCAAGTGAAAGCTCAAGTGTTTCTTTATGACATTAGTAGTAGTGAGAGAGAAATGGGTATGGGTTATTATATTGTGAATAATGTCTATGCTTTTGAGACTTAAAATGGTTATATGCTTATACATATTTGATGAATATCAAAGTTGATGTTAGCTTCGTGACTTTGAATTGAATTGCTCATTGATATTCCTTTAGTAATAATATAGTTATTTTGAAGTTTAATTCTTGATATCTCTATGTGTGAATTTGAATACTGTTGATAATGAAGTATGACTATTTATGAGTTAAATCTATGATGTTGTTATTTAGGTTGGAATATATTTAGAAATCATGTTGAGTATATTGGGGTAGTTCTTCCGTGTGTTTATAAGATTGGTTATGTTGAAGAATACTCTTAGGAGTAGAATATACTTTTTCTAACTAGGTTAAATTGCATCTAGATAATATGCCATGAGATTTGCTTAAAGTATTTTTAGGTGAATTTGAATATAGAGAATGTCATAAAACCTTTGGAGGCTTGAAATAGTCCCTAAACTTTGAGCATGCAATAAAATGACTTATAGATATTATATTTCGTCGAAAATTTATGTGCAAGCATGAAATATACTTAATTAAATACTGATAACCATAATTTCACAATCAGAGCATAAAATTCTAGAAATTACGATTAAGTCCCTAAAACATGTTCGACTAAATTAGGATTCATTTCTCTTTAGTCTCCGCTGCAATTGAATTCGGTCCATACATGAACATGTATGATATAATTAAAGCATTTAGGAAAGATAAAAGATAAGTTTTTTTAGGGTTGTTTATTGGAGCGAGTCTCCGAATTAGCCACGATATTCCCTATGTAGCTCGTTCAAGTCGGGTGGCGTCTAGACCGGGTCAAGGAGGTTACAAGTCAAATGCTTGAGAATATCAAATAAAGAACCTTAGAAATGAAAAGAAATCAGAAAATTACCTTTGAGATCAATCCACCAAAAAGATATGAATTCTTTTCTTGATTTTCCTTGAATTTGGATAATGATTTTGCAAAATAAATGGGTAGTTTTTGTAGAGAATGAAATGTTGAGTAAAATTAGATAAATCTTGATGAAAATGGAGAAGAATTCAGCGAGTAATTTGAGAAATTGTGGAGAGAAAATGGAGAGAAAATTTGAGAGAAAAGATGAGAAAATATGGAGTTGAAAAAGAAAATGAGATTAACTACCTATTAAAAACTAATTTTGGTGGATGATCTTTAATTGAAATAATTTAGGTTAATGGCCCTCTAAGGATTTTAAGCTTTGGCTTACTTTTCAATTTAGTCACCAATATGATAAATAAGCTTAATTAAATCAAATTAAAACTCAATTATTATTCCCTTAAATTTAAAACACCTTTTTAATATTTTTAAAACTTTTCTACAAATTTATTATTTATCAATTAAAATATTATTATTTTAATTTACCCAGAATTAATGAACCGAAGAAACCCGATTCGACCCAAATCGAACCTCTCAACTCAACACTCAAACTTCTAGACCCTAAACCGGGATGTTACATGAGAAGTTTTTCCATCTAAGTCTTTCATGTTAGACTACTCGTCTGAAACTTTAGCCTTTCCATGGTCAGACCTTCCAAACAACTCGTGAGTTTGGTGATGATGTCATTCTGAGACTTCTTAATCCTCGCCTCAATATTGGTCAAACGATCATCGATTTCCATCTGTGACTTCTCAACATTGGCTAGTCTGTCTTCCATGACTCTTGATTATGAACGGATATTGTAAGGGTGTGGAATGGTTGCGACTTGAAAAAACTGTCAAGACGTATCCAAGGTTAATCTCCTTATCTTATTGATGGATGCAAAAAGTATGCATGTTATGAAAATGCATGAAATGCAAAAATGAATATAAGTGAAGGTGTTGATCATGCTAGTGATCGCCCTTTGATCAACTTTCACCGATTAAAGGTTCTTATTTCTCCTATCTTTCTTTTCTTCTTCTTCTTCTTCTTCTTCTTCTTCTTCTTCTTCTTCTTCTATCTCTCTTTTTGTTTTCTTTTTTCTTTTTTTATCTTCTCTTTTTTTTTATCTCATCTTTTTTTTTCATTGTTTTCTCTCTTTTTTATTTCTATTATTTTTCTTTTTTTTCACGGGTTTTTCTACTTCTTATTTTAGTTCTCTAACTGTAATGAAAGCCTCTAATAGGACAAACCACTTAGATCAACACCTTCATGAAATGTCGATGCAAAAAACAATGAAGCAAAAATGCAAGCAACAAAGGAGACAAAACAACCCTATACATCTCATCTAAAAGAACTTACGTTAACCGCATGGCTTTAATCGGGTAGGTTTTCTAGATTCTCTAAATGCAGTTTTGGTTCTACGAGGTACTCAAATTGTCCTCGTTGTTCTCCTCTAAGAGTAGCAAGGTCACCGATCATCACACGTTATAGGCTCATCTTGATAAAGTTCAGTTTAGGGGGACCCTTTCGCTATGCCCCTTCGGAGGAACAATATCCTCACGAAAGCATAGAGTAGTCGAGCCTCGAAGGTATTTTGCTAGGCCCATACGAAGGAAAAATATCATTACGAAAGCACTAGCATTTTTCTCCCACTCAGAGAGACGGGTTGGAATGATATAACCTCGAATTAATAAACAGATAATAATTTAATTACCACTTTACTTCACAATTTCCAAAATTAGTTAAGCGGTATTTTGAAAAAAAGGCTTGACTCGTTTGAAAAAATATCCCCAGCAGAGCCGCCAACTGTAGCGATCCTTTCGCTAAAAATAAATTAAAAATTTTAAAAAAAAATAATGAGTGTAGGTTAAAAAGAAAAAAAGGATCACTAGTGGAAGTCAAAAATTGGGGGAATTAGGTCTTGAAAAATTGAAAATTAAGTTTAGACCTAAAAATTAAGGATTTGGGAAATTAGAAATCTAAGGCTTGAAATTAAGGATAAAAATTGGGAATTTAATCCCGAAAGGGGAAATTGGAATTTAGGAAATTAGGGTTTAAAATTGAAAAATGAAAATTAGGGTTTGAAAACACCTAAAAAGAATTAAAAAAGGGGGGAAAGATTTTAAAAATAGGTTGGAGTCTCCACCAGTCACTTTTGGTAAACCGAACACCGTAAAAACCAAAGATTCGAAATGGTTCGATTTTAAGAGTCGATTATGATTAAAAACGGGATTAGCATTTAAAACCACCCAAAATTGGCACCTTTACAAAATACCGCTTAATTAATTTTGGAAATTTTGTTTTAAAGTGGCTTTAAATTGATGATAGTTTAAGATAGGAATTCATTTTATTTTTATCGTATCTTTATCCAAAGATAACGCATACACCACCACCACTACGTTTGATAAGGTCGGTCTGTTACGACCGAATAAAGACGTAATTAATTAGGTTTATTAATTAATGGAAGTGTGAACTTAAGCAAAAAAGAAAATTACATTACAACATGTACAAAATATATATAAATGAACAATAAATTAAAAATGCACAAATAAATAAAATATGCATGGTAAAATAAATATAAGACATGAAATAAATGCACTAAAATTGACATACAAAATAAAGTATGTTACAAAATGTCAAAAATATTATAGCATAAAAAAAGATATGGCAAAATAAATACAATATTTACAAAAATAAATGTATAAATAAAAACATAAATAAAATATGTATGAAATAACAAAATAAAAGCATAATAAGCAAACTAATATATATATATATTCAAATGCAATATGAACAAACATAAATATAAATGCATAAATACAAAACATAATAAAATATATTGTAAAAAATAATATAACATGAAATAAGAACAAAATAAGACATAACACAAATAAAAAAAGCACATCTAAATATGCATAACATAAATAAGAAAACGTGCAATTAAAGAAATATATGTACAAATAAATATAAATATGCACAATAAAAATCCATGGGTAAATAAACATGAATATAACATGCAAAATACACATTAATAAAGAGAAATCAAAATAAAAAAAATAATATTAACATTGTAAATGACCAAATTGTAAAACCACTTAAAAAAACAAGGGCCTCGAGAGTGATTTAAAGAGACGGAAAGACCCCAAAAACTTAATAAAAAACATGGAGGGGCTTACGGAGAATAAAACCATTTTTGAAATCAAGATTATGATCGAATCAGGACTAAAATAAAATGAAAAATAAAGCTTAAAGGACCGGGGAAACAATTTAGTTGACACGGAATGGCTTAAGAAGCGATTTGATCATTTTTCAATTGAATACCGGGTATAAAACATACCTAAAATCTGAAATGTAACACACCAAAAATCGGGTTAGTAAATAATTCGATCAGATTCTAAATTTAAATCGAACAACACGATTAATTGAATTAGAAGAAGTGACTAAATTAAATCAAATGAGAAACTAGAACATTGCATGAGAAATATTAGACTTCCCTAGACTACCCATTGTAAAGAACCAAACCTAGTTTATTAAAAGGGGGCAAAAGAGTCATTTCACCACCAATTAATAAGAAACAAAATCAGCCAAAAAATTGGCTTCTTCCTCCCCATTCTCACTTGAAATACAAAAAAATAGAAGAGGGAGAAGGTCTCCATGGAAGTAGAGGGAGAGAGCTTCAAACCCATGCATGGTTAGATAAATAGACAAGAGGAATCAAGATTAAAAGGTTTCGGTAAGCTCCTTTCTCCCTAACTGAAATGTTAAAAGCTTTGGTTCTTGGATTTTAGAAACTTTTTGATGCTTTTAAGTTAGATTGGTTTGTTGAAGGCTTGATCCGAAATTAAAACTTATTTGGTTGTGGGTTCTTGAGGTTTAGATCTTTTTATAAATATTGCATGTGTAATATTTGACCTCCTAAATTTTTGTAGAGTGGATTGAAAGACATTAAGATCATTTGAAGGTGCTGGAAATTCTTGGAGAAGGGTTGAGAATTAGGGATTAAACTACAAAAGGGAACTTAGTAGAAAATAGCCTAGAAATTCTATCCCAAGTTGCCAACTTTGAGAATTTCTCTAGGTCGGTATTTAAGAAATTTAGAGCTGAAACTTTAGAAAATGATACTCATGTATACCTAGTTTAAGTGAAAATTTACGGAACCTTAATCCGAGTCCGATAGAGAAAGATATAAGTTAATCCGTAGGGCTACTCGAGCAGTCTCGAAAATCCGACCAGGTCTGTTTCAGATAAAATCCGGAGATGATCGATTAAGAATTAAAATATAAGGTTAATTTTAACTTTTATAGGATTCTTATAGCTTTCCAACAAGGTAAAATGGACTAAAATCGAACATCGGAGCTTGGAGATATGTTTGTTTCGCCAAAGGGTAGCGAAATTGTCCGTAACAAACAAATGCATATGATTATACTTGTAAAGCTTGAAAACACTTGAAATAGATGATTGAAAATGTATTGATACATAGCTATTGTATATGGATTGTTAGATAACCCGAAAGAAGAAGTTGAAGAGCAAGAGAGGCTCGAAGCAACAAGGAAACGAGGCGAAGGGGTTGCGATCTACAACCCTTAATAGCTCGGAGAATTGGTGAGTGTGGAAAACCTTAGGGTTAGGACCTAGGGTCCTAACCATCTTTTTTTAATTGAAATTGATATGCCATGTAAATTGATTAATCCATATTTGGTAAAAAGGGATGGAGGACTAATGTAAAATGACTTGTTGATTAAATAACTTGCTTGCTAGAGTATTAGAACTAGCTTAGCACATATGCATTGCTTGGAAATGCCGAGGTAAGTAACGGAACGTGGCTACGAGTGTCAGGTACGCAAACGATGCATGGAGCATGATTGTAATGATATGTTCATTGGTTGATAGCATGATATGCATGATATTGTTATTATGATGTATATGTATTGGTGACATGTTATGAACATTTGACATTGTTAATGTGAATCGAATTGCTTAGAGGAAATGATTGAAGCATGATAAATTGTCTTTGTTATAGCTTGTATTGGACACTTTCTCATGATAATATGAACTTGATTACATGATTTAAAAAGAAAAATGATCAAATGGATATTGAAATGATATTTAGCCTTGGTCTATAGTGGTCATAGGTAGTACGGTATGCCTAGGGTCTTGAGTTCATTGTTTAGTGCTTAGCACTCTTGTTTAGTACTTCGGTACTCTTGTTTGGTACTATGGGTACCGTGATTTGGTGGTTAGTCACCAATTGTTAGATATCTTGGGTATCTCTTGTTAGTATCTTATTATACTCTTGTTAGTGCCTTCGTGGTACTCTTGTTTAGTGTCTTCGTGACACTCTTATTGACCCGCTTACTTAGTTTTACTATACCAAGGCAATACACGAAACTAAAACGAGAAGTTAAGGATTAAATGTAAAATTGTATGTACATGCATTAACTTGAGGAGTATTGACACTTGAACATTGATATTGAACATTGAAATGTGATTATTGCTATGAGTAGCACTTGATTGAGAAATGATTATTGATATTGTAAAATGAATATATGGCTAAGTGTAGCCCTTGTTATGAATGATTATTGAACTTGAGAAATAAAAATGAGTAATGAGATAGGTGCATTGATTTTATGCTAGCTTGAGCATATTGAACATGACATTGATAAGAATGTTAGAAATGTAAGCATGAAAGCATGTTGCCTATGAAATTGGTTATTGATGAACTTGTATATTGTATGAACCAATGCCATGAATTGTTACATTTGCTTAATTGAAGCATGCCATTTATAATGCCATGATCTTGATATGGTGATTGAAATAAGTATGTTATTTGTTATATGTTTCATATCTAATATGGTTAGACTAGGGCTGCCTCACTAAGTACTTCTTAGTACTTACACTCTCTTGTTTCCTCCTTCCCAAAACAACAGGTAATCGAGCTAGTGAGTTAGATCAAGATCGAACCGGAGCAAGGGCACAAAGCAAGCTAGAGTATGGTATTTTGAAATCATGTTAACTCATAGTATGGTGGCATTAGTGATCATATTTTGTTAGTTCATGCATTTGAGGGCTTGGCCCATGGCTTGTATATATATATTTGTACATGAGTCTTGTCCATTGACTTGGTCTGTAAGCCATAAGGCAACACCATGCTTGATTAGCTTTTGACATGGTTGTGGATTGCTCATGGAACCTTAGCTAGGGTATTGTGTATTAACATGCAAATGACGAGTCCTATGGTCTAACATGTAGGTCATGAGGCTAAGGTAGGATTAACTAATGGTCATGGAAATGGCAAGGTAAAATTGAATTAGACAATGGCTTGAGCATTGAGTTGAACATTATATGCATTGGTTAGGTTGTTAGATGGAACCTAAATATGTTAGAATGGTCCCTTAAGGCTAGAGATGTCATAAGGTTTCACCTAGAGGGGTCCTTGTCATATGTATATGGTAAGTGTGTATACATTTAAGCTAAAGAGAAGTTAGTTAAATTGCCATGGAGTAAAATAAAATAACATAAGTGTTAGATTGTTCAATGGCTAAAACCAACGATACTAGACTTAGTAAGTGGTCTAGGTAAGATGCTAGGGTTGCCTAGTGAATTGGATATGTCCCTTAATGGTCTAGGGGTGAAATGAGATTCAATGTAAGCTTATAGAAATGTGTCTAAGTGTTCAAAGGCTTGAAATTTGCCTATTTCGAGCAGGGGCATCGATACCACTAGCTTGGGTATCGATACCACTCTTGATAGAAACTTTTGGTACCGATGCTTGTTTCGATACCACCCTTGGCAGAAACTTTTGGTACCGATGCTTGTTTCGATACCATCCTTGGCAGAAACTTTTGGTACCGATGCTTGTTTCGATACCAAACCCTTCATGCCTTAAGCCTTGAATTCATTAGGAAGGCCAGTATCGATACCTGGTTCGATACTGGAGTTCCAGAAACTTTTGGTATCGGTACCAGCATCGAACCAGGCTCCCCAGCCTTGGTCAACGAGTCAACATAGACAACCTGTATCGAAACCAGGTTCGATACCCCTGTTCTGATACCTTCCTATAGGGGTATCGATACCTACAGCTAATGAAGTTAAATTTGAAAATGAAAATTGACTTGATCGAAAAGATAATAATAAGGGGTGATTAAACTAATTGAAATAAGATCTATATTGGGACTTAAATTGATAGTACGTTAACATTAAATGGTAAGAACGAATTGAATAATAGTTAATTTAGAGTGGACGAGCAGGATCGTAATTGAAAAGTTTTAAATTGGAATCAAAATTGGTAACCATTACAATTAATTGACTAGAATTAACTTACAATTCACCAAAACATTTTATGATTAAACTCAAGATTGGTCTAAATTATAAGTACGAATGTTCGGTCGATACCTCCGTCTCCTAACTCGGGGCGAGGGTGTCACATGAAAACTCCCCCCTTTATTTATTTTCATTCAAAGAAAACCAAACTAAACCAAATTTTTCTCTAAAATTCTTTAAACCAAACCTAGAAAAACATATGAACACTCAAAGTGTTCTTGAGCAAACCCAGAAATCGCCGTAAAACCGGCCACCGCTTGCGGTGGCCAGAGACCTCAAAACTCACCGAAAATCTCTTTTAGTTTTGCAAAAATAAAGATTGAAAACCACTTTTATTTCGAAAAAAATAAAACCAAAAATCTTATTTATTTATGAAACTAAAAAAGAAGAAACCCTCTTTTCTCCGACCGATTGCCCCTTCTCTTCTTTGGCTCACCTTTAGAGGCATGAAGCCATCTGGTTTATTACCGCACGAGAAGTTCAGAAGGGAAGCCTGTAACAACCTTAAAAGGTCCTAGAGATAATGTGACCAATTGATAATTGAATTAATTAATGGAAGGCCAAATTGAGCAATGAAGGGACTTAATTAAAGTAAAATAAAAGTAATAAGGACTAAATAAAAGTGATTAGTGTGAGACAATATAAAAATAAAAGTGTTGCATGATAAAGTTTGAGATTCCTTAGACTACCCCCATAATAAAATTAATTCAAGTTATATCATTAAGGGCAAAGTAGACTTTTCACCCTTAATTTTAAGCAAACAAAAGTGGATGAAAATTGAGCCTTTCTTCCTTTATTTTCTCATGGCAAGAAAAGGGGGAGAGGAGAGAAAATTCTTGGAGACTTGAGATGTTGGTTTAAACCCTTGCATGGTTAGAAATTTGTGGTGGAAAGGCAAGATTAAACACCTTGGTAAGTCTCTTTTTCCCTAGTTGAAATTTTGGAAGCTTAAACTAAAGGATTCTAAATGCTCCAATGAAGCTTTCATGTGTAAATTAGGGATTCTATTTGTTGGGTCTAGTTGAAGCATGACAAAGTGAGTATATGAACTTGAGATTTGGATTTTGGGAATGCTATGTGCATTAATTGATTTCATGTTAGAATTACATGAGATTAGATTGATAAAATGGAAAATTTTTGATGTTAATTTCATGTTAAAGATGCTAGAAATTCAAGAAATTAATTGGGGATTTAGGGATTTGACATGTAGAATGGAACTTAGCCGAAAATGCTATTCTAAGTAGCCAACTTTGAGATTTTCCCTAGGACGGGATTTAAGGAATTTAGAGCTGAAATTTCAGAATATGATACTCATGTATACCTAGTTTAATTTAAAATTTACGGGGCCTTAATCCGAGTTCGGTAGAGAAAGATATGAGCTGATCCGTAGGGCTACCCGAGGAGTCCCGGAAATCCGGCCAGGTCTGTTTCGGATGAATTCTGGAGCTGATCGATTAGGATTAAAAATTTAAGGTTAATTTTACCTTTTAGAGGATTCTTCTATCTTTCCAACGAGGTAAAATGGACTAAAATCGGATATCGGAGCTAAAAGATATGTTTGTTTCGCCAAAGGGGTAGCGAAACTGTTTATAGTGAACAAATGTATATGTTTATATTGGTTAAGCTTGAAAACACTTGAAATAGATGATTGAAAATGTATTGATACATAGATATTGTATATGGATTGTTAGATAATCCGAGAGAAGAAGTTGAAGAGCAAGAGAGGCTCGAAGCAACAAGGAAACGAGGCAAAGGGGTTGCGATCTACAACCCTTGATAGCTCGGAGGATTGGTGAGTGTGGAAAACCTTAGGGTTAGGACCTAGGGTCCTAACCATCTTTTTTTAATTGAAATTGATATGCCATATAAATTGATTAATCCATACTCGGTAAAAAGGGAAGGAGGACTAATGTAAAATGACTTGTTGATTGAATAACTTGCTTGCTAGAGTATTAGAACTAGCTTAGCACATATGCTTTGCTTGGAAATGTCGAGGTAAGTAACGGAACGCGGCTACGAATGTCAGGTACGCAAACCATGCATGGAGCATGATTGTAATGATATGTTCATTAGTTGATAGCATGATATGCATGTTATTGTTATTATGATGTACATGTATTGTGACATGTTATGAATATTTGACATTGATAATGTGAATTGAATTGCTTAGAGGTTATGATTGAAGCATGATAAATTGCCTTTGCTATAGCTTGTATTGGATACTTGCTCATGATAGTATAAATTTGATTACATGATTTAAAAAGAAAAATGATCAAATGGATATTGAAATGATATTGAGCCTTGGTCTATAGTGGTCATAGGTAGTACGGCATACCTAGGGTCTTGAGCTCATTGTTTAGTGCTTAGGAGTCTTGTTTAGTACTTCGGTACTCTTGTTTGGTACTATGGGTACCGTGATTTGGTGGTTAGTCACTAATTGTTAGGTACTATGGGTAGTACCTCGGACTTTTCAAAGAAGATAATAACATATATATTTTATATATTTTTCAAAGTCAAAAGAAAATTAACATATATCTAATTAATTTTTTATTTTCAATTAAAATAACATATATAATTATAAAAGGTAATAAATAAAAAAGTATAATATATATATTTTTATACAAAAATAGAAAAAAGGGATATATTTAAAAAGTACACTAATATTGTTGTAAATAAAATAAAGAACAAGAATAAAATAGGAGAATAAAGATGAGAGACAAAAGAGAGAGATTTGTATTATATTCTCAAACTAGGGTTATGTACAATGATTTGACCAAAAGTCTATATTTATAGGCATAAGATGGAAACCCTAATTCCAATGGGAATTAAACCCTAATAATAAAGCCCATTAAACTTTAACTTATTATATGGATATCCACCATGAATAAATATATTCATAACACTCCCCCTTGGATATCCATGAAGATAATGTGTCTCGTTAAAACCTTACTAAGATAAAAACCCTGTGGAAAAAAATTCTTAGTGAAGGAAAAAGAGTACACACATCTTTGATACGCATAACATGTTGCCTCATTAAAAACCTTACCAGGAAAAGCCATTGGGACAAAACCTCGATTAAGGGAAAAAGACTGCAACGCGTATTTACTCCCCCTCATGAAAATATCACATAAGATCTTTGAATCTTCATAATTCAATATTGAATACAAACTTCAAATGTTGAAGTAGATCATGCACTAGTGGACAAATCTTCCAATTCATTGCTTGAAATGATTCATTGAATAATATTCATCTAAAAATCATGAGGGACGAAACTTGAATAAACATGTTTCATTTTATCATATTTAATATATCCACCTTGAGATATAAATTTTGTATTTTCTCTTTACTAGATAGCTTCCAACTTATCTTGTGAAAAACATTCACATATCTTTAGGATATGTTTAGCCAAACACATATTTCGGCTTTGCCTCGTGCGTAACAATTATTTAAAGATAATGATCTCGTAGAATTTAAATAATATTTCTGGATCAGCTAAGATACGATCCTTCCAGATCAAATAATTTATATATTGTGCTTTTAGACCAAGAATATCATTACCTTTTTCTTGAGGCAGAAAGAATCTTTGTTTACACTAAGAGACCTAACAACCATAAGGGTGATCAATGAATATGCATTATTCATATAAAGTCTCTTTCAACATTTTTCTGTATGTCGATTGATGCACAAGGATTTGAGGAGATCTCTTCACGAGTCTCAACTATATTCAAATCAACGACAACAATAAAAGTTCAGAACTAATCCACTTAGTCAAAATTCTCGGGGAAATTAAACAATTCATATAGCATTATGCTAATAAGTATTCAATGAGGCGATTATACAAAATACGCCTAAATTGTTTCAAGACATAAAAATATATTCAATATAATGTTCTCGAGAACTTGAATGAATTGCTTATGGCAATCAAAATCTTTCCGGAAGTTTCATGTAAATATTATTGTCAAGAGGCCCATTCAAATATGATGTAACAACATCCATTAGGCAGAAACCGCATAATTTTATTTATTGTCAGACTGATCAAAATCTAAAAGTAGTTTCATCCACCACCAAGGAATATATTTTCCTCATAATCAATTTCATGTCTGTGTGAGAATCCTTGTGCAACCAAATGAGCTTATATCTCATGATTTCCCCTTTTGATTTCTCTTTCTCACAAAGGCTCGTTTATATTCACGAGCTTTACACATTTCAATGTACGAGCTATAGGCTCAAATACTTCTCTTTTCAAAAGAGATTTTAGTTTCGCCTCAATTGCCTCTTTTATGTTGGCCAATCATTTCTTTGTTTACATTGCTCAATTGACAATGATTCATGATCCACGTCATCAAATAAAATCTCTAGTGCTATATTGCATGCAAATATATTAATGACGTCGATTTAATTTCAGTTCCATTTATTATCAGACATGACATAATCTATTGAGATCATTTTATTGTCAGGTACCTGAGTCATGTCAATGTCTCTGTTGGAGACCATTTAATCTCTTCTAGAGATTTTCATAATCATTAATTCCTCGATCAGACCATCATAAAATATATCTCCTTTTTCCTTTTCGAAGATCTCTTATCTTTGGAACTTACTTGTCTACTACGCTTTAAGCGTAAGCTAGACTCATTAGCAACTAGAGTTTGTCCTTTCATGACATCAAATTTAATCGGAGCATACATAGCTGGCATACATGACTTAGTCACTCTTTTAGGGTCAGCAAAAACCATCTAGCAATTGATTTACTAAATGAATTATCCATTGGACTTATAGTTCACATTGTGTATTACGTGGATCAAAAAGAAAAAATGATAATTCATTTTAACTTATTTCTTTCCCCAGCTATTTATTTTCTCCCCCTAATACTGGGTAAATTGACTCATTAAAATGATAGTCAATATATCCTCTATCAGAAGCTCTTACATATATTCCTAACAAAACTCATCTTTCTGCGTTGGGGTGGAGTAATTAAAATATATATCGCACACCCAAAAAATTGAGATGAGAAATATTTGGTTCCTAACCAAAAACTATTTATAATGGGGAGAACTTATAATCATTTGTTGGCTTGATGCGAATTAGTGATGCTACATATAAAATGATATGTCATCAACATTATCAAGACCATTGTCTTTATAAGATAATCTAGAATATATGATCATAATTTTATCAATTGAGCAAATAGCCTCGTAAACACCAAGTTGCGAGTTAATAACAAGGATACATATAACCATCTAGTCAATGCATCGATAAAAATCATAAAATATCTAGATAGATTGTATGAAAGGTGTATAGGCCTATATATATCACCTTGTATCCATTCCAGAAAATTAATATATATTCACTCTATCATAGTTGTTGATGATTGAATAATCAAAATGCTTTCATAGCAAGTATCACAAGAAAAAAGTACCTTGAAGAAACTCCTAGTTCTTCAATAAATGACCACATGAAAGTGTCAGTAATTTTTTGCATCATAATTGAACCGGGATGGTCTAACCGGTCATGCCAAATAAAATAATCAGTAAACATCTAGTTTACAATAGCATGAGCTTTAATTTGTACTAATTCTTATGTAGTACAATATGGATGACAGTGCATGTAATTTTGCCAAAATTTTATTATTGCCTTGAGTTATACTCGTAATATTGAGATTGTCATCATCCCTTTAACTGATATTTTTAATATATTTCTATAAATATCTTTAAAACTCAATATCTCTTTTCCATTTTGACGAGTATAATGCACTGTAAATATGGAATAAAGTTCCATTTGGCAATAACATATTTGCTCAAAGAGCATAATGCACTATAAATATGAGATAAAGTCTCATTTAGTAAATAACATATTTGCTCAGTCGAAGATTTCTGTGATATTAGTATTTCCGGATATAGTACTCATATTATTCCCTTGCATTTAAAATGGGAAAATATGCATAATTATGCACCTTTTAATACGTGCTTTATTTCATCACTTCAGGAAATGAAAAATATGTTCTTTGTACCATTCACTTCAGGGAATGGAAAAATATTAAAAAAATAGCACATCAAATCAAATCATATCAAAGATATGCTCTCAAGAGCTCTTCCGAAGCACTGATATTTTAGTACTTTGAGATATAGTACCCATATTTCCCTTGTATTTAAATGGGAAAATATTTCTTATGCTTAAGTATTGTATGAGTACTTGCACTGTTTGCTAAGCATAAATCGCCATACATTATTGCATATTTTATTCAGAAAGTAATCATATCCTTTTAAAGTAAAAATTAACATAAAAGATAAATAAATAATATATAAAATAAGTTAATATAAATAAATAATAAATGAAAATAAATTAACATAAAATAAATAAAAGATCTAAAGAAAATAAAATAAATGGCGAATTATTCTCTTGAAGGATTATGAGAAAATTATCAATATCCAATTGAGTTGGATCAATAACGCCATTATTTTCGCCACAAAGAAAATTTGTTTATATTTTCTTTAATTTATCATTCATGATTATGGATAAACTTCATAATACTTCGGCGTTTAACAAGTACGAGATCAATGGTTTGTACCATAGCATTGATAACATAAAGACTTTAATATGATCTCTATCATTCTTGTCATCTTTATATTTCCACTTCTTGTGGATATAAGTATTCTCAAAATAATCATCTTATCCATGTCTATTTTATGATCTCAATCATGATCATAATTACTAATGTGACATTTATTCTTTCTGCTATAAAATATCACATTCACTTCAGGGAATAAAACGGAGACTGATAGGTATTTAAAACCCTTGTATGATATTGTGTCTGTAAGACAACATTAATGTGTGAAAAGTGGAGTATGTTTTTTCTAACATATCATCAGCAATGATACTCTGTCACATAATTGAGTTTTATTCACTAACCATATAGTGAATTATCACGTTTGCATTCACTTCAAGGAATGAAACAAATTCAAAAATCACATGGAATAAACATCATGCTTGTATAATTGCATGAAATAAACATCATGCTTGCATAATTGCATGGAATAAACATCATGCTTGAATAATCACATGGAATAAACATCATGCTTGCATTCACTTCAGGGAATGCCTCCCATAAAATTTCTTTAATCAAGACGATTTTCATAACTTGAACTTGGGAGAATTTTATAGTCGAGTTTTTCGACATAAAAATAATATTGCTTTTAAGCAAATATAAACTTTATAACATTCAAACTATTAAATAGTAATTGATCAACCAATATATATACAATACATACAAGGAACAAAAATTTAATTCTTATACGCGGCGTTGTTAAAACAGTCCACAAGGTCCTTTAAAAAGAACCTCCTTTGAGACCAGTAGCCTCACAGAACGAGATGTCCAACCAATATACTCGGATTAAACTAACATAAAAAAACATATTAATTAATTATAGTTTCAATATTTGTTCCAATATCATGTAATACTTAAAACATGATTAAAACATAAACTTTCATCATAATAATAAAATAAATAAATATTGGTTATAATAAAGACAAAAATCTCAAATTAAATAAGTAAAACATACCGAACTTTTCACTATATGGTAGATTTAGTTATCAATATCTTGTTAAAATCTTTTTCTAGATCTGTCGACAAGAACTGCGGTATTTGATCCACTTTATCGCTACACAAATACCAAACAATCAAAGATTTTAATAAATAAAAAAATCAAATTAAAGATCAAGAGAGAAAAATAAATGATAATTAATATATAATTGAGGGAGAAGAACTTATCTTTGATTTATGCCAGTAACAAATTCTTTTCAATAACTCCTTCAAGATTTGAACAAAAAACATCTTCATTGGTTAGAGTCTCGTTGTGACACCCTCGCCCCAGGTTAGGAGACGGGGGCGTCAACCGGACTTACAAACTCGTACAATGTAATCCAATTCAAACAAATTACTTAATTATATAACATTCCAAGTCAATTCCTTATTAATACTTATTTATTTTACGGTTCAATTCTTGTATTGCTTATACAAATTCGAGACAATTTAAAACTTTTTCGACACTTGAGCAAATTTCCAATTCGAATCTTAGATACCATTCATTATTCAATTGTCACTTTAATTAATTTGATCTAAACTTCTATATCAATTTGTATTCCTTTAATCACCAATAATTATACCTTACTAATTAAGCAATTACCCTTATTAAATTTGAACCCATGCAGTAAGGAGGTATCGATACCCCTAATATTGGTATCATACTTTGGCTTGCTTCCGTGTCCTTGCTCTAGTTCAAGCTTGGTCAATCTCCTTAATTCGTGAACCTGTTGTTTGGGAAGGAGGAAACAAAGAGTGTAAGTACTAAGAAGTACTCAGTGAGGTAGCCTAAGTCTAACCAATTTAGACATGAATTATAACAAATGATATACATCAAATGAGCAACAAATCATTTACATATGGCATTTAGTACATCATATAATCATGCTTAATGTACCATGGCATGTCAAATTCAAATACCCTATGACAATATCATATTCAATGCTTAAGGTCAAATTACAACAGATGCTCTATGGCAAGCACATATCAATTACTCAAGTTCGAAACATATCAAATGTTCAAGTTCAAAACATAACAAATGCCCTATGGCAAATACATATCAAATGCACAATTTCAAACCATACCAAATACCCTATGGTAGGTACATGTCAAATGCTCAATAACAATTACAATTCAAATGCTCTATGGCAATTATCTTAATTTTTTTTATCTTTCAAATTAGTTTCAAACGTTGCCTTGGTATAGTTAGACTAGGTAACGAGTCAACAGAAGTACCCTAAGGTACTAACAAAAGTGCCACTAGGACACTAACAAAAGATACCCATGGTATCTACAAATGGTGACTAACCACCAACAAAGGTACCCATAGTACCAACAGAAGTACCGAAGTACTGATCAGAAGTACCGAAGTACTAACAAATGAGCTCAGACCCTAGGCATGCCGTACTACCTATGACCAACTATAACCCAAGGCTCAACCAGAATTTCTTATTCAATTAGTTTTCTGTTTTACTTAATCAAATTTCTTATCACAGATGATGTACATAACATGGCATATCAAAGCATCAAGTCATGCTATCAAGTCTAAAGCATAAGTGTCATGCTACTAAATTCATAAGCATATGTGTCATGCTAATATATCTAAACATATGCATATCATCATGTTAACAAAATCCAAAAGCACAAGTCATGCTAACATATCAAACATATATACATATCATGCTATTATGGACATAACTCATGCATGACTAACGTACCTAGCATCCTTAACCGCGTGCCATTACTTACCTCGGCATTTCCGAGCTATACAAATATTCTAATCTAGTTTATTATCTAGTACTCAAACATAGAGTCAAACAAGTCATTATTAATTAGTCCTCCTTCCCGTATTGTCAATATTTATTTAATCCGGTTACACTACGAGCAAATCAAATAATCAAAAATGGTTAGGACCCTAGGTCCTAACCCTAAGGTTTGGTACACTCACCAATACTCCGAGCTATCACGGGTTGTAGATCACAACCCCTTTGCCTCTTTTCCGTGTTGCTTCGAGCCTCTCTTGCTCCTCGTTAATTTCTTCTCTAGGGGTATCTAACAATTAACATATAATAGCTATTATCAATACATTTTCAATTGTCCATTTCAAATATTCATAAGCCTAACAATTGCAAACATGTACATTTATTCTTTTCAAACAGTTTCGCTACCCCTTTTTAGCGAAACGGTAATATCTCTTAGCTTTGATGTCCGATTTTAGTCCATTATACCTCGTTGGAAAGCTAGAAGAATCCTCTACAAGGGTAAATTAATACCATATTTTAATTCCTAATCTATCGACTCCAAATTTAATTCAAAACAGTTCTGGTCGGATTTCTCGGGACTGTTCGGGTAGCCTTACGGAACAACTTATATCTTCCTCTACCGAACTCGGATTTAGGTTCCGTAAATTTCCTCTTAAACTAGGTATACATGAGTATCATAAATTTTAGCTCCAATTTCCTTAAATCCCGACCTAGGGAACTTTTCAAAGATGACTACCCGAGATGACGGTTTCTAAACAAATAAGGCTAACCTCCCTTCTATTGCTCAAATCCCTAGCCCAATCTCATTCTTTCAAATTTTCAGCAGCTTCAAACATGAATTTAATCTCAACTAATTCCCCAATTTCACTATTTTATCAAACCAACATCATATTTACAAGATCCAACTTTCAAGTTCCTAACATATAGTTCTTGTTTCAAAGGTTACACCCAAACAAACATAGTCCTTAAACTAAGTTTATATCATCTAATTAACTTGTAATTACTTTGAAGAGTCAAAAACCCCAAATTCAAAATCCTAAAATACTTGACTAAGGCGAGATGAACTTACCAAAGCCTTTGAATTTGACTTCCTAATGGATTTAATCAACCATGCAAAGCTTTAGAGTTCTTCTTCAATGGCTTCCCTTAAGAGCTCCTTCTCTCCCCTAAATCTTTTTTTCCCACGTGAGAATGAGAAAGGAGGAGGAATAGGCTGAATTTTGTTTCTCATTAAATGAGGGTGAAAGGTCCATTTTACCCTTTAAGTCATAACTAGAGTTATTTTATCACTAAGGGTAGTTTAGGTAATTCATGTATTTCTCTTGCAATTCAATTTCATCTCTATTCTTACTCAATTAGCATATGGTTCGGTTTTATTTACGGTTTATTCGATTCACTTACTATCCCGATTTTTGGGATGTTACACTCGTGTTGATAACGTGTTGTGAATAAAATAAAGAATAAGAATAAAATAGGAGAATAAAGATGAGAGAAAAAAGAGAGAGATTTGTATTATATTCTCAAAGTAGGGTTATGTACAAAGCTTTGGTCAAAAGTCTATATTTATAGGTATAAGATGGAAACCCTAATTTCAATGGATATTAAACCCTAATAATAAATCCCATTAAACTTTAACTTAATATATGAATATCCACCATAAATAAATATATTCATAACAAATATAATATTTTTGAATTTTTTTTAATAAAAAGAAAATGGAACCCAAACTTAAAAAGAAAAGTAAGTATAATATATATATATAGTATTTTTTTTACAATTTTGGATTAATTATTACAAGCTCATTATTCGAATCGAAAATTAAATCGAGACTAGACCTCGAATAAAATTAACAAATACAATTAATATATATATATATTATACAATATTACTGTAACAAATTATAAAATAAAGCTTAAACATGTAAGAATTTGATATCACGCCTTTTGGAGGTAAAAAAAAGTGTTGAACCATCAGGCCAATCAATCCTACTTGATACATCTCCCATGCTAAAATTTAAAGAAATAAAAATAAAATCAATCAAAGATTAAGTTATAAGTATATACATACAATGATACGATATTTAAAGAATGCTTCAAATACATATCGATGATTGTTCAAATACATAAATATACTTGAAATACATAAATATTGATATTCCTGAAGGAGTGTCAAATAAGGTTAATTGGTTTGATGGTTTAAAGTTTTTTAAAGGGAATGAGATTGAATCTCAATATATACAAAGTTTTTTCAATTTATTGTGAAAATATTGTATTAATTAAATATATAAATTAGTGATAAAATATTGAGTGGAGTTGGTGAGTATGTTACATCAATTTAAAAATAAATCGTAATATTACATATTATTATATAAAAATAATTGAAATATTAAAATAATAATACGCTGATATTTGAAGTATTATTTAAGAAGTTTTCCCTAAATTATTTTAGGTCTGCGCACTCACTCGAATTTTAAGGTTTAATCACTTTTCTTTGAATGTCAGAAATTTCAAGGCGTAATAATAGACGCGGGAAGTGGGAAGAGACCTATAGAGAGGAATTATTGGTACACATACTTTTAGCTTTCGAATAATGATTAATTCAATTAATTTAATCAATTCGGTGGGATGAGACCTCTTAAGTATGTATATTTTAAAAAGAATGACAAATACTACTGAATTTTATTAAATTCATAAAAGAATTATAATTATATGTCCTCAAGAAGTGAAAAATTAGATTAAACAATCCAACCATTTTACAACCCAAAAACAGAGAAATTAAAATTCTTATGGAATTAAGCATACCAATAAAATTCAGAAGCTTCTTGAATCTCCTTTTCTCTGTCCAAACGAGACGAATAAAGAAGGAAGGAGTTGTAGACGATCCAAACTAAAAGCATCGCTACCCAAGACTGATTTCATCGGCAAACAACCATCAACCGGAGTGGGGATATAACTTTTTGAAAGACCACCGACAGAAATATAAATCAGAAACTAGAGTCGATTGTATCAAACCACAAGAGCAGATAAATCAAACCATCACAAATAACAATCGCTCGCTAAGGTATGCTGCAACGTGCCACAAGAGCAGATGAATCAAACCACAAAACGAAAACATGTCACAAAGACAGAAGAAAACGTGTCACAATGACAGAAAACGTGCTATAAAAACAGTGATTCTTATTAAAATTAAAAATAAAAGTAATAGATTTATAGATCCGGTGGTCGACAACCAATACTAGGATTGATTGTCGACCACCGATCAAAGAGAAAGATCAAAGTGAAAAACGATTAAGAACAAAAGAATTTTAGAGAAAAAGAGAGAACGGATATATTCAAAGTACTCGCGAATAAAATTATTTTGATACATAAAATTCAGGAATATGTTTGTTTAAACATGAGTATATCAGTTTGATTAAAGAGAAAAAATAGAAATAAAATGAGGGATATCTTACCGAGCATACCCAAGCATGCTTTGATATCTTAGATGACCATTCAAGGTAGTCTTCCTACCAAATACAGACTTCTCGTCTGGGGATGCTCATTGATGGAAGGTGTTTATTTTTTGATTGTGAACTAGAAACTGGAAATCACTTATTTTTTTAATGTCAATTCTCGCAAAACATTTGGAGGAAAGTCCTGGAGCTTTGCAACATCTCACGAAATGTTTATAGTTGGAATCAAGAGGTTAATTGGGCTATCAAATCCTTCAAAGGAAAATCTCTCCTTGTTGTGATTCTTCGATTGGCTTGGTATGCATTTATCTATTTTATCATCTATTTTAATTGGGCTATCAAATTTTGCTATTCATGTATAGATGAGCGATCCATTTTATAATCCATTAAGAGCACTGTACAAAATAGGTTAGCGGGAAAGAATATCGTCAGCAATGATTTTATCAACATTGAGCTATGTAACAATTGGGGTATACGTGTATAGGAATACATAGGGTAGTATTTACCATTATACTTTGTTTCTTATAACAGTTCTCTCATTTTGTATAGTAAAATTAATCAATTATCCCCAAAAAATGAGGTTATAACTCGTGAATAATATAAAGGTGATATGTTAAACTGCCTGTATTTCTATTTTCATTTACATGGAAGTGATAATTAGCTGAAAATTTTGCCAATGGACATGAGATTCCTTGCAGCTTATATACGAGTGAATTTCAGGCTGTTTTTTGGAGTATTAGAGCCGTGTGCATGTGTATGAAACAGGTTGTCTAGCAGTTAACCAAACCTGTTACATGGTTAAATTAAGACAGTTATATCATAGTTAGATATAAAAGCAAAGTACTATAGTGTATACTGTTGATTAGGCTCTGAGTTAATGAAGCAACATCTTATTCTTCTTTTGGTTATCCTTTGAATATTATTACTTACCCATCACAACCCTACGTATATAACCAATCAATCGGATATAAATCGTCTATCTCGTCTTATGCTTCCATTCGTACATCCATTTCAAATTAGAAGGTTTAGGATTATAGGTTAAGATTTAAAAAAAATTAGGGATAATATATTTTTTAGGGTGTAGGGTATAGATTTTAGAATATAAAAAATAAGAGTTAGAGTTTAAAATTTAAATTTTAAAAAAAAAATTAACAGGAGGTATGAACGGAAGCATGATACAAAAATAGAGGATTTTTACTCCAACTAATAATGGTTAACAAAAAAAATAAATCCAACGAGTGAATCTGACTATACAGTAGGTACAACAAACATACAAGTCTAACTTATGCAATCAGTTATCACCACTTTAGCCATCAGATGCATCTTCAAGTCTAGCAATTGCATCAACCAGGTCTTGTTCATGCTCCTGCAATAATGACTACCCATTATGATTGTTCCAATAACCGATATAGAACATAATAATATTATTGGAGGACAATACTTACGTTAAACATTTGACTTTCTCAATCCCTACTGGATCAAGATGGCCGATACCAAAGACTCTTTTCATCTAATCAAGATTAAAAAACAATTACACAACATTGTTCGACAATCCGGCATATTAGATTATCTCCTAGTCCGAGCAGCGATTATACCTCCTGAATTAAAGTATCTCAATATCACCCAAAACCTTTTTACCAACAACATTTTGAGCCAAAGGGAAATCGTTCTTGCTCTGACCCTTTATACTCCCCTATCTATTCTTGCTCCAACCACCCCACCGACATGACCCATGGACTTCTTAATCCCCAGGCCTGGAAAACGGAAATTTTGTGATACTCTCTTGTCCCTGCAACATCCACCAACATATACGCTTGGAAAACGGAAAAGTGATCACAATCTGCTAATACCTGTGTCTGAATTGGAAAATATTGGAGCTGAGCTTCATTATACGCAAAGGGGAGGAGACATTACATTTCATGGTCCCCATCAAGCCATCCTATATCCTATTATTTCACTTCGTGAAAGTGGTCTTGGTGCCAGGAATTATGAGGAGAAACTTGAGTCGACTATGATTGAATTATAATCCTTGTATGGTGTGAAAGCTTGAGTTGACTACTCAATTATTCTTAGTAACAGACATATTTAATAGTAATAATAGATAATTTTGTTTGTTTTTTATATTTTAGTGTTCCAACACTTGAATTATATTTTTATCTATTATTTGGTATAAAACAAGTACTG
This sequence comes from Abelmoschus esculentus, assembly GCA_035048815.1. NCBI lineage: Eukaryota > Viridiplantae > Streptophyta > Magnoliopsida > Malvales > Malvaceae > Abelmoschus > Abelmoschus esculentus. The sequence goes on from JAUCBN010000001.1 coordinate 29,074,741, forward strand.
TTAATGATTTTCTTTCTTAGACAAGAAATAATCATACAGGTAATGCCAGATAATATAATGGATGCTAGAAACTAAAGATGAAATGCAAATAAGCATCCGCCACGGTAGCACATTGGTGGTCGCGGCAGTAAACAAAATATGACAACTGGTGCTCGATAGATAGAGAATAAAGTGTCGATGAAAAAATAGGAGTGAAGAAATAGAGTTAACCGTAGTCAAAATTAACGTGAAATTAAAGAAAGTCCAAAAGAAGTTAGTAAAAAATAGAATAAAGAGTTGTAATTTAGTATTGACATGTATTCTTTTTCTTTTAGAACTCGAAGACTTTAACCTAGGCATAGCCTATATAAAGCAATCTCTTAGGTTTAGAGAGAACAAGTCGGTTCTCAAAAAAAACTAAGTCGTCGACAAAACCATTATGTTCTAAACTCTCTTCGAGGCTTAGGAAACATATCATTGGTTGTTGTTCAACCAAATTATCTGTTGGATCAATATCTTAAGTATTACAACTTGTCAAGAGGTAGAAGTTTCACACATAAGCATAAGACTTCAAAGTTCCGAAACAGGAGTTTGGATCGGAGAAAGAAAGACCATCGGTGCAATTGGTGTCAGGATATCACATGGAATAACCTCTCATGGGCTAGCATTCAACATTGATCTGGATTTAAAGTATTTTAAACATATTGTGCCTTGTAGAATTACAGATAAAGAAGTTACATCTTTGAGAAGAGAGACCTCTACCGCATTTCCTACTGAAGAAGTCATTCACGAGCAGTTGATTTCTTGTTTTGCAAGACTTTTTGGTTATAATACTGTAGTATGGAAGGAAAATCCTTCAATATCTTCTGGTCATGAAGAAATAGAGTGAAATGCTACTAATATTGTGTCAAATGATTTGACAATGTAACCTCTGATTAAATCATTCATGGAAGAGAAATAATGAAATCGGTTGACTTCATCATGTGACTGAAAGGTGAATTCATGTCAGAGTTCCCCTTTGATGTCGGACTCAGGATGTGTAGAAGATATTCTCAAAGTTGAATGATGTCTACATTCTACGCTATCCTCCCATCCAGGTATAAAGTGGTTGACATTTTAATACCTCAAAATACTTTGATTTTCATTAGGTGGATGGATAGGTTTCTGAAAGGCTAAATTTTCTTTTCCTTTAACTTTGGAGCATTACCTATGTAATATCTTTTGGCCAATCCTAGCCTAAGCATTCGGTTTGGATCAATCATTTTTCTTTGGCACCAGTCCATTTCTGAATGCATTCTAGGGCAATTGAAAATCGTATGCATGGATCGAGACCGTGAATTTCTAGAAACTATATTAGGATTGTTTTAAGCAGGGATTTAAATCGCATTCACGGTCAATAGCGGATGAATTGTGGTTACTGTGGACTGTTATTTTTTACGATAACGGTTTTGGACGGTGCCGATACTGCTATATAGCGGCTAATATCCTGGTTGTGGTCCTTTATTTGAATCCCTGGTTTTAAGTGGGAAAAAAAAAACTCAACCTTCTAATCCAGGCTGTTTCACCCTGGAAAAATCTTATTTCTCCAAATGGCGAACTGCTCACGTGATTTTGGTAATATATAAATCATTCGAATAGAGCTTTCAGGATCCATTTGAGCAGATTTTTTTATATTGATGATATTGATATTCTATTTCTGTCACCATTCATAAGATGATGGAGCTGTCATTATGCATGTGAACTTCCCTCCTCTATTGAATTTGGCTGCTGACTAATCAGTGATGTGAAAGCATGCCAAATATAGAAAACGGATCTTTTCAACATGCTTTTAAAAGCGTTCACAATGTCTGCCAGCCATAGACTTCCTTCCTTTAGAATGTCACAGAATTGAAATCTTTGTTCTATGTTCAATAAGTTCTTGAAACTAAGGAATAAAAATAGACTATGCTAGAAAGGAGACTAATCCATAACAACAGTGAAGTTCAAACGACTCAATTGGAAGGCATTTTCCTAGAAAGATTATGATTGATTGTTTTGCAGAAAGTATGATTACCCAGCTAACTTTAGCTGTTTTTGTTACACAGGTTAGGACAGATAAATGATGCAACTTGATTTTCGTCTCATGTGATTGGTCACATGAGACATGTTATCTAATATTTGAGGGTTGCAGGAAAGACAGAGGAAAATGCTTTTCAAATCAGTGTCACATGATCAGCTGCTCTCAAGTTCCCATACCATTAAATAACAATGAAAATGATTAAGAATAAATCTGATCATTTGTTGAAATCCCAACATGCAGTTTATGATTATTTTAATGGACTTACAGTTACTGCCCTACTTTGCTGTCATTAGTTTTCTCTAACCTATACTGATGTTCTGTTATTACTGCAAATAAACTATGCTTATGAATATCTTCACTGCATTATTTTAGATCTAGTGATCAAAACCAATTAAGTTAAATATGTGATAGCCCTGGTTTACTAGCTTTGGTACTGAATTTAATTTAACACATGATACCTACTCAAGATAGGAATATTCAACTTTCAAGCAGTGTTTTTTAGTATGTATGGAGTCCTTGTCTAGTAACATTTATATATATATATATATATTAAGATTGCACTGTCACCTTTCCTGAAGATATCTCTCAGTCTTAGCTCCAAAGTCATCTCTATATTTCTTCTCCAACAGCAGATCAATATGAAATTCATGCATAGAGCTCTGCTTGTTGTCATTGCCTTCCATTTACTCATCTGTTCTCCATCGTCCCTCCACTGTTGGAGAAACAATCATCCAAGAGTTAGAAATCAACCGAGGAAATTGTTAGGTTCTTTTGCTTCTATTTCTGCAAATCTAGACAAGTTGAGTGAAGCCATTCAAGATCCTATGGAGACAAGTCTAAGGAATGCACCACCAAGCGCTTCAAATCCCAACCAAAACAAGTAACTCCAGGCTCCAGCGCTTTCCTACTGCCTAGAGATCTGAGGAAGAAAGAGAAATAAAGGGGCCATTTCTCTTTCAACATTTTTGCAGTATTCTTACTTTTACTGTTGGGTAGATAGAACTATTGGACCTCTACTTGTTTTCCTTTTTCTGTATCTGCAATATATTCGTTATTAATTTATTTTTTCTGCAAGTCTTGTTTTACAGTAGATTTAGGTCTTAGATTAAAGTTTATTCACAGTATCTTGTCATTGTAAGAAAACATCAGAAATAGTAGAGTTTCTTTGAGAAGATCATAAGCATGTTGTCTTGTGATATTTCTGCTAATCATTGCTTGTTTCCATTTTTGGTTCTTTCCAATACTACTTTTGGCATGAATTTAATTTTCATTGTGCAGGACTGCAGTGAAAGTATCTGCAGAAATTGCACCATTCTGTTCTGAATCATCTTTCTCTTGATCTTCCTAGTTTCTTTACATGTAACTTCATATGATGAACAAAACAAAATTCGAGTACTATATTTTTCACTTTCATGTTCGGATGATTCAGAATAACAGTCAATTAGGTGAAAATTATCACTTAAAAATTAAGGAGTTAATCTGAATCATCCGTTTCAATCATCCAACGATCCGGAAAAAAGTATAAAACCTAAAGAGTTTTATACCGTGTAATTTGATCTATTCTCCCTATATAGCTTAAAGTATAAATATATGCTGCTGCTCCTAGTTGTATGGTGCTTTACTTGGATTTTACAGTAGCTCATCGTATATTGCATAGCATGAAAAGAAATTACAGTATTGTTTTCATGGTTATAGGCCATTTTAAAACGTAGAGATTTTGTGTTTTTCCTGGCACATCTTCTCAAAAACAATGCAATTACCATCTTTAAATAGTTTAATATCCATTTTATAACTTTTTAAAATTTAATGATATAAAAAAATATTTGCGCTTAGTTTAATTGTTTCTAAATTTTTAAACATTTAAATTTTATCCTCGAATTATGTCTCTTATCCTAAATTGATCTCAAATTTTTAAACGTTTTAATTTTATCTTATATTATTAATATATACTAATCATATTTTATGTTAATAAAATATTATAAAAATACTATTAATGATCATGTAAACATTAATATATATTATGTAAAAATATGATTTAAATTAAACAATAATTTGGGATGAAATTAAAATATTCAAAAGTCTAAAAAATAAATTTAGATCGAGAGCTGAATATTAATTAACTTTAAAAAAATTCACAATTATTTATGTGATAATTTGAATTGTTTTATATGTTTTAATTATATTTAACAATTATTTTTATTTTATATTGATTCCATAAAATAAATATATTATACTAAATGATAAAACTATTGTGAATATTATCTATATGGATGTCTATCATAATAAGAACTCTATCACTAAAAACATTATCTTCATTAATTAGAGTTTAATATATTATGTACTACTTATGTCTATAAATAGATGAGTTTGTGAAGGCATTGTACACAAGTCAATATTGAGAATAATACAAATATATTTCTTTCTATCTTCTCTTTGTTCTTTCATTCTTGTTTTAGTTCTTCTTTACGTTATTCACAACACGTTATCAGCATGAGACTCTAACCAACGGAGCCGTTTTTCGTTCGAATCTTGAAGGAGTTATTGAAAAGAATTTGTTACTAGCATAATCAAAGATAAGTTCTTCTCCCTTAATTATATTTTAATTATCAGTTATTTTTCTCTCTTGATCTTTGATTTGATTCTTAATTTGTTAAAAATCTTTGGTTGTTTGGTGTTTGTGTAGCGATAAAATGGCTCAAATACCGTGATTCTTATTGACAATTCCCGAAAAAGATTTTAACAAGATATTGGTAACTAAATATACCATATAGTGAAAAATTCAGTATGTTTTACTTATTTAATTTGAGATTTTTATCTTTATTATAACCAATATTTGTTTATTTTATTATTATAATAAAAGTTTATGTTTTAATCATGTTCTAAGTATTACATGATATTAGAACAAATATTAAACCTTTAATTAATATGTTCTTTATTATGTTGGTTTAATCCGAGTATATTGGTTGGACATCCCGTTCTGCAAGGCTAATGGTCTCAAAGGAGGTTCTTTTTCAAGGATCTTGTGGACTGGTTTAACAACGTCGCGTATAAGGATTAAATTTTTGTTCTTTATTATATATATATTGGTTGATCAATTACTATTTAATAGTATGAATATTATAAAGTTTATATTTGCTTGAAAGCAATACTATTTTATATCGAAAAAACTCGACTATAAACTTCTCCCAAGTTCAAGTTACGAAAATCGTTTTGATCAAAAAATTTTTATGGGAGACATTCCCTAAATTGAATGCAAGCATGGTGATTATTCCATGCAATTATTTGATTTATGTCATTCCTTAAACTGAATGCAAGCATGATGTTTATTCCATGCGATTATTGAATTTGTTTCATTCCTTGAAGTGAATGTAAACATGATAATTCACTATATGGTTAGTGAATAAAACTTAATTATGTGCAAGAGTATCACTGATGAGGATATGTTAGAAAAATATATTCTACTTTTCACACATTAATATTGTCTTACAAACACAATATCATACAAGGGTTTTAAATACCTATCAGTCTTCACTTCATTCCCTGAAGTGAATATGATATTTTATAGCAGAAAGAATAAAGGTCACATTAGTAATTGTGGTCATGATTGAGACCATAAAATAGACATGGATAAGATGATTATTTTGAGAATGTTTATATCCACAAGAAGTGGAATTATAAAAATGACAAGAATGATAGAGATTATATCAAAATCTTTATGTTATCAATGCGATGGTACAAACCATTGATCTCGTACTTGTCAAACGCTGAAGTATTATGGACTTTATCCATAATCATGAATGATAAATTAAAGAAAATATAAACATATTTTTTGTGGCGAAAATAATGGTGTTATTGATCCAACTCAATTGGATAATTATATTTTTTCTCATAATCCTTGAAGGGAATAATTCATCATTTATTTCCTTTATAAATTCTAAAAGGAATAATTGATCTTTATTTTATTTTGTTTAATGTTAATTTATTTATTTATGTTAATTTATTTTTATTTTATTATTTATTTATGTTACTTTATATATTATTTATTTATCTTTTATGTTAATTTTTCCTTTAAAAGAATATGATTACTTCCGAAATAAAATATGCAATAATTTATGGTGATTTATGCTTAGCAGACAGTGCAAGTACTCATACAATATTTAAGCATAAGAAATATTTTCTTATTTAAATACAAGAGAAATATGAGTACTATATCTCAAAGTACTGAAATATCAATGCTTCGGAAGATCTTTTGAGAGTATCTTTGATAGATAACTGATTTGATATAATGTGCTATATTTAATATTTTGTCATTTCCTGAAGTGAATGGTACAAAGCACATATTTTTCATTCCCCGAAGTGAATGAAATAAAACACATATTAAAAGGTGCATGGTTATGCATATTTTCCTATTTCAAATTCAAGGAAATAATGTGAGTACTATATCTGGAAGTATTAATATCACAGAAAGCTTCGACTGAACAAATATGTTATTTGTCAAATGAGACTTTATCCCATATTTACAGTGCATTATACTCGTCAAAGTTACAAAGAGACATTGAGTTTTAAAGATATTTATAGAAATATATTGAGAATATCAGTTAAAGGGATGATGACTATCTCAATATTACGAATATAACTCAAGGCAATAATGAAATTTTGGTAAAATTACATTCACTGTCATCCATATTGTACTACATAAGAATTATTACAAATTAAAGCTCATGCTATTGTAAACTAGATGTTTACTGATAATTTTATTTGGCATGACCTGTTAGACCATCTCGGTTCAATTATGATGCGAAAATTTGCTGACACTTTTAGGTGGTCATATATTAAAGAACTAAGATTTTCTTCATGGTAATATTTCACGTGATACTTGTTATGGAAGCAATTTGATTATTCAATCATCATTTAAGATAGAGTGCTATTAATTTTCTAGAACGGATACAAAGTGATATATATGGGCTCACACACCTTTCTTAAAGACCATCTAGATATTTTATGATTTTTATCGATGCATCGACTAGATGGTTATGTGTATCCTTATTATTAACCCACAACTTGGTGTTTGCAAGGCTACTTGATCAGTTGATAAAATTACGAGCATATTTTATAGATTATTTTATAAAGATAATTAGTCTTGATAATGTTGATGACATGTAATTTTACATGTAGTATCACAAATTCGTATCAAGCCAACAAATGATCATAAGTTCTCCCTATTACAAATGGTTTTTTGTCAGGAACCAAATATTTCTCATCTTAGATTTTTTTTTATATGCGATATATGTTCTAATTGCTCCACCACAATGCACAAAGATGAGTTTTGTTGGGAATATGTATCGGATTTAAATATCTTGAGCTTCTAATAGGGAATTTATTTACAATCTGATTTATTGACTATCATTTTAATGAGTCAATTTACCCAATATTAGGGGGAGAAAATAAATAGCTAAGAAAAGAAATAAGTTGGAATGAATTATCATTTTCTCTTTTTGATCCACGTGTTACACAATGTGAACTATAAGTTCAATGGATAATTCATTTAGCAAATCAATTGTCAAATAATTTTGCTAACCCTAAAAGAGTGACTAAGTTACGTATACCAGCTATGAATGCTCCGATTAAATTTGATGTCATAGAATGACAAACTCTAGTTGCTAATGAGTGTAACTTATGCTTAAAGCGTAATAGACAAGTAAGTTCCAAAGAAATCCTCGAAAAAGAAAATGAGCTATATTTTATGATGGTCTGATCGAGGAATCAATGATTATAAGAATCTCTAGAAGAGATTAAATGGTCTCCAACAGAGATATTGACATGACTCAAGTACTTGATAATAAAGAGATCTCAATATATTATGTCATATCTGTTATAAGTGGAACTGAAATTAAATCGACGCCGTTTATATATTTGCATGCAATATAGCACTAGAGATTTTATTTGATGATGTGGATCATCAATCATTTTCAATTAGGCAATGTAAACAAAGAAATGATTGACCAACATTAAAGAGGCAATTGAGACGAAACTAAAATCTTTTTTGAAAAGAGAAGTATTGGGGCCTATAGCCCATACATTGAAATTTGTAAAACTCGTGGATATAAATGAGCTTTTGTGAGAAAGAAAAATCAAAAGGGGAAATCATGAGATATAAGCTCATTTGGTTGCACAAGTATTCTCACAAAGAAATGAAATTGATTATGAGGAAAATATATTATTCGATGGTGGATGCAACTACTTTTAGATTTTGATCAGTCTGGCAATAAATAAAATTACTCGTTTTTTGCCTAATGGATGTTGTTACATTATATTTGAATGGCTTCTTGACAGTAATATTTTCATGAAACTTCTGGAAAGATTTAGATTGTCATAAGCAATTCATTCAAGTTCTTGAGAACATTATCCTTAACCATATTGAATATATCTTTTATGGATTAAAACAATTTAGATGTATTTGATATAATCGCCTCATTGAATACTTATTTAGTATGATGTTATATGAATTATTTAATTTCCTCCGAGCATTTTTATTAAGAGATTTAGCTCTGAATTTTTATTGTGGTGTATGTCAATGATTTGAATATCATTGAGACTCATGAAGAGATCTTCTCAAATCCTTGTACATCAATCGACATACAGAAAAGATATTTAAAGAGACTTCACATGCATAACGCATATTTATTTATCACCCTTATGGTTGCAAAGTCTCTTAATGTAAATGATCTACCTCAATATTTGAGGATAGTATTTAATATTGAATTATGGAAATTCAAAGATATTATGCGATATTTTCATGAGGGGCGGTAAATACGCGTTGCACTAATGGGTTTTCCTAGTAAGGTTTTTAATGAAGCAACATGTCATGCGTATCAAAGATGTGTGTACTCTTTTTCCTTCACTTAGTTTTTAATGAGGTAACATGTTATGCGTATCAAATATGTGTGTACTCTTTTTTCTTCACTTAGATTTTTTTCCCACAGGGTTTTATCTTAGTAAGGTTTTAACGAGGCATATTATCTCCATAGACATCCAAGGGGGAGTGACGAATATTATCTATATGGATGTTTATCATAATAAGAACTCTATCATTAGAAATATTATCTTCATTAAGTAGAGTTTAATAAATTATGTATTGCTTATGCCTATAAATAGATGAGTTTGTGAAGGCATTGTATACAAGTCAATATTGAGAATAATACAAATATATTTCTTTCTATCTTCTCTTTGTTCTTTCATTCTTGTTCTTTATTCTTGTTTTAGTTCTTCATTATTTTATTTACAACAAAAACCTATATATTCATAGAATAACTTCCATTTATTTTGTTTATTTACAAATTTTGCAAAAACTCCATAAAAGCGTTATAGATCCTAAATCTGTAAAAGGGCCCAAAAGGAAATCCTAATTAGAAAAAGAACGCTGGAAACCTCGAAACCTAAAAAGCCCAAATCACAACCAAAGAAAAAATCGAGAAAACCTGTTCCGACGTCGACTTCATCGCTGATAGAACTGTCGCCGTATATTCATCTGATCTTTGACTGGCTTTCACATTTCCGAACTTTTCCCACCAGTATCGCTCGCTTTCACTCTGAGTTGCAGCCATGTATGGAGGAGGTGAGTAGGAAGAAAGTTGAGCCTCATTTAGCATTTTGTGCGCGAGCGTTTTGCTACTTTGACGATTTAGTAACTATACATAATAATTAACATGCACAGATGAAGTATCGGCTATAGTGATAGACTTAGTCAAGTTGCTAAGGGTTGTTAGTTTTTAGATATATGTGTTGCTTGTAGAATGAGAAAAAGTCATAAATTTTCATTTAGTGATTCAGATACTGTATATAATACACCATTTTAATTTGTGTTTACTGATCTTTGAGGCCCTGCACATGTAGCCTCCAAAGGCTTTAGATATCATGTGGAATTTTGTGGATGCTTGTACCAGGTATACATGGTTATACTTGTTAAAAGAGAAGGGTTAAGTTGTTGTGGTTTTTCAACAGTTTCAAGCAATGGTTAAAACCCAGTTTAATTGCACTATAAAGGAGCTGCAAAGCGATTGGGTGGTGGGTATCGGAGTTTAACACCTATGTTATTAAAGGATGGAATCATACATTGAATTACATGCTCTCATACATCACAGCAAAATGGTGTAGTAGAACGTAAGCATAGACACCTAATTGAGTTATCTTTGGTCCTGCTTGCTCAAGCTTTTTTACCTATTCACCTCTGGTCATATGTTGTTTCAATGGCAACATATCTAATAAATCGACTGCCTACGAAAATGCTGCAAGGTAGGTCACCTTTTGAGGTTCTTAATGAGAATCTCATCGGTAGGCTTATGATACAGGTTCTATGTGTCCCCCTTGTTAGAATCTTGGGACTTGTAACTAACAGTGATCATGTACTCCCTAATAATGCAAGAACCAGTAACCATCTTATGTTCATAAACATGATTGTATCTTAGAAACTAACTTGCAGTTGGAAGGTTTTATTAGTAGGAAGATGAATGAAATTGCATTTGTATGGTTCATGTTGAGCGGGATGGTCAACAAGCCGAAAAGGTCTTACGCAAGTGCATACATTGTTTCCTTTGCAAGCAATATTAGTAAAGGTAAACAATTGAAATAAGAGACAAATAACTAGGCGGTTCAAGTGCAACTGACTACATAATTGAAAAGGCTGAAATATCTGTAAGAGGAGCTACTGCCAAGATGTTTCTGGCCCAAACCTCGAGGAATAGGATATATAGAGAACAGAATATTCCAAGTGTAGAAAGTATTTAATTTATGAATATATAAGATGAATGATTAAAAACCATAGTGATTACCTTCTGTTGATTAACATAGTTTCTTCTCTAGTTTGTTATTTTAGCATAAGCTTGTGTAAATTTTTAATTAGAATGTCTTTGCTGTAACTAAATGCTTCTAACATGCATGAAACAGTGTTCGGATAGGAGGGATTATCTTGGCATCTCTTGGTTCATTCCAACAAATGTGGTTCTCCGTTCTCCAAGTCCGAGTAAGCATCGTGTTCCACTTTTCATATTTCTAGCTCGATGTTATCAACATCAATACCGGTAAATCTATAGTAGGATACTGGTAATTACTTAATTCTAAGTGCTGCATTCATCTGACAGGTATGAAGAACATGGAGCTCCATATATACAAAGAAAATGCCCATAAGATGAAGAAGATGATAGGCATTTGGATTCACAGTCATGGTAATCTCATTTTTCATCATTTTTTAGGTTTGTGTGCTACTTCTTTCGGATCCGAAATTAACTATTTCCAGATTGCAAGATATTCGATTTCCAAAAGACTTGTACCGTCGACTATCATCATCCTAGGTGGTGCAGCATTCATTGTATTAGGAAAGATTTTTTATTTACATCGAATTTGAGCTCTGTTAATATTTGTTTAGTTTTAGTCTAGTTGACTTTAACCAGTTCTGTGAGTTCTTGTTTGATGGGGATATCTTTGTTAAAAAAAATATGATTGCATTGCATGTTGGGTGCCTAAAGATCATGAACGTAATAAAATATAATATGACTTGATTGTATAATTTTAATAAATTAATTATTAATTTTCTTTAAATAATTTCAATCAACCATATTTTATTTTATTTTCTAATTCGCATTTTTCTTGAAATCCCTTGATGGCTATCTAAATTACAATTTCAACTACCAAACATCCGCATAGCAGTCAGCATTTAGTGAGTTCACAAAATCAAAACCCACAGTCCAAAAAAATGGGGATCATATCAGCTAAATAGGTAGTGCTGTGAAGGTGATGAAGTTTTGTGCTTTTCTGATCTCTGCATCCAAGTTTTGGTTGATAAATAGACTAACAACCCTTTTATTTTCAGTCTGCAATCCAGCCTAAGTCAAAAGCAGTAAACAAAATGCAGGCTCCTGAACAGCAAGACAGAAACTTGAAGTCTATCCAAATGGTATTTCTTCATCTCTTAAACCGATAACGAATGTAACAATCCATCGGCAGGTACATCTCAGATGCTACGAATGCCGTAGATGATGTTTTGAAAGAAATGGCAAAGTGAGTTTTGTGTTGGTTGATGGTCGGAGTAACCATGTTTCAGCACTGGTACAATCCTCTGGGAAAACATTGATAGTTACCGGTGTCTGTGTTTATGAGATGGCATGCAACACAAACAGGAGTTAGAGAGGAACCGAGAGAAGATATATATTTTCAGACTACAGTCACTACATGGTAAAGCTAACTTTTTCGATGTCCATACTCCATAGTCCTATATTTGTGGTTAGACTCTTTGTACAGGGAGTTTGCCAGACACTTATTGCTTAAGTACACCAGTTGTTGTATTAAGCAATTTAGCGAGATACAATTTGTACAATGGACATTTGTGTTGGATTTGAATGTACATTAAATATTATATTTAAATGTTTTTATTAGTTAAATGGTATGCGTATATATATGGATTATGATTCACTTAAATCACTTATATATCTTTTTGTTGAATGGTGATAATAAATGACAAATTATTATCATATATTTGTTTTTCTTGTCATAATTTTCATATTTTTTTACTATTAATCCTCGTCATCTATGTATCATTATCAAATATTCTAAAAAAAAATAAAATTTTAGAGTTTTATATAGTGTAAGAGGATATTTTCTCTTTCAATATATATTATAGGTAAATGAACTATTAAAATTGTTCTTCCAAAAAGGAGATGATAGTTCGGCAAAGGGAGCTCAAGTGAAATGGAATCATGTTTGTACCTTGAAATCAAAGGGTGGCTTGGGACTAAAAAATCTACAATGTTGGAGTAAGGCTTACCTATGGACTCTTATTCAAAACATTCTGGCTAACTATGGTTCTCTTTAGGTTGCTTGGCTAGATAAATATGTGTTTAAAGGGGTGAATTTTTGGACAATTGAAAATAAAACTTTTTTTTGGATAAAATGTGTGTTTTATTTATCCAAGAAGTAGAAAACTACTACAGTCAATCAAAGAAACAATAAAACCCTATACATTATCGGTATCCCTACTCTATACAAAGCTTAGAATGAAGTTTATCATTACTATCTATGTATCTAGTATGTAACTTAATGCAAACAATAGATCTAATAGAGTTAACTATATCATCTTCACTTTGACATGTGTCTGAGAAAAGATGACGGTTCCTCTCACGCCATATAAGATAAATATGGCAATTCCAAACTATTTTTAAAATGAAAACAACCAAATACTTCCCTTTGAGTTGAGTTGATGCCCATTGGATCTCATCATCCCAATCTCCTATCTTCTTTGTTTGCAAACACATACTCAACACTCGCCTCCAAATCCTTCGAAAAAACGACATTCAAAAAATAAATGTCCTCGAGTTTCTAAATTATCCTGACAAAACAAACAATCACCAGTTTGGACAAGACCAAATTGCAATAGACGAGCACGCGTAGGGAGTCTGTCAAGAATGGCCATCCATGCTATGGTTGAATGCTTTGGCACATGAGAAGGATACCATATCAGCTTATGCCATTGTACTTTATTTCTAACCTCTCGAATGTGATCCCAAATCCAAGAGTGCGTCATTATTTGCCAATTATCAGCTCCAACAAAAATGTGTCGAAACTCATCTCTAATCTTTAGCAACTTCTTTATAATCCAGCTAAAGTAAGTTTTACTTTCAATTGCCCAAAAGTTCACCCCTTTAAACACATATTTATCTAGCCAAGCAACCCAAAGAGAGACGTGGTTAGCCAAAATGTTTCGAATAAGAGTCCATAAGCAAGCCTTACTCCAACATTGTAGATTTTTTAGTCCCAAACCACCCTCTGATTTCAAGGTACAAACATGATTCCATTTCACTCGAGCTCCCTTTGCCGAACTATCATCTCCTTTCCGGAAGAATCGCATACAAAGTTGCTCAACTTGACGAATGACGGAAGTAGGAAGAACTAACTATCGACACCAATAGTTGGTCATACTATAAATGACAGCTTTGATGAGTTGTAATCTGCAGAATTGAAAGTAAAACTTACTTTAGTTGAATTATAAAGAAGTTGCTAAAGATTAGAGATGAGTTCGACACATTTTTGTTGGAGTTGATAACTGAAAAACAGTTACGCCCTCTTGGATTTAGGATCACATTTAAGAGGTTAGAAATAAAGTGCAATGGCATAAGCTGATGTGGTATCCTTCTCATGTGCCAAAGCATTCAATCATAGCATGAAAGGCCATTCTTGATAGACTCCTTACGCTTGCTCGTCTATTGCAATTTGGTCTTATACAAACTATGATTGTTTGTTTTGTTAGAATAAGTTGAAAACTCGAAGGCAATTATTTTTAATGTCATTTTTCCATAAGGATTTGGAGGTGAATGTTTAGTATGTGTTTGCAAATAAGGAGGATGGGAAAATGGAATGATGAGATCCATTGAGCATCAACTCAACTCAAAGGGAATTCTTTGGGCGTTTTCATTTTAAAAATAGCTTGAAATTGTCATATCTATCTTATATGACGTGAGAGGAGCCATCGTCTTTTTACATGTACATGTCAAAGCGAAGATGATATAGTTAATTCTATTAGATCTATTGTTTACATCAAGTTACATACTAGATACATAAATAATAACGATAGACTTCATACTAAGCTTTGTAGAGTGTGGACACCAATAATGTACAGGGTTTCAATGTTTCTTTGATTAACTGTAGTAGATTTTCACTTCTTGGATAAATAAAAAACATATTTTATCCAAAAAAAACTATTAAAATTATTTCGTAATCTCATTTATTATTGTTACTCTCATAATAGTTTTATATACTTTTACAAGTATATGAAAAGAGACACGATTAAAAATATAAGATTTTTATTCTTTAAATTAACCTCAAAAACCATGCAAAACTACAAGAGCTCCGACAGATTCTCTCTTATCTCTTTTTTTTTTTAAGTATCTTCTTCCTCGAAAACTAATATGTGACTCTGGCTTACCATTACCATCCCAAACTTCCATACTTATATATCAACCGTTAACCGAGTTAATGCCAGTGCCATGGAAGGCGTTATCTGTAAAACCCATGTATCGAGAAAATCAACAAGATTTCCAAACAACAATTGAAAAATGGAGGAGGCAGACATCACCAACAGCAAGTCAGACACAGAGGACAGACACAGACCCACAGACCAACAAACAAACAAAAACAACTCTTCCCCACGCACGTGAACCAACCAAACTCACTCTTACCACATGTGCATAAGATGTAATATTAGTCATATATATTCTTAATTCATTAACTATACATGTCTTATAAATAAAGCCATTTAAATTTTTTATTTTAGTTTTAACTAAAAAATGGTAAAAATAAATAAGGAATTGTTGAAAAAAACGGTCTGATATCCAGCAGAGATTCAGTCTTTTCTGAACAGATCTTTCAGTGACCCAACTCACATGTCCCCCATTTCTATTCCTCACTCCCTGAGTCACTATTACTCTCCACTTCACTCCTTTGAGAAATAAAAACATAAATCCTTTCCCATTCTTGAAGAAAGTTTGATTCTTTACTCACGTTGTTACAAAAAGGTAACGTTTTTCTTTCTTTACTTCTCCCACCAACAAAAAGAATGAATGTTTTGGTTTTGGTTAAGAATTGTATTTCTGGGGTTGTTTTGAGTAGGTGTTTAAGCTTTGAAACTGTGGTTTCTTCGTATAATCTATCAAGTTTTATATGGTAATAATTTGAAAAACGCATAGTAAAAGGTAATACATTTTTCTTTTCTTTTTACTTGGTTGGCTTAGTTGTTTCCAATGTTTGGTTTGATGAGGTTTTTCTTGTTTTAGATCTGTTTCTGCTTTTTTACAAGAAATGCACATTCATTGTCTTATTGTACGTTTTGATAAATGTTTTCTGTTTTAATGTTGTTTGGTAGCTGGGAAATTTCTCTTCTTTTTCTCTTCCCCTTTTTAATGAAACTTCATGTTCACATCAATTGGTTTTTAATTTAAACTACATTAAATGCTAATAATGATTATTGACAATTATAATGACAGCTCATAGAAACTAGACCACTGTTTTCTTCATTTTGCTCATTGGTCTTCCTGGATTTTGCAGGTTTCTGTGTTTCAAGTTGAAAGCTTTCCTACAAGTTTAGTTGTGCCTGGTAATAAAAAAAACAGACACTTCAGCATTTGTTTCTGATAACCCTTATTCCCTGTTGCCTCTTGCTTAACTGTGGACTGTGGAGTGTTCTTCAGAACAAAGATGCAGAAGCCTCCACAAGCTGTAGACTTTGCCTTGAAGGAGACCTCGCCAAACATCGGGGCGGGAGCTGTTACGGGCGATAAGCTTTCGAGCACCTATGACCTCGTTGAGCAGATGCAGTACCTCTATGTTCGAGTTGTAAAGGCCAAGGATTTACCTGGAAAAGATGTTACTGGTGGTTGTGATCCGTATGTGGAAGTTAAACTCGGGAACTACAAGGGAATCACTAAGCATTTCGAGAAGAAGAGCAATCCGGAATGGAATCAAGTGTTTGCTTTCTCGAAAGAAAGGCTTCAAGCTTCTGTTTTGGAAGTGTATGTGAAGGACAAGGATGTTGTGGCGGATGATTTAATAGGCAGGACTATGTTCGATCTCAATGAAATTCCGAAAAGGATTCCACCAGACAGTCCATTGGCGCCGCAGTGGTATAGATTGGAAGATCGAAAGGGTCATAAAGCTAATGGAGAGCTCATGCTTGCTGTCTGGATGGGAACTCAAGCAGATGAGGCATTTCCTGATTCATGGCATTCAGATGCTGCATCGGTTGGCCCTGATGCGGTTTCAAACATCCGATCAAAAGTCTATCTTTCCCCCAAGCTTTGGTATGTGAGAGTGAATGTGATTGAAGCTCAAGACTTGGTACCTACTGATAAAAGCAGGTTCCCTGAGGTTTTTGTGAAAGCGGTTCTCGGAAATCAGGCTTTGAGAACTAGAATATCTCAAAGTAAGACTATCAATCCACTGTGGAATGAAGACTTGATGTTTGTAGCTGCTGAACCTTTTGAGGAGCCTTTGGTTCTAAGTGTGGAAGATAGGGTTGGATCCAACAAGGACGAAACCTTGGGTTTGTGTATGATCCCTTTGCATATGTTGCAGAGAAGGTTAGACCATAGACCGGTGAACACTAGGTGGTTCAATCTGGAGAAACATGTGATTGTCGATGGAGAGAAAAAAGAGATAAAATTCGCGAGTAGGATTCACTTGAGGATCTGTTTAGAAGGAGGGTATCATGTTTTGGATGAATCTACACATTACAGTAGCGATCTTAGGCCGACAGCAAAACAGTTATGGAGACCAAGCATTGGAATTCTGGAACTGGGTATTCTAAGTGCTCATGGACTGATGCCGATGAAAACGAAAGACGGACGGGGAACCACAGATGCTTATTGTGTGGCCAAGTATGGGCAGAAATGGGTCCGGACAAGGACGATAGTGGACAACTTTATGCCAAGATGGAATGAGCAGTACACATGGGAGGTTTTCGACACTTGTACTGTCATTACGGTAGGTGTTTTTGACAATGGTCATTTACATGGAGGAGCTGGAGGCTCAAAGGATTCGAGAATTGGGAAGGTACGGATTCGGCTTTCTACACTTGAAGCTGATAGGGTCTATACTCATTCGTATCCTCTTCTAGTGCTGCATCCTTCAGGGGTTAAAAAGACTGGTGAAATTCAATTGGCTTTGAGGTTCTCCTGCTCGAGTTTGATTAACATGCTGCATATGTATTCACAGCCACTATTGCCTAAGATGCACTACATTCATCCATTGTCTGTGATTCAGCTTGATGTCTTGAGGCATCAGGCAATGCAGATCGTCTCGATGAGGCTGAGCCGGGCCGAGCCTCCGTTGAGGAAGGAAGTTGTGGAGTACATGCTCGATGTGGATTCACATATGTGGAGCATGAGGAGAAGCAAAGCAAACTTCTTCAGAATCATGGGAGTCCTGAGTGGGTTGATTGCTGTTGGAAAATGGTTTGATCAAATCTGCAACTGGAGAAACCCTCTTACTACCATTTTGATTCACATCCTTTTCATCATATTGGTTCTTTATCCCGAGCTAATACTTCCCACAGTTTTTCTCTACCTTTTCCTAATTGGAATCTGGAACTACCGTTGGAGGCCTCGGCACCCTCCTCACATGGACACTCGACTCTCTCATGCTGATGCTGCTCATCCTGATGAATTGGACGAAGAGTTTGATACCTTCCCCACTTCTCGACCATCCGACATTGTTCGGATGAGATATGATCGTCTAAGAAGCATAGGAGGGAGAGTTCAGACCGTGATCGGTGACCTCGCAACTCAAGGGGAAAGATTCCAGTCTCTGCTAAGCTGGAGGGACCCCAGAGCATCAACCCTATTCGTGACATTCTGTTTAATCCTGGCCTTGGTTCTTTATGTCACACCGTTCCAAGTCATTGCTCTTCTTACGGGCCTTTACGTCCTACGGCACCCAAGGTTCCGCCACAGGCTTCCATCTATATCTCTGAACTTCTTTAGGAGGTTGCCTGCAAGATCAGACAGCATGTTATGAGCACAGCCAGCCGTTATATGTTCCTCCTTTCCAGTGTTAGAGCTCTTGAGTTGGAGAATTCATGGTTTTGCTATAAATTATATAATGTGTAATCTTCATCTTCCTCGTTTAGTAAATTTCATGGTGACTGCAGTCTCTTTTTATGTTGTTTTCCTTTGACAATCTGGATTATCCTTTGTTCTGAAGCTATAGATTTCAACTTCAAATTTACATTTCTGTCTTTCCCATGCATTATTGCATGATCAAAGTCTACCATCATCATTTTCTTTTGATTTTCCAGGATATCTGAATGTTTGTTTTGGACAAAAAAAAATCAGCAATACACATAAGACGAGAGCTGTTATCGAGCACGGCAGCGAGCATAGCAATGGACATTATGATCATAGCTTTCATTACACATGAAAAACAGCTAAATAACTGTATACAATTCAGATTCAAAACTGGGAATGACCTTACCAGCATTGAACTCCTCCACCGTACACTATCTTACTCTCCCTACTGTTGCATTCCTTTTTAAGGGTAAACAATGAACCACTAAGTTACAAATACTGTTTAATTTTAAATGCCAAACAAACAATTCCACGCCATGTCATCATGCCGGCAAAGCAGCTTTGAATGATTGAAAGAAAATTGTATTGTTTTTCAGATAACCAGCATGTGATCGAATCCTGCACCGGACCGACTCACCCCAACATTGTGAAGGGACTGCTACAGCCTGCAGCCACCTCCTAGTGGCATCTCGAAACATATCCGGAAGGCAACTTCTTAATGCATCACAAGTTCTGTTTATGAAGGAAACCTCAGAAATCATCAGCTTTAAGCATAAACCTCAAAAAGAAAGAGGGTCAGCTATAGTCAAAAACTAACCATGACCAGATTCATTAATAAACCTTGGGTTATCTGACAATCGAGATATAACATCGAATAATATGTTTTAACAGTCTAGAAGAGGGTTGAACAGCAAGTGCTTGCTGCAACCATATTTCCTAGAACTCCACCAATTGCAAAAAATACGCTCTGCAGCAGTGCAATTTAGTCCAAGTCAACATCACCCAGTAAAATCTTCTGAACTATAAAAGTTGCAACCTGCCATCAAATAATCATTTGTTACTTATCAAGAAAATTTACACGCATGCGACTTTAACTCTGTGAAGAATGATCTACAGAATAAGAAGATTCCCCTTTTAAACAAGTCAAGCTACACAACAATCAGCAACCAAAAGCAAGAGCTAACCGACCCGGAATCCAGACCAGCCAATTCTTCGGAACTCAACAACTTACACCTAAATCCAAATCCAATGCCCCCTTATAGTAGATTAACAGTGGCAGGACAAGAATCAGCCTAAACGGTGAAGTTAGCTTTGGAGATGCTGGATGACTTCCCTGGAAAAGCAAAGAAATATGCAATCAAGCCATTCTCAGCTATTGTTCGTGGTCTGTGCAGGATGAAGGATGTTGACGAACAAAAGAAGGTTCTGAGAATGATCGAACATGGCTCACCTCCTGGAAATGCTGTTTTTAATTCAGTTGTCAATGGCTATTCAAAGGCCGGAGATATGGACACAGCATAGGTAATGGAGCTGATGGAGAGTCGAGGGGTGAAACCTGATGTTTACTCGTACATTGTCGTGATGAATGGTTACACAAACGGTGGCCAAGTGGAACAACCTCATGAAGTATTATCAAAAGGCAAGACAAAGCATAAGAACTGAGTCCAGTGACTTATATCGCAAGTAATTTATTGACCGATTAATTTATATCAAGTATTGTAAATATTTATTATAAATAATTCTCTCAGATTAATTTACTTAATTCATAATGTTAAAATTAAAACTTTTGATCATATTTAAAAGATCTAAACTTCTAATGATTTACTTATTAAACTATATATCCGATTATCGATGGAAAATATTTTTTTAAGCTACGAGTGAAAGTGATTTTCATGCATATACATGCATGCAAAGTAAAATGTAATATATATTTTTTAACAAGTTAGGTTGAATTTAATTAACTTGAGAGATTAGTTTTGACAGTTGACATGCATGATTCCCCAGATACACTCTTGTTTATACATTAAATTATACATAATTAATTGTTTTTTTTCAGAAATAAATAGTAATTCCAAGGTCGACTTCATGTTTCAACAGGATTCCATGTTCCCAAGACAGCACGAGTCTGGTGGTAGTAATTTGTTTGAGTTCATGTCTTTGTATTGTTCTGTCATTTCCAGACATTTGCCTCTGTTTACTCTAATACCGTCGCACAAAAGGAACCAACACAACAAGTGAAATTTAGAATAAACTAATCATTTTGTATAATAATTTGATTTAGCTAATATTGTTTTAAACATAAATATTACTAAAAAAAATATGATTAAGGGAATTCAAATCATGGACGGACATGGGAAGAAGATGTTGTCCTTGGCATAATTTTATATATATATATATATATATATATATATTAAAATTTTAGAATAATTATAATTTTTTTTTCAGAATTTATATTTTGTCCCGACCCCTCAATATGACTCGTCCCTAATTCAAATAACATTATTCTGCAACTTGGTGCATGAAAACATATAATCGTAAATTGATATAATTTAGTGTGATATTGAAAATCACAAACAATTACAGAGTAAATATTCTTGAAAACAAAGCACATCGCAAAGAGGACAATGAGCCGAAGGAATAACCAGAAAGCTTGCAAGAAACCAGTAGACGGCTTCTTGTAGCTCCAATCCCTTTTCTTATTACGTCAACATGGAGGATATAAATCAGTGTTGGATTAACTGAAGTGGTGGATAGGACATGGAGAAACAAGTGATGGACACTTGTTGTAATACGAAATTGGAGGAAATGGACAAGGTGGGGGAGGAGACTAGGAGCCTTGAGGTGAAATCGAATGTGATGGACACAGAAAATGACAGATGTAATGAGGTGAAAATGAAACAGATTTGGGAGGACGGTTTCTTTAGATGAAAAGAGGATTTTGTAGAGTTTACTTGTATTACGTGGGTGGTGGAGGTGATTTGTAATTGTATGATGGTGAAGATAATGACTCCTATTTGTATGGAGGTGGTGGTGAAGATTAATATTTGTATGGAAGTGGAGGTGGTGACTCATATTTGTATGGTGGAGGTGGTGGTGACTTGTATTTGTACGGGGGAGAGGGAGGTGACTCATATTTGTACGGTGGTGGTGGTGGGGACTTGTACTTGTATGGAGGTGGAGGTGGTGACTCGTACTTGTACGGAGGAGGAGGTGGGGATTTGTACTTGTACGGAGGAGGTGGAGGTGACTCATACTTGTATGGAGGTGGAGGTGGTGACTCGTACTTGTACGGGGGAGGTGGTGGAGACTTATACTTGTACGGAGGAGGTGGAGGGGACTTGTACTTATATGGAGGTGGAGGTGGTGACTCGTACTTGTACGGAGGAGGTGGAGGTGACTTGTATTTGTACGGTGGTGGTGGGGACTTGTACTTGTACAGAGGTGGAGGTGGTGACTCATACTTGTACGGGGGAGGTGGTGGGGACTCATACTTGTACGGAGGAGGTGGAGGTGACGCATACTTGTACGGGGGAGGTGGTGGGGACTCGTACTTGTATGGAGGTGGAGGTGGTGACTCGTACTTGTATGGAGGAGGTGGAGGTGACTTGTACTTGTACGGAGGAGGTGGTGGTGACTCATACTTGTACGGAGGAGGTGGTGGGGACTCATACTTGTACGGAGGAGGTGAAGGTGACTCATATTTGTACGGTGGTGGAGGTGGGGACTTGTACTTGTACGGAGGTGAAGGTGGTGACTCATACTTGTACGGGGGAGGTGGAGGTGACTTGTATTTGTATGGTGGAGGTGGAGGTGACTCGTACTTGTACGGAGGAGGTGGTGGAGACTCATACTTGTACGGAGGAGGTGGAGGCGACTCATATTTGTACGGTGGTGGAGGTGGGGACTTGTACTTGTATGGAGGTGGAGGTGGTGACTCATACTTGTACGGAGGAGGTGGAGGTGACTCGTATTTGTATGGTGGAGGTGGAGGTGACTCGTACTTGTATGGAGGAGGTGGTGATGACTCATACTTGTACGGAGGAGGTGGAGGTGACTCATATTTGTACGGTGGTGGTGGTGGGGACTCATATTTGTACGATGGTGGTGGTGGGGACTTGTACTTGTACGGAGGGGGAGGGGGGGACTCGTACTTGTACGGAGGAGGTGGAGGTGACTCATATTTGTACGGTGGTGGAGGTGGGGACTTGTACTTGTACGGAGGTGGAGGTGTTGATTCATACTTGTATGGAGGAGGTGGAGGTGACTCGTATTTGTACGGTGGAGGTGGAGGTGACTCGTACTTGTACGGAGGAGGTGGTGGTGACTCGTACTTGTACGGAGGAGGTGATGGTGACTCATATTTGTACGGTGGTGGAGGTGGGGACTTGTACTTGTACGGAGGTGGAGGTGGTGATTCGTACTTGTATGGAGGAGGTTAAGGTGACTCATATTTGTACGGTGGAGGTGGAGGTGACTCGTACTTGTACGGAGGAGGTGGTGGTGACTCGTACTTGTACGGAGGAGGTGGTGGTGACTCGTACTTGTACGGAGGAGGTAGAGGTGACTCGTACTTGTACGAAGGAGGTGGAGGTGACTCATATTTGTACAGTGGTGGTGGTGGGGATTCATATTTGTACGGAGGTGGTGGGGGTGACTTGTACTTGTATGGAGGTGGAGGTGGGGACTCGTACTTGTACGGTGGTGGAGGTGGTGATTCATACTTGTACGGGGGAGGTGGAGGTGACTCATATTTGTACGGTGGTGGTGGAGGAGACTTGTACTTGTATGGAGGTGGAGGTGGGGACTCGTATTTGTACAGTGGTGGTGGTGGTGGTGATTCATACTTGTACGGGGGAGGTGGAGGTGACTCATATTTGTACGGTGGTGGTGGAGGAGACTTGTACTTGTATGGAGGTGGAGGTGGGGACTCGTACTTGTACGGTGGTGGAGGTGGTGATTCATACTTGTACGGGGGAGGTGGAGGTGACTCATATTTGTACGGTGGTGGTGGAGGAGACTTGTACTTGTATGGAGGTGGAGGTGGGGACTCGTATTTGTACAGTGGTGGTGGTGGTGGTGATTCGTACTTGTACAGGGGAGGGGGAGGTGACTCATATTTGTACGGTGGTGGTGGAGGAGACTTGTACTTGTATGGAGGTGGAGGTGGGGACTCGTACTTGTACGGTGGTGGTGGTGGAGACTCATATTTATATGGTGGTGGAGGTGGGGATTCATACTTGTATGGGGGAGGGGGAGGTGACGCATATTTGTATGGTGAAGGTGGTGGAGACTTGTATTTGTATGGAGGTGGTGGTGGTGGTGGAGACTTATACTTGTATGGATGTGGATGTGGAGGTGGATGTGGATGTGGTGACTTATACTTGTATGAAGGAGGTGGTGGAGACTTGTATTTGTACGGAGGTGGTGGAGGTGACTCGTATTTATATGGTTGTGGTGGTGGAGACTTATATTTATACGGAAGTGGAGGTGGTGGTGACTTGTATACGTACATATTTGGCTCACCCTCGGCAGCTACATTGCTTAATATCCATCCCAATGCCAAGGCATAGGCAAGGTGTGGCCAAAACTTGGCCATTTTGAAGGGAACAAGGCACTAAAACTCCCAACTTCTTTCCACTCTCTATACCATACAAATAGAAGTCTATTTGTATTTCTGTTTTGTGAGGAACAATGGAATGTTTGGAGCTTATATAGTAAGCTCCCCAACATTCTATGAAATTTTAAATTGGTCCGTATGAAACTTCCTCCACTAATCATCCAAATAATTTACTTCCATATGTCTCTGAAATTGTGATATCAATTATCGGAACATGAATGTGACATACCACGATCTCCTGCCATAGTCAATGGAAATTGTCTATTGCATTAATTTGGTCTGTCTACAGCTCTATTGGAATATAAAGAATTTAATTGTTGAATTTAAAAATATTTATTGTATTTTTTAATCAAATTTGAACTGATATTTGTTGATAACTATTGGTGTTGCTTGTTGGCATCAAAGTCGGAGCAACTCTATTGGCTAGACAAGTCAATGAGGCTGCGGAGTAGTTGATGCCAACCTCAGAAGTTGACAACTATATTGGTTATGGACAGTGGAATATTTCAGGTGTCGAATGTGATTATTTTCTCAAATATGATTTTAATTTAAGATTTAAAATTATTTTAGGATTTTAAAATTTTAGGGGTTTAGTTGAAATTTAAAATTTAAAAGATATAAATATAATTTTAACCCTTGACGTTTATAATTTTTATAGTTTTAGCAGTTATTATTTTTTGGGATAAATTTAACCCTTAACCTATATTTTTTTAATTATCATAATAATTGAACCGTTAAAAATCTAACAATGACGATATGTCATATGCATATGATAATATATTTTAAATAATACGACATCTAACCTATTAAATACACATATATATACGTGTGAAATATAATTTTATTCTAATATAAAATATAAAACAATTAAAATTTAAATAAAATATTAAAAAAATAATTAATTATAATATAAAATGTTACTAAACATTTTCAACCCTAACTACGATAGAATCAAAATCTTATCTTACAAAAATTAATTAATTTCGAACTATGTTCATATTTTTTTAAGATAAGACTTTGATTCTATCGTAGTTAGGGTTGAAAATGTTTAGTAGTCTTTTATTTTAGAATTAATTATTTTTAATATTTTATTTGAATTTTAATTGTTTTATATTTTATATTAGAATAAAATTATATTTCATATATATATTTGATAGGTTAAATAACATGTCATTTAAAATATATTATCATACGCATGTGACATGTCATTTAAAATATATTATCATACGCATGTGACATGTCATCATCGTTAAATTTTTAACAATTCAATTATCATGATAGTTAAAAAATAAATTATTTGTCAAAAAGATATAGGTTAAAGGCTAAATTTATTCAAAAAAAATAAAAAAATTTAATATCACATGCATATGATAATATATTATAAACGTTGTGAAAGTGTCAAGGCCTACATTTTTATAGACCCACCAAAATTGCTCATAAAATTAAATTTATATTGTAGACGGTCCATAGTTGTTTTAAAGCCCAAAATCAGCTTAAGCTTCAATAAGTCATTAAAACTCAAATCAGCAATATGTCCCATATGCATCAATTGATTAGATTAAATTATTTTCTTATTTGAAGTTAGTCACCTTGCCTAGATCTATAGCTTCAAATGAAAGTGTGGGGCATTAGATGTTGAAAAGGGAGAAGAGTATGTGAAGTAGAAACAAATACAAAGATTTATATTTGATACAATTGGTCAGGGTTTATTGAGATTAACGTGTAAGTTTACGTGATTATAATTTAGGGTTATTAGTTAAAATTTAGAATTCAAGGATTATAATTTAATGTTTAAAGGTTTGGGATCAGATTTAAAGTAATATGACGAGATATTTAAGTTTTAACATATAAATCCTAAACTTTAAACTCTAAATTCTAATTCATAAATTTAAACCACTAAATCATATACCTTAAATTAAATCCCTAAACCTGATAATAAAGTAATAGTAAAAATAAAAGTTTTTGCAACTATGCATAAAATATTTTCTGTAATTAAAATCTAATTAATCACTTATATATATAATTTCTATTTCTCTCCTTGTCCTCTTCCAAACCGTTTTACTACTTAGACCCATCAACCAACTCTTTTTTCTCCTTATTTCTTCCCAAAATTCTAAGCAAACACCCCACAACCACACCATTATCATTGTCGTTGTCATCATCATCACCATTTCCCCCACCGTAAGCCTCCTCTCCTAACCCTCCCTTCCACCATAAAACCCCATGTCACAAAACCTGTAAGTTATACAAGCCCTAATTCCCTCTCTTTAGGGTATCTGATTTCCCATGATGAGGAAGCCGAACAATGGTTGTACAGCAAATGCTGCTGCTACTAATAATAAGCTTAGGAAAGGTTTGTGGTCACCGGAGGAAGATGATAAGCTCATCAACTACATGCTAACCAATGGCTATGGCTGCTGGAGTGATATAGCTAGGAATGCCGGTCTGCAGAGGTGCGGAAAGAGCTGCCGCCTCCGTTGGATCGACTACTTGAGACCCGATCTCAAACGAGGCGCCATTTCGCCGCAAGAAGAAGAGCTCATCGTCCATTTACATTCCAATCTCGGCAACAGGTATGCGTTCTCCGTCTTGCATGCATGATTTCCCTATGAATATGCTCACGTAGTAACTACTGCATACCTCGAACCTATAAATTTAATTTATTTCATTTACAATGTTAAAATTTGAATTTCTAATCTTATTTCCGTTAGATCAATTTGAGTGTCGATATATATTTATATATTATTGCTAAACAATGATAATTACATAGAAATTCTTGGTTCATTATAAGGTAATACCTTTCAACCTTGTTTATCATTCCATTGACAAAATAAGCTCTTTAGATCATAGTCGTCTTCATCATTATAATCCCCATATTAGAAAGAAAACATAAAGCAATACTTGTTTTCATCTCTTTTAAAGGTCAATTATGATTATGGACCCTCTACGATATTTAAATTTAATAATTAATCTATAACTTTAAGTATGAATTAATTTGATCGTCTACTTTTATAATATCATTAACCAATCTAAATAATTAACGATATTAACTAATGCAGTTAAAATATTTATGATTCATCATGTTGACATGAACTTTTTCTTGTATGATATATGTAGACATTCGGACTCATTTCTAACTATAAACTCTCTAATTTGATCAGAAAAATAACTAAAAAAAAATAGTATCTTGTTTGGTTAATTGCTTTTGTCATGGACCGTTGTTTGGGGTCCAAGACATTGGCATCACATGGTGTGATATGGCCTGCCCAAGTAATTCCAAGAGCAATGTTGGGCTTGCGAAGACCACCAACGTTGGCCCGATCCAGGGAGAGACTTATCCATCCAAGGTGTGTGAACACTTTGTGTGAACACAGAAGATTCTTTCCATAGTTAGGTGGGAATATTCCCAGAATTATGCTTTGTAAATGGATAAGGTTGTATCATAGCCGTCGGTGTAAAATTGTATAGACCGTAGGATCGAGGGGAGTTCAACTATAAATAGAGGCCTTCCCCACCTCATTTGATGTATCAGAGTATTCCAAGTTTCCAAGGAATAAAGACATTTTCTCTAAATCTCCAAGTGTGTTTCTTTCTTTGTTCTTTAGTGTTCTTGAACGTTCTTGAGCGTTCTTGAAGAGTTCTTCCTAGCTCATCTCGTTTGATTCGCTTCCGCATAGAACGCTTTGCGTTTGTCGGTGCTTGGGAAGTTTGATCTTCCGTGAAGGGTGAAAAGGCTTACTTAGGCGTTTGTCTAGAGTTATAAAGCCTAAGGCCGCACGTTCTGGATAGAGTTGCCGAGTTCTACGGGTGTGAAAATCTAGGGACGTGACACTTTGCATCTGCATGCTATTAAGCCTTGAATTAATGGGTTCATTATGGAGCTGGTGAGAGATAAAAGCAAAAGTAAGAGTTACTTAAAGTTCATTAAGAAAGTAGCAATGCACGTATATTTGGTTGTCGGTAACAGTCTTTGCTTCTGTCCAACTTAATCTCTAATTGAAGTCACAATCTCTTGTTTAGAATTAAAGCATCCATGCATGCATGTTTTGCATGGAAAGTATTGACCCATGGTTTTATTCTTTGTTGTTTCAAAGGTGGTCTCAAATTGCAGCTCATCTGCCTGGTCGTACCGACAATGAAATAAAGAACTTTTGGAATTCAACGATAAAGAAAAGGCTCAAGAATCCGACGTCCGAACCCTCACAAAACGCAAGCGATTCATCAACGTCGGATCTCGACAAGGATTCCAAGGCTTTCGGCGGGTTCATGTCGATGGATGAACAAGGGATTTGTCCGACGTACATCGATTTATCATCCAATTCGTTCAACTCTTCCTTGCAATCCATGGTCTTGAATCCCACCGGAACCGTGTTCGGTGCCACCGTCGGGTACTTTGCGACGCATGCCGGCGTAAACGTCAACAGTTTCTTCAGTGGAAACGAGATATTCAGTAGCATTGACAACACGGAAGAATTATATGTCCCTCCTTTAGAAATCATTGGAGAAACCCTTAAAATTGACAGCAACGTCATGCCGACCACGGCTGCCACTACCACTACCACCAACATTAACAACCCTTTTAACATCATAAACAACAACATCAAATCGGAGAACGTAACGTCCGGCGGGAATTTTTGGTTAGGAGATGAGCTTAAAGTTGGAGAATGGGATTTAGAGGATTTGATGAAAGATGTTTCTTCCTTTCCATTTCTTGATTTCCAAAGCTAAATAATTAAACACTTCGGTAAAAAGAATTAAAACCCTAGACTCCATATCCAAACCTCAAACCATGTTTGTTGCTAGTAAAAAAACTACAAATATCCTAGATTCCGACAATACTTACAAAAGCAGCAAGAACCAGATATCTAGGGGGCGAGTTTTGTCTCTCATGAAAACATCTGTATAAGGTTGTAGCCTGTAGGATAGCTGAGTTTGGAATAATGGTGACATGAAAAAACTTTGTAAGTAATAATTTTTGTTCTTATGAATTATACTTTGATTTGACTTCAAATAAAAGGTAGATTTTTTTTTTTACTTTTCTTTTAGCATTATGCGATTTCGTTGTAGTATTTTTTTTTTTTTATATAAAAAGGAATGCAACTACGAGCCTCGTTAGTAGTATTTATTTTTTTTACGTAAAATAAAATATCAAATTTTATGTTAAATATAATTTCTTGAGTACAATTAAAACACGAAAAATAATACAATATTGCGAGTTATTTTAATAATATCAATTAAATGTTTGTATTTTAAAATAATAAAATATGAACGATGAAAAACATAATGAACATAACATATTAGTTATTTGATTATTTTTTAGCTTGTAGATGAAGCATTGTAGTTAATATTACATAAGTTGTTGAAATTAATTGATTATTTATTTGTCTCGTATCATTCTTTCTTGAAATTGAAATTGAAATTGAAATTGAAATTGAAATCGCTTAATTTGTCTTTTAATGGTTGAGCTGTCCATTTCAATAAATTAAATCGTCCGTTGGAAATGAATTAAAAGGAAACGAGATTAGAAGTTAGTGCTAAGAAGAAGTAACAATTAAGCAAAGTCTAATTAGTTAGACAAGGACTTCAAAATTAATAAATGCAATCGATTATTTATTTATCAAAGTAAGGTAGTCGAGTCATAGTTAAGAGCGTAGTTTAACCATTTAGGTTCCGCTTAATTTAGGACAAAGCCATGTTGATTCCCTTCTAAAATATTTTGATATAATTACATTTAAGGTTTATTTTAAATAATAATAATTTTTATTTATAAATTTAAAGGTTTAATAAACATTTATCTTATCCTAATCTGTCCCTCTCTCAAATTTAATAAGCGCTGAAATTCTGGAAACAAAAAAAAAAAGTATGCGACGCCTGAGAGATTCGAACTCTCGCGGGGGAACCCCATGTACTTAGCAGGCACACGCCTTAACCACTCGGCCAAAGCGTCGCTTATTGATAAGTTTATCCTATTTATTGATTATATTGAATCTTTATAATTGAATGTGATGGTGGCGAACATGCAAATCAAACATCCCTTTGGCCTTCAATTCATAAACATAAATCAATTATTTTTTTATGTAATTTATTTATTTTAATTAGTTGAGAAAAAATGTTATGAGGGTTAAAATGATAAAAAGAAATAAAAGTTAAGAGTTAGAATTATTTTAATATAAAAAAAAATAATTTTATAAAATTTAAAATTTAAATTTCAGATCATATTATAATAAAATTTAAATTTTATATATAAATTTTAAATTTTAATTATAAATATTAAATTTTATGTCATACACACTATATTTTTAAATTTTAAATTTTAAAAATTTACACTCTAAATTTTAAAATTAAAAGATTTGTATATTTATCTTGTTCAATAGATGAACCTTATTTGTCGTTACCCTAGTGACCGTGGTCCCAGACTTGAGACACGCGTTCCCCGTGTTTTCTGCTCTCATGTGCGTGTCACGTGGGCCTCCCCTTTCTTATTCCAATTCTCTCCTCCCTTTTTGTTGTTATTTTCTTTCTGTCGCGTGGGGTGTTCAAACGATTAAATTAATCGGTGGTGGAATGGAATTATTAAAAATCAAATTAATTAAATTTTTTAAATTTTTAAATTTTAATCGAATTATTTTTTAAAATATATTAATTGAACCAAATAAATTTTGATTATTTCGATCAGTTAATTCAGTTAATATAAATTAGTTATAAAATTTTGAGTAAATTACATAAATGATCACTCAACGATATTAAAATAGTCTTTTTAATCATTAAATTTTTAAAAATTATAAAACAACCATTAAATTTATCTAATTATTATAAATTGATCATTTAATTATTGTATGTTATAAATTATTGATAAATATTAAAAATTTTAATGATTATTTTTTAACAATTTAATATATTTAATTATTATTTTATATTAATTTGATGAAATTTAATGATCAATTTATATTTTTTAAAAGTTTAGTAACTAAAAACAAATATATATAATATATAAAATATAAATTTTCGATTAATTCAATTTATTTTAAACTGAATTAACCATCAATCAAATTTTAAAAAAATTAACTATATATTAATCGAACGAAGTTTGATGACCGGCCATTTAAGTAAATTAATTTAATTTTATCGGTTAATTCATTTTATCAACCGTTTGAACACCTTTGTTCATTTCATAACGCCACCACGTCCACTCGCTTTTTCACCGGCAACCGCCTATCCACCGGTTTTCTGTTTTTAGTTAAGTGTGTATGCGAAAGGGTCAAGGCAGGCAAGCCCATTATTCAAAAGTTTGTATTTTGATTTTTGATGATGAAACGTTGAAAGAATTTTAGGTATTTTGAATCTGATTAATAAATATCTGGATTATAAATTGTTAAATTTATTTAAAAAATTAAAAAAATAGACCATATATTATATTTTGATTAGATAACAGATTTATTTAACGGTTCTTAGTGATTATATATCTAAAATGATAACAAAAATACGTTAAAACACTCGTTTTTGATAAAAAGAAAATACTTTAAATATTTAAAAAAATATATATATAATTTAAACGGATATTTTTATATTAAACCAAATAACAATTATATATACATATATTAGTTGGTTTTAAAATTATTATCGATAATATATACAATGTATTTAACTGGATTTTATCACCGATTAATCGTGTTCTAATTTAGTTAAACAGGTATATAAATCTTGTACCATCCGGCTTATAATCACTTGTTTAATTTTAATACATATAATTTATTTTTTTAATTCTTTTTGAGATTTATGAATTGTTCTGGTTCTTAAAATGCTCTTATGACCTTATCTTGTATGTAAGTCTATAAATAAAACAAACAAATACGAATATAAATATATTTATATTTGTTTCTTTAATTTTAATCAAATAAATTAAAGAACATAATTTATTATTTGTATTCGTTTGTTAAAAATATATTTTGTATATGTTCGTTCATTAAAATAATAAATAGACGAATATAAAAAATAAATATGAACAAATTTAAAAAAAATCATAAACGATGTGAGCAGATTTTTTTTAAATTATAATAATACTTTTTGTTATAAAAAATAACAGTATAAATAAATATATGTAAATGAATAAATTCAGTGTATTAACTTTTATTTTTTAAGTTATTTTATTTATAATTAATTTTTATATAATCATTTATTAGTTATTTACATAATAAAAAATAAAAATTTATTATTAAAATTAATATAAAATATAACAATTAATTAACTTATTTTTAGTGAATGAAATCCGACCCAAACCCTATAATAAAAAGGTCACGTAAACAAAAAATTGTTTATATTTAAAAAATTATATAAATACTTTTATTTGAATGTTATTATTTTAACTATTTTGTGTATAAAACCCCAAGAAAGAGGATAAAGAAGAGAGAAACAAAAATAATGCAACAGTCCACGTGTCGGTTAAAGCACAATAAAACCTGGAATTCCAACTGACGCGATCAAAAGTTTAATTTTCAGAGTTCAAATACGAAAATTAAATAAAAAAAAGGAAGAAAAATAGGTGAAACTCTTTTTAGTGTTATACTGAGAAATGCAGAGAAACTAGATTGACTCTCTCTCTCTTATTGATTTTGATTTTTCTCTCAAAAAATCCCCAAAATTTAGGGTTGTTGTTCTGATCGGTTAAACGGGTAAGTGTCTTTTTCAATTTCAATTTCCGTTTTCTCTTTCCTTTTGTTAATTGGTGTTTCAATTTCAGATTGTTTTCAGTCGTTTCTTCTTTCGTCTTATTTGGGCAATTAGTTTAGGGTGTTGAGAATTTGGTGGTTTCTTATGGTTTGATTTTTTTATGGTTGTTGTGTAAGAATTATGTTTAAATTATGGAATTTGATGAATTGAGATGATCTTTGGTGCGAGAAATTTTTGGATTTGTGAGACAATACGAGAAACTAAATTTTCTTTCAAAGAAATTCAAATTCTTGATTCCATGCAGGGAAGGAATAAGAGTTTTTGAATTTATGGAAATTTAGGGAAAGAAAAATTAGCAGAGTTCAAAGGTTGAACTTTGAGTAGACCAACGGTCAAAGAATGTTGTAACCTTTAATATTTTGGAAAGCATCGAAAGCAAAAGGACTTGCTACTGATAAAATGTGCAGAAGAACAGTAGTTGAGAAACTTCTATTTTTTGTAATAAAACGCCAAATCCTTGATGAATTTTTGGATCATTTATGCTTGTTCCCTTTGTACATCAAATTTTGAATATAGAAATTACTAATATCTTCCCCACAGTTATATAAATTTACGAACATGGACGCTGAATATATTAATTTTGCCATTGGAAATATTTATTAGTTCTGGGTTTTATCCAGGTGTGTGGTTACTGTTTTTATGCTTTCATTTCTCTTTTTAAAATAAGTTTCACTTGATTCTTCTGATGAATGTAAGACTACTTTTTCCCCTCTTTTTTTTAGATTTCTTTCTGTTTTGCTTTGTTATGTTTGGTTATTCACATGTGTGATTACGTAAGTAAGAATGATTAACTATCATTAGAGTTTTTTTGGAGGAATGCAGTCTAATAATAAAGATGGAAGTCAATTAGAACCTGAGGTGCGAGGTGTTCATCAAACTGCAGTTCATTCTGGACAAAAGTGGCCTAATATTGGTTATGGTTCCATCTCCACGGGAGTGAGAGGAGTAAACTCATTAAATTCATCTTCAATGGAACGGACTAATGGTTCAGAATCGAATGATAGGCAGTCACTGTCCAATGGTGGGCTGAATGAAGAGGATGATGTTAATAAAGAAATACAAACTACTGCATCCTCTCGGTCAGGTACTTAACATCATTATTATAGTAACTACTGAAATGAATGTTATTAATATAAACGGCCAAGTACCTATGAAGTTTGCTTTTGAGCCATACTCTTCATAATTTCATGGTTACCAATATTAAACATGGATGTACAGATTATTCAAAGTATATATTGTTCTAGATTCTGTTTAGTGTTTACTGCTATTTCACGTAAACGATAAACCTCCAGGTCTTTTCAAATGTGTCTGAAGTGTTTAACTGACAAATCTAAGGGTTCAGTTAAATATGCTGTGGTTTCCAGAAGAGTAGAAGACATTCGATCTCTTTTGACTTTATAATCATATGCATAAATATGATATGAAGTAAATACTTTCCATGTGCTCTATAGTGGTTTAGTTAGTAATATGTTGGTATTACTGTCTGCTACTGATTATTCCTTTAATACAAGAGATCTGTGGTTGGGGTGCCAATCGTTTTCTTCTATTCATTTGCAGTTGGCAATGGTGGACAAGAACATCACAATTTGCAGCTTGTTGCATCTACCATACCTGCTATGCATGATGAAGGCCTCATGCAGCCTCCCCTTCTCGAGCTTGTTGGTCATTCAATTGTAAGTGTCTCAGGTCCAGGATTTTCTGTTGTGTAATGTTAGGTGTCTTGTTGTTTAAGAATTTGCTGTGGAGGATTCCTATTTTTATTCCAATCATTTTTCAGGCATGTGCATCAAATCCTTATATGGACCCGCAGTATGGAGGAATGATGGCAGCTTATGGACATCAGCCTTTGGTATGGAACTTTAATTAATTTAGTCTTGAATTTTTTTATGCTTATAAATTTGTTTCTGTTAGTATTATTGTCTTTCTTTTATGAAAACATTATCATGAGACATCAAGGTTATAGATGTTTCAAAATAGATTGCTGTTTTATTTGGTGTACTGTGATATGAATTTGTCAAGACTAAACAAATGCATATCTAATATCATCCTAGGCGCTACAGCCAGTATATACTTGAGGCACAAAGCAAAAAAATGTACTTTGCCCAAGTAAAAATGCAATATGTATGTGTGTTTCCTTACCTTGTGGAGCGTTAGTTTACCAAATTTAATTGAGAAAACACAGTATGCATTTTTTACAAGTCTTTGATTAGCCAAATATTCATATTTTATGCTTATTGTTGGTCTTAGCTAGTGTTTTTGAATGTTCCAACACACCCTTATTTTCTTAAGTTATCTTCAAACCAACACCCGTTTGGGGGTGATCTGGGTGGACCATATCAACAGGTCTTCATTTCTATAATTTTGTGTCGACTACAAAAACCAAGACACAAACATTTACGGAAGGCCGGATAGATGAATCCTCCTCCCATCATTTCCATCCTCCACTAGTCTCTCTTCTAGATCGTATAGAATAAAATTGTTGGGGACTGACAGAGACCTTGAACGATATTGATGGAACAAAATGGAATCTGCTTATGGTGGAAGTTTTGAAGTAGTTAATCGACTCTTTTTTGTACTAAAGTCTGTGCCTCTTAGATGACCAATTTTGCTGGACAACAATTATTTTGGAGAATTTGGATGCTTGCGACTTAGATGAATACGGAAACATGCTTTTGAGTTCCCAATTCTTAATGTTTTGAGCATCATTGGTCCATGATGCTAGCATTTGATTTTCTTCTTTTTATTAGTTATTATACGATAAAACCAAGAGCATTATTGCTGTAAGGTTCTTCATTTAAGAGCCTTCTTTTGATACTCAACATTCAAGGCATAGTGCACTCTCTAATGAATGATTTTTTGCTATGTTTAGGGATATCCTCCATTTGTTGGAATGCCTCATGCAAGAATGACTTTGCCAATTGATATGGCACAAGAGCCTGTTTATGTAAATGCCAAACAGTATCAGGGAATTCTGAGGCGAAGGCAGGCCCGTGCCAAGGCAGAACTTGAGAAGAAGATTGTAAAATCCCGAAAGGTAAATCTAAATCCGAAACTCTTTCAGTTGGCAAAAGTAACATTGTGCTAGTTTAAATTAGATTCTCTGTAACGTTGACTGTTAGAGTTTAAATAGCCACTCCATGAGAAACTTGTTCTTTTTTATCATCAAAATTTGCGGTGCATGTCATCTGACCTCCATCCATGTAATACCTCATGTCCTATATCCTACAGCCCTATCTTCACGAATCTAGGCACCAGCATGCTTTGCGTAGGGTAAGAGGCACTGGAGGACGTTTTGCGAAGAAAACAGATGCCGAGACAGGAGAAGCAAAAGGATCAGGTTCAGGTCCTGCCTTATCTCAGTCTCCAAGTTCCTCCAGTTCCGATCCATTGCAAACCGATTCTGCCGAAACCTGGGCCTCCTCCCTCACTCTGCAAGAGCCAAGAGTGTCCCAAGTGCACGACGTGCACCATGTCCACGGCAATAGCCATTATCAGAAACTAGGCAGTAACATCTCCTCTAACCATGCCGCTTTCTATCCAGTGAATGGAGGGCACCCTTTCAAAAGCTGAAGGGTCGGTCTAATTCCCAAGGCTTGTCCTTGATCACGAACATGGGAGTTCATTGTCGAGGCGGCAAATCATTCTTGGCTTCGGAAGGGGAAAAGAGAAGAGATTGCATAAGACTGGGAACATCGTTTTCATCTTCTGTGCTTCTATCAATTTTCCCTATCTGCATTTTTGTTTTTGTACATAAACTGTTGAATAGAACTCAAGAGTAAGTAGTTAACTTAGTGGTTTGTGGGAAAGGTTTCATAGCACAAGCAGATGATATCCATCCAGGTTTTCTTTGTCGTTTTAAGTTGAAAGACATTTGGTTTTGTAGATTGAGTTGTCAGTGTTTATGAGTATGGTAGTGGAACACAGGATTACAAACCTTAGTTATTACAAATTGTTTTTTTTTATCACCTTTATAAATATAAATAAATAAATAAATAATACTTAAACAAAATGTACGGCCATCTATCATTGGTCGAAAGCATTTTTGAATTATTATTATTGTGATGTTATATGATGAAGTGGTGATCTTTGGTCAAGATGTGGACTGTTTTTTGTTTATTTAAAATATGTAATTTTATTAGCCGCCAGGACCAGGACCAGGACCTTCACTTCAGCCTGTAGGCTGTTACCTACTTCAGGATGGGTAAAACGTAAATCCGTCCAAGTTCAATGAACCATTAAAATCCATATTTGGAATCCTGCAAATTTATAACGTGTCAGGCACGTGATTGGAGTACCTTAGGAAAATCAAATAAAACACTTCCTCTGTTTCTCTAGTATTTTATTTCTCCCACTTCACACAAATAGAATCCACTTCGCTATCAAACCATCCATTCCTCTGCTTTCCTTGTCGCCATTGTTCCTCCGCCCTTCCTTTTCTTCTTCTTTTTGAAGACAACTTTGGAAAAAAGAAACTAGCTTTTAATTTCCTTCTTTTATCTAAAGGAAATCGTTTTGAAAGGTTAAGGCTTTGGCTTTCTCTTTGAAGCTCATGACGACGTCGTTTGGAGCTGCGACGGGTACCGTCGCACTGACGGATCCGGAGATTCGAGTCCAGAGCTTCACGGGGTTGAAATCTGTGCATTCTATAGGATTGACGAGGAATCTTCGCGTGCCTACCGTTCCTTTCTGCACTCCCACTCTCATCAGAGCCGTCTCCACTGTCGGTTTTGTTTTTTATAATTTAATTTCATTTTGAATGTTGATTGTTGTTTGGAATCTAAGTCTGAGAAAACTTAAACAGTTTTTTCTATTACACTTCGTTCCTTATTGCTCTATGAGAATTGCCAATGTCAAATGATCAACTGACACTGTTTTATATTAAAATGGATATATTTTCCTCTGGGAAATAAGATTAAATTTGAGATTATGTTAATTTGTTCTTTTGTTGTTGTCTCCCTTTACAGCCAGTGAAGCCTGAAACGAGTGCCACGGAACCAAAGCGAAGTAAAGTTGAGATATTCAAAGAACAAAGCAATTTCATTAGGTACCCTCTCAACGAAGAGATTTTGTCTGATACCCCAAACATAAATGAGGCTGCAACGCAATTAATTAAGTTCCACGGGAGCTATCAACAGTACAACAGAGACGAGCGTGGTACAAGGTCCTTTTCCTTTATGCTCCGGACTAAAAGCCCTGGTGGGAAAGTCCCCAAACAGCTCTATTTGACTATGGATGATCTTGCTGATCAATTCGGCATTGGAACTTTACGTTTAACTACGAGGCAGACCTTTCAGCTCCATGGTGTTTTGAAGAAGGACCTCAAGACTGTAATGAGCACCATTATTAGAAACATGGGTTCGACCCTTGGTGCGTGTGGGGATTTAAATAGGAATGTGCTTGCCCCGGCTGTACCACTAATGACGAAAGAATACCAGTTTGCTCGAGAAACTGCTGACAATATTGCTGCATTGTTAACTCCTCAATCGGGTTTCTACTATGATGTATGGGTGGATGGGGAGAAATTCATGACATCGGAGCCTCCGGAAGTTGTGAAAGCCAGGAATGATAACTCTCATGGAACAAATTTCCCTGATTCTCCTGAGCCGATATATGGGACTCAGTTCTTGCCTAGGAAGTTTAAGGTTGCTGTGACTGTGCCAACTGATAACTCGGTGGATATTCTCACAAATGATATCGGTGTTGTGGTAGTTTCTGATGAAAATGGGGAGCCTCAGGGGTTCAACATATATGTAAGACTACTGTAGGATCAAAGAAATCATGTTTTTTCCCTTTTACCTTGGCGCTTTTATACTTAAAAGCATCCATTCTCGAAATTGCTATTGCAGGTTGGTGGTGGCATGGGAAGAACCCATAGGATGGAGACCACTTTCCCACGTTTGGGAGAACCACTTGGTTATGTGCCAAAGGCGGACATTTTGTATGCTGTTAAAGCCATTGTTGCCACACAACGTGATCATGGAAGAAGAGATGACCGTAGATATAGTAGAATGAAATATTTGATCAGCTCTTGGGGGATTGAGAAGTTTAGAAGTGTTGTTGAGCAATATTATGGAAAGAAATTTGAGCCTTTCCATGAGTTGCCTGAATGGGAATTTAAGAGTTACTTGGGATGGCATGAGCAGGTTTGTGTTGTTAATTTGGGGATATCACACGTAATGCCTTTCATTTGACTTTTTTTAATAATTTTCTCACTTGTCTTGCTACTAATTGCATTTTAATCTTCTTATGTTATGCTTGGCTTCAATTGTTTTCATTTTCAACTTCACCCTTGGCTTTATATAGTGTATTTGACCTTCTTAGTAACTTTTCTTTTGGCAGGGAGATGGTGCTTTATTTTGTGGACTTCATGTAGATAATGGTCGCATTGGAGGAAAGATGAAAAAGACACTGAGGGAAGTGATAGAGAAGTATAATTTAAATGTGCGGATCACCCCAAACCAAAACCTCATTTTGTGTGACATTCGTAGTGCATGGAGGCGTCCTATTACCACGGTTCTTGCTCAAGCTGGGCTGCTGGTAAGATTTTCATTACTTGCAAAATTCATCTTTCTGATTTATAAACCTGCAGTCTATGATGTCTGCTAAAGTTTCAAAGTTGAGCATCTTAATCAAATGGTAACGCATATATTCTGTCCATCGTGTTTTCTTCTGGTTGCCAATATGACAATGTATCTCAGATTTTAAAGAAATAATAAAGCTAATTAACGAAGAAATCAGCTGCAGCAGCTGGCATGGTAGTTCTGTTAGAATAATATATGTTAATGTCTTTCCCTTTAGATTATGTTTTAGGGCAAGTTAAATATTATAAAAATTAGGGTCAACTTAAAGTTATTTTCCCTAAGTACTCCTTCACTTGGTATAAATACCCAACAAGCTTCAGGGGTTAATCAAGCTAATTTTTCACACACAAAAAAACTATTTCTACTTTGTTCGTCTCATTTGTTTTCTTCTTTTGTTATCTTATATTTTTCAATCTCTTTAATTAACAAGTTCACTCAGGAATTGTGTAATTTTATGGCACATTAGTATCTAGACAAGACCGCCAATTTGGACTCACTCACTCAATCCATCACTGACTATTGCATAAAATCCCACTGGAAATTTTGGACAGAGGTTTTGAATCCACATTCATTTTTGTTTTCAGTTTCTTTAGATTTTTTTAAACAAGAAAATTCCAGGAGGATTAAGTAGTGTAATGGCAGCTAGAGTGTAATGACAGCTTAAAGTTGTAGGAAATATAGGAATGTGAGCATGGAGTTCACCTAGTTAGACCATGGACTGGAGTGATTGTTGTAAATAACTTTTTCAAGGAACTTACTATCTCTGTGGTTCACACTGTGCTTAATTGTTTAGCTGTTTTTCGCTTATTAATATTCATCCCCCAAATTGTTTGCCTTACTCTCGTTTATTTTGTTATAATTCATATGTTGAATTAGTCATACTGCTGACTGGTTCTTGCTATGACACAGCATCCTAAATATGTGGACCCTCTGAACTTAACTGCTATGGCATGCCCAGCTTTCCCACTTTGCCCTTTGGCAATAACCGAAGCTGAGCGTGGCATACCTGATATCCTCAAGCGGGTCAGAGCTGTCTTCGAGAAGGTATGTGGTATATTTATCAAATATCCTGTTAAATTTAAATCCCTTATCCCCAACAGGAAGACTGGCCTAACATTCAAGTTTGAATGAATATCATTGGCTGAAATTGTTACCTCTTCTGAGCTGAAATTGAACTTTTCCTTGATCCTTCTCAAGATGCTGTGCACTGATTTCATTTTGTCTAAATTTCAACATGCTATCTGTGTGTATGCCTGTATTGATTTCCTTGGTCTAGTCATTTGTGCAAATTCTCCTCACTATCGATTATCTGAATCTAATAAATAGATTGGCATTGCCTAATTTCAGGTCGGACTCAAGTACAGTGAGTCGGTGGTTATTAGGGTAACTGGATGCCCCAATGGTTGTGCTAGACCATACATGGCTGAGCTTGGACTGGTTGGTGATGGTCCGAACAGCTATCAGGTAGTTCACTTATTAGACGAAATACCTTTCTGTAGTAATAATTAGTAGGATAACTTGGTAATTTTTTGTTGTTAAAATTAGATTTGGCTTGGAGGAACACCTAATCAAACTCAATTAGCAAGAACCTTTATGAACAAAGTCAAAGTTCAGGATCTTGAAAATGTTTTCGAGCCCTTGTTCTACCACTGGAAACGAAAAAGACTACCCAAAGAATCATTTGGCGACTTCACAACCCGCATGGTAGTATTATTATTCTCTTTGCTCGTTAATCATTATCCGCATTCCTTTAAAACTTCCTCTACAATCACTTGAAATTCATGGCCTAACAAACTGATGAGTATGATGATGTCCCTCAGGGATTCGAAAAACTTCACGAGCTGGTGGACAAATGGGAAGGTCCAGTGCAATCACCTGCAAGGTATAACCTAAAGCCTTTCGCTGATAAAGAGACATATGAAGCCATGGAAGAGGTTGCAAAGTTGCAGAACAAGACTGCTCATCAGCTAGCAATGGAAGTCATTCGGAATTTCGTTGCTGCCCACCAAAATGGTAAAAGCGAATGAGTCAGTTTATGATATTTCTGTTAGCAGCATTGTCAATAAACGATTTCTAGCAACAGATGAAATTCAGGGGTTTGGAGATCATTTCGGATTCTAGTTTTGGCATCATTTTATCTTTTATATAGGATCTGAGTTCCCTCTATAAATTATTGAGCTATTATTGTGTCCTATATTGTTGTTGAGGATTGTGGAGTTTGGTTTTATAACATAATTCCTGTAGCTTAGGAATTAGCATCAAAAGCTAATGACTAAAGCTTTCATGAAAATTAACAATGGAAATTTCTATATTTAAATTGAAATCCATTTTCAAACATCTTAGACGAACTTCAAAAATGTACATTCTTTTAGACAATTCCAAGTGAAGTGGTCCCCAAGTGGTTATTGGTTTTCTGAATTAAAACATGGATATGGTGCATGCCTTAACTGTCTCTGACCATGATGTAGTAAATTAAGGCATAATTAATACAAATCAAAATGCACGTGAACCAACAAAGCATCTCGAGATGGAGTTGGTTCAGACAGCAGCCCTAAGACTTGGTTGTCAGTAATTATTGGAAACATTAATGATTGTATTTTATAATCATTAAACAAATATTTGAAAGGTTATAACTTATAAACAAGGGATACCTTTAACGGCACGGGCCTTCATTTTCTTTATTTGTAGAATCCATACCTTTATGTTGATGAGCTTCCAAAACACTGTCGTTTTTTCTATGTAAAACCAGAAACAAAACACCCCTTGAAAATGACAAACATGAAGAAAGATCTTTCACAAGAGGGATTGATCCAATGGTGCTGGAGAGTCCAAGTAATGAAGAAGAGATGAGAAGAGAGAAGGTGGTGGAGAAGGAGAACATAAAAACAGTAGTGTATCTTTAATTGAAGAAGAGAAATGGAGACTCCAATTCAAAGAGGATTAATTATTCGGATTTGTTGTTGTCACCAACACAACAATCATACGAGGTAAGCTCCATGAATCATCGGTTTCTAGCTCTTTATTATATAAGTACCTCAAAAACTGCTTATGTATAGCGATGGAAGTAAAATAGAATCCCCAGTGGCTTGAGGTTGTGTGGTTCAGACATGGATTTCCGTAAGCTAGCTTGCTAATTTCTATTGTTTGAGACTTCCGAGTCTACTGGTCCGGCCATCGGCTTTTCCCGTGAACGGCGTTTTATTGGTATGGTGATGAATAAGTTAAATCACGTGACATGGTATCATGTCAGATAACTTAAGCTGAACGACATTGGTTTCAGATTGCAGAATGCGCTTCGGTCGCATTGTTTTTGCTGAAGTATTTGTTTGCGAATTGATCTTTCTATATCGATGCTCCATGTTTATTTGCACATTTATGTATCTATTTAGTTCAGAACAGATGAAAAATCCAGGTTCCCAATTGATTGCCAGACACTTCTTTCTGTAGGAGAAAATTCCCCTTGAAGCAGGAGTGCGTTCAGGACATTGCAAGGCTATAGTACAGAGAATTGTCAAGCAAGTTCGTACCGAGACAGAACAATGGTCCCAGATGCAAGAGATGCTGTAAGGGATGAGATGGAAGAATTGCAGAAATGTCGAGATTTTTGGGAAGATCGAGCAGTTTATTTGGACTATCAGATTCAATCCTTGCAATCTGATGTAAGATGTTCACAGTATACAACTATAATTTGTTGTAGACAAAACACTATTGAATTGAATATGTCTGTTGCTTTCATTAGGCAAAAGAATGGAACAGAAAGCTGTCTCGTCCAAAGCAAAGGCTAATGCACTACAGGCACGAATATCCGTCCTTTACGAAGAGATCAAGAGATTGCGAAACGAAAGAGATAGAAAAACAGTGAGGGCCGGAATTACTTCACCGCTTAACCAAGAAGCACAAAACAAAACGGAGAAACGGATACTCGTGTGTCGCTTAAAGGAAAACCGTTGCACGAATGATGATGGCAGCAAGGCTCAAACATGCACTGCTGCCGGTGCCGGACTTCTTCCCCGACAATCTCCCCTTAGAGAAATCAGTAACCTGTCGACATTGATGAAGCAACATGGTGAAGGAAATCTTGCCATTGTTTTGCCTCCCGAATGATCCGGAAATGTAATATTCATTCGAGACAATACCAGTCACGATCAGTAGGTCTATCGGAATGGTTGATTCAAAACCTTATGAACACTCAACATGTAGCATGAGCAGTGACTCAGTGGCGTGATTTTAGTACTTCTTTCCTTCATCTCAACTGGAGTCTATAGAAGATGGACTATACAGTTGTAAATCTAAGTGTAACAAAAGTATGTTATAAATATATAAGATACAGCATGCATTTAGTCACTCAACTTTCATGTTCCTAATTTGTAACACTTGTTCAGTTTTGTCGATTCAATCTTAAATATATATGTCCGTTTCTAGCAACCGAAAGTCTTCCAACTTGAGAATAATATTGTGCGAAGGATTTTGTTTTGATGATTAGGCACCAAGTACTGGCTGGTGCGATCGAACAGAAGATGTTAGAACCTTTACAACACCAGCACAAGCTCCTGTTGAGAACAATATGCTTTGCTGTTCGAACATACTTGGGTTCCCTATTGTAATACTCGATATCGATCCTGCTAGGATACTGTAGTTATTTTCCTTGCTTTACAGCTTCTCAGTTTTTACATTTCCCCCCCTTCGGTGGGTGGATTATGCTCGCTTTGTCGGT
Source organism: Abelmoschus esculentus (assembly GCA_035048815.1). Classification (NCBI taxonomy): domain Eukaryota; kingdom Viridiplantae; phylum Streptophyta; class Magnoliopsida; order Malvales; family Malvaceae; genus Abelmoschus; species Abelmoschus esculentus. The sequence goes on from JAUCBN010000001.1 coordinate 29,119,022, forward strand.
ATTAAGAAAGCAGATGAAGAGATTCTGTTAAACATTCTGAATCAGAAGAATCCTGGTTCCATGGAAGGCAGTTGCTGGTAACATGGTTCACAATCTGCAGATACATGTCCGGATCATAGATTTAGGATAGGCCTAACCATTGAGGTAGAAAATATGTATTTTTCACAAGTTTCAGTAGCACGTAGACAACATAAGAGGAAGGTTTTTCACCCTCCTTTTGTACTTGAATTTAGACGGGGACATGGTTGCCTACAGACAATATAGCAAATTAGCAACATCTTATGTTGTTTAAGAAGCTCTTTCCTGTCTGAAAGGCATGCAGGCATGGATCCAGATAATAATACTCAAAGAATTTAAAAAGAAAGAACATATTCATAAGTTGAAGTGTATTGACATATTCGAATTGAATAATTATTTATTATAACGCAGCTGCTTCATATGCTTCATTTACATTAGATCTCTTCAGAATCAAATGGAGATCGATGGTGGGGAATGGAGGTCTGTGGGGTGTTCGATGGTACCGCATGCAGAGAATCAAAACTGTTCTTCTTGAATGAAAATACATGTCATCCGAGGCGAGAAGCAGCTTGTCAGCAGGATGCAGCTGAATCGGAACCTGCGTAAGTTGAAACTCAACCCTACGCTCATGAGAAATGCGTGGGCTTCACGTATCAATTGATTTTTATTTTTTATTTTTAATTTTTAATTGTTTGCTAGTCAGTAACTATTCCATAGGAAAATAATTCATCAATTATAGGGTACTTTCTAATTGGTTATTGAAGTACGAAATATTACAAATCAATCATTTTATTGAGAATTATAAAATAATATTTTAATACTAAATTTTAAATAAAATTAAATTTATCAAGTATTTTTAACGAAAAATGAGTGTTATTATTTTTAAAAGATTTAAGTTCAAATAATTTATTTATATAATATATTTTAAAAGGGTAAGAATAAAAAGTCGATACTATCGTATAAAATATATTTTTAATAATTAAAAATTATTATATTCTTAAAATAAAATTAATATTTAAAATTATATAAAATAAAACCATAAAAATATCATATTACTCGATCAATTAATAAAACTCTATAATCGCACCTTAATAACTTAGTATAATAGAAGATTTAATTATTAAATTTTATATAATATTATATTTTATTTCTAAAAAATAAACTTTAATATTTAGATATGATATCAATTTCTTGCCTATTATAACCCAATTTCTATTTTCTCTCCTCCACTATATTATTTCACCATTCTACCTCCACCCCACAAATTGAAGTCTCCCTTAATATATTATAAATATATTTGAGTATTCTAATTTAATTATAGTATAAGATATTCTATTTTAAAAGATTTTAATTAAAATAAAATATTAATAATTAAATTGTTCTTAAAAAACAAAAATTAAAATAATTAACCAATCAAATATTAAAAATATTATTTTTGCTTTAGACTTTATATCTATCATCTATCCATTCAATTTCCCTTTCAAGTTTACTGGAGCAGATCTGAATCTACTCCCTCACTTAGCCTTATTTTGTCCATTGCTGTAAAAGACAAATCCCCCTCTTCTAAAAAAACAAACAATGAAAAAAAACTTTTTTTTCTTTAAAAAACCAAGAAATTTAGACTAAATTTACCCTCCCGAGGTTGCCTGCTCACTGGATTTTTTTTTGTTTGGGCACTGCCATCAAAACTTGTGGTTCTAATTTCCAGAAATTTTCCTTTTCTTTTCCCTTAAAAGCAAGAAAGCGAGAGAAAATTTGCAGAATTATCAAAAACATCACTTGCAGACCGCAACACTTGTCTAAAAAAACACCCACCTTTTCATCATCATCCCTCCTCACCAAGTCTTTTTTTGATGGGTTTTGAGAGAGAAACTGAAAGCATGGATTCAATACATTTTTTGTGTATTAATTATATAAAAATATAATATTTTAACCCCCATCATTGCCTTTTTGAAAGCAAAGTTCACACCTTTCTCTCTCTTATCCCCTGTCTTTGCTTTTCATATCCTTTCACTCTCTAGTGTGGGTTTAGTTTCAGCATTTTCAGTTCAGTTCTTTTTTAGGAAAAAAATTCTGGGTATTTGAGATTCTCCATGGATTCATACGAAGCAACGGGGATGGTGTTTTCTCGGATCCAAAACTTGGACCCTGAAAACGCTTCGAAAATCATGGGCTATCTTCTCATTCAAGACCATGGAGAGAAAGAGATGATACGTTTAGCCTTTGGACCTGAAACGCTCATCCACTCGTTAATCCACAAAGCCAAAACCAAGTTGGGACTTTCTGTTTCGAACCCACCGACGCCTTCAACGCCGTCGTCTCCATCGCCATTCTCTTCCAGGCCGAGCCCTTTATCCATCCCTTCAAATGCCTCTAATGGCTTCGAAAACCATTCTCTTTCGTACGCCAACATCGTCAATGGGAACGCCGGTAACGTCAACAGCAATGAGTACCAGTTCCAGGACCGACTCTCGTTCCTCAAGGAGTCAAAGCACGAAGATTTGTTCGACCCGAGGCTCGACTTGGCTTCAATGGCTAGTCCGACTGGTTGTTACGCTGATTCTCCGTTGCATAGGCGGAGTTTCTCGGTTCCGGGGGGGTGTTTAGGGGCTGAAGATCTGAATTCTGGGCTCGGGTTCAAGCCGTGTTTGTACTTTGCGAGAGGGTTTTGTAAGAACGGTGATAGCTGTAGGTTTATCCATGGAGATCACTGTGCTGAGTCCGCTACAAAAATGACCGAGTTGGAACACTGCCAAGAGCTGCTTAGATCGAAGTCTCTTCAACAACAACAAAAGTTAGCTGCTTCGGCTTCACCGTTCCTGCCCAGCGGTGCTTCTTCTTCTTACAACAAGTGTGTTAATTTCCTTCTCCAGCAGCAACAAAATGAAACTCATAGGTGAAATGAAATGCATGGAGCTTATTTTTCTTTGATTTTTTTCTTGAACTCATTGCCATAGCATCGTTGTTACTTTTGTCTTCTTCTTTTACAGATCGGCAGCGACAGCATTGATGATGGGAGATGAGCTTCATAAATACCGGCGGTGCCTGCCCGAAATGGGAGCCAATCCAGGCTCTAGACAGATTTATTTGACATTTCCAGCCGACAGCACTTTCAAAGAAGAAGATGTTTCAAATTACTTCAGGTAATGTTTCAAGCTTTTACTTGTTCCGGCCATTGTTGTTTCTGGTTTGAGCTGCCATTGTTGGATTGTAAGGTTGTTTGTGTTTTTTATAGCATTTATGGACCTGTACAAGATGTTAGGATACCTTACCAACAAAAGAGGATGTTTGGATTTGTTACATTTGTGTATCCTGAGACTGTGAAGCTCATTTTAGCTAAAGGGAACCCGCATTTCGTTTGCGACTCTCGCGTTCTGGTTAAGCCGTACAAGGAGAAGGGCAAAGTCCAAGAGAAGTAAAGGCCCTCGTTTTTTTGGTTCTGTTGTTAGATCTATGTTTGCATACTGTCTGCAATCTGCATTGGCATGATTTTATCTTTATTGATTAGGAAGCAACAACAGTTGGAGAGAGGAGAGTATTCAGCATGCTCAAGTCCGACCCCAGTGGATTCCCAGGAGACATTTGATCTCCATCTTGGTGAGTAAAAATAATGACTAGGCTTGGATTTATGTTGAATTGCTGTACTTGTTTGTGAGCCTTTTTCGTTTTGATTCGAACTTGTTTAGGAGCAAGAATGTTTTACAATACTCCAGAGATGCTGTTGCAAAGGAAATTGGAGGAGCAGTCCGATTTACAACAAGCCATCGAACTTCAAGGAAGAAGGCTAATGAATCTGCAGATGTTGGACTTCAAAAACCATCACCAGTCTCCTTTCCATCATGGTTTGTCCACTGGTTCTCCCATTCCTTCGCCAACTGTTTCCCGTACTCCCACCAATCAAGCGTGAATTTTTCCATATGACGTCTTTGATCAAGAAACTCCTGAAGGTTACGTATTAATCCCGTCAAGAACAGTTAAAAAATAACTTTGGTGTTCCATTATTCAATTTGGTTTTTTTCCTTTCCTGCAGATAATGGTGGTAGCATGATTGGTGTTGTTTCCAAATTGACAGCTGCCGCCAATGTGGATAAGCCGCTCAAGGAAGTTAATCCGTCATGTAATCCTAAAATCGACAACAAAAATGCTAAGGTCAACGCGGATGAAAACGACTTCCCTGAAAGGTATAAAACCTGTCATTTAAATGTAGATACCCACACAGCATGGAACAAAATGTTAAAACGTCCTGGAATCTGGTTCTATATAATTCATCTGCTTTGTTCCAACTTTGGCGATAGTTTCGAACAGTTGACGTAATGCGTTTCATTCTTTGTTGGCATTATTAACAAAGGCTTTTATGTCATATGAACAGCTTGGAGCATATTCTCCCTGATAACCTTTTTGCATCACCTAAGAAGTCTACCGATCACCTCACCGTCTTCACTACGTCATCTATAGAGGGCAATGACAAAAATGAGAGTCCGACTGCATCTTCTAACGGTAACCCTTCCCTGGCTAATGCCTCCTCCAGCCTCAACATGCCTTCACTTAACTCATGTTTGCTACAACTCCCTAGGTAAAACATAACTTCATTCCTTTCATTACAATTCCATAGACGAGAAAAGGAAGTTAATAAGCGATATTATTCATTTGGCCACACAGGTTATCTTCTGGACAAGGTGCCATCGGAATGTAAGCTCTCAACATGGAGGAGAACTTGACTTCGCCATGGTAAGAAGCACATTAAAATTGTTCGAAAACTTTGTCCAAATTTAATGATTTCTCATGACGCTGAAACCGCTGTTCTTTTTCTTCTTAACATCCTGCAGAAAACAAAGGACTTTATGATACCAAACAAATAGGAAATGCTCTAGCTGTATAGCCAAAGCCATACCCAACACAAAGAAGAAAAAGATGTGTAGACGATCGCACCGCCACCAGCATCACCACCCCCACCCCCATCAATACATACTACTTAGACTGAAGTAAAAACACATAAATGTATAGGTAAAGGACAGATGAACTGATTTAAGGAGCGTGGGGTCTTTTCTCTTCGCTTGGACCACCACACAGTAAAAACAGTAGAATCTATAAACAAAAGGCAAGCTGTAGCTCTCGTATGCAACTCTTTCTATGTGCACTGTAATCTTTACTGTTACCCTTGTGTTTGTTTTTAACTACCCTTTTTTACCCTCCCCTCTAACTACTCTACTGATATGATGACCCAAATGAGAAGGGATCAAACTCTGACCTTCCTTTTTTGAATCATTTTCTTTGATGCTTTTCATGTCCATGTTATTATTACAGCCTCTTGTTATGTTACAGATCAGAAGAATGATTTTTTAAAAGGTGTCTGATTCATGTGATGAAAGGTGAATGGAGGGTTGTCTGACGTGTCATATAATTGTTTTATAGGTGGAAATGGGGTCAGGGTCCACATTGTCACATGGGGATCTGACAATGTATGGTATCTGGATTCCATTGTCATAGACTTATTTCCCAAAATATGTTTCAAGAAATGATATATTACCATTATTTTTAATTTTTGTTGGTTCCCTATTGTTTTTGTGGCCTAGTCTTGTATCCTGCTGGTCTATGTTTCATGTTTGTGGAGTCCACACCCCTTGATTTCAAATGGCTCCCCTCCCTCTTCCTTGGTGGGTGTACATGGTTTATTTGGGTAGAAACATTAAATGTGCTGGTCTATTGTTATTTGGATTCTAGACTTATTAGAAGACGACTCTTTAATTTCTTTATAGTATCTCTTACTTTTTTTTCTAGAACAAATTAGGAATCAATTTAGGATTTTATCCTAAAATTAAATGAATTATTTCCGCTATAAATTTTTATAAAAATCAATCGAGATCAATTTAGGATTTAATTTTACACTAATTTATAATCATTAGATGAATGAGGTTAACGGTAAAAATATGAAGATTGTCAATTAAAAAATAAGAAAAAAAACTAATATTAGACGTATATTACTATTATCTAATGATCTAAAATGAATATAAAACTAAATAAGTTTTACACCGATAAACATGAGGCTCTTCGCGTAAGGTTATTGAGTAAATATCTTTCGGCTTCAATCATATTAGTTCATTTCTTTTATATCTATTAAGTCTTGTTAATTAATTAATTTAAATAAAATATTATAAAATTTTAACATCTTTTCACTTAATTTTTTTCACTCGCAATATAAAATTTTAAATTTATAATTATACTCAAATATTATTATACAAAAAAAAAGAGAGATAAGAGCACTTCCCATAATACATATATACCTTCGTTCTAGATTATATCAATTAATTATTGGTAATATATTCGATACTAATATTCAATATAATCTATATTTGAATGTCTATATTACATTTGATTGTCCTTTCCAACAGAACGTGTTATGAAATTTAATATTAATTGATTTATTGGAATAAAATATTAGATTATTTAAATAAAATTAAAGTTTAATATCTAAAATACTAAAATTATTGTATTCAATAAATGATCTAATGAAAGAATAAATAATATTCACTTGTAGATAAGTGAATTTAATCATTTTATTTATAATATATAAATATCAAAAAATTATTAAATGTATGTACGAACCTATTAAAAATACTAAAAGTATATTGAATTTACTTTAATCAGATCAGTCGGTTGGTAACCTCCCAAATCAAAGTTTCCAGCGGCCAAGACGACGTGATTTATTTATGTCTGACAATGAGGTTTCGGATACGAGGAATGGTCCTGAGGCAAAGATGACAGTTCACCAAGAAGGAGATTTAGCACATATGGATCTTGATATTGGGGCGGACATGGAAAAAACAATAGGGTTATCGTCTAGAGACAGTGATATCACGTTACCGTCAGTGGTGGCGTTTGAGCTGAAAAGTGGACAAGAACCTATCGATCTTGGGAAGAGGGTTTCTTTTCGAGATGTTGTGACGTGTTCCGCCGAAAGTAATAAGGAGGATAATTTTCTAAAGTCGTTGGAAGTGGAATTAGCCAATGACGATATTATTATTAGCAGAGATGGTCCGGTTCCTGAGATTCGGTTTTCCGATAGGGTTCATAAGCAGATTGATGCAAAGTTGGCAAAGGCGATGATAGTAAGACTCCTGGGGTGCTCAATTGGACTCAGGGCTTTGAAGAATAGAATACAGGCACTATGGAATCCGATGGGAGATTTCTCGATCATTGATCTAGATAACGATTATTACTTGATCAAGTTTAGCCTTGATACGGACTATGACAAAGTAATTTCTGGTGGCCCATGGATGATTTACGGAAGCTACTTAATTGTCCAGCCCTGGTCGAGGGAGTTTTCGACAGCTGAAGATCATCCTAAACAGATTTTGGCATGGGTAAGACTGCTTGGATTACCCTATCGTTATTATTCGAAACATTTGTTTAATGCAATTGCAGAACTAGTTGGAGAGGTTATTCGGGTTGATTTTAACACGATGAAGGGTCGTCGAGGGAGGTTTGCACGACTTGCGGTTATGGTGAGGCTAGACCAGCCACTACTACCTGGTATGATAATTGATGGTAGGTTCCAACGGATAGAATATGAAGGTTTGACGTTGATTTGTTTTGGATGTAGGAAGTACGGACATACTAAGGAATTATGTGCGAAAGTGCAGAAGCAGACGACACAACCCAAAATTGTGGAACCAACACCAAAAGCTGCTGAGATGTATGGGTCGTGGATGCAGGTGGAGAAACGACGACGGGGAACCCAATGAATTGCTAAGGGACAAAACTCTTCTGATTCGAGGGCTGTTAAGTCGACGGGTTCACGGTTTGCTGTGTTGAATGTTGGAATAGATAATATGACGGTGGAAGAGCAAACTCCGACGCAAGGGATTGGCCAGGCCCCGGTTTCTAGGGTCGATCATGGTCCTAGTTCAAAGAGGGTAATGAAAGGTAAAGAGGTTGTGGTGGTTCATGAGCCATCTATGAATAAGGGTGCACAAAAGGTTCAAATCATCGCGGACATAGCAAGACCATCTAATGTTGTTCCTCTTATGGAAGCTACTGGGTCGCAAATGAATGCGGATGAGATGATCACAAAAGCAGTGATTGACACTTCTAAGGTATGTAATGAGCAAGAACAGGTTAAGAGTTTGCAGGTCACCAGTATTGGTAATGAGACACAAAGTACGGTGCAGATTGTTCCTTCTAAGTTGCCTACGGAAAAACATACGGTTATTCGTATTGCGGATGAAAATTAAAAACGGGTCTTAAAAGATAATAATGGAAAACCAGCGTTAGGTTTGATTCGTAAAATAAACAAGACATATGCTCGTAGTGGCACTATTCCAAGCCCTTTGGTTCGCAAGAACGGAAAGGCGAAAAAGATTGATGAGAAACACCAAGCAATGGAAGTTACGCAATGGATAAATACAATCTCAAATGAACTATCTACAAAGTAAGCAAGTCTGGATCTGTCCGTTAGGTCGAAGGGTTCAGAGATAACTAAGAAGGGTGAAATTCGATGGACTGCGAACGAGTCATTTGAGGGAACGATGCAAGCGAGGAATCAGTGAGTTTGGGGTTCTTTATGCTTATTTTAATGATTAAAATCATGTGTTGGAATACTCAAGGTACTCTTGGTCTTGACTTTAATCGCTATTTTAGATTATTGGTTAGTGTACAATTATCGGATATGATTGTAATCTTTGAGCCTCGAATAAGTGAGGATGGGGCGGACAATTTCATTCGTCGCTCGGGGTTTGATTATTCATACAGAGTAGAAGCAAATGGTTTTTCAGGAGGTATATGGGTCTTTTGGAAAGAGGGGATTATGTTTGATGTTCTTACTGTTTCAAACCAGTTTATACATGGAATTTGTGTGGGTTCTAGATCAAATGTATAATTCCACGCTATGTTTGTGTGTGCAAGCCCAGAGTTGGGTAAACGTCGATTCCTCTAGGATCAACTTGAGGTCCTAGATCCAGGGCCTGGAATGCCGTGGCTGCTTGGTGGAGACTTTAATGCTATAGTAAGTTCTGATGAGCGGTCAGGTGGATCGACTCGGAGAGTGGGGACTTGCGCGCAGTTTAGTGAATTTATCTTTCGAACGGGGCTTATTGACATGGGTTTCAGTGGTCCACGCTTTACTTGGCAGAGGAGTAACTTGAGTTAAAGGCTTGACCGCTTCCTCTGTAATGCAAAGTGATATGATTTTTTTGCGTCTTCAAATGTCCTGCATCTACCTTTGATGGGGTCTGATCATCGTCCAATTTTATTGGTGACTGAGGCGGATAGGAATCGAAATGGTCAACGGCCTTTCCGGTTTGTGTCAGCATGGAATGATCACCCAGATTTTAAGCGGTTATTACATGAGAGTTGGGATAGCAATATAAATATGTTTGATAGTTTTTTCTCATTTCAGGAAAAAAGTCGTCAATGGAATAAGGATGTGTTTGGCCATATTGGGAAAGAAAAGAGGCGACTTCTTGCCCGAATCGGGGGAATTGAGAGAGCTATTGATAGAAGGCATAATCCGTTTCTCTTAGACTTAGAGATCAAACTGAAATCTGAGTTGAATGTTGTCCTTGAGTAGGAGGAAAGCTTATGGTTTCAAAAATCTCAGAGTAAATGGCTTGACCAAGGTGATCGTAATATAAAATTTTTCCACTCCAACACTCTTAATCGGAGGAGGCGCAATACCATTCGCATGCTTCGCTTAGATGACAGAAGTTGGTGCTCGGAGTCAACCGTTTTAAAAGAGCATGCTATCGATTTTTTCTCAAAGCTTTACACTGCCGAACCGGTTGTCAATTTGGACCGTAATGATTTGAGTGGACATTCACAGGTGTCCGAGAGCCAACAAAGGCTATTGTTACGGGATGTATCGCCAGCCGAAGTTCGTGCAGTTATATTTTCGATGAATCCGCATAAAGTACCAGGTATTGATGGCTTTCATGCGGGGGTTTTTCAGAGGAATTGGGATGTTATAGGGCAGTCGGTGGTATCGTTTGTTCGAGAGTTCTTCGCGACTGGAAATCTAGGCGACATCACTAATCAGACCTTACTTGTATTAATTTCCAAAGTTGCTAAACCAGAGAGTATTAAACAATTTAGACCTATCAGCTTGTGCACGATATTGTACAAAGTTATTACTAAGATTCTGGTTAATAGACTTAAGCCTCTGTTACCGAACTGGATATCTTCAACTCAGTAAAGTTTTGTACCAGGACGTCATATCACGAATAATATTATTCTAGCTCAAGAGGTAATTCATACGATGGGAAAGAAGAAAGACTCCAAACCTTGGATGGCGATTAAGGTTGATTTGGAAAAAGCCTATGATAGATTAAGCTGGGATTTTATAGAAAACTCTCTTTATGGGTTAGGGCTTCTTGACCGTTTTATTTGGTGGATTTTAAAATGTATAACTTCGATTACTACAAGAATTATCTGGAATGGAGAGATGACAGATTCGTTTCAGCCTTCCCGCGGGGTGACAGGGGGATCCGCTTTCACCTTATTTATTTGTCATTTGTATAGAGCAGTTAGCGAAGGCGATTGATCGGCGAATCCTTGATGGATAATGGAAGCAGATTCAGCTTTCTCGTGGTGGCTCGGGCTTGTCGCACCTATTTTTTGCAGATAATTTGGTACTATTTACGGAGGCGTCGTTGAAGCAGGCTAAAATTGTTCATGAAGTCCTCCAGGATTTCTGTATGTCGTCAGGACACCGAGTTAGTGTTTCTAGAACCCAAATATTCTTTTCTAATAATTGCAGCTTAAAGCGAAAACAAAATATAGCGAACCATTTTGGGTTTGAGGTAGTGGATGATTTGGGGAAGTACTTGGGTGTGCCGCTTCTACATAAGCGCGTTACACGGGACACTTACCAATATCTGATTGAGAAGATTGATCAACGCTTATCGGGTTGGAAAGCAAAATCATTTGCACTAGCCAGGAGAATTACTCTAGCGAAGGCTGTGTTACAGGCTATACCAATTTATACAATGCAAACTACCTAGCTTACTAAAGGTATTTGTGATGAAATTGAGAAACACATTCGTCGTTTTGTTTGGGGTATAACACCAGACCATAATGCTATCAACCTTGTAAAATGGGATGTTATAAAAAAGCCATCAAATATGGGAGATTTAAGTTTTCGTGATGTGCAGAACCAAAATTGTGTTTTCCTTATGAAGGTAGGGTATCACTTGGTTTGTAGTAAGGACAAGCTATGGGTCCGGTACTAAGGGATAAGTATAAATAGATTGGAGAATTGCCTAGTGAAATTTATCGACGAAACTCCTCGAGACTTTGGCAAGGTGTGAGTCATTGTTGGGAAGCAATAAAGCAAAGCATGTGTTAGCAAGTTCGTAATGAGTGGAAAGTCGATTTTTGGTGGGACGTGTGGTTAGATGTGAGAGAGCCTTTAGCGACAAAATACCTTCTACCTGGTGATCCTCCTCACGTGAGTGTTGCTAGCATGCTAACGGTAACAGGGGCTTGGGATTGGAGCAAGCTTGCGTTGGTATTGCCTCGCGAGTCCTTGGATCAGCTGGCAAGCGTTGTTCCGCTACATGCTGGATTTGAGAATGACTCGCTAGTTTGGAGATGGACTGAAACGCGTATATTCTCAACCGCATCAGCCTATCGTACTTTGAGGCCAGAGGTGCTCCTTGAGGAGGAGGATTCATGGAAGTTCATTTGACGTCTTCCGGTTCCACAACGGATCAGAACTTTTTTATGGTTGTTAAACCATGATAGGTTGATGACGAACAAGGAAAAAACTCGTCAACATTTTGGTAACAACAGCCTATGCCCTATGTCCGGTGTAGAAGATGAGGATATAAACCATGTGTTGAGAACGTGTAGCCGGGCGAGGCAGGTTTGGGCTAAGCTGATGCCGCAAAACCTATGGCGTAGCTTCTTTAACGGAAGTAATCGCGATTGGTTACAAGCCAACTTGAAGAGTAATAGTAATTGGTGGACGATTTTGTTTGCAATAACTTGTTGGATCCTTTGGAAGAGACGATGTGTTTTTGTGTTTGATAGTGGAAGAGAATTAGTTGGTAACATTGTGGATTACTGTGTGGCGTATGTAAAGGAAATTGTGGCTGCTATGGAAATACGCAAACAACAACAGCGAAGAGGGTTGTGAAAACAATAGTGCCGACCGGATGAAAGATGGGTTAAAGTTAATACGGATGGAGCGGTGGGAGGAAATCCTTTGATTGCAACCGCTGGAGGAATCATCCGGGACGCTGACGATGAGTGGATTCGTGGTGTTGGGCGGCGCATTGGCCGTTGCTCGGTGATCTGCGCGTAATTGTGGGCTGTTTTTGACGGTTTAACATTAGCTTGGGAATTAGGGTATCGTAAGGTGGTGCTTGAACTTGACAGCACTACAGCCGTGGCTTTGATACAAGGGTTGTTGGTTGACATCGCCCATCGCAATCTTGTTCTTCTGATTAGTGAGCTGATTGTACGTGCATGGGATGTTAGGATTGTGCATGCGGGAAGAGAGGCTAATGGAGTAACAGATCTGTTGGCTATGATCATGCGAAATACTGAGGATTTAGTGCGAGTGTTCTTGGAACCACCTAATGCAGTTCAGATTTTACTTGATCGGGACAAGTCCATAGGTTTGGTTTGATGTTTTAGGGATTTAAGTTTTTGTTTAAATTTGTTTAATGCCACTACGAGTATTCTTTTCCTCCAATTAAGTTTAGGGAGGTTTTTAACGAGGCTCATAGTTGCATTACTTTCTACATAAAAAAAAATACTAAAAGTATCATTCTCCTCTATTTTTTCAATTTATTTTATTTATGAGATGAAGTTTTTTTCTTCCAAAATGGTATTCACATTTTATTATTTTAAGATTTTTTTATTTAAAAAAGTGAAACAAAATGAGCTTTCCCATCGCAACATTAAAGGATCAATCAAGGAAATAAGAACACACAACCCACCATCAGGCGACCTTTGGATCAATCAAGGACTCTGATCTTTCAACACGAACAGATTGATAGCCGTTGGATTTGATGACTCCTGTTTTTACATGTCGCCGGCGTTAATAGACCCTGGAGGAGCAGCTTCTTCACCGCCCAACGGTCAGGTTTCTTCTGTTCCTTTTACATTGAATTCCTTGGGGTCTTTTCCTGTTTATCAATCGGAATCTTCGCTAGGAAAAATGAAACCGACTTCTAGTTATGGTTTCGAGGGTGATTTTAATTCTGGGTTTTCGAAATCGACCCCAAATAATACCGATTTTAGCTTCAATACGCCTTCCTTACAACGAACATCGGCCGGCCTTGCTAGGCCAAGGCTTGTCAAAATTAGAAAGCAATTGAATTCCGATAATTTGAACTCTTCAGTCAATTTAGAAACTGGGCTAGGCCCCGGTTTCAATCCGTTTCAGCCTGTTTCCAGTGGTTCCGGTCCTATCCCATCCGATGGGAGTAATTTGGGGGTGAACTTAGAGTTAGAGGGAGGAGTTGTGGAGGAAATGAGGAACTTAAGAATTGGGAAGAGTTGTGGTTTTGTTGATCAAAGTTTAGTTTCGAAGCTTCCGGATGATCTAAGGAAGTTGAACATTCAGGATGGTTCTATGAGTGATCAGAGCAATGAGAATGATAGAAATGCAGGTAGTTATGTTGGAAGGGGTGTGGAAACCGAAAAACTTCCAAATGAGTTGCAGAGCAAGTTGAATATTAAAAGCAGTGAGGACACCAATGATGGAAGTAAGAGGGTATTTGTATTTTCGGTCAGAAAAGGTAGCGATTCTTCTGTTGGAAGCTCGACAGATGCAGTTCAAGACAAGATGAAGAATTTGAACATAAAGGGGTCGGATGATAACAATACCAACGAGAGAGATAGATTTGCTTTTAGGAGTGGTGAAAGCTCACATCATCTTGGTGGGGAAAGAGAAAAGGTATTAACTGATATGGAGAGGAAGTTAAATATTGAGAGTGTAACGGGAGGTTCTACTGGTCAAACGGATGGGGTATTTTCTTCTTCATCAGTGTTTGGAAAAGATGCACAAAATGAAAAGTTGGATGATAAGAAGCTTGAAGGGTTTGGTAATTCAGTTAAAAAAGAATCTGTTTTCCAGACATCAACATCGGGTTTATATCCAAGTAGTAACGTTCATATGGATCAACTAAAAAGTAACATGGGACCAGGTGGAGCTACAGTATTACCAACTTCATTTTCGTCTACTGCAATGCATTTCCAGCCTGGGGTAAGTTCATTCGGCTTGAGTTCTGACAAACCAGAAAAGAAGGATGAGTTCTGCTTTACAGCTAAACAAGATGCTGTTCGAACACCCTTTGTAGAATTCAGAACTCCGCAGTCACAAGCAAATATGTTATTTGGCATAAATAAAAAATTAGAATTCAATGCAAAAAAAGAAACCGGTAAAAGCACAACAATCAAGAAAAGGAAAGGGAAGTTGAAACACCCTACACCAGTCCATCTATGGCACGGACCAAACTTTGTGTCCAGTAAAACTGGTGCACAGGATAATGCAGAGGCCTCTGAGTCTTATTCACCAATGGATGTCTCACCATACCTGGAAACCCTAGTTGATACTCAATGTTCCAGAGAATCTTCTGTAGCTTCAGATGAGTCTTTCATTCTTGGTGTTAAATCTGCATCCAGTGGATCACAACAAGCAGTTTCAAGTGATGCAATAGTTGAGGATCTGGTTGCTGCATCACAGGATATGATAATAAATGAAGGTGAGGAGAAAGATGAAGAGATAAAAATGGAGGGTCATGGAGATGTTTTTGATAAAGTTGTTGCTCCTGAAGCTCCTGAAGAAGATTCTGTGTCTGGGGCTGAAACTGAAAGCTTTCTATCCGCAGCTGAGGAGATAGATGATAACAGCGATATCGCTCTTAGCTCAGCTGAAAAGGAAGTTACTTCTAGAACAAATATTGAGAGGCAAGATAGCGACACCCAGATGTACTTTTCTGCCACTTCTAATCCAGAACATATAAGTGGGTTTGACTTCACCTTTGCTGCATCTTCTTCAGCTCAGAGTCAAGTATCCGCACCAACACGCCACCACAGAAAGAATAATTTGGCTAAAACTTCTTTTGATACTACTTATTGCAGTTCAAATGTGAGAATTCCTAGTGCATCATCCTCTGTACAGTTTTCTCCTTACCCTGGGGCTTCAGTGCATTTATCTCACTGGCAAGCACAGAAATCAGATTTATCTACTTTGCGAAGCAAGGTTGGAGGGAATTCTGTGGCGAACAAAGGATCGGAGGTCAAGCATGAACCTACTTTGATGGATGCAAGCGCTGCAATCCAGGAATCATGTGAAAAGTGGCGATTAAGGTAATTATTAGTTTTTGATAATTTACCATCATTCTTTTAAAACATATTGTTTCAAAGTAGATTAATAATCCATATGTTCCTATAGATCATATTTGATCCATCTTGTAATTTGATGATGTGACATCTGTTTGTGCTTGATTCCCTTCCACTGATAAATTCATCTTGTATGTACCAGGGGAAACCAAGCATATGCAAACGGAGATTCATCCAAAGCTGAGGAATATTATACACAGGGGATAAGTTGTATTCCTGCAAGTGAGACATCAAAAAGCTGTCTTCGGGCATTGATGCTGTGCTATAGCAACCGTGCTGCTACATATATGTCTCTTGGAAGAATGAAAGATGCATTAGGAGATTGCATGATGGCCATCTCAATAGATCCCAACTTTTCAAAGGTTCAACTTAGAGCAGCTAAGTAAGGCTCTGCATTCGTTTCGTAATTCTTTCAACTGTATAAATTCTCTCCGTTTAAGAAATTCCTTTTTGTTTCAAAATCTTTTTTGTATGAGGATTTTTAAAGTATTTTTTTCTAACTTTGCAGTTTCTTCTCTGATGCTTATTTGAATCTTAACCTTTCATTTTAATCACCCTTTTGTAGTGATAAATATGCATTTCCAAGGAGTTAAATCACCATGTTTTCCTTTTTCTACTTATCTGTTTCCCTTTGGAGTCAATATTGCCTTGTGTTGTTATCCACTTCCGGTGATTAATTTGATTCACGCTCGTTATTGGCTTCATCTTATTCTCTCCTAACATGTGCCTCTTTCTTTTGTCTTTTCCTTCAAGTTGCTACCTTGCCCTTGGGGAAGTTGAGAACTCAACGCTATATTTCAGGAAGTGCTTACAATCTGGAACTGACGTTTGCCTGGACAGAAAAATTGCACTAGAAGCCTCCAATGGCCTGCAAAAGTCACAGGTGCTTATTGTTATTATTATTTTGAGATGAATTAATATACTATTGTGTTTTTTTGTTTTGTTTTTTGTTCAGTTGATACTACTTGATGTGAATTGTAACATTAATCAGGATTTACAGTTCATTCTTTAGATACATGAAGATCATTTGGAAATAGACACAAATGAATAAATGCCTGGTTTATTTGAGGTGATGATAATGTGAATGGTGACTGGTTTCCTCTATTACAGAAATTGTCGGAATACATGCACCGCTCTGCCGAACTTTTGCAAAGAAGAACATCTGATGATGCCGCAAGTGCTTGTGAACTAATTGCCGAGGCCTTGAAAATAAGCTTGTACTCGGAAAAATTACTTGAAATGAAAGCAGAAGCACTTTTCATTGTATGTTTATTCATATATACTTGTCTAAATGTGGCTCAATGACAGTAGATAGTTTACTGTTAAGCATATGTTGAATCTCAGGAAGATACTAGGAACCAATAATAACATTTTTTGCAATCTTGCAGCTGCGCAAATATGAAGAGGTAATTCAGCTGTGTGAGCAGACATTTGATTCGGCTGAAAAGAATTCCTTATCATTTGATAGCAATGGGCAAATGGGCAATCTGGATAGTTCTTGCTTCCCAAAGGACTCAACTTTTAGAGTTTGGCGATGCCACATGATATTAAAATCTTACTTTCATCTAGGAAAGCTTGAAGAGGCTATTGCCTTTCTGGAGAAGCAAGAGCAATTGCAATCCTCTAAGGATAGGTAAAAATCACTACCCTTCACTCATTCAATATATTAAATTGATGCACTGTAATACATCATTATTGTACAATTTGGGTCTGTCTAGGGATGGAATCAATAGTTTGGAATCATCAATTCCTTTGGCTGCTACTATCCGCGAGCTCTTGAGTCATAAGGTATTTCCTTGACACACATTTTAAAAGCATTTTCTAGTTTATGCATAGTTCTTCACAACATTGTGCTTTCGTTGGCGTGGTTGACATTTTTTTTCTTTAGGCAGTGGGATTGACTTTTGAACATGCAAGAACATGTAAAAGTGTTATTTCTTCTCATTCTTATAGAAGATTTCCAGAACTTTATTGCTACCTAAATTGGTGGAATTTACATCTAGGTGGCCTTTGTTGGGAAATTGCTTTCACTACAAATTTTCTTTTCTTTCAGAAACAGAAGGCAAACATAGTTGTTTTTATAACAAAATGCCCCCACTGGCATCCTGTGTGGAACTGGTACTCAGAATTTCTAACAACTAGATCCAAGTGGTGCCTGGAAAACTAGTTTAATCTTACAACTATTTTGTCAGACGTCTCATATGCTTTAGGGTGTATAAATAAAAAGTTTGGTGCCAAAATGCAGTTATTTCTTTTTATCTGCAGGCTGCAGGGAACAAGGCATTTCAGTCAGGTAGACACTCAGAAGCTGTTGAACATTATACTGCTGCTTTATCTGGCAATATGGAGTCCCGGCCTTTTGCAGCTATTTGTTTCTGCAATCGTGCTGCGACATATAAAGCTCTGGGTCAAATCACTGATGCAATAGCTGATTGCAGTCTTGCCATAGCACTTGATGGAAATTATTTGAAGGTTGTTCTGCAAACTGATGTTATCTTTACGCTCATACATGTGAATATGAGTTGAGAAGAAATGGAAGGATGAATTTGAGTTGAGAGATTAAACTAAGTCCATTTTATTTTCCTTCTGTTTAAAAAAAATATATCAAACCAAATGGCATCTTATGGAAATATAAAATCGAAGAATCTAAAGCTGGCTACTAAGCACATGCTGAAGCTTGATTTATAGGACTGCCTGGATGGTGTCGTTGTACTTACCAACTTAGATTCTACCTTAAGAGAGTGGTTTATGGAGTAAAGAAATGTAAATTTTAATATCCGCTGAGACCATTGGTACTTTTTTCCTCCTGGTAATATATTTGTGGGTTCATACTTTTGCAGGCAATTTCTAGACGAGCCACTTTATATCAGATGATTAGAGACTATGGGAAGGCAACCAGTGATATTGAAAGATTTATTTCTCTTCTCACGAATCAAATGGAGACCAAGACTGGTCAATTTAGAGCATCAGACGGACCAAAGAACTTGGGAAATGACTTGAGACAAGCTCATTTGTGGCTTTCTGAAATCGAGGAAGAAGGCAAAAAGGAAGTCCCTCTGGATTTCTATCTGATTTTGTAAGTTCCTTGTTCATTTATTATAATTGGCATCTAGAATGCACCGAGGTTCATATGAACATGGATCCTTCAGGCCACTTGGTTTAATACTTTAATATCATATTCATTTGTTTGCTCTTTCTTTAAACCTTTTCAAATATCTTTTTTCTGGGTAGTAAATTTTAGATTTCAAGAAGGGATTTCAAAGTTTTCTAGTCATCTTTGTTGGACAATAAAATAAAGGAAAAGTAGCTAGTTCTGTAATATTTTGTTGTCTATTTAGCTTTTTTACAGTCATATTTATGGATTATGAATCAAGAACCATATTACGATTTACCATATTTGTTACTTTAATTGTAATGTCAGGGGGGTCGAACCATCTGTTTCAGCAGCAGAAATTAAGAAGGCATATAGGAGAGCTGCTCTTAGACATCATCCTGACAAGGTTTCTTATATCTTCTTCTGTATGCATATTTTTAGAAGTTTGGTGTCAATCTGACAAGTTTTTATTATTTATTTATTTATGTAGGCTGTTCAATCCCTTGTAAGACATGAAAATGGAGATGACAGGCTTTGGAAGGAGATAAGAGAAGAGGCCTACAAAGATGCTGACAAACTATTTAAGATAATTGGAGAGGCGTATGCGATACTTTCAGACCCTGTCAAGGTAAAACTTGTAAATGTTGAACAAAATAGTGAAACCACAGTTTAATTGGAGAGGCGTATTCGATACCAAGTTTATGAATAAAATAGAGATTAAACTAAGTCCATTTTATTTCCGTATATATTGCATCCGAATCCAAGTAACATGGTTTAACAGGTATTCCTTTATGAATAAAAAAGTGAAACCACAGTCCTTTTGTTTTTATCACCATCAAATGGTCGATTATCTCAGATTATTTAGAATAAAAGTGAATGCTAATACAACCTGACTCCATTTTCACTTGGGAATCATGCATGTCCTTCCTCTACTTTGCATATCGTTCTTCACAAAGCCATATGTCAAAAAGCATTATTTTTCCTTTTGTTTCAACGATGTCTTCTTGCAGCGCTCAAGGTACGATTTTGAAGAAGAGTCGAGGAATGTGCAGAAGAAACATACCGGAGTCACATCCAGAACAGCTACAGATGCTCAAAGTTATTCGGTAGATAGAACTGGAAGTAGGCAACCATGGAGGGAAGTCAGAAGAGCATACGGCTACTCAACCCCCAGAGGAGCAGAAGCCACTCGATCGAACAGATTCTATTGACAATTTTAAGCCACACATCGGAAGAGATATCTGATCAAGTTATACAAACGATGTCTAACAGACTTGCAGACGGATGGGTCAAGTAGTCTGCAGAACGGACTTCACTCTGTCCACTGACAAGAACTAGGTGTGTTCCTACACGAAAGGAGTACCAATCTAAAAGCCTTGTGCAAATTATGGGTAAGTGCCAGCACTAGCAGCATGAACCAACAGTTTGTGAATGGCAACAAAACTTGAACTAACAAAGTTGAAAGTTTGAAATTTGAATCCCTTTTGTTTTCTCGCCAAGAAAAGGAGGGGAAAACAGAAGGCATGGAAGAAGCTTCAAGGGGTTCCTCATGCTGACATGAAACTTGACAGCAGTTTTGTGTTTTTTTGAATTGATCACAAGCTCAAGAGTGTTCCTATCATTGCTTTTCCTTGAATGCATTATTCATCTTCTCTTGATTGATTTCATTGCTTGTTTATGGAACGAAGGTTTGAAGTGAAAGATGTGTTTTGATTCTTTGGTTCAATTCAACTTAATTATTTCCACAACCTGTTGAAGAATTACTAGGACATGTGCATTTCCTTTGTTTGAATTGAAGCCTTCGTCTTCGATGGGACCGAAACATTTGGATTCCATGACCAATCTCGATCACTCCCTCATTAACCAGAGCTCCATAACTCCCCTTCTCTTGGCCTAGCTCTCTTCCTCCATCTCCGCAAGACCATCAAAGATCCAACAGTCTTGTCAAATCTTTGTTCTTGCCTTTTGTCTGAATGTCAGGTGTTTCCTTGGGTGCATCCGAGGTCGGAGAGCAGACCTTGTTACTCGCATGGGAGGAGTCCAAAGCGGAAGCAATCTCGTCTTGAGCACGTGGTTCCGCATCCAGAACATCAACCTTCCCAGGGCAAAGCTTAGCCGTCAGATTGCTTGTGCCTTTGGATGCAGACATATCCTCTGTATCTCCAGACTCTGCACTTATGCACACCAAGCTTGGATGGCTGGCAATGATTCACTGTTGGGCTTTGAGAGTTTATTAATTATTTTAAAACTAGAACAAAATGTCAATACGGGATTTTAATGATAAAAGTTTGTATATTTTTTATTGAAGTGATACGAGTTTAAAAGTATATATAATATTATATATACTTGAATTCATGTGTAAATATTTTACGAGTATTTAGAGGTTTTATGATCAAAGAATTAAGTATGTACTGTGACTGATTTTAATTGTAACTATTCGAATAATATATCATAATTATAATTATAATTATACCTTCAACTAAAACCAAATCTTGTTCTAAAAAATGTGAAGGATTTGATACGTGGTCAACATTAGATTGAGACTACCTGTGATTCATCTTTTTTCTCATTGTTTTAGAAAGAGAAGAAAAAAGGTTGAAAATGTGTTATTCTGGTTTATTTGACCAAAATGACATATTTTAGTGTTTATCAACAAATTAAGATTAAATTTTAAAATATAAATCTTAAACTATAAATTCTAAAATTAACACTAAACGTAATAAACAAAATTTATTATACACGATGGAATTGAATTTTAAATAAAATCTAACTTAAAATAATATTTACGTATAATAAAACTTAAAATAATTGAATTTAAGATTTCAAATTTCTAAAAACCTTGACACTGTCTGCAATTTAATGTAGTTTTGTAAAAAAAAAAATGCCATGAAATCTTATGTTGTAATCCATGTTTTGTGGTTGTTCCTAAATAACCACATCCGGCTAAAATGTAGTTTATGTTTCCCACGAATTTTATCAACGGGACAAACGGGAGAAAAAATCTTTTGCCTCTTTTCTATAATTTTTTTTATATCTTATTTAAAAATTTATTAAAAAATTAAATTTTAAACCTTAACTCTTATTTTTTATATCCTAAACTCTACGCCCAAAAAATATATCATACACTTAATTTTTTAAACCCTAACTAAAATCTCTAAACTCTAAACCTTAAACCTCTAATTTAAAGTGAAGACATAAATAGAGACATGAGAAAAGATAAACGATTTGTACCTGACAGTGTACAGATAATCCATAAAAAATGAAACAAGAGTTTTTCACAAACTGTTTATGTTTACTTTAATAAGGATATTTATAATTTATCAAATTATTATTTTTACTTAATTATAAATTTTTAATATATTAATTGATTAATTTAAATTGATTTGATGTTAATTGGTAGCTTTAAAAGTTTATTAGGAAAGAATCTATTCAACTCAGTTATTTTATTCATAATATTTAATCTTATTTAAAAAATCTATACTTCAATCGATTACACTGACGGATTGTCGGTAGAATTTATTTGTATATGTGCATACAAAAGTCATGCTAAATCTCGATTTTTAAAAAAAATATTTATTTTTCCCCTCTTGTTAATACAACACGTTTTAAACATGATTGTAATCTTATAAGTATCTAATTAAAATATTTTGGTTAATTATGATTATTTTTTCCTATTAGTGATTCACTTCCCCACTAAGAGAGAGGTCAATCAAAAACCTGTTAATCAAATCAGTTAAAGCCAGTCCAACAGAAGCTAACCGACCCTTGTTTTACAGGGTAAAATACAACTCTAACTATAGATTCAGTTATAAATACGTCAGTTTTAAGTTTTAATTTAGTTACAAAATCAAGATTTTGTTATAAATAAGTAATTTTATCATTAAAATTGAAACATAACCTAGGATGATAATAATTTTAATCCTAAAAAATACACATTTTATCGGATTAATTATTATTTAAAGTAGTTTAATAAATTATTGAACTATATTAGAAATAAATTAATAGACTGTATAAATGGTAAAGAATAAAATAATTTTTGTAAAAGATTTCCATTTTAATTCTAACGACTAAATAATTGGTTTGCAATAAATTTTAATTGAGTGATTAAATTATAATTTTTATAAAAATTGATCCATTTGCAACAGAGCATATACTTGAGTGACATGTGTTGTACTTTTACCTTTTATGGAAAGCACAACTCCCGCGTCATCAATTTCCAGAACCGTAATTATCACCAACTTTAATGGCAAAATAAATTAGCCAAGACAGCCCAGACAAAAAGTCAAATTCTAATTAACCTTCTTAAAAAAAGACCCAGACCGAAATTAAAATCAAAACCTTTTCTCAACTGTAAAATCATGATCCCCTCATTTAACAAATCCGTCATTTTTGAAATTCCTGAAGCCCGAATCCGTCATTTCTTTTCCTATATAAATACCCTTCACTTTCCAAGTCTACTCGACTTGCAAACCCTTCCTTCCATTCCCGTTTAAAAGAGAGAGCTTTCGCTTTCAAGAAAATTTCCCAAGAAATTCATCTTCTTGAAACACAAATGATTTGTTTCTTGGAAAAAAATTAATCACCAATTCTTTCCGGGAAAAAGAAACCGTTTTGAAAGTTGTGAATTAAGCCATCAAAAGAACGTCTTTGATTTTATTTCCGTTTCTTTAGTGAAGAAAATCGGCAAGCAAAGAGGTAGGAGAAAGACCCAGATGTTAAAACGGCGAGGTTTCGATGGTTTGCTTGATTAAAACTAAAAGCATGTTTCTTTTTGATGGAGCAAGGATAATAGGATGGACACTTTAGTGGATATATAAAAGGGAGGCTATTGTATTGATTTTTTAGCGTTTTGTTTTGATGGGAAAAGTGGTATTAGGGGTGTCAGTAGGGGTGGCGGTGGTGGCGTGTGCGGTGGCGGCTTTGGTGGTTGGAAGGAGAGTAAGTAGTAGGAAGAAATGGAATAGGGTGGTTGGGGTTTTGAAAGAGTTGGAGGAAAGTTGTGAGACCACAGTTGGGAGATTAAGGCAAGTAGTGGATGCTATGGCTGTTGAGATGCATGCTGGTTTAGCTTCTGAAAGAGGATCCAAGCTCAAAATGTTGCTCACTTTTGTTGATAAACTACCTTCTGGGTAATCAAGATTCACCGTTTGTTTTTTTTTTTTGCATTTCTTGCCTTTTAATTTGTTTGGTTGGTCTTTTTTGTTGTTGTTGTGTAGATTAAATTTTGTAGTTTTTTTTTTGGATATTAAAGATGGATTCTTTTACGTTTGTCCTTTGTTACATTGTTGAGATTGTATATGCTGGTTGTTCTGTACTAATTTTTGATGCCTTCAATAATTGCTGTTTGCCTGATATTTGAAATGAGGTTTATTATTTTAGTTTTGGTTGCATTGTAATGTCGTGTGTTGGATTATGGGTTTTATTGATTTGATAGTTCACTCTAATTTTATCTGTTTTTCGAGATTATCAAAATTTCCACTCAATATGTAGCATATGGGTGAGGGGAGGGGAAGATAAATTTGATTTCATCACTGATTAAAAGTATTACCTTTTTATTGCTATTGCGTGTTGCATTATCTTATGGCAAAGCCTTTTTTCTTCCAAATTTAAAACAGTGATTCATGATAGTTGTTGATGTTTCCTTCATTTGCTATTTATGGTATGATATTTGAGTTTTTGTTTTGTTCCAACTTGGTCATTCTGAGTTGTGTTTTTGCTTTTTGCCATGTTACTGAAATCTGTCAAGTTACATCTTTTCTTCCTTTTCTATTTGATGTTTGCCTATATCATTTGCTTTTCTTTCCCCTATTTTCGGTTTGGGTATTAATGATACATGATTACTGAAGTTCAATAGCATTGAGATGGTGTTGTCTGTTGTTTTCAACTTTTCTCTTTCAACATTCCATCGCTTTGAATGGGAATCTAATTTTGTCCAAAAACTTAATTCTCTTGTACTTCATTGGATTTGGTGGCTTCTGCTTCAATTCCCTATTCTTGGCATATAGACGTATAAGGACTATTTGAGGTACTATATTGTTTAAACTACGTTAGCGGGTGGCATCGATTGATCCCTACCTCAAATGTGGTCTGAGGTTAATTAATGGTCAAGATGAAGGAAATGGAACTAGCTTTTAATTTGAAAATTCTGATTGGTCATGGAATATTAGGTGTATTTTATATGTTGGTTTATGACTCACGTTTAATGGCTTTTATATGAATGATGTTTGCACTGCGGTTACTTTTGTATAGATCTATAGGTTAGGCTTGAGAATGGTTTCATAGTCCGGCCATGTATTGTTTATATATATATATCTTCTTTTTCTTGTTCAAGTTTTGTCAGTAAAAGAGGTAATTTTTTCGTCAGGAGTGAGAAAGGAATTTTTTATGCTCTAGATCTTGGAGGTACTAATTTTAGGGTCTTACGGGTTGAACTAGGAGGTCAAAAGTCTGATTTGGATCCGGATGTGGTGCAACAGCCTATTCCCGAGCAGTTGATGACTGGCAGTAGTGAGGTAACTGAAAGTTTCTGCTTGCCTATCCTCAGCAAACATATGAAATCTTATTGTCTGCCGATACAAAATGAACTTAGTAACATGTTTTGCTTTTATACAGGATCTTTTTGATTTTATAGCTTCGTCATTGTATCATTTTGTCGAGAAGGGAAATGATTCCATGAAAGCTCTGGTTACAAAAGAGCTCGGTTTCACCTTTTCTTTCCCGGTAAAACAGACATCTGTTTCATCAGGGGTTTTAATCAAATGGACAAAGGCATTTGCAATCAAAGACATGGTTAGTGCTGTTTTTTCTATTACAACAATTACACCCGAGTCTGAGTAACTAGGTTGTAAGTTACGTTTTATTTAAGGCTGGGGTTTTGTTTCATTTAAATTTGTGGCATAATTGGTTGTAGGTGGGGCAAGAGGTTGCTGGAGCTTTACAGCAAGCACTGGCCAGGAAAGGTTTAAATATGCGAGTTGCTGTGCTGGTGAGCTCTAATTCTTTGTTGTAGGTTTAAGTTGTATGTTTTTTGGTCTTATGTTAACCCCTGAGAAAAAGAATGGCACAATGCTCAATGATATCTCTATTAACTTGCTCTTACTGTAAGCTTGCTTAGCTTGCCGATAATTTTAGTTCCAAGTCATATATTTTGTTCAATATTTATAGCATGTGTTGACTTCTGAGACGTGTATGGATATATATACATGCTTAGTTACATGTTTGTATAATTTTCATGGATTTCTTAAGCAGGTGAATGATACAGTTGGAACATTAGCTCTTGGACACTATCATGATGAGGACACTGTTGCTGCAGTGATAATCGGAACAGGTACAAATGCCTGCTATTGGGAGCGGACCGATGCTATCGTTAAGTGCCTAGGGCTGCTAACTTCCAGAAGCATGGTATCCTCTCTTTCTGTCACCTGTGCTTTATTTTACTTTGTCTGCTGAAGTAGTTGATTGCATTATTCTATTTTTCTCCTCTCTAGGTTGTCAATATGGAATGGGGAAATTTTTGGTCACTTCATTTGCCAAGAACTTCATACGACATTGAATTAGATGCTGAGAGTCCAAATCCAAATGATCAGGTAAGCATCATATATATTTTCCTTGACAGATAATAATGAAGTGTTGGATCTAATTTCTTAAAACCTTCTCCAGGGTTTTGAGAAATTGATATCAGGCATGTATCTTGGTGACATTGTTCAGAGAGTGATTCTAAGGATGTCAGAAGAGTCGGATATTTTTGGACCGGTTTCTTCCAGATTATACATGCCCTTTGCCTTAAGGTATGCTTCGCTGTTTCCCTTTCTGGATTTCCATTAGTATCCTGTTTCTCAATTTAATCCGTTTTCAGATATCTGATTCATTTAATATATTTAAATAATTCCATATCAAATTTCAGGACGCCTGCGATGGCTGCAATGCATGAGGATGACTCCCCTGAATTGTTGGAAGTTTCGAGAATCTTAAAAGATGTTCTTGATGTAACTAACTCACTTGGTGTTCATTTTCTTGGCCACAGTCGTAGTTTATTGTTAAACTGACTTTGAATCTTTGCAGATTCCAGATCTTCCCTTAAAGGCTAGGAAGCTCGTCGTGAAGATTTGTGATGTGGTAACTCATAGGGCTGCTCGATTGGCAGCTGCCGGCATTGTTGGGATCTTGAAAAAGATTGGTCGGGATGGAAGTGGAGGCATCACAGGTGGAATAAGTAGAAGCGATGTCAAAATGAGAAGAACGTCGGTGGCGGTGGAGGGGAGTTTATACACACAGTACATAATGTTCAGGGAGTACTTGCACGAAGCCTTGCACGAAATATTGGGGGAAGATATTGCCCGGCATGTTGTGATTAATGTCACTGAAGACGGGTCAGGGACCGGAGCGGCTCTCCTTGCGGCCTCACATTCATCATCAGGAAGTGTCGATAACATACAGCAGGTATAAATATATGTTCATCCAGTATACATATCTGTAAATGTAGAATTCAATTCCATAGCTTTCAGTATAAATACATGTATAAAAAGAAAGCTCTCTTCTTTGTCAAGGCTTCTCTTCAAGTGTTCCATAGGCCCTTTTTTTTTTCTAAAAAAAAATCTAAGGTTAATTCTATATTGATGCTTGGCAAGCAATTTGGAAACTGTTCATAGTTCATTAGGGAAAAAAATATAACATTCTTTTAATCATTGTTAATTAACAAAATTGTTATTACAAATAGTTAAATAATTATTAATATTTGAGTTAACATATTCATATCTTTAATAAATTGAAAAATACTGTTGATGTGAGAATATTGCATGTATAAAATTTGCCCCTTTTACTCTATTTTATTCTAGCTGATTTCCCATCCATCAAGAGTGCTTATTTTATAATTATTTTAATTAAATATGAACTGACCAGATTTATGTAATTTGATGACTCGTTAAAAGTTAAAATGAAAGCATTTTTATGAAAATAGAGAAATGAATAATCTTAGTTTGAGTATGTCTACAAGTTTAGGAACAAAAAACAACTCATCAGAATTGTTGCTCACACTGGGTTTATCAGGCAACTCGACTACTCGGACAGCCGTACTGGCACATATCATGGTCTCACATCTTGACATCGAACTGCTACTTTCATCGCTAAATTATCGAAACTGTCGTGTCCACTGCTGACAAAAAAATTAAACTACGGCAATCGATCATGTACGCGGAGCTAAGCAGGATTTCTTTCGCTTCCCTTTACTTCATGCACAGAACAAATTGAAGGGTGATAGAGGGGTGCTCCGATTGATGTCGAAAATGGATAAGTTAGATCTTATCTTCATGAAGGTTACAACTCGTTGCTCAGCCGGCAAAGGCCGGAATATACAGCTTTCCGGTAAAGAGGATGGGAATCTTCAGTGAACACCTCCGCATCCAACTTTTCAATATGAGGCCATATCTGTCAAAAATGCAGATTGGTAGAAAATATTAGAAACGATAAAATCCAGTTTACAGCACACCATTCGTTGATCACACGGGCTTTGGTTCAAGGAAATACTAGACAAAGCAACACAATGAACAAAACTCATTTAAACCCGAGTTAACTAAATTAATCGACATAATATGGGTTTCATGGAGCATCATGTTTAACCATATCATGCCTAGCTTTCTACTTCCACTGCCTATGCCAATTTCAGAAAATTCAAGATGTGAGATTTATAGACTCTTCTGCCATGCAGGCAATGAAAACGCAGACGCATTTTGTCGCTTAAATGAGCTAATATTCAGAAACATTACCAAAGAGCTCAATAAACAGTGCTTACCTCAGATGCGTATTGCCTTGAGAATGCCTTGAGATAGCCCAGGGTTGATAAACACCATTGTTCTTTTTCGCCTACATTATAAGTATTTGTTGCCTTACCCCCATTTGACTGACTACAACATAGAAATTAAAAACAATTTATTCATAGTTATTTTTGATATATCATCAAATGACAATGTGCACAAAAAAGATAAATGAAGACAGTGGGAAGAGAAAGGATGGGGAGTTGGGACCTTTTCTTAGGTATTCCATTCTCATCATCCACCTCCATAGTTGGTGATTCTTCAAGGTCAACAGCCATTGAATCTCCATGGGACTTTAATGATTGCAAAGTTGCATCATCAGGCAAACGTTCCATCAATACAGTGGAGAAGTTTTTGTATAGTGAGAGGAACAAAACCTACATATTTGAATCACACAGAAAAATAGAATTATGTAATTGGAAGATAAATTGTGTTAATATGAGGTTAATCAGATAATTTCAGCTAGTGACAGACCAAAAACGGAGGCAGTAAGCTTAGGAGAAGGTAAGGGAAAATGGAGAAAACACATTCAAACAAGCAAATATATGACAATTTGAGTGCATAATGATTAATATAAAAGTATTTAAAAGCAACTGTGACATTCAATGCGCAAATCAACTATTTAAGATTCTTAAATTAGACATTCCAAAACAAGTAGTGAAGATCTCAATCACAAGGACAAAGTTCTCCGAAAAAATGTGCAAAGTTATCAGACAACAAATCATGTTAGATGAATCTAGTACCTCATTTTCATCTAGTGCTCGAGCAAGAAGAGCCTCTTTGGCCTGGACAGAGTCGTGCATGGACTCTTCCTCTTCCTTAGCTTTTTCAGCCAAAGATTTTAAATGCTTTAACTTCGCAGGGTTTTCACCAAGAACAGGTTCACCTTCCAGTAGTGTAAGCTTTGACTCAGCAGCCTCTAGATCTGCTTTTGCCTTAGATGCAGCTTCTTCTGCAGATATAACACCCTTCTTCAGAGACAAAATCTCTTTCCTTAGATCAGTGATACGATTGTATGTTTTACTAACTGCATTCCTGAGAACCTGTGGAATTAAAGAAGTTTTTGAAATGGAAGTAACTTTTGAAGATACAATTAACATGAATTGCATAAAACAGACATGATTAATTCTCCAAAGAGAATAAGTGATAGATGAATGCACACACAGTTATGGTGTTCAAAATACAAAAGAGAAACAGGGTGAAGGGGAGTATTTCTGGTTCTTTTCCAAGAAGCAAAGGAGCAGTTGTTTCAATTTTAGATCAAAGCTTCCCCGCCAGTTGCTTTGTGTTTCTTATTTTCTTACATTAATTCCTTGGATTTCAAATCCAGCCCAAAACTTCAGTATTTAGTGTGTTTCCGTTTCCAATATAGTAACAGAGATTTGAAATAGCCTACACTTCCACATTTCTATCCACTCTAGAAGATTTGGGTGCCTTGGCACTTTTAGTGGCAACTGAATTTAAAGAATTCAATCCTACCATATATTTAACAAGCAAGGGAAACACTAAACATACATTTGAACCCAAGCTTAGTTTATGAGGACTGGGGAGGGAGTGTGGCATGCAAAATTAAGTTGAATTTGATGATATACCTCCCATGGACGATCACTTATATGAAATTGCTCAATGTTTTCTGGAGAGAAGACCCATCTCACAATGGCCAAGTTTGATATAAGACGATAACCCATCATCCTATCAATTGTTATGGCTGTCATTTGTGCATTGTTCTTCCAATATGAACTGACCTCAGCAATGAGCATGAGCTGCTTATCCTCATCAGAGCAAAGTTTTGCCATGACTTGCCCATACCTCTCCAAGACCGTGATCAAATGAGTGAAACTTTTAGATCCAATGTCAAGAAGAGTTTGTACAACCACACTGAGGGTAATTTCCAGGCCATGAATGGGATATATACTTTCCTCAATCCATAAAATTATCTCACGTGCCGACTGCCTTCCTTTCACCTTGTTGCTAAGGTCTGCAGAGACTGTCTGCTCTTGTTCGTTTTTTTCTTGACCACCAATTTCACTATACTTAAAATTTGGACCACCCTTGGGTGGCAGCAACTCTTCTAGAGCAGATGCATTCTCAATGCTCTTCATTAACAAGTGTTAAAAAAAGAGAAATATCACCAATGTGTAGCAACATGCCAAGGTTAGTATAATAGAATGTTTGGTACAAATCAAAATAACAGTCTCGTCTATGGAAGGTTAAGGCTGTTATTGTTCATTGCCCCAACCAAAAACCTACATCCTTTCATCTCATATTACTTCCAGAACAAAAAAAATTCAAGCATGTCTACATACCTGCTTTATTTTGTCCCAATATGACAAACGAACTTCTCTTTCCAAGACCTCTTGAACAAATACACGCTGTGGAGCCCACTTTGGGAGGTCTAGAACATAAGCCCATTCGTCCCAAGGCCAAATAAATTGGAAATTTGATCTGTGGAGCCAATAATTACTACTAATTGCAAAGAAATAAGCTGCAAAACCTTAAAACAACATCCTGAGAGGAGCAAGGGGTCCAGTAGGTGTACAGGACACATCCAGCTAAATCACCAGTCATTAAATTGGAGTGCAATATCCAATGAGCCAAGAAACATATAATCGAGCATAAAAAGGAATATTATTGTTCAAAATAGCAAAACTTAATGAAGACTTACAAATGGTGTGAAAACCAAAGGATAAGGCGGGTTCTACATTCCATGTCTAAACCAGCAATTTTATCAAAAAGAGCACGAACTGCACCAGCCACAACCGCAGGAAAGGCCCCAGGGAGAGCCTAACCATTAAACTACAACATCAGACACTTTACCTAAGGGCCAAACAATTTCTTATATGAAAAGACAGTTAAAATTAAGTGGCAATTGCTTCTATACTACCTTACAGAGATCCATAATAACCAGCGTGTAATATATAGGCTTGAATGGGGGATGTGGTAGCAAAAGCAGCTGTAACAAGACACAGATATCACTTCCATATGAGTCTTTAATAGGAAAAACATAAAAGAAAATAAATAACTATGTTTTGTCCAATTTTTTTCCTAAGTAAAGAAAAGGAGTCTATAATAAGTTATTTAAGGAAACGTCACAGAGCAGTTGCAATTCAATCACTTATCAAACAAGTAATTATTTGGTTCTATAGTTAAAGGTAGTAGAAGAAAATAGAACCAGCTATAGAGAACTGAACTACTTTGACCTTTTACCTGAGAGAATATCGTCTCTGCCATTAGATACTCGTATCGGAAGGGCACAGGCAGGCCTACCATGAAAGAAGCACATTCCTTTCGGCTAGAGTAAGAAAGAGAAATAATTACAATTGGGAATAAAAGCCTTAACATACTTTTACAAACTAAATTATAAGGAATCAATTCATTTTAAAATTGATAGAAACAAGATCAGGATGATGGTTAACCACAGAAAGTTATGAATAGCTGCAGCAAACATGCAAAACGGACAACAGCTGCTTTACCAGACCAAAGCTAGCAATCAGTGAAAGTCTAGTTTTTAACTCCTTCAAATGCAACTAGACAGTTCATATTGACAAAAAATATATAATCATTGTGTAATAAAGCCATTAAAGTACATAAAAGAAGATAGTGAAAGGTCAGCATTGTGTACAAACCATCCATTGAAGAATAAAAGCACATCCAGCAAATACTCTTCAACAACAAAGCGGTCAATTGGCTGCAGATCCTGTCAAACAAAAGAAGAAATGAGAGATAGGGAGCTAGAGTGGAAAATCCTGATTGGGGTGATGAATAAACACAGCTTTTATAAGCAACTAAGCTTTAAGCCATAAACTCCATGACCATCTTACTTAAACAAGGAAAATGATGATGGCAGGCCCACGATAATTCAACAATGACATCTTAAATAATTTACCTCTGTTTTACTTGCAGGAAAAATATTAAGCCTGCGTATCCTTTGAGGATACTTCAACTCTGCATCATGCTTTTGCTTTCCATAATCTATGGAAGAAATTTTTGAAGGCAGCTCAGGCTGCTCAGGACAGCTAATGGGCCCAAACTCGTGAGACTTTCCAGCAACCAGCTGTGCCTCAAATGATAGGTGAGGCCTTGGAACTAGCAAATAGAAACAGAGCAATTAAAATTTGCCATGCAGATGAGGCAAGGCTGGGCCGCTGGGGGAGGAGAAGTAGAGAAGCCAAAAGCTACCCCAATGCAATTATGAAATGAGAGAGACCACAGAAAATAAGTTTGTATATAGATTACATCATAAAATATACTAAAATAGCTTGATTATATTGTCAAATTAAGACATTTACATTTATAGCAAGCGTGGGGAGTTCAGAGTTATATACTAAAGAAGGACAAGATAAATTACCACTTTCAACTTTCCACCCATTGTTAGATAGAACTTGTATTCGTTCCCACAAATCTTCAAGGAAATCCTGAAAGAAAAATAAGGGAAGTACCAATGAAGAAAGCTGTATCTGGGCTACATTAAATTAAGAATAGAACTCGTATTTGTTCCCATAAATCTTCAAGGAAATTATGATGAACATTAACAATGGAATTCCATGATCAAGTTCTGTTGACCATCCTCACAAATATAAGACCTAACCTATAAAGCTTCTCCTTTAGAAGTCAATTAATTGCCATAGTACAAATATCCTCAAAGCCAAAAGACATCAATTAAGGAAAGGTAAGGATAAATGAATTGCATCAGTCGACTTACCTTTTCAATGTCACCTCCAGACTCATCATCCTCAAAAAAGGATAATCCAGAGTCAGAAGTACGCCTCCGAATACTCAAATAGGCTTGTATACCAACCAATACTCTTTCTATTTCCTCAGGAACTTGCTGAATACATAAACATGTTTTTTTCTTTCAGAATACACAATAAATATCACAGTTAACTGAGTGAATTCAATTTTATACCTTGATAGGCATAAATAAATAAATAAATAAAATAAGCGTATAGGAATTATGAAATATATTCACCAAGAATCACAGGTCAACAGTCATAGAATAGCAGTAATCTAAAGTATTATGAAAAATAGGCGGCACCAGGTGCCAAATGAATTACACACTAATTTTCCAAAAAGATTTTATTGTCATTTGAAATTTGCATTGCTTCCTTTAGATGAAGAAACTATCCTTACCCTATAATTCTAAACGAAAAATTAGTTTCCATAATTTGTAAACTAAATTTTTTGGATGAGCAAATTTAGAGTATAACTTTTACAAGTCTAAATGGCACACACAAAGTACCAGGCACTAACAACCAACTTAGCTAACAGTGATCTCAACCCAACAAAACATGATACTTATTAAGAGCTAAGAAAGGCCTCACCTCCGTGAATTCTGCTCCTCCCCATGGAAGACAAGACAAAATGCAAACCACATAAAAGTCAGCACGTGCTTGCCAGGAAGGATTTCCTTTTTCCTCGTCAACTGTTATGGCTGCTGCTGATAACAGACTTTCAAAGACCACTACAAGTGAAGCGGGCTGGAGAACTTTGCTGCACATCTGTATAATGCAATGAAAATGAGAAATAAAGCTTCATATATCATCTTCAAAGTCACTATAAAGCAATCTTCAATTACAGGGATCTGATCTAGCAAGCTAGTTACAGAATAGAAAACCAGCAGTTGGGTAAAAATTAGAAACTAATCCTGTTTGCATAACACCATAACATAAATGTCTATGTCCATAAAAACTTGGGAAAGGAAGCTTCAAAATATTTGTCTATTTTGAAAACTACACAACTGAAGCTGTACATGCCTATAAGGTATTGCAGCATATGCACCAGAAGAATTCACAAAATATTAATCATGAGTATGAATTCGTCTTTCGTCTCAGTTTTTTATGACATGAAAATTTGGTTGCACTGGCAATACTAACAAGGTTTTGTCAGTAGAAATTTCATTCATAAAAAGATAATCATTAAAAAGTAAGAGTTGCATTGTCTTCCAAAAATTTATTTTCATTAATGATAAAATAAATAACATAAAATGCTCATTCCTAGTCAATTCTCTAGTACTTCCACCTCATTCATATGCGTAAAGAAGTTAAATTCTTCAGACATTCAGGACACTTCCCCAAATAATCATTACAGCAGTATAATAGACAAATATATAACACCATACATACCAAAGCAGTCAGAAACCGCATTGAAATACGAATTCTGTCACAATTTCCAGAATCTAGAGCATCCTGAAAAATCCAAAATGGAAGGAATGTAAGAAAAAGTACAATAGGGAGGAAAATACAAGAAGTCTTGAAGTCTAAAACAACACAGGAATAGACTCTTGAAAACCATTCGAATTAAAAACTTGCTCACCTGAAAAATATTTTGTGTATCCTCGATTATCTTTTTAACAAAGTCTTCATCTTCCAAATTTAACAAACCGATCTGAGAGAAAGAGAGAAATTAAACATGTAGGCACTGACACTAAATATGCAAGAGGGGCAAAGAAGCATCCAGGAATATAAGTAAATTGATAATGGATGTTTATACATTAAACATAGACGGGAAGTCCTGCCCAACTGGAAATCTTGTATAGACTTTTTAAAATACAACCTTTTTCTTGCAAAATTAGCATCTTTTCCTCAGGATTAGCGGCAACATTTATACAATATCCATGTTAGAAAACAAGTCCATTGATTAAAAACTTTATTGTAACAATTACACCATGAGAGGTGTGTCAATATAATCGATTAGCTAGTTTTATTTACAAAGCTGACACTATCATTTAATAGAGAAACAAAAGAAAAATTCAATACAAAGGATCCTTTAAAAGGTTTAGAAGAGCCATACCAATGTTCCATACAAAGGAATCTTGTGAGGCAATTGTTCCGCACATTGGAGAAGGAACTGTCAGGATAAAGAAACAAAATAAAAATTCAATAATCCATGTATACCTCCAGCATGGACATACCTAATTATTGGAAGAAAGAAGTAGTCAAAATCATCAATTCACAGTTGTCCTCTATCATTGAAGTGAAGTTCCTTTATTGAAAACAATATTAGATGCTCAAGATTTTGTTTTCCTGTACTTTTTTTAAATAGCATTCTATCCAAATTTTCTTGATATATTACACTTAGTGTGCGTAATTATGCTTTGAAGTATGTATGTATGTATGTCTTCTTGCAATGGCTTCAACTTATCCATACAAATATATCAAGATTAAACATTAATCTTTAACACTAATATTTCAAAATAGCATAATAGTAACTTATATCTATAGAACAACTAAAATAATGAAAGGTAATCAGAAGAAAAACGCTCTAATTATAAACATTTTCCGTTCCTAATTTTAGATTTTGTCTCATGCCCTCTTAGGTTGCTGGGAAAGACAAAAGTCTAGATGCAAAATTAAAAGCCCCACGCCAGAGCCTAATACAATTACTTCGTAATTTTCCACTTAAGTACTTAAAATATATCATGATTTTCAACCATGCCAGAACTAAAATGGGAAATTTAAAGGATTTTTTTTAAATGGAGATTACAGGTAAAATTTCAGAGGAAGAATGCGCCAACTCTCTCCGTAAAGCTCCAAAGCAAGTTTCCTGTAATTTCAACAAAGAATAACACATAACAGCAATTAATAAAAAAATAAAATGATAAAGAATTCTTTTTTTTTTTTTTTGGGGGGGGGGGGGAGGGGGATAGCAGAATGGACTAGGGTTTATTTACGGGGAAACAAAATAGAGAAATATGTACGAACAATGTGGTCTTTGAAATCGGAAGAAGAGTTGTACTCTGAGCTTTTGTCGCCAATTCGAAGAAGAAGACTTTTCCAGCTGCTCATATTTTCTTTCCTGTTTTCCCTCTGATTTTTCTAGGGAAACAAACAAGTTTAGTGATTGGAGCGACTACTTAAGTGTAGGGAACGAGGGACAGTGCCACTGAGAGAGGGATTCTGCAGGGTTTTCTTTGTTTTGGAGTAATATATCTTATAAGCCCCTAAACTATTTCAAAATATCCAATATAACCCCTCAAAATTAAAATCTAGACAGGTAGCCAACGGTATAATCCGTCTATCATTGTAATTAGCAAATATAATTGAATTAAATTGGAGAATTACGAGTTGAGTATAATAGAAAATCTAATTGCTTAATTATAATTTTACGATAGTATTTGGATAATCATTATAATTAGTAGATCTAATTGAATTGAGTACAATGGTTTTATAGTCGGGGAATTAGAAAATTGTTTTAAAAAAAGTAGTTCATGAGTAAGAGGTTTATATTTTATAGTAGAATTTTAAATTTATGATTAGAATTTAAGTTTAGATTTAGTTACAGTGATTAGAGTAGTATCTGTTTTAGAGTATATACTCTCAACTATTGGACATTGATCGCTTAATCACTGTGATGACAGTACTGGTGCTCGAACCCGATGAGACTAGATGGTTCATACAGAATTTAAGATAATAATCCAAACTTAAAAAGGTAATCATAAAAAGGTATTTAATATATATGATGAAACTAAACAATTTTTACAAGTATTTTAGTTTTAGGATTTAAGGTTTAAGGGTTGTGATTAGAATTTAAGATTTATATGTTAATAGTTTAGGTTTAAGGGTTATAGTTAGAATTTAGGGTTTATAAGATAATATGGTTAATGATTTAGATTTTAACCTATAAACTCTGATTCTAAGTTCTAACTACAAACCATCAATTCTAAATACTAAACCCCTCTAACATATAAACTTTAAAAATTAACCCAAAATTCTAAAACTAAGGTATTTGTAAAAAAATTATTTCACCCTCTGTATATAAAATAATTATCTTTTTAAGTTTGGATTATTATCTTATACACAAGCGATATTTTTTTATTTTCATAAATACCTTAATTTTAGAGTTTATGGTTTTAATATAGAATTTATGAGTTTGCGTAGGATTTTTAAATTTTACGTTTCATGGTTAAATTTTAAGAATTTTAAATTAGAATTTAAATTTTTAGGATTAAAGATTTAGATTTTAATTTTTGAGCCTTAAACTCAAAATTTTAATAAACATCTTTTAAATTTAAAATTATTATACTTAACCCTTAAATTTTAAAACTAAAATAATTACCCTTTAAATTTTAGATTTTGGAAGTTTCTGAATATGCTCGGGGAATATTTTTTTCCTTCTACTTTGGAGATATAAAATAATAGCCATGTCTAAATAACTATTAGTATTAAAATTAGAGTATAATACAATAACATACCAAAGTAGAAAACTAGGGATTTAGAAATGCTTAAACAGTTGAAGCAAAGTAGGGAAACAATGTTTTTCTTTCTACAGATGATAGACATGGAACCATTGCAGGGCTCATCATCAAAGCCTGGAAGTGATCATCGGGATATGATTCTGCAGAAATGTGCATGCAGCTGCTACTCCACTTCCAAGCTTAACTGGGTATCCAACATCTTTCAGAATCATCTCCACACCAGCTAAACAACCCAGCAGCTGCAGCTGTAATAATAATTACACGAAAGAAACCAGTCATAAGTTACTCAACATGTAGAGTGTTTCAAGTAAAAGTAAAGGGTCGGAGATTACATCGTTTAGGTTGCCAAGATGTCCGATTCTGAACACTTTTCCAGCTACTTTGTTGAGGCCGAGACCTAAGCTCAAATTGTATCTCTTCCATGCTCTTCGAACAATTTCTGAACTGTCGATGTTTGACGGAACAAGGACGGCCGTCACCGTGTCGCTGAACCATTCCTCCTTTTGGGTGCAGTTCTTCAAGCCCCATGCTTCCACTGCAAGCCTGTTTCAGACATAACAGAAACTTGGTTTAATTTAATGTTCCATGGTTTGATGGAAAAAACACGTTTGTTTTGGTTGTATGTTTTAACCTCGTTGCTTTGCCTAAACGGCTATGCCTTGCAATGACATTGTCGAGTCCTTCCTCGAAGATGAGATCCAGTGCTGCTCTCAGCCCATATAATAGTTGGATCGAAGGTGTGTATGGCCAAAATGTTCCCAATTTGTAGAATTTAAGGTAGTCGTTCCAGTCGAAGAAAACTCGAAGTGATTTCGCTGTTTTTGCTGCCTCGAGAGCTTTCGGGCTAGCGCAAACAATACCGATCCCAGTCGGAAGAGAGAGTGCCTTCTGCGAGCCGGTTAAGGCCACGTCGACTCCCCATTCGTCCATACGGAAATCAAGGGCACATATCGAGGAAACCCCATCGACAAGAAGTAGTGCCGGATGCCCGTAGTGGTCTGAAAACAAATATGAAACATCAAGCATGAGAGCCGTGTCCGATAGCTAAAGTGTTCGGTTACTATATTGTTAAAAGCATGTACTATACACTTACCGAGTATTTTTCTCACTGTGGCCAAGTTGTTGGTGACTCCAGTCGCGGTCTCATTGTGAACGATGCAAATAGCTTTGATCGTGTGCGCCCGATCGGCTGCAAGCTTTTCGGCAAGATCGTCGAGATTAGCACCTTGACCCCAGTCACTTTCAACAACATCGACATCGAACTTGAGACGTTGCTGCTGATCGATCCAGAGAAGGCTGAACTGTCCGATAAGGAACGACACGATTCGGTCTCCAGGGGACAAGGTATTCGTTAGTGCACTCTCCCAAGCACCGGTTCCTAAAGACAAACATCAAAATTAACCCCAAGCTTAATAAGATCATGCAGTCATCCGTAATATCTAGAATGTTTCAACATGATTGAAAGTTGAAACCAAAGAATAGTTGAATACCAGTAGTTGGGAACAGAAAAGGAGTTCCAGTAGTAGTCTTGAAGATCTTCTTGACATCCTCGAGAAGGGTTTTCGTCATGGCCGGAATGGCAGGTGAACGATAGTCCTCGTTGTTCCGGTTCATGGCCCGAATAACAGGCTCCGGTATGTTAACCGGACCTGGAACAAAGAGATGGTTTTTCCCTGGCGCATACACATAGTCCATCTTGTTGGTGTCGGAGAAATATGTGTCTGGTAACTTGAACTGCTACTTCCTAATGAGAAGGCGGAAGAGGGAGGAGGCAGATGGGAGTTTTATACTTAGGGAGGGCAAAGCAAGCAATCCATATGAGTGGTGGGTCTGGAAACACAAGCAGATAAGAGCTAAATACCAAATCGGAAGCCTGAGGCTATGAACCACTCCACTTCTTGCTTATTACATTTCTCATATTCGTATGGATATCAATGTCTTCCGATACATTCATTGTTAATATATTTTTAATATTAAGGATTGGGAATTTTAAAACATTACATTTTAGGACCTTGACCAATTTTTTTTTTTCAAAATGAAGGGTTTAATTTATTTTTTTTTTAAATTGAGGGTCTAATTAAAAGACAAGATTAATAGTTTAAAAGATGGGTATTACATGGAAATATTCTACCATGGGGATGAGAAAGCAATGTGAAAAGATAACGTGATAAAATGTTGTCAACCACATTTGTTCCTCTGCAATTACCACCACAAAACACTTATTTTCATCCATATCTATTTATTTATTTTCATTTTGTTTTGTATGGAGTGGGTCTAATATTAGTATTAGATGGATTGATTTATCTTCTAAAATTATAAAAAAAAAAAAAATCAAAGATATCTTTAAGAAATAATATCCAATAAATCCAAACTTTGAAATATCATAAACTCTCGATACAAACTCAAATTGCATATCAGAAGCAGATTTATGCCTATATTCTTATTGCTAACAAAATTTGAATCATTTTAAAAGTAAAATACATATACCTAATAATAATGTACACTTCTCTCTGCCATGGTAAACAAATCTCATGCATGTATTTTCAAAATTGGATAGAATTTGTGTTTTTTTTCCTGGTATTCCTGTGCTATATACGTAAATAAAATGCTGGACTTACTTCGAAAAACATATTCAGATAAAAATGGTTGCAGAGTCGCTGCATGCACTGCCCGCTCGTGTTAGTCGATGTCTTGTGTTCTCCTCAGCAGTCCTTTTACATCGATGCAACTCCCATCTGCGTGCGCTCATCATCAGAATCCTCAGCTGAGTAATCCTCCTCCTCAAAAGACGATTTCCCTCGTCTTTGTCGACCAAAGGATTTATGTTCTCCAGTGGTTTTCACATTATTACGTCCAACTTTAATCTGTTGCCTACCCTTAGGTTTCTTTGTATGATAAGAATCGTGTTCATCTGTAACATCTAAATCATCACCATGACTACTGTCTTTGTCCTATAAATCTTCACCATCCCAGTCTTTATCCTGGTTAAGAACTAAATCAGCGATTCAGCGGGAAGAAAAGATCTGGAAGATGTAAGGTATAAACAACGCAACAATTGAATAACCAGGTAGTGAAACCCTATTTTCCTAAATTCTAAAGGACGAAAAAAATATGTCTTTAGAGAACTTCAAATGTGGAGAACATAAAGATCACGAAACTAAAACCAGAACAGAAGAAGGTGATAGGTAAAACTAATTTAATAACCTTATTCCCTGCATGAGAACTTGCAAAACCATAGTCAGGCTCAAAATCAGCATCATCAGGATCATCTTCTGCAAATAAAACAGCAAAAACTTGGCATCTAAAAATCAAGGGAACTAAAAAAAGAGTTGTATATTTAAAGGCTTGGATTATATTTAACGGGTCAATCACAAAGCTCTGGTTTATTAAGTCTTAGAAACTCAATAAGAAGTGTTGTAATAAGAAATAAAGCAGTAAATGAAGACGGGAAAGGAAGATGTATTACCATCTTCTTCTTCCTCATAATCTGCATCAACATCAATGTGGTTATCATCATCATAGTTACGGTTATTTAACCCTCTTAAACTACAGGATACTTTGGTACCAACAGAAACATGATTTGATCCTGGCCTAGTATTTAACCAAGTAGAATTGCCAAAGCCTCTGTAATGCATTGTATCACTTTGCTCTTCCCCGTCCTGCTCATAGTATTCATCAGATAACATCTCATTTTTGGGGACATCAGAATAACCCCTTCAAGCCTTGTTAACATCTTTTTGTGCCTCGTCAACATCTGATTCTAACTTATCATCCCTGTCATCTGATGAATTATACACTGAACCTTCCAAATTCTTATGATCAGATTTTGACTCCTGCCCAGAATCAGATCCACCCTGGTCACCCATAGGCTGGCAGTCCTTCCAAAAAGATGGACCCCGTTTCCCAGGTGTCATTCTTTGTTCTGTTAGCTGAAAATTGGAATTTGAAATTTCACCCCATTATCAGTAACCATCTCATGATGTAGCCTACTCTGCATTGAATTTGAAAAGCCAACCCCATCACTTTGATATTGTGCGTCCATATTAATATCAAATTCTCTTTCACTAAAAGTCCCATCTATGTCTTAGTTCTCTTCTGAGCTCAGAACCCGACCAATGTTTTGCCCCTGCCTTTTCTCTTCCAAACAAGGTGTGCAACTGTGTCATTTGAATAGTTCCCAAAACATGCCATCCTCTCAGTTTAAAAATCCTAGGCATATAACTCCCCTCTTTACAAACTTTCAAAAAGATTAGGGAATACAAAGCAGCTTTACGACCTTTGCTGAAAACCTGGATTGTCAATCAGCCAAAGGCCAAAATTTTAGTCCTTCTGAGAAACCAGAGAACACAATTGACAGGGGAATATAAAGGGATGCAGAAAACAAAAATAGGTACTGCTCAAAAAGAAGCTCAGGAAAAATGAATATAGTTTACTAACTAAGAAAATGCCAACCACTCACTACCGACTGAATAGTTAAACAATTCAATGTCCAACGTTACAACTCTTTTCAGTTTGCTACATTTTCTGAGCTAGGCCTAGCAAAGATGTCAACTATAAGAACTTAGTTAAATGCCAAATCAAAGTCATTATTGACGTTGCAAGGAGCGAAAGACCAGATGACAACTTCAAAACACATTACACAAAACCGCAAATTTGGCATAACAACTACGCTGCTGCATAAATACAATTCTAAAACTAAGAAACACAGAACTAGGAACAAGAAAGTGTGAAGTCAAACTTAAAGCCAAACGAATTCAAATTCACGCACATTTGTCAAATGAATTTGAGCACAGAAACGATGAAATTTCTAAACAAAACTAGCCACAAAATCAAAAAAAACTAACCCGAATAAGGGAAAGGAAGCCTGAACTTAAGGCGAACAATAGATCGGTCCCTCCAGACACGGAAATGGAAAAACCGAATACTAGAAACATCGACTAACAAACCCTCAAATGAAAGGTACAAGAAACAATTCAGAATCCGAACGTCTAAATCCGTAGCCTCAAAGAAAAATATTAAAAATAAAAATAATATACAATTTAATTTTATTTATTAAAGAAATCATTTAAAATATTTAAATTTAAAAAAGTCAACAATATGAATTATATAATTATAGGGGACTTAAATACAATTTTATCTTTACTTTAACTTAGAATTTTTATAAATTTTTTAGAAGAGATTGTGACTCACTTTTATATACCGTTTTTATGTTAATTATATT
The DNA here is from genome assembly GCA_035048815.1 of Abelmoschus esculentus. NCBI lineage: Eukaryota > Viridiplantae > Streptophyta > Magnoliopsida > Malvales > Malvaceae > Abelmoschus > Abelmoschus esculentus. The sequence goes on from JAUCBN010000001.1 coordinate 29,161,705, forward strand.
ATTTTCTTGAAAGAATTTATCAAAACTCATAACTTATTACTTTTAGTTGTTAATAATTATTTTAACAGTAAATAATTGGAACTTAAATATTTATTTTTATTAAAAATATAATAAATATAGTAGTGCATTAAGTTATAGACTTGACCTGAAATCCTATATCTCACCATCTTTGCTAGAAACGGCGCCGTTCTTCGTCTCACGAGGGCGGAGACGATTGACGACGTCGAAGTTCCCGTCCTTGCCGTCGATGATAGCCGCGGAATCTTAACGTGGGGGCTACCTTCACGTGCCGAGACGATGGGTTTTGAGTACACGTGGCGAAATCTCAAAGACCCACATTTTTTATAGCTGAAAAACTGATAAGATCGTCCACTCGAAAGGGAAACACTTCCCAGTTCTGGAACACATTAATTAAAAAACAACTTCATGAAATCAACTCAAAATGTTGGAGGCTGCGATTTCACTTGAAGATTAACCCTTTCGTTATCATTTCATCTGCCCTTTTCCGAAATAGCAATGGGTTCTTCTTCTTCATCATCGTTATTAAGCTTAAGCTTAATGTTGAAGCCTCATCCAGCATTAATGACCATGAACTATAATGGTAACTCTCACTGGAGCAGAAGGAAGAAGACAGGGCATTGCTTGCTTCGAGTCTCTGCAATCTCTTACCAGGACTTTGTTGATTTTTCTCTCAATGAAACCAAACGACATACCCTTTTGCTTCCATCGACACTCCAGGTATTTGGTTATCTGCTCTTTCCTTTTTAACATTTCAATGAGAATTAGTTGTGTTTTTGTGGGTTTAGTGTTATTTTTAATATTTATGTTCGTTGCCATTTCAGTTTGAGCTTTTTCTTTGTTGAAAATTGAAATCTCTGGGGTTTTAGGTTAGTGTTACTGATTCAGTACTATAGGATGAATCCTTGTGTGTCTTCATTTGATCTAATTTCCACGTTGATATAAGTTTCACTATGAAATTATGAAATGCATTTTGCTTCTATTTGATGGTTAATTGTGACACATTGTGAGTTAGACTGGTATGGAGAATACTTTTTGCAGTATCTTCACAAATCATCACTGCTTTCCATTGGGAAATTTTCTTTTTATCTTGGTTATTCCGGTTTAAGATAATTTCCTTAAGAATGTGCTTGTGACGTGTTTAATCTATTCAGAATTTGAGTTAATTTTGCTTGAAAATGAAAATAGCAGAAATATTTCAGGATCCAATACTGGAGCGTCAAGACTGCTGCTACTTGATACTTGAAATCCACCATATCTCTTTATTGACGAGAATGAGTGTGATATTTGTTTATGAGGAACACATGAAGGATACACTTGTTTGCTGTTGTCATCGGATTATCTCAAAATCCGGCAATTAAGCTTGCGGAGTTCAACTTTTAAGGCTTTCTCATGCTAATAAGTGTTATTAGGTGTTAGTTTCAAACTAGACTGGTACAGATTTTGGGCTAGTCCAACATATCTGTCTGCCACAATTCTTGTGACATACTGATACATATACATTTTGGTGTGATATTTATTCATTATTTCTGTTGATTTCCCTGCTTTAATTGCAATATAAATATATTTATGTCTCTTTAGGAAAAATATAGTTCTATGATCTCATTGGATGGGCAAACAAGGCTTGAAATGTCATCATTTGAGACGCCCAGAATCAGACTTCTTCGAAGTATGAGCATTGAGGGTGAAGCTATGCAGGTATTATCATCAAATTTGTCATCTTTGATGTTTTGAGTTGTTAAATCAGAAAAATAATAAAGACTCTCTTGGGTTTTTATAGCTTGACAAACTATCAAAAGAGTTCTCTTCTTATACTCTCTGTCCTTGTTACACACAACCTGTATTATATACTTCCTTGGACGAATTCTCGACTAACTCATAAGAAGTAGACAAGCTGTGATCTGGCTCTAGTTGAATATATCTTATTCCTTTAGCTTTGATAAAAGCCTTATACTTCAGTTTTCTAGATGCCCTGGTCATGCTGTATTTTATTGCATTCTTGATGTGTGGAGTTGATAGAATTGTCAAAGTTCATTTTTTAACAGAGTAATTGAAAGCGATTTAAACTCTGAAGACATGGTGTGGTATATTACAGAGTAATTGAAACCAAAAGACACGTTCTTGGCTGTTAATTTGACCTAGTTAGTTCTATAGATTTTTCATCAGTAAAGTCCTTTTTTTTTATATTTTGGTATTCGATGTGGTTTAGTTGTTTTCTTAATACTAACTCAGTTCCTTCTTTTGGTAGGTTTTAGATTTTGCTGCCTTTCCAAAACCAGAATTTGATCTACCTATATTCTGTGGGAACTTCTTCACGGCTGCTAATACGAACATAGTTGTGTTGTAAGTTCTGTTTATTTTAGTTTTTAGGTATAGCTTTTTCTTTTTGTTTGCGCATATGTATCATTTATATTTCCCAGGTTCTATCTTTGTACATTGGCTGACATCAAATATTTGACAAATAATTCAGCGACCAATAAAATTTTCATTTTTGGATTGTGAATAGTGATTACGAATTACCACTTTAGAACTTACACTTGGTTTAATCACTTATAGGGATCTAAATCCGTTGCATGATGTCAATAATCGAAGAGACTACAAGGAAAAGTACTATGACCGCTTAATGCCTCTAGCTCTCAAGTATACCGAGGTAAATGAGATGATCGGAGCTTGCACATTATTGTAAACCCCGATATTGATAATTGTTTATATCAATTTTACCGATCCTCCCTAAAATTCATGCCATGATGACTGAACACAGATTTTATGCAGCTTTTACCTTGGGGAGGAAAGCTTACGAGTGAATCTATAAAGTTTTTCTCACCGATAGTGATATGGACCAAGTTTACTTCAAGCAAATCTAAACATGAAGTTCTATATTCTGCATTTGTCGAATACTACAAGGTAAACTATTCTTCTGAGAAATGTTGCCACTGCCTGACAATACCTTGTCTTTTGGAAACTTCGTTTAGTTTTCATACTTCTTGATGCTTTATTAGGCATGGCTGGAGCTAATGGAGCAAGCGGTGAAGGAAACTGATCCATCTCGAATTATGTGCAATCTTGAAGCACAGCATAGATATCTAACATGGAGAGCAGAAAAGGTGATTATTCCATATTTCCACTTTCTCTTACAGTCTTGTTTTGGATGGAGTATTTGCAGTGATATAGCGCTAAAATATAGATTGTTGCTGCAATTGAATATTTTTACACCTTCGAATAAGGAGAAAGCAGATAAAACTATTTATCTAGCATTCTTCGTCATTCCCAAGATAATGTGTGAAGACATAGCTATATGCAAGTTAGTCAATCTTCTCTAATCAACTCAACATCTATAATTACATTTTAACTTCTTGGATCGTAATATATTTATCTGAAAATCTTACCCATAACTGAATGTTTTGCCAAAAAGTCCCATGTCCAAATCTCAGGCTTTACATTATGTTATTCCAAATTTCAGGGTAGAACATGACTTAGCCTATGGATACAGTTATAGGTCCATGATTCAGCCTATGGATACAGTTATAGGTCCATGATTCAAGTCCAAAACGGACTTAAAATCGATCCCTAGAAAATATAATATTACAGTCTTTTGCATGCATTCCATACTTGCATTACAGCAAGTTCATGGCTAAACTTTTCCTGGATTTATCAGGAAATCATAAAAGTTTATTATTTTATTGACTTTTTGGTTCATATGAAAACAGGATCCTGGTCACGGAGTTTTAAAAAGACTGATTGGCGAGAAGCTTGCCAAGGTATATATATTCTTGAATCACTTAGTTTTAGTGATTCTCTGCTAGTGTGACTTATAGTTCCTTAACTAATGAATCGACGCGTAATCCGTAGGATTTGTTGAGAAACTTCCTTTTTAGTGGAATTGATGAACTAGGAAGCAAAACATTTCTGGACTACTTCCCCGAGTACTGGAGTAAAGATGGGACGATAAGCGAGAAGCGAAGCATCATCGGAAAGGGTTTCCAAAACCGGCCGTGGGACAAAAACGGAGAGTTTGTCGGCATGACTTGAGAAACTTTCTTGTGGAATCTCAGGCCCTGTTTATCTACCATCTTTCTGTCTATATGATATGTAAACTTCCCAGTCCAATGGTCGTTGTATGTTATGGTTTGATCTTGAGATTATGGTTAGCAAAGTTTAGATTTTTACCGTTAAAACTCTAACCTTCATGCTACATTAATTGATTTTCTATGTGCTTTGCGTTTTCGTAAAACCTCTGAATCTGCAAATGAAATGAGAGAAAAGAAAGTAAGACCATACTCCATAAAAATATGATTTTTTTGGTTTTATATTGTTCTATTTTCAAGACAAGAATCAAACTCGAATCACTTGTTAAAACAAAATAGATACTTTTTCACTAATGTTTCGTGACCTTGGTGATTAAAATATAAATTTATTTAACTCGTAAATATTTTATAAAAAATTTTAATTGAATTATTTAAAATATAAATAATAAGTTTAGGGATAAAGTTTTAGAAATAAAAATATTTTTAAATTAAAATTAAAATTTAGTATTTTAATGTTTATGGTTATAATTTAAAATTTTAAAATTTTAACTTTAATTTTAATTTTTAAGATGAATTTAAATATATTTGCAAAAAAAAAAAAAATACTAATGCATGTATGTTGTAATAACACTTTCCAATTAACATTTTTTTTATCAAATTCAAATTTACACTATTATATTTAAAAAATTACACGTTTGGCCATATTTACGCGCGTGATCACCACTTAAATGATTTATCAAATAATTTTATATCCCGTCGCCAAACACTCCCCTTTCTTCCTCCTCCGCTTCCTGACCCCTAGCCTCCATTGCCTTCAAAGTTTCAGACGGAGCAGGAAATTAAAAAGAGGTAATTGTTTTGAAACCTTAAACTAAACTTAATGATTAGTTTATACTTGAATACCGAGATTCTGAGTTATCTGCTTCTGCTATATTTCATTTATGTTACGGATCCTACCGCCGATTACTCTGTCTCATCTCATATTCTCTCTGTGTTGACTTCGTTGAGAAGTTGGATTTTCATTTTAAAAGCTTGGTTTAGAGGAAATAGGGGACCGTTTCCGCCGCTATTTTCCGTTACACTGCTTTTTAAGGCCGCGATCAGCTGCTATCGATGTAAAATTTGTTCATCTTTAGCGGTGCATGGCGCCACTACCGAGAAATAGCGCGACAGCTCTTCGCAATCGATATTTTGAAACCCAATTTAAAGTAATAATGAAAGGTGATGGGGATTTTCTTCGTTTATGGACCTAATGTAGTCTTTCTTATTTACGTCAATGTACGGAAAACATGGGGTTCAGCTAGCAAAAATCTGACTATTTGGTCTTGTCTCTTTGTTCGTTGAGAAAATTTAACAAATGGAAATGATCAAATGAGTACATTGAGTAGCAAATGAAAATGGATTCTTGCTGATTTTGTTGTATTTTCAATGATGGTGAAAATTTGAGTAGCTCTGATGTGAATTTATAATTTATATATAGGGGAAGTTTTCTCACATAGGTTTTGCTTTTGCAGGAGAGGATGAAAGTCAAACTGCTACGTATCCTCGTCGTGAATTATAATATTCTTGTTTCTTTTACCTCTTGAAAATCTTCCTTCTATCAAATCTTTTATTACTTGAACTTGTTGCAACTTAGATGATATGTTTACATTGGTTTCAACAGAATTGTCTTGGATTATTATTCCTGAAATCCTGTGACCAAACTCTAAGGTCATCACTGCCATTGTCAACTCTTTCAAGCCGAATGGTTGTCCTGAGTTTTTATATTTTGTCTTTCTTCTTAATCTTGAGTGGATGATTTATTTCAAGTGTTGGATACGACTATGTGTCCAACATGTATATGTGTAATTTTTTAAAGTTTTTTTTTCTTGTTTTTTAATATTTAGTTGGAGTATCCTTGAGTGCCGTATCTTTATACTGGTGTTGAGAGATGTGTCAAATATGGTACTCGAGGAAAACTGTCGAGTCAGAGTTTGGTTTCTGTTTTTCTTGAATGTCTTTGATTCATGGCAAAAAAACATTTATCATGTTCGTCTTCAACCTTTTAATTTTTTCTTTATCATGCGTGAGGAAGTAATGGTTTTGCCTTGATTGATATCATGTGTGGGTTAAATGGTACGAAGCTATGTTACTCGGAATCGAGTGTAATTGTATATGCCCTACATTGTTTTCTTTTTCTTTTTAAAAGTTTTCTCATGTATTTGGAGGGTCATATTCTCATATCCATGTTGGACATGGGTATTTCAAGCAAAATAAAGAAGACTTGCTTGTGGTCAATATGACATTTGTTTTTTTACTAGAAGAAGCAGTTTTCCCTTGACCTATTTTTCTTCCTATATCCTTTGGCTATAAACAGAGTAAGCTCTCTTTACCACTTGCATCCCAATGTAATTACTAAAGAAATTGTGTTTTTTGTTGGATTTTCCTAGTTTTTTAATGATGAAAAACTCTTTTAACTATCTTCGTTTCAATGACAGATGGCATGCTGTTGCTTCATGGACTTGGGATGCCCAAGATGAAACATGTGGAATTTGTAGGATGGCCTTTGATGGATGCTGTTCTGATTGTAAACTACCTGGGGATGATTGCCCATTGAGTAAGTCTTTTCTTTGAGTTGTCATTTTTGGCAATACTGTTATGATAGCTTCTCATTTTGTTCAGTCATTGTTTAGTTCATTAAAGGAGTTTCTATGAGATGCTATGCTTTTTAGTAGTTCTTACCTTTCTGTTCTTGAGAACTATGTTATTGTGTTACGTGTCATATATAGGTATGTGTTCGGCACGGGAGTAGTCAAATTTTCAAATTCTTTTTGGACATGTCACCTACTCCTTTTTTTCTTTTCGGACAATTCTACTAAATTTGCTAAGTAGCATTCATGTTAAATATATAAAAGTCTAGTTGCTTTTCTTAGATTACTTCATTGATATGAAGATTGTAGCACTTTGGTCATCAAGAGCTGTGTTATTTTGATTCTTTGTTAGAAAGAAATTGAACAAATTCGTGTTGTACACATGTCCATGCTCGAGATTCACACCCAACTCCAAGTAACATATATTGTCACTACCTCCTCGAATGTTTTCATTTCGATTGGTTGTTTATTTTATTTTATCCGTATATGTTTGGAGTTCTTCACTTAATTATCTTGAATGTCTTTTTTCATTATAGTTACCATTTCCTTAACGACGATTATTGGTTGTTCAATTGCAGTTTGGGGCGCATGCAACCATGCTTTCCATCTTCATTGCATCCTGAAATGGGTGAATTCACAGACCTCTCAAGCACATTGCCCGATGTGCCGTCGGGAGTGGCAGTTCAAAGGATGATCACCCCATGTGTCGCATGCTTAAAATATGTACTTTCTCTTTTTGATCTACATATACTCATGGATTTACCAAATCTGAGTTTTGCTCTTTGTTTTATCATGAACATCAACCCTTAATTTGTCAAACTCCCTCCCTTTAGGTAATTTATGAAGGAGAAATTCGTAATAGGATTATAAATGTTTAATTATATAAATTATTTTTTTTTATGGTTAAAATAGGATTGAACTATTAATAAAGGATTATTTAAATAATTTATTCATCTTTTTATTGTGCTATATCAGACTCCCGTTAATATCTAACGATAATAAACAGTTTAATGACCAAAAGTTTACCCTTTTTGAAAATATAAGTAATTTTCTGATCGTTTTTTAAAATCGGTGATAACTTTGTATTTGGAAAAACATAAATGACCATTCTGATAATAGCCCTGTTTTGTTTTATGAAGACATCATTCTTATGTTTTGTGATTACAACAAACAAGTTTGTTTTTGCAGCTGGCTTATCGTGTTATGTATGTTACGTAGTGTGATGCGATAATTCCAAGCCTTTGTCTCTATCCCCTTCGGATTCTCCCCTGCTAGATCCTTAAAACATCAACATTACACATTGTTTTTCCTCGTAAACTCTCTAATGCACTTTCATGTCCGTATATATATCTATTCAAATTGAAGATCTCCTACCTCCAGATCTAAAGTTCCAGATCTCTTGCCTGCAATATGGAGCCTTCCATGGTGTTTCGTTTCCTTCTCCTTGTTCTTTTCCTCTGTGTATGTTGTCTTCAACTTCTTTTGTTCTGGTTTTACACAATAAATCTGATTCGACCAAGTATTTGAGGAGAAGCCATGCAAAGAGAGGAGCTTCATTGGACATTTGTGTTTCCCAACACTCCCATGACATGCTACCAATACCTGGTTTTGTTTTGTTTTGTTTTGTTTTATTTTTGGTAGATACTCCAATCTGGACAATAGATGATCCTGTATTCGGTGCTTATTGCTTCAAATGAATACTGTTAAAGTTGTGATAAGACGATGAGTGATTCAAATGAAGGTTAGGTTATAATAATAGCTTTTCCAAAGTTCATAGTCTTAGAAAATAAAAATCCATCCTCATAATACAGATTCAGTTAGTATCTTGGAGAGCGATGTGTCAGTCCGGCTCTGCAAGGCCAAGGTAGATAGGATTGTTCCATCCAGCAGCTAAAACCTAAATGTATCTATTTTCAAACAGCAGCAGCAGAACCATGGCAATAGGCAGTAGCATTGAATCAGCAATAACATCTCATTGTGGCTTGAGTAGGACCAGTTCGGATAGCATAAGAGGAATGTAAAGATGCAAGGCAAAGAAAAAATACCACCTTTGTGCTTCCTCATGTACACCAGAGACCATGAATCCATGAGTATCCAGCCTTCAAGTGCTGCAGGTTTAACATTGATAAATCAAAGAAAGTAGTACTGCAGTCTGCAGAGACAAAAGCTTACAATAAAAGAAAAAACAATTTCATTAGAATAAGGTAAAAGTAGAAAAGAGAAGAAGTTCTCGGTTCTCAATTCGATTGAAAGTTAAAACCATGAAAATCCAAAGCCATTTCTCTTTTATTATTCATCGAAGAGCGTTGAGAATTAAAAAGAGTCTCATACTCGAATATTGATTTTATATCTACTCAGTCATGATATGTTTGTTTATTTATCTCCTTATACCTCATATTATTATTGTGAATTTTTATGTTTATATTAAGCTATAATAGTATCACTAGATTTTACTATATTTTAAAATATAAGATAAAAAAATTGGTGAGCTTAACGATTCAAGCAACGAGATTTTTTAACGAACAACAAGATTTTTAAGGAGTACGAGTCAAACACTATTCAACTTGAGATTGACTCGCTCGATAAACAACCCTAAACACATATTAATATTATTATGAAATTATAATTATTATGTTGATTGTAAAATCTGTTATAATATGATAATTTTATTATGTTACTGAGGTACAATTTAATACTATGAACCAGAAAATTTCAACCAAACGTACTGTTAATGTTTCCTGTAAACATACATATATATATATAGCCATTGTATATAGTTTTCTATACAACGCAGCCAGCTGAGTTCAAAAGCAGGTTAGCTCTAAATAGATTTGATTTCATTTGTTACATGAAAATCTTTAAATATATGATATAACAAAGAATAAAGACAGCAATTACAGAGGTAAAAGAAACTTAAATTAACAAGAATCTGGTTAGAAATTAAACTTGTTGGTTGAAAACTAAGTGAGACAGGAAAAAAATGTCTTTTTTTCTTGCCAACAGATTCGTTGCGTTTCCAACAGATTCCAAATGAAAAATAAAACTTTACAACTGTTTTATTACATATAAAAAAGAAAATTCATGAAATTCCTCACCATCAATTCTCTACAATTTCTACACCAAAGTCCAAGGGGTTCAATTGTCTTCATTCAGTTCAACCTTCTCTTAGAAAATGGGCATTTGTTGTTCTCGTCGCAACCAGGGCGAACAGTGCAACGACGGTTCCGGTGAAAACGTAGACGTCTCCACCGTGTTAGGCTTCCGTGGGGATAGCAACAACAACGTCACCTGTTCCAATTCACATCAGACTTCCTACAAAACCGTTCCTTCGTCGTCTAAAGGAGGAGCATCGAGCATCAAGGGACTGATCGGACCGGTGTTAGGGCGGCCGATGGAAGACATTAAAGGAAGTTACAACATCGGCAAAGAACTGGGGAGGGGACAGTTCGGGGTGACGTATCTGTGCACCAGCAAAGCAACGGGGGAGCAATTCGCTTGCAAGACGATAGCCAAGAGAAAACTGTTGAACAATGAGGACATGGAGGATGTTCGAAGGGAGGTTCAGATAATGCATCATTTGACGGGACAGTCGAACATCGTTGAACTCAAAGGAGCTTACGAGGATAAGCACTCGGTTCATTTGGTAATGGAGTTGTGTCGCGGCGGAGAGCTGTTCGATCGGATCATCACTAAGGGCCATTACACAGAACGTGCGGCGGCTTCGTTGCTACGATCGATCGTTAAAATTATTCACACCTTTCACTCCATGGGAGTGATGCATAGGGATCTCAAGCCTGAGAATTTCTTGTTGTTGAACAAGGAAGAAAATGCTCCCCTCAAAGCTACAGATTTTGGTCTATCAACCTTTTTCAAGCCAGGTATTGTTTTCAACCCTAAGCCAATTTCTTCTCTCTAAACCCTAGCGAGTTGCTTTCCAAAAGTAAGAGGATTATGGGGTCAAAAACGATACAAATAACATAGTTTTTCAGGTTAAAAAGTGATTTTGAACTTGATTTCTAGCTTTTTAGGTTTAAAACACTTTTGAATATATTAATAGGGTTAGTCCAAACTGTATAAGTGATAAACTATTTGATATCAGTTAAAAGGTTTCGAGATTTTCATTTCAAGGGTTTTATATAAATTTCTATAAGATATGCCCTGAACCCTAAAGTTAAGCTTTTGTCGGTTTGAAACAGGAGAAGTATTTAAAGACATTGTTGGCAGTGCATATTACATTGCACCAGAAGTTTTGAAGAGGAGATATGGACCTGAAGCTGATATATGGAGTCTTGGAGTTATTTTGTATATTCTTCTTTCTGGTTTTCCTCCTTTCTGGGCTGGTAATTTCAGTATATATTCTCAGTTCGATTTTCAACCTCTAATTACGTCCATAATCTCAATATGGTTATATTTTGTTTGATAGAATCGGAAAACGGGATATTCCTTGCAATACTACGAGGACACGTTGATTTCTCAAGCAAGGCATGGCATTCAATTTCACCTCAAGCAAAAGATCTTGTGAAGAAGATGCTAAATTCAAATCCCAGGAAGAGATTAACAGCCGTAGAGGTTCTAAGTAAGTGTATATACATGCAGGTCTAGATGTTTTATTCTTTAAAGTTCTTAAATATAACATGGAGACATGCTTTTGTACAACAACAGATCATCCATGGATCAAAGAAGATGGGGAAGCACCTGATACACTACTTGACAACGCAGTGCTAACCAGACTCAAGCAGTTCAAAGCAATGAACCAGTTCAAGAAAGTCGCTTTGAAGGTACTAAATCACGGTCGTATCGCAACGAGTATTCTCAAAATTTGAATATATTCATATCTGACACTTGCTCCCGGAAATCGAAATTCATAGGTGATCGCAGGGTGTTTATCAGAGGAAGAGATCAGGGGATTGAAGGAGATGTTTAAGGGAATGGATACCGACGACAGTGGGACAATAACACTTCAAGAACTCAGACAAGGACTTGCTAAGCAAGGGGCAAAACTCTCGGAATATGAAGTTAAACAATTAATAGAAGCAGTAAGTCTTATTCCCAAACGAATCCAATTTGTATCTATATCATGTAACTGACTAATTAATTCGATTCGGATATTACAGGCGGATGCAGACGGGAATGGAACGATAGACTACGAAGAGTTCATCGCAGCAACAATGCATATGAACCGAATGGACAGAGAAGAACATCTCTACCATGCCTTCCAGCACTTTGATAAAGACAGCAGCGGGTCAGTAATCATCATAAAACTAATTAATTACCATTTTTTTCAAGAATATACACATACATATATGTCTATGTTTGTTTCAGGTATATCACGATTGAAGAACTAGAGCATGCTCTTCGTGAATATGGGATGACCGATAGGAAAAACATTAAGGAAATCCTGTCGGAAGTGGACTCTGACAATGTAAGATATACACATATATGTATATGTTTCACTTCAAACTATAAACTCATGGTCTCTTTCTATGCACAGAAATGTTTCACAGATGTTTTGATTTTTTTTTTCAGGATGGAAGGATAAATTATGATGAATTTGCGGCAATGATGAGAAAAGGAAATCCTGAACCAAACCCAAAGAAGAGACGAAATGTATTCTTTTAAGCTTCTCATTGTCCGTTGAAACATAGTGAAAAAAAATTATTGTAAATTTTTTGTTGAATAAAAATTTTTAAATTTTAAAATAATATTTATTTAAAAAACATGAATTCAAATATATATACAAAATTTATCTACACTATCAAATAATTAATAAATAAGATATAAATCACATTAACATATTAAAAATATTCTTAATTATGATTATATGGATTTTTCAAGAAAAGAAGTGTAGATATATGAGCCCTTTACAGGCCCATACTTTTATGGACTATTAACGCAATAATCCCATATTTATCCATAAAAGAAACCCACCGCCCCATACCTCCAAGCTTCGCCCATAAAACCCCACCTGCTTCTCCGATCTTGCCAATTTCTCAGCCTCTGCCCTTTCTCTTCCGCCCAAATGGCATCAATTAGTCTCCGCAAGGCGAACACCCGGCTTCCTCCGGAAGTCAACCGGGTGCTGTACGTTCGGAATCTCCCATTCAACATCTCGAGCGAGGAGATGTACGATATATTCGGCAAATACGGAGCCATCCGCCAGATACGCATCGGGACCAGCAAAGAAACACGCGGCACCGCTTTCGTCGTGTACGAGGATATATACGATGCGAAAACGGCCGTGGATCATCTTTCGGGCTTCAACGTCGCCAATAGGTATCTGATCGTGTTGTATTATCAACAGGCCAAGATGAGTAAGAAGTTCGACCAGAAGAAGAAGGAAGATGAAATCGCTAAGATGCAAGAGAAATACGGCGTTTCTACTAAAGATAAGTGAAAATCTAAACATTATGGGTTTTTAGGGTTTTGTACGAACTATTCAACTTTCAAATTAAGGGCATATAGCTAATTCCATGGGATATGCTGTTTGAATTGTGCTTAATATATGCTCATTGATTCGTGTGTGCTTAGAAACTAGCTTTCGATCTGTCTTTGACATGAACCTTCAATGTTCAGTATGGGAATTTACATGGTGTTTCGACTTTGGAGTCTAAACCAGTTTTGCTCACCGTCTTAATAGCTTATGAAAGATGTGTATTCACAGGCATAATATGAATGTTGTTAATACTAATACTATAGTTACAATATCAATAGAAAAGAATAGGTTTGTAATAGTTTTTAAAACTTGGGATAGTAGATTGAACATACCTCTTTCAAGGATTATCAAATGACATGGAAATTGATCCTACTCGTTGCTCCTGAAACGAAGCTAGTTGGACTGTGACATAGGGTTCCACAGGGGAATGTCGATCCTGAAACATCATATATGCATTTTTGAGGACGGTTGGACATAGATATAAAGAGTAAGTTTAACTTTGATCAAATCAGTTGCCTGCAACTATAAACTGGTATCGAAAGGGATGAAAAGAAAAACAAAACATACCTGAAAAAGTGGGCAGAAGATAGCTTGAGAAGATGCAGATGATCTTGAAGAACAACAATGGCACCACCAATGTTCAGGAAACAATCTGCTCCATCTTTAAGGTTCGTTTTCTTGCTGACTGTAACTTGAAGCGCCGAACGGTCACATTGGACATGTAGAACAGTCGTAACTCAGATACAAAGGCTGAATATCCAATTTCCGTCAAACATCCAACGCCGTGCCAAAATCTGCGCCGAACGAAAAGCTTAAATGGAATGCCCCAAAGTATTGTTTTGGTAAAACGTTAAAAGACCATTAAAAATGACTGTAGATAGAATAATATAATTAATTTTTGTGTTTAAATTATTTTATTATGATTTTTTATGTGTTTCTTATATTTTTTAAATTAGATTTTAAAAAATATAAATTATTTTAAGGATTTAATAGTTATAAACTGATAAATATCCTATCTAAAAATTTCAATACTGACGAAATTTACTTATCCTCTTTACTAATGAAATCAAGAGCTTGGCTACATAATACAGCTCAATTAAGTGCGTTTATACTATCATATTGATTAAATCAATTTTATTTGTTAAAATACCAGGTTTTGCATTTATTAACAGTTCCTATAAACAAATTACATTGTAAATAATTTTGTTCTTCCATCCATTATGAAGAACTTATAATTGTGTAAATACAGTATTGTTTTTATGTTTTATTACTTTAAATATCGTATTTACGAATCTTCAAAACCTACAAAAATATTTTGTAAATTCTTGTAGAATAAAATAGCAGTAAACTGATCTTTCCAAAAGCTGACGTGAGTAGGTGAAAAGCAAACACACTGTTTCAACCTATTCTTTTTTTCTCGAATAAAATACAGTACATATTTATATAGAAGAAAAAAACCGAACAAGAGATAGAAATAAAGGTATTTTTGGGAAATGCAGTTTGGTATATTTATCCTATAGAAAAACCCTAAGCTTCAAGATTCACACTGTATTTGTTCTAAGCTTTAGATCTTGCTTCGATTCCAGTTAACTTCCGATCTACTCCGTCGAGTCAATGTCGAACATTGGGCGTTCCGCTGAGAGGTTGAAACGCTGAGGACCTATTTTCCCCGATTGATTGAATATTTCAATGTTATTCTGAGAAAATGTCGGCTTCGATAGCGTCATTCGAGCGGCCTAGAGGGGGAGTCTCAAACACGGTAAAAATCTATTTATCCGATTTCGTTTTTCTTTTCTTTTTCAGTTTCTTTTTGGTTTCTGAGAAGTAAATTTTTGGATCTTTATATTGTGAATTACTTGGATTGATTATTTGATTAACAGCTTTTGATTAAAGCACTACAGTGCTAGAAGTTCAAAAAATTTTGAGATTCTTAAATTGAAGTTAATTTCCTTTAGTAATGTTATCATCATCCAATTTCTAAGAAAGAAAGGCTTTTAAGAGAGCTTTAATAGGGAAATTCTCGAAAACATGGAAACAAAAGAAATTAATAGTGTTGTTTGGATTAAATTGGAAGTGTTGGGAATTTTAATTCCAATTTCAAATATGCAAATACTTAAAATGAAATTAATGATTTGTGCTTGTTTTGACCGTAAACTTACAAACAAGCATGCACGAAGTCCAACTGAATTTTATCTAAAACAAGCAGTGTGATAAGCGTCTATAAAATGGCATGCATACATTTCTCTTCCCCATTAGTTTGAGGGCCTGTAAAAATGTGCAAAATGAACTTCTCTTTGGTATACAATGAGCAAGTTGTCATGCTGCTTGGTATTTATTTTTGCGGTTTAAAAGCGTTGGGTCATCATGTTGTAACAGAAAATTTAATGAAATCCAGATAATTGGATCAAATAAAAATGAAAAAGATATATGCAGGAGTTGGGAAATTTGACCCAAACCCTTATGAAATCTTTGACTTTACATCCCATTCCATTCTCATTGCTGTAGTTTTTAAATTTGAGAGCTGTAAGCTGTTCTTACGTTGCGAGATCTAAGTGTCATATAGATGCTAGAGGCCTCAATTTATGATTCACATAGTATCCAAGCTGCTTGTTATTTGATTTGCTGCATGCGGACACATTTTAACGTCAAACTTTGGATACATGCACTTACACAACTTTGGGGCAGTTCATGACTTGTGAGAAAAACGAACTAATTCATTATGTAACTGTTGTTTAGTCAATTTAATGGTAGCAAGAAAAACAGCCTTGTCATTTAGTATAGAAACATTGTTTCAATCATTTAACTTTTCATAGCATTTAAATTTGGGTTTTAGTGGTACATCCCATGATGCATATGCACTGTATGCACCATTAAATTTATTAAAATTCTTTTTTCAAGAGTGTAAATGTATAATTATCTTTTACACAAGGCAGTTGGTGCATATCCATGGCTTTTGACATGTGAGTTTTGCAGGTTTTTAAGAGTGGACCCCTTTTCATATCATCAAAAGGTTCGAAATCTTTTTATCACTGGTTGTTTTCTTCCCTGCTTTTAAATTATTTTTTTTGTATGCACCTCTGTGTGCGCGACCGTGTCTGTATATTTATTGAACATACTTATTCTTGTGTGTCTTCTTGGCTAAAATACTAAAACAGCCCTTGAGTTATTTCACTTTTCTTAACAATCCACTGCTTTTTATTATACTCGAACAAACCCTTATCCTTTGATTTATGCCTAAATAAACCTTTTCTTCAATGTGAATTTATGTTAAGTTTATTTTAGGTATGGATTACAAATTAGGTGCTTATTTAAGTACAAGTTGAAGGTTAAGGCTTATTTATGTGTAATAAAAGCTCAAAGACTTGTCTAAATAAGGTGGTAAAGTTCCGAGTCTTTTTATTTTAAAATCGTTTTAGCCGTTTTTTTATTGATGCTCACAATATTAATTTTACACAAAGTGTAATTGAACTGAAGTTTCTTGTTTACCCCATCAGTTATCGTATCTAAAATTCTTGGAGGACACACATATTTTATGGTAATGTTTGTTAAATCGAGATCAGGGTTTCAATCTAACCATTACTTCTTTTAGATGCACCTTTAATGACCTCTCATATATGTGCGACTTGGTAACATCATTACGTATCTTAATTACCACGTTGATTCAATTATCAATGTAGCTTATTAATAAGTTTGTGTCAAGCTTTTGCAGGGATCGGTTGGAAGTCTTGGAAGAAGAGGTGGTTTATCCTCACACGTACTTCATTGGTGTTCTTTAAAAATGATCCTGTTAGTGCTTATCATCCTTTCCATTATATGAGACTTATAGCTTAGTTTATTTCTTTTTCCATCCTGTTAGAACTTCATTGGTATTTTTGTTGCCTTGAAAGAAAGAAACATGTGGATGGCATTTTCCATTGGGCAATCTAAGTAAAAAGGCACTCTTGACTTATAAACATTTTGGGTCTGATTTTTATCATTACCCTTAACATTTGCATGTGGTAGTAGTTGGCAAGGATTTAGGTCGTCTGATTTGTTAGAGGGGATTATAGAGGCCGCCGCATTGTTGCCGAGGTGTATTCCCTAGATAGTAATGAGAAAAGGTTGCAGATTTCTGTTCTAAATGTTACATATGGGTGTATAGAGTGAAGATTCATCATTTATGTTGCTATTTGCTTAATCAAATTTCAACTTGTACAAATTTATTCTTGCATGGTAACTTTGAAACCTATTGAGTATACCATATCATAAAAGTCAATCTTTCACATAAATCAACCATGACACAAGGAATTTTGTTTAGCTTTTGCATGCGGGTATAGACAAGGCAAAATGTTTGAGCGTGCAATTGGTTTTGTTATTTCATCTTTCTATGTATTCCTCCACTTCATTTCTTTCAAGAGAGAGGGAAAGGGTGATAGACTGATAATCTTCATGTTTCACTTTTTAAAACATTTCCTAGAGAGTTTATTTCCAAGACTTCATGATGACAAATGCTTATTGCATTATTTTCCTGCACATAAAAGGATAATCTAATCATTATCTTGTTTCTTCATTTTGAATGTTGTTTTAAAGTTTTTCAGGATTTAGTTGAAACAAGTTGCTTTAATTTTTTTGCAGAGTGCCTTACCACAACGATGTGGTGAAGTTAATTTGACTTTGGGGGGCATTGATTTGAATAATTCTGGAAGGTATGAATAGCCATTGTATGTTTTTCTGTGATAGTTGTCGCAATGGTCTTGCTTATAACACCTCTTGTTTGCAGTGTTGTTGTTAGAGAAGATAAAAAGTTGTTAACTGTATTGTTTCCTGATGGGCGTGATGGACGGGCTTTCACTCTTAAGGTGCATCATCTATTGTTGGATATTGTTTTCAGATCTTATTTTCTTGAGAAAATGTTAAACAAGCTGATACCTTGTTGCTTTGTAAATTCAGGCGGAGACATCAGAGGATTTGTATGAGTGGAAGACAGCTCTAGAACATGCCCTTGCACAAGCCCCAAGTGCTGCACTTGTCATGGGACACAATGGGATTTTCCGAAATGACACAACTGATGCAATAGAAGGGTCATTCCATCAATGTTTGTACTCCATAATTCTTAAATTTTGATGATCATCATTCATTGTCTACCTTTTTTTCCTTTACAAAATTTCAACTTATTTTATTACTTTTTTTAATACTTCTTAGGGAGAGACAAGCGCACTGCTAAGTCATTGGTTGTTGGAAGACCTATTTTACTTGCGCTTGAAGATATTGATGGGAGCCCATCGTTCCTGGAGAAAGCTCTGCAGTTTCTTGAAAAGTTCGGTAAGTTGTGGTTTTAAATTGTGATTATTACTTATGTTACTTTAGCTCTTCATTAGGTCTGATGGATAGTGGAGTCCTCACCTACAGTTGCCTTGTGTAGGATGTTATAGTTATTGTTGGAATTGGTTTTATACTTGTAATCATAATAGTAGGAAGATGTGTGACTATCCATTTGGTTACAGCATTGAAATCCATGGCTTATGTATTAAAACGATATTATGCTGTGTTGATCTCTGAGCGTGTGTTTTTTGTCTTTGTACATTATATCTGAAAGAAGCAGTTTGGGGAGTTCTGTATCCTTACACAAACACTCGCACATGCAAAAAATGATTAGATTGTAGTGGTAGCTAATTATATGTGTGGTGTTGCTTAAAGTACAATTATTAGGGATTAAAGTGAAACTAGCAATATGATTTTCTTCCCCCTTTTCTTCTGCCAATGTAGCCACTGACTTTTTGCATTTCTATAGCATCCTCCATTGGTGAAGTAGTTTGAGTTTTCTGTTGTGCTTGTATTCTGAAATACAGTCTTGGAGAAAATTTCCATCAACGGTGATCCCCTTTTGATCTTATATTATTTTTTCATTCACATTTTGTCTGATCTTCTGGGCTATCATTTATGTTAGCTTGCTCAATCTCACATGTAACAATTGCTTTACTGATATTCATTGCATTTAGGCTATTTAGGATGTGTAGTTAAACTTTATGGTCTGCTTGAGCTTGTCAAACTAACTAGTAGCAAGCCTATTTTGGAAGAATAAACTGGAAAATTTCAGTGTTTACATGAAGACACCTGAAGGAGATATAGTGAAGATTGTTTCATGATTCTTTGTTACTATTTTGGTTTTTACTTGTTGTATGATGTTTCTACTGCAGGAACTAAAGTTGAAGGAATTCTACGTCAGTCTGCCGATGTTGAGGAGGTTGACCGTAGAGTTCAAGAATATGACCAAGGTATCGTTTCATCTCTAATTTATAAGGACATCCATGTATTTGGAAGTTTGGATTCCCTAACTGGTGGATAAGTTCAATGTTAACATGCAAAATTAAGCTGTGTTAATTGTTTTCCTTTCCCTGATGTAGGCAAGACTGAATTTGATTCTAGCGAGGACGCTCATGTTGTGGGAGACTGTGTTAAGGTAATTTTGTTAGTACATTATGCCATTTGTAGTTTTCAGGTTAGTGTTCCTTAATCAGCCATGATGTTTGATTTACAGCATGTTCTAAGAGAGCTACCCTCATCCCCAGTTCCTGCGTCCTGCTGTACTGCATTGCTGGAGGCTTACAGTATGTTTCACTATTTTCTTTCTATTTCCCGTGTTTTTCTCAAGTTTGTCTTATGTTGAATTTTGGCATAATGTCAAAATTCACCCTTAATGTGTCTTTGAATAGTCATTTCGGCCCCAATTGGTTTTTTGAAGCACTTTAACCCTCAACGTTTCATTTTTTGTCAAAATGGCCTTTTTTGGATGAAAATCTTTAGTTTACTAACACTCAACTATTGTTGCTGATATGACATTGCCACATGTGCTTACTTGATTCCGTAATCCGTCCCAACAGTTCTTTAATTCTTTTATTTTTATTTTCTTCTTTTTTGCATTTTAGTGAAATAATTGTTTTTTGTGTCTATATAAACCAATACTGATTTACTTTTTTATTTGATAAGAAATTGATCGAAAGGAAGCCCGGATAAATGCAATGCGCTCTGCTATATTAGAGACATTTCCTGAACCAAACCGGCGTCTGTTGCAAAGGTACACATCCCAGATAAATTCATTAGCTATCTAGATATCTTACTTGGTTGTGCCCTGGAATATACGTGGAAGGTCGTACAAATGTTTATTGTTTTATATAACACGATATTCATCATGTTTTTGTAGGATTCTTAAGATGATGCATACAATCTCATCTCATTCTCATGTAAATCGAATGACTGCATCTGCTGTGGCTGCTTGCATGGCACCGTTGCTTTTACGCCCCTTATTAGCCGGTGAATGTGAATTGGAGGATGATTTTGATGTTAATGGCGATAATTCAGCCCAGCTTCTTGCTGCTGCAAATGCTGCTAATAATGCTCAAGCCATCATTACAACCCTTTTGGAGGAATATGAGAATATTTTTGACGTAAGATGCTCCCAGCTTCATTGTTGCCTGATATGGTATTATTGGTCTAGATGCTATCTCTATGATTTGTTATGATACACGGTAAAACCTGAGTGTATCTTTGTAAAAATATTTTTATTCTTAACCGAAGTTTGTATTCGAATGACATATCATGAAAAAGAAGTTTTATTAACTTATTATTCTTGAAATTGTATTATAACATTTATAACATATATGTATATTAATTAAGCATAAACTCATTTAGAACTATTTTGATTTGAATAAATTTACTAATCAGCTAATAGAGCTGCTTTGAGTGAGATGATAATGTCATTTATGTTTTATTATTGAGCGTTTCTGACCTGTCTCTCCCTTGAGTCTCTGTAATGACAGCGAAGCATTATTTCAAATAATTCTAGTTTTAAAAAAAATTGTCTTCCTTTGCATTATCAGATCCCAATGCTTCCAGTCTCCTTTAGTATGGTGCTATTTATGGTGATGATTTGTGTTGTTTCAGGATGAAAATCTACAAAGATGTTCTATTTCAGCCAGTTCTCGAATTGAAAATAGTGCTAGTGAAGATTCCACTGATGAGGAAAATCAAGATATGAAAGATAATGGCTACCATGATGCAGAAAATGAACCTGATCCAGACGCAGATGATGATCCTGAACGAATGCTCAGTGGGAAATTAAGTGAAAGCAGTGACTATGCAGGCAGTGATCTGTATGGCTACAAGGTTCTTTATCACCTCTGTTCTAAAATATAAAAACATAAAGTTTATACATCCATGACTAAACATAAGTGGTGTCACTGGGCTGCTGGGGACTGGACTGGTCTCCTGCTGGAAACCTTTGCACATGCACTGACTTGACATTAGAAACTGTTGTGATGTCTTTTGTGGTGATCAAGGTATGGAATGACACGAGGTTATCTTTGATGTGGAAGTTGGTCAAAGATTTTGTGATTGTTGGCATAGTACTTGTGTTAAATGTGAGATGTTGAAGGGCTTCATATGTAATCACAGTCCATTTCCTTGCTCTTTTGTGGATGCTCTGCTGGCACAAATCATATGTTTTGATTCTTTCAGAGTGCTGTCGTTGTGATTGTACAACTATAACAGTTGTGTCCTGTGGACGAAGATTTAGGCTCATAATTACCTCTGAATGATATTATATGGTAGAACATACTATTTCGTAGAATTTAAGTGATTTCAGTTTAAATGTGTACTATGAGATGGATAGTTTCGTTTTGTGCTCAATACTAATGAATGATTTGCAGAAACAAGGACAAAGAAAAGAGTCAGGTTTAAATCATATGTAATAAAGCTACATTTGCATTCCAAGTATTATATAATAAGCATGCTTTTGCAGATGCGACTTTCCCATTAATTTAAGGTTACTGCCTTACACTAGGCTTTAGCGTTATAATAGAGCGAGTTTGAATGATTAAAACCTTATTGTTTGTGCTGTAGGTTGTCCTTACAATCATCTAAACTTTGCATATGCAAATGCTAAGTTCAAGTCTGACTTGTACATTCCTTCATACTCAAAGAGTTATAGAACTTGATTGACGGTCCCTTTAACTAATTGGCACATTCTTCTTTTTTGCGTACAGGTTTTTGAGGATGATGGTTCAGATGTTGAATCCCCTAGAGACAGACATACTCAGGCTGAGAGTTCAGGCTTAGCTGTGGATCCCCCAAGGATGAGAGATTCTGATGCTCAGTTGGAGGAACAAGGCAAGCAGAATAAAGGAAATAAAAATGCAACTGATGAGACAAATGTCCCAAGGGTGCTATCTACCGGTGAATCTTATCGATCAATGGGTGAGATTCTGTCTTCAATGGATCCTGGCCATCCTGTATCTTCTCCTGGGCTTGAATCTTCCACCGAGAAGCCAATTGGTAAAACTAAAGGGTCCAGTCTTAATGCAAAGAAATCAACATTTTGGGGGAGGGGAAATGTGAGTTACCATTTTTTGATGCACTGTTTAATTGCAAGGAACTCTCACATCAGATGCATCAGATAGTCAGACTGATTCAAGAACTTGTGAATGGATTTTATATATGATTGACTAAATTAAATAAGATCTATTACTTGATAGTTGATACACTTTCCAACCATGTGGATTAGGAATTGATCTTTGAAAGGAGTCTTAAAAATTAAGTTGAAGGCTTTATATTGTATCTTTTCTTTATGTTTTCCCGGTATATGGTTCACATTGTAACTCACTTTAATGTTCAACGACTTTGTTACAGGCTAGAAAGACACCATCCGTGGAATCTGTTGATTCTTCTGGTGAAGAAGAGTGAGATACTCCTGCTTTTCCCGAGCATTATTTGACCATTTAGTGTCTATCTTCAAATTTATTTGACTTGTTTGTTTTATAAGATCCCATATACTAAAGCGGTGTTTTCTCTTCTTGAGTTCTTATACTTGAACTGTCAAAATATAGCTCTGATCTCATGGTTGTCACATTATAATTGCATAAGCAATTTGTTCAATTTTTTCTAGGCTTGCTATACAGAGGCTTGAGGTTACAAAGAATGACCTGCAACATCGTATCGCAAAAGAGGTAGCACTACTTTCCTTAAATCATCCTATGCTCAAGTGGTGAAATGTTTTCTGTTTCCTCTGATGGATTGCTCATTACTTGTTGCAGGCTAGAGGAAATGCAATTTTACAAGCTAGCTTGGAAAGAAGAAAACAAGCTCTGCACGAACGTCGTTTGGCACTTGAACAAGATGTATTTCTTTCTTACCAACACTTATTCCCTCTTTTATTTAATTTACATCAGCTTGCTGACTTTCACACTGATGTTCCGCAAGGAATTCAGTCTTAGGGACTTTTACTTTTCAAGCATCTTGGATTAGTAGTACATTGTTTACTTGGGTTTGTTTCTATACATTTTCTCTGTTCTTTAATATAATGAGGAATAAATTTAGCCAAAGGTAGGATTCATCCATTAATTCTAAATTTATTCCTATAATCAAAAACCACAACTGTGTATTTCTTAGGCTGCCTGTGTCTGATATTCTATTTAGTCTTTCTCTCTGTTTGATGTTGAAGATTTTGATTTCTGAACTTTCTTGGGACTGTTTGTAAAAAAGGTTTCAAAATTGTCTCGACACTACTACCCAATGGTCTCGTGCAGTTCTAAAATGTCCTCTTTGTGCTGCTTCTTAAGTACAATCCTGTATAAAATGCCTTTGGGTAGTCAGTAGTGAAGGTTTCCCTAACTGATGATGGCTGTTCACATGATTGAATGTAGTTCAGTCTGCAGAGAGTGATGCTAACTTGAAGATTTTGTGGCTTGCGTATGTCATTAAATAGTTTACGCAAGTAAAACTTGAGAGCTGAACTTCTTTTGTGCAACTTTTGCAGACTATAGAACAACCAAGGGGGTCATAATTTTGATACCTAATGAATTATATGAGTTATGCCAAATCTCTAACAGCAAATATATATCTTCGTTATTGTTAAGAAAAGAATTTTCCCTTATGCAAGTATGTAACCTTTTATTGAAGAACTATCTTCCTGAAGAAGTGTTCCTACTTATCTTTAAAGGGCTTTGTAGGTCTCCAGATTACAAGAGCAGTTACAAGCAGAACGGGATCTTAGAGCAGCACTAGAAGTTGGATTGAGCATGTCATCTGGACAATTTTCTACTTCCCACGGAATGGATTCCAAGACGAGAGCTGAGCTTGAGGAAATTGCTCTTGCCGAAGCTGATGTGGCTAGATTGAAGCAGAAAGTTGCTGAACTCCATCATCAGCTGAATCAGCAGCGGCAACATCATTACGGTTCCCTCTCTGATGCATGTGATCGTTATCAACATGTCCAAAATCATAACACTCAACAGTGAGTTGATGGATTTCTTTTCCATACTGGTTTCAACATTTCTAACCTATAAAACTGATTAGGGAGTTGTACAGCAGTTTAAAATGTGGTCATAGTGATCGTTCTTAAGGAATCAAATAGAATTGTTCCAATACTGGTTTAAACTTTCAAATTACCCTTTTCTGATGCATTTTATCTTTCGCGTATTGACACTTGGAACCATCAGCTGGCTTGTTTCCTTTCTATTGATTCCTTGCGTCAGAGGTTACCTTTTCAAGCTTCCTCCGGAAGATTCTGGAACCCAAGAAAGAAAATTTTAACCAAAATATAAAATGCATGAATATTGTGCTTTTGTTTTGTCATGCAAGTATGTCATATCCCATGGTTACTTTTTTGATAATATGGGTAACTCAAGACTTGGGCTCTGTTCAGGGATCTTTGACAAATATCTTTTAAATACCTGTCTTTTGAAGCTTTTGGATTATCAAGGTGAAATCAAGTTATTTTACTCCAATTCTAGTGTGTTGTTGGACATGGGTATGTTCGACACTGAAATGTACAACTTGTCCAACATATGCATGTATTTGGGCAGTTTTTGGAAGATCATGTCATCATAACATTGTTCGAGTATGTGTCGGACGTGGGTGTTTCAAGAAAACTGAAGTCTCGAAGTAACATAGAATTCAAGCCCTTGAGAAGATGAAATTCTTACAATATCCATGATACTGGCTTCTCTATTGTTGGCTCGATTGTAGTGCGGAAGGAAACATCTTTTTACCAGCTTCTTAGTCATTAAAGCTAAAATCTTCTGCTAATAAGGCTAGTGAGGGGAGAACTTTTAGTTCATGTTTATGAACGTTTTTTATTGTCTTGGGATGGTAGTTATTACAAGTAATAGGGTGGTCTTGAAGGATTTTAATTATTTAATATTTACCCATTGTTGTATCATTTTTGTGCACTTTTTTACTGGGATTTTTTAACTACCCTAAATGGTAATTATTGTATGATTTGTATACCTGCAGGAGGTTTCTTCAGCAGGATTTTGACACAACCCTCGCCTTCTGTAATCATGAGAGAAAACAAAGAACAGAGGTATGCGTTCAATGTATTTCTTTTAATTAATCTGTGCACCTCGGTTGATTGAATCGGACTTCAAATTTCATTTAATAAAGATTTATTGGTTTTCATCTTTAATTATCATCTTTTCTAGCATTTTAGAGTCAGCTTTGCCTGCGCGTTTTAGAGTCATCTGTTGTTTGACTCTAGATGCTGCATATAGAGGAGTTTTATTGCTAATGATTATAGGTAATGCTGTAACAGTAAATTTATGATGATCGGATCGGTTAATGCTTGAGTTTTTCTGCATCCATTCCCGCCAAACCAATCCTCTTCGTACATTTGAACTCAAGCAATTATGCATCCGTTTTAGTCCTCTCCCTTCAGATATTTTTGCTCACTCCTCATTTTAGGCACTCTAAATATGCTTATTAAAACGATTATGCAGGAGAACTTGTTAGGGCCAGACTGGAGAAATGCTAAAGGACAGGGATTGGCAGTTGGCAACAGCAGCAGGCAGCCTACTCGAAAGCAATTCTTGGATTCACCAAGCTTGAGTGACCCAAAAAGTATTGAGGGGTCGGCAAATATGTCTATGAATGAGCTTGGTGTGGTCGGCTCTGCCTCAATCCCTTCCACTTCCAGAGCAGCAGAGGTAAAACCAATTGTCTTGTCCATTGAAAGTAATTCTTGTACAAAGTATCTTAACCCAATACTGAAATCAACGGCCATCTCATTTTCAGGTGAGTGATTATCAGAGACATTCATCTGCTCTGGTTGAATTAACAACTCGTCTTGATTTCTTCAAGGAACGTCGATCCCAATTAATGGAACAGCTGCACAACCTTGATCTGAACTACGGGACATCCTCTCAGGATTTTGTGTACAAACCCCCATCATCACCCCCATGGAACTAACTACAACCAGACAAGGAAGTGGGAGGCTAGTGAAATCTGAAGGAACATTGTTGTCTGTGTCCTCATTGTACATCCGATGTTGTTGCATATAACCATACTGTATTTCTTTCAGCTCCTTACAAATTTATTGCGTTTGTTTTTCAATTTCTTGGTTAAGAGAAGGTGTCATTCCATAATGTCTTGATAATTTTGTCAGCCACATTGTAAAGAAAGCCGTGAGACTGTGAATGGTTGGAGGTCATTTGTATTATTTGAATCCACATTATTGCCGTTGTATGGTCATCTATGGACCGCTGAAATATATAATATTGTATCTTTTTATTGCATTGCTCAACTAAAATATGGGAAATTCATTCATTCATTCATTATTTTTTTATCAACTGATGTTAGTAAAATTCATCAGGATATTGATACACAACATCATATAATTGGATACTGTACTGTTCTCTATGCTTATGATATCAATAAAGAACTCTTTCGTTGAAAGAAAATATAACATCAACAATTAAATAAGAGATATACAAATCCTAATTTCCATATTAATTTGTATCATACTTTATATTTATTTTTTGTTATGATTATATATGAAAGAGGAAAAAGCATTTGAATATCCGATTCCCTATGAGTCGATATGTTTTTGCACCGAGTAAGGTTGAGATTGCGATTTCCTAGCGCGTTAAGCCCGCTCCTCTAGAGAACGATAAACGAAGCGGTTAATAAAAAAAAACAGTAGTAACTGAAACGGTGTCGTCTAGAAATCACCGCTCCCAGCCGTCAACTGCTGATCAAGAAATAAAATATAAATATTAAAATTCTAACCTCATCCCAATTTAGACCAAAACCAAAACCAAAACCATCTCTATCTTCTTCTTCTTCTTCAACGACCAAACCCTAATCAACACCTCTTTTATTTCGATTTAAATCTTTTGGCAATGATTTAGTTTGGGGTTGTCTTCAGATCCGATCCACCTCAGGTGAGCACTAATTTTCTTTTCTTTTCAAGTTGATTTTCTTTTTAATATTATATCTTTTTCGATTTCATTTTATCTTTACTTTGTCGATTTGGTTGACCAGATTTTGGTAATAATCTTGTTTTGTTATCAGTTCTGTTTATTTCCCCCTTTCTTTGGTTGTGGAATTTAATTTTCATGTGTATTTAGAGTAATTTTGTGTTCTTTTTTTCAGATACAATAGAACTAATTTTTAAAATCCCTTGCTTGCCCTGTACATTACCTCCAAAATTGATTTGGGATAATGAGAGGGCGTGGTTTTCATTTGTTTTCTCAGTCCAGAGGAACTTAAATATTAGAAATTCTATGCCTTTGAGGCTTTTTAATTATTAGAACTGATTTGTAAAATGTTTGGGTTTGCTAGTTATTTTGAAGAACAGAAACAATGTCAGGTTTGCCCTATTGTTTTTTAGTATATTAGGCCTGGCTTAATATTAGTTTTAGGAGCTTATTTTCATTTGGAAGAAGCTACAGAACTATCTTAGATTTTGCAATAATTTTTTAAAAATATATATTTAACTGATCAGGAGAGGATAAGGCATAAGAAACGCATAGTTTTGGAAGGATTTTAAATTTTGAATGTTTTTGGACCGAGTGTATCTTCCATTTGAGGACTGAAGCATTTTGAGGTTTATTCAAAGAAGATGAATACATCATGGTTTAGAGATTATAATTGTACTTTTTAGAGCTTTGTTATGTTTCGTGTTAGTTTACTGTTATTATTTGATAATTTTTCAATATTGGTCAGTTGTTTTTAATAAGCCAAATGGTTTAATAGATGCCTTTTCATTTGCTATGCGCTATTATCATTTTCTTATTTATATCTCGACTCTTAGAAATTTAACTCATTTTTTATATGATAATCTGCTTTAATTTTCATCTGTTTTGTTGGTGTTGCAGTTTGTGAATGTAGTAACTTATAATTTTGGAGGACCAATTTCTTTTCCAGCCAATAATATATGGCTTAGTTTGTATTGCTGATAATATGTGCATTGCGCAGATTGGATGCGTTTTAACGAAGTACTTTGGATGGGCGATGATAGTTGATATGGATAAAATGTCTGCTCCATCTTCCAGGGAGCGCGCACAGCGTCTTCATGAGAAGGTATATGTTTTGTACTTTAGAAATGAGGTTCCATTTTAGATTCTTGTCATTATGTTGTTGGGTACATTCTGCAGATTATAGAGTTGGAAAACAATCGTAGGAGATCTGCTCGGGCGCGAGTGCCTTCAGACCCCAATGCATGGCAGCAGATGCGTGAGAACTATGAGGCTATAATTCTTGAGGACCATGCTTTTTCTGAGCAGCACAATATTGAATATGCTTTGTGGCAATTACATTACAAGAGGATTGAGGAACTACGAGCACATTATAGTGCTGCACTAGCTTCTGCAGGGTCAAACGCGTCTCAGGGTGTGAAAGTTCCTCCACGACCTGACCGACTTACAAAGATAAGACTGCAGTTTAAGACTTTCCTTTCAGAGGCAACAGGATTTTATCATGAACTAATTTTAAAAATCAGAGCAAAATATGGTCTTCCTTTTGGCTACTTTTCTGATGATTCAGAAAGCAAAATTGTTATGGACAAAGATGGGAAGAAATCGGCAGACATAAAAAAAGGTTTGGTGTCTTGCCACCGTTGTTTGATATACTTGGGAGACCTAGCACGGTACAAAGGATTATATGGAGATGGAGACTCTAAATCACGAGAGTATGCAGCAGCTTCAAGTTACTACTTGCAAGCTGCATCAATTTGGCCATCAAGTGGGAATCCACATCATCAGGTTTTTTCTTTATGTTCCTTCACTTTTAATAGATTGTCCTCAACTTTTTTGGTCCAGTAAACTTTTGGCTCATGCTTTATATTTTTGCTGTTCAACTATATTCTGATTTCTAAGATGGACTATGATCTTATTCAGCTAGCTATATTGGCTTCATATTCTGGAGATGAGCTGGTGGCTGTTTATCGATACTTCCGGAGTTTGGCACTGGATAACCCCTTTTCAACTGCAAGAGATAACTTGATTGTTGCATTTGAGAAGGTATAAGTCCAACATTTGCAATGTGTGTTTATTGTTGCACTTATTTCAGGTAGCAATTGTCCTTACTATGGCCTTGGGATCTGTATTGTGGATGATTGATTCATATTTGTTTTTGCATCCATGACATTAAGTTGCTGGCTTAGTTGACACTTTGATGTTTGTATTGCCTTCTTAAGCATTATTTTTTAGTTCTGAAAATTTTAGATAAGCACACCGTGTCCTGGATAACTTTCTGCAAAGGTGCCCATCCATGCTTTGTATGGGTAGCTAAAGCTACAATGTGAAATAATGTCAAACAGTTGCAGTTGCCTTATATTTTCTACTATGGGGGTTTGGGGAGGGTTTTTAACTATGGAAAAGACTTCACCTATTTTCATGACCAGTTTCTGACATGGTAATACAACTTTTGATCCCTTAGGATATCTGCAATTCTTTTTAAGAGTGTGATTAGAATATCTGCAATTCCTTTTTAACCTAGTTGTGAGTGGAGCTGTATTTATATGATAGTACTAATTGGATATGTATATAACTATAGAAATTGTGTTAAATATGTTCATTTTCTATGCAGAACCGTAATAATTACTCACAACTTCATGGTGATGTTAAAGCTCCATTGGTTAAGGAGCTTGCTGTACGGTTATCAGGAAAAGCTAGAGGGAAAGTGGAAGCAGAACTTTCATCCAAAGATACCAAAATGGAAACTAGTCCTGCAAGAGAGAAAGTATCTGGTTTCCAGGATACTTTTAAGTCCTTCTGCATTCGATTTGTCCGACTAAATGGCATTCTTTTTACACGCACAAGGTATACTTTCTTACAAATTTATTCTCTTTTGTTGTTGACCAAGTTTTATGCGTTGGTGTTCTTATTTAAGTTTCCTTTGTGCAGCCTCGAGACGTTTTCCGATGTTCTTTCTCTGGTTAGTGGGGATTTATGTGAACTTCTCTCTTCTGGGCCAGAAGAGGAGTACAAGTTTGGTGCAGATGCCGCTCAGAATGCACTTTTCCTTGTTAGGCTTGTTGCCATTCTCATATTTACAGTTCACAATCTGAAACGCGAGAGTGATGGTCAAACATATGCTGAAATTGTGCAGCGTGCTGCCCTGCTTCAAAATGCATTCACTGCCATTTTTGAGTTGATGCGAAGTGTAGTAAAGAGATGTTCACAGCTCCAGGAAGTTTCTTCAAGCTACATGTTACCTGCTATTCTTGTTTTTGTAGAATGGCTTGCTTGCTGCCCAGATGTTGCAGTAGCTGGCAGTGATGTGGATGAGAAACAGTCAATTACTATATCACTTTTTTGGGAACAATGCATATCATTTCTTAATAAGATCTTGTCCATTACGCCTATGGGCCTTGATGATGGTGAAGGCGAGACATGCTTTTCCAATATGAGCAGGTACGAAGAAGGCGAGACTGAAAACCGTCTCGCATTGTGGGAAGACTTTGAGTTGCGAGGATTCTTGCCACTTGCTCCAGCACACACTATTTTGGACTTCTCTAGAAAATGTTCCTTTTTTAGTGATGGTGACAAGGAAAAGAAAGCTCGTGTCAAGAGAGTATTAGCAGCTGGGAAGGCTCTAGCTAATGTCATTAGAGTTGATCAGAAAAATGTTTGTTTTGACTCAAAAGCCAAGAAATTTCTTATTGGTGTTGAGACTTCTGAGGATGTCAAATTCAGTTCATCTACATCACTGGAAACAAATGGTGTGGGGCATGAAATCCCTTCTGAAATGATGATTAATGTTGCAAGTATGCAGCCAATCCCACAACCAAGAATACTTGAGGAAGAGGATGATGATGAAGTGATTGTTTTCCAGCCAGCTGTGAACGAGAAGAGAAACGAAGTAATTGGTTCAAACCGGCCACTCTCTGACACTTTGAAGCTTGTTCAAAGTAGCTCAGCTGATGATGTCAAATTGTATGGCAGTGCCATGTCTTTTCCTCTTGCTAGTCTTCATCAGCAAAATACATTTGAGGCTAGTTATCCACTTCCTTTATCTGTTGGTAGTATTTCCCCTCAGCTTCCACAGGCTGTTCACATGCAATCATCTAGGTGGTCAGTGGAAGAAGCTACTTCTCTTGTTAATAGCTTGAAAGATTTGACAGTGTCGGAGAATGGTCATTTAACAAAATATGAGATGGGAGATAATGCAGTCCTTTCTCATCCTGCTGCATATTCAGTTGGTATCCACACACTACCCATCAGTACCGGTGCTGGTGGTATATACTACAGTCAAACGAAATTTCCAGATACTGTGTTCCCATCCAGAATTGATGCTGTTGTGTCATCTGGAGTTACTGCTGATGCTTTGGCCGCTAATCCTTCCTCTGCTTTGCAAGTTGGAATGCGGAAGAATCTGGCTAGCCGTCCAGTTAGGCATCTTGGCCCTCCTCCTGGTTTTAACCATGTTCCTTCAAAGCCACCAAGCGAGTCTGTTTCTGCTTTACAATTGGAGAACCCCCTGATGGATGATTATAGTTGGTTGGATGGATATCACTTATCATCATCAATGAAGAAGTCTGGGCTTGATAATTCCCTCAATCATGCAGCTCATCCCATACCCCAGTATGTCAATCACAGCAGCAATGACATGAATGGAGCAGTAAGTTTTCCTTTCCCTGGGAGACAGGGTCCAGCAGTGCAATTTCAAATGGAAAAGCAGAAGGGCTGGCAGGACTACCATATGTTTGAGCATCTGAAAAATCGACATGACCCGAAGTTGCAGCAGCAACAACTCATTAATGGAAACCAGCAGCTTACTGCACAGCCCGAACAGTATCAAGGACAATCAGTCTGGACAGGTCGTTATTTTGTGTGATCAATCTGGTAACTTCACTATTTTGTTCATTTTCTGCCTCCTGATTTGATAATTTATTTTATTTGTTGCTAAATACGTATTCATAAATTTTCCATCTAAACTTGCATTTGTTTTTGAGGTTCTTGAGTTGAGAATGGTTCCTGGTGTATTGCATCTGCTTGCTGCCAAATTCAACCCCATCTTTGAACATTGTTGATATTGGGCTTTCGTTGGAGCATGGCTGACCCTGGCTTCTGGTGAGCACTTGCTGCTAAACAAGTGAGTATTCACTCTGTTAATTTCTCTTATCATTTCCCAGCTACTCTCCTCTCCTTGTGTTTGTTCGTTTGGACTTGATTTTTTAAGATAATATGGCTCTCTCTTGTTTGTGTAAGCTCCTCCCTAACAATAATGCAGAGTGAACTTTATTTGTCCTCGTCCATTCGGTTACAATAATGCCATATAATCCATTCTATATTTATTGCTGACAAATCTTTGCTCTTGTTGGTGCACATATTGATATGATCTTAGAGATGCATGCATGTTTTCCTGTTTATTTTGCAGATTTCGAGGAAACCATCTGAGACGCTAAACTTGTACTGAGTACAACTGCCTTCATTGGTTACTTGGGACCAAACCGTCCGAATTGGCTGAGAAAAAAGAAACTTGGTTTCCTATCCTATCCTATTCCTTCCCCCACTGCCCTCTGCCTATCTTGTTGTTCCCCAGTGAGCAGCAGGCAATTGAGAGTCGGTTTATGATGTTTGGTTGAGCCAGTTCCTTTTGAAGACGGTCTTTGGAGGTGGGTGTGTTCCTCCTGGTCTGGTATGTTTGAGTTTTGGATTCTTGTTGGGTGTTTTTGAGTTTCACTGTGTGATTTACATATTCACAATGCTGTTTCTGTTCTTAAGAATTGGTTGTTAGTGGCTTATGGCCTATGGGACACAGACACTCTTTTCTTTCCCTTGAAGGTATAGGCCATAGGGTCACTCTCTTTGATAGATCATATGGAGTCTTGTTTGCTAGTCATTCAAGATATAGGTGCACCCTATGGATTCGTGTTTGACTCGATCATACAATTTTTTAATTACGAAAGAAGTAAACTAAATTGATAATATCATTTATAGTATGAATTGTATAGTAGATTATTTGATTTATAAATGATTATATAAAAAAACTAATCATGTTTTGTCGTGGGTTTAATACGTTATTGCTTGTTTTCTCACTGAAACTGGATAAATATGTATACTTTATTTATTTTTTAAAGTACATTTCTATCGTGATTATTTCTTTTCAATTACATGGATTTTTAATTATTATTAAAATATTTAAATTTCACGAGAACACGTCAAGGAGTCGTATATAATTCTTAATTAGTATATTTTTCTCTAAGTGAAACATGCTATTTACGAAAAATTTAAAACACCATCAATGATATATCATATAACAGTCTTTTATATACAAAATTTAATTAATTTAATATTATACAGTTATATTAATTTATATAAATAAAAGATTGTCTTATCAATTTAATTTTTATTTAAATTCAGTTTTTTTAAGATTGAACTATTTAAAAGTAAAGAAGGATTTTAAGATAATCCAAAATTTAAACGAGGAATCAAGAAATATCTGTTATCTTATCTCACGATTTTTTTTAAAAAAAATATAATTATACGACTAAAAGAATCACTAATAAATAAATTTGCTCTTGTAATTTACTAAAAAATAAAGGAAAAGGAAGTGGGTTTTATTTAAGAGAAACAAAACCCCAACCTTTATATTCTATTCTACTAACTAAATATAACAAGGAACAGGAAGAATTAAAAAAAGTTTCCCTTTCCTGTCTATTCCTTCTTTCAGCTGAATTTTTTCTCTCTTTCCTTCTTTGTCTTTCTCCATCTCTCCCTTTGATCAAGTTAATTACAACAGTGATGTAATGTAGACGATAAGAAAGAAGTTGGAAAGAATAAAGGAAAACCTATGACTTGGAAAAAGCTTTTGCAATGGGAAAAACAGATTTTGCTTTGCAAAAATTGGAGTTCCTATTTTGAGTTCAAATCGAAGGAACAAACTTTGAAGAAAAACTAAGGGTACCCAGGAAAAAAAATCAGAAAGCTATGGAAGGTAAAGCTCCTCAATCTCGGATCAAAGTTTTGAGATTTTTTTATTAATTAACTTTTTTTTTCAGTTTTGGGGTTTTAAAGTTCCTCAATTGTGAGTTCACTGTAAGTGTAATATTTAAATAAACTTGCATGTATGGAGGAATGTTTTAGCAATAAACCTAGCAGCATTTGTAAATTTGCTTTTTGACCCCGTGGTGGTTGTTTGGTTGTTGGGGAAATGGAGGAAGAAATACAACATTCTAGCCATGATTTTTGTTTCCAGCAAAAATGTTATGCTTTATTTCTTGACTTGTTTATCAACCGCTAAGCTAAAGCCTACTGTGTGATTGTTTAATGTTGTCGAATTATGCAAAATCTGTTAACGACTTTGCATCTATAGTAAGTTGCGGAACAACAAATTTTCGTGTAATGATTTAACCTTGAAGCGTTTTCTTTTCTGGTGTAATGGTTTTACTTGTCTTTAATGATATATAGACATGACTTTTCGGGGTACCTGATATTAGAACCTGTGTTTGCTTAAGTTTGGTTTAGGGTGAACCAAGGGAACTT
This sequence comes from Abelmoschus esculentus, assembly GCA_035048815.1. Lineage (NCBI taxonomy): Eukaryota > Viridiplantae > Streptophyta > Magnoliopsida > Malvales > Malvaceae > Abelmoschus > Abelmoschus esculentus. The sequence continues at coordinate 29,196,551 of JAUCBN010000001.1, forward strand.
CCGGTTATGCAAAATGTCATAACCAAAGGTACTTGTAAAAACAAAAGAGAAATATCAAGAACATTGCGTGTGACTGTGAAGGTGTATAAAATGGCTACCGCTGAAAGAATATACTTATCTTTTCTGCTTAACTCCTAGTAATTTAGATGAGATTTTTGCTTTGTTTTACTTTTTGTTAATCGGATTTCCCTCGTATATTACACTATTTCATGTAGTTGGCTTGTACCCGTTGTACTTCATCACCTTGATAGAAAATTATCAAGCATACTTATATGTCATCCGGGCTCTGATTTGTACCGTGATATAAACTTATAAGAAATTTTAAACTATTTTTATCTCTATCATGCTTAATGCTATCATATCTAATACATTTTACGACTTCTGTGCAATCATTTTAGATTTGGGTGAACTGCAGACTGAAGAGAATAAAGTTTCTCGAGATGTTGTGAACAAGAAAAGAATACTCAAGACACCAGCCCAAGTATCGGCTCTTGAGGATGCCTACATAGGTATTATTTCTTCTCTTTGAATGTTATTAAATGCTCCCTTTCTTAGGTTTCAAAAGGAGTTTGGTTGTTTTTCCAGGGCAAAAATTTCCTTCGGATGAAATGAAATCACAACTTGCAGTACAAATTGGGTTGACAGAAAAGCAGATATCTAGTTGGTTTTGTCACAGAAGGTTAAAGGACAAAAGGAGAGATGAATCCTACCGTAACGGACCACAAGAACATTCTAGTGGTGTTATTCAGGATCGTGGTAGTGGGCTCAGGCAAGATTCTTGTTGCAGTATTAAGCAGGGTGATTATCGGACTATTGATCTGAGGGAGGTTGAAAGTCGGAGGGTTTATGGCCAAGAGTTTCCTTCCGCTGACCTCAAATACGAGCATAGGAGTCATCAAAATCCATATGATGACCATATGGAGGATACATCTTCGGAACATAGTTTGTCTTTACATGATCAACCTCTTTCTGAAAGTAAGGCCCCTTGTGAAATGCAAATTTCTTCTAAAGTTACTGAAAATAGAGCAATTACAAAAATAAACCCCAGGAGTGCTAAAAGTATTGGTTATAAGCCATCAGGATATTTGAAGGTTAAGGGTGAAATTGAAAATCCTGCTATTACTGCTGTGAAGAGGCAGCTAGGGAGGCATTACAAAGAAGAAGGTCCGCTGCTTAGTATTCGTTTTGATCCACTTCCACCTGATGCATTTGAGTTCCCATGTAGCAATCCAGTCAATGGTAACTCCAGTACCCAGATACTTGTTTTATACGAACTATTTTCATGGAAGTCTTTTTGGTCCTAAGCTTAGAATCTAGAGATTAAGCTGCGTAGAAGTGCTCCATAATTATATTAAAATATTGTGAGCTTGCTTTCAGGATTCTTATCCATCTTAAGTAGAGGTTTTGCGTGAACGAAAACATGCTTGTCTAAAGCATGACATACTTCCATACTGCACTAATGAGAGAATAGCTGCTTGGAAATATCCATGCCATACTCTTTCTTCCTTCTATCAACGTTCCTTATGTCTCTGCATGTGAGTGTGGTCTTCAATCCTGAAATATTCGAAACCTCATTTTTATCTTCTATTTGTTGCTTTGGGTAGAACCAATATACTTTGGAGATTCCCGACAAACCCATTCTCCTGATATCTCTGGAGTTATAAAGCAGACAAGCCGTAACATTGTAAGTGGATTCGCTTATGCTTTGTTTTCCCATTTTAGCATACATAATCGACGCCCAAGCTATACTTATATTATATTCGGTAGTTGTGATCCTGTTACGCTGTGTGAACATTAGTTTGAGTTCATATCAGAATATAAACTGATGTTAAACTTTTTATCTCAAGGCACCATATTGCAGTCCTCTTGAGACTTGAGAGAGAACTGAATTCAAGGTATTAATTTTGAAAACTGAGGTTTGGAAAGAGTATTATACAATTGGTGTCCACTTATGTGTCAGACACTGCTTAATTTACTGGGGTTATGGCCAAGTAAAATGGCTAAACTTGTTTTTCGTTTTGAGCAGTTACGTTTAGCCCCAGAATCCATTCTAGAAATAAAGGAGAAGTCATCCCAATCTTCTTTGGAAGGTAGAGCTATACTCTATCCTTGCTGAGAAATCTTTTGGGTCCTTTTTATCGGATTTTTAGTTGAACTGCGGTAGAACCACTTCCAGATATAGCTTTTGACACTGCAGCTTGGAATGGCTCACGGTAATGCTTTGTACGAGTATTGAGTGTCCATTATTCTTGGTCAATACATGGAAGTCAATCCAATCCGTCCAATTAGAAGCTATGTTGATATTAGTTATAATAGAAACTCGTATTTAACCATATGGATACCATCTTTTCAAGAATAAGTTATTCGGTGTTTTTTGTCCTACATCCTTTTCTCTTAATGATCTTGTAGGTAGATGTACATGATATCAAGATTAGTTCTCAAGATTCTCATATTGAGGTTGCCAAACCTAACACTGTGCATGGATCAGAAAGACAGGACAGAAAATCTCATCTTCAATTACAACATACGTCTTCTTTAGATATCTACAACTGTTCTGCCGAAAAAATGACTCTCAGTGATCGCAAAAGAACTACATCGAGCTCAAAGTTTGCTGTTGGAAAGACAGGATTGAATTCTTTTTCTAACCATCCCAGCCTCTATGGTGTGAAAACTTCCAATGAACAAGAAAAGCCATGGTTGCATGATGATGATAGTCATACCTGTAAGGCCCTAAAGAATGAAAATCTATCTAGAACTTTAAATTCAATACATGGGTACAGTGAGTCCCTGTGTACCGAGAGAGGGTCATCTGCAAAGATTGCAAAGGTGTCATATTTTAGTTTATTTCTGCTCACTGCTTTTATCATTCTGCAGTCTCCATGGTGAACGTTTAGTCATGAAATTGATTTCTGTCTCATAATCTGCAGGTTGAGAAACTTAGTGGAGAGTGGAAGACAAAAAAGGAGTGTCCTGTTAGAGTAAAAACTGATATGAAAAATGAATTGAGAGTAAGTTCACGCCTTAGTTGGCTTTTGGTCAATAAGCATGTCATGTACCGATTTCTTGCTTTTGACATTGTTTCATATCTTAAGGTCTCCAAACAAGTCAATGTTCAATGTCCTCAACAAGATTATGCGGCAAATGCATTACATGCCAGATTGCCTCTGTTGAAAAATCAGACTAAGGGGTTAGTATTTATGTCCTTTTTACCCACTCCTCTTTTTCTATGTTTTTTTCTTCTTATGTTTGGGAGTCCTTGGAGAATTATACCCCCATACCCCATGTCTATCGGAACAACATTGATGTGTGTGCTAGTGTTTCTTTCAAGTGATGAGGAAAACACAATCCGATTGTTGTAGTAAGGCATCCTACCGACCTAAAACCTGTTTGGCGATGGCTGAGCCCCAACATAAATAGAACGACCGCAATAAAACTTATAAACTAGAACATCTTTGTTATTAGTGAAAGTCTGGGTTTGAATCCAAGCATTTGCAGCTCTTCCCCTGTCCCTCTAACCTTGGAAACTGTTTTCTCTCTTCTAGATCTTCCATGGATGTACCGTCTAGCTTCAGTGAGGATTGATAATGATAGGTGATGCACATGGTTGATGGATTGTACAGGGAGGCTTAATGTGCTATCTTTTGTACAGCTTTAGAAAAGTTTGTCTTCCCTGGTACTAACTGGTTGGACCATCCAGCATTTTTGTTCATTGTACATTGTCGTTAAAAAAGTGTTGTTCCACTGTTCATATGCATGTAAAAAAATCTTGTGTTCTATATTTTTGGGTGAATTTCATCTAATTTACAGTTCCGCTAGGCAATTGTACTGGACCTGTTCCTGCCTCCTGGTTGGTCAGATGCAGCTTTTGGTTCAATAAGATACAGAAATGATAACCAAGTAAAAATGATGTTTTTGCTACTAAAATTTCAAAACTTACAAAATAAATATTAAAATTTAGGTTATATTCTGATGTATAAAATGAGTAAAAAAATATTTAATTTTCGTATTTAATCTATAAAATTATATACATATATTAATAATGAGAATATCATCTTATGCTTCGTTCAGACAACTATGTTAAGATATAACATATGGCTTGGTGTAAGAAATACGAATAAGCGATGATAAGGATACAATTTAAACTCATCTTAAAATTTTAAAATTATATTAATATTTTTTTTCCATTTATAGTCATATAATAAAAGAGAAAAAGAAATACAAAGCAAGCCCAATGGCTTAAGTTAAATAAGCCCGATAATTTAAAACCGCCAATTCTTTCACCGGGGAAAAGATTGGGATGGATAATTATACACACACACAGACGCGACGGCAGCCATTAATAAAAAGTGCAGCTTCTTGAATTTCTTTGACGGGGAAAACAATGATGGAAGGCGTAGTGGTAAAGCTCCATTCTTTCCCATTTCGAAATCCTGCTATTTCACCTTCTTCCTCGAATTGTCGTCTAGGTTTCCGCCGTTTCTCCGCTTCGCTTTCCGCTACCGTTAAAGAAGGCTACGTCTCATTAGGACATTCAATCCGACCCGACTTCCCCATACTCCACCAGGTTCTTCAATTTCCCTTCTTTCTTTCTTTTATTCTTTTGTTAGTTTCAGCTAATTAAGTTTTCTTAAATTTTGCAGGAAGTTAATGGGTCGAAACTTGTTTACTTAGACAATGCCGCAACCTCTCAGAAACCCACAGCAGTGTTAAAAGCTCTGCAGAATTATTATGAAACTTACAATTCAAATGTTCACCGAGGAATCCATTATTTGAGGTACTCCATTTTTCTTTCTTCTATTGTGATTTTTTTTCATAAGCAAATCCAGGGCACAAGTGAATAGGATAGGGCACTTTTGAGGTTACTCTATGGTGTTTTGTTTATGATTTCACTTACTGCGTTAGTTAATATTACATGTATAGCACTAACGTTGTACTATTTGCAGTAGTTTACAATCTACTTTATTGTTTCAAATGCATCTTTAGAACCCCGTGACACTCTGTTGCAAAACCATACCATATAAACTAATATCTTTTCTCGATGTTCGAATCATAAATGAATTCACTAATTATTTTTGTTTATTACAAAATTAATAATTTTTTAGCATATTGATTTGCCAAAAAGTTTTATAAGGGTGCGGGTGCTAGGTAGCATCTACTTACATCTTACTTCATATACATATGTATCTTTTTCCTTTGTTTTATAATTTTTATAATTTATAAATACAGTGCCAAGGCAACTGATGAGTATGAGTTGGCACGGAAGAAAGTGGCAGCTTTTATTAATGCTCCAGATTCTACTGAGATTGTATTCACAAGAAATGCTACTGAGGCGATTAATTTAGTGGCTTATTCTTGGGGTTTGTCCAATCTAAGGCCTGGGAATGAGGTTGTGTTAATTGATCAATATTTTAAAACGTTTTCCCCTTTTTATTTCTTGTAGGGTAGCTGTAGTTCATTGAATCATGATATTTGGTAACTTATGTTTGCAGATTGTACTTTCTATTGCTGAACATCATAGTGCTATAGTTCCTTGGCAAATTGTAGCACAAAAAACCGGTGCTATTTTGAAATTTGTAAGTTTAGATGAGAACGAGGTTCCAGATGTAGAAGAGCTGAGAGAGATGATTTCTGAAAGAACAAAACTTGTAGTTGTTCATCATGTGTCTAATGTGCTTGGTAGGTTTTTTGTTTACATCTGTTGTTCCTGTTTTGCATGTGAATATTTTTAAAGAAGACAAATTAATCTTATTCTTCCTCACTTGTTTTTTTAGTCATTGTTATTAATTTATGTTTTCTTTTATGATTTGAACTTGGGCTCAGTTTTATTTTTAAGTCTAGCCTTATTGGCTATGCACACGAAGTTTCCCCATTTCCCCTTTCTGTTTGAAAACACTCAATCGGATCAAGTCAATATGTATTTTTAGTTGAGAGTTGGAATACAAGTTTATGGCAATGCAGCTAACTAGAGGTGCTTTTTTCTTGCCCAGAAATAGAGGTGCTTCTAGTTTCCATGTAATCTGTTTTTATTGGTCAATGTCCCCAAATAATCCAGGTGATGCCATATTGCCACCATTTAGGCTGGTAAAAAAGATTGGAATTAACAGAAAAAAGTAGGTTATTGTAGAATAAATTATCTATCATACTCAGTTCTTCTAAAGTTATTGATGGATGATCTCCTTTTTATCTTTGTCAACAGTTGTCTAAACATGGGGATATAACTAACATGATTATATTTATTGGACCAAAATTTGATTTTCTTGCAGGCTCAGTTCTTCCTATTGAAGACATTGTGATCTGGGCTCATGCAGTTGGAGCAAAAGTGCTTGTAGATGCTTGTCAAAGTGTTCCCCACATGGTGGTTGATGTCCAAGGTCTTGATGCTGACTTTCTCGTTGCTTCTTCTCACAAGGTTTGTCTGTTGCCTTATGTATGATATAAGCCATATATGGACAAGTATACATAGTTAAGAAATAAACATGCTTCAGATGTGTGGGCCTACAGGCATTGGATTCCTGTTTGGCAAGAGTAATCTCTTGTCAGGCATGCCTCCATTCTTAGGTAAGTTCTTATCTGTAACAATTCTGTGTATCTAAATCTATGGGGATGGAGCCCTGGAAGTAGTGTGAAACTGACCCTGGATGATTTTTCTCCTTTTAGGTGGTGGAGAAATGATTTCTGATGTATTTTTAGATCATTCAACGTATGCAGAACCCCCTTCCAGGTGAGCAATCTTATCCTCATCTTAAAAGTATACTTTTATAAAGAGTTCAAGGGTGAGAGGAAACTTGGCAGTTTTTAATTTGTTTGAGTTGTGTAAGTGTGATTAAGTTGGATTTTTGAATAGCTGAATATTCTGAATATGAGTCCTATCCCCACCCCCCACCCCACCCACCCACCCACCCACACATTAAACTACTACATCTTTAGAAGTCACTGAACATCGACGAAAAATATGTTAAGATCCTCACTTTCAAATAATTACTACAAGGTCTGAGTTAATCTCACTTTTAACTGCATGATTTTTTCTCTCTCTACTTTCCACATTGTAATGAACCCTCTCTAGATTGCTCCAAGCGGTAAGATCCCTTAATGGTGAGAGAACTATACTTGTAACTTTAAAGAGATCAATGATTATGGGCTTACTATATTATCAAGAGACTAATGTAATGCAACATACATATGGTTGCTCAAATTTGAACTAAAAGTCTAAAATATGGAGTGTCCTGACTGTTGGAAATTATTGCCAATGTGTCTTCACCTGTGAACAAAATTTTAAAAGTCCACACAAGACAACAACTATACAAAGTTGTTGGCCCAAGTATTTTATATTTTATTTCATATAATGGCTTATTCTGTTCTTGCTCTTCAACCTGATTAGATTTGAAGCTGGAACACCTGCAATTGGTGAGGCAATTGGATTAGGGGCTGCAATCGATTACATGTCTGGGATTGGCATGCAGAAGATTCATGACTACGAGGTGAGTTACAGTTTTTGCGGTTTGCACATTTTGTTCCTTCATCATAAGGGAAAACCAGTCATTTATACTTTTAGAGTATTAGATTCCTGATTAGTCCACCATGAACATATAAAATGCCGACCATATTTGTTGGCTTTATAAATTTAAAAGAAGAAACTTGGTACAAACTATTTGCTTACAAATACTTAAGGAGGCCTTTTTATTAGGTTATGCTATGGTTGTTGATATTCTAGGAGTTTTGTTGACTATGGTCTGGAACCATTCTTCCCTTTATAATCTTTCTTCTTGCTTCATATTGATTCCCAGGCAATTGAGAAAGGCTAAAATACTAAAGAAGTCTGAGTACATTTCTTAAATAAGCTTATATACTTTTATCGTAAGAATTCTAGTCCTTATTGTTTTATTATACCCAAATAAGACTTGATCTATGTGATTTATTTGGACAGAATCCAAGGATAAGAGTTTATTTGGGCGTAAATTGAAGGCCTTATTCGAGTGTAATAAATATATAAGGTCTATCTCGATAAAGCTATTTTCTTTTGAGCTGTAACACTTTCCTACTCATACGAATTTTGATTTTGTAGATGGAGCTGGCCAATTATTTATACGAAAAGCTTTGTTCTATTCCGAACATTCGGATCTATGGTCCAAAGCCTTCTGATAGCATTAACCGTGCTGCTCTCTGTTCTTTCAATGTCGAGAATATTCATCCTACAGATGTTGCAACTTTTCTAGACCAGCAGGTATCACATAAATAAAGAGAAGCAGTATAATACTGTCTGTTTCTCTCTCTCTCTCTCATCTTATCTGTTCAGTTAAAGCTTGGTTTGGCATTGTGGTTAATTTCAAAAACTGCCATAACATTATGATTTGTTTGACTCTGATTGCAATCCGCTTAAATAACTTGTAAGCTTAGAATTGATGGCTCAAACCAACATTTGAGATGCAAATTCGATAACCAGTTGCAGTTTATATAGAATATATTTCCAAAGGATGTTTTTATATTGAATGGCAACTTATTTTGTGTAATCTCAGCATGGGGTAGCTATCAGATCAGGTCACCATTGTGCCCAGCCTCCCCATCGTCACTTTGGAATGAATGCGAGCGCACGTGCAAGCCTTCATTTCTACAATACCAGAGAAGATGTTGATGAGTTCATCCGGTCTCTTCATGACACGGTCAGCTTCTTTAACTCTTTCAAGTAGCGGGTTTCTTGTTTTCCACATAGAATTGTGTCAACCATTCCTGTACACTACATTAAATCTTATGACGAGCATCTTCTTACACAGTCAATCAATGTATAAGTGTTTGGCAAAATATTGTGCAACAAGTTGATCGACACATTCCCAGAATCCATCCATTTTCTTCATCTTGTTGTCTGATATGGTTAGGCTGAGTGTATGAACTGGTTATCTATGTTACTCGACTTTATCCCCCACCCCCAAGTATTTTCATATATTTTGAGATTCCTTTCATGTCCGAAGGGATAACTTATGTTTGGAAATGTGTCTGGTATGAAAATTTATTCAAAAGTCCTAGATAACAAACTTGATTTGGATTCTATCTTCAATTATACGTGCTTGATTTGGAATTCTAGCTAGTTCTTTGTTACTCTTCGATTGATAAATAAGCTTATGATTACTCGAGTTTGAGTGGTTTTTTTAACAAAAATCAAATCTCATTAAAATAAGACAAAAATATAACACACTCAGAACGTGAAGAGTAAGTTTTTTACACAAAGAAAGCTTTAAAATTATGTTTTTATTATTCATTAAATAAATCTATGTTTCTATTTACTAAAATTCTAGTATTGATATAGGAAAAATAATCATTGATGGACAAATAGTTATAGAAATATCGATAAACCACCAAAAATATATTCAAGTACTTGTAATGGAAGGATTTGCTATAAAAATTGACAAGTGGTCTAGGAAAAATGGTCATTGATCAACAACATTTACCTCGGATTTAATAGTAGGTTGGTGTTGGTGGATGGGAAGTAAAATAACCCGTTTAAAAATCACCATAAATTCTTATAAAAAATAATAAAAGTTCATATAAAATTAAATTAAATTAATTAGAAATTTGTGTGATTACATGAATTCTTACTGATTAATATGTAGATTTTACCTTAACTAAAAATTTATTTAAATGTATAATTTTTTATACAATAATATAATTTTTTCGTATTTTAAAAACAATTATATAAAATCATTTTATTTTAACTCATCGTAAAGATACCGGTGGCCAAAATCTTCTGTTGACCCTACTGAATTTCAACTCATTATTGTCGTCTCCCATGGAATCCGACTACAAGCGCACATAAATTTGTGTTTAAAGTATGAATATAAGGTTATATTTTCATTCAAATCATATTTTTATATAAAAAAATTAATATACTTTCCCTATGCACTTATTGATGAGTAAATATCATTTAATAGACTCTGCATTATGTTTTAAACTGTCTTTTAATATTTAAGGGGCGTAAACCTTTTTCTTCGCATAATAACTCTTGACGTTTATAATTTTTATCATTTTGTTTTTATTTTTTGGATGAATTAATTAACTACAATAGAATCAAAATATTATCTTAAAAAATATGAATTAATTAATTTTTTAATATTTTATTTAAATTTTAATTGTTTAATATTTTATATTAAAATAAAATTATATTTTATATATATATTTAATAGGTTAGATGATATGTTATTTAAAATATATTATCATATGCATATGAATATCATCATTTGATTTTTAACGATTCAATTATCGTTAAAAAATAAACTATTTGTGAGAAAGATATGGGTTAAAGACTAAATTTATCTTAAAAATAAAATTAAAATAATAAAAATTATAAACATTAAAGAGTTAAAATTATTTTTATGTCATTTCTTTTCTACCGTTTACCTTCATTTGTCTGTCTCTGTCAGCCTGTTTTTCTTACTTTAGTACTGACGTGTCTGAATTTGTTTAGTTGCCGACCCTATAGAGTTGAATCCAAGGGTAGTTCTAGAGAAAGCCCCCTAAAAAAACCCCTAAAATAAGCCTTAACCGGTTTACCCAGTCACATTGTCCACATAAAACTATATACACAATTTCTTACAAAAACTGTAAGAAAAACAGTACATACATAAATTAGCACAAAAATAGTAAGGATTTGTGTATGTACACAATTCCTTACAAAAACTGTAAGAAAAACGGTACATACATAAATTGTTACAAACGTAAGGATTTGTGTACATACATAAATCACTACGAGAATACATAAATTTGTACAAAAATGATAAGGATTTGTGTATGTACACAATTCCTTACAAAGTATACATAACGGCTTATGAAAATCGTAAGAAAAAAGGTATGTACACAAATCCTTACCACTTCAAAACCATGAGCTAAAGGAGGCTTCCAAAGGGTAAGGATTTGTGTACATACACAATTTCCTACAATAATACACAATATGGCACCAAAATGTTAAGGATTTATGTTTGTACACAAATCCTTACAAAGTATGTACAACGACTTATAAAAACCGTATGAAAAAAGGTATGTACACAAATCCTTACGACTTCAAAACCATGAGCTAAAGGAGGCTTCCAAGGGTAAGGATTTGTATACATACACAATTTCCTACAAGAATACAGAATATGGCACCAAAATGGTAAGGATTTATGTTTGTACACAAATCCTTACAAAGTATGCACAACGGCTTACAAAAACCGTAAGAAAAAAGGTATGTACGCAAATCCTTACGACTTCAAAACCATGAGCTAAAGGAGGCTTCGAAGGGTAAGGATTTGTGTACATACACAATTTCCTACAAGAATACACAATATGGCACGAAAACGGTAAGGGTTTGTGTTTGTACATAAATCCTTACAAAGTATACACAATGGCTTACTAAAACCGTAAGAAAAAAGGTATGTACACAAATCCTTACGACTTCAAAATCATGAGCTAAAGGAGGCTTCCAAGGGTAAGGATTTGTGTACATACACAATTTCCTACAATAATACACAATATGACACCAAAATGTTAAGGATTTATGTTTGTACACAATTTCTTACAAATTATACACAATGGCTTACGAAAATCGTAGTAAATTGTGTATGTACACAAAACCTTACCTTTGGATGGCTCCTTTAGCTAATGCTGAGAAGTTGTAAGGAATTGTGTACATACCTTTTTCCTTACGTTTTTTTGTAAGCCATTGTGTATAATTTGTAAGGAATTTTGTACATACCTTTTTCCTTACGTTTTTTTATAAGCCATTGTGTATAATTTGTAAGGAATTGTGTACAATATTTATTCATATATTTTTTATTCGAATATTTTTATTTTAATATTTATTATAATATTTTTATTCGAGTATTTTTATTCGAATATTTTTATTTGAATAGTTATTATATGAATATTTTTATTTGTATATTTTTTATTCAAATATTTTTTTCAAGTATTTTTATTCGTATATTTTTCATTTGAATATTTTTATTCGAATATTTATTATATGAATATTTTTATTCAAAAATTTATTATATCAATATTTTTATTCAAATATATTTTATTCGAATATTTTTATTCAAAATTTTTTTTCGAATATTTATTATACGAATATTTTTATTTGTATATTTTTTATTCGAATATTTTTATTTCAATATTTATTATATGAATATTTTTATTCAAATATTTATTATAAGGATATTTTTATTCGAATATTTATTATAAGGATATTTTTATTCGAATATTTATTATAAGGATATTTTTATTCAAATATTTTTTATTTGAATATTTTTATTCAAAAAATTTTATTCGAATATTTATTATACGAATATTTTTATTTGTATATTTTTTATTCGAACATTTTTATTCCAATATTTATTATATGAATATTTTTATTCAAATATTTATTATACGAATATTTTTATTCGAATATTTTTTATTCAAATATTTTTATTCGAGTATTTTTATTCAAATATTATATATGAATATTTTTATTCGAATATCTTTTTATACGAATATTTTTATTCTTATATGTTTTATTCGAATCTTTTTATTTGAATATTTATTATTCGAATATTTTTATTTGAATATGTATTATATGAATATTTTTATTCGTATATATATTTATTCAAATATTTATTGTATGAATATTTTTATTCAAATATTTATTATACAAATATTTTTATTCAAATATTTGTTATACGAACATTTTTATTCAAATGTTTATTTTATGAATATTTTTATCTGAATATTTATTATATAAATTTTTTTATTCGTATATTTTTTATTCTAATATATAAAGATAAATTGAGTAATACATTATTTATAAAAAAAATTTTACATTAAAATCGGTTATTAGTCGGTTCTCCATTCTCTCTTATTAGAGGACTTCTTTTGGGCTCCATTTAAGGAATTTTTTTTAGAAGCCTCCTGAATCCAATGTTGAGTGATCAACTCACATTATGAAAAGGGACAAGGAGTGGCCCACTGCTCAGATTCATCCCTATGTAAGCTCTGTATCATAGATGAAAGCTTGAAGCGTGAGAAAGGGGTACACAGTCACAGGGAAGAAGAACAGAGTCAAATGGAAGGGATTCAGCACAGAACACGGAGAGTCAATGGCATAAACATGCACGTAGCAGAGAAAGGGGAAGAAGGAACAATCATTCTATTCATTCATGGATTTCCCGATCTATGGTACTCATGGCGTCAACAGATCAACGCTGTAGCAGATCTAGGATACCGTGCTTTGGCGCCCGACCTCCGAGGCTACGGAGGAACCGATGCACCGGATTCCATCTCCGACTACACTTGCTTCCACGTGGTGGGGGATCTCATAGCGCTACTGGATGCGGTGTCCCCGCCGGAGAAGGAGGACAAGGTGTTCGTCGTGGGTCATGATTGGGGCGCCATCATTGCTTGGTACCTTTGCCTGTTCAGACCGGATCGGGTGAAAGCGTTGTTCAATTTGAGTGTGCCGTTTATTCCTTATAATCCCCGGTTTAAACCGGTGGAGACTTGGAAAGCTTTCTTTGGGAATGACCATTACATCGTCCGGTTTCAGGTTCAAAATCAATTCCTTTGTCTATCTGTCTGTATAAAATTTCCAGCAACTGTTCAAACTCTGAGTCAAGAGTAAGATTGTGCAGGAACCTGGAGTAATGGAAGCCGAGTTTGCAGAGATCGGTGTAGGAAGATCGGTGTTGGAGCTGCTATCGTACCGGGTACCCGATCCACTTCTCTTACCCAAGGGGAATCTGTTCGGACATCCTCCGGATGCTCCTCTTGACTTGCCGCCATGGATGTCGCAACAAGACGCCGACTACTACGCCACCCAGTTCGAGAAAACCGGCATCACCGGTGCTCTCAACTATTACCGCAACTTTGACCGGTATCCTTTTCACTCCTCTTTCCCCCTCCTAAATTCTACTGATCGAAAACTGGGTGATTTTTTTTTTCTGATTTTGTTTGATCTTAGAAACTGGGAACTAAGTGGTGTTTGGTTGAAGAGTGCCATCAAAGTTCCTGTTAAGTTCGCGATGGGCGACCTTGATCTTGTTTACACGATGCCTGGAATGAAGGATTACATTCACGGTGGAGATTTCAAACGAGATGTTCCGATGCTGGAAGCAGCAGTTGTGATGAGCGGGGTTTCTCATTGGATCCATCTGGAAATTCCTGATCAAATCAATCAACTCATGGTCGAGTTCTTCTCGAAGTTCCAGTAGGCAGTAGGCAGTAGGCAGTCAAGATTTAAATTGTAGACTAGTACTTAGAAGCACTCCCTTTGTTTTTATTCTCCAAAATGTGTATGATCAACGAAAGGACTTATTACCAGAAAACATGCTCCACCGTCAAAATAAAATCGGCACTTTTATGTTCTAAAACGTTCGTATTAAAATTTTTAAAAACATTTATTTTTTTAACAAGTTAATAATAATTACAGTAATATATATTTTAAAATATAATTTTTATTATTTAATATTAATTGTTTAATCATTCTACTGATATCTTTAGTGTTCAAACCTATAATCTTTAAGAATAACAATGATTTCTTTAACCACTTGGGATAAAGAGTTCGTACTATTTTTTATAATTTTTAATTTTTTAACAATTGTTTTTTAAAAATAATTTTTTATTTAAATTATATTATTCTAAAAATTCTACGAAAAATCAACCTATTACGAGATGAGGTGAGACAAAGTTGTATTATCGAAGGTAATCAAAATTTATATTATGTAATGGAATGTATATTTTTATTAATTAGTCCCGCTTCTCTACCAGTCGGTCCTAAAATGGAAAGTTTTAGGATCGATTCGTTCAACAAAATATTTGGGTAAATTATATAAATAGTCCTCGATTATACCCTAATTATCTTTTGCATCCCTCGACTATTAAAAATTACAAATTAGTCCAAAGACTTAAAAATTATAACAAATTGGTCCAATGCTGTTAAAAAATTAACAGTTGATGATATGACAGTTAACATAAATTGATATAATTATATAATTAACCCCAAAGTTCTACGTTTATTTTAATTTGATCCTAATTTTAAATATTAACCCACATAATTTTAATAACCTATCAATTTAATTCCTCTTTCAACCTAATTTTAATAACCACATAATTCTAATTCCAGATTAACAAACTAGGGGCTAATTGTAAAATTTAGGTGGGTTATTAAATTGGAATTGATTATTAAATTTTGGAGTACGGGAAAATGACTGAAGAAAATAAAGAGGAGAGTAGATGGGATCTTGAAGATTTAGAACTATCTCATGAGGTAGACACCCCAAGAGTTTTTGGTGGTGCTTGATCTTCTATTTTTGTGGCACCAACTCCTGGTATGCTTGTAAGTCAGATTTGGATTCAAAAATTATCTTTTGTCGTTGAACACAATATACGACAATGAGTTTGAATTTAGATCCATGTTTTTTCGTGCATTTGAAATCCATGTTTCTTGATCTTTGCTCCTTTAAAATCGGCAACTTGGCATGAGAAAAAATATATATAAATTAATTCGGATATCACGTGACCCAAAAATTATGAGTATCCGATTGCAGGTACCCGAATCTTGAACCTTCAATGTTAAGGGATCAAGTCCTGTGTAAAAAAAGTACTCCTATTTAAAAATTGAAGTCCTCAAAATTATGAATATCCAGCTATGAACATTCTATTATACCTGATTTTTTTATACAATGTGTTACCCCGCAGTCTATGTTTTATATTGTAGGCAAATCTTTGCGAATCACGTTTTTATATAATAATATATCTAATATGTAGTATAAAACACTTGTCAGTGCAAAATCATGTGCAATGCCGATTTGTTTATGAGATTGATTCGTGAAAAAAAAATCTCTACAGATGCGAAAGGTCAACAGTGTATTGGAAGTTTCTCCTAAATTTTTAAAAAATAATAATTTACTTCTTTTAAAATTTTAAAAATTCATGTTAAATCTCCTCTCATAATTTTAAAAGTTTTTTTTTTAAATTCATTTTAGTTTTGTTTTACATTTAGTTCAAGTCTTTATGAAAAAAAATTAAATTATTCTTACATTTTTACCTGTTACTAGCCATAGGTGTTGTTGAACATGGAGAGATCTTTGTTAGTTTCAGAATTATTGTGGTATAGTTTTTATAGGATACGCAGATCATTGATAATACACGAGGAATTGTGTAGAAATACTACACATTTTTTTTCGAAAAGGATGATACTTCTCATACAAGTTTTAAAAGTATTCTACTCTCGACAATATATTTGAAAAAGGGTTCTGAATTTAATTTTGTAATCGGCGACCTTGATCTTGTTCCCTGTGTTTTTATAGGCGTATCGACTGACTAGCTGGATCTGATACTCGAGAGAAGTTTGAAGACTTCCTTTGAAAACAATTTCATACAGATTTGATGGGTCAAGAGAAATCTTTGATGTCGTAAATCACGTGGATTTGGGTGGGGGCATCTTATACTATAAAATAATCAAAAAATAATGACATCTAACAAAAAAAATAAAAATAAAAATAAAATCATTAATTTTAATTTATGAATTATAACGTCTTACAAATATTTTAAGAGATAATTAAAAAAAATACATAGTTAGGCGAGAAATGAGCCTTAAAGTCAAAAAGCTAATCTAACTTTAATAAACTATAAATTTATCATTGCTAATAGATGAAAAAATCAATCCACGTATTTGTTTTTCAGTGGCGATGACACATGGGAATACAAAGAGACGTTTCTATCCCATCCATGAGAGATTAGTAGGCGAACTATGTTCACCACGTTATTTATGATCCAAGCAATCAAGATCGTTGATCTTTAAATAATCACTTAATAACTATCCCACTAAATCCATAAAATTAAGATTAAGGGTCCTATTAATTGAAATCATAGATGACTTGGTGAACAAGATTCACTTAATAATTTTTATTTAAATGGATGGGTGCAGAAAGACAGGTATCGTGAGATTTGAGAAGATGGAAGGGATAGAACACAGAATCGTTAAAGTGAATGGCATAAACATGCATTTAGCTGAAAAGGGAGAAGGCCCGGTGATCCTCCTCCTCCATGGCTTCCCGGAGCTATGGTATTCATGGCGTCACCAAATCATCGCTTTGTCTTCAATGGGTTATCGAGCAGTGGCCCCAGACTTAAGAGGCTTCGGAGACTCGGACGCCCCTGACTCAGTCGCCAGTTACACTTGCTTGCACATAATCGGCGATTTGGTTGAGCTTATAAACGTGGTGGCTCCCGATGAACGCAAGGTGTTTGTTGTGGGGCATGACTGGGGAGCTTATATGGCTTGGCATTTGTGTTTGTTGAGGCCTGATAAAGTGAAAGCTGTGGTGAACTTGAGTGTACCGTTTATTCGGTTCAGTCGAGAAATGAAGCCCGTTGATGCCTGGAGATGTTATTATGGCAATGATTATTACATCTGTAGATTTCAGGTAAATTCGATATTTATCTTGATTCTTTACTGTCCGAGATTCTCGTATCCGCGATCCTCATTTAAATCCTGAGTTTCATTTCGATTTTCCATTCGATATGAGATTTGGCAAGGTTTTATTGTTAGAACTAAGAAGACCGTTTTCCATCCATGTGTGTATTGCAGAACCCTGGAGAAATAGAAGGTGAATTTGCAGAGATTGGTACAGAACGAGTTGAGAAGGAATTGCTGAGTGATTTTCCGGTTTTGTTGCCGAAAGGGAAGTTATTCAAACGCCCCTTAGATGAACCGATCACATTGCCTTGTTGGTTGTCTGAGGAAGAAGCTAACTACTATGTCACTAAATTCCAGAAAACAGGCTACACCGGTGGACTCAACTATTATCGAAACTTTGACAGGTTCAGAAAATCCTAGTCAACCCTCCCTGTTCTCTAGTCTCGTACCTATGGCCATGTTACTCGGTGCTCTAAGATACGGTTCTGTAATCTACATCTGACATGACTTCGTTGTTTCTCATCTCGGTTTGATGTTGTTTTTCATGGCAGAAACTGGGAACTGTTGGCACCGTGGACAGGTTGTGAGGTGAAAACACCTGCCAAGTTCATTGTGGGTGATAAGGATCTGGTTTATCATATGCCGGGACTGAAGGACTACATTCATGGTGATGCGTTCAAAGAAGACGTCCCGTTGTTGCAGGAAGTGGTGGTACTGGAAGGAGTTGGGCATTTCATCAACATGGAAAAACCAGACGAGACTACCAAACATATCCATGGCTTCTTTACCCAGTTTGATTGAAAGGCTGTAATAAAAACTTGGGTAAGTTCCAAGTGTTTGTACCAATAAAGTTGTTCTTCAAGACTTCAACCATTTGTCCGAAGAATGAACTCTTTGTGCAACGGTATCCGATGGATTTGGCAGTTTATTCTTTTTAAAAGTTTAAGAAAATCAATATTTCCAATTGTTTTTACGATTTCAGGTCAATTATCGAACTTATTACTTCACCCCTTCCTCTTCAAAATGTCTGTTACTTAAAAACCATTCAAAACGTTTTAAACATAAGTAGGTTATTTAGAATTCGTTTGTTGGGTTTAACCACAATCAAATCATAGAGGACCAATCACAACTAAATCATTACAAGTTAGAAAACATGTCAACATAAACAAGTAAAAGTTGGAAGCAAAGAACGTAGAGAAAAACCAATCACAAAGGAAACACAAAGCAATATCCATGTTTGTCTTAAACAAAATTGGTTTAAACTTCAGACAGAAATTACAATCAGAAACCTTGGAAATAAACGAAAAAGACAGTAACCATTCGTTTTGGCAGACAAAACGTACACTTCTTCTAATTCATTCTCCTAATTAACTCGTTGATGTAATTCTCACGGTTTCCGGCATCTCCTCCTTCGACATAGTGGTTCCTCTTCTTCTTTAGACCACCCAATGGCGCCTTCAGCTGAAAGGGCCAGAGGAAGTTGTTGGCCTCCTTGAAATGAGGTCCCACCGTCATTATCTCGTGGATGAGATCTTCAACACAGATGATGCCAAATTTGCCAAGAGCCTGAAGACCAATAAAAGATATGTACATGGCCTAGTAATCGAGTGTGTTGCATTGTCTATTATTCGTTTTAATATGGAACATGGATCTGAAGATAGGCCATATGTTCACACATAAACTATTCTTGATAACTTTCTAAATGCAAAAATGATACGGACCTGCTCAACGATTTCATTGTCGGTCAATGCAATTCGCTGCTTGTTCAACTTCCCATAACCTCTTTTGTAAATAAACTCCCTAACACTCTTGAGGTTCGGGTATCTGGAACCATGCATCATTCAGAAATAAGATAGGGCGAAGCATATAAATTTACTAAAATGGAAAGAGAGGATGCACACGCAAGGCAAAAGATACCCATAAGTCACATAAGGTTCAACCAGGTGAAGCATGTTCACCGTTGCCTTGTTCACTTTGAGAAAAACACCATTGAAAATCTGTATTTGATAAGAGCAAACACATAGTTCAGATTTTTTTTATTTACATGAAAAATTAATTGTTTCCAAATTCATCAACATCAAACACCAGCCTACAGTGTCAGACCCGATAAAATTATACCAAAATATCAAATGAACAAGGATATTTCAACCAGAAAACCACAACAGAAATTAAACCGTCAGCGGGAAGTACATTTCATTGACACACAAAAATACAAAGGTAAAAAATGGGAATTTGATTCTTATGAACCATATTTCTTCACAGATTTTGGTAAGTACCTGTCTCAAACGTAAGAGCTGCAAGATCTTTCTTGTCCTAGGGTGCATGGCATTGATACTGAAAACAAACATTTATACAACATTACTACTTGGAGTTTAGGTTCATAAACCAATAAAACATCAGAACACATACCCACGGATTCGAATAATAAACAAAAGCTTAGCTTCTGGATCAACATAGAATCCTCCTTTCAATTTCGCCTCCCTCTTCAATTGTATCAACTCTTTTTCCTAACAGTTACCAACCACACACACTATGATTAAGAAATTCTCATAATTCAATGAAACCAATAATGCATACATCCGAAACAGAACATCACAATTTCACCTGAGCCTCATACTCCTTTGCATATTGCTTAGCCCTATTGAAAATCAGCTTTCGGTTCTCAGCTTTCTTCTTCTTAGCAGCTTCAAGCCCCTGCTTTTTGGCAAGCTCCCATTCTTCATTCCTCTTGTTCTTCTTCAAGAGTGACTCTGGAACCAAAGCCTTAACTTCCTCACCCATTTCTACCCAGAAATCATAAAAAGCCAGAGCAAATCAGAAAACAAATTCCACATAATATCTTATAGTCCCTGGACAAGTAATCCCTCAACAACATAAACTAGAATCAACGAAAAGGGTAGTCTTATTAGAGACTAACAGTACATAAGATCATCAAAATATTTAAATGGATGAAAACCCATTTTTTCTAATATGCAATAGCTTCTGATACTGTAAATTGAGCGAGTACCATGTGATAAATAAATTGTTAATAGGATGAATGAATCAACGCGAGTACCTCTGCTATAGAGTGTCGGATCTCAGCTGCGGCCGCTCAAGAAGAGTACAGGGTATTGTGAATAATCTGATATAAAGGATTCCCGACTCTAGGGTTATTAAAAGTATTGGATGAATGTCTAGAGGCAGCCATTCTTGGGCCGGTATAAGCCCAATCGATTTGGGGATTTTAGTTTATTTGATTTTAAGGGTCAATTTGATACTTATTTGAAAGTACATTGTAACGCAAATTTATCGATCCTGGCAAGCTGGGACGACCTAATCTAATAGAAGCAAGATATTTTTTATTAAAAATCATGTTCGAATTGAGTCATATTGATTTATTAAAAATAAAAATTAAATCAAATTTAAATTTAAGGTAATTTTTTATCTAACACGATATATTATATATATAATATTTTAAATAATTTTGATGAATCAAATCTTTTTATGAATCAATTTTTTTATT
This sequence comes from Abelmoschus esculentus, assembly GCA_035048815.1. Lineage (NCBI taxonomy): Eukaryota > Viridiplantae > Streptophyta > Magnoliopsida > Malvales > Malvaceae > Abelmoschus > Abelmoschus esculentus. The sequence goes on from JAUCBN010000001.1 coordinate 29,217,466, forward strand.
AAAATATAATCAAAGTTAGATTACAATTTTTTCCCAATCAAATCAGATTAAAAATAAAATATATTAATATAAACAAATGAAAATAAGAACCAATATTTTAATTTTCAAATGAAAATTAAAACTAAAAATTTGCCGTCCCTAGGGAGTAGGGGGACCCGCTCTAAAGCCGGGCATACACTGTTTTTCTTTAAGCAAAATACAAATATATTATTTTATTTATTCTGCTTTCCCGAATCTCCCATTCTTTCCATCGCTCCATCACTTGTACAATTTACGAAGGTCGTTGGAAACCCTAAATCGCTAAATTGACTCATCAAAGAAGTACGAAATGGCGTGGAGAAGCCAATTATCTCGAAATCTCAAAGAACTGCGGATTTTGTTCTGCCAAAAATCCCCTTCCAGTGCCCCCGCGAGGTTTATTTCCGATTCTCTTTCCTCCATCTGAACTTTTAACAATTCCTCGCCTTTCCCCTTTTAAATTTCATATACATTAATTTATTTTCTTTCTGCTATGTTGTATTAGATCATTCGTGGAGAATAATTACAAGGATCTCAAGACTTCAAACCCTAAACTCCCGATCCTTATCCGTGAATGCAGTGGGATTGAGCCCCAAATGTGGGCTAGATATGGTAATTCCTCCACTGAAATTTGCTTGTTTTTATTTTGGTTTAGGAATTTTAGAGTACTGCTGAGAAATAACTAGCTGTCTTTAACGTTTTAGTTCAAAACGGCGAACCTATTTAGATTTGTATTTTGTTATAATAAACATTCAGTTGTTTACCCTAGCTGCATTTCTGGTTCTGTTAATTGGTTCCATCACGGATTTACAATCTAACATTGGTCAAGTTATTCTAAGCATCTGTAACTTAAGATGCTAATATACATTTCATTGTGTCAAAGGTAGTTTTGATTCTAAATTTTGCTACAAATAAATACGAAAATGAGATTACTAATGTAATTATGAAATTACAGAAAAAAGTAAGGGAACAATTACTAATGTAATAGCCCTTTAAATGGATAATCGTTACGCCTCTCTGTTGTTGTTAAAACACAATTAACTCTTTTGGTGGTGATTTGGCTGATGTATGACAAATTAGGGAATTTTAGGTTGTAACTGTGGTAGAATGATTTTGAGTTTAGTTCTGTGTAGACTATAGATTTGATCACAAACTGGTGTCTGAAAACTGGGTCTGAGATTGTAGGAAATTCTTGGTTGCTGATAGATCATGTGAGTTTTGGGTTGACTTGGCTGGCTGATTCTAGGGTAAGGCAGGTTAAAAAACATGAAGAATTAAAGTTTGTGATTAGTATACACAAGAAATAATGTTTGAGAGGGAATTAAGAGTCAAAGTTTTGGGTGACTTGTCTGACCAATTCTAGGGAAAAACATGTTAGGAAACGTGATGAATTAAAGCTTGTGAGCAGTATATACCAGAGGTAAGATTTTGGAGTGAAGAGAAGAAAGGATGTCGGTCTTGTATTTGATTGCGTGTGCATATTTGGTTGTGAACAGTATGTGAAGATAGGTGTAGAAATTTAGGAAAAGCATTAGAGAAGGAAGACGAGTGTTCGTTTTTATAATAATGTTGATGAATTTTCTAATCAAGTATTCAAGTTCCTCTACATTTTATCTTGATGTAAATTAATTTCCTAGGTTCAAATATATATCATTGGCTGTTTTAGAGGCGAGTCCTGTGCTGTGCGACTACCTAAGATGGAAGCAAAGATTCCATAAACCATATCAATAATAGTAACTCTGGTGATATTGAGATTTTAAATATATATTGCTCATTTTCACTTTCATCATTGTATGAATAGGTATACTCATATTTCTAACTTCAAGTTTCTAGTTATACAAATTCTTCTATATATTAGACAATATTTTTCCTTGCGTGGTTATGTACCAAATGCCACATAAGAGACTTACTAGTTTCACCTTTAGTCTTTAGGTGTGTGCATGACAATTAAAGCATTCACAGTATCAACATGAGGTGCTTTCATTGTGCTTGATAGTTTTTTCTCATCAATTTTTGTGCTCTTTGTGTCATCTGATTTCACTGATCTTATTTGATTCCGATGTAGATAAGGGTGTTGAGAGGGGCATTCACTTGGAAGGTATGAGCGAGCCACAGATTTTGAAGGCACTAGAAGACCTTGCCAAAGCAGGGGCATCCACCAAGGCCTAAACATATTTCTGCTGCTTTTCAATCCAAAGGTCTGAAATAAAACTCCTGTCTTTCCAGGAGCTGTTTCCTTCTATTTTCAGCCACCATGACTGATGTTGTAAGGTGATGATTGTTTAAAGTTTAAGTATTTGTTGTTTTGCGTTGCCTTGCTTACTGTTATGTTGCTTATTCTAGTTAGCCAACATGTTAATTATCAAACACTTCAATAACCAATGTTTTTAAAAACACACTGATTGATGAACTCAGTTTAATTCAGTTCAGCCCTTAGGTATGGATTCTAATTTCAATATCTGTACTTTATATATTTTTGACATCATTGTTAATTATGGTATGTAAAACAAATTACAATTTCAAAACTATTTATACCTCTCAACTCTTGCAGTTAATTGTGTTTAAGCGCCCTTAACACGCATTTTGGATATTGTAATAACAATGATGTTAACCGAAATAATACTTAATTGGTAAAAATAATTTCTTTTTAACTCTAATCAAAAGGAAGAAGTTACACAAGTACTTAAAGATGGAAATAAATAAATAACTTTTCAGACGGATTAATTTTGGTTTTCATGTCATAATGCCAAAGTGAAGTACATGATGCGCTCTGGTTCTTACTAACCTCACTGTATTTGGATAGGGATTTGTATGTTTGTTTTTATTGAAAGGATATATTCTTTTAAGTAATGTTTGAGGTTCGAATTATAATATGAATAGAGAAATATGAGTCGAGAGAGTCATTTCATATCTAGTATCTACAAAAACAGATTCAATTTAGCCGGTAAATCGGTTAAATACCGATGGTTAAACAAAATAAATCTTATACCTATACTTTTTTTAAAGAATGCTTATACCTATACTTGTATGCACATCAAGCATAATATGATAAATTGATGATATACTTTTATACATTTTAAATAAACATATATACAAAATTAAATAGAGATAAAATAATTTAACATTATATATAATATACTAAAAATAATTTGACATAATAAGATAAGATGCTAATTTTTTATGTTTCGATTGATATAAATCTTAACTATGTGATTAGTTAGATTTTTATTCATATCAAGTAGGTGATTACAAAGGCGGACTTGTATTGCAGACTAAAGGGGCTTTCCCCTCCCAAAAATGTGATAAATTGATTTTTTATTCTTTTAAATTTTTAATTTGATTTTTTTTAAATAATATATATTTTAAAGTTTTTAAATATTTTTAATTAAACCCTAAATTCTTTAAAATATATAATTAATTTAAAAAATAAATTAAGCATCTAAACTTTTGAAAAATTTAAATAAACCCCATCCTAAAACTTTTAAAATTTCTAATTAAATCTTAGATTCTTAACTAAATTTTATGAGTCGTCAAGATCTACTCCTAGATGGTCCGACTTCTAATATGATAGAGCAAACTAGGTTAGAAAAATTATCTTAAAAGACATTTATGATATCTAATTTAAATTAATCATGAATATATTTAATATTAATAATTAATAAAAAATCATGTCATATTTAATTTATATAAATAATAAATCAAATTTTCATACTTTACTTTTGTTAAATTTAATTGATTTCAATTTAAAATCGATTAATTCTTTCATCAAAAAAGTATAAAGTTAACTTTAAAATCAATATTAAAGTCCTAAATATTTCAGTATCTTCCTCATAAAATTTAGTTAAAAAACCCTAAAAATTGATGGCAAAATCAACGGTTGAAAATGCCATCAAGTCCGTCTACCCTATCCTCACACTCTAGAAAAGTTCTGACGTGGCAGAATCACACCGCAGGTGGAGCTCGAGTCAACGTACGTACATTCATACGTACCTCAATGTTACGTAATTAATAAGAAATACCATTAAAAAACAAAGGGCGTCCGTATCTCAAAAACGGAACACGCAACTTCACCGAAACTAAACCCGGACGTGTTCCCGTTCAAAAAAACGAATTTGATGATCGGCGATAAGTCCGGCCAATTTTGTAGATTTTCTGGAAGGAATTAGTTCCTTCTGGTTGGGTCTCTCTGGTCAAAAAACAAAGTCGCCGACCTCAACTCTTCGAACCCTATTTCCCAATCTCCTCTTTGATTCATCACGATCTCGTCCTTTATTTTATTCATATTTGGAAAACTCATAAGGTCTTTTAACTTGATTCTATCTTTTTCATTCGAAGATTGATCGATCGGTTAATTGATTTGATTTAATGTAAGTTTTAGCGGTTTTCTCTTGGTTATGGTTGATTAGATCGAATGGTAATTTTTAGTGTTATATGTTTTTTGATTACTGGTTATTGCTTGGCTACAGATTGTAAACTGAATATGGATTTGGTGGCTAGTTGCAAGGTATTTTCCTTTTCCCACACAATAATTTAGCTGTATATTTTATTTTTTATACTTCCTGTGTAATTGTATAGTAGTTGATTAATGAATATTGTTCGAGAACTGGACTTCTTTTTTAGCTCTTTATCAAATTCAATCAACTAGTTTTTTGTTTTTGCAATGTAATTGTTGGATACCTGCTAATCCATCTTGGAAGGGGCATCGACTACTGAACTTAGTTTGATAGTGGAGATTTTCTCTTGTTCCGAGATATACTATAGCTTACGTGGTGTTGTGAATTAAGTAGTTTTATGTTTGTGAGTGAACTCATTATGGATGTTTTGTTGGATTCAGTTATTTTATACGGTGAATTTTTATTATCTGTGGACAATGGCTCTCTAACTTTATTTTATACCGCCACTTAAATTTTGGCATTTTTTATATTCATAATTATAGTATTCTGTTAGTCGGAGTATAAGACCAAATTCAAAAGCCGAAATTTAGTAGATGTGTTATATGTTTTCTGCTACTTATTGTCAAGCTTGGTGTTAATATGTTGACTCCTTTTTTTTTCTGAAAAGAAATTGTTTATGGAGAGCTAATTTCTATTTAATATTCCTATTGTAGGATAAATTGGCATATTTTCGAATAAAAGAACTTAAGGATGTTCTCACTCAATTGGGTCTTTCAAAGCAGGGGAAGAAGCAGGTTAACAGAATGTTTAAATTATGCACTGTATTTTAATTCTCTTGTTCTTATTGTTCTGTGTTCATCGTTCGTGCTGTTTTCCTTCTCTTTTTCTTTTTAATTTCTCTGTATATGGATCCTAATTTTTAATAATGTTTGATTTGCACCTAATTTGTTAAAATATTTACTGGTGGATTTAGCCACTTAGGAGTCTTAATTTTTTTTTTATTTTTGTGTGAGGGGCTATGATTATTGTTTTTATTCAGTTATCTGGATTTTTATTATAATTTGCATCTTCATACTGTAGGATTATGTTTGACCAATCTGTAAATCTTACTTGTAGGACCTTGTTGAGAGGATATTAGGTGCTCTCTCTGATGAACAAGGTAAAATATTCTTTCGTAGCCTTTCATTTTGTTCTAATGGAAAACTTGCACTCCTGTAGCTACCACAATCATTTATGGGTTCTATAATCTTTCAATATTTCTTCCCAGTATTACTTTTGCTAGCCTGTCAAAGAGGTTTTCAGAGTGATAGTATTTAGCTGTTGATATGCTTTTGCCTTGAGTTTCTTTGGATCAATGAGATTGCAACATTTTACCTTTTGATCCACTCATTCCAATATAATCTGCCGACTTTCCAATGGCTGCCTATAAATTTTGGTTTTTAAGAGTGTGGAGGGTTGCAGACGAGTATGCTATTCGGTTGATTTTTCATATTCCTGAAACCACTAATTTTAGCTTTTGTAATAATGTTGGGTATACATTCTGCTTTACAGTTGCAAAGATGTGGGCAAAGAGGACTCCTGTGGCAAAGGAGGATGTCGCTAAACTCGTCGATGATATATATAGGTTTGTGTTTAAATTTATGATTTATTTTTAGTGTAGATTTAGATGGAAACATTTATAATGGGATTGGTTCGGATTTTTTTAATCATAAGATTTGTGTTTACATTTATGTTCCATTTATATTGAAGATTTGGATGGAAACATTTATAACGGGATTAGTTATTTTTCTTCCTTCCCTTTTGTGAAAATGGATGACCTACTTCTTAGATAACACAATTCTGGCTAACTGGATCCAGTATATCTGATCATTATGTGCTTTGATTTTCTTTACATTCGCTCACTAAAAGTGTACTTCTTGTCCTTAGGAAGATGCAGGTTTCTGGTGCCACTGAATTGGCATCAAAGGGACAGGGTGTGTCAGACAGCAGTAAGGTTAAAATTAAAGAAGCCGATGACTCCTTCCAAACTGATATGAAAGTTCGTTGTCCTTGTGGAAGCTCATTGGAGACTGACAACATTATCAGGGTAATGATAATTTGCTTATTAATGTTCTTTCCATAATCTGCTTATCAAATTGGGATTTCTGTTTGCTTGATTCAAAATAATTACTTAATTATTGATGTCTGTCATTGGTATATTTACAGTGCGAGGATCCAAAATGCCAAGTGTGGCAACATTTTGGTTGTGTTATAATTCCTGAGAAGCCTATGGAAGGAAATCCGGCAGTTCCTGATTTCTTTTATTGTGAGATTTGTCGACTGAGCCGAGCTGATCCGTATGTCTCTCCTCTGTTTGTGTGTGTTTGTGTGTGCATGCTGCCAAAATGTGTGATTACTTCAAAATTGATGGTCAAGTTTTTGCTGATTGCAGTTTGGTTATTGGTTGATTAAATATCATGATATAGAAATATGCCAATTATTTCTTATATTTTGCATCTAATTGAATGTGTTATATCTTCCAATCTTTATATATGTTAACAATTTAACATAAGGGATGTTAGCTTTAGTTTGGTTGGGTCAAGAATAATTACTTGTTGAACCTTTATGATAGTTTAGATATGCATTGTAAATATAAACTTTTGTGCCATGAGAAAATGTAGGAACTAGTTCTTCTTAGTGCATGTAAAATCAGTAGTGTGTGGGCGTGCACCTAGTTTTGCCTTAGTGCTGGACATAAAAGTACCTCAAACTACTTGCAAAATAGTGTTATTTGTAGTTGTGATTCTATATTGATGTTCTTAATGATAATACTGAATTATCTTTGATAAGGAAGAAACATGCTGTTTCTCAAGCACTTTGTGCCTGCTGCAATATATATGTCTTTCTACTGTAAACACTTTGTCCAGTATTGGAGTTGTATATGCTTTTATCTATCTAGTATCCATCTGGGTACATCAAGATTATCCTTTTCCTAGGCATATCATTAGTTAGTTATGAAATATTCTGCCATCTGTTTGACCTTAATTTTAGGTTACATTCTTTTAATTCATGATGTGGTTCTGAATATGCAGTTTTTTGCTTACCATTGCACATCCTTTATATCCAGTGAAGTTGGCTGTTACAAATGTCCCTACTGATGGGTGAGTGCATCGAACGAGAAATGTGAATGCCTCCATCTCCCCCACCCCCACCCCACAACCACACACAAAGTGAACTTTCTTGTTGTTTAGGTGTGAATATGGGTATATTTATTCTTTCTCTGTAATGCTTATTGACCTCTCTCGTATAAAAATCCTACATTTTGCAGTACAAATCCAATGCAAAGTGTTGAGAAAACATTTCAAATCACCAGAGCAGACAAGGACTTGCTGACAAAACAAGAGTATGATGTCCAGGTTGGTTAGTGTAAAAAAGTGTACAGTATGGTCTATAGTTTTTTTTTTGTTATTTATCATGATGTTTTTGCTTTACATCTTGTCAAATAGGCATGGTGCATGCTTCTGAATGACAAAGTCCCATTCAGGATGCAGTGGCCTCAATATGCAAATTTGCAGGTCAATGGTATGATTACTAATGTTTTTCTTCTACTACAATGCAATTTATATCTCCTTTTACAGCTTAATTTCTTTTCTACTGTTTGTTGAGAAGAATACTTGGATCTAGCCAAAAGAGTAAAAGGAAAAGAAAGAAACAGAATGAAGCATGTTTGCATTCAATTTCCCTAATTACAACCTTGTCAAGATTCTTGACCTCAGAATATTTTTATGCACTTCTCTATTTCAATTTTCATCAGTAACTGAATTTTTTAAACAGGTGTTCCTGTTCGTGCTATTAATAGACCTCCCCCCCAATTGCTGGGGGCTAATGGCCGTGATGATGGTCCAATTGTGAGTTTTGTTCTTCTATAAAAGAGTTTTTCTTTCTTTTTATCTGCTCTCCTGTTCTCCTCAATGTATACACAACCATATGCTCCTTAGAATTTACTTTTTCTTGTGCATGCATGATTGGAATGGATGGGGAAGCCGGCGGGCAGGTTATTGCATGTGCTTTATAAAACCCGTTAATTCTCGTTAGCTATGCAAGAAACACCCATGGGCTGAACTCTGATATCTTGTTTGTTGTGTATTCTGTGATCAGATAACCCCATGTACTAAAGATGGAATTAACAAGATAACTTTGACTGGATGCGATGCTCGTGTATTCTGTTTTGGAGTTAGAATAGTTAAACGGAGATCTGTTAAACAGGTATTTAAAAAATTCAAATCTGGATTGTTCATCCACTTGAGTTACAAGATTGATGTCTGATGGGTATCTGTAGTATATATATGTTCTTTTTGGCAAAATGAAGAGTTCTGCGTATAATGTTTTATCCAAAGCGTGCTAGTTATTTTATTGATTTTGGCAGTGCTCAAAATAGAATGCAAATATATTTAGTTCTTGTCATAGTTGACCATGTTATTTTCATACAACAGCATTCAATATATATTTCATATTTCTCATCTATATATTTACAAATTAGACATTTGACTACCTAATAGTTGTTCCCTTGCATTTTGGGCGAGGTGCATGTGGCAGCATTACATGGAAATGGGTATGGGATCCAAGTGAAATTAGATTGGGATTAAATCAGTGCCCTGAACAATGCATATTTGTCCTTTTCCCTCTCTTTTCCTTCAATTATTTTAAAATCTTGATACTGTAACAGACATAAACACTTTATTATCAATGGAGGAAACTGAGAGAAAATGAATGAAGAACGGTGCTTTATCATGGCTGTGGTCTTAAAGATTAAGGAAGACGCTGGAGTTGGCAAAAATTGAGAGATTATGCTTGAGGATTAATCTAGAATAAATAAGAGATAATAGGAAAATATATAAGATCAAATATGGGACTTTCATATTTTATTGTTTCATTGTTTGTTTTTTAAACTTTGTCAAGTAAAGGGCTCTCTTCACATTATCAACGCGGGTAACTTTATTTTTTGCTTTGGCTTGTTTGTTATGAATACTATTGCCTGTTGGTTTGCATAATATGGGACCATTTCTTTTGAATAGCTGATAATGAAAGAAGTAATGAGATTCCAGCCTGAATTGGACTGGCAATGAGGTTTGCATGCTTTTACGACAGCATTGTGTTTTAGTTTGGATAATTGATTTTGATCTGCTAACAGCAATACTACGCTCCTTTATTTTGAGTCGCAAAATATTAATTATCTTAGTACTATAATTTAAACAGCAAACTCCTAGATGGGTATGCAACTGAAATTTGCTCTGTTATTGTATCACTGGCCTAGATACTCAACATGATTCCCAAAGAGAATGATGGTGAACGTATGGAAGATGCTCTTTCTCGTGTTCGTCGTTGTATTGGTGGTGGAACTGCCACAGACAATGGTGATAGCGACAGTGACCTAGAAGTTGTTGCAGATTTTTTTGGAGTCAACCTACGATGCCCTGTGAGTTATATAGTTTTATAAAATGCTAGCAATTTCTTGCCTATGTTTTTGCATATGTGCTTGATTTATGCTAGTAATATCACATGTAATTTGATTGGGCATCGTTTTTCAATTATTTAATTAATTAATTATTCTTGTGAAGCATGCCTAGGATGGATGGTTATTGTGCCTCACAAAACTAGTGGTTACAGTTCATGATGCATCACTTGTCAGCATAGTTGCTGTAAAATGTCAAATAGCTGAGGCATCTTGCTTTGTTGTGTGTCTTTAGGTTTGTGTTATTAATATTGATCGAGGCTATCATCCATGGTCACTAAGATATTAATTACAAAAGAGTACTTCATGCTATATCGATGTGCTTAGGCATGGTCATTAATGAGTATTAGCTGGACTGGAGGTCAAATTGCGACAGCTCTGGGTTAACCTGTTGACTGGTTGTTCAATTAAAAACAATAACTTTAACATTAAATGTATACTTTTGATATTAAATAAATATCAAGTATAAGTTATTAGTTGATAAAATTTTGTATTTGGCTTAATATAGAATTAGTTATAAATTCAAATCTCATCACCTACAAATATTTGGTGTAAATGGATGTGAATGGACCACTTCTTTCCTGTGTTCTCCCCTTTCACAGTTGTTCCAGTTTGTGATATTCATTTTTATGTGCTTATGTGTGACAGATGAGTGGCTCTAGAATGAAGGTGCCTGGAAGGTTTAAGCCCTGCGTTCACATGGGTTGTTTTGATCTTGAAGTTTTTGTGGAGCTTAACCAACGTTCTAGGAAGGCAAGCTACAATATTAAAATGTTTGTTATCATTTGTAATTCTCAGGCTTTTGACAAGCATTTGTATGACTGCAGTGGCAGTGCCCAATTTGCCTGAAGAACTACTCATTGGAGAATGTTATAATCGATCCTTATTTTAATCGCATCACATCCAAGGTGCGTACCCTCCTGTTCTGTATTTAGCTTCATGATGTCAATGTATGGGATAATGATGATCGATGTTGTATAGATGAGAAATTGTGGAGAAGATATTACAGAGATTGAGGTCAAGCCTGATGGTTGTTGGCGTGCAAAGGCTAAAAGTGAAAATGAGCGTAGAGAACTTGGTGATCTTGCACAGTGGCACTCTCCTGATGGTACCCTATGTGAATCTGGCTGTGTGGAAGGTAAGTCAAAAGCTGAAACTTTGAAGCAAGTCAAACTTGAAGGTAGTTCAGAAGGGCGTACAGGTTTGAAACTCGGAGTCCAGAAGAATCGTCATGGGTACTGGCATGTTAGCATGCCTGAAGTCGCAAACACCTCATCTGCTAGTAAGTTACATGAAAGGCTTGAAAATCATGGCCCGAAACTTATCCCAATGAGTAGCAGTGCTACTGGAAGTGGTAAGGATGGTGAGGATCCCAGTGTAAATCAGGATGCTGGTGGAACTTATGAGTTTACTAGCAATGGAATTGAACTTGATTCTGTGCCTCTGAACATTGATTCAGGATATGATTTTGCTAACCAAAACCAATTTGCACCAGCTGGAAATGCAGATGTTATTGTTCTTAGTGATTCAGATGAAGAGAATGAAATATTAATCTCTCCTCCATATGCCTATACGGATAATCAAAACGATGCTGGCAGACTTAGTTTTCCAGTTGCACCTCCTGAAATTTCTCAACCATATTCAGAAGATCCATCTATTGGACCCTCTGGTAATTTGGGTCTTTTTACTCCCAATGATGAATTTGACATGCCTCTTTGGTCATTACCTCCCCGAAATCAAGATGGCTCCGGGTTTCAACTATTTAGTACAGATATGGATGACGTCTCAGATACCTTAGTTGATCTGCAGCGTGATTCTTTCAATTGCCCTTCGACAATGAACAGTTATACATTGGCTCCTGAGACAACAATGGGATCCTCAACCCTAGTCCCTGGTTCTTCCATTGGTCAGACTGATACAAATGTACATGATGGCTTGATTGACAATACCTTCTTTGCTGGAGAAGATCCCTCGCTTCAGATTTTTCTTCCATCAGGTCCTTCAGGTACATCAGCACAGTCTGATTTGAGAGATGAAGCTGATGTAACGAATGTCATCCGTACTGACGACTGGATCTCACTTAGGCTCGGAGGTGGTGCAACTAGCGGCCATGGGGACTCAACAACTACTAATGGATTAAATTCAAGGCAGCAGATACCTTCCAATGAGCGTGTTACGGACACTGGTTAGTTTCCTTGCTCTTTTGGATATTGTAAAGCTCATGTTTAAAATTTACCATATCACTGCCATCAAAGTAGACATTTACACGCATCTCATAATTCACCGCATTCGCATTTCCTACCGCCACTCTTTTCCTTTCCATCAAGTTCCAACCATTTCCTTGTGCAGCTTCTCTGCTGATTGGTATGAACGACGGTAGACATGGCAAGCCAAACAGGCAAAGAACAGATAGCCCTTTCTCATTTCCTCGGCAAAAACGGTCGGTTCGGCCAAGATTATATCTTTCTATAGGCTCAGACACCGAGTAATTTGCATTTGCTTAAATTTTTGGATACATTTGGTGATCAGCCATGGCCATTTCAACTAAAATTTTTGAAGAAGCGCCACGGTGGAGTTGTTTTCATAACTTTTCCGTGTCTGGGCGAGCATGAGGCCTTCATACCTGTAAGTGTTCAGAGTTCAGCTTATCCTTCTAGTTGTGTAGGCGTTACGTACCATCAGGTTTTCTTACCCTAGAGATAAAACACAGATGAGCGTGTCGTTTTGATTACAATTGTACAGTTAAATTGGAATCGGATGTATGATAACCCACCCTGAAGTGACCGCAGAAGACTTGGACCCATTCAGCCTCTTTTTGGTTAGGTTTGCAAGTTCACTCGGATTCATATCTTTGAATGAAATATATTATTTGATCCAATAGTCTTAGGATTATTTATATCGAAAATGTGAAAATAACTGCACTCGTATTTTTAAGTAGATACTACATCAATTTATTATTTAAATCTCAAGGAGAATACTTTAGGAAAAATTACATAAATATTGAGGTTCCGACCTCGAGTCCATTATTACAAAGATGAAAACATCCTTCCCCTATGCTCGTATCTCTTTGGATGGAGCGACCTTCCATAAAAAGGTCCCTTGGCCAATGAAAGTGTCTACTTTTAGAGCCTTGGTATGGAGGCCGGAGGGAAGTTGACCTCGTGCCCTTCCAAGTTCAATGGCTGATGGCTCACATGAACTTCAATTTTGTCTCTTTATTTGCCACGATAGGGTGAATCGTGCAGAAATTAGATGAATGATCATTTTCATTAGCTTAGTTCCTGAATCCCGTCTGCTGAGAACATTCCGTTTCAAATCAGCCATGACCCACAGGGTCGGAGGTAGCGAGTATTTGCCTCAAAATTTATAATTTATATATAATTTAAAAAACAAAAAATATTATTTTATTATTTTTAAATTTTGTAAATTTATATAGATTTTACTCTCAACATAAATACCGTATTCATTACTACTTACCCATATTATATACATAACTTTGAATAGGATGGGGGACAGAAGAATCGTGTTTAGGTATGAGGACATGCAAGTATATTATGTTTTGATTAGGGACGTGTTGATTATAAACATAGGTCAATGTTGTATATAGGGGTATGATCTTCGAAGTATATTTGAGTTTTCTATTCTAGCATTATTTTAAAAAAAAGAAATCTTATAATTTTTTTGGTTACTCCTTTGACTTTTAAGATTTTGTCCTAATTAATTCGGATGAATCATATATGAGAGCACGTCCTTACTATCCATCTCAAAAACTCTTCTTCTAGGCCTCAATAAAACCAATATAATCACCCTAGAGTTTCACCTCAAACCCTGATAAATTTTGTATAACCAAGCAACCGCTCACCATAAGCCTCGCGTAACTCCATCCATGCTTCGTCGAGCATCCTTCGTGTTCAGCAGAACCTATACTATACGTTCTCATACGGACTCCAATGATTCCTATTTATTTTTCATAATTCTCTAGTAATGTTATGATATGTTCGCAATCCCTCATTTATAGTGAAAGAGATTAGTGAATCATCGAAAGCTCAAAAAGAGAGACTTGAACTTGAAAAAATTAAGGTTTCTTCTTTGATTTAAGTTAAAGTTAGTACACTACTAACTCTCAGGATGTTTATAAAAATCATAAAACTAATATATGTGGTCTGATTTTTGGGTGTATATGGTTGTTTTGAAAGCTTGAATCTTAAATGGTGAAATCCAAAATTAATGTTAATGTAATAAAATTAATGATAAAACATCTAATATACTTTAAATAACATGTAAAGTCATTTTAGGGATTAATAATAAGTTTTAAGGGGTGAAAGATAGAATATTTGAACTTTATAAATAGAATTTTATATTCACATACCGATACGGGATATACACGTATCAATACTTTTAATAAATAACATTGTCTTTATTGTTTTATATATGAATTAATGTTTAATACACTGATATTGTAACCATGTCTATTAAAAAAAATAAAATTACAAATCCTAAATTGTAAACTTTAAAACTAAAACCCTAAACATAAATCACTACACCAAACTTGACATATTGCGACGCTTTTAGTAACATGTTTTGAGTAAATGTCGCTAATATTAAACATATCGCGGCGTTTATATAAAAACATCACAAATCGATAAAATTTACGACGATTATATGAAAAATGACACAATTGAGTGTCCTTTAATGGCGTTTTGTACGTAAAACGCCATAAATGTTCTGTACTATGATGACGTTTATGAAATAAAACACCGTAATAGAAATATCTATAATGTCGCCTCTCGAAAAACGACGCTATACAATTTAATAAAATTCAATCCCTAAATGGCGCTTCTATACTTGGTTGCTCTCCCTCACCCTGATCCTTAAATAAACAAAAGTCCTAATGTGACACCCTTACCCCGGGTTAGGAGACGGAGACGTCGACCGGACATTCGACTCACATTTAAACTGGTCTTGAATTTATTGTATAACTTTTCGAACCAAGTTCTTGTAACATTTTATCAATTTCGATGCTAATTTAAAACTTTTTCTAATTTCAATTTACTCGTTAATCAACTTGAATTTACTTCGATTTTTCGATCATAATTTACTTAATACATGGCCTCATTATTCAATCTTATACTAATCTCAATTTGATACTTAATGCATTGATAATTTCAAAGCTTGACCCAAAAATAGCCAGGGGTATCGATACCCCTTATTGGGAGGTACCGGAACATGGGTATCGAACCCCAATTCGATACATGTCAACTATGTTGACACGTTGATCAAGGTTGAGTAGCCTGGTTCGATACTGGTATTGATGCAATTTTACTGCTGGAGGCTCCAGTATCGAAGCAGGCATCGATATTGGACTACTATGATGACTCATTGACTTAAGGCTATGATAGCCTGATTCGATACCGGTATCGAACCAGGGAGCCTACCCGAAGGCTTGGTATCGAATCAAGCTTCGATGCCATTTTGTTAATGTCAAGGGTGGTATCGATACCCATGTGAGTGGTATCGATACCCCTGCTCAAAATGAGCACGTTCCAAGCCTTTCCAACACTTAGACCCTATCCAAGGACCATTCCAATAGTCTCAAGCCATCCTTACACATTAATAAGCATTTCTACCATGTTTAGACCTCATTTACTAATTAACCAATAACTATCATATGATATTTAACAACCTAGCTAACCTTGTGCCATGCTAACACTAGAAAACTAACCTATTCATTTTAGCCAATTCATTACTCGAGCCATTAACCATGCTCATTGACATTCAAGATGCACTATGCCATGCATTTCTCACTAAAGAAACTAGCCTAACCATGTTATGGCTTTGAGGATTCACATACTTACTTAGTTCATACCTTTCATGCCATGTCAATTACTTACATACTTCTGCATGTCATCAAGACCTACTTATACAAATCATAAGCCTATAACTCAAAATATGCAAGGCTAGCTTACATGATCAACATGATTTATGGCTTACAAATCAAGTCAATTACCAAGCCACATATATATATACAAACCATGGGACAAGCCCTCAAATGCATAGGCTAAACAAAATATGCTCACTAATACCAACATGAACTAGGAGTTAACAAAACATTACAAGATACCGTACTTTGCTGGCTTGTTTTCCTTGCACACGATCAACTTCAATCTAGCTCCTTAACTCGTTAACCTGTTGTTTTGGAAAGGAGGAAACAACGAGTGGTAAGTACTATGAAGTGCTTAGTGAGGCAGTCTTAGTCTAACCATATTAGATATAAAACATATAACAAATGACATGCTTAAATCAAACATTATGTCAAGTTCATAGCAATAAAGGAGGCATACTTCAATTAAGCAATAAGTTAAGTCATGGCATTAACATTAATCAATATACAAGTTACCATGCTCCTCATGTCAATCATAAGTCTAACAAACTATTCAATTTCATGATCTATATGCTCAAGCTTTGACAAGTATATATACGATGCATGCTATTCATTAATCAATTCTCATTTCTCAAGCTTTCATTAAACGATTCATATCAAGGGCTACACTTAGCCATGTGTTCATTTCCAATGCCAATAACCATTTCACATTCAAGTGCTATTCATAGAAACATTTACATTTCAATAAATCTATGACATATCATGGTCATGCTCCAATGTTTCGTAAGCAAGTGTATGTACATATATTTCACATTTAAACATTATTTTTTTTCGTTTTAGTTTTGTGTATTGTCTTGGTATAGTTAGATAAGGTAAGCGAGTCAATAAGAGTGTCACGAAGACACTAACAAGAGTACCACAAAGGTACTAACAAGAGTATCATAAAGATACTAACAAGAGATATCCATGGTATCTAACAATGGTGACTAACCACCAATCAATGGTACCCATAGTACCAAACAAGAGTACCGAAGTACTAAACAAGAGTGTCGTAGCACTAAACAATGAGCTCAGACTCTAGGCACGCCGTACTACCTATGACCAACTATCGACCAAGGCTCAATAACATTTCAATATTCATTTGATCATTTTTCAATTCATGTAATCTAGTTCATGTCACCCATAGCAAGTATTCAAAGCATGCTAACATAAAAAAAACATCTATCACGTTCTAACATACCATTCATATCATGTGAACATATAGTCATACATATCATATCATCAATTCAATGTTCATATCACCATATATACATGCTTCGTGCATGATTCGCGTACCTAACATTCGTAGCCGCATGCCGTTACTTACCCCGACATTTCCAAGCAATGCATATGTACTAAGCTAGCATTAACAACCTAGCACTCAATCAAGACATCAAACAAGTTATTTACATTTAGTCCTTCTTCCCTTATTACCAGATATATGATTAGTCTATTTACATGACATGTCAATTCAAATAAACAAAAGATGGTTAGGACCCTAGGTCCTAACCCTAAGGTTCTCACAATATTTCCAAGCTATTAAGGGTTGTAGATGGTGATCCTTTTGCCTCTCTTCCTTGCCACTTCGAGCCTCTCTTGTTCTTCAATATTCTCTTCTCTCGGATTCTCTAATAATCCATACACATGTATTCATCAAGACATATTCAATCATTTATTTCAAGTATTCTTAAGCTTAACAAGTATAAACATGCGTATTTGTTTCATTACGGACAATTTTGCTATCCTTTAGCGAAACGATCATATCTCCTAGCTCCTATGTTCGAATCGAACTTATTTTATGTCGTTAGAAATCTAGGAAGACCCTATACAAGTAGGAATTAACATCACATTTTAATTATTTCTCGATCAATACCAGATTTTATTCGAAATAGACCCGACCGAGTTTTTGGGACTGCTCAGACAACCCTTACAGAAACGCTTATATCTTTCCCTACCGAATTCATATTGAGGTTCCATAAATTTTCACTTAAACTAGGTATGTAGGAGTATCATAATTTAAAATTTTAGCTCCTAAATCTTTAAATCTTGACCTAGGGAATTTTCTCAAAAGTGCTACATGGAATAACATTTCTAGACATTTTCGGCTAGTTTTGATTCTATACATTAAATTCCTAACTCCCAACCTAATTCCATGAATTTCCAGCATCTTCAAATTAAGTTTGACATCACTTAATACCTTTATCATCCACTATTCAAATCATTTAACACACATATTTAGCATTTACAAGAAAATCTAAGTTCCAAGCTCCATAACCGATTTGTTCATGCCTCAAAACTAAACCCCAAACAAAAGAATCCTAAATTTTACATTAAAGTATCATGAGAGCATTTAAAATATAAGAACTCAAGATTTCATTATTTAGATTATAGAAAAAGAAGCTTACCTAGGCCCTTAAACTTGATTTTCTAGACCAGAAGTCTATCCATGCAAAGCTTCCAAGCTTTTCTTCCTGAGCTCCCATGGAGGACCTCTCTCTCTTCTTTTCTTTGTTTCTCTCGCGCAAATGGGGAAGAAGAGAATGATTTTTGCTGAGTTTTTTTTGATTCATATTGGGTGAGAAATGACCGTTTTACCTTAATGAATTGCCTAGACTTAGTTTATTACCAAGGGTAGTTTATGGAATCCCGAGTTTTATCATACAATCACCAAATTTTATATTTACTTCAATTATGTCCATTACTCCTAATCCATTTGACACATGATTCGATTTTAATTTACAACTATTTGAAACGTTTTTACTAACCCGGTTTTAGGGTGTTACAATTCTCTCCTCCTTAAAAGAATTTTGCCCTCGAATTTACCTAAAGGAAACAATTGCGGATATTATGCTTTCATAGCATCCTCGGGTTCCCAAGTTGCTTCTTCTTTCTTGTGATTCCTCCAAAGGACTTTTACCAAGGGAATATTCTTGTTTCGAAGGCTTTTTACTTCACGATCAAGGGTCCGAACCGGTTCTTCTTCATAAGATAAGTCGGGATCCAATTCTAATTCTTCCGATTCCAGGACATGAGAAGGGTCGGATATGTACTTTCTTAGCATAGAGACATAAAAGACATTGTGTATTTTATCAAATTCACTAGGAAGGGTAAGGCGATAGGCCACCGGGTCAATTCTTTCAACTATTTCAAAAGGCCCAATGAACCGAGGGCTAAGCTTTCCCCTTTTTCTGAATTGGAAGACTTTCCTCCAAGGAAAACTTTCAGGAAGACCTTGTCCCCTACATCGTACTGTATGTCTCTTCGTTTCAAATCTGCATAAGCCTTTTGCATATCAAAGGCTTGTTTTAGTCGATCATGGATAATTCGAATTTGTTCCTCAGTTTCCCGAATCATTTGAGGTCCCAAAACCTTATTTTCTCCTAATTCAGACCAATACTATGGAGTTCTACATTTCCTTTCGTACAAAGCTTCAAAGGGAGCCATTTGAATCGATGCCTGATAGCTATTGTTGTATGCAAATTCCACTAAGGGTAGGGACTTTTCCCAATTCTTTCCAAAGTCTATAATACAAGCTCGTAGCATGTCTTCCAATACTTGTATCACTTGTTCTGATTGACCATCGGACTGCGGATGGAAAGCAGTGCTAAGATGCACTTTGGTTCCAAGAGCCTTTTACAAAGACTTCCAAAATCGAGATGTGAAATTCGGATCCCTATTGATAATTGATATCGGCACACCATGTAACTGAATTATCTCTCGAATATACAACTCGACCAAGGTCTCCGAGTTCATGCTCTTTCGAACCAGAATGAAATGTGTAGACTTGGTGAGTCTATCAACAATCACCTAAACAACATCATTCCTTCTCGGTGTGACCGACAAGCCAATAATAAAATCCATTGTCACTCAATCTCATATCTACTCGGGCAATTCAATAGGCTGGAGTAGTCCCGTAGGAGCTCGGTGTTTAGCCTTGACTTTATGACATGTCAAACATCGAGATACGAAATCAGTGATGGCTGCTTTCATGCCAGGCCACCAATACAAAGATTTTAAGTCCTTATACATCTTAACAAAAACGGGATGAATCGAAAATGAACTTTGGTGTGCTTCTTGTAGGATATCTATTTTCAATTCTTCATTATTCGGAACACATACTCTATCTCTAAAGTAGAACAACCCATTCAAGTTAAGAGAGAATTCGACATTAGCTTTCGAATCAAGATTTGTTGCAATAGCTTGAAGTTCAGGACCAGATTGCTGAAGATCCTTGATCCTCGAGATCAAATCAGATTGAACCTGGAGTTCAGACAAATATCCTTGCTTTCGATATACTCGTAGATGAGCATTAATCGAATTTGGGGCTACAAGGAAATTTTTGAAATTAGATACGAAAATTCAAAAAGAAGCTTTAACATTTCAAAATTATCAAATAGCTTACCCAAAGTTGGTTTATGACTAAGAGCATCGGCCACCACGTTGGCCTTTCCGGGATGGTGATCAATAACCAAGTCATAATCCTTTAGCAATTCCATCCATCTTCTTTGTCTCAAATTCAAGTCCTTTTGAGTCAGGTGGTATTTAAGACTCTTGTGATAGGTGTATAGGTAGCACCTCTCACCATATAAATAGTGCCTTCATATCTTGAGGGCAAAAACAATAACAACTAACTTAAGATCATGACTCGGGTAGTTCAATTCATGAGGCTTCAACTGCCTTGATGCATAAGCAACCACATTATTTCCTTGCATTAGAACACAACCTAGTCCCGAATACGAGGCATCACTATACACGGTGAATTCCTTACCGTATTTCGGTTGGATAAGGACAAGAGCATGGGTCAAAGCTTGCTTAAGCTAATCAAAGCTTCCGTAGAAGTTTAGTCAAGGGCAAGGCAATCGTAGAGAATCCCTTAAAAAATCTTCTATAATACCCAGCTAAACCAAGGAAACTTCTGACCTCAGCCACATTTCTCGGAGGTCTCTAATCCAAAATGGTTTGTAATATCTTTGAATCAACTTTGATTCCTTCTACCGAGATGACATGGCCAAGGATGACACTTCCGATAACCAGAATTCAAACTTGGAGAATTTAGCAAACAATTAACGTTCCCGAAGTGTCCGCAAGATAATTCGAAGGTGTTCTGAGTGTTCCTCCTTGTTTCAAGAATACACCAGAATGTCATCAATGACGACGACCATAAAATTGTCAAGATGAGGCTTGAACATTCGATTCATTAGATCCATAAATGTAGCTGGGGCATTGGTTAGCCTAAATGGCATCACCAAAAACTCAAAATGGCTGTAACGTGTTCTGAAAGCAGTTTTAGGAACATCTTCCTCTTTTACTCTCCTCTGATAGTACCCCGATCAATGATCAATCCGAGAGAATACCGTAGCATTCTTGTGTTGATCAAATAGATCTTCAATCCTAGGCAAAGCGCACTTGTTCTTAATGGTTACCCGATTCAATTGTCGATAGTCGATACAAAGCCTCATTGTACCATCTTTCCTCTTTACGAACAAAACTGGAGCACCCCATGACGAAGAGCTAGGACGTATGAATACCTTATCTTATAGCTCTTGGAGTTACTTTTTGATCTCTTTTAATTCTATGAGTGTCATTCTATAAGGAGCAATCGATATTGGATTAGTCTCAGGCTGAACTTCAATCCCAAACTTATCTTCTCTGGTCGGAGGAAGACCAGGAAGTTTTTCCAGAAAAACATCGACAAATTCAGATACCACTAGAATTTTTGGCAAACCGAAGTCATATTCATCTTGCATAACCATAGCAGCAAAGATCGAAGTTGGTTTCTTATCAATCAGGAGAATCGACTCTTTTCCCAACCCTCGAAGATACAATCTCCGATTCTGACAGTCGATTCAAGCTTCATATTTGGTCAACCAATCTAACCCCAATATTAGGTCAAACTCACATTTTGGTAGCATAAATAGATCAATTCGAAAAGGGATATTTCGAATTGTGATCGGAGAATCTTTACAAATGAGGTTAACATTCATTATTCCTCCTATCGGGTTTGATACTACAAGACCCCTATCAACATTTTCAGGCTCTAACTTAACCTTTACAAGCATTTTAGAACATACAAAGGAATGAGTAGATCCTGAATCTATTAAAGCATATGCAGTGCTTAAATTTAATTTGATGATACCTTCAATCACATCAAGAGACTCTTCTTCTTCTCTACCACGAACATGATATATTCTAGTAGGAGCTCGAGATTCCTGACGAGGAGGGGCTGACTAACGATCCTTTCCTCTACTTTGATTCCCAGAATAGGCCTGTCCTGGGCCCTTGTTTCGGTTCTGAGTGGACTTTAATAGGCAAAAAACTGAGGTGTGCCTCTATTTGGATTTTGAGGGCAATCCTTAATAAAGTGGTCTGATCCACCACATGCATAACACAACCTCATCTGAAGTCGACAAGGACTAACATAGAATTTCTGACAATACTGACAGGTAGAAGCTTTCCCAGAATTCCCCGTGCTATGAACAAAGGCACCCGGGGCTAAAGGTCTATTTGCCAACTGAGGTCTCGACACATAGTTACTCTTGGATTCATTAAGGTAAGTTGAGGAGCCCTTTTTCTGATGTTTGACTCTCTTCACCTTCCAATCTGATCTATCCTCCCATTTACGTTTCTTATCATCTATGTTTCCACCCTTTCTCCTTTCCGAAGCTTTCATCTTGGCTTCGGTAGCAATAGTCTGATTGACTAGAATTTGGAAATCAGTAATTCCCAAAACAGTAAACATGGGGGTCATCTCATCATTTAGCCCATCGATAAACATCTGACAATTTTGTTTTTTTGGTTTTGATGTACTTAACTCCGTACTTACAATACTTACAGAAGTCCGCCACATACTGCTCAATAGGCCTATTAGCCTGTTTTAAATACAAGAACCGTCTTCTTCTTTCAGCTAGATACTGCTCGCTAATGTACTTCTTCTTGAACTCCTCTACAAAGAAGTCCCATATAGAAGAATCGGTAAGAGCAGTCAAGGTTGTAGTTTCCCACCAACTTAAGGCTTCATCAGTTAGGAGAGAAATTGCATATTCAAGCTTGTGCTCATCAGAGCACTGCAATTGCTTGGTTAGTGTCTGAGTGGTTCTTTTCAACCATAGTTCCGATTCTTCGGGCTTCTCCTCATTAACACCCACAAAGGTAAAGGCTCGATAACGAGCAAGTTTCTCTATAGGTGCCCTACTGGGTGCAACATTAATAAGAGCAGGAAGTCGATCCTACCTCAAGTCAGATACCAACTGATCAAACATTCCCTTCATACTCAAGAGACATTCTCTTTGGACATCTTAAATAACCGGGGCTACCTGCTTGTAATCACTAATTTTATCCGGTCTAAACTTGTGCTTTAATTTTAGTTTTAATTCGAATAACGGGCTTGAGAATGTCAGAAAAGAATCAAAAATCACTTTATTAACGTATACGTATTCTTATCCAAAACATCACAAAATATTACTTTATATATATATTAAAGTTATACCTAACTAATTTATGTATATATCATATTTTTTTAATTTCAATTTTCGGTAAACTGGTTTATTATTTAAAAAAACTTAACTTCATTTTGTTTATTATTATCGATATTTTCATCCTTATTGTGATATACATGTATTTCTTTTCTTGATTTATTTGTTAATGTTATTATTATTAGTACATATTACTTTATTTGTCATCCTTTATTTGTTTTTTTTTATTATTATTATTATTATTTTATGTTATTATATTATTGTTATTATCTTTTGTTTTTTATTATTATTATTTAATTTTATTTAGTCTTTTATTATTATTATGCTTCAAATAAATAAATAACAAACCCTTAAATGAATAATTAAGCCCCAAAAAAAATTTAACAGACCATACACAAATCCAATATAAAGATATACAAAGCCCGGTTTAAATATTACAAGCCCAGGATGAAGAAACTCAAATTAGGCCCGAAATAATACACAAAGCCCAGTTTCCTTTTAGCCCAATTGTAGCAAAACCCTAACTAATCTGATAGTTGGATCATGCGCAGTTGAATCTCGATCGTTGGATCGAGATTTGATCTAACGGTCCAGATTGGATGCGAGAAGCCCCTGGTCTCCCCTGCACGCGCCCACGCGTGACGCTCTCCCTCCTCCACGCGCGCGTGTAGTAGACACTCCCGACCCTTCGATAGCCATACCGCCTCTTCAGTTTTCCGATCACCGGCGACCACATCCGATGATGACTCATGCAAAAAAACAAGAATGTCAGAACGTACAAGATTCACAACTCATTTCAAAGGATTTTGGCTTTTCTCCAAAAGATTTCAGAGGGAAATCAGAGGCCATTCGACCACTTTTCCAGAAAAAGGAGAGAATACACATACATCCAAAAGACAAAAAACAGAGGATATTAGGAATTCTTTCTTTTTTCATGTAATCAAAAAAGAATCGGCTATAAAGAGAGACCGATTTTACTTTGTAAGCGGTCGGTCAGATTGGAAATCAAATAAAAAGAAAAAGCTTTGAAGGTATTCTAAAAAACCTTTGCATGCATGTTAAAAACCCCTAAAAAAAAGAGAGTTTTTTTTACCTTTGGGGGGGTCTCGGTTAAGCTTTCGCCGCACTCCTTCATGTCCGGCAATAAGCCTCAAGGCCCCGATGCCGTCGTTGGTGAGCCGAGGAAAGGAAGACGGACATCCGGTGCTTAAATCGGACCATTCCTCTTCGTCTTCTTCAAAAAAAAGCCTCATTTGGTAGTTGTTTCTGAAAAGACAAAAGTTTTGTCAGAAGATTTATTCTCTTTTCTAATCGGAGTTTGAAAGCAAAATAAGGAGAGGAGATTTCTTACCGCCGATCATCGTTTCTGGGGTTGAGCTTTCTGGGTTCGGTTGAAACTTCCCTGGGTTTAAAGATGAGTGTTCATCTTTTTTCAGGTGTTGGTTCAGAGAAAATGGGGTTTGGGGTTGAAGGAGGACGTGAGAAATGAATTTCATTTCTATTTTTTTATGTTTTATACTCAGGGGTTAATTTGAAAAAGGTTTATTTACACTCATAAATGCCCCCGTGTCACCTTAATGACACAAAAGGTCCCTAGGCTTTTATTTCTTATTTTAATTTAGTCACCGATTGCATCATAATCATTCTTTTCAATTTGGTTTATTTATTCATGAGTCCCTCCTTGTTTTGGTGGTTACTTTCAAGCCATTCCTTGATTTGAAATAACGGTTTGAGGGTCTGAAATTTTTTTAATCTTTTCAATCCAGTCCCTATTCGAGTTTAATTCATTTTATTTTGTTTATTTTATTTATTTTATTCAAATTATTTTATTCATGTATTATTGCTTATATGCATTCATACTTTATTCCTTTAAATATGTTTCTGATTTATTATTTATTTCATGAATTGTGTATTCACTTCCGTTTTATTGTTCATGCATGTATTTTAGTTATTTTATGTTTAGTGTTATGCACATATCTCATCTACACATGTTATGTTGTCATGCATATTTCACTAAGGTTTCACATATTTAATTTATATTTCATGTTGTATTTTATTTTGCTCTCATCGTTCATTTTGTATATTTCAATTGTTCACATGTATTTGTTTTTCTTGTATTAGTGTATTTATTTGTCATGCCCATCACTTTTCGCTAAGTCATATTAATGAACTTAATTTTAAACATCTTTATTCGGTCGTAACGGGCCCGTGTTCCAATGCAATGGTCGCGGTGTATGCGTTGCCTTCGAATAAAGACACGGTAAAAATAAAATTGATTCGAATCTTTAAACAAAAAATAATTTAAATACCACTTTAATTCAAAAATATCCAAAACTAATTAAGCGGTAATTTATTTTAAAGGTGCCAATTTTTGGACAGTTTTTAAACGCTAAACCTGTTTTTGAACTGTAACCGACTCTCGAACCCAAACACTTCGAATCTCTGGTTTTCCGGTGTCCGGTCTACCCAAAAGTGACCGGTGGCGACTCCAACATTTTTAAACATTCTCAACATTTTTCAAATCCCTAATTTTTAATAAAATTCTTAATTTCCCTTTTAGGTCTTTCAAACCCTAATTCCCAAAATTTTAAACCCTAAATTTTAAAATTCCATTTTTTTAGCCTAATTCCTAATTTTCAAATTAGTGACCCCCATTTTTATTTACATTTAATAGATTTTAAAAGGGATCGCTACACTGCTCAAGGGCAGCTTCTACCGGTGGTTGTTCATATTCTAATGGAGGATTCGGTTTCATCCTCAAGCTCTCATTCTCATTGGATAAACCCTCGGGGCTTTCATCTTCCAGGGCTAGTCTCGTATCAACTATACTACAAAAGATAGACAAAATTTATCCAATTAAGCAAGAACACAAGCAAGTACGGTATAAAAACTCCAAGGTGGCATAATTCAATCCTATATGATGCATGCACATTTCTTTCGGTCTGAGAATCATGTAACCGAAAGCTCTGATAACACTAAATGTGACACTTTTGGCCCGGGTTAGGAGACGGAGGCGTCGGCCGAACATTCGACTCACATTTAAACCGATCTTGAATTTATTGTATAACTTTTCGAACCAAGTTCTTGTAACACTTTATCAATTTCGATGCTAATTTAAAACTTTTTCTAATTTCAATTTACTCGTTAATCAACTTGAATTTACTTCGATTTATCGATCATAATTTACTTAATACATGGCCTCATTATTCAATCTTATATTAATCTCAATTCGATACTTAATGCATTGATAATTTCAAAGCTTGACCCAAAAATAGCTAGGGGTATCGATACCCCTTATTGGGAGGTATCGGAACATGTGTATCAAACCCCAATTCGATACATGTAAACTATGTTGACACGTTGATCAAGGTTGAGTAGCCTGGTTCGATACTGGTATCGATGCAATTTTACTAATGGAGGCTCCAGTATCGAAGCAGGCATCGATATTGGACTATTATGATGACTCATTGACTTAAGGCTATGACAGCCTGATTCGATACCGGTATCGAACCAGGAAGCCTACACGAAGGCTTGGTATCGAATCAAGCTTCGATGCCATTTTGTTACTGTCAAGGGTGGTATTGATACCCATGTGAGTGGTATCGATACCCCTGCTCGAAATGAGCATGTTCCAAGCCTTTCCAACACTTAGACCCTATCCAAGGACCATTCTAATAGCCTCAAGCCATCCTTACACATTAATAATCATTTCTACCATGTTTAGACCTCATTTACCAATTAACCAATAACTATCATATGACATTTAACAACCTAGCTAACCTTGTGCCATGCTAACACTAGACAACTAACCTATTCATTTTAGCCAATTCATTACTCGAGCCATTAACCATGCTCATTGATATTCAAGATGCACTATGCCATGCATTTCTCACTATGGCAACTAGGCTAACCATGTTATGGCTTTGAGGATTCACATACTTACTTAGTTCATTACTTTTGATAAGTGCTCAAATCACTATCACTTTCTACACTTTTCATGGACACTTATCATCAAATCTACACCTACTTGAACTAATGCATGAACTTAATGTGATATATTTAGGAAAATGCTATCAAATATTTATATTTGTAGAAAAGGCGTACTTTACTACATTTTCATATCTGTAAGGAGAAAATTGAGGCGAGCATTGTTGAGCAAGAATCCCAAGATTCGAAGCTAAACAACACAAGAAAAGCCCAAGGACAAGGCCACGCGGGATTAAACCTTCTAGAAGATCAAACTTGGAAATATTTAACCTAAGTGCATAACTTATTCCCTACTCCAAGTTGTACTCTAATTAGGAAATGTTTACCCTAGGCCAAGCCTATATAAAGGCATAGTCGTCCTAGGGTTTGAAAGAGGCGAAAATTATAGAGAATTAGATAGGCATATTTTGAGAGAGTCTTAGGAACAATTCTTCTCATCATGTTCTAAGTTTTCTTAGGGTGTTGGTGAAGGTTTTTAAGTATTTGTGAGAGTAGATTGTTTTTTGATTCTTATTTCAATGCAATAAATATCGAAGTTTGCTTACTCTTTGCCATTCTTTGTTCTTGCATCCAAGCTTGGGAGAGAAGTTTATAAGTAATCCATTTGTCTAGACTCGGGAGAGTTAGACTCACGAAAGGAGTAAGTGCGGTATTCACTTAGTTGAGGATACTAACTCGGCCCAGGGATAGGTTAAGAGTTTCAGCGGCTAAAAGAAGTGTGGGATTGGTTGTTGGTTATAATTGATTAACGCCGGGAGGTATCATCAAGGACTAACCTTTAACAATATTTCGAATTAGGTATAAGCGAAACCATACAAGGACACTTTGTAGAACTTTGGTAAATCTGCCCAAGAGTAAGGGATTGCCACGGTAGAGGACATTGTCGCCGCCGAGACAGTATCTGCAGTACTGCCGAGGCAGTGCAATGCAATTGCATTAGAACAAGAAGCAGATCAATCGAATACACAATACGACACAACTAGATCCTACTCCCTCTCTCTCATAAATGTTATTAATTTAGTTAGATTAGTTTATTAGTTAAATCGATATCAAATTAAATTATGTTTTTACTTTTCTTTTACAGAAGCAAGAGGATTGAAAAAAGCATATTAAGTATACCAATCTCTGTGGAGACGATATTCGATAAATGCTTATCACTTTATTACTAGAGAACGTGTTCACTTGCACTTAATTGCGCATCTTTTAGCACGCATCACCTTTCATGCCATGTCAATTACTTACATACTTATGCATGTCACCAAGGCCTACTTATACAAATTATAAGCCTATAACTCAAAATATGCAAGGCTAGCCTACATGATCAACATGACTTATGGCTTACAAAACAAGTCAATTACCAAGCCACACACACACACACACACATATATATATATACACAAACCATGGGACAAGCCCTCAAATGAATAGGCTAAACAAAACATGCTCACTAATACCACCATGAAATAGGAGTTAACAAAACATTACAAGATATCGTACTTTGCTTGCTTGTTTTCCTTGCACACGATCAAATTCAATCTAGCTCCTTAGCTCGTTAACTTGTTGTTTTGGGAAGGAGGAAACAACGAGTGGTAAGTACTATGAAGTACTTAATGAGGCAACCCTAGTCTAACCATATTAGACATAAAACAT
This sequence comes from Abelmoschus esculentus, assembly GCA_035048815.1. Taxonomy (NCBI): domain Eukaryota; kingdom Viridiplantae; phylum Streptophyta; class Magnoliopsida; order Malvales; family Malvaceae; genus Abelmoschus; species Abelmoschus esculentus. Next base: position 29,246,398 of record JAUCBN010000001.1, read on the forward strand.
ATAACAAATGACATGCTTAAATCAACATTATGTCAAGTTCATAGCAATAAAGGAGGCATACTTCAATTAAGCAATAAGTTAAGTCATGGCATTAACATTAATCAATATACAAGTTATCATGCTCCTCATGTCAATCATAAGTCTAACAAACTATTCAATTTCATGATCTATATGCTTAAGCTTTAACAAGCATATATTGATGCATGTTATTCATTAGTCAATTCTCATTTCTCAAGCTTTCATTAAAAGATTCATATCAAGGTCTACACTTAGCCATGTGTTCATTTCTAATGCCAATAACCATTTCACATTTAAGTGTTATTCATAGAAATATTTACATTTCAATAAATCTATGACATATCATGGTCATGCTCCAATGTTTCTTAAGCAAGTGAATGTACATATAATTCACATTTAAACATTAGTTTTTCCATTTTAATTTCGTGTATTGCCTTGGTATAATTAGACAAGGTAAGCGAGCCAACAAGAGTGTCATGAAGACACTAACAAAAGTACCATTAAGGTAGTAACAAGAGTATTATAAAGATACTAACAAGAGATACCCATGGTATTTAACAATGGTGACTAACCACCAATCAATGGTACCCATAGTACCAAACAAGAGTACCGAAGTACTAAACAAGAGTGTCGTAGCACTAAACAATGAGCTCAGACTCTAGGCACGCCGTACTACCTATGACCAACTATCGACCAAGGCTCAATAACATTTCAATATTCATTTGATCATTTTTCAATTCATGTAATCTAGTTCATGTCACCCATAGCAAGTATTCAAAGCATGATAACATAAAAAAAACATCTATCACGTTCTAACATACCATTCATATCATGTGAACATATAGTCATACATGTCATCAATTCAATGTTCATATCACCATATATACATGCTTCGTGCATGATTCGCTTACCTGACATTCGTAGCCGCATGTCGTTACTTACCCCGACATTTCCAAGCAATGCATATGTACTAAGCTAGCATTAACAATCTAGCACTCAATCAAGACATCAAACAAGTTATTTACATTTAGTCCTTCTTCCCTTATTACCAGATATATGATTAGTCCATTTACATGACATGTCAATTCAAATAAACAAAAGATGGTTAGGACCCTAGGTCCTAACCCTAAGGTTCTCATAATATTTCCAAGCTATTAAGGGTTGTAGATGGTGATCCCTTTGCCTCTCTTCCTTGCCACTTCGAGTCTCTCTTGTTCTTCAATATTCTCTTCTCTCGGATTCTCTAATAATCCATACACATGTATTCATCAAGACATATTCAATCATTTATTTCAAGTATTCTTAAGCTTAACAAGTATAAACATGCGTATTTGTTCATTACGGACAATTTTGCTATCCTTTAGCGAAACGATCATATCTCCTAGCTCCTATGTTCGAATCGAACTTATTTTATGTCGTTAGAAAGCTAGGAAGACCCTATACAAGTAGGAATTAACATCACATTTTAATTATTTCTCGATCAATACCAGATTTCATTCGAAATAGACCCGACCGAGTTTTTGGGACTGCTCAGATAGCCCTTACAGAAACGCTTATATCTTTCCCTACCGAATTCAGATTGAGGTTCCATAAATTTTCACTTAAACTAGGTATGTAGGAGTATCATAATTTAAAATTTTAGCTCCTAAATCTTTAAATCTCGACCTAGGGAATTTTCTCAAAAGTGCTACATGGAATAGCATTTCTAGACATTTTCGGCTAGTTTTGATTCTATACATTAAATTCCTAACTCCCAACCTAATTCCATGAATTTCCAGCATCTTCAAATTAAGTTTGACATCACTTAATACCTTTATCATCCACTATTCAAATCATTTAACACACATATTTAGCATTTACAAGAAAATCTAAGTTCCAAGCTCCATAACCGATTTGTTCATGCCTCAAAACTAAACCCCAAACAAAAGAATCCTAAATTTTACATTAAAGTATCATGAGAGCATTTAGAATATAAGAACTTAAGATTTCATTATTTAGATTATAGAAAAAGAAGCTTACCTAGGCCCTTAAACTTGATTTTCTAGACCAAAAGTCTATCCATGCAAAGCTTCCAAGCTTTTCTTCCTAAGCTCCCATGGAGGATCTCTCTCTTCTTTTCTTTGTTTCTCTCATGAAAATGGGGAAGAAGAGAATGATTTTAGCTGAGTTTTGTTTGATTCATATTGGGTGAGAAATGACCATTTTACCTTTAATGAATTGCCTAGGCTTAGTTTATTACCAAGGGTAGTTTGTGGAATCCCGGGTTTTATCATGCAATCACCAAATTTTATATTTACTTCAGTTATGTCCATTACTCATAATCCATTTTACACATGATTCGATTTTAATTTAAAACTATTCAAATCGTTTTTACTAACCCGATTTTAGGGCGTTACACCTAACTTTCTCTAACGCCCCTCTCTCTCATAACTCTCTGGCCAAAGAGTATGTGTCAATCACTTATCTATAGCTATTTCTCTATCTTATAAAATTCCCCAAAACTAACAAGCATTCCACCATTCTCAAATCCAAGCGATGTCGTCTTCACAATAGCCATCTATGGTAACGAAATACCAAGCGAATGCTCTTACGTCTCCGATACCATCGACAAAAGATGATTTTGTTGATGAAGATATCTTCCTTGACGAAACCCTTATGAGGGAAGAAGTGGAATCCCACCATTGTTAGGCCTTGACCAGAGAAGATTATCATTCCCAACCCAAGCTAGACTCCGTTTCAATCAAAAGTTCTCATATTGTTTGTTCGATCAATCTACTTCCTCTAAATCTAGCTACTGTTATTTTTATCTATTCCAACAATGATAAGATATAAATTTTTTTCGTGCCTCTATTTGGTGTAAGAATTGAAAAAGAAAAAAAAATTTCCATGTATTTGAATGCTAGTCGAGAAGGGAGGGAGGTAGTAAAGAAGATTAAATTTTCCAAATTTGAATGAAACTTTAATATCTCATAGTAGATTATTGAATATTGTTTTTATGTTTGTGGTTTCATTGTTGGTCTTTTATGTATGTGTGATACATTAAAAATAAATTGAATTATGGTCTTGAAAGAGTTTAGTCCGATGGATGTATAAAAAGTTCCTGAATATTTTGATTGTGTTATGAATATATTTATTCATGGTGGATTTTGATGAGTGCCTAAAAGGCAGTTATTTACCACCCTTCTCATGGTACTTTATGCATCTATTATACACCAACTTGAACTAAAATATGGACTCATTGCATAATATTGGATATTCCGTTATTACTACTTACAAAGCTTACATTTATAGAGAATACAGATATTATTACATATTCTCTACATGCAGGGATATCTAGGGCTGAGGCATCAGGAAAACATTGTTGAGGCCGAGGCAGAGACAAGGCCGTAGAAGCATCCTGAGTGGCAACATCAACATGATAGGCAACTGGAAGACAAAAATATAGAGAACATTTTGGAAGATGTAGCACACCAATTGGACCAGGCTAGCGCACTAAAAGTCCAAGTCAAAGACCGAACGGGAAAAGCTTTCTAGAAGGTTGCAAACTTGGAAACATCAAATCTCATGTAGAAGACTTGCTCCCTACTCCAAGTTAGAGTCTATTTAGGAAATGTTTGCCCTAGGTTAAGACTATATATAGCCTAGCCGGCCATATTGTTAAAGAGAGCCGATTTTAGAGAAACCCTTCCTCTAAGATTTGTACCTATCGAAATTATGTTCTAAATCTCTTAGGGATAGGTGAAGGTTGTAGATATTAGTGAGAGGAGATTGTTTCTTGTTTCTTTGTTCTAATGCAATAATAATATTGAAGTTTGCTTATCCTATTGCAATTCCTTGTTCTTGCATTCAAGCTTGAGAGAGAAGTTTGTAAGTAATCTATTTATCTAGCATTGAGAGAGTTAGATTCACGAAAGGGATAAGTACGGTGTTGACGACACTAACTTGGCCTAGAGATAGGTTAAGAGTTTCAAAAGCTAAAAGAAGTGTTGAATTGGTTGGTGATTATCGTTGATTCACGTCGAGAGGTATCGTCAAAGACCAGCCATCAACAACGCTCTGACTTAGAGATAAGCGGAGTCAACTACGGACACTTTGCTGAACTTTGATGCATCTGCCCAAGAGCAAGAAATTGCCGCGACAGAGAACACTAACGCTGCGAGGTTGTATCTGCAGTACTGCCGAAGCAGTATTATATAATTGCATTGGACAAGAAGAAGATCAATCGAATCCACTAATTGACGTAACTGGATTTTACTCACTTTCTCAATATCGTTCTCCATCCTTTATTTTATGTTTGATATTTAGTTACTTAGTTAGACAATTTTACTTATCTGTGTTTTTACTTTATTTTTCAGGAGCAAGAGAACAAGGGGAGACATATTAAGTATACCAATTCTTATGGAGACGATACACGATATACTTATCACTTTATTACTTACGACGTGTACACTGCACAGTTACGCTATTATTACACGCATCAAGTTTTTGGCGCCGTTGCCGGGGATTGGAAACTATTTTTTTTCTTTATTTTCTTGCTCTTTAACTATTCTTTATTTAACTTAAATTAATTATTTATTTTTTTAACTTTGACTTACGGGTGTATGACCAGGGCAAACCCGAGTGGTCCATTGTATGAATTGGATCCTGAAATTGAACGCACATGACACCATCTAAGGCGCAACCTGTTTCAAGTCATGGATGATCCACCAAGGGAACAAATTCCACCTGTTGATCATAATGTATTGCCACCAGCAATGCCGCAGCAGCAACTGCCGCGACCATTGCCAAGGTAGCTCACTGTTAGAGACTTTCTAGTGGAAGACCTAAACGTACTAAACCCTGGCGTAGTCACACCAGAGATTAAAGCAACCCACTTTGAGTTCAAACCAGTGATGTTCAACATGTTGAACACAATTGGACAGTTTAGTGGGTCTGCTACTGAAGATGCAAGGCAGCATCTTAAATCTTTCATGGAAGTGTGCAATTCTTTCAAAATCCAAGGAGTCCATGAAGATATTTTAAGATTAAAGTTGTTCCCCTATTCACTGAGGGATAGGGCGAAAACTTGGTTAAATGACATCCCAGCAGGATCCATAGGATCTTGGGATGAACTTTGTCGAGAATTCATTACGAGGTTCAACCCGACAAATCTCTATGATCGTATCCGTAATGAAATCATATCATTTCGACAGGATGATAATGAACCAATGTATGAGGCGTGGGAACGCTACAGAGAATTGTTAAACAAATGCCCACTACATGGTTTTCCCTTGTGGACGCAAGTCTCCATGTTCTATAATGCCACCAATGCCTCCACAAGGATGATGCTAGATGCTTCCACAAATGGGACACTTTTGGATAGAGCACCCGCGGAGGCCATTGAGATTCTGAACAAACTCACAAGGAACGACTTCCAGTTTCCTACATCAAGGCGAGGAGGAATGAGACGCCATGCCACAGCCCATGAATTAGACACAACCAGTTCGGTGGAAACACAATTGGCTTCTCTGACCAAGATGGTTCAGAATATGCAAGCTCAACAAAATATACATGAGGTTAAGGCAGTCAACTCATCTGAGGAAACCAACCTATATGTTGGAAATTATAACAAGAACAATCATATGATGTCCAACAATTACAACCCATCCTGGAAAAGGCATCCAAACTTTTCATGGAGTAACCCCAACAATGCCTTAAATCCAGTCAACCAAGCCCCTGGATTCCAGCACCAAAGTCAAAACCTGTCGCAGCAGCATGCACAACAGTCCATACCACAACAATAGGTACAACAATAACAGTCTTTGAATGCACTGACAGATTCTCTTACGGTCTTCATGTCAAAGACTGATTCATACATGGCCGAGAATAGCCGCTTCATGAAGCGTACTGATGACTTCATGAATCGAACTGAGATGAGACTGCAGAACCAAGAGGCTACAATCAAGTCTTTAGAAACCCAAGTTGGTCAATTTGCCCAACGACAAAACACTCGACCACCAGGGGGTTTACCTAACAATACTGAGGTTGCTAAGGTGTTAGGCTACGAGTAATGCAAGGTAATTACGACAAGAAGTAGCCTACAATTAAAAGATAAAGAAAGGCCCTCAACCGATAGAGTCCAACCAGAAAAGAAACATCACGAGGACTCAGAAGCTGAGCAGGACCCTACCGAAAGCACTGCCCCGGCAGCAGAACCAGTAGTACCCGAAAATCCTGCCGAGGCAGTTACAGATAAGTTCACCCTAGGTATTAAACTCAATATCCAAGGAAACCTGAAGAACATAAGACCACCACCTCCTTTCCCGTAGAGGTTAAAAAAGCACAAACATAATCACCAATTTCGGAAATTCCTAGACATCTTAAAGCAAGTCCATACCAACTTACCATTAGTTGAGGCTATCGAACAAATGCTCAACTATACCAAGTTCTTAAAGGACATAGTATCAAAACGATGAAGGCTAGGGGAATTTGAAACGGTGGCAGCCACTGAAGGTTGCATGGCCATGCTACATAATCGCATGTCGCCTAAGCTAAAGGATCCTAGATGCTTTACAATCCCTTGTGCGATTAAGGATGGTTACGAAGGAAATACCCTATGCGACTTGGGAGCAAGCATCAATCTAATGCCCAAATCAGTTTTTTTAAAACTTAGAATAGGGCGGGCAAAACCAACAACAGTACTGCTCCAACTTGTGGATCAGTCCTATGTGCATCCTGAAGGTAAAATTGAGGACATTCTGGTTAAGGTCGACAAGTTTATATTTCTTGCCGATTTTTTCATCCTTGATTGTAAGGTCAACGACAATGCACCAATCATATTGGGTCGACCTTTCCTTGATACTGGACGCACCATCATCAATATGGAAAATAGCGATCTCACAATGCGGATAAAGGATCAACAAGTCAAGTTGAATGTCTTCCACAATCTCACAAATTCAGACGCTCCAGCAGAATATAAGGCTCTCCATACACCAAACCAGGGTACTAAAACATCCTACCTGGGCAGCACGCTCGGCAGACTATTCGGTAAGCGAATAAAGCCCAAAAGAGAAGTCGAATGCACTGAAGGGACTGGCCAACACGCGAAGGAAGATACGAGCCAGAAAGAGATAACCAAATTGGGAGATGCATTCATATGCACTCCACAAGTAACATAATCTCTTCTCTTCCATTTTATTTATTATATTAGGACTATTTTTATATTTTAGGATAAATAAAGCAACAAATGCAGAAAAAAATTTTCACAGCAGGAAGTCTATTGCCGCGGCAGTGCATTGTGTCAGAGCCGCAGAAATCCTAACGGGTAGAAACAGTGCAACGACTCTCTGCTGAGAAATCCGCCATGGCAGTAACTGTTCAGCAATGTAGTAAATGCCTAACAGCTAATTTTTAACAGTCATATTTTTTTACAACCTATATAAACAACTCCCTTGCTTAGAATTAACCACTCTTGCATTCTTGCTAATCTTCTTTCTTTCACAATCTTGCTCTTCATTACTTTAGCTCTCATCTACTTCTTGAATTTTTCAGCAATTTCAGATTTTGCTCAAGGCATTCAATAACTACAATCATGGCCGTTTACAACCGCTTTTACCCTGCCGCCATTGAAGAACGATTCAACCGTTCTTTTGTTGCTCGGTAGCTATGGGAGGAGCAAGGATTTCACCACTTGGATGAAGATAATTACAACATCGAACAGTTCTTGTTTGACAAAATCAAACACCAAGATTGGGAAATCTTCTGTCTCCAACCTCCCCTAGCGAATGCCACGATCGACCAAGAGTTTTATACCCACATGCCGAGCGAAGGAAATTTATATGTCCACTGCCGAGGGAAGCCAATTGCCCTTAATGCCGAAGCAATTAACCAACGCTATGGCCTCACTCCGTTGTCCAATGCACATAGTGATTTTGAGGCGAAGGTCACCGATGTCGATGTCGAGCTAATCAAAGATGATCTTTGTTACGATGATACCCCTTAGGAGACCAGTAACCATAGAGGATCCGTAACAAGATTGAGCCTCAAACCCGAGGCTAAGATATGGTGCACATTTGTCAAAAGACGTCTAATACCCACATCGCATAACAGCACAATCGACAGGAGACGTTTGGTGCTCATCCAGTCCATAATCAACAAGAGGACCATCAACGTTGGAGAAATTATTCTCCAAGAAATTTATGATTGCGGTAAGAAAGACAAAGGCCCTTTATGTTTCTCTTCTCTAATCTCTGCTTTGTGTGTTGCTGTAGGTGTACCAGTCGAGGCTACAAACGAGTACACACCAAATCGGCCGGGATGGTCTAAAGATTTATTTCACCGAGTCATGCAGATAACCCAAGCAGAACCTTTCCAAGAAATACCGCAGCAGTTCACTACAGACTTTACTACCGGAGGGTAGTACTCGACGGAAGTACCCACATCTGTCCAGGGCCCTACCGCAGCAGACTCTTACCAAGAAATTCTGCAAAGGATGACAACCATGGACCTTCGGTAGAAGTACCAGCGCGAATTCAACATATCTCTCACACACATGATGATGACAAGCTTCCCAAATCAAGGGGCACAATTCCCAGAATTCCCAGCTAACATCTTTGTCACTGCCGCCTTTTATACCGAGACAACACCTGCCCCAGGGCCTCAATCATTTTTCCAACCATGGCTGCCTCAACAGTTTCATGTTGTCGGACCTTCCAGGCCGGCCAGGTCTGCCGGAGTATCCTCTACCAGCCAACGGCCGTCCAAGAGACGAGCTATTTTTAACTCTCCCCAACGGGAACCAATCCTTATGCTAGTCTAAGTAGAGACACTCTATCTCGCGAGATTGACGAATACCACAGTTCGTCATGACAGTGGGTGGGACAAAAATCATACACACAGAAAATATTAACGAAGTGGAACAAGGAGATGAAGTTACTGCACCACCGCACCGCACACCGCACAGTCGAGTTCAACCATATCGGTAAGCCAAACAACAACAATCACCAGCACAAGGATCTAGACGGAAGGAGTCAGCAGCACGGCCTAGGAGACTGCTCCGTACAAGTAGCTCCTCGGAATCGTTATAAATAATTTTTTATGCTTCTGTCTATTTCCTTATTGAAATTGTTGTTTACCTTATATGTTGAGCATTGAAGACAATGCTCGGTTTGAGTTTGGGGGTATTGTAGGTGCAGAATAACTATCGAGGTAACCCACTGCCGCGACATTACCATGAAAAAAATGAGTATTTTTTGAAATTTTTTTGGCAATATTCTCTTTTTTTGAATTACTATTTTTAATCTTGCACTGCTCTATATCAGCTTTGCTTTAGCTTACTCCTTTAAGGCTATAGAAATCTTTCTCCTTACCATGGCCAAGTTCTGTTTTGAAGGGATAACCATAGGATACTCATGGAATAAAACTTGGAAGCTTTCTTTAGGGTTAGAAAACAAAGAAACACTTTTTGGACTTGCTTGATTTAGGAGTTCTTTTAATGAACTTAGATGATAAAGGCTTAGAATCTTTTGGAAAAATAACTAGTGATGCCCGAAACTGGCTCTAGTTTTGCTCTCCTTCATTCTAGAGGTGCCCGAAACTGGATCTAGTATGCTAAAGTTCGCTTAAAATAAAATAAAATAAAATATAGAAAACACATATCTTGAGGTGCCCGAAATTGACTCAAGACTTGTTGTTTTAAGGAGATAGCTTTAATCCAAATTCTACTTGTCTTGAACTTAGAGTTTATCTAAGAAAGCCTTGAATCAACCTTGTCCATAAAACTCACACACTCACCTAGCCTTATAGCTTGTTTCTTTGTAAAAATCCTTGGGTAAACTAGTGGCTAAAACGGAGATATAGACATGACCATGGTGGGGAGAATAGATGGAAAAGTAAGACCAAAGGGGAGTAAGGTTCGGCAATTTGATGTCTTGTATTTCTTGAGGACAAGCAATAGTTCGAGTTTAGGGGTATTCGATGAGTGCCTAAAAGGCAGTTATTTATTACCTTTCTCATGGTACTTCATGCATCTATTATACACCAACTTGAACTAAAATATGGACTCATTGTATAATATTGAATATTCCGTTATTACTACTTATAAAGCTTATATTTATAGAGAATGCAGATATTATTACATATTCTGTACATGCAGGGATATCCAGGACTGAGGTAGCAGAGAAGCATTGTTGAGGCTGAGGCAGAGACAAGGTCGTGACAACATCCTGAGTGGCAACATCAACATGATAGGCGACTGAAAGACAAAAATATAGAGAACATTCTGGAAGATGCAGCGCACCAATTGGACTAAGCTAGCGCACTAAAAGCCCAAGTCAAAGACCGAAATGGAAAAGCTTTCTAGAAGGTTGCAAACTTGGAAACATTATATCTCATGTAGAAGACTTGCTCCCTACTCCAAGTTAGAGTCTATTTAGGAAATGTTTGCCCTAGGTTAAGACTATATATAGCCTAGCCGGCCATATTATTAAAGAGAGCCGATTTTAGAGAAACCCTTCCCCTAAGATTTGTACCTATCGACATTATATTCTAAATCTCTTAGGGATAGGTGAAGGTTGTAGATATTAGTGAGAGGAGATTGTTTTTTGTTTCTTTGTTCTAATGCAATAATAATATCGAAGTTTGCTTATCCTATTGTCATTCCTTGTTCTTGCATTCAAGCTCGAGAGAGAAGTTTGTAAGTAATCTATTTATCTAGCATCGAGAGAGTTAGATTTACGAAAGGGATAAGTACGGTGTTGACGATACTAACTCAGCCTAGAGATAGGTTAAGAGTTTCAGAAGCTAAAAGAAGTGTTGATTGGTTGGTGATTATCGTTGATTCACGCCGAGAGGTATCGTCAAAGACCAGTCATCAACAGCGCTCTGACTTAGAGATAAGCGGAGTCAACTACGGACACTTTGCTGAACTTTGATACATCTGCCCAAGAGCAAGAGATTTTCGCGGTAGAGAACACTAACGTTGCCGAGGTTGTATCTGTAGTACTACCGAAGCAGTGTTGTGTAATTGCATTGGACAAGAAAAAGATCAATCGAATCCACTAATTGACGCAGCTGGATCCTACTCACTTTCTCTATATCGTTCTCCATCCTTTATTTTATGTTTTGTTATTTAGTTACTTAGTTAGACAATTCCACTTATATGAGTTTTTACTTTATTTTTCAGGAGCAAAGAAACAAGGGGAGACATATTAAGTATACCAATCTCTATGGAGACGATACACGATATACTTATCACTTTATTACTTGCGACATGTACACTACACAGTTGCGCTATTATTACACGCATCAGATATCCATATATTAATTTAAAGTTTAATATGCTTTATTATTAGGGTTTAAGACCCATTGGAATTAGGGTTTCCATCTTATGCCTATAAATATAGACTTTCAGACAAAACATTATACACAACCCTACTTTGAGAATATAATACAAATCTCTCTCTTTTGTCTCTCATCTTTGTTCTCTTACTTTGTTCTTATATTTTACTTTATTCATAACACGTTATCAGCACAAGGCACTAACCAACAGAGACGTTTATCGTTCGAATCTTGAAAGAGTTATTGAAAGAATTTGTTACTAGCATAAATCAAAGATAAGTTCTTTTCCCTCAATTATATTTTAATTATCAATTATTTTTCTCTCTTAATCTTTGATTTGATTTTTAATTTATTAAAAATCTTTGGTTATTTGGTGTTTGTGTAGCGATAAAGTGACTCAATTACCTTGGTTCTTGTCGAAAATTCTCGAAAAGATTTTAACAAGATATTGGTACTTAATCTACCATATAGTATAAAGTTCGGTATGTTTTACTTATTTAATTTGAGATTTTTTTTCTTTATAACCAATATTTTTTTTATTCTATTATTACGATGAAAGTTTATGTTTTAAATCATGTTGTAAGTATTACATGGTATTGGAATAAATATTAAATCTTTAATTAATTAATATGTTCTTTTTATATTGGTTTAATCTGAGTATATTGGTTGGACATCTCGTTCTGTGAGGCTACTGGTCTCAAAGGAGGTTCTTTTTATAGGACCTTGTGGACTGGTTTAACAACACCGCGTATAGGAATTAAATTTTTGCTCCTTGTATGTATTATATATATTAGTTGATCAATTACTATTTAATAGTATGAATATTATAAAGTTTATATTTGCTTGAAAGCAATACTAATTTTATGTCGAAAAAAAACTTGACTATAAACTTCTCCCAAGTTCAAGTTACAAAAATCATCTTGATCAAAGAATTTTTATGGGAGGCATTCCCTAAAGTGAATGTATACATGATGATTATTCCATGCAATTATTGAATTTATGACATTCTTTAAAGTGAATGCAGGCATGATGATTATTCCATACGATTATTGGATTTATATCATTCCTTGAAGAGAATACAAGCCTGATGTTTATTCCATGCGATTATGCAAGCATGATGTTTATTCCATGCAATTATACAAACATGATGTTTATTCATGCGATTATTGAATTTGTTTCATTCCTTGAAGTGAATGTAAACGTGATAATTCACTATATGATTAGTGAATAAAACTCTTTATGTGCCAGAGTATCACTAATGAGGATATGTTAGAAAAACATACTCAATTTTTCATACATTAATGTTGTCCTATAGACATAATATCATAAAAAGGTTTTAAATACCTATTAGTCTCTGTTTCATTCCCTGAATTGAATGTGATATTTTATAGCGGAATGAATAAAAGTCACATTAGTAATTGTGGTTGCGATTGAGGTCATCAAATAAACATGGATAAGATGATTCTTTTGAGAATGTTTATATCCACCAGAGGTGGAATTATAAAGATGACAAGAATCATAGAGATCATATCAAAATCCTTATGTTATCAATGCGATGGTACAAACCATTGATCTCGCACTTATCAAACGCCGAAGTATTATGGTACAAAATATAAACAGATTTTTTTTGTGACGAAAATAATAGTGTTATTGATCCAACTCAATTGGATATTGATAATTTTCTCATAATCCTTCAAGAGAATAGTCCGACATTTATTTTATTTTCTTTAGATCTTTTATTTATTTTATTTTATGTTAATTTATTTTTATTTATTATTTATTTATGTTGACTTACTTTATATATTATTTATTTATCTTTTATGTTAATTTTTTTCCTTAAAAGAATATGATTACTTCCGGAATAAAATATGTAACAATTTATGGCGATTTATGCGTGCAAGTACTCATACAATACTTAAGCATAAGAAATATTTTCCCATTTAAATACAAGGAAAATATGAGTACTATATCTCAAAGTACTAAAATATCAGTGCTTCGGAAGAGCTCTTGAGAGCTTATCTTTGATCCGATTTGATATGATGTGCTATTTTTTTTATTTTTCCATTCCCCGAAGTGAATGGTATAGAGCACATATTTTTTATTTCCCGAAGTGAATGAAATAAAGCACGTACTAAAAGGTGCATAATTATGCATATTTTACCATTTTAAATGCAAGAGAATAATATTAGTACTATATCCGGAAGTACTAATATCACAGAAAATTCTGATTGAGCAAATATGTTATTTGCCAAATGAGACTTTATCTCATATTTACTGTATATTATGCTCGTTGAGCAAATATGATATTGCCAAATGGAACTTTATTCCATATTTACAGTACATTATACTCGTCAAAGTCGCAAAGAAACATTGAGTTTTAAAGATATTTATAGAAATATATTGAGAATATCAGTTAAAGGGATGATGAATATCTCAATATTACGAGTATAATTCAAGGTAATAATAAAATTTTGACAAAATTACAAGCACTGTCATCCATATTGTACTACATAAGAATTAGTACAAATTGAAGCTCATGCTATTGTAAACTAGATGTTTACTGATAATTTTATTTGGCATTACCGGTTAGACCATCCCGATTCAATTATGATGCGGAAATTTGTTGACACTTTCATGTGGTCATTTATTGAAGAACTAAGATTCTTCATGGTAATATTTCACGTGATACTTTTTATAAAAGCAATTTGATTATTCAATCATCAACATCTAAGATAGAGTGTTATTAATTTTCTGGAACGGATACAAGGTGATATATATGGGCTCATACACCTTTCCTAAAGACCATCTAGATATTTTATGATTTTTATCGATGCATCGACTAGATGGTTATGTGTATCCTTATTATTAAACCTACAACTTGATGTTTGCGAGGCTACTTGCTCAGTTGATAAAATTATGAGCATATTTTCCAAATTATTTTCTAAAGACAATCAGTCTTGATAATATTGATGACATGTAATTTTAAATGTAGTATCACAAATTCGCATCAAGCCAATAAATGATCATAAGTTCTCCCCATTACAAATGGTTTTTGGTCAGGAACCAAATATTTCTCATCTTAGATTTTTTGTATGCGATATATGTTCTAGTTTCTCCACCACAATGCACAAAGATGAGTTTTGTTAGGAATATGTATCAGATTTAAATATCTTGAGCTTCTGATAGGGAATTTATTTACAACCCGATTTATTGACTATCATTTTAATGAGTCAATTTACTCAATATTAGGGGGGGAAAATAAATAGCTAGGGAAAGAAATAAGTTAGAATGAATTATCTATTGGATTAAAATTCAATAATAGTAGGCACATATGTATAATGTATATTGCTATCATAAAATTTAACACGTAATTAAGTGACCAATTATGTTACACGTGTTATAGGTATTAAATTATCATGGAATTAAAAGTGTAGATGCCATAAGGTGTATTTATAATTTGATGAGGGGCAGAGTTATAAATACTTCAGAGTTTGTTATTAAATAAACTACTAGTTGGTTAATAAATCAACTATATAAAGGGTTATGGTCCGCAAGAATTAGGTCAACTTGTATATCTCTTTTCCTCGTCTGAGAGTTGTGCCGCAAGAGAAAACCTAACTTCTTGGAAGATTAAATCCTCTGGAAAATCTTCATCAATAAATTCAGGTACGCTTCCGCATTTAGTTTATTTATCTTATTGTTCTTGATGATTTAACATATAGATCTTGGGTTTATATTCGTATCGAATATATTTTAATTCTAACAAGTGGTATCAGAGTCAGAATTATGTCGATTCATTGAGATCATAAGTTTTTGATTTTAATTTATTGATATGATCTAAAATTAAATATAATTTTATGGATTATTTACTTCGATATGGTTTTATAATTAATCGTATGAGACTAAATTATATATATCTGTCGTATTTTAAGAACAAATCAATTTGATTTGTTTTCTATGATTTTATTTTGGTTTTTCACCAATCCGGCCTTTTTCAATGGATTAACATTCATTATTTTACGATAAATATATATTTTCATGGATTCAATATGGTTTTATATCCATGGGTTTGAATCGATTAATTAATCATAGAAATCAATCTAGATTTATATGAAGATTAGGTTTTGTCTGCATGAAAATTTATTTAAATTTTTTGGGGTTGCTATTAATTGGAAATTAAATTTTAAGTTTGTATTCCAATTACATATTTACTTTATTTTTATAAAATATAAATTTTAAATATATTTTATTTAAATTATATGTTTAATTTGGTTGGATCAAAATTTTAGTTTTGATCATTGGGTATTAAGTTAAATTCGGTTAGATCAAAATTTTAGTTTTGATCATTGATATTAAGTTAAATTCGGTTAGATAAAAATTTTAGTTTGGGTCGTTAATAATAAAGAAAAATATAATTAATTCCGGCTTTGTCATGATAAATTTATCATGATTCAAAAAAATTATATTCAGGTTAGTTATTAAAGCTTTATATTCGGTTTATGTCTATTAAGTTATGATTGAATAATCTTTTGGCATGTTATTTTTAAAGTTTACTACTAATTTACGTAGTTATTTGGTTAATATATTCAGTATTTAGTTTTGATAACAAGTTATTTTAGATTATAGAATATATATTTGGTATTGATATATTCAATTCGGTTTGATAAAAAAAATTATTTTTGAGTATTATATTATTATGATTATATTAAAGTTTCAAGTAATTATTATACAAATTACTCATTTTTATGATATTTTTGTATTTTTGTTTTTAGTTAAAGATTAAATGTTTTGATCGAATTTAGTTTTGGTAAAAACATATTTAAGAAATTTTTGAAGAACAATTAAAGATTTCGGTTATTTGGATTCTGATAGCCCCATTAAGACAACCTTAATTTGGTTTATTTTGAAAACTCAAGTGTTATCAGAAATTTCAACTTTGACTGTTATAAATATTAAGTTTGAATATTGGTATATTTATGTTATATATTTTAAGATAAATTAATTGAAACATTAAGTCACCAAAGTGATCTTTATTGTGGAAATTATTTTATTTTAAAATATAAAAGGTTTTGTGCATATATGTAACATTTCGATTTTGGGTTTAGTAGTTTGGGTATCAGTTAGGAGAATTCGATTCGGGTCGAATCGGGTTCTTTGGTTCGTTATTTTGAGGAAATATAAAATGAGAATATTTTTAATTAGAAAAGTAATAATTTTGGAATGTGGTTTAAAAATAATAAAAAGATGTTCCAAAATTAAAAGAAAGTAATTTGAACTTTATATTGATTTTTTTTAATTATGCTTAATTATGCATAAGTGACCAATTTGTAATTTTTAGAAAAATTGGACTTAATTGGTGATTTTCGAAAATAGTTGTTTTAGTGACTAAATTGAAAAGCAAGCTAAACTTAGAATCCTTAGAGGTCCATAAACCCAATTTAATTTTTAATAATGATTTATTCACCAAAATCCTTTTTAATTAATTTAATTAAAGATGATAATCATTTTCTCACAAAACTACATTTTTTCTCTTATCTTTTTCTCTCATTTTCTCTCCATTTTCCTTCATCTCTTTTCTTCAATTATTTGCTGATTTTTGCATCTTTTTCAACAAAGATTACATCATTTTAATCATCTCTCCATTCTTTACAAAACCTAACCTCTCATTTTCTCTCCATTTTCCTTCATCTCTTTTCTTCAATTCTTTGCTGATTTTTGCATCTTTTTCAACAAAGATTACATTATTTTAATCATCTCTTCATTCTTTACAAAACCTAACCATCAATTTTATCAAATCAACACCAAATGGCAAGGAATCAAGAAGAGGAAACTTCATCTTTTTGGTGAATAGATATTAAAGGTAATTTTCTGGATTTTTAACTCTTTTCTAAGGTTCTTTATTGAAATTCCCAAGTATTAGCTTGCTAATCTTTGAATAAAACTTAATTCTATGTTTTCAATGTTAGATCTAGTGATTTTGTGAATGTTTTTGTGAAATCTTTTTGGATCTCATTCAATGCTGAAATTAGATGGATTCAATTATGTTTTTATGTTAATTAAATGATTAATTGAGTCTTCATTTGATAGCACATTAATTTAATCCCGGAATAATGTAATCGGTGTTGTTTTAAGGTATTTTCGGTTGTTTTAGGGGTTATTTTATATGTTTTAATGTTTTTGGAAGTATAAGGATGGTTTAGATGTGTTTTTGGTTCATAATTGAAGTGGATTAGAAGTTAGAATCATTAGGTTTTGGGTTGATGTTGTTCGGATGCGTTTTGGCTTAGTTTTCGGTCTTTTCGGCTAAGTTTTCGGTAATTTTGTGGAGGTTTGATGTGGTTGCTGGTTTGAGCATGTTATGATGTGAACATGATCTATTTTTAATGATGTAGAGGTAATGCTAGAAGGTGCATAAGTGGCTCGTGCATTGGCGTTGCCATCAGAGCATCAGCGAGGGATCGTTTGACTTGTCGGTGAGTGTTTTTCGGACTTAAAGTGAATCGTATTGGTACGGTTCTATTTTGGGGACTATGGAAGAGTGTGAAAACTTTCCATAGTTCAAGAGTAAGTGAAGTAAATGTTTTTGATATATTAACATGGGCTTCGGCTACATTCGGTAAAGACATTGATGTTGGTAATACAATGAGAGTTTTAGAAATGCATAAACATGATTTTGAATTTGTGCATGCATGAGATAATTGCTGAAAATGCATGGTTTAAAAAGGCATACATTGTTAAGGAAAACATGGAAAAATGAATTTGGAATATATGTGGTTATTTGCCTTCAAATTAAAGGTGCCATTGGGCATGACTTTCAGTTCATTTGTTGAGCACATTATGGATGCATTATGAGCTGAAAATGAATTGGAATATTATGTGGTTATTTGCCTTAAAATTGATGGTGCCATTGGGCATGACATTTGGTTCATTTGTGAACATATTATGCATGCATTATGAGCAGTAAATTATCATGCACATTTGATTATGATATTGGCTTAGTGACACTAACTTTAGATTCGAATACGAATGACATGTCATTAGGATTGTCTTAAGTGCACTATAAACAAAGTTGAGAATACAGAAAATTGCCTATATGTAACAAGGGTGACTTTGTGTCCAGCCGTGCGTGGTAGAGTCGCCTACACGTAACAAGGGTGACTATGTGTCCGATCGTGCGTGGTAGTGCTATAATGGTGACTTGGTGTCATGTCAATGGTGACTTCGTGTCATGACAAGACAATGGTCTCTAACAATGGATCCGTGTATTCGGTGAACTCAAGGTTCACATTAAGTGGTCATTAGAATGCCAATATACATATATGAATTTGAGAAGAACATTGTGCATCACTTATAAATTGTTTTTTTAAGGTTGTTTAAACTCAAGGATGCATATGGTTTAATGAACATGAACATGAGATGTTAGCATGCATGATTTAGTGATACATTGCAAATTATGGTTTCATTATGTTTTTTTTAACTAGATGCATTGATGATTTTGGGTAGAGCTTCCTCACTAAGCATGTTTGCTTAAGCTCTCTTTTCATCCTTGAAGAAAAATAAAGACACTTGGGGCTTCGTTCGAGGCAAGGAAACCAAGGGGAAGGATTGCTACAATTTGGTATGTTTTTGGCAAATAAATTGGGGCATGGCAATGTGTAACCCAACCTATGTGAGGAGTGTGTACTTAGACTTTGGTTTATGCTGTAATAAGACCTTTGTTGCTTGATTGTTAATTGTTGGACTATGAAATTGTTTGGATTGTTGAGGCATGTACTTGCATGATTATTATGTTTTTGATCATCTTCTAGGAAGCATGTCGATAGTTTGATTGATGTCCATGACGTTGTTAAGCAATGCTATAAGTTGTTAATTATGCCTAGGTATTATGCATATAGTTGGAAGTGACTAATGGTTGTGTATTGTATTATTAGTATTCACTTAGTGAGACGGAACTTTTGGTTCCAGACCCAAAGTTTCGAAACCTTTGGGAAGGTTCCGAAACCTTTATCAAATAGTTTCGAAACCTTTTGGAAGTTTCGAAACCTTGCGGGCAATTTCAATTCTAGAAAATTACTAGACGCGAAAAGTTTCGAAAATTCCAGGGAAGTTTTGAAACCTTTGACTACCAAGGATAGAAAGTTGCTGGAAATTATACTTTAGTCCCGGATATCTTTCTTTGTTCGATTAGGGTACTTACAAATGTTATTTTGAGCTGAAATTTTTCATGCATGCATAAAGTTGATCTAATTTCAAGATGGTTAACTTAATTTGGATAAAGCCCTTGTAATTTGGAAGATTTACATTTTGGTCCTTAAATTAGTGAAACATGCAATTGATGATGTTTGCATGATCCGTTTAACTTGAAATTAATTGTGAAGAACACTTGAGTGTTTAATTGAACTTTGATAAAAAGAATTTAAACTTTACAAATAGCATTTAAAAGTTTTACGATTTAGTCCTTAATTTTACTTATATGTTTAATCGGATGTTGGTTTATGATTAATTTGTTCCATTAATGCCTTATACGAGACCTTGACATGTAGGAATGAGATTATGCATCTAGGAAAGATAAAACAAAAAAAAGTATATAACGGTTTTAGGTTTGTTTATCGAATTGGACCTTCGCGGGTTTGGTTTAATATTCCCTGTGTAACCCGTTAGTGTCGGTTTCGTCTAGGCTGAGCTAAGGGGGTTACATTTGGTGGTATTAGAGCCAGGTTTGTAAAGTGTGTAGTTGGTTGGTTAAAGCATGTGTAGGATTGCTAAGTTGTGTGTTTAAATGTGCGATTGATCATGATATGTGTGATTGAGTATGCTATGTTGCTGGTGTGTAAAAATCTATTTATGATGATTGCACTTTGAGTAATGATGGTTAAACTCGGGTTATCGGTTACACATTGTCAATGTCAACATATTTTCAGACGCTCTCAGTTTTCCCTTGGATCTTGCCCGAATATAAGTTTGTTTTATTTTAATATTATGTTTTAAACTGCATGTTTAAGGTTTTTGGAATATGCTTCTGAGACGTAAGTCTCTAGCTAGTGTTGGTATGAACATTAATGGTCAAGATTGGGGATGAAATGACTGCTAGGGAAGAATAATTTCTTCCTCCTCTGTGAGTATGCCTTCGGTTAGGTAGAAAGGTCAGTTTGTGGTGTTGCACCGTTCTTTTGGGTGTGTTTCAGTATGTTGAAGCTGGTACGGCTGTTGCTAATATGACTTGGGAGTAGTTAACAAGATAATAGTTGAAGTGGTTGGAATTGAGGATGTTATTTATGAGTGTGAACAATAATCATGGATAGAGTAAGAGCACATATATGTATATATCTATAGATAATGTAGGACATGTATGCATTCTTGAGCATGACATTAGAAATTGTATTTACATGCACATGCACTTGCGTAGGCATTTATGAGGGCATACAGGAAATCATGCATACATTTGTTCACACTTGCGAGTAGCGCCTTGAGGGTGTAAATGGAGTGTGGTTGGTCTTTTAAGGTGAAGGTGTGGGAAAAAAGGGGTTGAAAGGACTTTCTTGTGGTGTTGAGTTGAATGTGTAGTGGGCAAACTACCCTTTTGGTTAGGGAATAGTCTTGGATGAAGAATGAATGGT
The DNA here is from genome assembly GCA_035048815.1 of Abelmoschus esculentus. NCBI lineage: Eukaryota > Viridiplantae > Streptophyta > Magnoliopsida > Malvales > Malvaceae > Abelmoschus > Abelmoschus esculentus. The sequence continues at coordinate 29,267,349 of JAUCBN010000001.1, forward strand.
TGGTCTCAGAGTTGTGAATGTTTGAAATCGAGGTAAATACCCTGAGTTATGGTTAGTTTAAGTTGGTCATTACTAAAGGTAAGGCTGAGTTTTGCGGATTCTTTCTAGTTAGGATTTGGAGGTTGTAAGAAGGTTGCAGCATATTTTGTAGAGTAAGGCGGGTTGGTATTTTTCTGAGTGATGTGAAATTATCTTGTGGAAATTACATGAAATTTTTTGTAGTGTGGTTAATGTGCAGTTAGATCGGGGGTTGTGACCGATCTGGTATGGTCGGGATGGAAGTAAAATATGAGATATGTATTGGTAGGGGAGTTGTGATATCGGGGGTTTGAATCATAGATTTTTGTGACCTTGAGAGGTTTAGTTGTACTATAAAGGAGGAAAGTGTACATGTTGGGTTTATAGGATGTTAAGTTGGATATACCTCGGGTAAAGTTAGTTTTTGATGATGTTTAAAGTGGTGTATCGAGGACCGCTGGATAATTTATGGTTTGTATCGGTTGTTCAGTCTTATGGGTTTACTTTTATCTAAAAGTGTTGTGAGGTTTTGTGTTCGGTAGGTTCGTGTTTTTGAATATTTCATCAGTATTGTTACTGTTTTGGCAAAGTTATAAAACAATAGATGTTGGAGCTAGTGGAAGGAATAGTTCTACAAGTTTGGATTTTGTTGTGGTATAGTTAATGTAAGAGTTGATTTATCGATTAGTTGATAATGGGAAAGAGTTTTGGGTTAAGTGTCAAGGCACTTAATGATGTGTAGATTTTAAAGTTTGAACCATGGTGTTGAGTTGGTTATGGTGGCTAAACCTTAAGTTGGAGGTATTATCGTAGAGATCAGTACGATGTTGGGTATGACACAAAGTTGGTAGGTTTCTTGTATGATATGTTTTGTAGAATGTTAGCAATCGGGGATGACTTGACTTATATAAGGATGCTTGCAATGGGAGTTTATTATGTGGGGTAATCTAGGGTTGTTGTGGAGTTACGAGGGAAGATGTTCGGTTAACCTATAGGGAGACCTAGTTAAATGGTGGAGCTATGAGCGGGACTCTACCTTGGTAAAGTTGATCGGGGACAAGTCGTGGCAAGGTGTTTGTTGAGGGTCTAATGAAGGATATGTTCTTGGTAAGGTTTAGTTTTGTGTTGAAAATCTTTTTGTGTTAGGTGAGCCGCATGATTGTTTCGAAAAGTGTCAATATGGAATGGTATCTTGATCAAGGCTTATGATAATCTTTTTCCATGAGTTTGGTGGTAAGTGTTGTGGTAGGAGTTGGGGAAACATGTGTTTTAGACTAAGCTTGTTTGGATTATGTTTGAATCATATGTAAATGTTTATCTTTCTGATAAGGTAAGAGTGAGTATTATTCTTCTTTGGGTTATTATTAGTTGTAAAGGTGCCAAGGTTGAAGTCGAAAAGAATCATCATAAGTTTGGTAGTAAGTTCTATGGATGGTATGGAGTTTTCTTATGAGGGTTGTTGGACCAATCGTTTGTTTGAGTACGGTTTTCTTGGGTTTCTAAGTCTCATTGGAAAGGTGTGTGAGTGGTGTATCTATAATATGTTAAGATTTGAGAGTTTTTAAGACCGAAATAGGTTGCCGTTTGGATGTTGGGTTTTATCATTCATAGGTAAATAGATGATATGTTGTGATGTTGTGATATGGTTAATATGACTCATAATGAAGTTGTTGGTAGTGGTAGAGTTGCGTGAGACAGTGTTGACAGTTTTGTGCAAAGTTAGTTTGAAGCTTGTTGGTGGAGCATCATTGTGTGGGTGGAGGTTGGTGAAAGGCTTAGTTGGTTACCTGGTATGTGGGAGGATGTCAAAAATCAGGTTAGTTCGATGATGGTGGTATGGAAACCGTTGTGGTTATCAAAAGTTGGCTATCAATCTTAGGGGGTTTCCTTTTGAGTTATGTTTTCTATAAAGGTTGAGATAGTGTGGTGGGTTGTGCATGGTTGCTTTGGTGTGAGGAAAGAATCTGTTGGTTATCCGAAGAGGGTAAGTGTGGGTTGTCTGTTGCATACCATCCGGGGAAAGCTAATGTGATAGCTGAATCTTTGATCCGTAAGACAGCAGTTGAGTTGAGGGTGATGTTTGCTAAGTTGAGTATTTCAAAGAAAGGTGGTTGAGTGATGGAGTTGTAAGTAAAACCTATTTTGATTTCGAAACCTCTAGAAGGTTTCGAAACCTTTGACTACCAAGGATAGAAAGTTGCTGAAAATTATATTTTAGTCCCAGATATCTTCCTTTGTTCGATTAGGGTACTTACAGATGTTATTTTGAGCTGAAATTTTGCATGCATGCATAAAGTTGATCTAATTTCAAGATGGTTAACCTAATTTGGATGAAGTCCTTGTAATTTGGAAGATTTACATTTTGGTCCCTAAATTAGTGAAACAAGCAATTGATGATGTTTGAATGATCCGTTTGACTTAAAATTTATTGTGAAGGACACTTGAGTGTTTAATTGAACTTTGATGAAAAGAATTTAAACTTTACAAATAGAATTTAAAAGTTTTTACGATTTAGTCCTTAATTTTACTTATGTGTTTAATCAGATGTTGGTTTATGATTAATTTGTTTCGTTAATGCCTTATACGAGACCATGAGATGTAGGAATGAGATTATGCATCTAGGAAAAATAAAACAAAAAAAGTATATAACGGTTTTAGGGTTGTTTATCGAATCGGACCTTCGCGGGTTTGGTTTGATATTCCCCGAGTAACCCGTTAATGTCGGTTCTGTCTAGGTCGGGCTAAGGGGGTTACAATGTAATTCAGTTTATGCTAATATTAATCGGTCCAAAGGAAGATTAATAATTAGTAATATTACATGTGCATCTGTGGTAATAAACATACGATAATTATTCAGTTTTATATGTGAACAATAAATCGGCCCAAAGGAAGATTTTTGTTTAACATATTCTTATTATCAATGTTTGATTACTAAATCAAGATATCACTTACAAATTAATATTTTTTAAAAAATATTATTGGAGTGTTCGAAATCTTGTGATGAAGTTACCTTTATTCAAATTTATTATTATTTTGGTTATCTTTTATCTTGAGTAAAAGATAAAATTAAGAAAAATATTTTGAAGCAATTAAATTCATATTTTGGCTTTGGATATCTAATATTTTAATAGATTAATTGAAATATAATGTCGCCAAAGTGACCGCTTTTGTGTAGACTAGTTTATTTAAAATATTAAGATAATTATAGGTCTTTTTAAGTCATGCGTTTATTAATTGACCCAAAGAAAAATTAATATTTGACCGAATTACAACGACAACTGTGGCGATAAATGTGTGACAATTATATGATATTTTATATGAATAATATGTTAGTCCAAAGATTAATCTATTGTTTGACATAATTTATTGTCAATGTTTGATTGCTACAACAAGAGTACCGCTTACAGTTAATATTACTATCCAAAGACTTGATATTAATGTTGTGCTTGGTATCTTGAGGGGAACTAGTCATTATTTTAAATTTATTATTTACTTATGGATATATATGTGAGCTTGTTTATTTAATAATTTTTGTTCTATATTTAGATAATTTATCTTTACTATCATAATATCTGTTGAATACATTTTATACTTATGTTTGGTGAAATTAATTTCAAGGAATAGAAAAGACACTTATATATAGTATTTGGTTGTATGAACATAGAACTTTCACTAAGTGAAGAACAACTTGCACCTCTCACGGCGATAAGCATCCATAAATAGGATTTTGAGAGGTGAGTTCGTTCAAGTCTAATGATCATAATGTATAAATATTTTATAAATTTTTAGGAGCAAAAATCTTTAAAAAAATTATTCATGCTAAAGGTTTCCTTGATAAAAAATATATATTACTTTTTTTAAGATTAATATGATATCACTTTTGGTTTACTTGATGTCTATTAAGTATAAGGATCAAGGAAATATGAGGGAGTATATTATATTGCTTCAAAACTTAAGGCACATAAGATCAAACTTTATAACAATCGTTTGTTCTTATACTTTTAGTATAGCTTCCTATACAGTTTAACTAATTCAAAATTAGTTACAATTATTAAAGGAGAAATAAACTTCAAATGAGATTATTTCTCATTGTGTTAAAGAGGAAGAAAAGTTGAAGCATTATAATTATAAAAATACTCAATCAGTTAGTGCTCTTTGGTTAGTGTCTCTAAGAATAAGGGCAATAAAAATATATATTAGAATAAAGTTGTTAAGGGTGCTGCTCAAAAGGAATAACAATAAGGTATAAAGTGTTGATTTTTTTGTATAAGCCAGGATAGATGTAAAGAAATTAAACTTCAAAAGTAAGCAATTACTTAGGCTATTTTGAGTGATCCATGGGCTTTAAATTTTATGATCCTACAATTAAGATTATTTTAATGAAAGATTTATAAAATTTTTAAGATGTTGAGTTTGGAAGGAGAATAAGGTTAGATATATTGTTGTTAAGGAGGAATTGAATATTAATTTAATTCCTACTATCACTTTCCATGATGTTTAGGTCTTCACACCTATCATTAATAGAAATTGAATCAAGTACATCAGCAAAACAATGTTGAACAACTCTCGTTTAAGATAAGGTAATTATTTTTTAGAACAACAAACTCAAAAACCTAAAAACAACCTAAAAAAATGTGTCTTTAAAGATATCCATGAGAGGAAACATAAATACTATTAAGTATTATTACTTAGTATTTCATCAAGAAAATAAAGACAATAATAGAATGATAAAAGACAACCTGATCAGTTTCTTTTATCAAACCATAAATGTTTTAACTCTCAAAAGTGGATTGATGTTATTTAAAAGAGTATAATTTTATACAAGACAATAAAGTTTAAGAACTTGTCGCATTACCTTAAGGTACAAATCAACTGGTTGTAAATTAATATTTAAAATCAAGAGGGATGTAAATGATAATGTGGACAAGTACAAGGCATGTCTTCTATCTAAAGGATATACTCTAAAAAAATACATTGATTTTGTGAAGACTCTCTCAAGTTATACTGAAAGACTCTTTCAAAATATTTTGACACTTATTGCTTTTAATCTTGAGCTACATAAGATGGATGTTAAGCTTGTGTTTTTCAATGACAACATTGAATAAATTAATTATATGGTACAATCATTTATTTGTGTATAATGATACAAAATTAATGATATATAAATTAAAGATATCCATATATGAGCTTAAGTTTAACTCTCATTAATAAAATTATAAATTTTATATTGATTATCTCATTCGGTTTTGGGATAAATTTGGTTGAAAATTGTATGTATTACAAGTTAAGTGAGTGTAAATCTAGTGACACTCATATTACTAAAGAAGATATTTTTTTAGTGCCCTACAAGTAACCTTGAAATTTATAAAATATAAAAGATTTTATAATCTATTGAGAATCTAAGTTATGCTTTAGTATGTATCCATTTGGATATTGCGTACATTATTAGAATGTTAGATAGATATTTAAGTAAATCTAATACGAAATGTTAGATAGCAACCAAAAGAGTTATGAAATGTCTTTATAGAACAAAAATTACATGCTCATATATCGAAGTTCTGGTAAGTTATAGATCATCAAGTTTACAGGATTCGATTCTACTAGAATATTGATGTAAAAGACTCTGTCACATGAGCTGCTAACTATAGATTGAATAGAAAGACCACTTCAGTTATTTTGTGACTAATTCAAAATTAGTTACAATTATTAAAGGAAAATGAAACTTCAAATGAGATTATTTCTCATTGTGTTAAAGAGGAAGAAAAGTTGAAGCATTATAATTATAAAAATACTCAATCAGTTAGTGCTCTTTGGTTAGTGTCTCTAAGAATAAGGGCAATAAAAATATATTAGAATAAAGTTGTTAAGGGTCCTGCTCAAAAGGAATAACAATAAGGTATAAAGTGTTGATTTTTTTTGTATAAGCTAGGATACATGTAAAGAAATTAAACTTCAAAAGTAAGCAATTACTTAGGCTATTTTGAGTGATCCATGGGCGGTAAATTTTATGATCCTACAATTAAGATTATTTTAATGAGAGATTTATAAAAATTTTAAGATGTTGAGTTTGGAGGGAGAATAAGGTTAGATACATTGTTGTTAAGGAGGAATTGAATATTAATTTAATTCTTATTATCACTTTCCATGATGTTTAGGTTTTCACACCTATCATTAATAAAAAGTGAATCAAGTACATCAGTAAAACAATGTTGAACAACTCTCGTTTAAGATAAGGTAATTATTTTTTAGAACAACAAACTCAACAACCTAAAAACAACCTAAAAAAATGTGTATTTAAAGATATCCATGAGAGGAAAGATAAATACTATTAAGGATTATTACTTAGTATTTCATCAAGAAAATAAAAACAATAATGAAATGATAAAAGACAACCTGATCAGTTTCTTTTATCAAACCATAAATATTTTAACTCTCAAAAGTGGATTGATGTTATTTAAAAGAGTATAATTTTATACAAGAAAATAAAGTTTAAGAACTTGTCGCATTATCTTAAGGTATAAACCAACTGGTTGTAAATTAATATTTAAAATCAAGTGGGATGTAAATGATAATGTGGACAAGTACAAGGCATGTCTTCTATCTAAAGGATATACTCTAAAAGAATACATTGATTTTGTGAAGACTCTCTCAAGTTATACTAAAAGACTCTTTCAAAATGATTTGACACTTATTGCTTTTAATCTTGAGCTACATAAGATGGATGTTAAGCTTGTGTTTTTCAATGACAACATTGAATAAATTAATTATATGGTACAATCATTAATTTGTGTCTAATGATACAAAATTAATGATATGTAAATTAAAGATATCCATATATGAGCTTAAGTTTAACTCTCATTAATAAAATTATAAATTTTATATTGATTATCTCATTCGGTTTTGAGATAAATTTGGTTGAAAATTGTATGTATTACAAGTTAAGTGAGAGTAAATCAAGTGACACTCATATTACTAAAGAAGATATTTTTTTTAGTGTCCTACAAGTAACCTTGAAATTTATAAAATACAAAAGATTTTATAATCTATTGAGAATCTAAGTTATGCTTAAGTATGTATGCATTTGGATATTGCGTACATTATTAGAACGTTAGATATATATTTAAGTAAATCTAATATGAACCGTTAGATACCAGCCAAAAGAGTTATGAAATGTCTTTAGAGAACAAAAATTACATGCTCACATATCAAAGTTCTGGTAAGTTAGAGATCATCAAGTTTACAGGCTTCGATTCTACTAGAATATTGATGTAAAAGACTCTGTCACATGAGCTGCTAATTATAGATTGAATAGAAAGATCACTTCAGTTATTTTGTGACAATAAATATGCATCATTTATTCTATAAATAATAGGAACACTTTAAAATTTTAGTTCCTAGTTGTTAAAGAAAATTCAGAGTGTTTGTGTGTCTATAGAGCATGTTAGTACAAACTCCATAATTGTGCGCTTATTGAGAAACTATCACCCTAGGTCTTTCATGAGCACACTAGTCATATGGGTGTAATATTATTTAAGTATATTAAGTTTTATTGGGAGTTTGTAATTTTGATAAATACTCATTCGTTTTTTATATAATTTCGGTTACTTTAGTTTAAGGTTAATTTCTGCAGAAATAAAGTTATTTTGGTTTATGGACACTCTGAATTCAGTAAAGTTTGATCTCACTAAAGTTTAGGAGGACCAATTGGAAATAGGCATGTTCGGTTCACATTTACATGTAATTTCCATGCTACGCATCCATGATTGATCTATGTCATTTGATTATATTTTTATACGTGACCATTGATGAGTCCAGTCATGATTGATATGATGAAAACCGCTTTGATCCTATATGAATATAATTGATGGACGAGATTGTTTTAGAATACCTATTATATGATAGCAAATTTTTAAGCTCATAAGGTTATACATTTGTCAAGAAACATATGTTGCCCAAGTGGGAGATTGTTTGATTAAAATTCAATAATAGTAGGAACATATGTATAATGTATAATGCTATTATAAAATTTAACACGTAATTAAGTGACCAATTATGTTACATGTGTTGTAGGTATTAAATTATCATGGAATTAAAAGTGTAGATACCATAAGGTGTATTTATAATTTAATGAGTGGCAGAGTTATAAATACTTCAGAGTTGGTTATTAAATCAACTACTAGTTGGTTATTAAATCAATTATATAAAGGATTATGGTCCCTAAGAATTAGGTCAACTTGCATATCTCTTTTCTCCGTCTAAGAGTTGTGCCGCAAGAGAAAACCTAACTTCTTGAAAGATCAAACCCTCTGGAAAATCTTCATCAATGGATTCAGGGATGCTTCCGCGTTCAGTTTATTTATCTTATTGTTCTTGATGATTTGACATATAGATCTTGGGTTTATATTCGTATCGAATATATTTTAATTCTAACATTATCATTTTCTCTTTTTGATCCACGTGTTACACAATGTGAACTATGAGTTCAATGGATAATTCATTTAGCAAATCAATTGTAAGATGATTTTGCTGACCTTAAAAGAGTGACTAAGTCACGTATACCAGCTATGAATGCTCTGATTAAATTTGATGTTATAGAAGGATAAACTCTAGTTGCTAATGAGTTTAACTTACGCTTAAAGCGTAGTAGACAAGTAAGTTCCAAAGATAAGAGATCCTCAAAAAAATGAGCTATATTTTATGATGGTCTGATCGAGGAATCAATAATTATGAAAATCTCTAGAAGAGATTAAATGGTCTCCAACAGAGACATTGACATTACTCAGGTACCTGATAATAAAGAGATCTCAATAGATTATGTCATGTCTGGTAATAAGTGGAACTAAAATTAAATCGACGTCGTTAATATATTTGCATGCAATATAGCACTAGAGATTTTATTTGATGATGTGAATCATGAATCATTGTCAATTGGGCAATGTAAACAAAGAAATGATTGGCCAACATGAAAGAGACAATTTAGGCGAAAATAAAATCTCTTTTGAAAGGAGAAATATTTGGGCCTATAGCCCGTACATTAAAATGTGTAAAGCTCGTGGATATAAACGAGCCTTTGTGAGAAAAAGAAATAAAAAGGGGAAAATCATGAGATATAAGCTCATTTGATTGCACAGGGATTCTCACAAAGACATGAAATCGATTATAAGAAAAATATATTCCTTAGTGGTGGATGCAACTACGTTTAGATTTTGATCAGTTTGACAATAAATAAAATTACTCGATTTCTGCCTAATGGATGTTGTTACATTATATTTGAATGGGCCTCTTGACAGTAATATTTACATGAAATTTTCGAAAAGATTTAGATTGTTATAAGCAGTTCATTCAAGTTCTCGAGAATATTATTCAATCATATTGAATATTTTTTATGGCTTGAAACAATTTAGGCGTATTTGGTATGATCGCCTTATTGAATACTTATTAGCATAATGCTATATGAATTATTTCTCCGAGTATTTTTATTAAGAGGTTTAGCTCTTAATTTTATTGTTATGTATGTCGATGATTTGAATATCATTGAGACTCATGAAGAGATCTCCTCAAATACTTGTGCATCAATCGACATACAGAAAAATATGAAAGAGACTTTACATGAATAATGCATATTCATTGATCAATCTTATGGTTGCTAGGTCTCTTAATATAAACAAAGATTATTTCTGCCTCAAGAAAAGGGTAATGATATTTTTGGTCTAAAGCACAATATACACATTATTTGATCTGGAAGCATCGTATCTTATCTGGTCCAGAAATATTATTTAAATGCTACGAGATCATTATCTTTAAATAATTGTTATGCATGAGGCAAAGCCGAAATATATATTTGACTAAACATATTCTGAAGATATGTGAATGTTTTTCACAAGATAAGATGCAATCTATCTTGTAAGAGATAATACAAAATTTATATCTCAAGGTGGATATATCAAATATGATAAAACGAAACATATTTCTTCAAGTTTCGTCCCTCATGATTTTCAGATGAATATTATTCAATGAATCATTTCAAGCAATGATTTGGAAGATTTATCCACTAGTGCATGATCTACTTTTACATTTGAAGATTGTATCAATATTGAATTATGAAGATTCAAAGATCTTATATGATATTTTCATGAGGGAGAGTAAATACGCGTTGCACCCTTTTTCCCTTAACCGAGGTTTTGTCCCAATAGGTTTTCCTGTTAAAGTTTTTAATGAGGAAACATGTTATGCGTATCAAAGATGTGTGTACTCTTTTTCCTTCACTAAGAATTTTTTTTCCCACAAGATTTTTATCTTAGTAAGGTTTTAATGAGGCACATTATCTTCATGGATATCCAATGGGGTGTTATGAATATATTTGTTCATGGTGGATATCCATATATTAAGTTAAAGTTTAATGGGCTTTATTATTAGATTTAATACCCATTGGAATTAGGGTTTCCATCTTATGCCTATAAATATAGACTTTTGGACAAAGGATTGTATACAAACCTACTTTCAGAATATAATACAAATCTCTCTCTTTTGTCTCTCATCTTTGTTCTCTTACTTTGTTCTTATATTTTACTTTATTCACAACAGATTGATTATATATGAATTTTTTATTTTATTTTTTAAGAATAATGTTACTAGCGGCGTTTTTTGACAAACGACGCTAAAGAATAGGTTATTTGTGGCGTTTTCTTTGACAAAAGCCACTAAAGAACATGTTATTTGCAACGTTTATAATTTCAAACATCACTAAAGAACAAATTATTTGCGGCATTCGAAACACAAATGCCACTAAAGAACTTTTTTTTTACAGTGTTTGAAAACACAGACGTCGCTATAGATCTGAATTTTTTGTGTTGTTGATTTCAGTGGCGTTTTTGCGGTGTTTTTTAAGCGTCGAAAAAATTTTAGCGTGACTAAAAACACACTATATAACTAAAAAAACGTCGTTAAAAATCTATTTTAATATAGTGAATCCAAAACTAAATCTCTAAACCTTAAAATAAAATTACTTATATAAACTAAAGCTTCAACCTTTATAATTTATCCAATCATTTTCATATATATAGAGGTGCGAATTTGAGATTTAAACGCTTTGCATTTATTTCTAGGTCGGCGAGTGGTCGAGGCTAGAAAAGACACAGTTGGTGGTTGCACTAAATGGAATTAAATTCTGCTTGACATTACCTGCACCTTTCAAATTCCATTAACCAGCGACCTTGGAGACTTATAACGAGACACATCCTATTCCTCCCTGGCCTCTCCCTATCTCTTCTCTCACACGCACAGTTTTTAAAATATTTCCTGAATCTCCTCCAAAAATGATTAACATCGTTGCCGTCGTCCTTGTAATAACATTATGCAGCGCCAGCGCCACGGTGACATCGGCACAGGCACCATCTCCGACGCCGACGCCTGACTGCATGACCAACCTGTTGAACTTGTCTGATTGTTTGACGTACGTGGAGGCCGGGAGCACTCTTACGAAGCCTGACAAGCCTTGCTGCCCGGAGTTGGCTGGGCTTGTGGAGAGCAGCCCTCAGTGTTTGTGCTATCTGTTGGATAAGAACGCAACGGCCAGCTATGGGCTCAACATTAGTATGGATCGAGCTCTGAAGCTGCCGAATGTTTGCCACGTTGCAACTCCTCCCGTTAGCCTCTGCTCGGGTAATTCCTTTGAATTTACAAAAGTATTTTCTTCGTCTTAGTTTGGATCTCACGTGAAAGAAAGATTGTCAAATTTCATGGAATTATGATATTTCAATTAAAAATATTTTACTGATTTTATATTCTATGTACTTTCTATTGACGTGGATTGGATCTGGGTGCCTCTCAGTTAATAGGTTCGGTGGGGATTTAAGATTGCTCAGTTCGATCCCAACCAACTTTTTACGAAATAAATGAATCACATGCCCACTGTCCACTCAAAAATAGGTTTATTAATCAAATTAAATGAGTTTAAGTTTTTAATATTTTTGCGATTAGAACAACTCATAGTTAGTTAATTATAGATAAAAAATATAATTATTCCTTTTTAAATAAAAAATTATAGATAATTGGATACGTAACTTTGATTTTGTTATAAGTTTTAGAACATTATGATTTTGATTTAAATTGAATTATCATAATTCCATATTGCTCGAATTGGTTGAAGCTGAACTAGTAAAACTCATTTCCTTGAGTTCCTACAGTTATCATTGGTGCTCCAACCGCAGTTCCAACTCCAAGCACCGAAGGATTTACATCACCGGCAGCTGAGCCAACAGGGGAAACTGCCTTGGGACCGTCTCCGACCGCCGAGGCACCGACACCGGACTGCATGACGAACTTGTTGAACTTGTCAGATTGTTTGACGTACGTGGAGGCGGGGAGTCATCTAACGAAGCCGGACAAGCCTTGCTGTCCAGAATTGGCGGGGTTGGTGGAAAGCAGTCCTCAGTGTCTGTGCTATCTATTGGACAAGAACAAGACGTCGAGCTACGGATTCAACATTGATTTGGACAGAGCTCTTAAGCTGCCTGACGTTTGCCACGTTTCAACTCCTCCCGTCAGCCTCTGCTCCGGTATTACGACGGCCTTAACTTTGAGATCCGAATCTATGCTTAAATTCAACCACTAGGCACTAACATCCATTCCCTTGAATTGCTGTAGCTATTAATGGCGGCCCAACCCCAAGCGCTGGAAGATCTCTATCTCCAGGTAAGTTTTTTATTCCTTCGTTTTTCCAGTTGTATTGTGTTTATAGTCTTATGATGCTAATTGGTTCTAAATTTATATGGACCAGCTCCTGTCCCTGCCAATGGAGATATCATCGGTGCTTCCAACACTGCCATCCCCGGTGTCGCTTCCCTCTTTGCCTTTCTTCCCATACTTTTTGTGATTTAAATCTCCTGTCTCCCATTTTTCTACATATATGTTTAGCAATTAGCATTGTTTTTTCGGGATGTCTGCAGTCTGCACACTAAGATTGAGATTTTATCATTGACTTCTTGGGTTTGATCTCCGGCTACACTTGAATAAGCTATTAATTTATGTCCAACGTCATCTTTTTTATAGTCAAAATTCTTTGTGACTGCCTATTGCTTAATTCCAAGAGTCTTGCATCTCGCCTCCATTCGCTACTGGCAGGGAAGGAAGCAATAGTCAATAGCATGGAAGTTGTTGTGCTCATCTCGTTAGTACTTTCGTTTCAAAACCGAGACAATTTGAACAACAAAAATGTTCATTTATTAATAAACACATCAACTGGTGTGCATATAAATTGCTGATTGTGGCAAAGTACATCCAATTAGGAAGATTGAGAAGAGTGTAATATTTACAAAGATAAGACATTGGACATATCTATTTCGGTATGATCAACGTTAAGCTTGGGATCGGAAGCCAGTTTTTGAAGACGAACAAGGCTGCCGGTGGCCAGAATTGCCTTAGCATCAATATCATGCAAAGATCGGCGGTACAAGCTCAGGGTGGCGGAAGAAGCTGATTCCAAGAGTTCTGTACTGTTATGGGAACCCAAAAGGCAATGCCCCAAGATCCTCAAGCTAGGCTGCAAAAGCTCCCATGGCAGGGGAATCCTCCTCTCGTTCTTCACACCCTCTGCCCAAATGTCGCAGAACTCACAGAATTCGATCTTCGATCTAGCCGGCATTTCAGATATCTTGGCGTAGTACAACTCTAGAGCCACGCCGACGATCCTTGCCCTCCTCGACGATCGCATTGTACCGTGGGGCTCCAACGTAGGAGATATCACCGCTAGGTTTAACTCAGTTGTTTTGTTTTTCGCCGACCCTTTGCCCTCGTGGTAAATGCTGGGCTGCGACAGGTCCGGCACGTTGACGCTCACCGGCTGGCCATCGCGGGCAGTGGTTTCGTGGGCGTAGAGGGCTAATAGGATGGCTTCGAAGCCGGCGAGAGATTTGCGTTGGGCGATGCGGGTGAGGTAGACTCCGGCTATAATGGGGACATAACGGAGGACGACGAGTTTGAGTTCTGGGTCGGTTGAATAGAATGTGTCGTATAGCCATCGGCAGAGGTTGTTATCGCCGGATCCGGAGTCTGGTTTGCGGAGGAGGGAGGATATTTCTGCGGAGACGGTGGGATCGTGGAGTAGGGTAGAAGAGGAAGGGACGGATGAAAGGATGGAGGAAAGGTTTTGGATGCAGGAAGTGGCTGAGGAAGACATTGATGAAACCAGAGTGACTGAAAACCCAATGAGTTTGGTTTTCCATTTTCTTACTATATATTTATTACTAGTATTTTATATTTTCCCCCTTGGCTTAAACTTCAAAGGAGAGGAGATTCTTATGGAGTAAAAATAGGATCCTCGAGGAGTAGCTAAACGATATCATGATAAACCTTTATTTTCTCAAAGTTTGTTTTTTCTACCTAAATTGAAAGGGAAACTATTTAATTCACACATATTTATTTTAGTGGTTATAAGTTTAATTTAATATTTTATATTTTAATATAAAATTTAAAAAATGTGAATAATTATTTAAAATTTAAAAATTTATGAGTTCAAAAATTAGATATTAAATTTTAAAATTTTATGAAAAAAGTAATATATGCACATTATTTTTTTTTCAGTATAATTATTATTTATACAATTAAAAATGAAATCACTTATTTTATTAACTTGGCCTCCCTGTAGAGTACTTTCTATTTGTTCCCAAACTTTATTTATTTATGAAATGAATCTTAGTTGAATTTATTTATTTTATATTGTCCTAACACTTTATTTTAGCTAAATTATATCAACATCTTATAAGCTTATGGGTAAATCTGAGTTGAACCTCCTTTGCTCCATTGATGTGGAACTTTATTCATTTTTGTTACCAGGTATCTACACAATTCAAATACAGTTACAACTTGAAAAGATCAACCATCATGTTTTTTGGTATCGGTCACTCCGTGATTTTCCACTTCTGCTCGGTCTGAAGAGAAGGGCGGTTCTCTTGTCGGTGTTCAAAGGCATCGGATTGGGACAAAGGAGGATGGGCACAATCACCAAGGCTCATCTTCATAACCAGTTGGGGTGCAACCCAGGGAGGGAAACCCATGGGTAAACATATAGGAGTAATTTAAAAAATTATTTTATAATAGTGCAAAGATCCATAAATTCAATTTGATATTTATTTTTAATATTTAAATTATCATTCCCATCTTATTTTATTAAGACGAAATAAATTTGAATAATTAACCTTCCGACTTTTTAACATTTTTAATGGTATTTTTTAACATTCTTAATCTAACCTTATGGAGTCATATCTATTTTGTTTTTAGCACCCGATCAAAGTAGCTCATAGATTGGAACAATAAAGAAGAAACATGGAATTTTTCCCCATCAAAATGTTGTAAGCACAACAAATGTAAATGATAGAAACTAATGAACAAAACAGGAGAAATGTAAACACGAAACCCACAACCAAAAAACTAGTACAATAAAACTGTAGATGTCCTACTGGCTACTGAGAATAGATAAATCTTAACAAATGGATATGTGCCCTGTTCTTTTCGATCTTCACCGATTTCGGATCTCAATTAGGGTTAGATAAAGACTCTTACTTGGCCATCATGACTTTGACAAACTCCTCATAGTTTATCTGCCCGTCGCCATCAACGTCAGCTTCACGGATCATCTCATCAACCTCCTCATCAGTAAGTTTCTCGCCAAGATTTGTCATGACATGACGAAGCTCAGCAGCCGATATGAAGCCATTTTGGTCCTTGTCAAACACCCTGAATGCCTCTTTAAGTTCCTCTTCTGAATCGGTATCCTTCATCTTCCTTGCCATCAGGTTAAGGAATTCGGGGAAATCGATGGTCCCATTTCCATCAGCATCAACTTCATTAATCATATCTTGGAGTTCCGCCTCGGTAGGGTTCTGGCCAAGTGACCGCATGACGGTTCCCAGCTCCTTGGTAGTAATGCACCCTGCAACAAGGATAAGAATAAATGCAACAAACGAATACTACAATATTGGAATGAAACAACCAACACCATTAAATACATCGGGGCAAGGGCAAAAAGACATTTTATTCTGAGTTGCTTCCATATTCCCAAATATGATTTGTACACGAGAAGCCAGATATGGAAACTACAAGGGAGAAAAGGAACCGTCGGAGCAACAAAACTGTAAAGACTTACATGACCAAACATGATTTCATTGTGCCAAAAGAAAAAAAAGGACATCAATGTATTCAGTATCAAATTACCAGAACACCAGAAGGTCAGAATGCACAGACATCCAAATTTGATCATTTGTGGATTAGATGATAAATTCGAAACAAGTAATTGCTTAAACCGTATACATGTCATTCCTATCATAGAAGAAATCCAAAACCTACAATTATACACGACTCTGGAATTTACTTGATTAGGAGAACAGATCACGAACAAATAAAAGCAATAAACTTATTCACGAGTCTGGTATTTCCCTCGTTATTAACTTATAAATCATAGGCGTTGAGCTTCAAGAACACTTAATAGACAAGTATAGGATGCTTTCAAGATGGAACAATGATGGTTCAGTTAACGGGACCAAAATATCAAGTATGATAAGCATGCTACAAATCACCAAATAAAAGGACATATTCCATATTCAAACACGTCAAATAAAAGAAATCAACGAGACGACGGAGGAAGGTCAAAAATAATGAAGAATGAAAGCAAGCAAGAAACACTTGATGAAAAAGATCAAAGAAACGAAAGGCTCATCAATTCATAATTAGGACACCTACGTACGCCATATCATTCAAACCGCAAGAAAACCATCAGAAAAATAAACTAAAGAAAAATGCATCCAAAAATAAAAACGCTTAGATCTGCGAATCGGAGCTGAATCGAAGGAAGAAATTTATTATAACATTGTTCAAAAATAAAAGTAAAAACAAAAACATTGAGAAGTGAATTAAAAGAGAAAGATAAGGAACCATCTCCGTCCTTGTCAAATAGGCTAAAGGCCTCTTTGAACTCAGAGATCTGGTCATCTGTAAGCTGATCAGCCATTTTTCTTTCTTCTTTCTCGGAAAGATAGCGTTTGGAGAAGGAAAATTCGCGGAGGGGAATGAAGGCAACGTGCGAAGTTGAATGTGGAGAAATGGAGATGGGAAGGCTTATATAACTGGCCCAAAATCAGGCCCAACACAAATTAAGGCATCCTATTGTCTCTCATCCGCAAGCATTTGCTCACTTTTCTCTCTCTCGAAACTCAATCGTGTGAAAATCTATACTGCTACCACTTGGGGAAAATAAGGCTTCCTTTTGATTTAAAAATTAGAGTCGTTTTTTTTATAATTATTAATATTTGATTTATTTATCTGAATGAATCTGGTAAAAGATCTTATTTTTTATTCCTTCTCTTTAAAATGTCTACCTTTGCTGGTTTTCTCTCCAGTTATCTGCTAAATATTTCTTGTTTACACGGCAACATGTTTCAAACCTGAAAAGAGTATGAATGACTGTTGAAGAGTAAGTATAACCGTAGGGATTATATAAAACATGTTTATGTTTGTATTAACCTCAGAATTTTAGTTTTAAGGTTTTCTTTAATGAAAACAGTTTAATAGATATAGATATATTTAAATTCATAGAAAAAAAAACAAGGCAGAATGATAAAAAATTGGAAAGTGCTGAATGCATGATTTTTTTTCTTCATATTTTTTGTTTCTAACGCGGAAATTATTAAAAAAAAAAACATGTTAATTTAAGCTAAACCATCGCATTTTATTTGATAAGAAAGTTTTCAATCGCAAATCTCATTTCAACAGATCTGAGAATAAACTAACAACTCTCCCATGGATAGAGTGAAAGTGGTCTTAAGTAGTTATGCGTTGATAGGTTGAGTAGTCAAGCCAAAGCCAAAGGGAAACAGAGGGTCATAATGTGGATCACCAACATTCATGGGGAGCTGATCAACCGTCTTGAACCATGTCCTGGCAAGCTTGCCTGTGAACCCGTAGTCACCGAACAAAACATCGGCAACACCTTGGCCCTCGGTACCCGGAAGCCAAGCAGCAACAAGTGCATCGATCGATGAGAGATAGGGCTGCATGACAACCGGTCGGCCAGAGATGAGAACAACAACACATTTCACGGACCTACATACATTGTATATAGTGCTTGGTCCAGACTCGGATATCGTTAGATTGAGGCTGTCGCCAAATGTTTCTGCGTACGATGGTTCTCCCACGACCACAATGGCGTAGGAGAACTTGTTGGACTTGACAAAGTCTGCACTGGGGTTCTCACTGTAGACAACTTGTGTGGTTGGATCCACCGTATTTTTAATAGCATGGAGGATGGTGGTACCTGTTCATATGCAGATCGTATTGTAAACAAACATCGACGAGATCACGATACAGAACCGATAAAACCAATATGTTTTGATTGTTTTTGGGTGTAAATTTACGACATACCACTTGTGAGATTGTTGCCACCAAGACCCTGCCATGTAATGGTCCAGCCTCCGCATTGATACCCCAAGTTATTGGCATGACTTCCAGCAACCAATATCTTAGTTGTTTTCTTGGGAAGGGGAAGCAATGGCTTATAGGCCGACTTACCGTTCTTCAGCAGGACAAGAGTTTTCCTCACGGCTTCCCTTGCTAGCTCCCGGTGTTGCTGTTAAAACTGTGTTATCGGCTTTTGATTCATCCATTTATCATAACAGAACAATGTACTCAACGTACCTGATTCCCAAGTTGGTTAACCAGGCTGTTATCGGCTATCGGATTCTCGAACAGACCCATGACAAATTTTACCCTCAGGATCCTTTTTACGGCATCGTTGATCCTGCTCATGGGAATGATGTTGTGCTTAACCTGATAGGTTAAGTCATCAATGAACTCTGTGAAGTTAAAAGGAACCATCACCTGCAAAATGTTCAATTTGTCAAAATACAACTATAAGCTGCATAAAGATGATGCAACATAATCATAATGAAATAAATTTGACTGACCATATCAATCCCAGCACCGACTCCGACTTCTATGGAATACGAGTAGTTAGCATGTGGAGGAGAGGAGATCCTGTCAAGACCCTGCCAATCTGATATAACAAAGCCCTGAAAAGCTCCCCAAGAGATGTGTAAAAACGAATGCCTTAAACTGGTTTTTGCAAGCAGAGACAGATTATAGTTCAAGTCATTTCGGTTACCTTGAACTTAAGCTTGTTTTTGAGGAAGCCGGTGATGAGGTCGCGATTAGCATGCATCTTTTTCCCGTTCCAGCTTGAATAGGACACCATAATTGTTGCAACACCCTTTCTTACGGAGCTAATATATCCAGGCATGTGGATGCTCAACAATCCATTCAAGCTAATCACGGTATTGTTCTCGTTGATACCCTTCGTAGTACCACCGTCTCCCAGATAGTGCTTAGCACAGGCTGCCACCTTTTTCCTAAGATAAACAAGTACATTATTTTCGTGATCGAATTCAACTAAACGGCCTGCGACAAACGCTTGCCACATGACTCTACCAGAAGATGTCTAAAAGATTTAAGACAAAGTTGGCCAGTAGACTCATTAATTGTTGGTTAATGGTAAAGATTCTTACTTTCCGGCAACAAAGGGAACACCCTTTCTAGAATTGGCAGGGAGGTCTCCTTGTAAACCAGGTATGATCTCTGTCATCAATTGGACAATCTTTGGATCCTCACTGTAGCTTTCGTAGCACCGACCCCACCTCGGATCCCTGCAAACCTGCGAAATCAATCAAAAAGATAATCAGTCGAGGCTGTTAGCATAATCAACATTCAAGATGTCCCATGTTTAATTACCGCGATGCACGGTGCGAACACATAGGGGATTCCCGTAGCTCGAACTTCGAGCGCAGTTGCATCTCCAATCTTCTTGATCAGTTGAGGATCCCTGGTCACTCCAAGACCAACATTGTGAGGGAAAATAGTTGCCTTGTACACATTGTTGTGGCCGTGCACCGCGTCAATCCCATACATCATTGGAATCCCGAGCCGGGTCGATAAGGATCCCTTTTGCAGTGAGTTAACCAAGTTAATCCAAGTCTGAGGAGTAGCATTCGGGGCCGGTACACTCCCTCCACCACTCAAAACACTCCCTGCACAAACCAGACAACCATATATGTAATAAAAGCTAAAATGTGGACACAATAAAGATCATTTGTAAGATTGAATACCTATAAAGTACTTGTTCATCACGTCAGGGGTAGCAACACTGCGCTCAATCTGAGTCATTTGGCCAATCTTTTCAGCCAAACTCATCCTTTTCATCAAGTCTTTGATTCGAACACCAACCGGCTGTTTCGGATCTTTGTACTTCAAATACGGTGTTGATTCTGTGACAACTGCTAAGCAGCAAAACAGTAGGAATCCCAACTTGGGTAGTAAAAGTCCACCCATGTTTCGGATAAACAGCTTTTGGTCTGAAATTTTGGAGATTTTAAGATTGTTAGAATGGTAGAATGTAAGCTAAAAACTGAAAAATTAGCATTAAAGACAAAACAAAAGTACAAAACTATTCTTTTAGGTAGCTAAACCAGCAAAAGAATGGCAGAAAAAAAAATCATTTTCATTGCTATCAGATAAATAGCAAAAGTACAAAACTATTCTTTTAGGTAGCTAAACCAGGGTTTGAACCTTTGGATCTTCCTGTATTAAAGGTTGAAGCTTTAAGCTGAAAAGGTGGACAAAAAGAGATTGAGATGGAAGATACCATGCAGGGTCGATGCTGAGACTGGAAGAGAGACGTATCTATATATAGTTGAATTTAAAATATTACGTACAGAATGAATTTCGGATCTTGCATTCTTGGATGTATAGATTAAAATATAAAAAAAAAAAACTTTAGATGTGTATTGTTACACGTATGTACATGATGGATCGAGGGAAGAGACCGTTTTTTTTATTTTTTATTAAAATCGAATAATTATTAAATTTATTATATTTAATATTTTTATAATTAAATACTTTAATTAATTAATTTATCGATTATATGATTTAATTAATATAATTTAAGATTAAAAATTAAATAATAAAAAAATATTAACTAATCAAAATATTTTTAAGATTAATTAAATTTTTTATTTGTATAAACATGTTATTTGAGAATGATTATAATATTAATAATTCAAAATTTGAGTTATTAAATTGAACGTTTTAACTTTAATGATCAATATAGAAATAAAAAAAATTAATTAATGATCGGAATTTATTAAGAAAAAAATAAAACTAACAACCTCTAATAGGAGGATCACATTAAAAACGAACTACAAGTTTAGTAATTATACTAAAATTAAATTATAAATTTAATAACGTTATCAAATATTTAAAAAATAAAATAAACAAAATAAATCAGCTTCTAAAAATTTGGTTCTCATTTTTATAATTTACCCCAAAATTACAGATATAACTTCAATTTTTAAGTCAACACCTCGTCAGTAGACTCTGATTTTGGATGGATTCCAAAAATATAACCGTTACTTACCCACTTGTCTGGCTGAGTCAGTGGACTTTTATTCTCCATCCATCCACTTATTCCTCTTCTTTTATTATTCATCTTGTTTTCAACGCTTCGTGATCAACTAGCGCCTAGCGGCAATAAATTATAAATTTTTACAATTAATGGAACAAGGTCTCTTGGGTCCTTAAAGCTGTTGCTTAAGAATCTCATCACGTGATAAAAGCTGTAAGCAGCAGACCGATCTCGAAGTACCTTAAACAATCCGATAGGAGACAGATGGCTAGGGCTGCTGCTCATTTAGTAAGAGAATATTTTTAAGATTAATATAAAAACATCAGTTTGAATATGAATTGAATGAGATCCAACATTTACACAATTTTATGTTAAGAGAGAGAAAAATAAACTTATATAATTTTATGTTAAATTAAAATTAATTCTATTTTAAAATATAGTTAATTTTTGATAATTTTAATATCTATTTTAAAAATTAATAATATGTAATGTTATTGGTGTATGTCATTCATTTTCATATTTTTAAATTTTAAAACTTATATGTTAAATCTTTTAATATTTCTTTAAAATTTATAAAACTATTCCTAGTAATACTTTTTGACTCTCCTACTGCCTACCATTTTATACTTTTGATCTGGGCTTATGAGACGACTTCTTCTGCTCTAGTGGTCTTAAGTTTTCGATGTTGCTGAACTGGGGTTCTACTGACCCAACACATGAATTTTGATACTTCTCTGCTAACTCAGGTCAGCTTGTGCCCCAAGCCTACAAAACAAACATGTTTTGGCAGAATTTGGAGGAGGGGAATTATGAAACACACACTCCATGGTCATGGGGAACTTGCTTATGCATTGGGGGTATTGCTTTTTTAACAATGCTGGCCTCGCCAGTCAATTGGCTTTGCATTCTGGGTGTAAAAGGGTTCCGGTAATAGACATGACTGGGACTGCAGAGGGGGTCTATCGATCAGATAAACTTCTTAGGGTTTCGCTTCACACGAATCACGGGTCTTGGGGTCCTTCTCAATTCTCATGCTGTTGGTCATCCCTGTCGTTGACAAGTTCTAGCCGGATATAATTTCAATCTTCTCACTGTCTTGGATGATAGAACAGAGTAGTTCAATCATTATAATGTATTCAGTATTTGAAAACAAAGCCCAACAGCATACAGGTTAACAGCCAAAAGAAGGGTGCAACAAAACATGAAACATTATAAGAACATAAATATAGGAATATCTTACAAAACAAAGGGGACATGCCACATTTGGAAACTACAATGGCAAATTGACTTGTTTTAGACGTTCGTATAAGCTCAAGGCTGTAGACCCATCTGCTTTCTGGTTCTGCCCACAAACAAGTCTCCGGATTTGAGAAAGCCTGGAATACGTCCACTGAGAGTCGTAAAAGGAAATTGGGCAACGGCTTCTTTCCTTCCGAGGGAGACCATTGCAATCGCTGAACCAGGCTTGTACTTGGTCATGTTGCTTTCTTTTCCTCCATCCATCAACAACGTCAAGTTCTTAAAGACCACCATGGCATGTTTGTGAGCTATGTAACCCTGTTTGAGTTCCTGGATTATTGCAACATCTCAAATGTTGGGGTTACCTTTAAAAAGAGGACGGATTCAACACATAAAAGCCAACACATTTTTATAATGGGATAGGACTTACAGGGATATCAGTGATATCTCCAATTGCAAATATGTTGCTTCGACCCTTCACTCTCAAATGCTCATCAACCATCAGCCTTCCATTTGTATCCAAGTTATTCTTCAAAATAGTCTCACTGAGCCATGCTGTACCTAATGGTTTCGCGACACAAAGGAAATGGCAATCCGCTTCGATGCTTTCTCCGGTTGAGGTTAGATACACTCGGCTTCCATCCAAAGTGGAATTCAGATCAACTGCCTGATCTAATTTCACTTCAACTTTCTTTGATCGCAGCCAGCCTAAACTCTTATCAGAAGCCTTCGTTCCAATGAATTCCAGCAACCTTGGTCCCTTATGAACCAATGTAACCTTCTTTCGTGGGAAGTCGGTAGCGATTTCTCCGGCAAGCTCAACACCAGACGGACCTCCTCCAACAATCAAAACAGACTGAGCAGATTGTATCTTTTGATTTTCTGTCAGCATAAGGATATAACAGAATTAACTTGAGTATTATAAGAATCCAAAATTGTTTTATAATGCAGTGGTGTACCTGCATCATACTGATGAATTCTCTCCACCTTAGTCACGGGAAAATGATCAGTGTGTCCAGTCGCAATTACAAGATAATCGTAAACAATATGACAGCCGTCGGCGGTCAATACTTCAGTGTCCGTGATGTTTATCGTGGTGGATGTAACGATTCGTCCGTTGGTAAGGTAATCTCTATGGTTTATCACTGCTCTATCGGCAAACGATGGCTCCACCATGTTCCTTAGGTTTGCCCATGTGAGCTCAAGATACTCCTTTCTGATATTAAATCAAAGATCTCCCATTAATCACTCTACACTCTAAAGCAGTTGACCAAATCCGGTTCAATCAATTGTCAGCCACAAGAACATTTAAAGGGACGAATACAAGCTAAACTTAACCAAAAGAAGTAGAAATCCTACCTATACTACTCCGGATCATTAAACTTGCATTTCAAAGTTTTTCATAAGAAATTAATAGAAATTGAAGGGAGGGAAAGGCAAGAAATCTTACGGATCTATGAGAGTGAGATCGGCACTGAATTGGATCGTTTTGGCAAGTAGAGAGCCGCCAATTCCACCTCCTACAACCACCACCCTTCTTCTTCCTCCTCCGGATTCCATAAGGTCTTCAGTTGTTTTTTTGTTGGCTTGTTGTTTCAGATCATGGGCTGTCTTTCGTTTTGATAAAGAAATGTCAGGTCCATCATTCAAAGGGAATAAAGCTTGAATTCTTCCAAATCTCAGATTTTGTAAATACAGGTACAACCTGCGTTATGTAGTTCCAAATGCATCGCTTTCGCGAAAATAAGATCTCAGAAGAACCAATTATAAACAGGGAAAATTAGTTTCGACTTTCGGTATTTTGGATGGTTCGATTAGGATAGTCAAAGTAGCGAAACTGGATGGTTCGATCCGTAAAGAGTCGAATAATTTTAAAGGGGTAAATTGCACTAAAGGTCACTTAGTTACAAGTTGGGTAACAAATATATCATTCTTCTCATAAAAGTTATAATTGAGTCACTCAATTATAGGTTTTTAGCTAAAAAATCATTCTTCTTCTAAAAATAACAATTTAGTCACTCAATTATAGGTTTAAAAATAAACATATAACTTAATTAAAATTTTATGATAAACAAATCACTTTGTCATTAAAATTAAAACAATAATTTGGTATAATAATAATTGTAGTCTCAGAATTTATGCTTTAAAAAAAGAGTGTCATATTCAAAAGAAGAGTGACTTTTTCCTTAAATCTAGGCTCGTAAACAAAATGAACGAACAAGAACGAGTGTGTATTCATGTTCGTTCGTTTAACTTTAACCGAACAAATGAACGAACACGAACATAAACAAACACAAATTTTCTTGTTTGTGTCCATTCGTTAAGGATTGTAGCTTGTTCATGTTTGTTTATGTTCGTTCGTTTAAATGATAAACGAACGTAAACGAACGAACATAAATAACATATATAATATGCTAAATGTTTAATATTTTAGATTAATTCGATTAATTTAGCTAAACAATTGATTTTAAAACAAATTAGTTGATAATTAAAATTAAAAAACTCTTAATTATTAGATAAAACCTAAAATTTAACTGATTAACTAGTTTTTTTTCGATTCATTAACTCGGTTTAACAGAACAATAAACACCTCTAGCCTATAACAAGGAAGTTTTTTAATGAGTCATAAAATAAGACTTATCAACTCGAGTAACTCAAAAATTTTTGACTCAACTTACTTGATCTAATGCTCACCCTTAGATATATGTGAATAAATTTTAAACGAACATAAACAAACATAAATGAATGAACATAAACAAACAGATTACCGAACGTTCACGAACATAAATGAACGAAAGAGCCCTTCGTTCATGTTCATTCGTTTAACTAAACGAACGAAAAATCTTGTTCATGTTCGTTCGTTTAATAAATAAACGAACATAAACGAATTTCTCGCTGAACGGTTCACTGAACGTTCGGTTCGTTTACAGCCCTACTTAAATCTAAAATGAGTGACCCAATTGTTATTTTTAAAAGAAAGGTGATATATTTGTTCCTAAATCTACGATTGAGTGACTTAATTATTATTTTTTTTAAAAGAAATGATATATTTATTCCTAAAACTATAATTAAGTGACTCAATTCTTACTTCTGGTGAAAAAAAAGTCTATAGTTGACCCATAGTATATTTTATCCTTTTAAACTAGGCTTATGGGAGTAAAAAACCCTTAAACTTTAAGAAAAATCTGTTAAACCCCTAAAATTTATTTATACCTAATTATGACCTTAGATCATAGAATTGAATCTATTAAATCTTAACAGGTTTAATTTACATCTAGGATTGTCCACAAAAGGTACAATATTCATTCATGAATTTATATTCAAAAAAAATCAAATATAAATATTGAGTGTTACGTATATTTAAATTCAAAAAACATTTAAGTAAAATTAAATTATTTTTCACTTAAATTAATTTTATCGGTAACAATATTCTATTTTTAATGCATCACTAGATTTACCATATCAAATTTTTAATTATAAATTAATATTTAGATTAAACCAGACTTGAAATTAAGTTTTGTAACGAAGTTATATAATTATTTTTTTAGATAAATGTTTATTTTATTTATTCAAGAAACAAGATCAAAACCTATACAATATCAACAAGAAAGCAAAGGATTTCATCTTAGGGAATTCCCCAAACAGTACAAATTTCTCTATTTACATTTTCTAAATGTATGCATTTATTTTGTACTTTGTACTCAGTATCTCCATAATACAATCAATTAAAGTTCTATACTCCTTATGGTTTCCTCGAAAACGTCTACTATTCCTCTCCTCCCAAACATGGTAGACATATGAGCTCCAAGCAATTTTAAGAATGAAAATAAGTAGAGATTTTCTTTTAAGTCGGTTACTAAGCCAATGTAACTCTTCCTTCCAATCAAGCATCTCTCTACGCAACCCACATAATGCAAGGATATTATTCCAAATCATCCTTGAGTATTGACACGCTGCAAAAATATGATCCCGGGATTCTTGTTCACCATCACAGAGAACACAAAAACTGTCTTGTTCTCCATTGACTATTTTCATACGTTGCAACCTATCCATGGTGGGTAAACGATCTAAAATAGTCATCCACATCCTTATAGCATGCTTTGGGATGTGAGATTCAAACCATACAAGTCTGTGTCAAACCACCTTAGGCCTAGGATCCCCGAGTGCTAACTATATCTGTCTTATTTGTGCATTTCCTGCAGATAACATAGACAATAAAATAGGCCGAAGCTTGAGGAGCTTTTTAGTACTCCAACTGAAATGAGGCCTACTTTCCACAGACCATAGGTCTTTGCCCTTTAAAATATATGTTCGAGTTCAAGCTACCCATAAAAACCCTTCTTTGTAGAGGATGTCTTTCAGTAGCTGTATAAAACACGTTGTATTCTAAGTTGTGAGATTTTTTATGCTCAGTCCTCTCTCATTTTTAGGTAAACATATCTCTCTCCAACGGACTTTAGCACCATAAGAAGCTGAGTCTGTCCCCTTCCAAAAGAAACGCATGAAGGGGGTTTAATAGTTTTGATTACCCCTTTGATAGGAGGATATGTTACACCAATAGTTAGCTATATAATTATTATCTAATATAATTATCAAAAATCAATATTTAAAATAACAAAGACAACGTACTACAATTATTGTGTCTTTGAATCTGGCCCGACCCATTCACCCGTCATCTTCCCTGCCTGTAATTGCATTAACCCAGTGATAGGACCACGTGACCTGTTTTTGATGTTTCGCTCCCATCTGTTTCTTTGGTGTGGACTTGAACCAACAGAATGATTTTTATTTTTTTTGTTGTTGTATGACTCATTATTTTATATGACAAATAATTAGAAAATGGCAACAAGGCTTGAATCATTATTCAAGTCTAGACATGTGATGAATCCACTCAATCGTATGCCATTTGAACAACTTTGTTGTTTGGTAAATATGTAAATAATATTTTTAATTTATTTTACTGTGAAATTAAAAGTTGTATTACCAAGTGTACAGGCATCTTCTTGTGAAAGATTCTGTTTTTGAGTTTGACAACTACCTTCCTTGGTCCTATAAGGCTAAAACATCATTTACTCTCGGTCCATACCTTCAACTTAAAGAATCAAATGAGGTCATTCAAATATCGAGTCTGGAAAATAAATATTAGTCTTGCAAGCTAATAAATATATAAAAAATGGTAGAATTGCCTTGCCTGAGTACCTGTCCTTTTTAGAATTCCTCATGAAACAACATCCAACCAACTCTTCCATTCATCCCGGCCATAACCTTTCTCTCTTGTAGTGACAGTAATTAAATAATTATAATATTTTACTGAAAATGAAAATGTCATATTTTATAAATCATATTGTTTGAATTTGAGTTTTAAAACTTAAACTATTTAGTCTGATAAAACAGTGTTTGTTTTGTGTCCTGGCATGTGCGCATGTTAACCGAGGAGAGGTGAGGTGGGTAAGCCGCCAACCTGAAAAAAACTGTCTTTTACCGTCTGTTATCATTCGAGAACAGAGAAATTCCTTAGACAATGGCGAAGCACGTGGTCTGTAACAATTCAGCACTTTCATGGCAATTGGCAATTGGCAGTGCACCAACAGGAGCTGTCTATATCTATTTCCATTAGTGTTATTCACACAAGTCAGTGGGATTTTGCAACTGGAGCCTGGACGGGAGGGACTCAAACTCACTTTTCTTACACACCGTTGTAATGATTTATTAATCAAGCCATCTAAATCGGATCTTATAGAAGTTCAATATAAAAATGACCCTTTCCAACGAGAGATGGAATTTAATGAAAGAATTGTCTAAAATTTTTAAAGAACAAGACAGAAAATAATTTAAGATCTAAATTTTATTTTTTACCTCTACTTTCAATCTAGTTTTTAAAATTTACAATATAATAATTTAAATCTGTAAAATTATTTAAAAGGTCATATTATATTAAATCAATTCATTATTAATATTTGTATATGATTAATTCTTAGAGATTATAATCAACGTTTAAGATTTGAAATTATAAATCTTAATTTTTTAAAATAAATATATAAATTATATGTCTTTTTCCACTGTATCAAACAAATTACTGGTACATGCGTAAATCTATACCGTGTAAGAGATATTTTATATTATCATTTAGTACGTCTTATGTCTCAATCAGTTATGTCGGTAAAGAGTCGAGCACTCCCTTATGCTTCCCCTGCAATATCAATTAGACTCATTGAAGTCCAAATGATAAAAGGGTAATTTACATATTTAGGATTTTATCTTTATACACATTTTATTTTGGCACTTCAACGAAAGTTTCTAGTAAAATAATATTAATGTTAAGTATTTAACTTATAATAAATATTAATAAAGATTTATTTAATGAGGTATAAAAATTAAGTAAATAAATATATTTAATTTATTAATCTTATAAATAACGTGATAAAAATGATCCATGATATTTTTTTATAACAATAGATATTATTTTATTAAAAAATAATTAGAGTACCTAACTAAAAATATAGACATAAATGAGATACTAAATATATAATTTATTTATGATAATATACTATATTATTTTCTTCTTTTAATTCAGATATTCAAGTAGATTTATTTATCTAATAAAAATATTTCAGTTTATATATTAAATTTTGAATAAACTATTCATATTCAGGTTAAAAGGGTAAATAATTTGGTTCAGCGAATGAAATATTACATACCTTAGAGTCGTTTTTATAACATTTAATTTGAATTTGTCAAATATTAATAGATTGAATGAATTTTAATTTAATAGGGTATTTTTATAACAAATAGGGTCGTTTTATAATAATTAAATAAAAATGACTAAAATATAATCAAAATCGTTAGATACTCTTACTCTATTAAACGAGAAGAAAAGAATTTTATTATCTTAAAAGATCAAAATTTGAACGGTTTATATATAATTGTGTAGTTTTAAGAGAAATGTAAATAAAAAACAAATAAAGTACAATTAAAATAATTTATAAAGTCAAATTATCAAATAATAATCCATTTATTTACATCATTTAACTCATTTTGCAAAATAAATAAACAATAATCAAATAATTAAAGAGTTAATTAAGTTTTACAATCGGTTAACTACTCAATATCTTGCTGTAGTTATTTTAACCACTTCTCTTTCTCCCTATAACATTCGGAACTCTTTTTCTTAAAAAAATACTAGTCTCTTTTCTTTTCGGCTATTGAGTGAAGTGTAAGAGAAAAACTTTAGAGCTCAACCGCAATGAAAGGAGGAGAGGAACGGAGACGAAGATTTCGATGGCTTTGAAAACTGATCGTTAACACTGTTCGGCTTGTTATTGAAAGTTGAAACGTATTCGCGGCATTGGAATTGAAGCTAAGAAGTCGGTAATGGTTTTGAGATCCAGAGAAATTATTGTTTTTAAGGCGAAAGTGAACTGATTTTCGTTCATCCCTCCTCTTAGTTGCCATTTTTGTTCTTTATATTGCTTTGAAAGAAAAAAAAAAGATCGAGTAAAGAGGTAAAAGGAATGGAGTCTCGGATGGATCATTACGAGATCATGGAGCAGATCGGCCGTGGTGCTTTTGGTGCTGCCATTCTCGTTCATCATAAATCTGAGAAGAAAAAGTAATTTTCCTCTTACTTTCTCACATTCTTATTTTTTCAGTAAAGTGTAACTTCATATTTTTTGAATTATTTGTAACGTTTTGTAAAATTTTCAGGTATGTATTGAAGAAGATCAGATTGGCGCGACAAACGGAGCGTTGCAGGAGATCTGCACATCAGGAAGTTAGTTTATTTTTTTATTAAATTAAATCTGTAATAGAGTTTAATTTCCAATCTATAAAATGTTTTTTTGAATTATGTGGAATGTAGATGACACTTATTGCACGGATTCAACATCCTTACATTGTTGAATTTAAGGAAGCTTGGGTTGAGAAAGTAAGATACGATACTACTTTTCTTCTATGAATCTTGACTGAAAATTTAACTTTTACAAGTAGCTTGCTAAGTACGTGGCAGCCTTTCTTAATGTTGACTTCGAATTTGCTTCTTTTGTTTATTGTTATGCAGGGTTGCTATGTTTGTATTGTTACTGGATACTGTGAAGGTGGAGATATGTAAGTTTCTAAGTTGGATTCAGAACTTTGATTATGAGTTTTTGAATTTATGCAATCTCTGTAACATGTCAATATTGTCTTTTTCTTATTCGTTTTAACAGTGCTGAACTGATGAAAAAATCAAATGGGGTGTATTTCCCTGAGGAGGTACGAAATTGTCTATACCTCCTAGTTTTACAAGTTAAAGTTAGTTTCTTCTCGGGTTATGACTTATGAGTTTTGACTCACTGTTCAAAATGATGATCTTGACCTCTGTGCAGAAACTTTGCAAGTGGTTTGCACAGCTGCTTCTGGCTGTTGAATATTTGCATTCAAATTTTGTTCTGCATCGCGACCTTAAGGTATGTGTTTAAATTTATATTAGTCTCTCAAATCTCAGTAACAACTTAATGATTTCTGGACTGACTTTTAGCACTTCTTGGTAGTGTTCCAACATCTTTCTTACCAAAGATCAAGATGTGCGCCTTGGTGAGTTTGTCTTCTCGCTTTTCCTCTTGGTTTCTTATATGTTCTCTATTTTTTGTTATCATTTAGCTATATCCTCCATGGTTGCATATATTGAGATTATTATCCTTTTTTTTTTTTTTGATTTGCAATGGTTTAGGGGATTTTGGGCTTGCCAAAACTCTGAAGGCAGATGATTTGGCTTCTTCGGTATGTACTATGTTAAATTAATTTTAACAAACTTTTTTTAAAAATCATCTACAATCATAGATTTCCCCCCATTTTGTAGTTATCATTCCTCACGTGAATGTGCCAGGTTCCAGTGCAAGTTACTAATTGTTTTGTACATGGCTCAGGTGGTTGGAACTCCAAATTACATGTGTCCTGAATTGCTTGCAGATATTCCTTATGGTTTCAAGTCTGATATATGGTCACTGGGTACGTCCTCTAATGGGTATATATTTGACATGTACATATCCATTTTTCTTTGTCTAAATTGCTTCTTGGTGAACAGGGTGCTGTATTTATGAGATGGCTGCTCATCGCCCTGCTTTTAAAGCTTTTGTAAGAGTTCTTATAGTTCCTTTGGTTGAATATGTTCCTTGTCTTCTGTAGTGTGATCATGACAACCCTTCTTTATAGGTAGTTTATAACCTATTTTGGCAAGTAGTATATGTTTCACTTGATATCATGTTCTATGCTCCACTCGTTTACATAATGTTTTCATAGTATATGCCGTCTACTTGTCTAGTTCTGTGTAATGTCTTTGCAACTGCTACTTTTTGCCTCCACTGAGCGTGTAATTTATGTGAACCTAATTCAACTAAACTCTATCAAACTTCTTGTTCTAGGACATGGCTGGGTTGATAAGCAAGATAAATCGTTCCTCTATTGGGCCTTTGCCTTCTTGCTACTCACCATCATTGTAAGTATTAATGCACATTTTAGAGCTCACTGTTACGTTTTCACGATGACCAAGTATTCTCTATGATTTTTCATGCCTTTACTGAACTTTTCTACGCTTTAATGTCTCTTCATTGCCCTAGCTCTCTACCGTATTTTTTATACTTTATGTTTGGATCAAGTGCAGATCTTTTAAATCAAATTCTTACTCGTGTAACGTCTAGGAAATGTGAAACTAGTCTCACGGAAACCTTAAATCCCAAGGGACTATTTTATCTGTATCTATTTAGTAATGTCTTTATCACATGTCAAGTAATTAAATCTATGCATAATAGCTAATTTATTTAAGTTAAACACACAGGAAAACGCTGATCAAGGGCATGCTAAGAAAGAATCCAGAGCACCGACCCAGTGTAAGCATTTATTTTCATCCAACTCTAAGAATTATCTCCTCATGCATGACTTCAATGTAACAGTTTGATTATTTTCAACTTGCTTAGGCATCAGAACTTTTGAAGCACCCTTATTTGCAGCCATATGTTGATCAGTATCGCCCATCCTTCAGCTGTTCTTCAACGAATTGTTTCCCGGATAAGCATATTTCCACTGGTCCTGATAATAGGAAAACTATAGCTGAGAGTCAAAATAGTAATAGCTCATGTAGTGATAAAGATAGCTTGCTTTTAAATGACAGAAACACTGGCACTATGGTGTCAAATAGAAATAGTAAGGCCACTGACACAGATTCAATTTCAAATGATGATGAAGAAGGGACTGAGCAGCGCCCACCAAGTGAGGAAGAGAATGGCCCTGTTATTTTATCTTCCAAAGTTGATGAAAAAGGTTCGAGTGAACCTTCTAATTCAGAACAGGGATATAAAGTTCAATCAAAGCAACCGAAAACCATCAAAAGTATAATGATGGCTCTGAAAGAAGGGAAAGTAAGAGAAAACAGTTCGCCCATGAGGGGCAACCGTGCAAAATCTGCCTGTGGATTGACACAAAGAAATAATGTAGAGGCATCACCCAAAGTTATCAAACCACTGACTTCAACTCCAGTTCCAAAGTCTAATGCAGATACCATGACTTCTGCTTCAGCAAAATTACCGTTAGGTTCTGCACGAAGGATATCAGGATCCCACCATTTGAAGCACCAGGTATGGCTTAGGCTTGGTAGTTCTATTTTTAATTTTATTCATTATTGGTATTTTCACTTATTTTGAAAATTTTCCTCCTCCAGTTACATTTAATTGAATCCTCCCCAAAGACTAAGCCTAGACATGAAGGGGTTCCTCCCCTTGTGCCTGCGAAGCATGTAGCTGAAGACGGCCAATCTTCTAATCCTAGGCTAAAAACTCCTACGAATATTGCAAGAATATCATCAGTTATGGGAAGAATGAAACATGCAGGAACTGATGCTTCAGATGGCGCTTTTCCCATACCAAAGTTAAGTTCTACAGAGACAAACCAGGGCCGAGAAGCTATTCCCTCTCAACTGCCCTGCCATACAAATGTTGCCATGGAAGTTACACAAGAGGTTGGTATGGATCTAACTGGAGGTAACAAGGGGGTACAAACAGATAGCAGCAATTCTGTCTCATCTTCAATCTCAATTCAAGCATTTGAGATTTGTGACGATGCAACAACCCCGTTTATTGACATGACGGAACA
Source organism: Abelmoschus esculentus (assembly GCA_035048815.1). NCBI lineage: Eukaryota > Viridiplantae > Streptophyta > Magnoliopsida > Malvales > Malvaceae > Abelmoschus > Abelmoschus esculentus. The sequence continues at coordinate 29,301,169 of JAUCBN010000001.1, forward strand.
GACACATGATCATGAGATAACCACTAGCGTCCAGAGTTTGGAATTGAATCCAGCATCTAGCTTACTTGCTTCTCCACAATCAGAGAGACCTGAGGTTCTGTTGAGAGAAAGCCCACGGAATGATCGTAAATCTGTCATGTGTTCAACAGAAGAATCTGTTCCAGCCCAGAATGTTCTGCATTTTACACAAGCTAATGCAAAAGTCAATTTCAGTTCCCCTTTGGACATTCCAGTCCTGAATTTTGAAGAGATGTCCATTCTTAAAGACGATGTTGCTGTAAGCAAGATGGTTAGTACAGATGATGCTCCTTCAAACATGACAAGTAGTAGGGATTTGTCTATAAGCCAGCCAGTAAGTAGGGATGATTGCTCTATTAGTAGACCATGTAGCATCGGTGAGGCCCCTTTAAGCTGGCCAAGGAATATAGATGGTGCCCCTGTACGTAGCCAAACTACCGGGGAAGATTGTCAGATAAGTAGCTTGAGTAGTAAGGATGAAACTGTGGCAAGTGAACCTTGTAGTGGGCCTGATACAGTATTGCATTCAAATCTTTCTTCTGCATCCAGTGGCGATGACAAGTTCACTGTCTTGGAACTTCTCTCATCAATGGCAGAACCTATCCCTTGCGTTACCTCACCCATTTCATCTAGCCAAAAGAATTCACCTCCAGATAAAGGAACTAATGTGAATAACCCCACGATAGAAAAACCAGCTGCAACCTCACGTCCTCCGGCCTTTGATGATGTTATACATGTCATAAGGCACAGTAGCTTCCGAGTTGGCAGTGAGCAACCTGTGATGGAAAAAGTAGAAATGGGTGTCCAAAATGTGGATGTTGGGAAACTCATTAATGTTGTGAGGGATGAATTAGATATAAGAAGAAACATGACGAGTCCAGTGGCCCTCAAGTCATCAAGTTCTAAACCAAATGTTTCGGATCATTCGGGCGTTAAAGAAGTGAATGTCAGGAACTCCATTTCCTCGTCTCCGAAACCAGATTCACCCGATCCTGCAAGGCCCAGCTCTTCTCTGACAGCAGAGTTAGAGAATACACCGTCAAAGGAAACTTTGGATATCAAGTCTTTCCGGCAAAGGGCAGAGGCACTTGAAGGTCTACTTGAATTATCTGCAGAGTTATTGCAACATAACAGATTGGAAGAGCTGTCTAATGTTTTGAAGCCTTTTGGGAAAGCTAAGGTATCCCCTAGGGAGACAGCCATCTGGTTAGCCCAGAGTCTGAAAGGCCTGATGTTTGAGGATAGTGGAGGTAGTTCATGAATTATTCTTCTTCTTCATGATGTGATCTCTCATTCCCTTTGTTGTTGACATCGTTAGCTTCTCATTCCTGTCTCCTTTCACTTGTCATCTGGATTTTTAAAACATAAAACCAGTAGGTCTTATCTTTTTTTCACCTCATCCTATCTAATTCTTTCAATGCATTTGTTGTACATAGTTTTAAATAAGACCAGCTCTTTTTTTAATGACTATTGAGCCAAATTGATTCTGGTGTTCAACAAGCCTAGCCTCTCTGACTGTAGATTTCATGATTTTAGGAATTGATTTATGGATCATCCTATCCGTTTCATTCGAGTCGTACATTTTAGTCAAACCATAGCCTACCATGTTTTACTCTTCGCGCAGCTGGTTAAAACGACAATAAAAGAAAGAACAAATGAATGAGCTGTGCCTGTGTTATTATCAATATGAATGTATTTTCTATATTTTAGCGCTGCTCTTTTCGAATGTATTGTCTATATCTGTCAATTATTATATTAATCAGTCTCTGTCTTGCTCGTTAATTCATGAATAATTTCTAATCCACTTTCATTATTTGTAACACCAAAATTTGTATCTTTACAAATAACAATGTCATTAAATTATACAAAGCGTCATAGAAATTCGAAAAAACTATAATGGATGGGTTAGGAAATGTTGCTGGGGTTCACAAAATGACACAAAAACGAGCTACTGTTGTTATGCAGTACTAGGGGGATATATACTCATTTCATTTTTTTTCCGCTAAAAATATGAGATTCAAAAAATTACAATTAATAATTTTAATGTTTTTTATGGTTATAAAATTCAAATTATTTATTTTTTATTTTTAGAATATGTATTCTAATTTTTAAGTTTTATATGTGTTATGTATATTTTTTTAAATAAAAAAATTAAAAAATATATATATAAATTAGATTCTCGATACTTAAGAATCAGGATGTGAGCTAAAAAAATCTGATACTCGAAAAATAAAAAGGTAATTTCCTTCAAATTACAAGAGATTTTTATTTAGAAGCATAAATCCTTCAAATTCATGTGACAAAATTAGGAAAAACTCTTAAATCCTAAAACAAGCTGGGTAAAAAATAAGGTCATTTCCTTCCAATTTGGGCTTCTAAGCACTACAAGGTCAAACCCCCCAATACTTAGCAAACTAAGCTTAAAAAAAGGGACAAAGAAAGCCCATCTCACCCATCCAAGTTTAATTTGTTTGTACGAACTCCAACCACCATTACCCTTCCAGATCCATCGTCCCCAGCCGCCTTATCCATCATCCTCTTTTGCCTCTGCCTCGGTTCTTCTGTACTTAATTATATATTTAATTTTCTGGATTTAGTTTAGGTGTTTATGAAGGACTGATGAAGTAATTTAAGAAACGCAATCCAACACACACAAAAATTATGAATTCGATTCAGGCTAGCAATCGAATCTTACCCTGTATCAGCGGTTCAAACACAAGAAAACCAGAGCTCTTGCCCTCTTATCCCTTTGTTGTATGCTTCAATCATAAGCTTCCGGTCACCGGGTCCTTGAAATTACTTGCCACTTCATCATCACGCGGGCAACGGTTTGCTCCTTTATTAAACCACAATCGATATGCATCGGTTTCGAAATGCCGGCATGGGAATACGCTTTGCAGACTAGGAGGAGGCGAAGATAAGCCGACTGGAGACAATGAGGTAAGATGGGTTCTTTTCTTTGGGCATGAATGCTCGATATATGTTTAAATGGTGAGGTTTATAAAGATGCAGCGCTTTCGTTTGAATTTTCATCTTATTATGTAGTCTATATTGAAATTTTCAGATGTATGGTTTGGCGATGTTAATATTTGCTGAAGTGCTTTCGTTTGAATTTTCATCATTTTGTATAGTTTATTAAAATTTTCTTTTGGATGATCACAGTGGAAGAATTGATAGCTTTGAATTTTGCTTTGTTTTCTTATATGATACACTGGTTCCCCCTTGGTATACTGAGAACTATGTGATTCCTATCCGGTTGTTATTGCTAGGGGTGAGCATTCAATTTAGTAATTGAGTCGAATCCTCTAAGTTTAGTCTAGTCAAAAAATTCTATTTTTTCAAGTTTGAGTTGAGCTTCGCTCTCCCGGTTTCCATGTAGGATGCCCTTGTGGTTTCTTCACTTTGATTTTTGGATGTCTTTGGAATTTATTTGACAACTCAAAGACTAGATCTGAAGTTGGATTGCTTTAACTGGAGTGATAATGTGTTATGATGGAAGCATGTGGCTCTAAAATACTACACAACTGTAGAGGAAACAGTTGAGAGAAAACTAAATTGGTGCAAATTTGGGCTGTGTAATTCAGTTTAATGCTTCAGTAAGGAACCTAAAAGAATATAGTCGAATATGGTATTATTGTTACTTGTTAGCAGGTTTCACCGTGGAATGCTATTGAGAAAGCTATAGGAAACTTTGGGAAGAAATAATCAATCGAAGATGTGTTAAGGCAGCAGATAGAGAAACAAGAATTTGCTTATGAAGGCAGCGGCAAAAATCTGCCAGGTGATGGAGGTGGCAGTGGTGGTGGCGGTGGTGGTGGGGATGGATTTGGAGGATCAGAGGATGAAAGCCTCTCTGGGATTTTTGATGAGACCCTGCAAGTGGTTTTAGCAACCCTTGGTTTCATATTCCTGGTAAAAAGATTTTTCGTTTTTTTGTCTTTGTTTATTTTGGCTCTCAGGTCTCACTTTTTTGGTCAAATTCAATGAAATCGATAGCTTCACTTTGGTCAACTACAAGTTTTCTTATAGGATACATTGTATATCAGGCATTTATCTGAACTAGTGAAAGTATAGTCCCCAAAAATGGTGTCATATCCAATGTATTTCTGAAATTTGTGGGTTGATGGCACTTGATACAGTATATATACATCATAACTGGCGAGGAAATTGCTCGGTTGGCAAAGGACTACCTCAAGTACCTCTTTGGAGGAAGCAAAAGTGTTCGATTGAGGCGTGCCATGTTCCAATGGAGAAGCTTCTTTGAGAAGCTGACTGAGAAGAAGGAATACGATAAGTTTTGGTTGGAAAAGGCTATCATCACTACTCCAACATGGTACGACGGCCCAGACAAGTACCGAAGGGTCCTCAGTTCTTACATAGAATATGAGGAGGAGGAGGAGGAGGACGACGACGACGACGGTACAAATGAATCATATTATGACGAATAATTTCGAGCAGTGTGTCTTCCAGATGTGAGAATGACATTCAGTGCTGTCTATGTTCCTTAAAATTGTTGGTGTGAGTAACCTAAACCAATTTTTACATTGTGGAAGAATGTTACTTTATTTGGGGTATTACAATTGAACAGGGAAGATGTGTGATGGTTATGGGGCTTAATTAACTGATTCGGACTAGTTCGGTCTCTCCGGGTAAATGGTTTAAGGATGATTTTGTTGAATCGAATCGATCAGCTTATTGACTTAATATATATTATTTTTAAGACTTTGATACACATTTTTTTCTTATTTTTAATTGTATTTACAATGTAAATTGTATAATTAAAAGTAAAAACCCAATAACTCGAAAAATTATAACATGGGTCAGTCCCATCACGTCATCCATGAGACCAACCACTAAAAAACACTCTATCATCAATTTTTTTCATGTCATATTTTTTAAAGTGAATCATCATATTTACTGTTAATTCTTTTTAAAAATTATCTTTCAAGTGAAGATTCACTTAAAAAAATTATGGCATGTAAAAATAGATGATGTGGGTAACTTTTAGTAGTTGGTCTTATGGACACATGATAGAACTGATTCGTGATATAATTTCTCCAATAACTCGACCTAATTTACAAACTCAATTGACTAACCTAGTAGTTGATTTAACCAATCGTACCAATTAACGTTAAGTATGTTTAGTTATCTCTATAAAAATCGGTTAGTTCAGTTATTAGATACGAGTTTAATTTAAGACAACTTTTAATATAAATATCGTATAATAAAATATTTAAAATATAAATATTTAATCTTAAATTATAAAATTTAAATCACAAATACTAAAACATCAAGCTTTACGTTACGAAAGTTTTTCACATTAATTTTCGAGTCGAAAAATGATTAATAAGGTAAAAAGAGTGCGATTAAGAAGTGTCCATAGGCCATATCCAACTATACGATATTAATACTATTATGATTACTATAGCTAAAAAAAATCTATACGGCATTACAATCATATTCATCTCACTGCACAAACTCGTGGTTCCCTCGCTCGCCCTTCGCCTTCACTGGTTCAAACTCTGGGGAATCAATCACCGTAAACCTCTCTGCGAACCCTTGCCTTGCCTTTGCATACATTTTCTTACGGGTGCCTTCTACCTCTCGTTGTTTCAGTAATATTGTCCACCGCCTCCTTTGTGCCCACTTCGATTTGTGTATGTGTGTGTGCTTTCATCTTCATGCAGATGGCTCTTGATTTTTTTTTTTAAATCTTTAGCGCCTTGTCTCTGTTGAAAAAGATTCGATTTTCAGTTTTCTTCGTTCTTTTCGTGCTAGAAAATAAAATCTTTCTTAATTAAATCCGGAAATGGAATAATATAATTAAGAGTTTACGAGATCTTTAGCTGGTTAAAACTTTTGGGTTTGAAGGATGTGGACATTTTATGTAGATAGGCTGAATATAAGCTTCAATTTCGGATTTTACTGCTGTTGATTTGTCCAATGAGCGTAAAAATTGAGTTTTGAATCATGTAGTGTTGGTATACATATGGATTTTGATGTTGAAGCTTATCAACTACTTAGTTTAGTAATAAGTTCATTTGTATGCAAATCTTAGAGATTGACTGAGTTAAACTGTTTAATAATTTACTTGATTCTTTGGAATTTGGATGTGTGAAGACTCGGGGATTTAAGAAATGGATGACAACTTGTATGATGAATTTGGAAACTATATTGGACCTGATATTGAGTCCGACCAAGGGAGTGAAGGTGAGGAGGAAGAAGATGAAGATCTCCCTGACAGGCATGCTGAAGAGGAGAGTGAGCAATCTGATGATGAGGCCCCACCTGGTGCGTCTAATGGATGGATTACAGCTGCTAATGATGTTGATATGGATAATCAGATTGTTCTTGCTGAGGACAAGAAGTATTACCCCACTGCTGAAGAAGTTTATGGAGAGGATGTCGAGACCTTGGTTATGGAAGAAGATGAGCAGCCTCTTGAGCAACCTATTATCAAGCCTGTTAAGAATATAAAGTTTGAGGTTGGAGTTAAGGATTCTTCAACTTATGTGTCAACCCAATTTCTTATTGGTTTGATGTCAAACCCAGGTTTGGTCCGCAATGTTGCACTCGTTGGACATTTGCAGCATGGGAAGACGGTGTTCATGGACATGTTGGTTGAGCAAACCCACCATATGAACACATTTGATGAAAATAGTGAGAGGCACATGAGATACACTGATACTAGAATCGATGAGCAAGAAAGAAGGATATCTATTAAGGCAATCCCAATGTCTCTTGTCCTTGAGGACAGTAACTCGAAATCGTACCTCTGTAACATCATGGACACTCCTGGTCATGTGAATTTTTCTGATGAAATGACTGCTGCTCTTAGGCTTGCAGATGGTGCTGTGTTAATTGTTGATGCTGCTGAAGGAGTGATGGTAAGCATATCTATTCATGCATATTTCAATAGTTCTTACGGTAATTATCCATTTATTTTAGACTTCTGGTTATTCCTATGCTTGAGAGCACATCCTAATTTATTCTTGGAAGTAGTAAATGTTGTATAAAACTTCAGAGGCAAGCATTATAGTAAAAAATGAGCCCCAAAGAAAATGATATCCATTGCAATCCTAGTAAACTCCTTTTCAAATTCATTGCTTTACCAATTATTGAATTTCAGATTTCATGATAGCTTCACTTTTTAGAATTTACAAACAATATATGGTTGTTGCGAATGATACTTCGGTTTATTGTTGTGAACAGGTAAATACCGAGAGGGCTATACGCCATGCAATTCAGGAACGAATACCTATTGTAGTTGTTATAAACAAGGTGAACACTTTTCACTTTTATGCTTTATATTAAGTTACATTATGTATTCATGAAAACACATCTTGCTTGTGCTTATATGTTTTTTTATTATTTTTGAAGGTTGACAGGCTGATAACAGAACTGAAGTTGCCCCCCAAAGATGCTTATCATAAACTAAGGCATACCCTAGAAGTAATTAATAGCCACATATCTGCAGCCTCTACAACCGCTGGTAATGTTCCAGTTATTGATCCTGCTGCTGGAAATGTTTGTTTTGCTAGTGGAAGTGCAGGATGGTCCTTCACTTTGCAGTCATTTGCAAAATTATATGTCAAACTACATGGGATTCCATTTGATGCTGAGAAGTTTGCATCACGTCTTTGGGGTGATATTTATTATCATCCTGATACAAGGACCTTTAAGAGGAAAACCCCAGCTGGTGGAGGAGAACGATCATTTGTTGAATTTGTGCTTGAACCCCTTTATAAGATATATAGCCAGGTGATTGGTGAGCATCGGAAGAGCGTAGAGTCAACTCTTGCCGAGTTGGGTGTCACACTTAGCAATGCTGCTTACAAGTTAAATGTTAGGCCTTTGCTAAGGCTGGCTTGCAGCACAGTTTTTGGTTCAGCCTCAGGCTTCACTGATATGCTGGTTCAGCACATACCGTCTCCAAAGGATGCTGCAGCTAAAAAGGTTGATCACACATACACGGGATCTAAGCATTCAACGGTTTACAAGGCCATGGTAGAATGTGATCCATCCGGTCCCCTCATGGTTAATGTGACCAAACTATATCCCAAGTCTGATTGCAGCGTTTTCGATGCTTTTGGTAGGGTTTACAGTGGTAGAATTCAAACTGGGCAGACTTTGAGAGTACTGGGAGAAGGCTATTCACCAGATGACGAGGAGGACATGACAGTAAAAGAAGTTACCAAATTATGGATCTACCAAGCTCGATACAGAATACCTATAAGCAGTGCTCCTCCTGGCTCTTGGGTTCTCATTGAAGGTGTTGATGCTTCAATTATGAAAACTGCCACCCTCTGTAATATGGATCTTGATGAAGATGTCTACATTGTCCGGCCTTTACAGTTTAATACTCTTCCTGTTGTAAAAACAGCTACCGAGCCTTTAAATCCCAGTGAGTTGCCCAAAATGGTGGAGGGTCTTCGGAAAATCAGCAAGAGCTATCCTCTAGCTATTACTAAAGTTGAGTAATCTGGTGAGCACACTATATTAGGTACTGGGGAGTTGTACTTGGATTCAATTATGAAGGACCTTAGGGAGCTCTATTCTGAGGTGGAAGTCAAGGTATCTAATTTGTGATACTCCATGTCCTATTTTAGTTATATATCTTTCTGAAACTAATTTCACTGTTATAAGGGTTTTGCTCGACTTTATTTTGTGTGTTCTCATTTCTTATATTTCTCCTAAAATATAGGTGGCAGATCCTGTTGTTTCATTCTGTGAAACAGTTGTGGAGTCTTCATCCATGAAATGCTTTGCCGAAACACCCAACAAGAAGAATAAAATAACCAGGGTAAACAGCCTTCAATTTTTTTTTTAAAATCTAGATGCTTTTAGTAATGATTACTAGTATTACTTGCCTCAAGGCTGTGTGATCACATACCTTTCCATGATTTTAAAGATTGCAGAGCCATTGGAGAGAGGTCTTGCAGAGGACATTGAGAATGGAGTTGTAAGTGTCGACTGGAGTAGGAAGCAACTTGGTGATTTCTTCAAGACAAAATATGATTGGGATTTGCTTGCTGCACGTTCCATCTGGGCTTTTGGCCCCGATAAGCAGGTAACAATGTGCAAGTTCTTTAACCTTTTTCTAACTGAATCCTTGATTTGGGTGATTCTATCTGTAATAACCCGAAAATTAGAGGTCAAAATCCCCAAATAAAGTCAAAATCCCTAACTAAAACCCTAAAAATTTTGGGAATTAGAATTCTGAATTTAGGGACTAAATTGAAAATTTTTAAAACTTGAGGGTCAAAATGCAAGAATTTAAAAAAACTAAGCCCTTAAACCGTAATTAAACCATTTTACATTTGGGAGGTTTTCTTCTTCCTCTGTAACCGAAGCATTCAATGGGAAATTCAATGAGATTCAATTCAAAGATTTTAATTCAGCTTATAATTGGTTCAGATTAATAATTGATTTAGATTTAACTTTGATTCTACGTTCGAATCTTTATCCCTGCATCTGTTTCTGCTGAATTTTTCCTGGAGGCTTTCTTCTTCGTTGGATCATTTGGGTAAGATTTTCAATCCATTTCATTTCTTTTCTTGTTCTGTTTCGAATTTGGTTTAAGGGGATCTGTTATCTAAATTTTAGTCGTGATTTGATGCGTGTTAGTTCGAATAAAACAAAGAAAAACAGAGGGGGGAAGTGTTGTATTCGGTTGGTTCAAATATATATATTTTAAGGGTTGTTTTGATTCGTTTAAAAATAAGGTTTGATGCGAATCGGGTAAGGGTTTTGGTTTAGGTAGTTTTTGGATCGAATTTAGAGAAGAATCGAATAAGGGTTTAAAAATCAAAAAAGATGGTGTTTGGCAAGTGGGAAAATTCTGGAAATTTTCCAGATTTTCCCGGAAAATCTGGGAAATTCTCAGATTTTCCTGGGATCCAAACAAGGTATAACCGGCCCAACCCAGAACCCGGCCCAAACCAACCGGTCCAGGAAAACCCGGCCCAGACCGAACCGGACGGTCCAGCCGACCGGCCCCCATCCGACCCGACCCGACCGTGACCCGACACGACACGACAACCCGACCCGATCTCCGACCCGTTCTCCGACCCGGCTGACGTCATCGCTGACGTCACTGCTGGCGTCATCTGCTGACGTCAGCGTTGACTGATGACGTCACTGCTCACGTCAGCGTTGACCAATGCTGACGTCAGCAGTTGATTTTTTTTGACCCGGGCCCACTTTATGTTTTTCGACGTCCTGAATTCAATGGCGCAGTCCGTTTTTCGAAATTCGAACCCGAAGTGTCATTTTTGGGGGTTTTATGTTCGATAAGTTATCTGGAAAATTTCTGTAAAAGTTTCTAAACACGTTTCTGTTTGCTTCAGGTGACGAGGATTCCGACCCCGAGCAGCTACCTCCTCCTCCTCCTCATGTACGAGGTCCGATACACCCACATTCGGGACCATCACGTGAGTAACAGTTATTCTGTTTAGATTATTTTCGGTATTGTGGCATAGTAGAAAGTCTAATATAATTCTGTTAATTGTAGACTCTACTCCTGCTCAGCCCGGTGGTAGAGCCGAGTCCAGTAGACGTCAGGGTCGTCGTTGAGTCTCTGATACAGGTGTGTTCTCTCCCGTTCATCCTGTAAATCTGTGTTCTGTATATTCGATTCTGTTATCCGTATGATCATGCATCATTCTGTTATATCATATCTGATTCTGTTTCTGTCATGCTTGCCTCCTGTTAGATAATAGGCATGCATTCTGATTCTGTATCTGCATTACCATGACATCTGGGATATTATCTGTGTACGGGGAAGTTAGTGATTTTATCATTTCTGTTCAGTGGCTCCACCTTCGGGTCGAGGTACCACTTCTGTTGGTGTGATGGTGTTAGAGTGGTCTGGGGACCAACTCTTCTGAGGTGTTCGGAAATGGGTGCATATCATGCATACTCAGTTTGTTCTGTTATTCCGTTATCTGCTCTAGAGACACACTAGGCTCCCCAGCTTACACCCTCTCAGGTTCTTGTTTCAGATCTCAGATCTAGGCCCGGTACGGTACTTGGAGGATCCTGTTTCAGTACTGATATTTATAGTATGTTTTACAATTTTCGGATTCTGGACTATTTTATATTTGAACAATATTTCTGTATATTGAACATTAAATGTTTATGGGATTTGTTACATTTATTGTTTATAAATTATGGGTTGAACGTTATTTTAAAATGTTAATTTTATTATTATTTTAATTTATTAATTATTCAGTATTTATCCGAATATTTTATATTTAATTTTTGTAAACCCTAACTTGGGAAACAAGATTTCAAGCCGTAAACCCTAACTTGTAATCTAAGAAATTAGGTTACTTTTAGGGGTTACACTATCTCACTCTGTTGTAAAGAGCTGGAAAAGATTCAAGCCCTAAGAATTTGCACCTCTGCTGTTTTCAATCATGTTTTGCAGGGACCTAACATTTTATTAGATGATACACTCCCTACTGAGGTTGACAAGGCATTGCTGGGATCTGTCAGGGATTCTATTGTCCAGGGGTAAAAGATTTTATCTCTTCTTTCCTGATCTTCTATGTAACTTATCTACTTCTGCGGTTAAGGATTTCATGTTTTGCTGGGCAGATTTCAGTGGGGTGCTAGAGAAGGACCTCTGTGTGATGAACCAATTAGAAACGTGAAGTTCAAAATAGTGGATGCAAGGATTGCATCTGAACCATTGCATCGAGGATCTGGGCAGATCATCCCCACAGCTCGACACGTGGCCTATTCAGCTTTCCTTATGGCGACTCCACGACTTATGGAACCTGTATATTATGTGGAGGTATGTTCAATGATCAATTTTCAATGATATTCCCACCGGCTCAATATCTATTTAAAGAGAAGCCAACCGAGATAATGTTGCAAATCGAGGTACACAGGATGCAGTTAAATAAAGTTCCGTCATTCTAGTATCTTTTTAATCACATGCAACCCCCTCAAATGACAAGCTTGTTTATTTTGTGATTTTGTTTCAGATACAAACACCAATCGACTGTGTCTCTGCTATCTACACGGTGTTGTCCCGTAGACGTGGCCATGTTACAGCTGATGTGCCACAACCAGGAACCCCAGCCTATATTGTGAAGGTTTGAAAGCTAAGCCTAAATTCCTTTAGAAATATTTCCATGACTATTGGTTTTGTTTTTTTAATGTGAGCGATGAAATTAGTAGTGAAAATATGTATTGCATAGTTCGGTTGCCTAATTTTGTTGTCCATTCATGCAATTGCCTAATAGCTTACTAGTTGCTACTCACCTCATCTATATACATGCTTACAGATTCATCTGATTCCTTTTTCCTTTTAGGCATTTTTACCTGTGATAGAATCCTTTGGATTCGAGACAGACCTGAGGTACCACACGCAAGGTCAAGCCTTTTGTCTCTCGGCATTTGACCACTGGGCCATAAGTTCCCGGAGATCCCTTGGACAAGACCATAGTTCTGCGGCCTCTTGAACCTGCACCAGTACAGCATCTTGCTCGAGAGTTCATGGTGAAGACTCGGCGCAGAAAGGTATTGCTACTTCTATCAACACATGCACACTTACAGCCATGCCCGAATTCCATCTGTATAATGGACAAAGATCTTTAAACGAAACTGACACACAATCGATTGAATATTCTGCAGGGAATGAGTGAAGATGTGAGCATCAACAAATTCTTTGATGAGGCTATGGTGGTGGAACTGGCTCAGCAGGCTGCCGATCTTCATCAGCAGATGATATAACAGCATGTTGTGTCTCCTGTCAACCTCAAGAGAATAAAACACTTCACTATTATTGTTTCCCCTTGATTATTTAACTTATATCGTAAATGCAGATACTAGTATTTCAACAGCCAATAGATTCAAGCTTCATCAATGGCAATCTAATAAAAACGAGAGAAATTATAAACCGATAAAATGGCATTCTAGCACAAACATTACAAACAACACTAGGCAAACTTATTGTCTATGGGACCCTCTAACACCCTCATGCCAATTTTATACTAAACAAGAGTTTTGGACTAGAAGTTGCAGTCCAGAGCAACTGGTAAAAAGGTCAACTTCATTTTGATGGAGAATAAAGATCAAGTTCCTTGTGAGTGTGAATCTCACAGTCTGAGGTAGGCTTTGAAACACAAGTCAGCATATAACCCTCCTTAATTTGATCATCCTCGAGGTAAATAGCATCCTGTTGATGCACTGAGCCTGAAACCACCCTTGCAGTACATATGGAGCAAGCTCCAGCTCTGCAACAATAGGGCAGTTCTACTCCTGCTGCCTCAGCTGCTTCTAAAATGAACTGATCTCCTGTGGCTTCAAATGTGTTCACCTCACCCTCTGGTCCTACAAGCTTAATCTTGTACATTGCCATTGTCGTTCGATGATTGGAGGAACATGTCAAACCAAATGTTTTAGAGATGGTTTTAACAGACCCAAGAGGCTCCTTGACTATGGAACTCGTGAACTGCTTTGGGATTGCAGCTTTAACAATATATGGGGAGGTAAGGCTCACAGTGCTCATCTTTGTTTAATTCCTTCTTGGCGAGTCAACTAGCCATTAGCCAACATACAAGCATTTAAAACAAAAGCATACATTCAGAATTTGAGTCGAACAAGGGGCAAGCCGGATGATCCAGCTACCGAACAACAAAATTGAAAGGAAGCAACTAAAACCAGACATATCAAACAACCGAATCTTAAACCCTAAAATAGAAGTGAATGCCATGTATATGTAAGGAAAACAAGAACAAGTATGAAAATGAACAGGATGGTGCAGTCCCAATGATGCATTTCATTCAAATGACTCAAATTCAAGTATCATAATATGTTATTAAAAGACTAAAAAGTTATCATTCATATATGGTGTGTCATTAAAGGACTACACAAATAAACCTTGGGTCATAAAGTCTGGACCACTTATAAGATTCTAGGCAAATGATTACTCAATAAAACCAACAGAAGAAATCAATGGGTTTTCTTTTTGTCACATTTCAACACTCTTCGGTGCAAAAATACAAAATTTTACCTTTCACTAACAAAAAAAACCTTTCAGCCTGTACAAGTGATATTATAGCTCAACCATATATATATATAAGCTCTTCCAGAAAACAATCTAAGAAAAAAAATCAGAATTCGACCAATAAACCCAAGCTTGAAAAAGGCCAAACAAGGAATGGAAGCAGGAAGCAGGAAGCAGGAAGCAGGAAGCAGGAAGCAAATCATAATCACAAATTGTAAGTAAACATTCAAAAGCAATGCAAATCAAATCAAATCTAAAAAGAAATGATAAGAACAAAGAGAGAATTAAACATAGCTTACAGACGGAGTTTGTGGAGCTGAGAAAACGAGAGCTCAAGGTTCTCTAGCCTTCTTAAACCCTAACTCTCGACACTTTCGACAGTGATGAGATGAATGAATCGAGTACTCATTCCTCCTTTTTTATAGACAGGAATAGGATCAACATCTGATTATTAAAATAAGAATTCAATAAAATAATTCTAAAATCTTTTTAGAGATTGTCCACCACAAATCCACGCAAATATAAAAATATTAAATTTCTGAATCTTCACTTCATCTATAGTAGTAAAGCATATGATTTTAGGTTTTGGTGAGAATGTAGAAAACCGTGCCAATTTTGGTGTTATCGATTTCAAACATTAAAATTCGCACTCCTTGCATCCTTGCAGTGCAATTCATTGCACTCTCAATCCCACCGCACCCTAATAGTAGTAAATGATTTCTTTGAGTTTTCCTTAAGAAAATGACTCTTGTAAATAATTGAAAATTTTCATATAATTGGAGTGATGAATCTAATGACTTATAAAAAAATAAAATTCATTTTAACGAGGCTCGTAGTTGTATTTTTTTTTATATGGCTCGTAATTACATTTCTTTTTTACATAAAAAAAATAAAATTCATGTTTTAAAAGTATTACTTACACAAGACACAGGAACAGGAATAGTTATAGGATGCCACCGTTTGTGTGATTGCTGAGCAGGGCAGTTTTGGGGGGTCAAGGGGATAGGATAGTAAATATCACGTCTTCCAAAACCGGCCTAATCATTGACGCACATGGGTTCTTTTCATGTCTATATTAAATTCAAATCACACATTATAAATATAATTTTTCTTATTTAATTTTTTTTAATTCAAAGTACATATTTTATTAAAATAATCTAATATCCTATCCATTAAATTAACTGTTTTTTATTTTTTTAAATGCAATGAACTATAAATTTATTACACTTTTAGTATGCATGATCATTACCTTGCAATTATAACATTAGTCTCTTTCCATTTCAATCCAATAGTATACCTTTTTATGTTTTACATTCCTGCAGTCCCATGAGCCTGCTACTTGCTAACCCAGATACAAACCCTAAACCCCAATAAGCTTGCAACTCCATAGCTATTTACCTGTTCAAGATCGTCGAGTGTGTAAGGCTCCATTGTGACACACCCTATTCGGCCAGTAACAGGAATAGACTGGAACCGGAGGATTGAAATGGCAGAGCTTTGGCTACACATAAAGTGAATGTTTGTTAACACATGAGTAGTATTAACTCTCTAATACAAGTGATTTCAAGTGAAAAGCATTTTGAGTTCCTCAAGACGAGCTGTTCGAACTTCTTCATCGGTTAAGGCACCAGAAATCATCCTCTGTTTCCGGGCTTGCACGGCCTCCATCCTTTCCTCAACTGTTCCCTGTTTTTTGAACACACAGAGTCAAGGGTAAAAGAATTTGTCATCCCCCTAAACCACAATTTATACCTTGACAATGAAACGTTTGATCGAAACCCTCTTAGTCTGTCCAATTCGATGAATGCGCATCACAGCTTGTTCTTCTACGGCTGGATTCCACCAGGGATCCTGAAAGACAAGAAAAAAAATATATAATCCATCAAGTCCAAATAACAGACTGTTCCTAGGCTAGAATTTCATGGAACACCACCAATCACTGCATTCTGCATACCAAAACAAAGGCAGTAGAGGCCGCTGTTAGATTTATTCCAACCCCACCAGCTTTCAGAGACATTAGCAACACCTGATTCAAAAACAGCAAACAAACAGTAAGATTAGAGCCATCTAGAAAACTATTAAAATCAATTTCTTTATACTGAAGAAAATTATGTCACAAACCAGGATTTTGCTGTCTTCTGAAAACTCCTTTATTACTTTTTCACGCTGCAGTTGATTCAAAGTACCATCGAGGCGAAGAAAGGGAATGTTATTCCTGAACATTAATAAAGTCAAAGCATAGCACCATGAACAATAGTTTCCAGGGGAAAACAAGAGAAATGGGGTGGAGTGGAAGGGAAAAAGGTAATAAAAGCATGACATGACATCTTTAACAATATTTAGACCTCAATTGAAATTGTTTCCACCAAATCAACTTGAACAAGATCCAAACCATTTAAGTTCTGTTACATGAGTCGCTACATCACATTTGATCCATAACAAAACCATGTTGAATGGGAATTTGACTAACTATTTGTTTAGATCCCCCTCCAGATTACAGAAACATGCCTCACAGCACCATAGCTACCATGTTCAACGCTACTTTTTTATGAAAGATATAGCAGTTCAATACAGTGATTGAGCTTTAAACAGATATATTACCAAGAAATTTTAGATCAAAGTTGGAATAATTAGTAATTACCGAGAAAGAGGAATCTGCAAGAGGTCCAAAAATGCGGTCCATTGGCTGAAGAGAATGCTCTTAGAGCCTGTTGAACGAAGATTTTCAAGTTCTTGCAATAAAGCTTGAACCTTGGTTGACTCCACCCAATTTTTCTCAACATCAACCTGGAAACGATTCTCAGTTGGGGCAGTAATAAGATCTTGCCTCATAACAGTTTTTCTGCAAGGTAAAACAATAGCACTCTAAGACCAGGGTACGTGAATTCGTCTTAAACTTAACCCGAGGCTATCAAAGTCAGAAAAGGAAAATCCATTTCAAGATACCTACAAACAGGACATAAACCAGAATTTGCATTCCGCCAACTTGCTAAGAGACACTCACGGCATAAGCGGTGAGCACATGGAGTCAGTACAGCATCTTCAAATGCTTCAAGACATATCGGACATTCTCCTTGCTCTCCCTTGCGCAGCTCTTCAACCACCTCCTGGACAAATGCCCTTGAAGGTAGATCCTTGGCTTCACCTTCTACTGTATTATGCCCACCTCTAAGAAATCGTTTAGCTAGCTTATTAAGATCTGTGTATTCTTGTGTATCTCCTCGGCTAGAACACATCAAATTACCCATCAACATTTACTCAAAAGAATGAACAAACAGTTGCATTTTTATACTTTCATGAACCATTTTTTAGTCCAATAAAGAAATTTGTGTGAAATAAAATCCAAGAAACCACCAATATCCCTCAAGTATTGCTACATTAAAGACTGATAACAATATGATAGGGCACAGAACTAAATTAACACAGAAGCAAATCATATAATAAGTTCCAGGCAAAATTCAGCAATTAGCATGACAATTGTCAAACTCTTTACATATGCATTCAGAAGACATTGTTTCAAGTAAATATATTTCAAAACAAATCTTGTCTCAATGACATACACTTAATTTGAGTAACATATTTCGTTATAAGCTATTAACAGTAAGAATATACAGCCAGCCATATCATCAACACATTACCACAAAATCATTGACACGCTAATAAAAAACAGGTAGGAGGGAATAAAGGTAAGCAACATACCTCATCACAAGAAATGGGTGATCACAACATTGGCGTAGACGTAGAAGTAACTCCAAAATAGAAGCATAATTATGAAGAACACGACCTTGCTCCACAAACTGATCAAACTTCACCTGAACAGATACCCCACCAACTCGTAACAATTGTAAAGTAAAAGGCAGCATCAAATGTAAATAAACCAAGAGATTAATGAATCAAGCTGATACAAACTAGATTATACCTTCGACCTTTTAAATAGGGCTTCATAAAAGTCCTTTTCAGCTTCAGTTAGTTCACAGTATATCACCTGGATATCAGCTGGAGGGAGCACTAATATCGGCCTATAACACAATTTTAGGAGCAAAATCTATTAAAAGCTCATATGTGATAACAAAAGGTACCTAGGCAGTATACTTACTTGCCATGTCGATCTGTGCTACACTTTGTTCTCCTCAACATGATAGGCTTTAAGATTGACTGAACCAACTTTAGCCCTCTCTCATCACCCTCCTCAAATGGTTTTTGGACGAGCTTATTCCACCTATATCAGAGCAAACGTTATGAGATATATAAAATTCAAATAATATTTCTAGGTAAAGAAAATTCAAAGAATCCATTTTAACATATCCTGCAAAATGATTTGCATAAATATCAACAGATAAATAGTCATAAAAGAAAAAGGGTTCACATATTGCAAAATAATTTTAATGTTTAACATATATCCATGCTGATAAAAAGAGGCTCCCTCTTCTATCCAGAGAGACATAAATGTGACCTAAAGGAAGTTAAATAGTTTTCTAGGTGCTGCAGTTTTGACAACATGCAAAAAGAAATTCAAGAAACAACATATCAAAATTTCGTGTTTCAATACCAATAAAGAAGAAGACTTTTCATATCCTAATTTTCCAACAAACAATAATAGGAAAGCTTACCAGGGCCAGTTACCCCAAGGTTCAACCTTCAAAAAGCGGAGAAGACTGTATATATCCTCCAGCTTGTTCTGCGAGAAAATTCTCTTATTAAGAAGCATACAAAACCTTGAATATCTATGAGTTAGGAAACAAATGAGAACTACAAAATTATATTAAAACCTGAAATAGATAGTCAAGAAATAAAAAATAACTTAAAAACGCAAAACATGAAATTCTAATATAAAAAGGAATCTATATATGTGTAGAGAAAGAAATCTTTGCAAGCATGAAGATATGATACATGGTTGGGCACATATAATTAGTAATTGTGTCAAAACTTCAATCTCTAAATCTAATAATGATGAAGTTCATATTAGGGAGAAATTCTTCTGGATTTTGAAGGGTACAGATTCTTCACACGCAATGCATGGTTGTGGTTTTAAATTTTGTGCCATTTAAAGCAAATGGACACCGCTAACTCCCAAGAACAAGGATTATATTAGGATTATATTTTGATAAAAAAAATAAGGATTTATATTAGGACTTCCTATGTAGCTTAGGGTTTATGGGCTCTAAGATACAGAAAATTTAGCTTGTAATTTCCACTCAGCTTTTAGGACATTGAACTCTCTTATCTCTTTCTCCTTTCCCCATCGTTCGCTGGGTTACTGTTCCCTCTCAACCTTGTCTTTCTCTCTCTGCATCCCCATTTCTTTCTCTCTCTCCCTACACACTTATATACTACAATGTGTGAGGCAGGTCCTCAGCCAATGGAATAAGAAGAATAAAACAAAAGACATTTCAAATCCAATAAATCCTGAGTTCTCCTTCACTTCGAGATATGAAACAATTTCGATGCTCATTCAAAAAGCATTTAAAACAGACTTTAGGCACTTTTTCTAAACTGTCATTACCTGGATAGGAGTCCCAGTGAGACACCAGCGACGATCAGCAACTAAAGCAGAGGCAGACATGGAAATTTGACTTTTAGAAGACTTTATGGTATGTGCTTCATCAAGAACAATCCTGAACCAACGCACTGAGTACAGTCCTCCATTATCTTCAGAGTTCTGGCAATAAAAGAAGAGTAGCCTTTTATTTGTGTGAAAGTATGCTAATTTTACATTTTTAACAACAAAAGTAATATTTTTTAACCACCTCTGCTGAAAATTCTGAAGCTAGAACTCCATATGTAGTGATTACAACATCATTCTGGGCAAGAATTTTTGCATCCTTTGGCCTACTTTGGCCATAATGAACATACAAAGACAGAGACCCTGGCTGTGCATGAGTTTCAATCTCTGCCTGACATTACCCAAATGTTTAGAGCCATACACGATAACAGAAAATTGAAGAATTAATCAGATATGACATAGATATTAATAGAACTGCCAAGTAATATGCAGATGCCACAATAAGCAAACCATAGACTGAGTCTACTTCAAAGCTGAAAAGACAAACCTTCCATTGACCAAGAAGAGTCATGGGACATATAATCAGGTTGCCACCATTCACAAGCTTGTTTTTTCGCTTAGCTAACTTATTGATGCTGGGGAATTTTGTTTTATTTTTTACAGAATTTGATGATTGGCCAAATACATCAACTTCACCGCCTTGATCAGAAGGCCGATCCGGGGATTGACTATCTGATTGCTGACCGCTTTCTGAATGGGTTAGTAGGAGGGATATTGTCATGATTGTCTTCCCAAGCCCCATTGCATCTGCCAGAATCTTCACAAGTAAAGGAAGTTAAGATGCAGTAACAACATAACAAGAGGGAACTAAGTTAAATGTACGTCAAGAATGGTAAGACTGTACTCCTCCTCTAGCCATTTGATGTGTGCTCGGGAATTCTATTGTAGCATCACCAGTAAATGCATTCAAGTAGATAACAGGCTCCCTCCTAAAAAAACAGCACTCTGTCAATATCCAGTAACATAAAGAGTGGAAATAGTCCGCTAAAAGATAATCTGACATACTTATCTGCTAAGCGATATGCTTCCCAACAAGGGTGCAAAGTTGTTGCTGCCTCATCCATGGAATTTCCCTTCTCGACTTGAAACATCCACTGGAGGGCCTGCTTTTGGTAAGGCCGAAGCTCACACTGAAGGGTGCTAGGAGGGTCCATTTCCTATGACAAAAGAGTTGGCACATGATCTCACTTTATCAGTAGTAGTGGTATGTTCTACAAACACTTTTAAGAGATGACAATACCTCTAACTCAGAGTTGTCTCCCACACCAACAATATTGTCAAGATCAGCATCAGAGATAGACTCCTCGTTTTCAACCTCATTTCCATTTTGTGATTGATTTTTAAACTTGTTTGTAGTTAACAATGGGGTATGAAGACCAGAACCATCCTATTCCACAATATCATTCAGTAAGTAATTCAACCACTAAAAATCAATTACTTACATAGTTTTTGCTACCTTTGTCTCCAAAGGTCGCTTCCTTGTGTACAAATCACCAGGCGATAATTCTGCCTAATTATCACAAAGCAAGAAAAATATTTCTCATTAAAACATTTCAGAGAAAGGGTCAAAAATGGAAAAATAGAAACAAACAAGTGTATCAATACCAGCTGCAGTTTTTGCTCAATTCACGATAAATCTATCAACTAGGCAATCACAACCAAAACAATGTAAACTTTAAGACAAACAATACCTTCTTAAAAGGTGTTAGGCCAAGCAACTGGAACAAACTTGGAAGAGGATGAACAATAGATTCCTCAGTGCAATTGCTTGCTGCCTTGAGTGAAGTTTGCTGATACTTATGGAACATGGAACTATCAATACACACACTGGATCAGACAAAAAAAAAATTCACCCCCATTAGAACCAAGTTTAGTATTAAAACCAAATACCCATTTCACAAACTTCAAAGAGTAAACATTCAAACTAACCACACCTTAAAGATAAGACAACAGTATCCATTATACCCAAGACATCCGGAGCTGATTTACACCTCCCCTCAACTCTAACCTTCTTATCCCTCACAAGCGGCAACAGGCAGCGTCCCCATTCGTTGGGTATTCTACCAATCTGCCAAAACATTATTTGCTTTTATAATTATACCAATTCATATTCAAGTCCCACTTTTGCATCCATAAATAAAAGTAGGGGGAAAAAACAATAAACGAACAATTACTGATAAATTCAATTCAAATTTTCACCTCCCCAGAGTTCTTGGTAGAGAATCTAACAATCTCTGAACAAGCTGCAACTGCCTTTCCTCTCCCAAAGCCTTTCCCAACTGACCCCGACGGACTCAAGCCAGTACTCTTCAATGGAAACGTGAAGTAAACTTCCTCCCCAGCCTTCACTTTCCTTCCTTTACTGGTCGAAAGTCCGGGTACGTCGCTAGAGCCAACAAACCACCAATCGTTTTCTAGCTTAAAATTTCCTTCATCTTTCAAAGAACTCGTACCACAGGCGACATTTCCATTACTACTAAAACAAGAATCCTTGTTCTCCTTGCCTGTTATCTTCGGCTTCACAGTAACCGTGGCTATATTGGAGCTCGAAATTATGGCCTCTGGTTCAGGTTGTTTTTCTCTGGGCTTGAAATTTTGAGGCGAGTCGAAAATTATGTTGATGGCGGCGGTGGCGTCGTGTTTGGCCAAGTGTAACGCTCTAATTACATCCATCTCGGAATAATCTGATCCGACTATTGATCGGACGGTGGAAATGAGCTCCTCCGACACCTTGTTTCCACCCATTCGGATTACTCTCAAAAACCCTAACCCTAGCCCCCAAATCAATCCCACGTATGCGATTCTGATTTCGGTACTACGGATGAAATTATTTAATCGAATGTGAGCGACCAAGTGAAGATATTTGAATTTCTAGGGCTATATGCTACAATGCGCCCTTGGTAGACATGTTAGTGGATGGCGGGTGATTTCCAGAGATGGCGGGAGAGTGCCGATAAAATTTTGAAGAGGACTAGAGTCTATATCATAGTACGGTCTTAATTTATAGTGTGATTCGAATTATGTAATATACATTACTCACGCGCCTTACCTTTCCCGACACTTTTTTTTACTCGGTCGGTGCTCGTGCAGATAATTTCTTTAAATATTCAATAAACGAACTCAATAAGTATTTTACTGAAAAAATATGGTCAGATATTTAGTAAGAAATGTATTTCTTGAATGATAAAAATAGTGAATTATTTATTAAAAATGAATAATTTTATTTATAAAGTATATTAATTATATTTTTAATTCATATATAATTAAATAAAAAATATTTTTTTAAAATAATTTTGAGTGTCGTTGTATACCAAATTTGCGTATTCCCATGTATTTGTTGTATCATGAATAATGTATTTAGGATTGAATATAGTTAATCATAAAATTAAAAATTAATTCAAATTAAATTAAAGTATTTTAATAGTTTATGGTTATAAATTTATGAATTATGATTAATTGAATTAATTAAATTAAATTTTTTATTTAATTTATATTTTTATAAAGTAAAAATAAGTATTTTATACTTAAAATTAAAATTAATTATTATTTTTTACTTTAAAAATAAATATTTAAAAAAATAATCTTAAAACTTTATATTTTTAATATTTAAAAGTCATAAAATAAAATTAATTTATCAAAATAAGATATAAATTTTCAAAAACTAATAACAGTAAGAACAAACGAAAATCGAAGTTAACTAAAACAAAATTCGGTGATTATTAAAATATTTTACCGAGCTAAACTCCAATCAAATGTACTCCTAAATGTATCTATCCGTCAATTCCATATTTAGTTAGAGCACTTCATTGATTTTTTGTTAATTAAAATTGCTTTTTAATCTTGTTATATTCGGAAGAAAATCAATAGAATTTAAGATCTTAACTTGAAAAAAAAAAGTGTATAAAGAAAAATCGATCTATTCTCCATATAACAAAGTGGTTAGCAATCTACTCTTTGCAGTTTGCACTTCTTCTATCAGTTTGCTTTGTGTTCTCTTCCTCGTCGTTCTCAGTTATCACCTTATGAAAAGTGAGTTCATTATGCCTACTAACAAGTTACCTCCGTGTCTCTTCTGCTTTTGTTTGGCCTTCGGGTAGGGATTCAAGCAGGACAACACATCCTGAGAGTGTCTCCTACTCCTACAGGCTAGGCTAGGCTACAGGGGGGCAATCTAAAAACACGGACTGCTCTCCAATGGAAGATTTATTCTTCAAGGGACTACAATCAGATTTAGACCGTTTCATATACAAAATGGAATAAAAAATCACGAATCTTCAGAGTTCTGGCAATAAGGATAAATAAATTCAAAAATCTATTTTAGAAATTTAACGCTTTTGAAGAAATTATTTTAGAAAAGTTTAAATTGATATTTAAAAATTAACATAAATCATTTTGTCCGAATTAAATAAAAAAGCAAACGAGTTTCTTTGAATTTTTGGCATAAAAGCCCAAGTCCAGAATTTTTCGACAGCCCAAACGGAAGCCGACAGTATTATTTATCCAAAAGGAACTGACACGCACATGCAGTCCATATGTGAGGATAATCTGGAACATTATTAATTAAGATTATAATAACTCCATGTTATATCAGCTTCTTTCATAAGCACTGCGTTGTATTAAACAAATCAAACTTTAACCTTAATCAATGGTTTTCGTGCAATGAATCTCGAAGATTAATTAACAAATTTGTATAGAATATTTAATAACACAAGAAAAAGTATGATATTTGTCTTCAACACCAATATTCATTAATAGAATAAAAGAACAAACGAATCCTTTCTAAAGTATCGGTAATATAATTTTTGGACACTCATAAAAACGATTTTTTTATAAAGAGTAAAAGAAGATGCAATACTCAAAAGAATTCAACATACTTTGTATGTGTTTTTATAGGCTCCAGGCTCCAGGCTCCAACCCTTTGACGAAAAATCTCTTCCATTCCAGCTTTCTTGCTATGGAGTGTGCATGAAAAAGACTAGACTTTACAAGTGAACAGCAACCTCGTTGACTAATTTTTTATTATATAAATATGAAATATCAACGTCCAGACTCGATCGAGTAACAAGTATTTCATGACGGGAACGTGGAATGCACGATCTGTCAAATGTCAACTCTAAAATTCCAAGCGCCATTATCCACGTGGCACACAAAATATCGAAACTTTGTGTCTATAAATAGGGCTCCAACACTACAGAGCACTCGGAAGTCGGAAGAGAATATGGGTTTTGAGATCAAGCTTTGCTTCTTCCTTTTATTTACGTTGGCTGTATTTTCGTCGGCTCGTAACACCATTTCAATTTCAGGTATGTTTTTTCTTCTTCTTCTAAATAATATGTACGAGTTCGTGTTATAGTTTGAATTTGGAATATATGCTTCAATTCAAATATAAATAATGGGATTGTTTCATTATATTGTAGGAGACAAAATATCGTTGGCAGTGGAGGGAAGGTTTCTAACGGCAAGTATTGAGGATTATAATGAACCGTCGGCGAATCGTGGCCATGATCCTCCTTCAAGGACCAGAGGTGGTGGTCGAGGCCACCGCAGAGGTCGAAAGGGCTAGTGGAAATGATACTTGGTTTTCATGTTCTCTAAATCTAAATCTATAGTAAATACAAGCTCACGTCAAAGGTTTTACCGTGTAAAAACATTGCTAACCATTATTGTACTCTATGCCAAATAAAACTTTTTATGTTTCTCTAGCCTCTAGGCTTTAGTTATTATTAATGTTGTTGTTGTTTTGAATAAAATATTACAAAATTTCCATGCTAATTTACAAGTTCTGGGATTCGGAATGATCCTAGAAAAACTGATTGATATGAAGACTAGACCAATGTGTCTATTTGAAAGGCATTTCCAACTCGCGTCTATGTAATAGCTGAGAAACCAACTCATGAGTGTAGAAAAGTTTGCAGTTGCAATGGACCAACCCGTGTCAGAATCTGAAGGCCACACAATTAATCTAAATGGATACAGCCCAACTAAACTACAAAGAAAGAAAATCAAAAACCCTACACACTGCCACTATTCCACTGTGGATAATAAACCCGAGATTCGAGTTTTGAATATTCCTTTCTGGGTATCCTACCATTTATGATGTTTGGTTGAGGTGTAGGCTGCAGTTGCTATCAAACTAATTGCCAATTGCCATGACTATCGTCAATTCTGGTATTTTGGACTTGTTAGTTGTTTAGTCTAGGCCTGTACATTAAAATTATTTTCAATTTCTCGTAAACTAATCGTTTTGATCATATAAGAGTGTGGTGTAAGATTTTTTATATAAAAAAATACATTCGTATTAGATGCATATTTGTATTCTTTTCTCTCCTATAGGATTCATAATACATTTGTATTCTATTTGAAATTTAACTAAATAAATTTAAAATTGATTTTATTTTATAAATGTATAAGTAATTCGGTGTTTTATTATTTTTTTCTATAACAAAATATAATACTTAAACCTGTAATCGTATTTAACGAAAAAATAAATTTATTTTACCCAACCATAAACAATACTTCTTGTGTTAATCGACTCTTATGTCATTTTCTCATGTACATAACTTTACCGTAAAATTAAAACTTACTAGATTTCATCCACCGTCTCTGGGAATATCGTAGGCGCTGAGGGATGAACTGATGGGTTAGAAAATGGATGAAAAAAAGAAAGGGTAAAATAAATAAATAAACAAAACCGGCATGAATTATGCAACTTTGGAAACATGATTTCGGTATTTATAAGAATCAAAAATGTATTTTATTTTAAGAATCAAATATTTTTCTGCAACGAGAAACAAACATGAGTGATCCGACATACCCTACTGTAGCCTGTAGGATTACCTACTCAACACGAATGTTCTCTATACGGAGTGAGTTTGATATTTCATCACCATTGACAAGCATTTTAAGACCGGCTTTCAGCTCTGAGATGCCTTCTTCCAGGACTGCACACACAGGATAGATAGGAACCGCTTGAACCCGCTTTTCCAGCTCTTGAAATACTTTGTCAGCCCCGGTCTCATCAATTTTATTCGCCACTACCAATGATGGTCTATTCGAGAGTCCTTCCTGGTGGTGCTCGAGCTCCAGCAATAAATCTTTCAGCTGTTCCCATGGTGGAATTCCTTTCCTACCATCTAATGCAGCAGCCAAGTCTACAACATATGCCAAAACCTTAGTTCGTTCTATGTGGCGAAGGAAAGCATGTCCAAGTCCACGATTCTGGTGAGCACCCTTTATTAATCCAGGAATATCAGCCACCGTAATTGATAACTCATCGAAGTTCAAATTTCCTAAATTCGGCCTCAGAGTCGTGAATGCATAGTGACCTATTGCAGGCTTAGCCCGAGACAATGCTCCTAGAAGTGTACTTTTACCAGCATTGGGCATCCCCACAAGGCCTACATCAGCAATGCTCTTAAGTTCAAGCACAAGAACAGCTTCAGAACCCGGCAAACCAGTACGAAGGGAGGATCGATTGCTATTTGATGTTTCATCCTCAAGCACATTATCCCTCTGGACTTCATAATTTGTAGCCTTAGGCTTCATCGAAACATTTGGGTAACAGACATTACCTAAACCACCTTCCCCACCATATGCAACAATCATTCGCTGGCCTTCCTCTGTTAACTCTGCCACATTATACCTAATTTCTTCCAAAGTTTTTGATTCAGGCCCATTTTCTTGCTTCATTTCTTTCGATTGGTCTGTTGTTATTTCGTTTCTTAATGAATATTGCTTTGCAGTTATTTCAGGATAAGACGATAACTGACCAGCAGCATGCAAAGATTTAACTTTCTCAGCTATATTCAAGTTCAAGGAGGATTGCAGATCAACTTCTGATTGGTCGGTAGTAAGTGAACCAGGGAGTTCCCAAGGATCCAAATCGGTTGAAGAACGATGTTCAACCATGGACGGTATTTCACCCGTTTTCAGATGAATTACAGTACCGATAGGCACTTGGAGAACCTGCCACACAACCAATCTCTCAATTCCGATTGATTCAATAGAACACAAGAGTATATAAAACAATGTTTGAAGTAAAGGACGGAGCATGAAAGTATTAACCTTGTCTTCCCCACGAGTTCCTATCATGTTCTTTGAGGTTCCATGTCCACCTCTACCTGCATTCTACATAGAATCACAACATACAGTTCAAGGTCGGTGAAAAACAATCAATGCAGAAAAGAGAGAGAGAGAGAGGACATACAACATGATTTTGTAGGCCACTGAAGTCCCAAACTGCAGTTGAGCATTCTAGAATCACATCACCACCTCTTCCACCATTCCCACCTATATTAGGTCCATTAAACATCATAAACAAGACCACTCACAAATATTAAACTTTTTTTTCAAACGTCCTGCCAAGTTTGAAGTCATTATAGCCAAAATGACATTAACTAACAATCACCACAATTCATAATTCCATGCATGAATGATGTATGCCTGACTGTACATGTATAGTATGAAAGTAAGTGATCTGACTCGTCATTTCAATCAAAATGCGCATCTCCGATGGACCAATATGACATATTCATACAAGGGTATATGAATATGATCTCTTAAAAACTCCAAATACATGGGGAAAAAAAACTAAAAAATCGAACATAAACATGCATGACGCATGTATAAAACACTTGCACTCAAGTGGAGTAACAACAAAGTGCTAGTATCCAACTATATGAAAGAATGGTTACAGGAAACATTGAGAGAAAACTCACCATCAGGTCTCCCACGACGATTATGGCGGCTACGGCGAAAACTGGTGGAGCCATTACCACCATCACCTCCTTTGGCATAGAGATTAATCCTATCTCTCATTCTAGTCTCCTGAAAAATATCAAACACAAGTCATAAAGTATATGGTTCAAATCCCTGAAAGTGAGCAAATGAGACAAAATCCAGGGGAAACCTGTAAAGGGGTCTTCTTTTGAGGATCGTCCGAGTAAGAAAGAAAAGATAAAACGTAGCACTGCGATTTCGAACATCTTCCTCTAATTGTTGGTAGTTGCAAAAGAGGTTTAGCTCGGGAAATCCACATTTTTGGTCTCGGTGAGTACTATAAATTCATTGCTTCAGCTAGGAATAACAATACATATACAAACCAGTCGGCTTTAGTAAGACAAATATGTAACTTTCTTTTTCATTGAAGCATTTTATCAAACAGTTGATGTACATAATATAACAAAACAAGTAATTCCTCTACAGTCGGCTTAAGCTTAAATTTTTTACCTTCAGTTTGGCCGGGCGGCGCTAAGAAAGGGAAACCAGGAATCCAGGAGAAGAGCTTCCCAGGTGAAGTGAAATAATTAGCATTTAACGGCCCAATTGGTAAAAACAATGCCTTGATCTTTACCCTTGGATTGCTAAGCTTGTTTTCCAACTTTTATCGAGAGTGAAAGGTGGGCTTAAGGATAATTGAACTTAAATAATATCGCAAATTATAGAACTAAATATTTAAACGACAATTTATCATATTAAAAACATTTCATTCTTACGAGAAAAACTATAATTTCTTTGATTTTCAAGATTTATGTCTTTAAATAATTTTTAACTAATAAGAAGTATTATTTTTATTGAAAAAAAATGAGAGAACACAATAAAATAACAATATCAAAAAATAACTTACAAAAATTAAAGTAGTTTAATCATAATATTTGTCTATTTCTTCTAAAACCATCAAAGCACACAGACCAGCCATTAAAGAACGAGTATGCATAAAAATAATGACTAGATTTTTTTTGTAAACTTGAGGAATGATCCAAGTAAAATGGATACTATTGAAGTTTAAAAACTAAACGCATACTATAATGAGATCACATTAAAAATAAAAATATTTTAACATTAGAAATGTGCATTTAGTTAATTTCGTCATTGACTGAATTAAATTAACTATAATTATTTAGCTGCCGAACAATTACTTTTGGAATGAATTTCTAGGCGCTTGTTAATCATGGAAGCAAAGGATCTACTGAACAAGTCATTGGGGACCTGGCCTGGCGACTGAACAAGATAACCGCAACGATTACCGAAGAAAGTTTTAGGAAGTCTTGTCCAGCAAACCCTCAGTTGGTAACTATACGCCATTTGACATGCCAGGGTCTGGTCTCAAGCAGCTCCCCTCAATTCGATGTTTATGGTTCATAGTAATGGTTTTGGGTGGGAAAAGCCAATTGCAGCCAGGAGCTGGATGGAGGAGTGTTTACATTATATAGTGGAGCAGATGAAGGAAATATTGACGTTGAAGCATGTCTATTTATAGTAACCCAATGAATTGTTACTGTGTGTTTTATGAACGAGGAGTTGTGATTGTTAACATTGGTTATTGGTTTCCTAGAATTTGAGAGGAATGAGGATCCTCCATTTGAAATTGCTTTCCTGCACTTACCCCGATTCCTTCACCATCTTAAATGCATTTGCAGTTGTTCAGCATACATAACCACAAGCTTTCGAGTTCCGACTGCAATAGGACACAGACCCTCCAATCGCTTCATGGGCCTGCGGTGTCAACCCACATATCATCCTCCCCTTTTGGTAAGGTGCTCTCATTGTAACCATCAGTTCATGGGTATTTGTAAGGGACATAAGAATCTGTATCCACTTTGCCGAGTCCAAGTGCTATTTATTTGACTTGGGATGCACCAAAGCAAAGAAATACCACCGATTATCGAGGTGGATCAGGGTGCTGGCTGAGTAAACCGGTAGATTACCACCATTGGACAAGCCATTCATACTAGCGCTGAGTAAACCGGTAAATCGATTTTGTAAACTACTTAAGAATAACGAAACTTAACCTGACAATGACCCAATGAATTATTTAGTTTTTTCTCCTTATTGATACAAGTATCTCGTTTGCAAACGCTAACACAAATTTCCTAGAATCAATATAGTAAAAGCTGTAATATAACAATTCAACCACCAATCCACAAATTAGAACTCAAATATTACCTCTTAAAAGCAATTGAAAAAACAAAAATTCCCCCTTCAGTTATGTCAAGAACCGAATAAACCCACTAACATTCTAAACACAAAAATCCAAATTTGAATCTCAATATTTCCTTCTATCTAAAACTGTTGAATTCCTTTATACAAAAATAAAAGCCTAAAGTGGAATAGAAGCTTGATTATGCCTAGAGCAACTCTTCCATAACGGGATGATAGCAAGATTTAAACCAGTAATAGTTCCATGAGGTAATATCCGATCCATTATATTTCTCTCAATTACTGTTCAATACATGGATTAGCAGCAGTCACGCATATGTAGGATTTACTCAAAATATGTAAATCAAATTTAAGAACTGTGATTAAACTTGTATTAGACAGTAAAGGATGAAAAAAAAAGAAGCGATAGAACCAGAGGTAAAAGCAAATAGAAGATGAAAAAACAACGCAAATTGAAGCAAAAATCCAAAGAAGATGTTTTTAATTAAGAAATTCATAAGTAACTAAATTATCATGCAAAAGAAGGGAATATCAATGCAATCAAATATAACCTAAACTGTTCGGGATTTATTCAAAGGGGAGAATTAATTTGTTCAATGTGAAAAGAAAATAATTTGTTCTTATAAGAATTACTAACCCAAAGTTGCAATCAAATCCAGAAATTTAGTACTAAAACGAACACACAGTTTCAAGTTTAAGTTCTACATAGAAAACAAGCACAAGTATTTTAGTTTTATTTCTACAAACCAAATTTACAGTACATATTAAAAAAGAAAAGACGAAAAATTATATTTAAAAGAAAATTTCAGAAAATCACCGGCTCTTGCTATCGTAATCGACCACCTCGGAATCAGTAACGGATCTCGAATGTTGAACGATGGATCGACCGATGGAATTGATCCAATCCTCTTTCTCTTTCTCCGTGTCTGCGATGAAATACATGGTGGAATCTCGAGTGGAAAGCTCGAAGGCGAAGGCTTTGTTGACGATATCTTCGGCTCCCTTGACCGTGAGGCATGCGCCGACTGAAACCACCCCTCGCGGAGCTGATCGGCGGCTGGCGGAAGCCGGATCCTTGAACCATAACAGCTTCCCTTGCTTCAAGATAAACCAGCGGCGTCGCCAGGTTTTGATGTAATCGCCTTGTTTCGTTAGCCATCCGGCCCTCTCCGGGTTGGCCCAGAACTCGACGCCTTTGTAATCATCCGGATTCGGGTCCTGACCTGTTGCTGCTCGCCATAGATTCTCCATTTCTTTGAAGGGAAAAGAATTGATGCTTGGGGCAAATAATTGAAACTAATTAGATTTGTTGTTGGGAGGTGTTTAGGGATTGGAATTGGAAATTTTAACCTTTTACTGAACTCGAGTAAGATGCGATCGGCTTTTTCAAAAAACGGTGACGTATAGTCACGAATCGGTTGAGGAGGAAACACTTGGATACTATTTGGTTAGATTTAAGGGTTTTATTAAAATATTTAAAAGACAAAACAATGCTGTGCCTGGGCTGGCTAGATCTAAGGTACTGATAAAAACCAGAAAAATGAAGTTTTTTTTTCTTCCAAAAAGTTTATGGCCTCTAAGATCATAAAGCCTCTTTTCCTCTTCATGGGTCGATTATGATTCTTTTCCGGTTTTGCAAAAAATGTTGGGCTTTGTGTTTCTATCAGCCGCAAACGAACAAGCGGAGACATGAAGAAAAATATACAAAAGATTTTGATACTGAGTTTCAACTATCCACACTACACACTGTACAGTCACTCAATTTCTGTTTATTTGTTCTTCTAAATTGAAGTGTAGTGTTGTAGTTCATAAGCAGATTTGGAGATGGCAGAAAACGGCAAATCTGCGACAGAGAAAGTAGCGTCGGCTGCTCATCCGTTAAGCGAAAATCCGACGGAAATCGCTTCGGATATCAAGTACCACGTGCGGTTCAATCCTCATTTCTCGCCGTTCAAGGCAAGCTTTCTCTGCTACATCCGAGAGCGTTCGCAATCGTCTCGTCTAAAGTATTTATTGTGTCGTTGATTTCTTTAATTTATATTCTTTGCACAAGTTTTTCCCCGCTAATTATGGAATTTTTGTGAAGCAATGGGAGGACACTTTCTGGCACTTTGTCAGAGCTAATCCGAAACACATTGATTACTTCTCAATGGAATTCCTTCAAGGGCGAGCTCTGAACCTCTGACTAATGCGATTGGAGAAGTTTAGTCCTTGGGAGGTTGTTAGGCATGATCTAGTGTATCCTGTCAGATTCTTTGAGAGTGTTGAGGTTAATCCAGATGGCTCGTAACAAGTAAGTGTTAATTTAAGACATGATATGCTCTGTTTGGTTGATATTTTCACTTGTTTTTGTTCAAAACTTACTCAAAAGTTGCAAAGATAATTAAAGCATTTTTAATAAAATTATGTTCAGTTTTAGTTCGTAATTCCTCAATATTATGGTTATCTTCGATGCACTTTCCAATTCGGCTTTGGGGAGCAAAAGCAAGTATCAAAAGAAACAGCCAGATGTCATTGTCAATTGCTTTGTTTTTCATATGGATATGGATTTCATTAACATTTCATTAGTTTATGTTATTTGATTTAAATGCATTGCAGTCGAAAATGGGTTGGAGGAGAAGTACTGCAAGCTCTGGCTTATGATGTTCCCATTCCAGGGTATAAAACCAAGAATACAATAAGTCTTCACCTCTGGGAAGCAAGAGCTCGTGCTGAGGATTTCAATCGTTTCAGTTTAATGATGGACAATGTGAATCTGCTGCGCTGCGTCATTCCAGAACTGAACAGGTGGGTTATCAAGACCATTAACGAGATGAGGTCTTGAAATCCTTCATATTGCATGCATGCAGGACAAACCAACTACACTAATTATGAAAGATAAATTGATTAATTGAACTGTAGGTCTCTGGGTACACAATGATATTAATCACCAAGCTTCTAAATAAATTCAGTTTAATAGCATTAAAAGCTTCTTAAAAAAACGTCTACATTCCATACACACATCAGTCATCTCACTGCATGTTACTTGGCAGTTACAGTCTATGAACTTTTTACTGGCAGATATGTGCTGTCTTGTATCCTGGAGATGCTACTGAAGATGGGAAGCTTTTACGTCTGAAACAACAATTTTTCCTCTGCAGTGCATCATTGCAGGTTAGTTTCTATAGTTATTGTTTTTTCTCTTAATGTTACTGGCCTCTTTTTGTTTGCTCATTCTTGTATGTTTGAGGACAATTATTTCTAACATGTATCGGTCGCATGAAAACAGAAACTATTTCCATCTCCCAGTGTTCTTTACCCCCAAGGTTAATTGTGAATGTACCTTTATAAAAGCAAAGGAGCAATTCTAAATTATATATGATAAGAGGTCTATTGCATGTAAAAACTACTGCATGCTTTATTGAATTAAAGTATCAAGTGATTTGTATTGAAAAAATAATCTTGGTCGTAGTTCCAAGTGAGAGTTTTCTTCTCAAATAAGTTTTTAAGTGTATATGAATTCAAAATGTTAAGGCACACCTTTTCTGCAATGAAGATGACAATCCAATTTTCTTCAGTTCTTACTGAGATCCCCCCCCCCTTAATTCAACACTGACATTATTATATTGGTCTTGAATCCCAATATTGGATTATTACAGGACATTATTTCCAGATTCAAGGGTCGAAGAGGTGGATACACGTGGTCTAAGTTCCCTAGCAAGGTAGTTGTACAACTGAATGATACTCACCCAACGCTTGCAATTCCTGATCTGATGCGCTTACTATTGGATGATGAAGGACTTGGGTGGGATGAGGCTTGGGATGTGACAACAAGGGGTCTAGTTCAACTTCTAAAAGTGTTTTATAGTAGCTTATGTTTCCATCAGATTTTTTTTTTGACATTGTTAAATGTAAATAACTGAATCAGGACAATTGCTTATACCAATCATACTACCTTCCTGAAGCACTCGAGAAGTGGTCTCAACCTGTCATGTGGAAGCTTCTTCCTCGCCACATGGAAATCATAGAAGAAATTGACAAAAAGGTAATCCACTTGTCTTTTCCTTTCTATTTGTTAAGAGTGCTAATTGCAAAATTTAAGTTTTTGCAGTTTCTTGCAATGATAAGGACACACGTCCTGATCTTGAGAGTAAGCTTCCTAGCATGCGCATCTTGGATCATAATCTCCATAAACCAGTTGTGAGGATGTCAAACTTATGTGTGGTATCTGCACATACGGTAGGTAACTCATCCAATAGTTCAAACCCGATCCTCGGTTTGAAGAGGCCAAGGAATACATAAAAAGTGGAACATTTGGAAGTTATGAGTTATGACTACAACCCACTTCTGGACTCTCTGGAGGGCAACTCTGGTTACGTCCGAGGTGATTGTTTCCTAGTTGGTCATGAGTAGATGAAGTAAGTCTTACCCCTTTTCTTTTGAAAAATAAAACTGAATGTTCGGAGTTACACGAGCAAGATGATATACATCATATTTCGATACTTCAGGGGTCAAAAGAGGTGGCTAAAGATGTCTATACTAAGCACAGCTGGCTGCATCGATACGACTATAGCTCAGTATGCTAAGGAAATATGGAATATCGAGGAGTGCCGCGTGCCGTAGTCTCTCGGCAATCAGATTCTAGTTTTCATGATATTGGAAGGATATAAGGTGATTTAATTTCCAAAATCACCTGTGTTTAGCAAAACGAAAATAAGTGAGAAACTCTGGATCTGGATTTTAACTTAAATGTAATGAACTAAGTCGTTCTGCTGAACGCTTTTACTAGTGTGTGTAAAAATTTTAATTTTAGTAAAGTAGGATTCAATTCTTAGACACCTTGAATATATTCGGGAAATATATTTAATTCTTAGTATTTATATACCGAACCCACATAGACTCTGCATTCGAGAAAACATCTGATTTGAAGGAAGTACCAACTTAATATATTTTGTACAACCTGAGCCAGTTTTGAGTATTTAGATATCTACGAAATATCTATAATTTTTTTATTTAAAATAAACATAAAATTATTAAATAAAAAGGCGTTTCGAGGCTGAACAGGACCGACCTGAAGAAAAATATCATGCTAAAAGTGCATACCCAATCTGAATTTTAGAAAAAATTATATTACAGGTCAGTTTTACCACGTTATTATATTACAGGTCAGTTTCACCACGTTATTTAGACCAACCACTAAAAACTATCCACCTCAACAAATCCCATGGACACGTGGTAGGATTGACTTATAATTTTTCGAATTTTAGGTACGATCTTTCATTTAAACTGTGCCCAAGTCTAGTGCTTTTGAGTTGCATAGATCCCTGTAGGCGGTGACGTAAACTTGATAATTAGGTCATTTTGTTTCATGGCGCTTAAAAGTATGTCTCAAACAAATATCGAAATGAAAAAAATTGGAAGACAAACTATCTATAGTTTCATAAAAGGGTAGCATTAAAGATCAAACATCAAGTTCCCCTGAAACTACTAGTATATAATGCAAGGTTCAATATACACATAAAGCTCAGCCGAGTAACTAGAGCAGCATCCAGATCCAAGATGCCCTACCCTCATTCAGTAGGATGGATTTGATCTCGAAGTCGGATTTAGACTTGCACCTCTAGAGTAGCTGTCATTAGAGCTTTCCTGCTTCGGACTCCTCAAGCTTTTCCTAGGAGGTGGAGAAATGCTTTGTGAGTAACTCCTTGACCTCCTCCCCACAAGAGAAAGGCCGTCCTTGAACTGCTCCGCTTGGGGCTCAGGCTATACGAGTTGCTTCTCCTTGAACCTCTCCTTGACACTGGTCGTGTAGGACTACGTGAAACAGAACGATAGTGATCTCTTTTATATTTATGGTATCGATCATCTGGGGAATCATACCTAGAGTTGTATGGGGAGTAGGAATGGTCCCGCCTTCTATAGTACCGATCATCAGGTGAGTAGGAACGGTCCAGCGGTGGTAGTAACGATCATTATGTGAGTATCGATCGTAAGGAGAGTAGGACCTATCACGCCTTTGGTAGTATCTATCACAAGGAGAGTAGGAACGGTCCCGTCTACAGAAGTGACGATCATCTGGGAGTAGGACCGGTCACACCTTCTATAGTAAGGATCTTCAGGAGAGTAAGAACGGTGATGGTGACTTCTAAGGTAGCAATCATCAGGCGATCAAATATACCGGGAGCGATAACGTGAAAAGGAACTATATCGAGGGGAGTAAGATCGGCTCCTACTGTAACAAGACAATGGACTCCTGCTCCTTGAATAATGAGAATAACTTCGAGATCGACGAGGGGTATAGCTTGGTGATCGATGACGCACTGAATACAGATAAGAGTATTATTACCCATTAACTACTTGGCTTGAAGATAAAGAAAATATCAACAATTGATAAACAGATTCAGGAATCATACCACGAATAGTTCTCAACCCCAAATACCTTCCGGGGGTAGGAGTTCTCCCCCTCCGTCTCCTGGCCTGCAGTAAACAAATCTTGAAACATGAGATTCTGTAATTACCAAACAATCCGCAAATAATACATGCTGGAAAACAGATTTTTATTCCTGGAGTAAGTACGGAATTTTAAATCCAAACGCAGAAACAATAAATCAGCTAGACATAAAGCATTAAAGCTAAATGAAGAGATAAATTCAGGGCATACAACCCTAAAAGCCTGATTATTGTTGTGTATACGAGGCAAATATTTTTCTGCGTCCAATTTCAAAAAGAAATCTCAGGAAACAAACATGAGTGGTCCGACTGTTAGACCTCTCACGGCAGGATTACCTACTCAACACGAATGTTTTCTATACAGAGTGAGTTTGATATTTCATCACCATTGACAAGCATTTTAAGACCGGCTTTCAGCTCTGAGATGCCTTCTTCCAGGACTGCACACACAGGATAGATAGGAACCGCTTGAACCCGCTTTTCCAGCTCTTGAAATACTTTGTCAGCCCCGGTCTCATCAATTTTATTCGCCACTACCAATGATGGTCTATTCGAGAGTCCTTCCTGGTGGTGCTCGAGCTCCAGCAATAAATCTTTCAGCTGTTCCCATGGTGGAATTCCTTTCCTACCATCTAATGCAGCAGCCAAGTCTACAACATATGCCAAAACCTTAGTTCGTTCTATGTGGCGAAGGAAAGCATGTCCAAGTCCACGATTCTGGTGAGCACCCTTTATTAATCCAGGAATATCAGCCACCGTAATTGACAACTCATCAAAGTTCAAATTTCCTAAATTCGGCCTCAGAGTCGTGAATGCATAGTGACCTATTGCAGGCTTAGCCCGAGACAATGCTCCTAGAAGTGTACTTTTACCAGCACTGGGCATCCCCACAAGGCCTACATCAGCAATGCTCTTAAGTTCGAGCACAAGAACAGCTTCAGAACCCGGCAAACCAGTACGAAGGGAGGATGGATTGCTATTTGATGTTTCATCCTCAAGCACATTATCCCTCTGGACTTCATAATTTGTAGCCTTAGGCTTCATCGAAACATTTGGGTAACAGACATTACCTAAACCACCTTCCCCACCATATGCAACAATCATTCGCTGGCCTTCCTCTGTTAACTCAGCTACATTATACCTAATTTCTTCCAAAGTTTTTGATTCAGGCCCATTTTCTTGCTTCATTCCTTTCGATTGGTCTGTTGTTATTTCGGTTTTTAATGAATATTGCTTTGCAGTTATTTCAGGATAAGACGATAAGTGACCAGCTGCATGCAAAGATTTAACTTTATCAGCTATATTCAAGTTCGAGGAGGATTGCAGATCAACTTCTGATTGGTCGGTAGTAAGTGAACCAGGGAGTTCCCAAGGATCCAAATCGGTTGAAGAACGATGTTCAACCATGGACGGTATTTCACCCGATTTCAGATGAATTACAGTACCGATAGGCACTTGGAGAACCTGCCACACAACCAATCTCTCAATTCCGATTGATTCAATAGAACACAAGTGTATATAAAACAACGTTTGAAGTAAAGGACGGAGCTTGAAAGTATTAACCTTGTCTTCCCCACGAGTTCCTATCATGTTCTTTGAGGTTCCATGTCCACCTCTACCTGCATTCTACATAGAATCACAACATACCGTTCCAGGTCGGTGAAAACCAATCAATGCAGAAAAGAGAGAGAGAGAGAGGACATACAACATGATTTTGTAGGCCACTGAAGTCCCAAACTGCAGTTGAGCATTCTAGAATCACATCACCACCTCTTCCACCATTCCCACCTATATTAGGTCCATTAAACATCATAAACAAGACCACTCACAAATATTAAACTTTTTTTTTCAAACGTCCTGCCAAGTTTGAAGTCATTATAGCCAAAATGACGTTAACTAACAATCACCACAATTCATAATTTCATGCATGTATGATGTATGCCTGACTGTTCATGTATAGTATGAAATTAAGTGGTCTGACTCGTCATTTTAATCAAAACGTGCATCTCTAATAAACCAATATGACATATTCATACAAGGGTATATGAATATGATCTCTTAAAGACTCCAAATACATGGAAAAAAATTCTAAAAAATCGAACAAAAACATGCATGACACATCATTGTATAAAACACTCGCATTCAAGTGGAGTAACAACAAAGTGCTAGTATCCAACTATATGAAAGAATGGTTATAGAAAACATTGAGAGAAAACTCACCATCAGGTCTCCCACGACGATCATGGCGGCTACGGTGAAAACTGGTGGAGCCATTACCACCATCACCTCCTTTGGCATAGAGATTAATCCTATCTCTCATTCTAGTCTCCTGAAAAATATCAAACACAAATCATAAAGTATATAGTTAAAATCCCTGAAAGTGAGCAAAGGAGACAAAAACCAGGGGAAACCTGTAAAGGGGTCTTCTTGTGAGGATCATCCGAGTAAGAAAGAAAAGAGAAAACATAGCACGGCGATTTCGAACATCTTCCTCTAATTGTTGGTAGTTGTAGAAGAGGTTTAGCTCGGGAAATCCACATTTTTGGTCTCGGTGAGTACTATAAATTCATTGCTTCAGCCACGAATATTTGAACGTATTTCCAGTTCCATAAAATTGTAAATCATTTTCTTAAAAGGCCAACAATCTACCATATTCTGAAACAATAGTTCGTAAAATGATCCATAACAAAATCTACAATATAACATTTAAATAGCCTATTAATACAAATCAAAAGCTTCTTTAAAATTAGTTTCCTTGCTAAATTAGTACTAACGTATAAGACTCCTGAATTCAACAATTTATAACAGATAATAGGAATTTAAGCAATTGTTTCAACTTAACAGATTAAACATTGAATTAAATCCTTTTGCTCTAAAAACTCCTTATTTGATAAAATATTTAAATTAACGTACAAAATAATTGTATTCGATTTATAATTAATGTCATACCTATTCCTCGTCATATACAAAGCCAAATTCAAATTATATCAATTAAAATCAACCCTAGAAAACTAATCCACTGCCAAAGAAGTGCAGATTGATTTACGGAACGCTAAAAAATTATTAAAACGTAGCAATAAATTAATTATAATCGATGAATTACCTTGGAACAATTGAACGCTGGAAAACGAACCTTGAATTCACTTCTGTTTCTCTTCTCTTTACAGATATTTTTGCTTTGTTAAAACGCGACGAAATGTTTTGAAATGGAAACATTGTGAAAAGAATTTGTTATATAAATAGTAAAGGAGCACTGGCGGAAATTTCTGGAGAAGCGGACGTGAGGAGCACATTAAAATCAGGAAGAATTCTTAGCCTTCATGTCCATGGGCAGTATGGGCTTTCTCGCCATCGGCTTTTAAGTAAAGGAGACACGTGTGTGATAAGAATTTAATTGAATTTAGTTTTTTTTATCGTATATAATATTAATTTAAGTTGAGTTTGAAATTTTAATATTTGTTATTGCTGTTAGAAACTAATTTTAAAAATATAAAATATGATATTAAAAATAATTATATATAATATATAAAGTATTAATTTAAAATATTTTAAATAATAAATACAAGCCCATATCATAAAAAATACATTAAAATAAACTCACACATACACCTAAATAAAGCACCAATAATCCATGTATTCAAATAATTGGAAAATAAAATACGACTTTAGAAACTATTAGAAAAATACGAGTTAAAACATTAGGATTCGGTGCAGAGAAATACAAGGAAACCAAATGGTAAAGCCGTTAAATTTGGAACTTTACTCCCCACCGCCTTATTATTCAACATTTTGAGTTAGCTTAAACATGATTTTGAGCTGAAGTGTACTCGTTTGACATTAAAATCACTTTTTTGAAGTGCTATAAGCAACCAAAAGCAGGTTAATTTGTTGCATATATTTTCTGGTTACAAAGAATGTGAGAATGCTTTGATGGTAATATCTATAGAATATTGCTAATATATAAATAGAGAAGACTCTAAAACCAAATATGATTTTATGATATGGATGGGGAAATTAAGCTTTCATCAAGTTAAAAAGAAAACACATTCAGACCATTATTTATTGGTGGATTAATTGAAAAAATAAAACAACAATTTGTTTACTACTTTGGACAACTATTTCAAGGTCCATAAAGCCAAGGAATAGAATGGCAATGTAAAGGTGGACACTACAGTCTCCAGTCTTCTCCAGCATACACTGCATGATCACCGAGTTCTTGTTCGATACGAAGCAACTGCAAAAAGAAAAATGATTCCCTCCGACAACTAATCTTATTTATGGAATTTTCTAGAAATATAATGTCATCTATAGATTCGTGTTGATGGTTTGCACTACAGGGGATAATTGACAATCTTTATATTACAACAAAGGTATAAGCATTCGATTTAGTATAAAGAGGCTGCAGGCATGTGCGTGTTCAAGGTGATGGTTCTGGCCGAATATTTAAATTAACGTATAGGGGCATATATGTATATGCATATATCGTCCTAAGAACCGGTTGTTACTAGCAATAGCTATAAGAGATGTCTTAATGAAGCTAGTTCTTGGAGGTATGTGGTTTACGAAACACAAATTAGCAAGAGTAGAAAAGAAACGCAAACCTGGTTATACTTGGCCAACCGTTCACCTCTGCAAGGAGCTCCTGCTTTGATCTGAACTGCACCAACTGCAACCGCTAAATCTGAGATGAAAGAATCATCAGTTTCCCCAAATCTATGAGATACCACCACTCCCCAGCGGGATTCCTTTGCCATCTTTACCACTTCAATAGCCTCTGTCACGGTTCCAATCTGACTTATCTGGATTCAGGAGAACATGAGGTTTCATATTCAGATCATATTTATAGTTTTAGCTGCATTTACATAAATAACATAGGACAAATGATGGTAATTCATCTATTTTGACATCATTATTGTCAAATAAAATTACTCATGTTTTGTCCAATAATCCGGTAGCTACCTTGAGAAGAAGTGAGTTGCAAGCAGATTCATGTATTGCTCTCTCAATGCGTTTTGGATTTGACATCAATAAGTCATCCCCAACCACCTGCAAAACCATCTTACCTTAAATTAGAGCTGCTCAAATATAGGACAAAATGAGATTCAAACAAATTGCAAAGGTGCCCAATAAGTCACGACAACTGATCCCATTTATGTTCAGATGCACCAAAAACCAACAATGAAATCATTTTGTCAAACAGGGCATGTTTATAAAAAACAAAAGGTAGTTGAAGTAAAAGAATTTAACCATTTACCAAGGAAACTCAAAAGAGACAGCATCTTTCCATCTTCCTCCAAAATGGTGGGAATGTTAACTCTATATTCTTGCCTTTTATTGTACATGTTAAATCAGACAAGTATGTCATTCAACAGACATCAGCCGTATGTTAACAGAAAAACAAACCTGACATAGACCAAGACCGCAAAAACGTCTACCGTGTTCCCAATCTTCCTTGTCAAAGGGATCTTCAATAGAAGCAATTGGGTAATCTAAGACACCAGAAAAGAAGAAACAGGAACGGGACAACATTAAATTTTAGTTGAAAAACAAAGCACAAAAAACAAACAGAAGCCTCTACAGAAAAACAGAGATACCACTGCAAAGGTCTTTGTACATCTGAATCATATCATCCCCTGACTTGAAATTTTTCCCAGATTTATTTGGAGATTTGAATTCTAAATCATACTTTATACCTGTTTGAAAACAAAAGAAAGCAACTCTTATTTATTATGAGCAAGCCATGCTGACATATGAAAGAACATCCTGGGACCTAAAATTAGATTCTAAAAAACATGCGATCTGACTAGGGTAAGATAATGATGTACTTCAATAGCATTGTATGGTGATGTCAACAACTCTTATTAAGAGTATAATAGTAGTTTATCTGGTCATACCTGCTTCAAAATGATAATTGAAAATTTATGAGAAAACAAGCATCACCTATGCAAAATTCAGTAGCTGCAACGCCGATTCCTATCTTTATTTTGTCATTATACCCTGTTCTGCCAATAGCTTCTCGGACAATATCCAACCCTTCTTTTATGCTGCCAAAATAGGAGAAAATCAAACAAAAAATCCAGCCAGGTTCCTAAAGTAACATAAGATAAACTTCATTTCCCTTATAGGTTAGGGGATGACTGCATTTGTTAATAATGTGAAAAATGAGGATATTCAGACTTAATAGTAGCACTTGCCTAGATATGTCAGGAGTGAAGCCACCATCTTCACCAACATTACACCCATTTGCACCATATTTTTCTGTAATAACAGCCTGCTCTTCTTTCAATAAATGAATCAGTATGTTCACGACATTTTCAGTGCAAGTTACTTGTAAGAGAGCATACCATGAAAATATTAAGGTTGAGACTTGAGCAATTTAAAGTTTTCTACCAATGATTAGACAAAATGACTTCTTATAATGACTAGCCATAAGCAAATGGTTATTGATATTTCTCCAAAAGGAATAGGTGCTTTTTACACATCTATATTCTATCAGATCCATTAATAACAGTATATCTCATTTACAAATAGAGAAGAACAACCAAAAGATCAAATGATGATACCAAAAGAATAACAGGCCAGACAGAGAAATTGAGACTAAACTACAGCAAAATTCTCAATGAAGATTTGTTTTTATAATCAAGTTACCAGAACAAATTTCCAAGATTGTTGTAAACTCATAAATTTTTTACATGAAAAACTTTACTTGTTTTTTTATCTTATGAGCCAAAGATGTTTGTGACGAGCATGTAACTTAGAATTAAATCCAAAGGCTACACAAGTCTGTTCATCAAAATCACCTTCAAATGATGATAGGCCTCAGAGCCCATTTGCAACGCTTCCTCAAATCTGCCTGCTCCCGTTGGGAGAATCATAATGTCCTGATAGCAGCATAATTCAAATCAAGTCATACATATAGAAGAAAGTTTTCAGATACAAAAGAATCTAAACCATCAAGCAGTCAGGTGTGAGGTATTTCAACAGAAGCACAGGAATCATATCATAAAAATGCTTATACATAGTGGGGTCTCCGTCATGCTTTTGATGAATACAAGTAAAAGATCATTCACCAAATGCTATAAGCCAATCTGTAGAATTTAAACCTAAACATGGTTATCTACCTGAACAGGAAGACTATTCCCAGAATGTTTTCCACCACTGATAACTGTGAAGGCAGGGACAGGAAGGGTTGAGTTGGCTTTTCCATAAATATCAGCTATGTGTTTGTAAGGAGGAACCTGTTTTTTTTTTTTTTTTTACTCTGGTTAGAAAATTTTGAATAGAAGGGAATATTTTCTAGCATATAAATGCAAAATTGAAAAATATATTGGGAAATGCTACCTCCTTCTCAGCAGCCCCAGCTCTACATGCAGCAATTGACACAGCTAATATAGCATTTGCTCCAAGTTCAGACTGTGATAATATTAAAAAAAGAACCATAAACAAATCCTGTAAATTAGCATTATAATCTGAATCATCTGTCTTAAAATATAAAATAAAGAGATCTAAAAATTGGTAAGTAAACGATTGGCATGATAATTATTTCCTATTCTATTTATTCTTCTCCTCGTCTAGAATCCCTGCAAAGAAATTATCCCGCTTTTTCTCCACTCCACCTAGACCAGATGCCAAGCTAGTAAACAATCTCCAGGTCCCAACCTATAGTACTTTTAAAATGGTTTCATATTTTAAAAGCACGTGTAAAGTGAACAGCTAACTAACCCAAGTTTTGAGAGAGAAAGAAAGAAATGTACCTTCTTTTCTGTCTTGTCCAAGTCTATCATAGCTTGATCAATTTGAGGCTGAACCGTTGGATCCATGCCAACCAATGCTTCAGATATTTTCTCATTGATGTTCTTAACAGCTTTTGTCACAGCATTTCCAAGATAAATTCCCTTGTCCCCATCTCTCAGTTCAACAGCCTCATACCTAAGATGAAATTGTCAGAATTTATTAATTTAAAACATCA
This sequence comes from Abelmoschus esculentus, assembly GCA_035048815.1. Taxonomy (NCBI): domain Eukaryota; kingdom Viridiplantae; phylum Streptophyta; class Magnoliopsida; order Malvales; family Malvaceae; genus Abelmoschus; species Abelmoschus esculentus. The sequence continues at coordinate 29,346,106 of JAUCBN010000001.1, forward strand.
TCATGTCATTTTACTTCTAGGATCACAACATTTTTCCGATAATAATAAATAAGAGCGTTTAAACATAACAAAAACTAAATTAACTAGTAAAATGATGCAATTTATAACAATGTATTGCCATAGGAACCAAAATAAAATTCGCAGTTTGGGTAATTTCTAAATTCTGAAACTAAAATAAACTTTCAGTTGTTCCACGTTTCTCTTTATCAGCAAACATAGTTACTTAGAGACAAATTCCCGCATAAATAGAAGATTTGATCCAGGTTTAATAAATGAAAACATAATGTAATTCTAAAAGTTCCAATTTCCATTCATCAACAATAAAAAAAAGCAGGAAAAAAAAAAGGAATACAAAAGAAGGGGAAAAGAGGAAGAGAAACGAAAATTACATTCCACTGGAGTCGCCGCTAGGCACAGAAGCACGGAACATCCCCTTGTTAGTGAATAAATCAACTTCAACAGTAGGAATTCCTCTGCTGTCGAGAATCTGTCGAGCTATTACCTTAGTTATCACTGAAGAAACCGCTTTTTTCATATGATTAGACTGCAAATTCATTTTTAAAAAATCATCATCAAGGCAGTAAGTGAAGCAAATTGAAATTTTGCAGCGAAAAAAAAAGACAAGACAGGAAGTTACAATGAAGAGAACGGGATCGGGAGTTTTGGCTCGGACAGCGGCATTGACGGCGTCTTCAATTTTGCGAGAGAGCATATGCTTGTCAAGGTACTCTTGAACCGACATTTTTATAAAACTTTCCGTTCAACAACAATTCGGAGCCGTGAAGGAGTAAAGATCTGACGGGGATGTTTTGCCTTTCGAGCTTTGATCCCTAAATCTTCACCGTTTTGAGATATTCGATTGCTAAAGGAGAGCCGGTCTCCGCTTGATTTGGAAACAATCGTAAGCTTAGCTTACTCACTCTTTTGTACTCTGAATTTTCAAACTTTTCACACACGCTCAAAAAAGCTTCTCTTTCCCCGTCGTTCGTTCTCCCGCATCCTTTTCTCCTTCCTCCAAACATTTTGAGGAATTTTTTTCATTTCGCTTTTGGGCCGATCGTGGGATTTGGATGAATTGTGCAAAATCTGGTCCATTCTCGAGTAAAAAACATAGAATCATACAGGCTCCGTTGACTCTTGAAATCCAGTCATATTCATGGTCATGGTTTGAATCATCAAAATCTATTTCGCAATTAGCATGTGTTTGTCTGATCTGACTAGTAAACTAATGTGTTTGAGTTGGGTCATATGAGGTCAAGCAATCTAGGTGTACAATGTATACGTTATAAAAATTATATATATACTTTCATACAATCACAGTAATATATGTATTAATTATTATAATATCTTCACTAAATTAACTTTTTTTATCAAAATATCAGCATATTTACTAAAATACTACGACTTAATAGTTGATATAGGGTCAAGGTACGTATTGACGCCTACAACTTTTCCAAAGTCTGGGAATGTGTTTTTACCTTGTGATAGTCTAATCAACAGCTTTAAAATATTTTTACGGATTATGTGAAAAACACACTTCAGTATCACGTCTTTTAAGGTTTGAAAAAATGTATATATTTTGTGTGTAGAGACGATGACGGGTGGGGTTAGGGTTTTTTATGGCTGTTTTCATCTCATTTAAAAAATAAATTATCATATTTGAATGAATTTTTATTATAATTTTTAATATATCATATTTTAATTTAATTTGATCTAATATAATATAATCTTAATTTAATATCGGTATTTTTAATAAAAAGAATTGATTAAATTAAACCTGATTAAGAAAAATTATAAATGCATTAAATATAATAAATATATAAATACATTGATTTGAGCCAGATCAAATATTTTAAATCATAAATATCCTAATTCAATCCCAAAAATTTTAAATATACATCAACCCATCATGCATTAAAACACAATTTTAATAATAAAAAACTCATATAAATGAGTCGATCAAATCAAAAGGAACATCGAGGACAGATAATATTGCCATAGAAACCAAATAGAAAATGAAAGTATTAAATACATGGACTAAAATACTTTTCTTCAAAAGCTAATAAAAGCCACACATCAAATTCTTATAAATAATTATTTAAAAATAGAATTTTGAAGTTTAAAAGGTTACGAAATGAAGTAAAAATTTAAATTTGTGGATACCAAAAATAAAAATATAAAATCAGAGGTTAAAATGTATTTTAAACGAAAATAATATCAAGACACATTTTAAAAGAGTACATAATTTTTAAAAAAAATCTCAACCGAATAAAAAAATATATAATCTTTTAAATTTATACACTATATCTATAATTTAAATGATAACACAATTATTTTTAATAATTAATTTTAGAAACAATGAAATTTGAGGATTAAAAGGATTCGATCTTTATCAATTATTGTATTTATATATACTAAATAAAAAAAATAAAAAAAATATTTTTTTAGAATAATTATTTTTTGATTTCTATTAATTATAAAATTTTAAAATATATATTTTAATTATTTTATATAAATTTTATATATCCATAAAATCAATATCACATACTGAATCCAATTAGAAAATTAAAATTTCTTTTGATAGGCATCTTACCTAGCCGTTACAAAATCTGTGAGCCTGCGCTGTGGTAACCAACCAGGTCCATCCAGCCTCGTTAATTAAAAAAAAGTAAATAAAGCCATTGGTTAAAGAATATAGTAGTAGTAACTAGTCATAACAAATACAGGGAAGAACAGCTCAGCTCTTCGATTGTAATCCCGGTATAAAACCTATCCAGTAATGCAACCTTATTCCACCCACTCCATCATCTGCATCACGAAGAACCACAAGTGACCCACAAAAATGCGTGAAATACTTCATATTCAAGGCGGCCAATGCGGCAACCAAATCGGAGCCAAGTTCTGGGAAGTTGTATGCGCAGAACACGGCATAGATCCGACTGGGCGTTACAGCGGAGACTCAGATCTACAGCTCGAGAGGATCAATGTCTACTACAATGAAGCCAGTTGTGGTAGATTCGTTCCTCGAGCTGTCCTTATGGACCTTGAGCCAGGAACCATGGACAGCATCAGATCCGGACCTGTTGGTCAGATTTTCAGACCGGACAACTTCGTTTTCGGTCAATCCGGCGCCGGTAACAACTGGGCTAAAGGCCATTACACGGAAGGTGCTGAGTTAATCGACTCGGTCCTCGATGTTGTTCGAAAAGAAGCTGAAAATTGCGATTGTCTCCAAGGTAACGAAGAAAGATCTATTTTGAACTTTTGATCTAAAGAACGTGTTTAGTCTCTGCTTGATTATCCTTTTTCTTTTAATTAGGGTTTCAGGTTTGTCATTCATTGGGAGGTGGAACCGGATCTGGAATGGGAACACTGTTAATTTCCAAGATTAGGGAAGAATACCCAGATCGAATGATGTTAACTTTCTCAGTTTTCCCGTCGCCTAAAGTCTCTGACACAGTGGTGGAGCCTTACAATGCTACTTTATCTGTTCACCAGCTGGTTGAAAATGCCGATGAGTGCATGGTTCTTGACAATGAAGCCTTGTATGATATCTGTTTCCGGACACTTAAGCTTTCCAATCCCAGCTGTAAGTGTTCCCATTGATACAAACTTTGTTTTTGCTATAAATTGAATCATTGATTTTGCATTGGATTGGTGATTAGGCTTTGATTTACTATTTCTTTTGGCTTGAATCTTTGTAATTATAGTTGGTGATCTGAATCATCTAATATCTGCAACGATGTCTGGAGTCACATGCTGCTTACGGTTCCCTGGTCAGCTCAACTCCGACCTTCGGAAACTTGCGGTGAATCTCATCCCGTTCCCTCGGCTTCACTTTTTCATGGTCGGTTTTGCTCCACTCACTTCAAGAGGATCCCAACAATACCGAGCCTTAACTGTTCCTGAACTCACTCAACAAATGTGGGACGCAAAGAACATGATGTGTGCGGCCGATCCACGACATGGCCGGTACTTGACTGCATCTGCCATGTTCCGTGGTAAAATGAGCACCAAGGAAGTGGATGAGCAAATGTTGAATGTTCAAAACAAGAACTCATCCTACTTTGTTGAATGGATTCCCAACAATGTGAAATCAACAGTGTGTGACATTCCACCAACAGGTCTCAAGATGGCATCGACTTTCATTGGGAACTCCACATCAATACAGGAGATGTTCAGGCGTGTGAGTGAGCAGTTTACGGCTATGTTTAGGAGGAAGGCTTTCTTGCATTGGTATACAGGGGAAGGCATGGATGAGATGGAGTTCACCGAGGCTGAAAGCAATATGAATGATTTGGTCTCGGAGTATCAGCAATACCAAGATGCAACCGTTGATGAAGAAGAAGAGTACGAGGAAGGGGAAGCTGAATATGAGGAAGAATGAGAATGGAAAACTTATCTGCCAGTTTGTTTGTTTCCTTCTTTAATATTGTGAAAGACTTGTTCCTTTTAATGTTGTTGGGGTTTTAGTTGCACTGCAAATTGTTGAATCTTAAGAGTTTAATCCAAGTATTGCGTGATATTTGATACGTGTTTAATTGTTTTCTCAATGTTTTTTTAATGTATTCTGAGCATTTTTGTTTACATTTAAAGCTTCTAGTTTATGACTCTAGGAAGACAATTTTCGAACAAAAAGCTGTAAAAAATAGTCATGAACTAGCGTTTGATGCTTTTCTTGTGTTTATGTAGCATTTCCCTACTTGAATATACCCATAATACAAATCATTTATAATAATAGTTAACAGGGCTTTAGGACAGAAGTTTTCGTTGGAAATGAATTTGTACATATTTCTAGACTCCCCTATCAATCTGGTCGTTGTGAGTATTCACTCGGTTTTGATCCTGGCAATGGCGTTACTTTCTATTCTAGAATCAAAAAGTTTTCAGTTGAATTTATCTTTTATATTCCCAGATTCTACAAAGTCTGTCGAATCTTGTACCGTAAAGGTCTCTTGTGGAAGATAAACAAGGTTATAATAATGCATATATCCGAGTAACAGACTAAAATTGTGCTCAAGGTATTTCGGATTATAGAATCAATCACACATCTTGCATTAACTACAGTCATTTGCAAACAAAAGTTCATGTTCTAAGTCAAAACAATCGAATGAGAAAATTGTAGATAATACCACTATGAGATGCAGGCATGCAGCACAGAGCCAAAACACGCAAACGTAGATACTCCTCTCGGACAAGAATACCATTCTGCAAGGACGACACAAAAGAGAAAGATGGTAACTTGGAAGTACGGAAATAATAAATAACCAATTCATTGTTGAATCAAAAGATTGAAACAATCAGAAGCGATAACATTTGAGCACCAAAAAGCTTAAATAGATCATTTTACCTAATAATAAAAGACAACAATTCGCTAAGTATGGAGATAATTAGCAGCCATCATCAGCTCCAGCGTCAGTTCTGGTTCAATGTGGAACTCAGTCTCTTTACCCCTGAAAAAATTGTAACTTTGTTTATCAGTGCAAAACAAAAAAGAGGAGACTATAATCGTAACTCATAAACATGCCAAAACGTAGCGGATTTGAGCAATCAGCAAACATAAAAAAATGATAGTTCTTGAATAACATAATAAATTTGATTATTTTGAGAATTCAATAGCCGCTAAAACACCAAACCGTACATAAAGAGGATACATGAACTTTCCATCTTAGGAAAATATTTTGTGTAACTATCACAAGGAGAAGAAGATACCACACACAATGATCCCACACCCACAGCAAATTCTAATCCAAGTGAATTCAAATCATCTAGGAATTTATATTTAGATGGTGCTTTTCAAAGAGAATCCAGCTATACTACACGAAACAACCAGAATCTTTCAAAAGAAATACATCAGGCTCATTTGTATCTCGATAAAGCACGAAAAATTATTGCATAAGCATGTTAAGCTATCATTGAGACGTACACGAAGTAAAACGGATAACTAAGAATCTTTATATACCAAGGAAACGTTTAACTACAACTGCTCTCAAACATAAGGAGCCACCATGAATAGTCAAAAATTGCATTAAGCACTCCTGTTTGGCTCTAAATTAGAACAATGCAAGTCTTCCCGCTATATAATTTGAAAATTCACATCCAACATAATCAAGACAAACAGTTTTCCTAGAGAAAAACAAGAATCAGTTGTGATCAACTCGCATATAGTATATAAAATTAAAAAAACAAAACTCAAACCTAGAATATTGAAGAGACCAGTAAAAATATTGGCAAATCTTCTCAAGAATCACACCACTTATCTCCGGAAAAGTCACTTCCCCATGCTCCGCCTCCGCGAAACCACCTTCACCATCATCACGGAAAAGGGAAAAAGTTAAAAATTAGACCTTTCCGAGTAAGAACCCAGCAAACCCAATCGCCCAAAAAGATCAAAAAAGAGGAGATGAAAGAAAAATAAATCAAATTAGACCTGGAGAAGTAAGCATGTTACGGATGGTTTGAGAAACCATGGCAGCTTCCTTGTCGATTACAAATTCCATCCCTTCAGCGCTGATGAGTTTCACTGAGTCCTCTTTCTTCATCTGTTCTTTGCGATCTGAAGAGAGTTTCGTCAATTGATCAGTGGCTTTCCGGCGATAATCAGATTTTTGGGTGTTAAATCTTACGGCTGATGATGACTTTAATCGGAAATAGAAACATCTAAATCGGTATTATTTTTTCCTTTTTCTTGCATCTCTGGATTTCCAATGATCTCGGGTGGTGCGCGTAAATCACACGTTAGGATGTTTGGGCATTGGTTTTACCCCTGGATTCACAATAGTCTAAGCCACCGGGTGATATCGAAATCCAAAGACCAAGCATTCATCTTATGTGCGGATCTAGAAGCTACAAGCAACTCAATAATGTTGTGTTCTTGTAAACACCTAATTTGATTACTTCTTTATATTTATTTTAATCATATCCAATCATTTGTAAATAGTAAACTCATATAAAAAATTATAAATTCATTCAATTTTTTTTGGTGTCTAATTAGGTCAAGATTAAGATGATTACTCTTTTCATCGTTTAAGTCTCTATCACTAAATCACGAGTGATTTAATGGTTCAGATTAATAATAGAGATTTTAGATTTTTTATTATTATCAGATCAAAATAAAAATTTAATCCATTCATATCAACATTTGTTCATAAAGATTATATGTCGGACTTTCTGTCTCTCACGACTTTTCAACTCTTAAAATTATCAATGAAATCTATACTCACTATTGTTTTTCGTCGCACTCGCGCTTTTTTTCATTCGAACGTATCATCCAAACAAAACAAAAATAATAATGGAATTAAAATAACAAATATTTTGATATATAAATTCTTAATGAGTTTGTCATACCCCTCTGCTCTGATCCTTAGTCCTACTAGTTGTATGTTTTTGATCTCACTATGTTTTCATACTCCATACCATCTATAACCGAGACTCGGCTGTAGTAAAACTTAAATGCGTCATCAACATTGAGACACGATAATTCCACATACTCAAATTTAGATCTTCAACGATTCATGATTCAATAGTTATTTTCAAATGTTTAGATGTAAATTGATCCCTCTGCAGTCTGCAGTCTTTAAATCATACAAGACCAGATCTCCTAGTGGTTAACTCGTGCTAGGACTAACACACAGTTAATAAAATGCCAGACACGATTTTTATAATAGAATAGAACAAAAGTAAAAAAAATCCCGCTGTTTATTCATTGTATGCAAAACAAATTTCATAACCACCAAAATAATTTTGAAGAAACGTGAGTATATATTTCATAAATTCACGAAAAAGGAGAAAAAATGGGCCCGTGAAAAAAGCCCAGATTCCATTTGACAGTCTGTCGTCTGTACTCATCTGGGGGTCTTTATTTACTGGCTCTCTAAAGTCACTCTGTTTCTCCTTACTCGTTCTGCTCTCTTTCTATATCTCTTTCCCTTCTATCACAAAGATTTTCATTAATAAAACCCGTTTTGGATTATCAGCGTCTTCTCACTTCCAACCTCTCTCATGGCTTCCATCATTGAATCTGGCTGGCTGGTAACCTCCCTTTTCTTTCTTTCTTTCTTTCTTTCTTTCTTTCTTTCTTTCTTTCTTTCCTTCCTTCCTTTGCCTATTGGTTGTTTTGGATCTGTCTTTTTTGGGTTTATACTATTTTGGGATAAGAAAAAGGCAGTTAATTTGATGGTTATATATGATTTGAAAGTTTTTAGCTTTGATTTATTTATGTATTTGCTTTCGGCTGTTTTTTTGATTGAACATTCATGGTACATTTGAGATAATGCTGATGGAAGTTGATGTTTACAATACAATAATTCAAGATTTGATCGATCGTTTTTTTCCATGTCTCTTACATAATTAGATTCATTTAAGCCATTATAGTTTGAATATGAATATGTATATGTATATGTTTTGAAAATGACTTTCTTGGTTTACATAATTTTGATGATAATAGCTGCAGAATTGGCATTGATTTGGGTGTTGAATCCTACTTACTGATTCATCAGCCTGGAGAACCTTGTTTGTTAATGTTGAATATGTGTTTCTTTGGAGTGATTGTTTAGCTCCTAATTCCAACCATTTCCCTTTTTCTTTATTCAATGTAAACGAAAATTTGTCTGTTTTTTTCTTTTTGGTTTCATTCAGCTGCAGAAAAGTATCTTCAATGAATCTTTGATTTCATTTTTCAACTGTTTAGGCGGAAAAAAAACGTGTAATCTTTGATTTCATCTTTGATGATTATAAATGTCATGCCCAAATTGCATTTGTAATTGCACTTTGTGTTTATCTCATGTGAGATAAGATATTGCCTCAAAATTTTGTTTTTTGTTTTACCATGCAGTATCTGATCACACATTTCAGTGACTTCCAACTAGCTAGTTTGGGAAGTTTCCTTCTTCATGAAAGTGTTTTTTTCTTATCCGGACTTCCATTTATATATCTTGAAAGAGCTGGATTGCTAAGCAAATACAAGATTCAGGTTCACTCCTTTTCTGCTACTGTTTTCAACCTTTATTATATTTTTAACATAAAATTCGGCAAGGGGAGGGATGAGTAGTTCATGATGATTTTTTTTTTTTTTGTCTAATTCAAAGTAAGTTAGTTTCATTTGTAATTTGTGTTTCTATGCAGACAAAAAACAATAGCCTCACTGCCCAGGAAAAATGTATCACTCGCCTGCTTTTTTATCATTTTAGCGTCAACCTACCGCTTATGATTGTCTCGTATCCTGTCTTCAGATTCATGGGAATGAGAAGTAGTCTACCATTGCCATCCTGGTATTTTCAGGTTCTTTATATGCTGGAGCTTTTATGTTCCTCGAATTTTTCATCATTCGAATCCTTGAATTATATTACATATTCAAAATACACGTCCATAAATTTTCCTGTCTGAAATTCAATTCTCGGGTTTGGAGGTCTGATTGGTTACGTCGTTATTTGGTTCCACAGGAAAGTGGTTCTAAGTCAGATAATATTCTACTTCATCCTGGAGGATTTTGTGTTTTACTGGGGACATCGTGTTTTACATACAAAATGGCTGTACAAGCATGTACACAGCGTCCATCATGAGTAAGTATGAACATTAGGTGGTTGTACTAGTTGAAACTTTGAGCAATGTCATTCATGCTAGGTTCTTCTGCATGTGCTAATCGGTTAATTATATAAACTATACAGATATGCTACACCATTTGGACTGACATCAGAATATGCTCACCCTGCCGAGATTTTGTTCCTTGGCTTTGCTACAATTGTTGGTCCTGCCATAACTGGTCCACATCTGATTACTCTCTGGTTGTGGATGGTTCTTAGAGTCCTTGAGACAGTTGAAGCACATTGCGGTTATCATTTTCCATGGAGCCTCTCGAACTTTCTACCTTTATATGGGGGGTGAGTTTGGCGTTTCCTTATTGACTGGCTTCATGAATGCACATAATTTTATTGTTTTATCTTTTACCCATCTACTGTGAAGTAATTGTTCATATTTTCTCTTTTCCAGTTCTGATTTCCATTACTATCATCATCGTTTGCTTTATACGAAATCTGGAAACTATTCATCCACATTTGTTTACATGGACAGGTGTGTTTTTTGGAACCCCCTGAATCATTAACATGTTTCTCACGGTCAGATAGTAGGTTATAGATTTTGCCAATTTTCCACTATATTTGTCTGATTCTAGTAGATGAATTTATGTGGATCTTATATGCTGCTGCCATTTTGTCTGTTTTTCTTATACATGTTAATATCTTAAGCTTATGTTGGTGTGATTTTTCTGTTTTTTTTTTTTTTAATACCCTTGCCCAACACCCTTGTTTCATGCATATTCGGTTTTGATATAGTGGGCACTTGATCATAGGAACTTATGTCGTTTAAACTTTAGCATGTTTCTCACGGTCAGATAGTAGGTTATAGATTTTGCCAATTTTCCACTATATTTGTCTGATTCTAGTAGATGAATTTATGCGGATCTTATATGCTGCTGCCATTTTGTCTGTTTTTCTTATACATGTTAATATCTTAAGCTTATGTTGGTGTGATTTTTCTGTTTTTTTTTTTTTAAATACCCTTGCCCAACACCCTTGTTTCATGCATATTCGGTTTTGATATAGTGGGCACTTGATCATAGGAACTTATGTCGTTTAAACTTTATATCAGCTTTATAGCATCTAATGCACAATCAAAAGCAGTTCGGATGCAATAAGCTCCAAAGAATTGTCTGCAAAACGGTTGCTTTGCTTTCTTTTATTTTATAACCCCGTCTAGATTGCTCTCCATGTTTTATTCAATTTTGACAAGAATTTGTTGGATGTTGCCTTCGATTAGAGTTCATCATGTACCTGTCGATGTGCCCTTTAAAGCTTGGTTATTATCCCATTGCTGTTTTCACTCGCAATTGAACTTGATTTTGTCGTTTAAACGTTATCATACTGACTATTGTCGAGCACCCTGTAAATTCCATCAGGATATTCGGTACGATAAAGGCTACAGAAAATTGAAAGCACTGAAACACACTGGAGTTGAAGATGATCGGAAGCAAACATAGCAGAGAATACTAGTTTGTGAACAAGGTGTCTCCTCGTTAATTATTCATGTTTACAGCCATATTCTATGTGGAATGATTAGATCTCTTTTGTTCCTACATTTTACAATCCTGCTCTATTTCTGTGCATGAATGAAGTTGGTGTTGTACTAAGGTCACCACTTTCTCCTATGGACTCATTTTCTAAGGTAACCATTGTAGATTTTGGAGGTTGACTGTTGAATGAGTTTATACTCCATTTGTTGTTTTTTGTGCAATCAATTGATTTTTTGGATACGTATTAAGTATCTTGGGGAATTGGCTTTTGTAGAGAATTAACAAATAAGAACATGCAACAGAAAAATTGAAGAAAACACAGCGGAACAATGGAACGCAAGAAACAGAAAGCCGAGAAGGGATTCAAATGAATGTTTGAAGTCCAATGCTACTTCTTTTTGTTTGTTAATATCAGTGAATAAAAATGAATGTTAATATCAGTGAACAAAAATTGTGTAGAGTGGTAAAGGACAACCGATTTTATATCAAGTTCTCTAAAAATCTAAAATTTGAAATGAGAAAAGGAATGGAACCCAAACCAACCGGTCCGCCAATAGCTACGCAAGGAACATGAAATCTGTAGGTCCACTCTCACAAAAACCTCTTCATTTGAGTCACTTCTCGTAAAACCCAATCCCTCAAAACACTGTCACTTGTGCTGCTCACCCTTATCTCGAAGATGCATTCTTTGGCAGCCACATCCCACCTCATACCTTCATCATCCAGCTGCCGGCGAATGCCACCGTATTCTTCATCTTCCCAGCGTGCCTTTTCATCACGCGCCACCACTATCAAATGTGATTTCGCTTCTCAAAACGATAAACCCCCAAAACCCACTTCCCTCCTCCACTCCCTCTCCAAGCCAATCGCGCTTGCTTCAGCTTCTGCTGCCACTCTCCTCATACGCATCACCCCCATTTCCTCCCTACTCCATGGAGGTAGCGGGGACAACTGCGGCGGCGGAGGAATCTCCCATGGAGGAGGCGGTGGAGGTGGTTACAACGGAGGTGATGGAAGCAGTGGTGACAGCTTCTGGGAAAAGCTCTTTTCTCCTTCGCCGGCAATTGCGGACGATAACAACCAAAACCAAGAATGGGATTCTCATGGATTACCGGCCAACATCGTTGTTCAACTCAACAAGCTAAGCGGGTTCAAAAAATACAAGCTTTAAGAAATTTTCTTCTTTGACCGACGGCGGTGGACCACTGTAGGAACGGAAGATTCATTCTTTGAAATGGTTTCGTTGAGACCAGGAGGGATCTACACAAAAAACCAGCTACAGAAAGAGCTTGAAACTTTAGCCACTTGTGGTATGTTTGAGAAAGTCATATGGAAGGCAAAACTAATCCGGATGGAACATTGGGATTAACCATTTCTTTTACTGAAAGCACTTGGCAATCAGCCGATAGGTTTAGGTGTATCAATGTGGGGCTAATGGCTCAATCCAAGCCTATCGAAATGGACCCTGATATGACAGATAAGGAGAAACTGGAGTATTACAAAAGCCAAGAGAAGGATTATAAAAGGAGGATTGAGAGATCTAGGCCTTGTTTGTTGCCAATGCAAGTGCATAGAGAAGTGTTGCAGATGTTGAGAGACCAAGGGAAAGTTAGTGCTAGGTTGCTGCAGAAGATAAGGGATAGAGTTCAAAGATGGTACCACGATGAAGGGTATGCTTGTGCTCAGGTTGTCAACTTTGGGAACTTGAATACTAAGGAAGTGGTTTGTGAAGTTGTGGAAGGGGATATTACACAGCTTGTGATTCAGTTCCAGGATAAGCTTGGGAATGTTGTTGAAGGGAATACTCAGCTTCCTGTTGTCAGGAGAGAATTACCTAGGCAGGTAGATGACTGATGCCTAGACAGCTTGTGATTCTTGGTTTTTATTTTCTAATTTTCTGTTTAGATTTTAGAATGTTTAGTGTGTAATTTTTGAGCTATGAGAGAGTAATGAAGAAGTGAAGAACATCATCATGCATTCTGATATTTGACTTTATAGTTTTTGACATTCAATGCTAGTTAGCTAACGTAGTCATGTTGCTTGTCCACAAGTGTGAGTGTTGGATATGAGTATCTTTAATTTTTTCTAAGTTTTTCCATGTATTAGGAAGGTCCTTAGATGGTCACATTGCATGGGCTCTGGAAACAAGTATTCCAAGAAAAATGAAGAGTCTGAGCGATATAGCTTGTTAGGGGGTAGGATTTGATCTTCGGTTCAATCATAAAATTCCTGAAGCAAATATTTGAATATTTTCTACTTTCAGAAGATGCTGTTAATGTTTAGATAACTAACTTGGTAGTTAGCTAACTTAGTTATGTTGCTTATCCATAATCCACACGTGTAAGTGTCGGATATGAGTATCTTCAAATTTTTTGAAGTTTTTCCATGTATTAGGAAGGTCCTTAAATGGTTGTATCACATGGGTTTGGGACACAAGTATTCCAAGAAAATGAAGAGTCTGAGTGATATAGCTTGTTAGGGTAGGATTTGATCTTTGGCTCAATTATAAAATTCCTGAAGCAAATATTTGAATGTTTTCTACTTTCAGAAGATGCTGTAAATGTTTAGATGTGTAACTTGATTGTTATAATATCAGAACATGAAATGACATACAAGTCTAAGGGGGGATCAAGTAAAGCATTAGCTTTACCGCTTTTGAATAAGCTCTCACAAGCTGTAGATTTTCAAATAAGATATACCATTACCCTGTCATTTTAACTAGTAATAAGTGATGTTTTGTTGTTGATTGAAATGTTTGTTTTCATGCTCCAGTGTGACTGAGAGATAGTTTGATACCTCTAGTTATGGGGTTGCAAACTATTTCTTTTTATTTAGTTTCTCAAATTTTGTATTTTGGTTGCTGATTTAAGTGACTACTTCCTGTCCTGATAGTGATTAATTGTTGACTTATCATTTTTACCTGTGCTTTTGATTTACAGCTTCGACAAGGCAATGTTTTTAATATTGAAGCAGGGAAACAAGCCCTGAGGAACGTAAACTCGCTGGGTTTATTTTCAAATATTGAAGTGAACCCACAACCTGATGAAAAAAATGAGGGGGGCATCATTGTTGAGATAAAGCTCAAAGAGCTGGATCAAAAATCAGCTGAAGTCAGTACAGAGTGGAGTATAGTTCCTGGACGTGGGGGGCGTCCCACATTGGTGTGTAAATCTAGTTATATATTCTTACTCTGAAATTCTGGATGTAGATAATAAGAGCTTGTGGTTAAACTGATTTCTTATATTATGTGCATATTTGCTATGTTTCCATTTAGGCTTCGCTTCAACCTGGTGGAACTGTATCTTTTGAGCACCGGAATCTCAAAGGGCTTAACAGGTCCATTCTCGGTTCATTGACCACCAGTAACTTCCTTAATCCTCAGGTAAATTTCCTAAAGAATCATGTTGCTGTGTTTTCTCTCAACTCTCCTTCTCTCTTGGTTCTTGCATTGACTGTTATCTCCAGTGATCGGTATAAAATTTTGATCTTATGATGTTCCCCTTATTCTTTTCTTCAGGATGATCTTGCTTTCAAGCTAGAATATGTGCATCCATACTTAGATGGTCTTTATAATCCACGTAACCGAACCCTTCGAGCAAACTGCTTCAACAGCAGGAAACTGAGCCCAGTTTTCACTGGTGGGCCTGGAGTTGATGAAGTTCCACCAATATGGGTTGACCGAGCTGGAGTTAAATTTAACATTACAGAGGTAATCTGTCATATCTATAATAGTTTTTGAAGTGATTTTTATTTTTGAATTTTATGTGCCTTGGAACCTTTTTTTTATTTTATCAATATGATTATGCCAGAATTTCACCCGTCAAAGCAAATTCACTTACGGACTTGTGATGGAAGAGATAACAACACGTGATGAAAGCAGTCATATATCTACAAACGGTCAAAGAGTACTGCCCAGTGGAGGCATCAGTGCAGATGGACCTCCGACCACACTCAGTGGTACTGGTATTGACCGAATGGCATTTCTACAAGCGAATATCACACGCGATAATACCAAGTTTGTAAATGGAGCTATTGTTGGTGAGAGAAACGTGTTCCAGGTTAGCCCATTTATTTATGTTGTCAATATTTTGACTGAATTATGATAGTCCATTTTTCTTGAAGTATCTGTGTTTGGCATCCAAGAATAGGCATGTTCAAATGCATGGAGAGATGTAAAAAAACTCAAGCATACCTATGTCGGATACATACTCACATCAACACTCATCCTCTAGTCTAAGTAACATCGGGTAGTTTGTGCATAAATGTACATTTTAGTTTGCCTAAATTTTATTTACTGGTTAATTGATGACATTTATTTCCTCGATGTAGGTGGACCAAGGACTTGGCATTGGCAGCAAGTTTCCTTTCTTTAATCGCCACCAACTAACAATTACACGATTTCTCCAACTAAAGCAAGTGGAAGAAGGTGCTGGTAAATCCCCACCACCTGTTCTAGTCCTTCACGGACATTACGGTGGCTGTGTGGGCGACCTTCCAAGTTATGATGCTTTTACACTTGGGGGGCCCTATTCTGTGAGAGGTTATAACATGGGTGAGCTAGGTGCTGCCCGGAACATTCTTGAGGTAAGAAAGATGGGAGATACCTATTTCTTCCCTAATCTTTTGTTCGTTTTTCAATGTCCTTTGGGGTCAAGATGATAAGTATCTGAAAACCGTTCTCCGATGTTACCTGCAGCTTGGAGCCGAGATCCGAATACCTGTGAGAAGTACACATGTTTATGCATTTGCAGAGCATGGCAACGATCTAGGAAGTTCAAAGGATGTAAAAGGGAATCCAACGGAGGTCTACAGGAGAATGGGTCACGGTTCGTCATATGGTGTTGGCGTCAAACTAGGTCTAGTGAGAGCTGAGTATGCTGTTGACCATAACAACGGAACTGGTGCGATCTTCTTCCGGTTCGGAGAAAGATATTAGAATGTGATTAGAGATCTTTTAAGAAGCATGAGATTAAGTACAGTATTCACTCAGCTTTATTGTTCCAAATAAATTCTGTTTCATTTTGTTATCCTGTCCTGTCTGTAAAACCAAGGATTCACATGGAATTTGTTCGTGTTTGACTATATTTTTTATGTTCTTCTCAATGAATCAAAGTAGAATCGAACATTATGATTCACCTTGGTATTTTATTTTTATTAGCATTACTTACCCCACTCATTTTCTTTCATACTTTATTGGTCGTGTGAAGAATTAAATCAAAAAAGTTTGTAAACATATACGATAATAGATAACATACATCAATAGTATTTAAATAGGAGTGAATGATAAGCATATTAAAGAGTTGACTTGATTAAGTCAAAAATTTTGGCGGTTGATGGGATCGAGCCCGATCTTGTATCTTGGACTTCTGTCATATCGGTGCTTTTTGAGATGACGAGGCTTTTGATCCTTTTTAAGAAGAGGAGACAAGAGTTATATCCGAGCTCAGCTGCCATTAGTAGTTTTTTCCTGCTTGCATGAAAGCAGTGAATTTGAAGCGTGGGAAAGAGATTCATTGATATGCAATCGTGATTGGAGTTGTAGAGGACGTTTATGTAAAGAGTGCAGTTGTCGATATGTATGCCAAGTGTGACAATATCTCAAGCAAAAACTTTATTTTGTAAAAAGAGCATTTTTAGCTGAAACTCAATGATTTTCGGGTATGCGAATCACGGATACTGTGAGGAAGCAATCCAGTTCTTTGAACAAATGGAGGGGGAAGGGGAGAAGCCTGATTACTTGACCTTTGTAGAGTATGAGTGCTAGTAGCCATGCCGGATTGGTCGAGCTTGGAAAGAGTTTATTCATCTTGATGCAGTAGAAGTACACCATTTTGCCAAGGTTAGAACATTATGCTTGTCTAGTAGAGTTTTTGGAAACTCTACGAGGCTTATGATGTTATTAAGACAATGCCTATGAAACCGGATTTATTTGTATTGGGGGGGCTCTATTAGGGGCATGTAGGAACCATGACAATATTGATCTTGCTGAACTAGCAGCTAAGCATCTGCAGGAGCTTGAGACTGGTAGCAAAGGAAAACAATCTGTTGTTGTCAATTTTATATGCTGATATTGGCAGTGGAGGAAATGTTGAAAAGTTAAAGAAGATGCTGAAGAAAAAGAAGCTGAGAAAGTTTGTATGATGTAGCTGGATAGAATGTTCCTAATTACGTTTGTAGGTAATCAGTGTTATTCAGTGATCCAGAACCGAAGGGCTTCTTGGATCTGTTTTAGTGTTTGGGGCATAACAGTTTTACTTCTGATTCATCAAGTATGTCACTTTCGTTAGAAGAATCAGCTGCGTTCGCTCGTGTTGTATAGAATCGGAATCGGACATGTTGTATGACCCCTACATTTATGTAGCTCTATGGAATAGTCTACAAGGATATTATCAAACATGCATTATTTTTGAAAAGGCTGATTACTTTTGAATTTTGTGTAATTTTAGCACAGAGATGGATTCAGAACAATGGTTGTCTTTGAATTGAATGAAGATATGTAAACATAAACAGGCAAATGGCTTATCCACATCTGAACACTTGTTGGTTTGCCAGCTTGTGTTATACTGCCTGATTGGTTCCAGCGAATACATGCATCTCGACCAATTCACTGGCCTTCTTTGTATCTGTTATTTTTGTCTATAAATGATTCCTTACTTTCTTTTTTAACTTACATTTCTAATCCGTTCTTACCTATTTGTTTTTGGAAGTTCTTTTGCTATTCATGATTTTAAACTCTCGCCAAATGTCTCCAAACTTTCTGGTACGTACAACTACAAGAGACATTCGCTGAAGTACTGGGACTGGGCTCTCTGTTTGTGCATTCAGCTTTGGCTAGTACTAGTAGTGGGCATCTTTTTAATGGCTTCGGATGTTTGCAACTTGTCAACAAATTCAAGCTCATACTCGAGCTCATGCCGCTGCAGCCTGCAGCTACTGGTTTGCTCGGTCATACTGAGTTTCATTTGCGCATGCCACCATCAAAAGCTTTTGGTACAAGACTTGCTGAATGCTAATTAAAAGTATGTTTTCAGCAATCCCCCAGAAGTATGACTCGTGTCAGCACTCCGACCCTCCACGGTCACTTTCTCAGCAATTGTCAACACCGAAAAAAGAGATGAAGACTAGAGATCTGCAGACTGTTGTGCAAGGCCTCTGCCTCTATAACTAAAAATAGTACAACCGAAGAATCGTAGTTGGTGCAACCACAAACAAAATATTGAAAGTGTATCTTTCAAAAACAGAAAAAACCCTTTTTAAGCCATACCTTTATGATTAAGATTGAGTTATTGGGTAAGAGCTTTGAAAGAAGACTAATCATGGCT
This sequence comes from Abelmoschus esculentus, assembly GCA_035048815.1. Classification (NCBI taxonomy): domain Eukaryota; kingdom Viridiplantae; phylum Streptophyta; class Magnoliopsida; order Malvales; family Malvaceae; genus Abelmoschus; species Abelmoschus esculentus. Next base: position 29,364,493 of record JAUCBN010000001.1, read on the forward strand.
CCTGTTGCTTACAAGAAAGGTGGGGCAAAAGTCGTCTTCATCTTAGCTTTGGGACAAAACATGCATGTCCCAGTGGCAGGGTTCCATGAAAAGGCTTCGGTCAGTTTCAATGTAATTCTCATGTTACTGCTTTGCCATTGGGAACCCTTTTGGATTCATCTCTTGAATTTTATCAACAAGAATTAACGGTTGCATAGTACTCTTGATCTATAGCATAGGTTAAAACTTCACAATTACGCACTATGATAAAAATAACATTGAATTTCTTTATATGTATGTTAAATTGTTGCAGTACATATTAAAATTTGTAATTATAATAAATAGTTAACTACAATGTGATTGATACGTACATAGGGTTAGGATCCACTTATATGTAAGAACGAAGCTAGAATTTAGAGACAAAATATAAATGTTTAAAAGAGATAAATTTATAAATAAATTAATTTTTAATATATATAAGGATAAAGGTAAAAAAATGGAATAATTGCTTCACTCTCTCCTATATAGTTTTGTTATTACTTACGCGTAGTGTAAAACTATGAGTCTTATACAATTTTTGAATTGTGAAATAATAAAATAAATTACTAAGATTAAACCTTACACTTAAATTTTTAACTATATATCTTATCATAAATTTTAATGATTCAGTTACAATTGTTTTATAGATTGAGTCAAAGCTAGAAGCATCATATGGTCATTGGTTGTGATGTTTGCTTCACTGTTTTCTTTGGTGGTAATTAAAAGATGAGAAGATTCATGATGATCCCTGAATCTCTCTTTCAAGGGCTCCATTTATCTTTGTAAATAAAATTTCTCAGGAAAGGCTATGATTTGGATACAGTTTTATTATCAAAATAGGGTGATCTCTATGAGTTTCACTTGTTTTATTATCTATATTATTTATTTAGTTAATATTTAATGTATTAATAATATATAATTTTATGTGTTATTGGTGAATTAAATTATAAATCATCATCAATTAGTTTAAATGAATTTAGTTTTAATATTTCATAAATATGCATAGATATTAGTACATTAAATATCAAATATTGTTCTAATTTTTTTCCATGTCTTGGGATGATTGTTAAGCTAAATGACTACTCTGCTGATGTCTTTTACTTTATTTTGTTTAGATTAGCAAGTTATTTTGTACACTGATATGTCAATGTTTGATGGTTGATTTGGCTGAAAATCTTTTGTGTGCAAGTCACTTATGTAGCAGGTTAATAGAAATGATTTGTAGTAGGTGTGTTTGGTAGAAACTTGTTGGATTATAATGTAAAAGTTTCTGCTGCAATGAAATGAACTGATTTCCTGCACAAGAAAACCTTCTTCAGTCTTTCTTTCATTTTCTCTCATTTTTAGTCTCAAGTTTATGAACTTTGAGAGCTAGAAATCCAACAATTGACATCAGAGCTGTAATCTTTAGGGGCCTGAAATATTTGTTGTTGTTCTTGAGAGTTTACCAACACAGGTTTTTGGTTTCGTTGTTGTTGTTCTCATGTCGTCAGCCAACTTTTCTCCTCCACCACCTCCTGTCTTTGCTGGAGAAAAAATTATCATATTTGGACAGTGAAGATGAAGACTTACCTGCAAGCTTATGATCTGTGGGAAGTTGTTGAGACGGATAGGGATCCACCAGCTTTGAGAGCTAATCCTACGCTTGCTCAAATGAGGCAACACAGTGGAGAGTGTACCAAGAAACACAAAGCCATGTCTTGCCTTCAGAATGGAGTTTCTGACGTGATTTTCACCAGGATTATGGCTTGTGAGACTCCAAAGCAAGCTTGGGACAAGCTGAAAGAGGAGTTTATGGGGTCTGAGAAGACAAGGCAGCAACAACTTATAAACCTAAGAAGGGATTTCGAGAATTTGAAGATGAAAGAAAGTGAGACTGTCAAGCAGTATTCGGACAGAATAATGGCTATTGTTAATAGCATTAGGCTGCTTGGAGATGAATTTAGTGACAAAAGAATTGTGGAGAAGGTGATTACAACCCTTCCAGAAAAATATGAGTCCAAGATCTCTTCTCTTGAAGACTCGAGAGATCTTTTCAGCATCTCTTTGACTGAGTTGATAAATGCACTCTATGCTCAAGAGCAAAGAAGAGCAAGCAGGCAAGAGGAAACTCAGAGACTGCATTTCAGATGAAGAGTAATCAGAGAGCAAGTTCTTCAAACAACAAAGGAAGGAAGAACTGGAATGACAGAAGAGAGAAGCAAAGAAGAGACAAAGACAATGCCAAGGATGGTGAAAAAAAGAAATATCCACCTTGTGCACATTGTAAAAAAACTACTCAGTTGGAGAAGTATTGCTGGTTCAGACCAGACATACAATGTAGATCTTGTAAGCAACTTGGTCACATGGAAAAAGTTTGCGAGAACAAAGGCCAATAGCAACAAAATGCACAAGCTCAAGCTGCTGATGGAAATAAATCCGAGGAGGAGCAAATGTTCACTGCATTGTGCTATGCAACCAGCAGCAAAACCAAAGAAAATTGGTTAATAGACAGTGGTTGTACAAACCACATGGCCTCAGATGAGAGTATGTTCAAGAACATTGATAGAACCAGCATTTCACGGGTCAAAATAGGCAATGGACAGTTTATTGAAGCAAAAGGAAAAGAAGATATATTTGTCAACACTCCAACAGGTACTAAAATAGTTTCCGATGTCTTGTTTGTTCCTGATATTGATCAGAATCTACTTAGTGTTGGTCAACTGTTAGAAAGGAACTATTCAATTGTCTTCAAGAACAAAAATTGCTTGATTATTGATCCGTTTGGCTGCGAACTCGTGACTGTTGCTATGAATGAAAGAAGTTTTGTTTTAGATTGGAATAATGTAGCTTCAAATGCTTATACTGGTATAGTTGATGAAACTAACTTGTGGCACAAAAGATTAGGGCATGTGAATTATAATACACTTTGTCATTTGTACAAAGGTGATTTTGTTTTAAACTTGTCGAAAGTTGTTAAACATAATGAAATGTGTGAAGTGTGTCAATTGGGGAAGCAAAGCAGGCTACCATTTTCAGTGAATAAAGCTTGGAGAGCAACGGATAAATTGCATCTCGTTCATACCGATGTGTGTGGGCCTATGAAGACATTGTCACTTAATGGAAGCAAATATTTTATTCTATTCATTGATAATTGTACCAGATTCTGCTGGGTTTACTTCTTGAAGCAAAAGTCAGAGGTTGCACAAGTCTTTTGGAAGTTCAAAGTGTTCGTGGAAAATCAGTCCAGTTGTAAGCTGAAGATTGTTAGATCCGACAATGGGACAGAATACACATCTGATAAGTTTAAAAAGTTTTGTGAAGTTGCTGGAATTGAACACCAATTGACAAACACTTACACCCCTCAGCAAAATGGGGTTAGTGAAAGAAAAAATAGAACCGTGATGGAGATGGCGAGATGTCTTTTGTTTGAAAGAAATTTGCCAAAAAAATTCTGGGCAGAAGCCGTAAACACATCAGTGTATCTGCTAAATAGGTTGCCGATTAAAGCTATGAAAGAAAAAACACCATTTCAAGCTTGGTTCGGATTCAAACCTTCAATGCTTCATTTAAGGGTGTTTGGATGCATATGTTATGCTCACATTCCAGAAACTAAAAAAGACAAGCTGGAGAAGAAGTCCCAACTTGGAATCTTTGTTGGTTACAGCAGTAAAAAGAAAGGGTATAGGATTTTTGATCCTTATACTGACAAGATGCTTGTAAGCAGAGATGTTAAGTTCTCTGAGTATGCTTTTTGGAACTGGAGCAAATGTGAAGTTGAGCTTTCTAAATAAATTCAGATTGAAGCTGACATGTCTCGAGAACAAGTTGAAGATGAAAATGGCTTTGACGAATCTGATGATGATCATCTTGTTCGAGGTACGCGATCACTTTTTGATGTTTATGAAAGATGCAATATAGCGGTCTTTGAACCTGCTGATTTTGAGGAGGCGATCAACTCAGAAGATTGGAAGAAGGCCATGCAAAATGAGATGTCTATGATTCAAAAAAATCAGACTTGGGTGTTGGTTGATAGGCCAATTCAAAAGAAAGTAATAGGTGTGAAATGGGTATTTAGAACGAAACTAAATGCTGATGGTTCTGTCAATCGACTTAAAGCAAGACTTGTGGTGAAGGGATATGCTTAGCAATTTGGAGTGGATTATTCTGAAACCTTTGCACCAGTAGCAAGGTTAGATACTGTTAGATTGTTGCTAGCTTTAGCAGCACAATTGGGATGGAAAATCCACCAGCTTGATGTTAAATCTGCATTCTTGAATGGTTTCCTAAAGGAAGAAATCTACATTGAGCAACCACTTGGTTTTATTGTCGAGGGGAATGAAGCAAAAGTCTACCGCCTCAAGAAGGCTCTTTATGGTCTAAAGCAAGCACCAAGGGCCTGGTATGAGAGGATTGACACTCAGCTATTGAAGCTCGGTTTTGAAAGAAGTGTGAGTGAGCCTACTATATATGTGAAGAAGTCAAAAGAAAAAACTTCATTGATAGTGTCCTTGTATGTTGATGATCTCTTGGTGACTGGAAGTAGTGAAAACATGCTGCTGGAATTTAAAAAACAAATGGAAAGCGAGTTTGAAATGTCGGATCTTGGTGAAATGACTTACTTTCTTGGGATGGAAGTTCAACAATCCCAATAAGGCACTTTCAAAAGTCAACAAAGCTTTTCATTGAAGATTTTGAAGAAGTTTTGCATGGAGAATTGCAAGCATGTTACTACTCCTATTGCTCAAGGTGAAAAACTTAGCAGCAAAGAAGACTTTGAAAGAGTTGATGAGAAAAGCTACAGAAGTCTCATTGGATGCTTGTTGTATCTATCAGCAACCAGACTGGATATCATGTTTGCTGTAAGTTTACTATCAAGATTTATGCATTGTTGCAATGTCTCTCACTTCAAGGCAACAAAACGTGTGTTGAGATATATAAAAGGCACTTCCGATTTTGGTGTATGGTTCAAGAAGGCTGAAAAATTGAGTTTTGTTGGGTATACAGATAGTGATTGGGCTGGATCAATTGATGATATGAAAAGCACTTCTGGTTACTTTTTTACACTTGGTTCTGGTGTTTTTTCATGGAGTTCCAGGAAGCAAGAAACAATTGCTCAATCAATAGCAGAAGCCGAATATATTGCTGCCGCTGTTAACCAAGCCATTTGGCTAAGGAAGTTGTTGTCTGATTTGAATCTGATGCAAGAGGAAGCAACAGAGATATTTTGTGACAATCAATCTGCTGTTGCAATTGCAAAGAACCCCGTCTTTCATGGCAAAACAAAGCATTTCAAGATAAAGTTTTATTTTGTGCGAGAAATGGAGCAGAACAATGAAGTTACACTGGTTCATTGCAGTTCTGAAAATCAGTTGGCGGACATTTTAACTAAGCCTCTTAGCAAGATCAGATTTAAAGATTTAAGGATGCAAATCGGCGTTCACAACAAAGTAGCCAAGGAGGAGTGTTAAGCTAAATGACTACTCTGCTGATGTCTTTTACTTTATTTTGTTTAGATTAGCAAGTTATTTTGTACACTGATATGTCAGTGTTTGATGGTTGATTTGGCTGAAAATCTTTTGTGTGCAAGTCACTTATGTAGCAGGTTAATAGAAATGATTTGTAGTAGGTGTGTTTGGTAGAAACTTGTTGGATTATAATGTAAAAGTTTCTGCTGCAATGAAATGAACTGATTTCCTGCACAAGAAAACCTTCTTCAGTCTTTCTTTCATTTTCTCTCGTTTTTAGTCTCAAGTTTATGAACTTTGAGAGCTAGAAATCCAACAATGATAATACTTTTGTACTATATGCTAAACACAGATGTTATATGCATATACTAAATATTTTTGCATTTTCACTTGGTTTTTCCTTATATATGCTTTTTGTCTATGTAGTGAAAGATTATAATAGAAATATATGTTGTGAAGACAATTAAAGCATTACTCCACCAAATCAACCCTGGTTGGATCGTTCGGTAAGGAACTAGATACATACATACATATAGCAATATCTCGTGTATAGACCAAATGATTATTTGATCAAATTATTAATTTTATAAAGATTAAATTAATATTTATATCAAATTTTAGAGTCGGGTCGAATTCTCTTGAATCTCAAAGGAGGCTGTTTTAATTAAATTTGTATATAAAGATAAGCTCGACGGGTATAACAAGAACAAGCGCATTGATTAACAGACTTTGATGATACTCGACAGTGCAGAAAACTGGGGCCAACGTTTGGTAATTTTCTGCTTTCAGATCAAACATGTTGACATTCAACCGAACCAGAACAACACAAAGACACAGACACTACGCTCGTGTGTACCTATATATACAGACATGTTCCTCCATGAACAAAAACAACCAAAACCCTAAACTTCAAAAGAACTTGGTTTACAACATGGGGGCTTCAGGTTTTTTCTCAGCTGCAGTAATGCTTATCTTCTTCGTCGGCTGCTTCATGGCGGTTCCTGAGGTTGTCGCGGCAAATCATGGCGGAGTCACCAGACACTATAAGTTCAGCGTATGCTGCTGCCACCTGCCATTGCACTGTTTAAGATTAATTGTCGTGAAATGTTCTTAAGAACCGATAATCTGCTGCTGTTGTTGTTTTCAGATAAGAATGAAGAACATCACTCGGTTGTGCCGTACTAAGAGCATTGTTGCAGTTAATGGGAAGTTCCCTGGGCCTCGTGTCGTTGCCAGAGAGGGAGACCGATTGGTCGTTAAAGTAGTGAACCATGTCTCTAACAATATCACCATTCACTGGTACGACTTCATTTCTTCACTAATAAGTATTTTCATGTTCATCCTGAGATTGTAAAAACGATGGATGATCCAAGTAAAATCGATGGCTTAAACCGAGCATGACCCTTGGACAAATCTTGTTGGGTATAGGCATGGAATTAAACAGCTTCGAAGTGGATGGGCAGATGGGCCTGCATATATCACACAATGCCCCATTCAAAGAGGACAGTCTTACGTTTACAACTTCACTATAACCGGACAAAGAGGAACTCTCTTCTGGCATGCTCACTTTTCATGGCTCAGAGCCACTGTTTATGGCCCACTCATCATCCTCCCAAGGCGCAACGAATCTTACCCTTTTGTCAAACCCTACAAAGAAGTCCCCATCTTGTTTGGTAATCGTTTTTACGATCTTTCATTGGCAGATTAAAAAGTGCTCGACGATCTGACTGAATGACTTTTTCATTTTTGACTCAGGTGAATGGTTTAATGCTGATCCTGAAGCTGTTATCAATCAGTCTCTTCAAACAGGTGCTGGCCCCAACGTCTCCGATGCCTACACACTCAATGGCCTCCCTGGCCCCTTGTATAATTGTTCTGCCAAAGGTATATTGTATTCGTATTATTATTTTCCGGACATAACCATTTCTATTTACCAAGTATTTCTCTGTGTTAGATACATTTAAGCTGAAGGTAAAGCCTGGGAAAACATATCTCCTGAGGTTAATCAATGCTGCACTCAACGATGAGCTATTCTTCAGAATTGCAAATCACAGTTTCACTGTTGTGGAAGCTGATGCTTCGTATGTAAAGCCATTCGAGACTGATACATTGGTGATTGCACCTGGACAAACCACCAATGTTCTTCTCAAAACCAAATCTCCTGCTCCCCATGCCACTTTCTTCATGTTGGCCGCACCCTATTTCACTGGCATGGGTACATTTGACAACACCACTGTTGCTGGTATCCTTGAATATGAAAACCCTTCGAGTTATTCACCGAAAAATGCTCCTCTTCTTAAACCAGTCTTGCCTGCTACCAATTCTACGAACGTTGTAGCCAATTTCTCAAACAAATTCAGGAGTTTAGCCACCATCAAGTTCCCTGCCAATGTCCCACAAAAAGTAGATAAAATGTTCTTCTTCACAGTTGGTCTTGGAACCAACCCTTGCCCCAAGAACCAAACCTGTCAAGGACCTAATGGCACAAAATTTGCAGCTTCAATGAACAACGTCTCTTTTGCTCTCCCATCGACCGCACTTTTACAATCCTACTTCTTTTCTAAATCAAATGGGGTTTTCACCACCGATTTCCCGGATTTCCCTCTCCATCCATTCAACTACACTGGCAGTCCACCAAACAACACGCATGTCATCAACGGCACTACTAAAGTTGAAGTGATACCATTCAATACGAGTGTCGAAGTAGTCTTGCAGGACACCAGTATCCTGGGTGCTGAGAGCCATCCTCTCCATCTCCATGGCTATAATTTCTATGTTGTTGGCCAAGGTTTTGGCAACTTTGATCCTAAAAATGACCCTCCCAAGTTTAACCTTGTTGATCCTGTTGAAAGGAACACCATTGGTGTCCCCTCCGGTGGTTGGGTGGCGATCCGTTTTCAAGCCGACAATCCAGGTAATTGACTGAGTGATAAAGATGTTCATATTGTCCTAATTTGTGTGGATGAGTCTTGATATTAGCCTTGAAAATGTACGTATCTCTCTACTTAATCAAAAATATGATTTCACCATTTCCTTGTATGTTCCGTCTAATCATTCAGGAGTTTGGCTGATGCACTGTCACTTTGATGTTCATCTGAGCTGGGGCCTAAGGATGGCATGGATAGTCTTGGACGGAAAGCTCCCCAACCAGAAGCTGCTGCCTCCGCCGTCCGATCTTCCCAAATGTTGACTTTTGTCCCTTTAACTGGAACTTGAAGCATCATCAATCTTGCCACCATGAACAATATACATATATAATCGTTTTGTTTTGTTATTTGTTGTCTGAATGAAGAGTAGCCTAAAGCCAACATTGACATTGAACATGGTTCCTTACTGTCGGAGTATCCATCACCTAGACAATGGTGGAGGTTTTGTACTTTGTATCAACCCATAGTTTCAATGCAGTTGTTGCGGCAATAATAATAATTCAAACTTTTCTAATTGATCTCTCTCTCAGTCTCTCTGTATTTGATCCCTTTTTCGGCACTTGATTAGAAAAATTAAGCAAGAGTCTGATTATTGAGATGAAAAATTAAACTGCTGCACTCCCTCTTGTAATGTAAGTTCCACTATGTATCTGCCACTGGGATCGTAATCATTCATCTGTTTCAACGCCACCGTCACACCCCATATACTTCATCTCCTAACTCCGCCTTAACATCAATCAAGTATTTCCTGTTTCATTAAGAATTTGGTACACATGGACATGAGTATCCTATATTCATTATCCGATACACACCCGAATTTAAAAATAAGATAACTAAGGGAAGGCAAACGACAGTTATTGAAGAGGTTGGAAACCAAGTGTGAGCCAATATAAGATTTGAAAGGTACTCATGTCACAGTGAACATAGCTCGGTTGGTTTCTCATCAGCTTCGTTGCACACTGGAATGGTTTCATCTCCAGCTCTCCCATTTTCTTCACAACAAAATGAAACATCTTTAACTCATTTTTGGATATTTATTTATGAGTTAACTGCGGTATACACCCTCAAAACAGGCCCAATTTCTACAGATTTAAAAATCATATTAATGATCGACTCACCTTGATATTTGATTAGTGAGTGTTAGGATATAATCAAGTGTGGGAAGTGCAGGAAGCAATAGTCAAGATTAATGACAAGCTTGTCGGCTAAGAAACGAGACTGACAGGCAGTGTTAACGGACGGCACTATTCATTTCATTTTCTAAATATTGAAACAAAACCATGTGTTGAGAGTTTTTTAAACAACAAACACACTTTGAAAGAAGCTTCTCTCTAGCCTACAGGCAGCAGGGATACATATCAACAGAGGAAAGGGGACAAAAAATTGAAACATGCGTGTGTATCCAGAGCTACTAAGTCCTAACTTTTGTCAAGCCTGGCTGTTGTCTGAAATGTCCGACCAAACAAAATGCGACACAAGCGATTACAGCTGAAACAAAAACAATTAGAGATGGAACATGATACAGATAACGCTGGTCAGTATGAAACCAGGCATTTGGTTGATGTGGAATGGCTTCAAAACATTGTTTGACTACTTTTGCTGGCTATTAGGGAAGAAAATGCAGCGGACCAATCATGTCTGATAGATTTTGGCACTGGTTCATTGCCAAGGACAGCAGTCCAGTTGTCCGCACGGGCATCCGTCAATAACCAATCAACTTTCTCTGGCACATTAACGAAATCAAAGTTCAACGGCTTCAGTTTTTTATTAGACTTCTTCTGTTTGTTGCCAGGAGAGTTCTCCGTGGACTGCAGAACACAAAATTCAACCATTCACAGAAAGCCAAGGGGAGTAAGAAGTAAAGAATCAGACAAGTATTATACATTTTCAACCAAAATGGATTTTATTTCCGACTTACAAGTCCTTCACTGCTGGAAGCATCCGATCCTTTCTTCCGTTTAGGTTGGGGAGATCCAGTTTCTAGAAAGTAAAGAACTTCTTTCTTCGATCTGAATCTTCGGCCTGATGATGGTTCGAAGTAATACTGCAGAAAAAAAAAAATGTTATCATGTATGTTTATACTATCACCGCAATGCAATTATCTCCTTACATGAAAACATGAGGAACATATTCAAATACAGTATAAATGAAATGAAAATTCTCATGTTTCATAATTTTTCTATAACCCTCTAAAGCCAAAAAAAACTAGTCCCCGAACAATACAGCATTCCCCAAAGTCAAATCCATATTAGTTCTACTGAGATATTCATTCACTGAATTTTCGTAAAATGCATCTCGTTGCAGATGTAGAAGGAGGAGGATAGCTCACATATGTCTTTATGCAACACCAACATTTAGCCTCCGATGTGCAAGCGGAACATAAAGTTTATGTCAATCAATTGAGTTTGAATTAATTTCTTTCAAAACAAATGCTTCCATACCCCACTGTTTAGTGTTAAGAATTCAATAACCCTAAGATGTCTATACATTACAACTAACCAAACACTTGGTTTGCCTAAGCTTGATAATAGAAGCCATGTACAAGAAAGAAAGTTGATCTAGAAGTTGATCTAGCTCTAGGTACCAATTTGATGGCTAAGAATGAGAGATGCAATGTTGTCTAATGGAAAGCAACACTGGCACCAGCTAGTACCGGCATTTCTAACAGCAAAACAAATGATTTAAGCTACTAACTTAATAACTTTAAAAGACAAACAATGCACAATTAGATATCAAACAGACTTCGGAAACCAAAAGAAAAATTTCAATAACTAAGATTAAACTGAGCTGAAAATCGATGTAATGTTAGAGATGAGACTCAAACCCTATCAACTAGTCCAGCAGTGGCGCCGGAGCTCCGAACTCTATCTTCGATCAACCACCCAGGCGGCAACCATGATTCGGGATCCACAACGCGGCGCTTCGTCTTAGGATCTGCCGAAGACGAAGAGTTGACCGGGCCGGGTGCCGGTGTATCTGGTTGGGAGCCTTTCGGAATAGAACAGTTGCGAGTTCTGGTGGGGTCAGGCGATTGGATTTGGCCGTTGGCGTCGATGAAAGCCCCGGGTTTGAGAAGCGGATCGGAAGGCAAATCGGTTGGATAGGGTTGAACCGGGTCTGACATTGCTCAGAAGAATGAGCTGAAAGTTCTTTTTTTATGTTTTGGGAAGAAAAGAGAAGGTAAGTAGAAGCATGTTCGATTCTACCTATAACGCCGTGAAAACATTACCGTTCATTTCGATTACGTGTCAGCTGTTTAGCATGTAATCAAATTGCCGTTAAGATTAACAAAATTATTCATTTTTTAAGAAACATACAAAATTCATAACTTGAATGTACTTACTTTTATTTTATCTTTGGATAATTATTTTATACATAAATATTTTAATTATAAAGTTTAAATTTTTGGTGGATAAATTTTAAATTTAGGAGATGTTAAACTTTAAGTTAAATCAAATCTTTAATTATATTATCTAAATCTTAATTTTTAAACTACTATATTTATACCCTTAAACAAAATAAAATCTCTAAACACTAAAATTAAAGTATTTATAAAAAAATTTATTCCCAACACACAAGTACATGAGATATTTTTTCTTTAAACTTTTTATTTATATTTGAATTTAAACTTTAAAGATGTATAAATTAATAGTTACAACCCTTCAAATATAGAGATTATAATCATTTTCAACTCTATAAACTTGTTAACTGTTTATTTACCGATATATCTGAAATTTCATACATTATTTCCGTTCACCATCTCCTATTAATTCTCTGGATGATAAAGTCGTATACTTTCCAACAATACCAAGTTAAAATTTCAGAAGCATTATAATAGGAGAGAAAGTTTTTTTTTTTTTCATTAACAGCAAGGTGAATAAACAATCTTACTCCCCATAACAAACATGATTTAATGGTAGAAACAACACATTTTTTCATGAAACAAGAAGTGTCAACCCCTGCATATCATTCCTTTCCCTTCCATAGAAGGCAAGGCGATGAATCCAAAAAGAACAATTCAATTTCAATCCCCTTCTCAATTCTCATGCTTGTTTTTATTGCCTTTAATCTTGCATCGCTGCCTGCAAGTTAAGCTCAGCAAACATCATACCTACGCACATCGAGTGCTTCAATTTGAATTAATTAATTAAATTATCATCCAAATATCAGATTTGCTAAAAAAATAACATCAACGGGATAGTTCAAAATGTCCGTGAGAATACAAAGAGAATAGAGTGAAAAGCTAGAGAAATCTGTCAAGAATACGTTCGCATAGACTGTCTGATAAAGAAGGACGAAAGCCTGGTTAATCCAGCAATAAAAATGCGTTAATACGAGTTATTTGATTAACAACAAGACTTCCATCTTTTTCTATTAAATAAAATTGGAAGACATTACTTGTAGGCCTCTTGCGTTGTGAAGAATTAGAAACACTTCCTGTGCACGATAGATGGGCCAGATTCATCATACTCAGCCTTTGCAATCCACATCTGCAGTCCAATCCCAAATTAGTAAATTGTCTTTAGTATGTGTAGGAACATGTGGAAAATGTACTAGTAATATTAATTCGTTCCGATGCGAGTGTCATATACCAAAACTAGTGTCCAAACATGTCGGATACCAATATTTAACACGAGTGCTTCAAGAAAATCGCAGCCAGAGAAGCATAGCTGACGCATTGTTCACGATGTTGCTCTGACAACTTTTCTTCTTCGAGTACAAAAGTCCAACACACATTTCAGACATTTTTATACAAAAATGGGAATCGGAGATGATCCTTCATAGACGATCAAAATACATAGAAATCTTTAAATTACTAAAAACAAAAAGGATGTTTCCTAGATTCCCTCCTAAATATAGAAAACATAAGGCACTTAATATGAATGCTAAAATTTCTCAAAAAAATATGAATGTACTAAAAAGCATGGAGTCTGTGATGCGAATGGAAATTGTCAAAGTAGATTATACCTGCTGGAAAGTGCTGAGAGACGCCAAGATAGAGCCTCCAATCCAGACACTGTATTTCCTTTCAGGAGGAGCCACCACCTTAATTTTCATGCTGCTTGGGGCTAAGGCAGTGATTTCCTTGCTCATTCTGTCGGCAATTCCAGGGAACATGGTAGTTCCACCACTGAGAACAATATTTCCATACAAATCCTTCCTGATGTCGACATCACACTTCATGATAGAATTGTATGTAGTTTCATGGATGCCAGCAGCTTCCATTCCAATCATGGAAGGCTGGAAAAGGACTTCTGGGCATCGGAAACGCTCAGAACCAATGGTGATCACCTGGCCATCAGGCAACTCATAGCTCTTCTCAATGGAAGAACTAGTTTTGGAAGTTTCAAGCTCTTGTTCGTAGTCCAGTGCAATATATGCCAATTTCTCTTTCACATCCCTCACAATTTCACGCTCAGCTGTAGTGGTAAACGAATAACCACGCTCAGTCAAGATTTTCATAAGGGCATCAGTAAGGTCAAGACGGAGGATGGCATGCGGGAGCGCGTATCCTTCATAAATGGGGACAGTATGACTCACGCCATCTCCAGAGTCTAAAACACTACCTGCATAAAGTATGGTAGAAACAGTCGGTATATGAAAAATGACTGGAGTAAAACGTAAATTACAAAGATACTGGTCCTAATCTCTAGTTATAATCATGAAGATTTAGTAATCATTGTGAAATGAAGTAATGAAGGCAAAATCAATAGAACAAGACAATGGGGAGAAATGGCAACCAACTTCAAGCTCTTAAATATTACTTGGGTAATCCGCGGACAAATCTTGCATGATAGGGAGAATGTAATGAAGTGCAAAATTTGAATTTGAGATTGTTTAACTCAAGTTTTATACATGAAACTGAGACTAGTCAAAATTCCTTACCGGTTGTACGACCACTGGCATAAAGGGAGAGAACAGCCTCGATAGCAACATACATGGCTGGAGCATTGAAGGTCTCGGACATGATTTGGGTCATTTTCTCACGATTGGCTTTCGGGTTCAATGGTGCCTCAGTGAGAAGAACTGGGTGCTCTTCTGGAGCCACACGTAGTTCATTGTAGAAAGTATGATGCCAAATCTTTTCCATATCATCCCAATTGTTGACAATACCATGTTCAATAGGGTATTTAAGAGTCAAAATACCACGCTTGGACTGAGCCTCATCCCCAACATAAGCATCCTTCTGACCCATGCCAACCATCACACCTGTGTGGCGAGGACGACCTACAATACTAGGGAACACAGCTCTTGGAGCATCATCACCAGCAAATCCAGCCTAAAGAAATTCCCAATCCCACCCATCTTAAAGAGGGGAACAACGTATGAAAAGTATATTGTATTAAGTCTAATATTTCGATTCAATGTAATTTGGGATCAAACGTATTTTAGATACTCGCGAAAGGCTTAAATCATTTGAAATCATCTGATATGAGACAATATTTATTGAAGTTGTTTAATTAAAGGAAACCTCCTTCTGGTTGGTTTCAGTGCAAGGTCGAAAAGGAATAAATGTTTATTACGAAGTAATCTTTTCGTTTAATCTTTCAAAGAGTGCGATAAAAGATATCAGAATTAGAGATCAAATTTCTTTGACAACAAAAGAACAATAGACGAGTCGAATTTTCGCATCACTAATGGTGATGACAACAATTGTAAAACACCCAAAGATAGTTTCAGCTCAGTCGCTTCAACCTTAAATCCATGCCCATGTTTGGACATATTGTACGACGTTTGCAGCAAGAAACACAAACTCGGGTGAAAACAAAAGCTAGTTCCTTTTGCCTCCCAAAACCAAAAAGCAGAGAACAGCTGTAGAAGAGGCGGTGGCGGTGGCGGTGGCGGAAATTCGATTTTCACGAGGCGGCAGCGGCAGCGGCGTGCTGCACCCAGGCCATGCATGAGAATCAACGACAACGAAACGCTTTTAATCGATCTACTGTTTCAACTCGTGGCATGAGCCAGCCTACAGTCCTACACTACCCTATCAACAGCGTGTGCTGCGCCATTAATGGCGTGCTCTCTTTCCCCATTTTTGACTACAGAGCTCAATTTATTCTCTTTGTTTTAAAGCACTCATTATCGTGGATCCCAGTTACAATTTTACGCCGGGATATAATTAAAAACAATGTGTCCCATTCATAGATTAGACTGTCATTACTAGTAATTAAGTACTCCAAGTTTTCAACTGATTAAAAAATGATTTATAAAACAAATAGAGGTAGAAACTAGAAAGAACCCAAAGGGATGCAGAGAAAGCAGAATTCACGTAAACCTAGACTAGTCAACTTCATCTCTCTGCTGAGCCTCTCCCTTGACTTCAATTCCCAAAGCCTACTCCTTTACAACCCAACCCTCTGTCTCTTTTCTTCAATGGCGTATCGCTTCTCCCCATCATCATCATCAAGGTTTTTCCGCAGTCTTTCATTCCCGAGATCCTACCAACTGTTCATCCCCCACCAATATCTTTGCTGACCAATTTAGTCTTTTTTTTTTCCTTCGTTTGTGAAGGAGACGACAGTCAAATTATGATTTCGGTCCTTTACTTTGTTAAAAGTTGGGTGATTAGATAATTGGAAAACTGACTAAATCGTAAATATAGAATGCTAAAGGGACTAAATATTGGATTTAACCAGAAGAGTAACCCATTTCTTCGGCCGCTACCCGCCATGTTTTGAGAGATTTTCAGCACAGCAAACAATACGCATGTCAATCTCAAATCTTTATTCTTTTCTTTCTCTCTCATCTTTACCTGTTTGACTCTCCTTTCACTCTTCAGTTTAAACAAGTACAAAATCCATGCTATATAAATTTCCCAATCGCCAAACCCTCTTTTCAAATCCTTTTTTTGTTCTTTAATGAAACAAATATAAGAAAAACCTCTCTTTCAATCGAATCAATCAAAGAAACCCTTTCATAAATCTTGGTTACTCAAAGGAAACAAATGGAAGGTGGTGGTGGTGGTAGTAGTATGGAAATGGCAGGTGCTTCTGGTGTAGCCAATGGGAATTCAAGGTGGAACCCAACCAAGGAACAAATAAGCATTCTCGAAAACTTGTATAAGCAAGGGATAAGGACGCCGAGTGCAGACCAGATACATCAGATAACGACCAGGCTCGAAGCTTACGGCACCATCGAAGGCAAAAACGTGTTCTATTGGTTCCAAAACCACAAGGCACGCCAAAGGCAGAAACAAAAGCAAGAAAATTTGGCTTATATCAATCGCGATCTCCCTAGAACACGACTCGTTTATCCTCCTCCTTCTTGCTCCAATAGTTATTTTCGAAACCCCATTTTTTTATTCAACAGAATATATTCATTTTTGGTCTACTCTACATTGGTTTCTTTTGGGTCTCTCGTTATTTATTTGATTATTCTAATTTAGCTTCGTTCCTAGCTATAGTGTGTCGGTGGCTTTTAAAATCTCTTAAACTACATTGTTTGTAGTTTGTGGATGAAAGTACTTGGATAATATTAGTTTTTTCATTAATTCTGCATTTTATTATTACTTAGATGCTCTGTCTGTCTCTTTCATAACGTATGTACAAAACATGCATGCAGTATATGAACCATCTGATTTGGTTGGGTTTTGTTTTTTGCAGTAGTTTGTGGTCCATATTTTGTACCACAAGCTGATCATCATCTAGGTTTTTACTCTCAGTGCCCCAAGGTTCTTCTCCCCGGAGGATCGACGAAGAGGAGAGGAAGACCTGCTCAAGAGAAAATGGTGAAGCCGCTAATTTACGGCGGAAATGCATATGATCATATGGTTCACCATGATCGCAACAACATGATAAGAGTATCGAAGACTGAAAACTCAGGTGGAGCACTCAACAAAGACTGCAGCTGCAGCAGCGACGTCACTAATAATAATCAGGAGACTTTGCCGTTGTTTCCATTGCACCCGATCGGTGTTTGTGAAGGAAAACCAACGCCATTAATGGTATCACCAGGTGGTTCGAGCTCTTGCGAGACGGCTGTGGCCGGTTTTGATCGAGAAAATTGTACGGGAGGCTCCGGCGAACAACCTTTCTTTGATTTCTTCTCTTGCCAAGCTTGTACCGAAAGTGATTAAGTTAACAGTTTCGAGTCGAACAACATGGAGATATGGATTTATTTAGTAGCCATTTGAGTCTTTGTTATGTTTCTGTTTAAGTTTTGTCGAGTTGAGAGAAAGGTTCTTCTCCAAGTTGTATACGGTTCTACGTTTACTAATATTGTCATTTGACTTTTGGTTTTCCTCATGGCGATTACATTAAGAGTAAATACAAGTGTTAACCATTGATATCCTTGAGATTTTTGACAATATTTTTTTATAATCTTTTTTTTTTTTAATTTTAAGTACAAGAAATGAAAGCCTAATCTTTCCAACGCAAGAAACCCTAAACCCTAATATGTCTATGAGAACCCTGGCGACCGATCAATGGAACACATCACGAGTATCTCAATTGTGCTGATGAGAGAGGGGTCGACGTCTCCGACGCAACTGCAATTGGACAATTATTTCGTTGAGAAAGACAAGAATCAGAGTTCAGTTGGAGAGTCCGGTGTAGTCTCTGCATTGGATACTGATGGAGTGGAGATGGTTGAGGTCAGCGTACACAATCATTACTTAAATTGTTATTTTTATTTTAGTACGGTACAAAATCATTATTATTAAATAACAACAATTCATTTATCTACAATTATGATAAAATATCGCGGCTGAAAAAACGATAGTAATTTGAATTTCTTACTTATTGTAGAACAAGAATATGATGGGGATAGGATTGCATTCTGATAGACATAGGCAAAATCTTATATACGCACATGGTGACCGAAGAAAAAGTGTAATACTCCTTCACCACTTAACAGAGAACTAGGTCGAAGTGAATGATCGATGTTTGTATAGTGTTTTCGCACCACAGATTATAATCCGGTAAGAAATCGATGATCAAACAACATAATTTTAAAAAGTAAAGGTCCATATCATAAATTTTCGTTGCCGATAATACTATCAATAATAATCATTTAAAGTTTAAGTCCAATTATAGGTCATTACCTTATCTAATTTTAGCTTCAATTATTTAGTGATCATTCTATAAAATCTAAAAAGTTTGTTTTAGCAACTTTAACAGAATTAACAAATGGTCGTACTCATACGATTGAAAAATAATTCATATAAATTCATTATAACAAATGGTTTATACTGATACTGATTTTACAAAATTAGTACGCTAAGTAAGATGTTAATGTGAATATTTTCGATATTGTTTTTTAGTACCAGTATAATTAAAGTTGTACTAGTATCTTTACCATGATCATTAAAACGGTAGACTCATATTGATATTAAATATCGGTACACGAGACTAACATAAATTTTATATTAAATAAGGTGTACCAATACACCACATGGCCTTATTGGTACGATATAATTATTCAATGAATAATCGAAATCCGTATCGATACATCCTTTAACCTAGCTTCGTTTTGACAAACTTATATCGATACACAATCACCTGTATCAATAAAATTGGGTCTGTAATGATTTTTTTTATTTTGATATTTAATCTGTTTATCTACTAAATCACATCAGAATGCAATAAAATTTTACAAAAAAAAATCATATTTACTAAAAGCTCTTTATAGGCATTCAAAGCCTACTCAAAACATACCGATATGACTAATTTCATGTAGGTGCATTATATCGGTACATATCACTGTCGTATCGATATATATCAAAGCGTGTTGATATGGTACGACGCATACCGATATCTAGAGGTAGAAGCACACTCAATATGTACATACGCGTATTGATATCGACAACACCGGAAAAAAAAGAGATTCAACATAAAAATGTGTCCTTAATGACTTTAATTAATCTCAACGATCTTCAAGAACTAAAATCTCATTTGCGAGTATAAAAGAACCCATTAAACTTATAGAATAACTAATGATTCAATTATTAATATCTATTATAAATGTGCCGCGTCCATTTAAAATCGAAACGTGTGAAAAATAGCCTGACGAGTTAATTTTGAAAAATTGAGTTTTAACCGTTTTAAATTACTAATTATGAAAAAATCATGGTATTATTAAAAACGTGATATTTGAATTTTAAAATAATTTGGAGTCGCCACCGGCCATTTTGGTAGGTCAGACACCATAAAACAAACCAGAGATTCTTTTTAAAAACATTTTGGGTTCAGGAATCGGTTATGCGTAAGGACGACCCTTACGAGTACCCGAGATCGGTATCTTATTAATTACACGTGGCATTTTGGCATTTCGAATAATAATATAAATTTAATTCGTTATTGTCAAATAAATATCGTTTGAACGAGAATATCCTTTTGAATAAGAAAATATATTTCTTTTAAATAAGAGCTTGAATAAGACGTCCTCTAGATAGGAAACCTTAACTCGTATTTAAAGAAATATAAGCACGGTGGACCGAAGGAGATTGGTGCTCATACAAACAATTATCAACAAAAAGAGCATCAACATTGGAGAAATTATTTTGCGAGAAATTCATGGATGCGGTAAGAAGGATAAAGGTCTTTGTATTTCCATTCTTTAATTACTGGTATTTGTAATGCTACAGGTGTACCCACTGCTGAGACAGATGAATTCACACCCCAAAGAAAGGGATGGACTAGAGAATTCTGCCATAAGATCATGCAGATTACGCAGACAGAACCAGTCCAGGCAACTCCGCAGCAATTTACTGCCGACACTACTGCCGGGACCCAATACACGACAGACATGCCCGACACTGTCCATACCACTGCTGCAGTAGACCCATACCAGGAGATTCTATAAAAGATGACATCCATGGATCTTAGGCGGCATAGATACATAGAGTATCAAAGAGACTTCAACATCAAACTTGCTCAAATGATACTCCACAACTTTCTAGACCAAGGGGTGTAGTTTTCAAAATTTCCCACCAACATGTTCATGACAGTTGCACCCTACACAAAGATAACATCAGCTCCAGGAGGACCAAGACCATTCTTCCCCACAGGCCCTCAGCAACAGTTTCACGCTGCTGGTCTATCCAGGGTAGCAGATTCTGCCGTGGTATCATCTGCTAGCAGAAGATCTTCTTAGAGGAGGGCAGTCTTCAACATTCCCCCAAGATTCCTAATCATCACGGGCAGTCTATCATAAGAGATAGATGCCTATGTACACCAAAGTTCAGACATTATCGGGCCGACCATTTACCATGCCGAGATAGATCCAAAAAACGATGGAGGGACTGATATCATAGAGACCGAAAATGAAGGAGAAGAAGAGGTGAACGCTCCCATGCAACGAACAACACCCACAAGAGTTCAACAACCAATATGAGCAAAGCCATCATCATCACCAAGGACGCAATAATCTGCAACAGGATCCAGAAAATTAATTGTAGAAGATAGCTCTTCGGAGTCTTTATAATTTTTATACTGCCTTTATAATTGCTTATTTCATTTTTATATTTTGTTGCCTATTGCTTGCCCCTAATTTAAGCATTAAAGACAATGCTTGGTTTAAGTTTGAGGGTGTAGAGCCACTGTTGAGGTAATCCACTGCCGTGGCCTTGCCATGAAAATGGGGTTTTAAGTGATAATTTTTTTTAATTTTTATGTCCACTTTACTTGAGTTTGTTGCCCATACTTTTGCAATGCCCATCATCAATATTGTTTTAGTTTATTCTTTTAAGACAATAGAAATCTTTCTCCTTACCATAATTAGGTTCTGTTTTGAAGGCTTAATTCTAGGATACTAAAGGAGAAAAACTGAGAAGCTTTCTATAAGGTTGAACTTAAAAACACTTTTGGGACTTATTTGGCTATATGAATTCTTTTAATGAACTTAGGTGATAAAGACTTAGATCTTTAGAAAGATGACTAGAGGTGCCTATAATCAGCTCTAGGAAATACTCTTCTTCATGCTAGAGGTGCCCAAAATTGGCTCTAGTATGTTTAAAAGAATAACAAAAGAAAAAAGAAAATAAAAATGAGAAAACACAATCCTTGAGGTACCTAAAATTGACTCAAGAAATTGTTGTTTTAAGAAGAGTACACTAAATCCAAGTCTATTTGTCTTGAACTTAGAGTTTATCTAAGAAGACCCTTAATCAAACTTATCCACAAAAACGCACACACGCACTAAACCTTGTAGTTTGTCTTCTAGGTAAAACCTTAGGTAATCGAAAGGTTAAGTCTAAAGAACAGACATAGTATGGTGGGGAGAATATATGAAAACATAAGACCAAGAAAGAATAAGGTTTGATAAATTGATGGTTTGCATTGCTTGAGTACAAGTAATAGTTCGAGTTTAGGGGTGTGATAAGTGCTCAACTCACTATCACTATCACTTTCTACACTTTTCATGGGCATTAATCATCAATTCTACACCTACTTGAACTCATGCGTATACTTAATATGATATATTTAGGGATCATGCTATTAAAGATAATATTTACAAAAAAGGCATATTTTACCGTATTTTTGTATCTGTGCAGGAAGAAGCATTGTCGCGGCAACAAACTGAGGCCGAGGCTAGACCTGATGCCGAGAAAGTGGAGGACAAGCAACAATATAGTGAGCAAGCTAAGGAGAAAAATGAGGAGAACGTTGCTGGACAAGAAGCCCAAGGATCGGAGTTGGATAGCACAAGGAAAACCCAAAGACAAGGCCACGCGGGAAAACCTTCTAGAAGAATTAAACTTGGATATATTTGACATATGTCCGTGACTTGTTCCCTACTCCAAGTTGTATTCTACTTAGGAAAGGTTTGCCCTAGGCCAAGCCTATATAAGATCTAGCCGTCCCAAGGAGAAGTAGAACTCGACTTGAGAGACATTAGATTCATAGCTTAGAATATAGAATTAGATTTAGTTTTCTATATTATGTTCTAATTTTATTTAGGCTTAGGTGAAGGTTATAAAGTATTAGTGTGAGGAAGTCAAACTTTGTTTCTTGTTTCCAATGCAATAAAATATCAAAGTTTGCTTATTCTTTGTCATTCCTTATTCTTACATTCAAGCTCGGGAGAGAAGTTTCTAAGTTATCCATTTATCTAATATCGGGAGAGTTAGATTCACGAAAGGAATAAGTACAGTGTTTCTGCCATGGAACACTAACTCGACCTAGGGATAGGTTTAGAGTTTCAGTGGCTAATAGAAGTGTGAGATTGATTGGTGATTATAATTGATTCACGCTGGGAGGTATCATCAAGGACTGGTCATCAACCGCATTTCGTCTTAGGGATAAACGAATTCATTTAAGGATACTTTACCGAACTTTGGTAAAGTCTGCCCAAGAGCAAGGGATTGCCGCGACAGACGAGTATCTTCACTGTCGAGACAGTAATCTACAGTACTACCGAGGCAGTGTCATACAATTGCATTGGATAGAAACGAGTTGATCAAATCCACTATAAAGCAAAACTGGATCCTGACCATCTTCCTTATCTTATTTTACCTTTATTTAGTTTTTATTATTTAGATAATTCACAACAACAATTCACTTGTGTTTTTATTTTATTTTACAGAGCAAGAAGATTAAAGGAAGCATATTAAGTATACCAATCCTTGAGGAGACAACACTTGATACTTATCAATTTATTACTTAATGACGTGCTCACTTGCACTAAAATTGCGCATATCTAGCATGCATCAAGGCCCACCTCCAAAATCCTTCCAAAACCCGAGCCTCCTTGCTACTTTGACTCCTCTATCGACAACCAAACCTTTTTCCCCAGAATCGAATACCTTCCCCTCTATTTTCCTTTTTTCGGTTCCATCTTCTCCCCCCCAAAAAACTACCGACCCTTATCCTTTAATCATTAGCCACCGTTTCCTTTTTAACTCCTTGAAACCAAATGACAACATATTATTATTATTATTATTTTGAATTATATATACATATATATATTTTGTGACACCCTCTCCCTGGGTTAGGAGACGGGGCGTCGACTGGACTTACAAACTGAACTTCGTATTCGAAAACAAGTTAATTTGTTTATTGTATAACATTATAAGTCAAATGTAAGTTGTTCCTTTATCATATTTTGGACCAATTTAAAACTTTTTCAATCTTTACACATGAGTCAATTTCCAAATTGCAAATCCGATTCATTTATCAATTTTGGTCATAATCTTGGTCATACTGAACTTTTAACCATATTTTAATTTTCGAGTCTCAAGAATCATTTCACTTATCAATTAGTCTTGGTCTTGTTTACCTTCAGATTATAATTAACCTAATATTAAATTTTATTATCAAGTTTTTAACTTAATCTAAGTGATTGAACCCACGAAGATAGAGGGTATCGATACCCTCATACAGAGGTATCGGAACAGGGGTATCGAACCCTAGTTTGATATAGGTCAACTATGTTGACTCGTTGACCAAAGCTGAGAGGTCTAGTTCGAAACATATATCGATGCAATTTTGTTTCTAGAAGCACCAATATCAAACCAGGTATCGATATTGGTCTTCTTCGTTGACTAAGGTTGAGTACACTACAAAGCTCGGTATCGAAACCGGTATCGATGCCATTTTGCTACTGGAAGGCCTGGCATCGAACCAGGTACCGAACTAGATGGGCCTTAAATAAGGGGGTATCGATACTCGTGGGATCGGTATCGATACCCTTGCTCGAAAATATCAGGTTTGCATCTTCTAAGACACCTAGACACTAACCAAAAGGCCATTTGTATGGTCTCAAGTCATCCTTAACCCTTAGAGGTTTATTCCAACATGTATAGTCACCAAGTAACATCTAACAAGTCTAATGCCACATAACAGTTGGATATTTAATCTAATGATATGTCATTCATCATGTAAGCTAGTCTTTTCGACCTATACTTCTTCTATGACAACATTCTAGCCTTAATATGGATTTAAGGACTCATAGATTATCCTATTTGGTTCCATACCTTTAATGCCATTATAGGCACTTACATATCACATGTGAACCACAAATGCCTAAATATACAAAACATAAGCCTATTTCAAAAGATGCAAGGCTAGCCTAGCAAGTTCATCTTGCCTTATGGCTTACACACCGAATACTCGAATGATCATAAATAAAAACCATAGATCAAAAGTCAAAATGCATAAGCTATTCTAAACATGGGTACTATGCCACCTTAAGTTAGGAATCAACCAAATAACAAAATACCATACTTTTCTCGTTGTGTCCTTGCTCCTGAACAAACTCAATCTAGCTCCTCGGCTCAAAAACCTGTTGTTTGGGGAAGGAGGAAACAGAGGTGGTAAATACTTACGAAGTACTTAGTGAGGCAGCCCTAAAACTAACCATTTAAACATAAATCACGTATTAAGTAACATGCTCAAGTAAGACATTAATCAAGATCATATTAACAATTCAATCATATATGCACAAGGTGTCATACTACTAGCAATTTCAAATTCAAGCTCAATCACAAATCATGTTCAAATGCTTAGTAGCAATTTATATTCAGATACATACTAGCAACCTATAATCAATGCTCAAGGGCAACTTGTATTCAAATGCTTGCTAAAAACTTATAATCAAATGCTCGGTAGCAATGTCATATCAAATCTTCAATAACAAGGTCATATCAAGTACTCAATAGCAAGGTCATATCAAATGCTCAATAGCAATGTCATAATTTTTAATCTTTTGGATTAGTTTCAAATGATGCCTTGGTATAGTTAGACTAAGTAAGGGAGTCAACAGAAGTACCACCATGGTACTGACAGAAGTTCCATAAGGGTACTAACAAAAGATACCCATTTTATCTATAAATGGTCTCAGACCCTAGGCATGCCGTACTATCTATGAAAAACTATCGACCAAGGCTCACTCAAGTTCCATATTCATTTAATCTTTCACTTTGTATTAGATCAGGTTCCATATTATCATATTGTTCACAACTTACTATCAACTGAAGCATTTATGTCATTCTAACATATAAAAAGCATTGTCATGCTAATTGTAACGATGTGAAAAATGATGATTCGCTAAAATATTCTTTTGGGGTTGGAAAACATTTTTCGATATGTCATTTTGAAATTAATGTCTTCCACGTGGGTTTTTTAGTTTAAAATGATTTTAGAAAATTAGAGTCGCCACCGGCCGTTTTGGTAGACCGGACACCATAAAAACAAAAATTTAAAAGTTTGGGGTTCGGGAATCGGTTACGGATGGGGAAGGATTAGCACCCCACACCGCCTAAAAATTGGTACTTTATTTAATTGCCGCTTTACTAATATAAAACCTTCAATGTCACAATGGATCTTGCAAAATAAGGTTCGTCATATATAGAACTCTTACTTCTGGATTCAGAGTTAGGGTTTCTCCTATATGAAACCTTTCACTCTAAGTCTCTAGTTGCGTGCCTCTCCTATATGAAGCTTCAATCTCAAAGACAAAAACGAAAATGAAGATAGGGTCCCTCTTATATAGAACTCCCCTTCCTTGATGTTTCTGTTTCTCCTATATAAAACCGTCTCATCCTAGGTGAACTTTTTAACTGGTAGCTCTTTCTGTATAGAACTATGAGTTTCTGTGTTTGGTGTATGCAAGCTATTTCAGTATAGAACTGCTGTAAATTCTCTTTTTGTGGAACTTGATCATGTTGGTACCTTCAGTATGAAACCTTTCATCTTTGGGTCTTTCGGGACACACACCGAGCGACTTCCAATCTTTTTTTGCTAAATCGGGATTCACACTGATAAGACTATCAATCTTCTTTCATTTCAGGACTCACACCTACAATGGTTGTCAATCTTCTTTTTTGAATCGAGACTCACGCCAAGCGACTACCAATCTCCTTTTTGAATTGGGACTCGCACCTTCCTAGGTTGTTAATCTTCTGTCTGAAACATTTTATCGGGACTCACGCCAAATGGTTGTCAATCTTCTTTCTAAAAATAATTGAGATTTCTGGATTGCCCCAATGTCTTGATCTTTGTACTCGGTTCCTCTTTTGTTTTGGAGACACATTCATTGTCTGCCAAGTTTCGTCTTGAGAATATTTTTATTTTTTTCCCTTTTTTGTTTCTTCTTCTTTTCTTTTTCTTCTTCTTTTTTCTGATGTCCCAGTTTTGTCGGTCTGATCATCAAAAGGTCCATCAAATGTGATGGTCTGAAATGCTAGCCTCTTTGGTCAAATTTTTTTCCTTCTTTCTGTTGGAAGATGGTATTCAAATGAGCGTTTTATAGAATGTGGAAAGTGAAAAGATGCAAAAAATCCTTTTGGGGGTAATCTTTCTTGACCACTATCTGTCTTTTCCTGTACGATGATTGTTTATCAAAAAGAATGATGCATGAGCATTTTCACTATGCATGTGTTCATGAAGTATACTGGAATGTATAGATGCAACCTTTTGTAGCATATAAAATGATGCATGAAGTTTCTGTTAACTCTGTTTCAAAAATTTGATGCCCCAATCCCAACTCGGTTGACCATGTAGGCTTCATTTATTAAATTCTATCAGTCCTTATGACATCTTTGGTAATTTCTGATTTGAGCTCTGATTCTGTCATTTTGCAGACAATGATGCCCCGCTTATATTCTTTGTATTCTCGTTTGGATCAGTATGAAGGTTGATCGGACGTCTTTGTGTCTTGACATCATTTTTTTACTCGCCGAGGTACCTCAATGAAGGTTGGCTCTCAATTTTTTTTTTACTTATTAAGAAATATTTTTATTTGCATGTATTTTAAATGCAAGAAAGATTTAAAAAATGTATGTGATTTCACATTATGTTGTAAAAAAATTTAAGAAAAAGTTTGCCATTATAAATGTCAAATGCAATGATATATTTGTCCCAATCTGGTAAATCTCAACTCTAATGAAAAGTATATTCAAAGGATCCTCGACTATTGTGAGGATATACACAAATATTTAGTCTCTTCTAGACCATCGGGCTTTCAAAAGGAACAATCCCCTTCCTAGAGGCTACCCCTTTTTCATGTGGCTATCATTTTCTCTCTCTCATCCTACCCCATCCTTCCCTCATTTAGGTGTCGATCAGGCACTTCGAAGTTCGACATTCCTTAAAACAAGGTTAACCTTTGAGCGGAAGTGTTGTCTGAAGACAATCTCATTTAGTTTGGATATCCTTGAATGATCATAATGGCCTTTGAAAGCTTGTAAGACCTGGGTTTGTGAACAATGTAAGCGTATTTGTGTATTTATGATCTGTATACTTCTAACATTCTTTCTCTTTTCTTTTTTTTTTTTATATTTCTTTCTTTTTCCTTTTCTTTTTCTTTTTTCTTTTTCTTTTTTTTTATCTAAAATGACAATCTTAAGGCCGATTTGTCTCGGATGTACTTAAATATTTGCTTTTGTGTAAATCTGTGAGATCCCGAGGTATTTAGAATGAGGATTCTTTACTCATCTTTGCCTTATTCTTTCTAGCTGAATTTTTGCTTCTGAATTGCTTGATCCAGATATGAAATATGTACGACATTGTTTCCTTCACATTTTTTCCCTTTTCAAGTTTCTGGATGCGTCATCAAATTGAGGTATTTTCCGATATTCATCGTTTGAACTTGATCGTCTTTGTGCAGCTTGTTGATATTGCTTGGATTCAATCACCTTTATGTGATCTCCTGATGTTATGCTCTGCCAAAATTCTCTTTTACTTGATTCAAACTCGTTTCGGCCTTCCGATTTTCATTCTTTTATTTATTTATTTTTCTTTTCTTTTCTCTCTCTCTTCTTTTTTTGGCGTGTGTCTTAGTTCTTGACTATTTCTTGCTGATTGTCCTCCGATTTTAATATCTAATTTATCTGAGCTTACCTCGTTCTTCTAGTGAGGTAAGAGGAAGTCATTTGTCGTCCCATTTAAGGAAATCTTGAGAAGGTCTTCAGGGGGTAGAAGTTTGAGGTCGACTCTCGATTCAAGGATCTTGATCACAAGTGTCTGAGAAGGACATTTTCCTAAAAATGGGAGTTTTCCATTGTCTATTCGCTCATATTGTTCCTCTGTTGGCTTAAGTAGACTAGCAGAGACCCTCATTTATAATATCCTCACAACATTTAGTCTTTTCTGAATATGTAAAACTTTAGAGTCGGTCCTTTGAGTTTGAAGTAGAGATGTCATCGCACTTGAAATTTCAAGGACCAAATGTGTAATGATGTGTACATATATGTTCAAAAATATTTGTTATGTGTACATAAGAGAGTCGTGTTCATCCCTTAAAAATGAATGAAATATTCAAAGAATTAAAGATTTTAAAAAATGAATTACAACAAATATGCATGAAACTTCGGTTTGATGTTCAACTGAGAAGTCAGAACCTCCCAAACACATCTCTGTCATCAATCTTTGAAAACCAGACTACCGATTTCGATTTGGCTTTAGACCTTGTTCTTTAAGGTTCCATAATTCTTGATCGTGTGATTTGTGCTTCTCATACGGCATTAATATCATAATCAACTAGATAGAGAGACACTTTGTAGGCTGAATGCATCGTTGAAGGTAGTCGTAAGGACAACCATGAACGACTGTCTTCTTCTTATAAAGGAGCCACTTTGTTTTGAGGGGTTGCGCTATGCGTTCTTCAATCATGTTTGAGAAGTTAGCAGTATGTTGACTTACCAAACGGTCATGATATGCAAATTATCAAAATAATTTCTAAATGGGTATAACATGTATGATGCGAATGCTGATGTAAATGATACAAAATATATGCAGATGAAGGTATTGGTCCCTGTTGGTAATAAACCTACTGGATTACTTCAACAGGAAATAGATGGTCCATTACAATATTGGGGAAACTAGTCCTATACATAAGTACTAGTCCTAATTCTTATCGTAGCTATGGCCTTAAATTGCTCGCTTGACTTGAAAAATCTCTGTTACATCATGGACTTTGACTTTTTGGTTGACCCAGTTACCTTTCTAATTACCCTTCTGAACCTCAGTCTCGAGATTTATCTAACAATGATCTTTTTCAAAACCTGAAAAAACCTTACAGTGTCGGTGCTCCTAGCAGTGACTTCTTCTCACTGATGCTCATTCCAAAGTTCTGAATCATCTCTAATAATCTTGAATGGTGACTCTAATCCTCGTGAAGCAGACCGGTAAGGTACCTACCTCTTTTCCTTTTCCTTGTAGTATGATAAAAACCACTCCTTTGTAAACGTTTGAAAATTTGGTCAATTACCTTTTTAGATCGGCATTCTGCACCTGACTCTAACTCGACCTCTAGATGGCAAAATGTTATCGGTTCTGCATCTTCAAAATGTTATCGACCCCTATATTATTGGATCTTTGGTGGTTTTCTGTTACATCCTTCACAACGGTTTGGAATTCTCGATGGTCATTCTGTTGTAGACTCGGATAAAATGCATGACGGTTACCTATTCTCAGTAGATTGTTGCCTCAGGCTCTTCGATTGATCTTTAACCGGTGTCTGATAAAAAGTGTTTAACGAAGGTGACCTTGTCGAATCTCGTCTCTTAATTGATGTCTCTAATCGGTTTCTAACGTTAGGGTTAAGGATTTTAGATATCTCTCTTCTATGGTGAATGTTTCCTTTGTAGGATGAACCACTCGAATCAATACCTCCTAGTGCAATGCAAAAATTTAATGATGCATGCAAAAAGGAAAATAAAAACATGAAAATACCAAGTTAGTACTGGGTAAAATAATAAACGCAAAAATAAATTCAGAAAAATAAATTGCGTAAAAATAAACAGAGAAGGACAACCATAGCAATATCGTCTAGTTCTCCTAGGGTATCTGCATGGCTCTAATGGGGTGGGTAATCTAGTTCTCTACATGCAGTGTTGGAGTTAAAGGGGACCCGAATTGTTCGAGTTGTCCTCTACTAAGAGTAGCAAGACCCCCGATCATCACTCATTATAGTCTCATCTTGACCGGGTTCAATTCAAGGGGACCCGTTCGCTTTTACCCATACGAAGGAATGATATCTTCACGAAAGCATAAGGTAATGGAGCCCTGAAGGTACTTCGTCTAGGGCCCATACGGGAGAACGATATCTCCACGAAAGCATTAGCCTTTTCCCCACTTAAAATGGCGTGTTTAGATGTCAATTTTAAATGCGAAAAAATAATAGCACAAATTCAATTAAATATTAATTTGATCGTCACTTTAGACCGAAACCTTTAATATTAATGAAGCGGTAATTAATTTTAAAAAGCTCGAATCACTTTTTTATTTTTTTTAAAAAACAAAATTTATCCCCAGCGGAGTCGCCATCTGTAGCGATGTGAAAAACGATGATTTGCTAAAATATTCTTTTGGGGTTGGAATACATTTCTCGATATGTCATTTTGAAATTAATGTCTTCCACGTGGGTTTTACGGTTTAAAAATGATTTTAGAGAATTGGAGTCGCCACCGGCCGTTTTGGTAGACCGGACACCATAAAACTAGAGATTTAAAAGTTTGGGGTTCAGGAGTCGGTTATGGATGGGGAACGATTAGCACCCCACACCGCCCAAAAATTGATACTTTATTTAATTATCGCTTTACTAATATTAAATTTTCCTGGCTAATTTAACGATCAAATTAATTTTTAATTAGATTTGCGCATTTATTTTAAAGTACATAAACCCGAAGATAAGCGTCCAAATGGGTCGGATTTTTTTGAAGAAAATTCAGGTTCTAATTGGGTTTTTTAAGGGTAATTCTGGGTCGGGTCGAGTTCGGGTTTAGGGTGGAAAAATCCGACCCGACTCAACCCGGGACTAATAGTGTAATTTTTCCTTATATATTTTAGTGATATTTGCAATTTTGTTCCCTCTTTAAATATATTTTATATAATTAGGTCACTGAAATTATTTTTTTACAGCTAGGTCACTAAAATTTTATTTTATTTACAATTAGTTCCCTAAATTTTATTTTTTTATAATTAACTCCCTAAAATTTATTTTTTTTTAATAATTTGGGTCGGCTATCATTGAAACATACAAATCATATTACTTATCAAATGATCAAACCATCATAGACATATCTTATGCATGACTCGCGTACCTGACATTCGTAGCCGCGTACCAATACTTAACTCGGTATTTCCGAGCTATGCAAATGTACTAAGCTAGTCTAACATCTAGCACTCAAACATAGTATCAAGCACTTCGTTAACATATAATCCTCCTTCCCGTATTACCAATTATTTTATTAGTCCGGTTATATGTCAAATCAAATCAAATAACAAAGGTGGTTAGGACCCTAGGTCCTAACCCCTAAGGTTTGCCACACTCACAATTGATTCCGAGCTATTCAAGGATTTTAGATGGTGATCCCCTTGCCTTTCTTCCTTGCCAAAACGAGTCTTTCTTCCTTGTTGTCCTCTTCTCTCGGATTCTCTAACAAACCATAATCATATAGAAATTCATTAGGATATATCCAATTCACTTAATTCAAACTATCAAATGCTTAATAAATGTAAATATCCTTATTTGTTCTCTAGAGACAACTTTGATATCCTTTCGTAATTCGATCATATCTCCTAGCTTCGATGTTCGAATCGAGCTTATTTTATATCGTTAGAAAGCTAAGAGAATACTCTACAAGGAAAATTTAAACTCACATTTTAATTCATTCCCGATCAGTACTAGAATTCACTCGAATCAGAGCTATTCGGATTTTAGGACTGCTCGAATAGCACTTACGGATCAACTTATAACTTTTTTCTACCGAGCTCGGATTGAGGTTTTGTAAATTTTAAATTAAACTAGATATATAGGAGTATCATAATTCAAAAATTCAGCTCCTAAATCCTTAAATCCAGACCTATGGAATTTTTCAAAGTTGACTACTCGGAATTTGTATTATCGAGGCAAATAAGGCTAACTTTCAATCCATTGTTTAAATTCCGAATCCAATCTTATTCTTACAATTTCCAGCACCTTTAAACATAAAATTAACCTCAACTAATCCCTAATTTCATATAATACCAAATCAATTAATCCACACAACGTATTCACAAAAACCCCAAATCCAAGTTCTTAACTTAAGATTCATGCTTCAATAACTAAATCCGATTAATCACTAACTGTAGATTAGGCTTTCTACTAACCTAATTTATCATAATAGCATCATGATAGCTTTCAAAAATTATAGAAATCAAGCTTTAAATATTTGGGTTATGAAAAAAAAGCTTACCGAAGCTCTTAAATTCGATTTTCATGTAGGTTTGATCAACCATGCAAAGCCCTCAAAATTCCCTTCAATGGATTTCCACAAGAGATCTTTCTCCCCCCTTTCTTTTTGTTTCCCACATGAAATGAGAAGGGAGAAGAAAGAGTGGCTGAATTTTTGTTTGCCTATTAATGAGGATGAAAAGTCCGTTTTATCCCTTAAGTCATAACTAGAGTTGTTTTTATCACTAAGGGTAGTCTAGGAAATTCATGTATTTACCATGCAAGTCTCATGTTTCTCTTTTAATTCAATTTCATCACTTTTCTAACTCAATTAACGTATGATTCGGCTTTATTTACGGTTTATTTGATCACTTTACTAACCCGATTTTTAGGATGTTACATATTTATTTATTATATTTATATGTAATATTTACTTGTGACCTTATCTTTTACTCGAACCCGGACGAAAATCAGGTATTACAAAATGTAAAAGAACCTTACATTGGGATACCCGAACTCGACGGATTCTGACCCGACCCGATCCAAATGGGTCGGATTTTTTTGAAGAAAATTCAGGTTCTAATTGGGTTTTTTAAGGGTAATTCTGGGTCGGGTCGAGTTCGGGTTTAGGGTGGAAAAATCCGATCCGACTCAACCCGGGACTAATAGTGTAATTTTTCCTTATATATTTTAGTGATATTTGCAATTTTGATTCCTCTTTAAATATATTTTATATAATTAGGTCACTAAAATCATTTTTTCACAACTAGGTCACTAAAATTTTATTTTATTTATAATTAGTTCCCTAAATTTTATTTTTTTTATAATTAACTCCCTAAAATTTATTTATTTTTAATAATTTGGGTCGACTATCATTGAAACATACATATCATATTACTTATCAAATGATCAAACCATCATAGACATATCTTATGCATGATTCGCGTACCTGACATTCGTAGCCGCGTACCAATACTTAACTCGGCATTTCCGAGTTATACAAATGTACTAAGCTAGTCTAACATCTAGCACTCAAACATAGTATCAAGCACTTCGTTAACATATAATCCTCCTTCCCGTATTACCAATTATTTTATTAGTCCGGTTATATGTCAAATCAAATCAAATAACAAAGGTGGTTAGGACCCTAGGTGCTAACCCCTAAGGTTTGCCACACTCACAATTGATTCCGAGTTATTCGAGGATTTTAGATGGTGATCCCCTTGCCTTTCTTCCTTGCCAAAATGAGTCTTTCTTCCTTGTTGTCCTCTTCTCTCGGATTCTCTAACAAACCATAATCATATAGAAATTCATTAGGATATATCCAATTCACTGAATTCAAACTATCAAATGCTTAATAAATGTAAATATCCTTATTTGTTCTCTAGAGACAACTTTGATATCCTTTCGTAATTCGATCATATCTCCTAGCTCCAATGTCCGAATCGAGCTTATTTTATATCGTTAGAAAGCTAAGAGAATACTCTACAAGGAAAATTTAAACTCAAATTCTAATTCATTCCCGATCAGTACTAGAATTCACTTGAATCAGATCTGTTCGGATTTTAGGACTGCTCGAATAGCACTTACGGATCAGCTTATAACTTTTTTCTACCGAGCTCGGATTGAGGTTTTGTAAATTTTAAATTAAACTAGGTATATAGGAGTATCATAATTCAAAAATTCAGCTCCTAAATCCTTAAATCCCGACCTAGGGATTTTTTCAAAGTTGACTACTCGAAATTTGTATTATCGAGGCAAATAAGGCTAACTTTCAATCCATTGTTTAAATTCCAAATCCAATCTTATTCTTACAATATCCAGCACCTTTAAACATAAAATTAACCTCAACTAATCCCTAATTTCATATAATACCAAATCAATTAATCCACACAACGTATTCATAAAAACCCTAAATCCAAGTTCTTAACTTAAGATTCATGCTTCAATAACTAAATATGATTAATCACTAACTGTAGATTAGACTTTCTACTAACCTAATTTATCATAATAGCATCATGATAGCTTTCAAAAATTATAGAAATCAAGCTTTAAATATTTGGGTTATGAAAAAAAAAAGCTTACCGAAGCTCTTAAATTCGATTTTCATGTAGGTTTGATCAACCATGCAAAGCCCTCAAAATTCCCTTCAATGGATTTCCACAAGAGATCTTTCTCCCCCCCTTTCTTTTTGTTTCCCACATGAAATGAGAAGGGAGAAGAAAGAGTGGCTGAATTTTTGTTTGCCTATTAATGAGGATGAAAAGTCCGTTTTACCCCTTAAGTAATAACTAGAGTTGTTTTTATCACTAAGGGTAGTCTAGGAAATTCATGTATTTACCACTCAAGTCTCATGTTTCTCTTTTAATTCAATTTCATCACTTTTCTAATTCAATTAACATATGATTCGGTTTTATTTATGGTTTATTTGAATCACTTTACTAACCCGATTTTTAAGATGTTACATATTTATTTATTATATTTATAAGTAATATTTACTTGTGACCTTATTTTTTACTCGAACCCGAACGGAAATCAGGTATTACAAAATGTAAAAGAATCTTACATAGGGATGGGCACGGAACCCGAACTCGACGGGTTTTTGAAGAAAATTCTGGTTCTAGTTGGGTTTTTTTAAGGGTAATTCTGGGTCGGGTTGAGTTCGGGTTTAGGGTGGAAAAATCTGACCCGACTCAACCCAGGACTAATAGTGTAATTTTTCCTAATATATTTTAGGGATATTTGCAATTTTGATCCCTCTTTAAATATATTTTATATAATTAGGTCACTAAAATCATTTTTTTACAACTAGGTCACTAAAATTTTATTTACAATTAGTTCCCTAAATTTTATTTTTTTACAATTAAGTCCCTAAAATTTATTTATTTTTAATAATTTGGGTCGGGTCGGGTCGGATTTTAAAGCTTAAAATCGGGTCGGGTCGGGCAGGATTTTTTCACCCTAAATTCGGGTTGGGTCGAATTACGGGTGGAAGATATATTTTTTCGGGTCGGATGCAGGTGGGCCAAAAATCCGACCCAACCCGTGCCCATCTCTAATCTTATGCACCAACAGTTGACAACCCTTAATTATTTACATCGATAGTGATCAAAACATATCAACCACAATAAAATATTCTTTAGAATATTTAAAGAAAAAAATCTTATATGTTTATATGAAAAGTTTACATAGACTAGAGTGGTTGTCTTCTAAAATCCTCCGCATATCAAACTAAGTCCAATGATCCTTTTAGGTCTAATATTATCTTTAAAACCTATTAGACAATCATACGTGCATGCAACTCGAATTCCAATAATTTTAAAAAATTAGAGTATTTTAAGTTAAAATATTTTAAATATTTATTATAAATTATAATAATTGTATTATAATCGTACAAAATTACTTTTTAATGCTTTTAATAGTGTTTTTCAACACATATGAACTTAAATTATTAAAACTAAAAGACTACATTAAATAAAAAAGGAAATTTATATTCTAAATTAAGAAAAATTAAGGATTAAAATAACAAAGATAAAAAGATGACATAGAGTAACGACTCAGATTTGGATTCGAGGTTCGGGTTAACCCGAGATGTTGAGCTTTGATTTTTGACCCGGATTTGTGTTGGTCCTTGGGTTTGCTGGGTCTTATGTGTGTTGGGCTTGTGAGTTATGAGTTTGGGTCATTTTAGTAAATGTCAAAAAGGAAGAAAGAGAAGGGTTTGAGGAGTTAATTTCTGCAGAGTGAGATCATCCATTTTCATATTTTTCTTCCTTCATCTTCCTAACTTTGCAAGAAGAGAAAAATAATTAAAGGTGAGAACTTTGCTTTGAGGCTTATGATTCAAGTTTTTAAGGTGAAGAGTAAATTCTAGTGTGGTTAGAGATCTATCCAAAGAGGTAAGAAATTGTTTGGCTTGAAGAACTCGATAAAATAATCTATATAACTTGCCAAGTGATGGAGAATCGGTGACTTGGGTGGTTTGTGGTGGAATCAAAAATATGGACAAAGAACACACGGATTTATAGTGGTTCGGCCACGCCTACATTTACTACCTTAGCTTCCCACTAAGGATTTCCCAAATTCACTAAGAATTTCAACCTTTTAAGGCAAAAGGGATAATCTTACTGTAACATCCGATTTTGGGGCTATTATTTTGAGTGTCGGTTAGAGACGATTCGATTCGGATCTAATCAAATCAGATTCCTTCGATTCATTAATTCTGGGAAAAATTAAAATAATAAATTTGTGGAAAAGTTTTGAAAATGTTAAAATAGTGTTTTAAAGTTAAGGAAATAATATTTTAGTTTTAATTGAATTTAATTGAGCCTAATTATCACATTAGTGACTAAATTGTGAATTTTGTAAAGTTTAGGGTTTAATTGCAATTTTTGGAAATTTGGTACTTTTAGTGACTAAATGTGAAAGTAAGACAAAGCTTAGAATCCTTAGAGAGTCATTAATACAAATTATTTTAATTAAAGATTTTCCACCAAAATAAATTTTTAATTAGTTTTTAATTTGTGATTAATTTTATTTTATTTTCTAACTTCCCATTTTCTCATCTTTTCTCCCAAACTTTCTCTTCATTTTCTCTTCAAGATTTCTTCAATTACTTGCTGAATTATTCTCCATTTTTATCAATATTTATCTCATTTTACTTCTCATTTCATTCTCTACAAAACTTACTCATCAATTTTACAAAATTATCATCCATTTTCACGGAAAATCAAGAGAAGAGTTCTCATCTTTTGGTGAATTAAATCTCAAAGGTAATTTCTGATTTCTCTTAATTTCTACAGTTCTTTATTTGATATTCTCAAGCATTTGACTTACAAATGTGCAGCGACCCTAAATTTCTTAAAATACTAATAGGTGTAGTACAGAGGGGAAAATGTCACTAGTGAAAAAGTAGAAATTAGGGTTTGAAAATTAAAGATTAGGTTCTTAAATTGGGTACAAAAATTGAGAATTTTGAAATATTAAAAGAAATTTGAAATCTAGGGTTCTTTTAAAAAATAGAAATTTGAAGGTTAAAATTAGGGATTTGAGATAAAAAAGAAATTTTAGATTGAAAAGAGGAATTTTGAAATTAGGGATTTTTAAAAAGCGTTGGAGTCGTCACCGACCACTTGGGTAGGCCAGATACCGTAAAAACCAGAGATTCAAAAATATTTAGGTTCAACAGTCGGTTACGGTTTAACAACGGGTTTAGTGTTTAAAAACCGCCAAAAAATTGGCACCTTTAAAATAATCGCTTAATTAATTTTAGATTTTTCTGATTAAAGTAACATTTAAATTAATTTTTGTTTAAAGATTCGAATTAATTTTATTTTTACCGTGTCTTTATTCGGAGGTAACGTACACACCGCGACCGATACGTCGGAACACGGGCCCGTACGACTGAACAAAGACGTTTAAAATTAAGTTTAATAATTATTGTGGTGAGATGTGAGTTGGGCAAAATAAATATAAAATATACAAGAATATAAATACAAAATATTTACATGTCATACAACATCAAAATAAATATGAGCAAAACATATAAATAAACTAAAATGCATAAAAATAAATATGCAAGGCATAAATAAATGTAAAGCAAACAAAATTAAAAAAGGGACAAAATATGACACAATAAAAGACATAATAAAGTAAATATGCACAAATAAAAATGCAACATAAATAATTAGAAACATGAATATAAATAAATAAGCAAGATAAAATGTAAATAATTAAAAAAAGAAAATACATGCATGTAATAAGGCAAAACTAAATGAAGACTCATGGAACTAAATATTATCAAAATACAATAAAATAAGAATAAAATTAAAGATTACATGAGAAATATGGTCAAAAATATTTAATTGACTAAAATACATATATCATTAAAATAAAATAATAAAAATATAGTAATAAAATGTATATCACAAATCTAGCTATAAATGAAATATAATTTAAACAAAATGTGAAACAAAATAAATGACATACCAAAAATAACGAATATGGTAAATAAATAAAAAAGTATTCATGGTAACATAGCAAAATGAGAAAATCATGCAATAATTTTAAAGAGACATAATAAATTAAATATAAAACAAAATAAATAACTAGAATTAAGGATCGAATATAGCAAAATCGCAACTAAAAAAAATAAAACTATACATTCCCAAATGTACATACATACCAAAAAAAAAAATAAACATACCATATGCATGGAAATATAACATACAAACAAAAATACATTTATACAAGAAATATTTAATTGCATGAGATTATGCACAAGTCCACGCACATATGGGAAAATAAAAGTAAACAACATATATCGAAGCATTTGAATGGTAAAAAAATAAAGCTCATAAAAACAACCAAAATAAATACATAAATATGTACAAAATATTGTAGTCATGACAAGTAACAATAATAAGAAATAAAATAAAATACATGAATCAAAATATGTAAATGATAAACAAATGATGAGTATAATATGAAAATAATTAAATAAATAAATAAGTGAATGAACCAATCGTGAAGATGAAACAAAAATTAAACCCATTGTTTTCTGGAAATAAATAAATAAATGAAAACAGAACTTGGTGTTCCAATAAAAGATTTGGTTACCAGAAATCGTTCTCAAATCTGATTTAGTGACCGAATTGAATATTAGTAGAAAAGGGAGAGGGCTTAGGAGTTATTTAAAAATGCGTGAGGTTTTAAAAATAAACAATAAACACGTAGGGACCTTGAAATCGATTAAACCTTTAAAAATAGCCGATTAAGGCCAAAGTGGGACCAAAATAGAAAGCTTTGAAAACTCGCAAGGGCTTGGGAAAGGGTTTACATTACACGGACGGAGTTATGATGTTATTAAATCGTTTCTAAAATATTTGGTGAGTATAAAACACACTTTAGATTAAAAAAAGACACCCTTTTCCATTCTTTCTCCCATTCGAAGAATAAACCCCTTATTTTCTCTCTAGAATCAGATGAAAACCACCATGGTGTTCATTACTTACCCAAAGAGTCACCGTCTTTCTTAGAATCTGGCCACCACCCTTAGTGGCCGGCGACTAAAAAAAACCTTTTTTTTCTCCGTTTTTAAAACCAAAACTAAAACACCCTTTACTTCTTTTTTGAGATCGGAAAAAATAAGATAAAAGAAATTCCCTTATTTCAGATCTAGAAACGAAAGGGAAGGAGGAAGAAACCAACTTGTCTTCCTCTCCTTCTGTGAGGCTCACCCTAATAACCCGAAGGCTCGTGGGATTATCGTCGGCTAAGGAGAGGAGCCGAAGAGACGGCAACCCGAACCGAAAAGGTAGGATTTGAAACTCTAATCTATTTTGTTTTGTGCATGAAAGAAAAAGAAGAGAAATTACCACTGAAAATTGCTTTCTATTGATTTGAGTGGTGGGAGAAATCCCTTACAATATTGTTTTTGACTTTTTTTTTATAGCCGAATGT
Organism: Abelmoschus esculentus; assembly: GCA_035048815.1. Taxonomy (NCBI): domain Eukaryota; kingdom Viridiplantae; phylum Streptophyta; class Magnoliopsida; order Malvales; family Malvaceae; genus Abelmoschus; species Abelmoschus esculentus. The sequence goes on from JAUCBN010000001.1 coordinate 29,404,439, forward strand.
GATTACATGAAAAAGAAAGGAAAAATGATTCTTTTTTGCTATTGGCTTTGATGATTTCTTTGTTTGTTTGCATCTGAAATCTCTGATATTGTTGGCCGAAAAATACTTCTAAAATCGTACTGAAATTATGTCGTGATGCCTCTGAATCTGTTGGCGTTTTGGCTCTACAAAATTGTACGAATCTGACACATTCTCTTTTTGGTTGCATATGAATCGGCGGTTAGAATCAGAGTCGCCGACGAACGTCCGACGAAGGGAGATGAAGAGCTCATCAGTATCCGAACGATCAACTTGTGAGAAGTCAAAGGGTTTTCCTTTCTTCAATCTCGTCCGTTAGATCATAGATTTGATCCAACGGCTCACAGCCGGCTGCACAAAAGGATAAGAAGTGTTAGCTAGGGTTTCTGCTTATCAGATCAGGTCTAAAGGACTTGGACTCGAAATGGGCTTTATGTAATATTATTATTGGATTGTATATTTTTGGGTTTTAAAAATGTATATGGATTATTTAATTTGATGGGCTACTTATTTATGGATTGGGTTATTTATTTAATTATCTGTTTTGAGTTTTATTTTATTTAAATATGTTATCATAGTAATAATAATAATAATAAAATAATAGTAATAAAGAAAATAATAATAATGATAATACTAACAATATTAATATCTAATAGTAGAAATAAAAAGATGGCAAATAATAATAATAGTTATAGAATATGATAATAAAAGCAATAGACTAAAGTAAACCAAAACTAAAAAGGAAATGAAATTAATACTATAATATTTTTGGAATTTTTAAATTTGAAGCGGTAATAATAATTAATATCAATAATAAAATAGTAATAATAATAATAATGGTAAAAACCGAAAAAATGGAAAGGAAAATAAATGAGATTTAGTATTGGACTTTTTAATTTAAATATGTAATAATAATAATAACAGTAATAATATTTATAATGAATAAAATAAATAAATAAAATTAAAAAGATTAAATAATTACATGATTTGTTCAATAAAGTATGATAATAATAATAATAAATAGTAAAATAGTGACTAAAATGGAACCAAAAGCTAAATGAAAATTAAATATATTGTAACCATAATTATATACTATAAAAAATAAACAAAATACTACTACTAATAATAAGCAAAATAACGTAAGTAAAAACAAAATTAGTATGAGGTAAAATAAGTAATAATTCATAATATTTTTGGTGGAAATTTTTAGTTTAATATATACATATATAATCTTTTTGATTTTTTATATTTTTTATAGATAGACAGAATTAAATGAAAAATTAAAAAATAGCCCATTATTATACTTTTTGTTTTCTTAATTTTTTATCATAAATTCTAAAATTAACTAAAACCCATTATTTAAGATAAAATAAAAAATAAAACAGGTTTACCCCGGATAAAATTAGTGATTACAAAATGAATAATCTAAACTTAATTTCATGTTTTAATTCAAGATTTTGATGTTTTGGGGGAATTTTCAAGAAACTTGGTTAGATCTAATTAAAGGTTGTAATTAGGATGTTTTATTATAGAATTAAACTTAATTTTATGATTAATTGAGTCTTGAATTGATGACATATTAATTTAATCCTGGAATAATTGAATCGGTATTGTTTAGAGGTAGTTTTCGGTTGTTTTATAGGCTGTTTTAGGTGTTCTGCTTTTTCTGGATGTATAAGGATGGTTTGGAAGTGTTTTTAGTTCATAATTGAGGTGTATTAGATGATATATTCATTAGGTTAGGGGCTGATGTTATTTCAGATGCATTTCGGCTTAGTTTTCGGTTTTTTCGGCTAGGTTTTCGATTGTTTTGTGGAGGTTTGACGTAGCTGTTGTTTTGAGCATGTTATGATGTGTATATGCTCTTTTTTTAATATTTTATAGGAAGTGAAAGAAGTCCCTTAAGTGTCTGGTGCGTTGATATTGCCTTTGGAGCGTCAGCGAGGGCTTGTTTCGCTTGTCGACGAATAAATTTCGGTTAAATGTGTTTCACAATAGAACAGTTCTGTTTTGGGGACTATGGAATAGTGTTAAAAATTTCCATGGTTCTATTGTAAGTGTATTAAGGTTTTTGATGCATTTTCCTAAGTTTCGGCTATTTGGTAAAGGCTTTGAAAAAGATGTTTATTAGAGTTTTTGTTGGAAATGCATATCTTGGATTTTGAAATGATGCATGCATGTGTTAATTGCAGAAAATGCATGGTATAGAATGAAATTCATGGCTTATGAAAGCATGAAAGAGATTGAAAAAAATATGTGGTTATTTGCCTTACATTTGATTAAGTCGTTGAGCATGATTTTAGTTCACTTGATGAACATATTATTAATGCATTATAAGGAGCTAATTAACATGCATGATTGGAAATGATATTGTCTTGGTGACACTAACTATAATTACGAATACAAATGACAAGTCATTAGGATTAAAGTGCACTATAAAGATTATAAGAATAATGATGTCCACGGTAGAATTCATTTCTTGACTCGGCCTCTTCTTGTTTCTTATGAATTCCTCGGAACTGGACTATGAGTCTTTGTGAGTGTGTGCGTAGCTGTGTCAAAGATGATTTTCTAAGTTCTAACCTTTTTTTAGCTGAAAACTTTTGACTAAAATTTTTCTTTAATTCTTTTTCTTTTCTTCTCCCAACAGTGGTATATAAATCAATATTGCTATAAATTTATATTATTTGAGTCAGTTTTGGGTACCTCAAGTGTTTAACTATTCTTACTAGAGTAGGTGATAGGCACCTCTAGTAAGTGGAAGAAACCTAAGTCCTAGAGCCAGTCATGGGCACCTCTATGGACTAAACTAGAGCCAGTTATAGGCACCTCTAGTATAAAATTTAAGCCTAAATCCTTATTTCTTTTCAAAGAAAAGAACTTTTAAAATCAACTAAGACTAGCAGTGTTTATGTGATTTTAGGCTCATAGTCTAATCCTAAGTACTAATTCTAAGAGACCTTTCCGAATTCAAGTCTAGTGAATGGTGCATACTGCTGCGGGGGCTGGAGAATATATTACTGCCGAGGCAGTTTCAATAAAATTCAACAGACTTAAATTTTTTTTTGCATCAGATTAAAATTGCTTTAAAGACAAAATTTTAAGGCAACATTAGGATAATATAAATATTTTCATACATGAAAGATATTTACACATTACAAATAGGATCAATACTCCCCCAAACTCGAGAGATGCATTATCCTCAATGAATGTATCTAATTATAGGGCAACAATAAAAGACAAGATAAAAATTAGGAGTAAAGGAAAGATAAAACCAATATTTATATGTTGCGTCTGACCTCTTCTGTATCCTGAGGGTCATCAGTTTGTTTGGATTTTGTTGAGAAAGAAACTAAAAACTGCACTGGAAAACAATAATGAAGAAGTATGAAATAAAACGGGGGAGATTAAGTTTTAGGGACGCAAACTCGTCATTATATGTTCTTGGGTGGCTAGCCCTCCTTCATATTTTTCCATCGAGGCAACCTTTCGCCGTGGCACTATGCTGCCGAGGCAACCTTCTTGGGCGGGATGACAAGCTCGATTTCAGGGTTGTTTTATATGCTTCATGGCTTCTCCTTTTTGAAATTTCTTCCTAAAAAAATAACTCAAACATAATTAAACTAATTTTCTAAGAAGAATAACTCAAACATAATTAAACTAATTTCCTAAGATAGTAGTGTAAGAAAAATAAAAAGGAAAGTTGGAATCGCCAATCCCCGACAATGACGCCAAATTTGGTGAAGTCTAGAAAGACCTATTTTTATGATGAAGCACATCCTTCCACCTTTTGCCAAATTGTAGAATTTAAGATGTTGATCCCACTAGGATTGGCGTTACTTACACAATTTATTATTTCTGCACAATGAAAAAGTAAAAACACAAATAATTGATTTTGGTTATAACTAAGGGAACTAATTAAAGCAATAAAGATAAATGATCGAGAAATCAAGGATGAAAAAGTAGGGCAGGTTAGAGTGCTTTGTAGTGTGGAATCAATTGACTTGCTTCTGTCTAATGCAATTACATAATACTGCCTCGGCAGTACTACAATTTTCCTGCCTCGGCAGTACTACAGTTTTACTGCCTCGACAGTGAAAGGTTTTGTCCAACGCGACAATTCTTTACTCTTGGTTAGATTTTACCAAGGTTCGGTAAAGTGTCATCTGATGAATCTGTTTATCTCTAATTCGAAGTACTGTTGATGACTAGCCCTTGATGATACCTCCCGACGTGAATCAACTATAATCACCAACCAATCTCACACTTCTTTTAGGTGCTAAAACTCTAACCTATCCCGAGGCTGAGTTAGCATTTTTCGACTATAAAAATACCGTACTTATTTCTTTCGTGAATCTAACTCTCCCAATATTAGATAAATGGATTTCTCATAAACTTCTCTCTCGAGCTTGAATGCAAGAACAATGAATGGAAAAAAAAAGAAGCAAACCTTGATATTTTATTATATTGAAACAAGAAAACAAAGTACAACTTTCTCCCACAACTACTCCACAAACTAACCTAAATTTCAAGGGGGCGGTGGAGGAGTTTAGGGTTTTCTATGAACACTTGATTTCGAGATATCCTCCTCTCTACATAGGTTATGGTTTATACAGTCTTGGCCTAGGGCAAAACTTTCCAAAGTAGGAATACAACTTGGAGTAAAACACAAGTTAAATATATAAATAAAAGATATTTATTTTATTTTCTAGTTTATTTCTATAAGGATTCTTTTCCCACGTGGCCTTTGATATTGTCTTTCCGTATGTTTCTCAGCTCTGATTTCTATGTCGCTTGTCTTAAAACGTCCACCTTATTTTTCTCTTCAGATCGCCTATAATATTAATATTTGTTTTCCCGGTGCTGCCGCGACCTCAAAATGCTTTCGAGGCGTGTGCTTTTCTGTATTTCAGCTTCAGCTTCCAGTATCTATCTTCTTGTTTGGCAATTCCTATGATGTAGTTTCCTATCTAAGAAAGAAAACCATCAAATGCATCTGTTTTATACCAAATAATAGATAAATTCATGAAATCCGTATTCGGATGGTGAAATATAGAAAATACGCAGAAATATCTATTATCGCCTCTAATTTTGTCTTTATTAGCAATAATCGAATAGGAAAATGATATAAAATATAAGGACTTTTGGGTACTCAACAAAAACCAACTTGAAAAATTATTTTTTGAGATTTCTCCCCCTTTATGAAATAAAATTTGAATAAAAGAATTAAAAAATCAAATCATTTAAATTTCCCTCTTATGAGGAAGAAGGTTTTGAGTATGGGTTGAGAGAAAAACGAGAATGAATTTTTAAGGGCTTAAATCTCAGTTTCTTATGACTTTGTTGTTCTGAAAAACTTTTCAAGTGGTGTCTAATGCTTAGTTTAACATCTCCTTGTAGAGAGGAAAGTTGGAGAACCTTCTACAAGTCTGGGGAAGAAGAAAGCTTGGGGAGGAGTGGAGCTCGTTTTGGTTGTTGTTTTAGCCAAGGTTTGTACTCCCAACTCTTCTCTTTATCATTCACATCATGGTAGTATGCATGACATGTAGATTTTTGTTCTTGAATGCTTGAGTTGTAGCTCAACAACCTTTAATGGTGGAATTCCTAATTGTATGTTTGATGGCTTAAAAATGATGTTAAAACACTTTAAACACTCCTAATATTGAATAAGAATGCTTTAGGATCGATTAGATGTAATTTGGGAATGGTCCTTAGAAAATTTCAAGTAGAAATTGCAGGTTCGTGCAGGGGAAATCGATACCAGTGGCATGTATATCGATACCCCTGAGGGAAAAATAGGCTAGTGGGATGGGAGTATCGAAACGAGTTTAGATACTAAACCCTCTAGTGGCATCTTTGATTTGATACTCGTATCAAAGCAGATAATCCCCTTCTTGTTGATCTTAAGGTTGGTCAAAGTGTATTGATATCAGTATCGATATCTAGTATTTTGATACCCTCTTTGGGTGGATATCGATACAGGGTGTTTCGATACCCCACCTAGGAGTATCGATACCCCTGCGAAATCTTGCCAAGTTAAGAAGTGTTTGAGGTTCGATAAGGATAATTAAGGGTCCTAATGAATCTTAAAATAATGAAATGCATCGTAAACCACTATTGATAATGTTAACCCCGAAAGACTAAGTTATGATAAGTTGTGTTGAGTCTTTGTTGATAGAAATTCAGATATCCAAAAGTGTTACAACATGTCGAAAGCCATCCGTTGTAACATTCTGGGTGATGATTTGAAGACCATCCCGAATGTAAGATTCCGATGTTGTGTGGACGCGGACCTCATTCAAAGATACTCGATGTGATATTCTGAGTATGAGATTTGGAAGATCTCAATGCTATGTGGACGCGAGCCTCATCCTAGAGTATGGGATACCAATACTGTGTGGACGCGAGCCCTTTTCGTATTCTAGGATCCTGATGCTGTGTGGACGCGGGCCTCACTACCTTGAGTTAGTTGTTTGACATGTATATGTTGTGTGCGTTAGTACACTTTCATCTATGCCATGAGATAGGCAAGTATGCTAGACCATCATGTCATGCACGATATTTATATGCTTTGCTTTACTGCTTATGGTATGCATGATGTTGGCCGAGTTTGGCGTATCCACTGAGCTTTTGTAGCTCAACGTTTCGAAATGTGTTTTCGTGCGTAGGTTAGGTGAAGCGGGTTCTTAGGTACACTATCGAGGTTTGGATTTCAGTATCGACTATGTGTCAGAATACGGTTATAGATGTAATGGGCTAGTACTATGTTGAACCCTATATGTAATTATAACCCTATTTATTTATTTGGGTCAAATATTTTAAATGAGTTATAATATTTTGGAGCTCTGATTACTTTAAATCATTTTGGACTTATGTTTTTAACTCGAATGGATTTTATGATCATATTTGGACTTGATTTTGGATTTATCTTATTGAACTTTGGAAGAAATTTGAAAAACAAGTTTTTTGCTAGAGGCCCAATGTGACACCATGTCAAGTGTGTTACCTATAGTTATATGAAAATTAACTTATACCTTTAAATCTCATAATTTAACTTTTTATTTATAAGATTAAACTTTATTTATTAATTTTAATTTAAAATTTTTAATATGCTTTTTTTATCAAATTAAAGGTCACTCTTAATATTTTTTTCTAATATAGTTTCCTAATAAAAATATCATGACCCAAAGTTTTTTTAATGATAAAATAAGATTGTAATATTAATAACAAAACCTAAATACTTGTTTATTCTTCGTTTTCTCTTTGTCTTTCAAACGCTAAAAGGGTTGTTTTTACGCCATCGTCATCAGATCAACATTTATAGCCGCGCGATTTCACCTTTTGTCGTCGGCACGCAATCCATCCCCTCTCCTCAACGTCGACTAATCCTTTCCCTGTAAGTTTCATTATCTCGCCTCCCTTTACACTCTCACGCTCACCCTTATCTCTTGCGCATGTATTTTTTTTAAGATTTTACAGTAACGGAAGAAAATGGAGATAGTGGCCCGTTACTACCGTTATTTACCGCTACCCATTAAATTACGGCCGCGATCCACTACTTCTAGTGTGATTCCGCGTCCCACCGTTGTTTTCGCCGATAACGGTTTCGGCCGGTGATGTTACCGCTAAATAGAGGCCGTCATAGCGATCGCGGGTCGTTTTTTTTATACCCTTTGGTTTTGTCATTTTGTTAGTTATGGTAAGTTTTAGGTTCGATTTGATGAGACTTTAGCTGTTTTTGGGACTGAAACATGAAAACTCTTTTATTGGATAGGTGAACATGACTATTCAATTGTTCATGTTCACCAATGAGTTGCTTTGAATTAATATTGAGGTTTCTATTTACTTGTTTGTTTGGTTGATTTGATAGGCTTGGTTTTGATTTTTTTGAGATTGAATGTTGCCTTAGGACTAAAAATATGGGAGAAGATTTGCTTACAATCTTGATTATAGAAAGCCATCACCCTTCAACAATTCTATCAATGGATTCGAGTCCAATCACTCATAAGAAACTAGACCGAGAGATGAACCGATCTATTGCTCTTTCTAAAGCACCTGATATTAATCTTATTATGTCGGCCGACTGTAGTCCGCCAAAAGCTTGGAATTCAGATCCACTAGATATGTTGGATGTAGGTCTTGGAGCTCATGTCAATGAGGTTGATACTTTAGTTACGGTGTCGAAAATCGGGCAACGTAAGTGTGCTAAGAGATTGGATGGTGTGTGGGGTGCTTGGTTTTTCTTCAATTATTACTTTAAGCCTTTTTTTAATGAGAAATCGAAAGTGAAAGTAGATAGGGATGCAAATGGAGTTTTGGGGTTTGAGTTTGATAAGTTGGATCTTGAGTTAGAGGTTTTTCTGGTTCAACATGATATGGAGAATATGTATATGTGAGTTTTTAAAGAGAGGCCTGAAAATGCCTTGGCTAAGATACAATTGAGGAGTTACATGAACGGACATTCACGTCAAGGGGAACGACCTTTTCCGTTTAGTGCTGAGAAGGGATTCATTCGATCACATAGGATGCAACGCATGCATTACCGGGGTCTTTCTAATCCTCAATGTGTGCAGGGGATTGGGGTTGTTGCATCCCCCATTCTCACAGGTCTTGATGAAGAAGAGCAAAAGAGGTGGATGGAACTTACAGGAAGGGACCTGAAATTCTGGCTCCCACCTGAAGCAAGTGAATTTTATACCTGGAGGAACCTTGCTAACCCGGAATTAGAGATTGAGAGACCCCTTCCTCTTTTGAAAACTAACATGCAGCCTCAACAAAAGAAGCTTCTTAACGGATCAGGTTTAGATTTGTCGACTCGGACTTCAAACCATGCAAATGGTGGTGTTACAGATCTCTCCACTGTTAGCAACAAGAAGAAGAAGGATTTCTTTCTAAATGACAATGAAGAGTGTCGCATGCTCATTAATCCGCAAAATGACAGCGTAAATGAGACAAAAATGCACTCGAGTGAACCATATTGGTTGAATGAATTTAGTGGAGTAATGAGAAATGTTTATGGATCGGTTACGGCTGCCAAAACGATATACGAGGATGAACAGGGATACCTAATTGTTATAGGCTTACCTTTTGCAGATCTTAAGAGAGTGAAAGTTACTTGGTGGAATAACCCAACTCAGGGTGTTGTAAAGATATCTTCTATAAGCACAGCTTGTATGCCATTTATTAAGAGAAATGACCGAACATTCAAGCTTATCGATCCGTTGTCGGAGCATTGTCCCCCCGGAGAGTTTATAAGGGAAATACCTCTACCAACTAGGATCCCGAACGATGCTAAACTAGAAGCATATGGTGATGAAACTAGAATTAGTCTTAAAATCATAGTGCCGAAGCACCGAACAGGTCCGGAAGAACACGAGGTTCGCGTGTGCCTCCGTCCCTACCTTGGACCGAATGATCTTTTACTGTCCTAACTTCCCATATAGGCTTTCCGTTAAAGAAATACATAAGTTTTTTTTATGATAAAAGATTCCATTATTTTGTAACTACAGAAAAATTTGTAATGAAAAATAAGATCTTGATCTTTGTAATGTTGTCATTATGTTTTCAACAAATAGTACAAAATTTCTGATGAATGTCATGCCAGCCTCACTTATTTAGCAACGATTCGTTTTTTGAACAAGAACGAAAGGGATTACAAACAAAATACACCATAAAACATGGTAATTATGGAATATAAATTAAAATTTCAAAGAGGAAAGCAAAAAGCAGAATTTGTCTTAGTCAATTATCATCTTCTATCAGAATACATAAAATAACAGTCTCACAAAAACTATTCATAAAAGTATGAGAAATTAGGCAGTATGGGACTGCCTGCACAGTTTAGGGTGTGGATTGAGGCATGTCTTACAAGTAGTAGATTTTCCATATCTTTGAATGAGAGTTTGGTGGGTTTCTTTAAAGGAAAGCGAGGGGTTAGGCAGGGGATCCTCTTTCCCCTTACCTATTTGTGATTGCAATGAATGCCTTAGCTCATTTATTGAACAGGACAACAGCTCAAGGGATCTTCCAATTTCATCCTAAGTGTAAGAAGATTTGGCTAACTCATCTTTGCTTTGCGGATGATTTGCTCATCTTTTGTAAGGGTAATATACAATCCTTAGTGTGAATTCAATGTGTTCTTGAGAATTTTTATGAGCTAGCAGGCCTGCGACTTAATACTGCTAAATCTGAACTTTTTGTGATTGGTGTGTCTATAGAGCATTTGGATCAGATGCGAGATGTTACTGGTTTTAAGTTGGAGATTTTACCAGTAAGATACTTGGGGGTACCTTTGGTTACAAGAATGCTATTTGAAAAGGATTGTGCTAGCCTTATTGAGAGGATGAAGTTGAAGCTGGGACAATGGTCTAAACTCCATTTGAGTTATGCTGGTCGATTGTAACTAATTCGTGCTGTTTTGTTTAGTATGACCAACTATTGGTGTAGGTAAGTGGTGCTTCCTAAGGGTGTTGTGGAGAGGATCGAGCAACTTTGTATGAGTTTTTTTTGGAAGGGCAATGATAGTCCTATTCATGGGGCTCGAGTAAGCTGGAATCAGATTTGTTATCTTAAGAAGGAGGGTGAACTTGGGTTGAGGAGGTTGCACTCTTGGAATATAGCTTGCTTGGTTTTATTGCTTAAGAAGCTGTTGGCGAATGAAGACTCGCTATGGGTTGCCTGGTGCCTGTATATGTAATAAAGGAGAGTGACATTTGGAGTGTGGAGTTGAAGCAGCAGCATAGTTGGTGTTTGAGAAGTATTCTAAAGCAAAGGAGTAAGTTGCAAGCGTTAATTGACAGGGGGCACAACATATGGACTGTTGGTTCAGTTTGGGGAATGATTCGGGAAGACAAAGACCCTGTTACTTAGCACAAGTTGGTCTGATTCAGTTTACATGTACCAAAGCACTCTATGATTCTTTGGATGACAATTCTTAATCAGTTGCCGACCAAAGATAAGATTAGAGCTATGGGGATGGGTGTTGAGGAGAGTTGTGTATTTTGTCATTCTACTCAGGAAACTAGGGACCATATTTTTACTGGATGCAGGTTGTCGAGACGCATATGGGTTGTTGTCTTGGAAATGTATGGATTACATAAAATGATGCTTGAATGGAATGATGAGCTGTAGTGGTTGAGCTCCAAATTGAAAGGAAAACCTTTGATAGTTCATATTTTAAAGCTTGTCTGGGGTACTTTTGTTTACTTTGTGTAGGAAGAACGAAATAAGAGATTATTTAAGAATGTGAGTAGAACTGTTGAGAACATTTTATGTTGCATTAAGGAAATCATTTGTATACGAACTCAGAATAGAGTTATACGCATGGATGATGTAAATAGAATCATTTGTACATCTTGGAAAATTTTCTAAGGGGATGAATGCTCAAATGTGATTATAGGTAATGTATTCCTTGTCTTGAATAATATACAATGCTCATCCAAAAGAAAGTACGAGGAATTGAAAAATGTAAATCGTTAATTAAGTACGCATGTTTTTTCAATTTTTATAGAATACTAATTGATTTTCAATTATTTTTTGTCCGAATAAATTAGTAAGAAGAGACTTAAGCCACTTCAACCGCTTAACTCCCAAAATAATTTTTTTTCACGCCAAAACCCGACCAATATCTTGCTTGCGTGACAACATCTGATTCGCTTTGAGTGGGTGCGAACACAAATTGGACCGTACATAATCCTAGCTCTCCTGTGAGACCCCAATCGGTAAATTCCTTCCATCTATAAATTGAAACAAAGAGGTTGCTTTTCATTTTTCTCTTACTTTTCCCTTTTCTCAATTCGCAGACCCCTTGATTCCAGCTCTCCTCTGTATGGCATCTCAGGCCAGCCTCCTCCTTCAAAAACAGCTCAAAGGTGAACCTTTTTTTCGTATTTGATTTCAATTTTAATGATTCTGGATTCGATTTTGAACCGTGTTTTGATTGATCGGTTTTGCAGATCTTTGTAAGAATCCGGTTGATGGGTTCTCAGCTGGATTGGTCGATGAGAACAATATCTTTGAATGGAGTGTTACAATTATTGGACCACCTGATACTCTTTAGTAATTTATTTTTTTAAAATTGATTGTTTCTTATGATTTTTTCGTTGGGTTCTGTTTGTTGGCATTGGATCACCAACTGTGGTTATGATTGATGCCTGATAAGACTTTGCCTTTTGAAAATTAGAACAATTGAGCTTAATTGTGATTGATTCAATAGTTAATTTCAATATCTTCTATTGAATACCAAAGGAAAACTGGGTTCTAAGTTGGATTATCTTGATTGTGGGATTTGGAATATTTAATTTTGAGTTTTCCCTTATTTTGCTGATTGTTTTTTTTTTCTTAGTTTTAATGAATTGGTTTCTCAGCAGTCGTAGGAATACAAATTGTTTTTCTTTTTTTCAGCATTTTATGGGAATGAGAATGGATAGGTGTAGCACCTATCATTGTAAATATACACCATTAACTTTAATGATTAAGACAGGGTTTTTCTAGAAGGTTCAATCATGGTAAATGATAGCTTCTTAGCTTATACTTGGAGGTTTGCTGGTTTGGGCAAGGACACATTTCTTTTGCATTTGGAATTTTCAATGTCCTGTGTCTTTACCTTCCAGTTGCCTTTTCTCCATTTTAGTATTCTTGCTCTCAGGTCATACTGACTTGAGTTGTGCAGGAGCTGCTTTTTAATGGTTGTGTCTGTGAGAAATTTGCTTGTTGATCTCTGTGGGGAATATATCTCGTAATTGTATGATTTTTACCTGTTACTGTTCTTTAACATAGATTGTCTAATTTCAGCGAGGGGGGATTCTTCAACGCCATCATGACCTTTCCACCTAATTATCCAAATAGCCCTCCAGCTGTAAGATTTACATCCGATATTTGGCATCCAAATGGTAAACATTTTTATTGTCGTCTTCTTACATTCATTTATGTAATGTGATGGTTAATTTCTGTTTGTGTATTCCAGTTTATGCTGATGGGCGTGTTTGTATATCTATTCTTCATCCCCCTGGTGATGATCCAAATGGATATGAGCTTGCAAGTGAGCGCTGGATGCCTGTACATACGGTATGTTTTAAGAAATGTCAATTGCTTGTGAGTTGTTCCTTTCTTTTGCCTGCTGAATTGCTATTAACATTAATAACAACGTAGATTTCAAATTTTCTCAAAGGTTAACTAATTGAAAGTATTCATTAGACAGAAAGAAATATAGGAAATAACTATCATGTTTCATGGAAATCAGAAGAGATATTTATCGATATGGATACCAAAATGGTCCCTTTAAGTCATATGGATGGTTTTAATCTGCCTCTAAACTCAATGAGACGTTCAAAGAAAAAAATCATCTCAATGACCTTATTTGATTTCAGTTTAAGGCTTGGTTTAGTTCATGAACAATCAAAAGTTTCAGGTCATAAAGTTTAGGCTATCTTCATATGTCTTTTTATGAATAATCAAAGATTTTTTTCTTAATGTTCATGGTTTTTTTTGTGATTATCAATTCTCAAGTGTGATTATGTGATGCTGAATCTTTTGTTTGGTAGATTTTTTCGCAATCCATTTCTGATAATAGTGCATAAACAATTGTAACTTGTTACTGTGGCAGGTTGAGAGTATCGTTTTAAGCATCATTTCAATGCTTTCCAGCCCTAACGATGAATCTCCAGCAAATGTTGAAGCTGCAGTAAGTGATTATTGATTGTCTTTGTGTGTGTGTGTCATTTTCTGCTGCAACTCGTCTTTGGTTAGTTTGTTCCTATTCAAGTCGATGCCTTTCTACCTTGGATATAATATGGCTAATTGATTTCATCAGTTTTTGATGCAAACTTGGAATGTCTAGTGTTGCGTACGCAACTTCTGTTCTGGACTCTAGTGTAACATACTTTTTTTTAAAGCCTTGTTGGATTGATCTCGTATTTTCATACATTGGCAGAAAGAATGGAGAGAGAGGAGAGATGAATTCAAGAGGAAGGTTAGCCGCTGTGTGAGACGGTCCCAAGAAATGTTATAATCTGTTTGCTGTCCATGTGTACTTGAAGTGAGGGAGAGATATGGGTCTCAAATATCCCTGTCGAATGCCCTCCTAAGTTGAACTTACACACACTACCTCATTTATTTTTCCTTGTTTTGGTTGGGTCATTCCAAATGTTTCTGTATTCAAAAGTGTTTTGGTTATTGTTCACCATTTGCCCTGCATAAATGCTTTCATTCAACTTTATTGATACATTTTCAAACAGTAGTCTATTCTTTTACTGTCCTAACTCTTCTATATTCTGTTAAATTGCCTAATGGAAGAATAAAGTTTTTGATAGGTATGGTATACAGGAAAATATTAATGTACTTTTAGTCTGCATCCTTGTAGCCGTAGTCAACTTCTAATCATGATGATTTGCCAATTGCAAATAGTCGTATACATTTTGTGTATAATTTAAAGACTGATTAAATATACTTGTTTAATTTTCTATCGATAGATAAAAGGTAAATGATTAAAGACGAATTCCTCCAGCCGTTCCACCAAAATGATATCAGAATCAAAACCAAATTCTAGAAACATTCAAAAAGTACAATCCGCGAATTAAAATTGCACTACAGGAGAACCGTCGATTAGCTCAGCATCAACGGTAAAGATAGACTCATAGTTTTCACGCGGATCTTATATACAAATGAGTTGCTCGATTTGCTTTAGTCCCCGCCAAACGATTCAAAATCCTTCCCTCCATAAATAATCTCACGATTTCGACCGCCTTCTCAAACCATTTCTTTTCTAATTCTTCATCCCAAAAGATTCCCTTAGAAAATGTCAGGAAGAGGAAAGGGGCTAGAGAAAGGGGGAGCCAAGAGGCATAGGAAGGTCTTAAGGGATAACATCCAGGGAATCACTAAGCCAGTAATTCATCGTTTAGCTTGTTGAGGAGAAGTAAAGAGGATCAGCGGCTTGATCTATGAGGAAATTAGAGGAGTGTTGAAGATTTTCTTGGAAAACGTGATTCGTGATGCTGTGACTTACACCAAACACGCTAAAAGGAAGACGGTGGCCGCCATGGACGTTGTTTATGCTTTGAAAAGGCAGGGCCAAACTCTCTATGGATTTGGTGGTTAAGCTATTCTTCTTCGCTCATGTTGTCTGTAATCTTTAATATCCTCAATGAATTTTGTTAATAAAATGTTCTTTGAAATCAAATTTATGGATCTGTTGCTTTCAAGAAAATGTTCTTTGATTAATTTTTATTGTATTAATGGCATGTGAAAAGTGGTATTATGACATGTAAATCCCAAAACTATAATTATATTATATTATTTACATCTTACAAATTTGTTATTCATGACAACAATATGCTTATCTGAAATGACAATGGACACATGTACAACAGCAAGCAAACCCATCACTCGGGACTTCATGCTACAATTTGAACCACCATTATACCTGATACCTCCACGATTCGGTAATGGTATGATGACGTGGATTCAGTCTTCACTATACGATCGTCACCGCCAACCGTCACCACTTTTAATATTAGTTTCTCAAACTTTTTTTCTTTTCAAAATTTTGTAGAATTTATTAAAAATCGAATATAAACTAAAAAAGAAAATCTATAGGTACGTTTCGACGATAAAGAGATTACTTCAGCTGAGACTAATTGAGTTTTCGAAAAACTTTTCATCGCTTTTATTCGCTTCTTTTGGCTGGTATGGGAGTTCTAACGGACGACGCAGTTTTGATACAGAAAAGGAAAAAAGGTTGGAGATACTCATGTAATCACTGTCCCGATAAGCAGGGCCTCGGTTGTGATATTAACCGTGTAATTCTTGATTTTAGTCTTTACATTACCAAAGGTGGTCAATATTTCGTTTACCCTTCGTATTTCTTACATTTTAATTGAAATTATTGAAAAGTTAGATTTGCATTGTTATAAATTATGAGTTTGTTGATTTTGGCATTATCTGAAACTTGAAATTTTTTCTAGATTAGCTCATGTTTTAATGGTATCAGAGCGAGGCTATGAAAACGGATCAAAAGAGATAACGAGGAAGAACTCTTTAAGAATGTTCAAGAATACTTAAGAACAAAGAAATAACAAAAAAAGAATAACTCAGAGGATTTAGAGAAAATGCCTTTATTCCTTAGAAAGTTGGAATAACTCAGTACATCAAATGAGGTGGGGAAGGCCTCTATTTATACTTGAACTCCCCTGATCCTACGGTCTATACAGATTTACATCGACGGCTATGATACAACTCTATCTATTCACAAAGTATAATTCTGAGAATATTTCCGTCTTCAATCTTTGTGTCCTTGTTCAATGACATTTTACTTTAACGGTCAGCCGTTAAATTCAGTCGCTTCCCCAGTTTACTAGCTGAAGTTCTTTTGCCTTGACCGGAAAGGACTATTACATGGTAATTGTATAATTCTAATTAAATCACGCTTAATTCACGCTAATGCTTACTCATGTTTCCTGTGTTATGTTGTTGTGACTCTTCGTTTCTCTTTAGGTACGTATGTCATAATGTGATTGGAATCTTTTATTTAGATTCCTCTCTGAGCTTGAGCTCACAATTCAAAAGGAGAAAGTTATAACAACCCCAGATGGCAGAGTCTTTGATCTCTTCTTTATAACAGATAACATGTGAGATTCTCTTCTAAGATGCATGATATGCTTTGTTTATAACAAAGTTCGCATATGCAATAGCAGTTTTTGGTTTGCTTAGGAATTTACTAATTATTGATTTTTGCGGGAAAATTTACTTGTTTGTTTCTGGTTGTTAGATATGCGGATGAATCTTGGCTTTAGCTCTTAAATGTTTCCCGGAAGGCATTTAATTAGGACCACTGAAAAGTGGTCCACTTCTAATGAAAGTATCTCATGTAGTTTATGGTTTTATTTGCCTTGTATGATCTTACCTTCTTTTATATAGCCTTATGCCTTTGATTCTTAGCATTAGCTCATTTTTCTTTTCCTTTGTTCTTTGGTCTTCTCTGTCTATGTTGCTCCGATTCTTCATTTCCTTTAAGAACATGTTCTTAACCCGAATATGATTTCCTATCAGATACAAAATTGAACATGCATGTATTGGAGTGTCTCTTGATGTTTGTACTCAAGATTCTCTTCATGGAAAAGTGAGAGGTAGTATGGTTTGTATAAGGACGGTTGAGTTGTTATTTGTAGATTTAGTAGGTTTAGAACTTTTGTAATTGTATGGAGAGATACATGATTGTGCTGTAATTGAAAGTGCGTAGCAAAAAGAGAATTACAATCAAGCCCTTAAAGGTATTGAGTGGTTCTAATCTCAACCATGTTGCAACATTATCAGGGAGCTTTTACACACAAAAGAACGACAAGATGATACATATAAACACTTAAATGCTGTGTTGGGCGACTCATGTATGAGTTGGCTGGTCCTGAGTATGAAAGACTGCAAATGTGGTAATTGACAAGTCACTGAGCCCATGCCCATCTCATACATTGAAAAACTGCAATATCAACGGATTCTGCAGTCTGTTAAACTTTTAAACATTGACAAGTTACTTAGAAAATTGAAAATGCATAAAGTCCAAGTGACAGAGATTGTACTATAATTTGCCTGTTCAATTATGCCGCATAATTCCTACATCTTGTGACTACCGAGTTCATATTTAAAAAGAACGAGAAAATCAATGAATCTAAAAACATCATAATCTATGCACAAATGGACATTGAAAGAATGATCAAAATATCAGATATCCATGGATGTCAAGCTGTAAACAGAAACATCTGTTTTATCTAGCATCTGTTTTATCTACAAGAAGTTCTCAAATTAGATGCGAATTCAAAAATCTAAAACAACAACAAACTTAAAGCGACTGACAAGAGATCAAACAATAAACAGTTATTCCATCATCAAATCATTAATAATCTACTCGATTAAATTATTCCGAAAGTGAAATCTAATTATCAAATAAGTTCAAATTACAAAACGAATTAAAAGTATTCATAAACCATATCTAAAAAGAGAGAAAAATAAATCAACAGTAAGCCAATGAAGCACGGATCAGAGAAATAGTAGTTGAACTAAAATAAAAAGAAAAAGAAAAGAACATGCACAACTCACCATGTCTTTCTAGATTGAACTTACGCAGAGAAAAATATGAAGGCATTTCAAAGAAACATAGATATGATGGTAAGTAAAGGGCTTTTACCTTCTAAAAATATGGTTTAACTCAGTGTCTAAACAATACATTTTTTTTAAAATAGATACCTAATATTTTTTTTGCTAAAATAAGTGCTTAATGTTTTTTTTGGCTGAAATAAGTGCCTAACGTTTTTTTGGCTGATATAGATATCTAAAGTTTTATTCCGTTAATGTTTTAAGGTAACATGCACCGTTAAATTTTTTGGTTTAGGTTATGAATAGATGCCTAAACTATAATTTTTTATAATATAAATGCCTAATATTTTTAGTAAATTTTGGGTTTAGGGTTTAAAAACAATTATATAAAATAAAATATAAACAAAAACATTATTTAAATATCAAAATCTAAACAAAATTTAACTTCCATCTTTTAATAAGACAGAATTTAAATAAATATTATATAAATATCAAAAGCTCTATTTTTAATTATTTTTGCATTTTTCGTGTGTTTTATTTAGATTAACTTCGTGATATTTATATTCTCCAAGTAGATACGATCAGATATTATTTAAATATAAGCTATAGTTGTTTTTAAGTAAAAATATTTATATTATTTAAATAATATTAAAATTTAAATTTATATAAATAAAATAATATAAATATTAGTAATCATTCAATAATTAATAAAATTTAAAATATTTTTAATTAATAAATTATTTTTTATTAAAAATTAACCACTATTCTCTAAAGTGTGATGCGTACAGAATTCATTGGTAAAATTCGCGACATTAATTTAATTTATGTTCTTCATCTTATGATATTTTCATGAAAGGGCATTATTATGATCGGTTCAATCTGCTTATTTCACCAAATTGGACCGTTAACTGAATGGTCGAAGGGTAATTTTCATACATTGGTCATATAATCATATTTTATTTTATATAACTACCCCGAGAGCCAAAATATATTTTATTTTATATACTTAATATTATAAAAATTTACGTTTGTGTTTATATTTATATTTTATTTTATATACTTTTCATTTCGTGTTAATATTTATATGTTTTTAAGAGAAAAGCGTTTTTTTATAATATTTATATAAACTTGAACCCTTAATATTTATATAAGTGCCTAATTTATTTTAACCTAAAAAAATATTAGACACTTATATTAGAAAAAAATATTGGACACTTAATTATAAAAAATTATAGTTTAGACACCTACTTTTAGCTTAAATAAATTTTTTTAACGATGTTACCTTAAAACATTAACAGAATAAAATTTTAAGCATTTATTTTAGCCAAAAAAAATTAGGTACATATTTCAGGAAAAATGTATAGTTCATGCACTTATTTTAGCCGAAAAAACATTAGGCACTTATTTCAGAAAAGTGTATAATTTAGGCAATTATTTCTAAGTTAAGTCTAAAAATATATTATATATTCTTTCTTCGAGAAGTGAAATATTCTTTTTTCTTTAGAGGTTTTTCTATTTAGGTTCCGTTTAAGATTGTTTTTCAAACCAGCTTTTGGCCCAAAAGCTGGTTTGAAACGCAAAAACAATGTTAAACAGTTAACTGTTGAAAAAAAAAACTGCGTTTGAAAAGTGATTTTCAACCCAAACGCAAAAGCTAAAATTTTTAGCTTTTGCGGTTGAAAAGTGCTTTTAGGAATTAGATTACAATTTTAACCTTCATTTATTATATTTTATTATAATTTAATTTTTACAAATACATAATTATATTTAACATAATTTTTTTAATTTAAAAATTATATATATTCATATAAAAATTATATATTTTCTCAAAAGCAATTCTAAAAAGCACTTTTCAAAAATAATTTATGTATTCATTTATTAATATTTTTATATTTTATCATAATTTAAGTTAATATTATAATATAAAATAATTTTATTATCATTTAAATATATATTTTTAATTTATAACACCATGTCTAAAATAACCATTTATTTTCTCAAAAGTACTTTTTGACAGCAATTCTAAACACATATTTTTCAAACTAAAAATTCTAAAAGAATTTTTTCACTACACTTTTTCACCATACTTTTTCACCGTACTTTTCAAAAGCAATGCTAAATTGGCACTTAATTGCTTTACTTACCCCTACAAGACTCATGATGATGAGGTCGTGGGAGGGAAGGTGGTTTGTCCATTGATGAAGTGACACATGGATTAAAGTTGAAACGTAAGAGATTATATTATGAGTCATTTTTATCGTATAAAATAAATATTTAAAAATATTTATTTAATCATTTTTTTATTATTTTTATGAAGCGAATCTTTCACTAATATTTATTATAAATTAAGTTTAATTTTTTTTAAAGATTCACTTAATAAAAATGATGAGATAAAAAATAATTAAATAAATATTTTTGATTAATTAATCTTTATGTATAACATGACGAGAATGACATGTATTATATTTTTTTGAAACAATAAGTATGTGTTGCTTTGGCAATTTTTTTCGACTTGGATTATCTCGCGCGCATACAACGAATCAAATTCGATTCAAATGTATGCCATTGAATAAACCAACGTCACAACATAGAAATAAATAAATTATATTAATAATCATTATATCATCAAAATTTTATTTAGTTTAAAATCACTAAATCTAATAGATTTATTCATTAATTTAATAATTAAAAATATTCATATTATTTTATAATTTAAATTTTAATATAAAAATATAACATTATCTACCAATGTTAAAAATTGAATTGTCCTATGGCTAAACAATTAATTTTTCCAAAAAAATATTTCATAGAGTATATCATAACAATACCTAAAACTCGATGATTAAATAATATTCTTATAATTATAAACAAAATCATATATAAGACAATAATTTCTATATACGTTAAAAGTTAAGAAGTACAATAGATTTAAATGTTATTTTTTTGACAAGTGAAAAATATACTAGTTTTTTCACTGTCAAAAGCAATATTTTAAACATATATTCATTGAGTGATTAAAAACAAAATAACTATATATTATCGGTCTATTCGAAAATCATGTTTTACATATATACCATGCGTGTTGTTTATAGAAATCATATTTATTTTACTTTCTCCTCGTCATTTTACTTGTTTTCATTTTCACTCTTCCTTGATTCATTCGAGTTCTATTGTCTCCTTGTTTATATTATGCTTATCAAAATTTAAGATATATTATGCAAATATAATATATAAACATATATTAATTTATCTTAAAATAAAACCTATCCAAAAAAATCTTAAATTGTTTTATAAAAGAAACCCAATGTTAAATATATTCGTGGATTTTTTCAACTAAATAGTTTTATGTGATTCTTTTAAACATGATTTCTATACTTGCAAATAGATAAAAGGATAGTTACCAACAAATATTAAGTATCCAATATATAAAGTACCCTTTTAAAGAATGACATTTTAAGATTTAAATCAAATCACATTATCAAGATTTAGTATCCAATAATAAAACAATTCAAAAAAAATTATGTTATGAATATATTTATTCACGGTGGATATCCATATATTAAGTTAAAATTTAAGGCTTGATTATTAGGGTTTAATACCCATTGGAATTAGGGTTTTCATCTTATGCCTATAAATATAGACATTTGGAGAAAATATTGTACACAACCCTACTTTGAGAATATAATACGAATTTCTCTCTTTTGTCTCTCATCTGTGTTCTTCTATTTTATTCTTGTTCTTTACTTTATTCACAACAAATTAAACTTTATTTAAATAATAAGATTATTACGTTTTTTATAAATAAAAAAAATAGACAGTCGAGTCATTAAAAAATCTCTCTAACCTAAATAAAAGAATAAAAGTGTATTTGAAAATCAATTAACAATTATTTAATTCATTTAATTTATACATGTTTTACTTTTATAAATTTTAAGATTTAATATTATAATTTAATTATATAAGAGATAATAATTTAAAAATTTAATTATGCAAATAACAATCGTATATAAGAAAAACAAGTCTGATACCACATAAAAAATATATATATAAATGGACCGGACAATTCGATCCGACCCATAAACAAAACAATATGTTTAGTTCCTTAGGCCTTTTCGGCATGGTTCCTTCAGTTCATAGCATAAACCCAAAGGGGTGATTTTTGTAACTACAAACTCAAATAGACTGGGATTGGAAACCTTAAAAGCCGAAATCCCTAATTCCCCTTGTCAAACAACCCTTAAGCTACCGCTATTTTTGCTTCCAGGTCAACATTCATGTTCCTCACAATTTTAGATCTAACTACTTCTTCTAATTTCATCGTTGATATAAAATTGATCTTTTGTTTGAATTCAAATATCATTATTTTTTTTAAAAAAAATCTTCTTCTAATTTTGTGTCTCCATTATCATAAATTTATACGTTCTTTTCCTGTATTTATCATTTTTAGTTTGCATGTATTCATCAAAAAATAGTTTGAAAGAGCTTTGAGTTTATAGGTAAGTTTAGCAACCATTATGGTTTCTATGTTATGAATGTGAGCGGCTTGGAAATGAGTCCCATTTCATTATTGTTATGCTGTGTTCATGAACATAAATTTGAATATCTCGGTTCGTATTATTTGGTATAATTAATATTTGTGTTTTTATCATACAACTGGCATTATTTTAGAAATCCAGTCCCATGATTGCTTATTGTATATTTAACTGTAAATTCTTTTTTGATAGGATGGTGAGGGTCAGCGTTTTGAATGATGCACTCAAGAGCATGTACACTGCAGAGAAGAGGGGCAAACGACAGGTCATGATCAGGCCTTAAAATAAAGTCATCAAGTTGAAAACATATTAAAACTTGAACTGTAAATTGTAATCCTTCATCAATGATACTTATTTTCTTCCTTCCAAACCTTTTAAAAAGGCTCAAATAGACGCCATCACCTACCAGAATCCTCTCTTCCCCACCGTTTGTCGCAAACTACTTCTGAATCAGATGAAAAAACACTCCAGTCTCCTGCTGAATACATTTTTAAGAAATTATATATCAAACACGTTATATACTACTAGTAATCAAATGTGACAAATAGTTTTGAGCACCCAACCACGAAGCAAAGGATAGACTGTTTAGATTCTAGTCATGGAGTCAAAAGTAAGATACAAAAAAATCAGAACCTAATAAAAGTGGGTAAGATGTAACTTAAAACTCATCACAAATATTTTTAAGACAAATCTAAAGTGATAAATAAAAAATTCATGATCCATTAAACAAAACAGTCACTGTGAAGTCTAGAAGCAGTCCGAAGGAATGATCAGTACATAAGTATTTATAAGTACACGTGTTTTGTTTAGAGATATTTTTTTGAATGAGACAAACCATCAACATATTAAAATCTACGCAAGTAGATTAGTGCACAAATTAAAATGTAACATCGTGATTTAAGAAAAAATATATTATCGTTTAGAGTTTTGTATATTATCATGCCATTTTCTCAGATGACAAACATTTATTACAGCCGACAGGGAGTAATCTTTGTAGCTGCCATGCTTGATTGTTTATAAAAAATGTCTGTCTTATATCACCCATCTTGTAAGTAGCACTTATATATCTTATCATTGAATTTATTCGTAATATTAAATTTAATAAAAAATTTAATATATATAATAAATATTGATTATCGATTAATTAGATTAGTATATATTTATTTTTTCTTTAAATTTAAAGTTCAAAATTTAATAACAACATCCTTCTCGTATAGTTTTTTCTCTTCTCTCCTGTACAAGTAAACTTTATAAAATATATATAATTATGTTGACGTTCAACATGCAATTTTATAAGATTAGTGATCTTAACTGACATATTACTTCAAAGAAGGTACATGAATTGATAGTGGGTTGGCCATAATTCTAGTGGTTTCCACGTCATAATGGTTGATTACTTTCTTGAAGGCTAATCTTTTCCAATTCAAATGGGCCGGAAAGTAAGGGCTCGGAAGCTTACCATTTAAAAAACGGATGGAGATTTTGCGTAGATTGTACTGATTTAGTAAGGAGTCCTTTCAATTTAAGGGAAAATTATATGCGCAGCTATTTTTGTTTTAATCATTCAATTAATTTTTTTCATCAAAATCATTCTTTATTTTAACCAGTCTTCATTAAAAAATTAAATTTACGTAATAACACGTCATATTAATTAAAAAATACGAAGACCACACAACTCATAGAGGCATGGAATCAAACCCACACCCCACATAATGAAAGGGTAGCACAGAAACCGATTGTGATAGGCTAAAGTTTTGATTTAATTTCACAAACATTTATATTTAAAAAGTAATTTTATTTTATTTTGTGTTGTTAGTAATTTAACATGCATTCCATATAATTGTTGGTGAAATTAAATTAAAAACTAGGTGGACCCTAAAACCCCACAATTCCATCTTTCAAATAAAAAAAAAAAATCTTGTATGACACCTAAATAGTGCCTTCCACATTCCATGCTTTTTGAGTTTTGTCCTATTCTCTCGGAGCATACGATCCTAATGGCTAATGGCTACTGGTCTATTGATAAATTAATCCTTCTACCAGTGTCATTACTTTTTAATCAATTTCACCAGGGTTGAGTAAAATTACTATTTTTCAATAATAGCTTATAAAAGCAAGAAAATATCTTTGTTATTGTTGTTAAAATTTTAATAATCATATCAACTTATAAAATATTGAAAAGTAAGGACCAATATGATACGAAAAAAATTAAGGCTTAAGTGAAAACAAGAGAACTAAATGTATTCGATCTCAGGCTTTTTAAAAGCTGAAGGGATAAAAAAATGGACATTTAAGGTCTTCTTTGGAATTTTTTTCCAATCTGGGCATAAATTTATTTATTTAGTTAGTTTGTAAAATTGTATCGAAGGTGTAGTCAAATGGTTGGGTCTTTTTTTTAGATAATACAGAATAAACTATTCAAATATGTGTTTCGTGAAGCAAATCAAACATAAATTCAACCGGCTGTTCGAAGAATAGCAGACCACCTATAGGATCACCGCGACATATCCTAGCCAGCTTATCCGCAACAATATTACATTGACGGTGAATATGATTAACATCCACCTCCCATGACAGTTGTAGCAATCGCACAATTTTTTCAACAAGAGCATGGGAACTCAACATCTTCGATTGACAAATAAGTATTCGAGTGGCCTTAGCATTATCGAATTCTACACTTACTCTGCGATAACCAAAACTCCATGCGTGTTGAAGTCCATCAAAGATCGCCCACAGTTCCGCAAGTAATGGCGAGTACGCCCCTATACTCCTAGAGAAACCAAACAACCATTCACCATTACAACCTCGTAATACACCTCCAATCGTAGCGTTACCATCCCTAATATTAACAACATCATCAGAATTGAGTTTAACCTAACTTTCCCTCAAAGGAGTCTAACAAAAGTCAACAGCCGGACGAAAACTTAACGATTGTTGGGATCAACTAGCAGTTGCTTCAAATTCTGCGACAAGGGACCTGCAATAAGTGATAGGGTCATGTCTTTCCACGAATTCAGTGTTCAAAAGAATGTTGTAGCAAGTTTTCCACAATTGCCAACAGATAACGGCAAATAGGAGAGCCCAATTCGCATCATTTCCATCCCCTATCCTCGTCACACCCAGATTCGTTTGAAACCAATTATGCAAAGGTTGCGACATAAAATGAGGAAGTATTCTATTGGGAACCAATGCAGATCAGATTCTTTTTACTTTCGGACACTCTCGCAAGACATGAGTTACATCTTCAACATCATTCTTGCAAATCCCATAATGACTATCTAATATCATATGACATCGTATACGTTCAACATTAGTGAGCAATTTCTCGTGTGCTGCTAACCAAATGAAAATTTTGATCCGTTGTGGAGCCTTAAGGGACCATATAGACTTTCATAGACTTGAAGGACCAATCGCAGCTCTCCAATTTAAAGTAGTATACACTGATTTTGTAGAGAACAAACGAGAATCTTCCTACTTCCATCCAACAGAACCTGCACCCAAAGAATTGTTAGGAGGAGGAATTGCAACAATTTTTCTTTGCACTGATTATGGCATAAACGCTCCCAATCTTATTCCCCATAATCGTCAATATAATCAGCCACCTTATTATCATTGCATCCCTCTAATCCAAAGCCGAGAGAGCTCAAAGGTGCCTCTAAATTCAACCAATCATCTTACAAAAAATCCACACTGCGCCTATCCTGAACATTCCATACTATACTCCATCGTACATTAGCCCAAACATTAATTAATCCTCTCCAAAGATGAGAGCATTGCCCTCCACGTAACTGCATAGACAATATCTCCAACCATTTAGACTTACTCTTTAGGATAGGCACCCATAACCGATCCTCATTAGACGCCAATTGGTAACCTATCTTCATAAGGAGAGCCTTATTTTGTTGATGTATGTCACGTAAACTAATGCCTCCATTAT
The DNA here is from genome assembly GCA_035048815.1 of Abelmoschus esculentus. Classification (NCBI taxonomy): domain Eukaryota; kingdom Viridiplantae; phylum Streptophyta; class Magnoliopsida; order Malvales; family Malvaceae; genus Abelmoschus; species Abelmoschus esculentus. The sequence goes on from JAUCBN010000001.1 coordinate 29,431,010, forward strand.
CTGTAGAATTCAAGATCTCATCCCATTTAACCAATGCAACACCAAATTTCTCTCTTGATCCTCCCCAAACAAATCTCCGAATAATCTTTTCGATATCATCACATAAGCCTTTAGGTAATCAACTTGATTGCATCATAAAGGAAAGGATAGCTTGCAATACAGATTTTACTAAAGTGATACGTCCCGCTAAAAAAAGGGATTATGCAGCCCAACCATGAAGGCGTATTCCATTTTTTCAATAACATAAGCATATACCGCCTTGTTAACTCTAGAGTGAAGAAGAGTGACCCCTAGATATTTTTTAAGATTCTCAATCACTTCAAAACCCATCAAGCTATTAACTTCATCCTTCATTGTGGTGGCCATATTCTTAGGGAAATAAACATGCGTTTTTTGTGTGCTAACCCGGTGCTCGGATATACTACAAAAAACATCCAACACCCGCTTTATTAATATCATTTACTCCCAAGATGCCTCTTAAAATAGTACAAGATCGTTCGTAAAGAAAAGATGTGATACACCCAGCCCATACTTCGATAAATGAATAGGTTTCTATTTCCCGCTAAGAACTTCAGAATAAATTACTTGGGATAATCTCTCCATGCACATAACAAAAAGATAAGGGGATAGAGGATCCCCTTGTCTAATGCCCCGAGACAGCTGAAACTCCTCTGAAAGATCTCCATTCCATATAACCTGAGTAGAGACAGAGCTCACACATGATATAATAATAGAGATAAAATACTGTGGCATCCCGGTTTGTACCAAAGTCTCTTCTAAGAAATATCATTCTATTCTATCATATGCCTTCTCAAGATCTACCTTCACCGCCATCCATCCTTTACGTCCCAATTTATGAGACATAGAATAAATGATTTCCTACGGTAATATTATATTGTCTGTAATGCATCTACCGGGTATAAAGCTAGCTTGTGTAGCATCAATCCATTTTGGAAGGTACGTCTTCATGCGTTCAACCACTATTTTTACAATAATCTTATAGCAAACATTGCATAAACTAATCGGTCTGAATTGAGAAATTAAAGTTAGGTGGCTCACTTTCGGTATAAGAACCAGCAATGTCTTATTCAACCAGCTTTCCATCACACCTTCTTTAAAAAATTGTTTGATAATATTGCAAACTAATTCACCTATAATAGCCCAATTTTTTTTTGTAGAAATAAGCAGGCAAACCGTCCTAACCTGGAGCCTTAAGGGGTGTCATACCAAAGACAATTCGTTGAATCTCGTCAGATGAAACTCGGGAATACAATTGCACACCTTTTTTGATTCGGTTTTATCCCTCCATTTTTTTAATGTTTTTAGTTAATTTTTAGTTCGAATTGTCGGTACGTCCCCCTCGTGCTTTTATGTTAAAAGAGTCTCGCAAGTCATAATCGCGCCGTTGATCCTATTAGTACGTTCAACGCGCATTTCTTGATGGGTGTGATCATACCAGCACTAATGCATTGGATCCCATCAGAACTCCGCAATTAAGCGTGCTTAGGCGAGAATAGTACTAGGATGGGTGACCTTTTGGGAAGTCCTCGTGTTGCACCCCTTTTTTGACTCGGTTTTATCCCTCTATTTTTTTTTAATGTTTTTAGTTAATTTATGTCATCCTCACTAAACTGAAAATAGTTGTGTGTATTTTTCTTCTTCATTTGATTATAGTTAAAAGAGGTTTTAACAAAATATGGGGTGATTATATAAATATGATTCTTCGTGATAAAATCATTCTTTCTTAGTAAAAAAATAAAAAATATTAATTTTAATAATTTATATACACAGATTTTTTTCATATTTCATTCTTTTGCATCTTCTGCTTTTAATAATTTGAATTATAATTTTTATTTTTACCCTTGGCCCAAAAAGTAAAAATATTCAACGAAAACTTAAACTATTCAATATTTTGTAAAAAAAAAATGGTGTCTAAGTAAATGAAAACTTTAAGAACTCAATTGTGTTTTAAAATAAAATCCCTACAAAAAAAATATTATTAATCCAAAAAATAAAAAAAAATCTCCATTGTAATATCCCTTATCCCTAAACCCTAAACTCACTAGTAAGTTTTTCATCTTTTCTTTACCGTGATAATTGCTATTTGCTACCTCCATTAAGACTTGTTATAAAATCCTACACATCCACTTCAAAACCTTAATTGCCACTTAAAGTTTGTAATCAAACCGATGAAATCAACAGTCAGCACTACTCCACTTGGAAACCAACAAGATTTGATAATTACATGCACAGATTAAATCTATCCCTCATATTATTTTGTATAATGGTTGATGACATCAGACGTTGCTACCACAATGAGCAAGCGCGCATTAAAGCAAAACTCCACATCTAGACAATATCAGCAATCACCAATCACCATATATAAATATGAGTAGTGGAAGGTACAGAGGGAGCATCTCAGAGAGAATTAGAAAGAAAAATGGAAATACTCAAGGATGAAACCAGAAAGGGTCCCTGGTCAGAAAAGGAGGACATAGTTCTGGTGAACTTTGTGCACTTGTTTGGTGATCGACGATGGGACTTTATAGCCAAAGTTTCAGGTTTGAAGGTTTGGCGGGAGACAGAAATCATATAGGTAGGATTAGGAGTAGGAGTATTCAAAATATTTGTAGGTTTCTCCATAGGAGCTTTTCTCTTCTAACCGCATCAAATGTTCTGTTGCAGGCTTGAATCGAACAGGCAAGAGTTGCAGGTTACGATGGGTTAATTATTTGCACCCGGGTCTCAAAAGAGGGAAGATGACACCCCAAGAAGAAAAACTCGTGCTTGATCTTCACGCAAAATGGGGAAACCGGTAATATATATGGTTTTCTTCTTCTCTTTACAAATTTTGGGTTTCACTAGAGTTTATAGTGGATAAATGATTTCGTTTTGCAGGTGGTCAAGGATTGCTAGGAAATTACCGGGTCGAACGGATAACGAGATCAAAAACTATTGGAGAACTCATATGAGAAAAATGGCTCAAGAGAAGAAACGATCCATGTCACCATCGTCCTCAACTATCACTGGAGCCGATTCCTCGTCCGGGGAGGTAAGTTTTTATGATACCGGAGGTCCGGTCATGGCGGTTTTTGAAGACGATACGGTGTACTCCATGGATGAAATCTGGAAAGACATTGATATGTCTGAAGAAAAGACACTGGAATTATCTTTGTCTGATAACAACAGTCCTGTAGAAGCATGTAATTTTTCATGCCCTTCAATGGATTTCTGCTGGGATTATTCACTGTGGAAGATGGATGAAGACGAGAGTAAGATGTTCGTCCCAACCAATCAAATTCAATTCATTCGTTCATACAACTCTAACCTGTAAAAAAAGAAATGGAGTTGTGTTGAAGTTGTTGTAGTATCATTTCCCAGTGTTTTGTCTGTGTGGTTTTAGTCCTCTCAGAGAGAATCCTTTATCACTCTATAGAAGAGACTTGTATAATTTGCATGGATGTGTGTTTGATAAGTTTAGATTCGAAATTTGACTGTTAAAACCATTATAAATTAATTTTAATTTCTTATACTAGAACAAAACTAGATAAATTCTTGGACTTTAATTATTAGAATTGTCGTACCTAATTATACTCGGATGCCACTTGTTGGAATAGAAAATAATAATAAAAAAAAGTTTAAAGCTTCGTGGGCATCGATTCATTAGAGGAAAAAGAAACAGGGCAGCTTTCGTGACGGTGACTTAAATGGGACAGAGTTTAAAGCAAGCATCCATTTGTAATTGCTTTATGATATATGGTCCTCGTTGCCATAGCCCATAGAGATTCTTTATTAATTGTTGTGTATTTTATCTTTCATTTCTTTGATCATGTAAGACAAATATATTCATAACTCAAGTCATTGCTAGTTGCTTGGTTGAATAAAATCGTATGCCATGGGACAGGGATAGGCCCTTTTAATTTTTAACACTAGAGGCGCACTGAACCTGGATCCAATCCCCTCGTGAGAGTGTAATAAAACTCATGCCAAGTGTTGATGACTTTGGAATTCTGAACTTGAACTTTCAATTCCCAGGCCCAGGCCAGAGGGGAAAGATGGATGTAGATACAAAGGGGGGGGGGGGGGGGGGTCACACTTGTTGCTTCTATCGAAAAAACATTCCTAAAAACATGGCTAGTGGCTACAGAAGCAAAGAACAAACATCCGAAACCATAAAAACTTGGAACAAAGAAAACCAGATCTCAGTTTAATTGAGTCAGAGACATACTAAATGTTTAATTTATGATTTAATCGAATAAAATAAAGCAATAAAAATCGTTAACCCGTCTTGGACTACATCGATGAGGACGTCGATAAGAGGAAGTGGGGGAGAGTGTCACGATTGTCTCATGTTGCATCGAGATCCCATCGTGACTAACCCGTTGGAGACCGAGCAGATGTGAGCAGATGCGAACAGATGCGAGCCTCGAAGCTGATTTGAGCGATCCCTAAGGAGCAACCAAGTAAGGATGCGAGTCGGGATGCTTTTGGAAGGCATTGAAGGCCCTATTTAGAAAGTCGAGTTTTGATCGTTTGTGATAAATTTGAAAAGTCGAGTTTTAATTAATATTGTGACATGGTTATAAACTGTGATATTCACTTCGTAGTGAAAAATTATTGAAAAAAATACATGCAACTATTCCCTTGAGGCTTATTAATAGTAAGAAGGTCAAGAAGCCTTATTCGAAAAAGATAATTTTAAAGTTGTTTGTGTATATGGATAAAATTTTTGACATGTATGATCAATACAAGTTTCGACTTTTAGTGATGAGAAGTAAAAATGTTGTAGTGACTATCAAGAATTTTATTGAATTCAGGACTATGCATAAGCAAATAATAAAACTGGTGGAATACAATATTGAATAGTGTTATTAGATTAAATCTAAGGTGATTGTACAAGTTTATGAACTTTGTTGTTTTTATCGGTCTTTGACTGAGCGCTACAATCATATGAGCGGTGAATTGCACAAAAATATATTATCTGATTTTTTAATTCAAAGTTTTGATAGTGATCTAGACTAAAATTCACCAATTAATACACTTGATAAAAGGACAGGTATACACAAGTTTTCTCAACAAGCTTCAACTTTTGGTTCTAAAAGTATTAGTTATGAATTTTCAAATCATGCATGTACCACGGATTAGCATGTTAATTAAACAATCGAAAATGCAATATTATTACAAGCCAATAAATATTAATACAAAAACTGTACCCCAAGAAGATCTCCATACTTCTCCAATCGTTTCACCAAATCAGCCGGACGACAAATCTGAGCGGCAATTTCATTATGGGGAAGATCAGCAGCTGAAAAGAGAGGAATTTTTTGCCCTCTAGCAATTGAATTCATAACATTAATTGTCGAAATTCCTGTTTGAATAATTTCTTCAGGATAGGCTCTCTCACTAGGATTAATAGAACTCCCTACAAAATAATAAAATGAAGGATAAGTAATAGAGCAACTAACAAAACTGGTGATTAGTGTAATCACCGTTTTTAGTCCGAGGAGTCCCCACCAATAATTTTTAGCGTGCGATTAGAACACCAAAATCAAGGTCTGCGAACTAGAATTGAGTCCGGGAGTCTGTTACGCGTAGGGAAGGATGAGCACCCCTACAACGCCCAAAATCGACACCTATCGTTTACAAAATATTTTATATGATCAAAAATATAAACTCGGTAAATTTAATAAACATGATCCCATGTTTAGAATATAATCTGCAAAATAATGAACATAATTAGATAAACAAATATTATAATAATGTTAAAAATAAATAAACGTAACATACATATGTTAAAATAATAAAAAATATATATCCATATTAAAATATCATAATATATCAAAAAAAATAATAACAATAATAATAAATAATATGGTATTAATAATCATATAATAATAATAATAATTAACATGATAATGATAATAATAAAACCTATTATAATAATTATTATTAATAATGAGTAACATAATAATAATAAAATAATATTAATAATAAAACATATAATGATAATAATAATAATAAGACAGTGACCTAAATCCCTAAAACACAAAATTATAGGGTCAAAATGATAAAAATATGGATTGAAATTAAAGAAAACGGAAATATAGAGCCAAAATTAAAGAAATCTATGACCAAATCTGAAACAAGCGCAAACTTGGAGGACGAACACCGAACAAGTTAGGCGTTCAGGGACTAAGCAAGCAATTTACCCCTTCTGTCGGGTTATGAACGGGTCTGGGTCGAATTCTGGGTTGATCCGTGGATATCCAACAACGAAACGACGTCGTTTTGGCCTCTAAAAGCTTACGCCAAAACGACGTCGTTTTCGAATGTTATATATTTATCATTTTTATAACAAAAAACCTATTTATGGCCAAAGCCCTAAACCCTAAACCCTAAACCCTAAACCCTAAACCCTAACCCTAAACCGTAAACTATAAACCCTAAACCATAAACCCTAAACCATAAACCATAAACCCTAAACCATAAACCCTAAACCATAAACCCTAAACCTAAACACTAAACCCTAAACCCTAAACCCTAACCCTAAACCCTAATCCTTAAACCCTAACCCTAAACCCTAACCCTAAACCCTAAACCCTAAACCCTAAACCCTAAACCCTAAACCCTAAACCCTTAATTTAGGGTTTTGTTTATGGTTTATGGTTTATGGTTTATGATTTATAGTTTTTGGTTTAGGGTTCATTTTAGGGTTTAAGGTTCAAGGTTTAGGGTTTATGGTTTATGATTCAGGGTTTAGGGTTTAGGATTCAAGGTTCAAGGTTCAGTTTAGGGTTTACTTTTTACGGTTTACGATTTATGGTTTATGGCTTAGGGTTCAAGGTTCAAGATTCAAGGTTTAGAGTTTAGCGTTTAGGGTTCATTTTAGGGTTTAGGGTTTCGAGTTTAAGGTTCAAGTTTTAAGGTTCAAGATTTAGGGTTTAGGGTTCAAGGCTGAGGGTTTAGGGTTCAAGGCTTAGGGTTCATGGTTTAGGGTTTATGGTTCATTTTAGGGTTTAGGGTTTATGATTCAGGGTTTAGCGTTCAGGGTTCATGGTTTAGGGTTTATGGTTTAGTGTTTAGGGTTCAAGGTTCAGGGTTTAGGGTTCAAGGTTTAGGGTTCATGATTCGTGGTTCATGGTTCATGGTTTAGGGGTTAGGGGTTAGGGTTTAAGGTTTAGGAGTTATGGTTCAATTTTAGGGTTTATGGTTTAGGGGTTAGGGTTTAGGATTTAAGATTTAAGGTTTATGGGTTTAGGGTTTGGGTTTGGATTTAGGGTTTAGGGTTTGGGGTTTATGGTTTTGGGTTTAAGGTTTTTGTGTTAGGGTTTATGGTTCAGGGTTGAGGGTCCAGGATTCAGTGTTCATGGTTCAGGGTTCAGGGTTTAGTTTAGGGTTCAATTTAGAGTTTAGTTTATGGTTTAGGGTTTAGGGTTTATGGTTTATGGTTTACGGATTATGGTTTAGGGATTAGGGTGTATTTTAGGGTTTAGGGTTTAAGGTTTATGGTTTAGTGTTTATCGTTTAGGGTTTAGGGTTCAATGTTTAGGGTTTAGGGTTCAAGGTTCAGGGTTTAGGGTTTAGTTTATGGTTTAGGGGTTAGGGGTTATGGTTTAGGGTTCAAGGTTTAGGGTTTAGTTTAGGGTTTAGTCTAATGTTCAGGGTTTAGGGTTTAGTTTAGGGTTCAGTTTATGGTTTATGGTTTACGTTCATGGATCAAGGTTCAGGGTTTTTTTTACGATTTAGGGTTCATTTTAGGGTTTAGGGTTCGGGTTTTAGGGTTCTATTTATGGTTTATCGTTTATGATTTATGGTTTATGGTTTAAGGTTCATTTTAGGGTTTAGGGTTTAGGGTTTAGGGTTTAGGGTTTAGGGTTTAGGGTTTAGGGTTTAGGGTTTAGGGTTTAGGGTTTAGGGTTTAGGGTTTAGGGTTTAGGGTTTAGGGTTTAGGGTTTAGGGTTTAGGGTTTAGGGTTTAGGGTTTAGGGTTTAGGGTTTAGGGTTTAGGGTTTAGGGTTTAGGGTTTAGGGTTTAGGGTTTAGGGTTTAGGGTTTAGGGTTTAGGGTTTAGGGTTTAGGGTTTAGGGTTTAGGGTTTAGGGTTTAGGGTTTAGGGTTTAGGGTTTAGGGTTTAGGGTTTAGGGTTTAGGGTTTAGGGTTTAGGGTTTAGGGTTTAGGGTTTAGGGTTTAGGGTTTAGGGTTTAGGGTTTAGGGTTTAGGGTTTAGGGTTTAGGGTTTAGGGTTTAGGGTTTAGGGTTTAGGGTTTAGGGTTTAGGGTTTAGGGTTTAGGGTTTAGGGTTTAGGGTTTAGGGTTTAGGGTTTAGGGTTTAGGGTTTAGGGTTTAGGGTTTAGGGTTTAGGGTTTAGGGTTTAGGGTTTAGGGTTTAGGGTTTAGGGTTTAGGGTTTAGGGTTTAGGGTTTAGGGTTTAGGGTTTAGGGTTTAGGGTTTAGGGTTTAGGGTTTAGGGTTTAGGGTTTAGGGTTTAGGGTTTAGGGTTTAGGGTTTAGGGTTTAGGGTTTAGGGTTTAGGGTTTAGGGTTTAGGGTTTAGGGTTTAGGGTTTAGGGTTTAGGGTTTAGGGTTTAGGGTTTAGGGTTTAGGGTTTAGGGTTTAGGGTTTAGGGTTTAGGGTTTAGGGTTTAGGGTTTAGGGTTTAGGGTTTAGGGTTTAGGGTTTAGGGTTTAGGGTTTAGGGTTTAGGGTTTAGGGTTTAGGGTTTAGGGTTTAGGGTTTAGGGTTTAGGGTTTAGGGTTTAGGGTTTAGGGTTTAGGGTTTAGGGTTTAGGGTTTAGGGTTTAGGGTTTAGGGTTTAGGGTTTAGGGTTTAGGGTTTAGGGTTTAGGGTTTAGGGTTTAGGGTTTAGGGTTTAGGGTTTAGGGTTTAGGGTTTAGGGTTTAGGGTTTAGGGTTTAGGGTTTAGGGTTTAGGGTTTAGGGTTTAGGGTTTAGGGTTTAGGGTTAGGGTTTAGGGTTTAGGGTGTAGGGTTTAGGGTTTAGGTTTAGGGTTTAGGGTTTGGGTTGGGTGTAGGGTTTAGGGTGTGGGTTTGGGTTGGGTAGGGGTGTTAGGGTTAGGGTTTAGGGTTGGGGTTAGGGGTTAGGGTTGTTAGGGGTTGGGTTTAGGGTGGTAGGGGTTGTGGGTTTAGGGTTTGGGTGTAGGGTTTAGGGTTGGGTTTAGGGTTTAGGGTTTGGGTTTGGTGGGTTAGGGTTTGGGGTTTAGGGTGTAGGGTGGGGTGTGGGGTGTGGTGGGGTGGTGTGGGGTGTAGGGGTTTGGGTTTAGGGTTGTGGGTGTAGGGTTGTGGGTTTAGGGGTTTGGGTTTAGGGTTAGGGTTTGGGGTGGTTAGGGTTTAGGGTTGTGGGTTTAGGGTTTAGGGTTTAGGGTGGGTTAGGGTTTGGGTTGTGGGTTTAGGGTTTAGGGTTTAGGGGTGTGGTAGGGTTTAGGGGTTTGGGTTTAGGGTTTAGGGTTTAGGGTTTAGGGTTTAGGGTTTAGGGTTTAGGGTTTAGGGTTTAGGGTTTAGGGTTTAGGGTTTAGGGTTTAGGGTTTAGGGTTTAGGGTTTAGGGTTTAGGGTTTAGGGTTTAGGGTTTAGGGTTTAGGGTTTAGGGTTTAGGGTTTAGGGTTTAGGGTTTAGGGTTTAGGGTTTAGGGTTTAGGGTTTAGGGTTTAGGGTTTAGGGTTTAGGGTTTAGGGTTTAGGGTTTAGGGTTTAGGGTTTAGGGTTTAGGGTTTAGGGTTTAGGGTTTAGGGTTTAGGGTTTAGGGTTTAGGGTTTAGGGTTTAGGGTTTAGGGTTTAGGGTTTAGGGTTTAGGGTTTAGGGTTTAGGGTTTAGGGTTTAGGGTTTAGGGTTTAGGGTTTAGGGTTTAGGGTTTAGGGTTTAGGGTTTAGGGTTTAGGGTTTAGGGTTTAGGGTTTAGGGTTTAGGGTTTAGGGTTTAGGGTTTAGGGTTTAGGGTTTAGGGTTTAGGGTTTAGGGTTTAGGGTTTAGGGTTTAGGGTTTAGGGTTTAGGGTTTAGGGTTTAGGGTTTAGGGTTTAGGGTTTAGGGTTTAGGGTTTAGGGTTTAGGGTTTAGGGTTTAGGGTTTAGGGTTTAGGGTTTAGGGTTTAGGGTTTAGGGTTTAGGGTTTAGGGTTTAGGGTTTAGGGTTTAGGGTTTAGGGTTTAGGGTTTAGGGTTTAGGGTTTAGGGTTTAGGGTTTAGGGTTTAGGGTTTAGGGTTTAGGGTTTAGGGTTTAGGGTTTAGGGTTTAGGGTTTAGGGTTTAGGGTTTAGGGTTTAGGGTTTAGGGTTTAGGGTTTAGGGTTTAGGGTTTAGGGTTTAGGGTTTAGGGTTTAGGGTTTAGGGTTTAGGGTTTAGGGTTTAGGGTTTAGGGTTTAGGGTTTAGGGTTTAGGGTTTAGGGTTTAGGGTTTAGGGTTTAGGGTTTAGGGTTTAGGGTTTAGGGTTTAGGGTTTAGGGTTTAGGGTTTAGGGTTTAGGGTTTAGGGTTTAGGGTTTAGGGTTTAGGGTTTAGGGTTTAGGGTTTAGGGTTTAGGGTTTAGGGTTTAGGG